>CM039673.1:585166423-586541423 GCA_022496015.1 Hordeum marinum
AGGAAATAAGATGTAAATTATAAATTAATAAATTTAGTATGGACAAACACCAACTATTTTTAAATATACAATGCAAATTACTTGACAAATATGGTTGATAAACTCACATGGAGGTAAAACTGGAAGCATATCGACATCCACCCAAATGTCGATATTACCTTCAATATGATCTTCAGGACAAAGATCAAAGATTATTACCATATCCGCCTGAAATCCATATGCCTTAGCTAGAGTACCCGAATTCTATGTTATTAAGTGTTGGAAATATGCCCTAGAGGCAATAATAAATTAGTTATTATCATATTTCCTTGTTCATGATAATCGTTTATTATCCATGCTATAATTGTATTGAATGAAAACACATTACATGTGTGGGTAAATAGACAACACTCTATCCCTGATATGCCTCTAGTGAACTAGCTCGTTGATCAAAGATGGTCAAGGTTTCCTAGCCATTGACATGTGATGTCATTTGATAACGGGATCACATCATTAGGAGAATGATGTGATGGACAAGACCCAAACTACAAACGTAGCATATGATCGTGTCAGTTTGTTGCTACTATTTTCTGCATGTCAAAGTATGTGTTGCTATGACCATGAGATCATGAAGCTCACTGACATCGGAGGAGTACCTTGTGTGTATCAAACGTCGCAACGTAACTGGGTGACTATAAAGGTGCTCTACAGGTATCTCTGAGGGTGACTGTTGAGTTGGCATGGATTAAGACTGGGATTTGTTACTCCGTGTGACGGAGAGGTATCTCAGGGCCCACTCGGTAATACAACATCACAATAAGCCTTGCAAGCAATGTGACTAAGTGTTAGTCACGGGATCTTGTATTACGGAACGAGTAAAGAGACTTTCCGGTAACGAGGCTGAACTAGGTATGGAGATACCGACGATCGAATCTCGGGCAAGTAACATACCGAAGAGCAAAGGGAACATCATACGGGATTAACTAAATCCTTAACATAGAGGTTCAACCGATAAAGATCTTCGTAGAATAGTAGGAACCAATGTGGACATCCAGGTCCCGCCATTGGTTATTGACCGTAGAGGTGTCTCGGTCATGTCTACATAGTTCTCGAACCCACAGGGTCTGCACACTTAAGGTTTGGTGACGTTTCGGTAGTATAGAGTTATGTATGGTGGTGATCGAAGGTTGTTCGGAGTCCCGGATGAGATCCCGGACGTCACGAGGAGCTTCGGAATGGTCCATAGGTAAAGGTTCATATATAGGAAGTCCTATTTTGGTCGCCGGAAAAGTTTCGGGCTCATCGGTAGTGTACCGGGAGTGCCGGTAGTGTACCGGGACACCACGGGGAGGGGTATTTCGACCCAAGAGGCTTCATGGGCTGTGGGAGAGTAAATACTAGCCTTTTGTGGGCTGGTGGAAGTCCCACACAAGGCCCATGCGGCTAGGAGAAAAATCCCAAAGGGAAAAAGGTGGAAAAATTCCAAAAAAGGGAGGAATCCTAGTCCTACTAGGATTGGAGGAGGAGTCCTCTCCTCCCCACTTTGGTCGACCCAAGGGCTGGCTTTTTGGCAGCCAAGACTCCTCCTCCTCTCCTCCTATATATACTAGAGGATTGTAGGGTTTTGGCACAGAATTTTCAGCCACGTGCTACCCGTTCCTCTAGTGCATAGTTTCTCCTCTAGATCGGTTTTCTGCAGTGCTTAGGCGAAGCCCTGCCGGAATTGCTCCACCACCATCACCGGAGCGTCGTCATGCTGTCGGTGAACTCTTCTCCCTCTCCACTTCCTCTTGCTGGATCAAGACGGTGGAGATCGTCATCAAGCTGCACGTGTGCTGAACGCGGAGGTGCCGTCCGTTCGGCGCTAGATCGGAAGGACCGTGAACAAGATCGCGAGACGGTTCGTGATGAGTTCACGAGACGGATCGTGATGAGATCGCCGGACGGATCGTGATGAGATCGCGGGACGGATCGTGATGAGATCACGGGACGGATCGTGATGAGTTCGCGGGATGGATCGTGATTGGATCACGGGACGGATCGTGATGTGATCGCGGGACGCTCACCGATTTGGATCACGAAGATGTTCGACTACACCAACCGCGTTTCTTAACGCTTCCCTCTTAGCGATCTACAAGGTTATGTAGATCCACTCTCCCTCTCGTAGATGCTCATCACGATGGATAGATCTTGCGTGTGCATAGGAAATTTTTTGTTTCCCATGCAACGTTTCCCAACAGTGGCATCATGAGCTAGGTCTATGTGTAGATGAGATCTCGAGTAGAACACAAAAGGTTTGTGGGCGTTGATGCTTAGATTGCTTCCTCCCTTCGTCGGAATTTGGTTCAGCGGTATTGTGAGATGAAGCAGCCCGGACCAACATTACTCGTACGCTTACGAGAGACCGGTTCCCTCGACGCAACTTGTTGCCTAGATGGCTTGCGGGTGACAGTTTCTCTCACTTTAGTTGGATCGGATTCGACAAAGGCGGTCCTTGAGAAGGTTGAAAAGCAAATTATGTATCACCGTTGTGGTTTATGCGTAGGTGAGAATCGTTCTTGCTAGAAACCCGTAGCAGCCACATAAAACATGCAACAACAATTAGAGGACGTCTAACTTGTTTTTGCAGGGTATGTTGTGATGTGATATGGCCAATTACATGATGTGATATATGTGATGTATGAGATGATCATGTGATGTATAGAATTTCACGACTTGCATGTCGATGAGTATGGCAACCGGCAGGAGCCATAGGGTTGTCTTTAATTAGTGTATGACCTGCGTGTCAATCATTAAGCGCTATGTAATGCTTTACTTTATCGCTAAACGGTAGCAATAGTAGTAGAAGCATGCAGGGCGTGACAACCCCGGTGGCGACACGTTAATGGAGATCAAGATGATGGAGATCATGGTGTCGTGCCGGTGACGATGGAGATCATGCCGGTGCTTTCAAGATGGAGATCTAAAGCACAAGTTCATGGCCATATCATGTCACTTATGAATTGCATGTGATGTCATTCCTTTTATGCACCTTGTTTTGCTTAGTACGACGGTAGCATTATAAGGTGATCCCTCACTTAAATTTCAAGATAAAATTGTGTTCTCCCCGAGTGTGCACCGTTGCGAAAGTTCGTCGTGTTGAGACACCACGTGATGATCGGGTGTGATAGACTCTACGTTCACATACAACGGGTGCAAGCCAGTGTTGCACATGCAGAACACTCGGGTTAAACTTGACGAGCCTAGCATGTACAGACATGGCCTCAGAACACAAGAGGCCGAAAGGTCGAACATGAGTCATATAGTAAATATGATCAACATGATGATGTTCACCATTGTAACCACCTCAACTCACGTGATGATCGTACTTGAGTTGGTGAATTTGGATCATGTATCACTCGGATGACCGGAGGGATGTCAATTTGAGTGAGAGTTCTTAAGTAATATGACTAACTGAACTCATTATCATGAACATAGTCAGTAGTGTCTTTGCAAAATTATGTTGTAGATTACTAGCTCACGCTGTAGCTCCGTTAAATTTTATATGTTCCTAGAGAAATAGAATTGAAAGATGATGGTAGCAATATTATGGACTGGCTCCGTGACTGAGGATTGTCCTCATTGCTGCACAGAAGGCTTATGTCCTTAATGCACCGCTCGGTGCACCAACCCCTCTAGTGTTGTTTGTAGATGTTGTGAACATCTGACAGGCACGTTTTGATAACTACTTGATAGTTTAGTGCGTCATGCATTACGGCTTAGAATTGAGGCGTCGAAACGTTTTGAACGTCATGGAACATATGAGATGTTCTAAGAGCTGAAATTAGGATCTCAGGCTCGTGCCCGTGTTGCGAGATATGAGATCTCCAACAAGATTCTTTGCCTGCAAGATGAACGAGAATAGCTCAATCGTTGAGCATGTGCTCACATTGTCTGGGTGCTACAATCGCTTGAATCGAGTGGGAGTTGATCTTCCAGATAAGATAGTGATTGATATAGTTCTCCAAGTCACTTTCACTAAGCTACTAGAACTTGGTGATGAACTATAAAATGTCAGGGATAGAAATAATAATCCCTGAGCTGTTTGTGATGTTTGACACCGCGAAGGTAGAAATCAAGAAGGAGCATCAAGTGTTGATGGTTAGTCAAACCATTAGTTTTGAGAAGGGCAGGAGCAAGGAGGGAAAACTTTATGGATAGCAAGTCAGTTGCTGCTCCAGTGAAGCAACCCAAAGTTGAACCCAAACCTAAGACTAAGTGCTTCGATTATGAGGAGAGCGGTCGTTGAAGCGGCACAACCCTAAATACTTGGTAGATAAGAAGGCTGGCAACGTCGACAGAAGTATATTTGATATATGTGTTATTTATGTGTACCTTGCTAGTACTCCAAGTAGCACCTGGGTATTGGATACCGGTTCGGTTGCTAAATGTTAGTAACTCCAAATAAAAGCTACGGAATAAACGGAGCACTAAGCTAAGGGTGAGGTGATGATGTGTGTTGGAAATGTTTCCAAGGTTGATGTGATCAACATCGCACGCTCTCTCTACCTTTGGGCTTAGTGACGAACCTAAATAAATATTATTTGGTGTTTTGCGTTGAGCATGAACGTGATTAGATCGTGTTTATTGTAACACGGTTATTCATTTGAGTTAAAAAATAATGGTTATTCTATTTACATGAATAATACCTTCAATGGTCATGCACCCAGTGAGAATGGTTTGTTAAATCTTGATCGTAGTAATACACATGTTCATAACATTGATGCCAAAAGATACAAAGTTAATAATGATAGTACCACATACTTGTGGCACTGCCGTTAAATGTCATATTGGTATAAAGCGCATGAAGAAACTCCATGCTGATGGATCTTTGGACTCATTCGATTTCGAATCGGTTGAGACATGCGAACCATGCCTCTTGGTCAAGATGACTAAGGATCCCGTTTTCTGTTTTGATGAAGTGGGGAAGTGATTTATTGGAAATGATACATGTTGATGTATGCAATCCAATGAGTCTTGTAGCGAGCGGTGGATATCATTATTTTCTTATCTTCACTGATGATTTGAGTAGATATAGTGTATATTTACTTAATGAAACACAAGTTTGAATCATTTGAAAGGTTCAAGCAAATTCAGAGTGAAGTTTAAGATCATCGTGATAATAAGATAAAAATGTTTGCGATATGATCATGGAGGTGAATATCTGAGTTACGAGTTTGGCATACAACTTTAGACAATGTGAAAGTTGTTTCACAACTCACGCCACCAGAAACACCATAGTGTGATGGTGTGTCCGAACGTCATAGTCGTGCTCTATGGGATATGGTGCGTGCTATGATGTCTATTATCATTTTGTTACTATAATTTTGGGGTTATGCATTAGAGACAACTACGTTCACTTTAAATAGGGCACCATCTAAATCCGTTGAGATGACACTGTGTGAATTATGGTTTGATAGAAACCTAAAATGTCATTTCTTAATGTTTGGGGCTGCGACACTTGTGTGGAAAATGTTTTCACCTAATGAGCTCGAACCCAAAGCGGACAAATGCATCTTCATAGAATACCCTAAGAACAGTTGGGTGAACCTTCTATCTCAGATCCAAGCATAAAATGTTTGTTGCTAAAACTGGGTCCTTTCTCGAGAAAAGGTTTCTCTTGAAAGAATTGAGTGGGAGGAGGATAGAACTTGATGAGGTTATTGAACCTCTACTTAAACCAGAAAGTAGCGCAGCGTAGAAAGATGTTTCTGTGAAGCCTACGTCAGTTGAAGAGGAAGTTAATGATGATGATAATGAAGCTTCGGATCAAGTTACTATCGACCTACAAGGAAAATAGAACTTGATGAGGTTATTGAACCTTCACTTCAACTAGAAAGTGGCGCAGCGCAGAAAGATCTTTCCGTGGAACCTACGTCAGTTGAAGAGGAAGTAAATGATGATGATCATGAAGCTTCAGATCAAGTTACTATCAAACCTCATAGGTCGACAAGGATGTGTACTACTCCTGAGCGGTACGACAACCCTGTCTTGGAGGTCATGTTGTTGGACAACAATGAACCTACGAGCTATGGAGAAGCGATGATGGGCCCGGATTCTGAAAATGGTTAGAGGCCATGAAATCCGAGAAAGGATCCATATACGAAAACCAAGTATAGACTTTGGTAGACTAGCTCGTTGGACGGCAGGTCGTTGAGTACAAATGGATCTTTAAAATAAAGACATACGCTGATGGTGAATGTCACCATTTATAAAGCTCGACTTGCCGCAAAGAAGTTTTCGGCAAGGTCAAGGAGTTGACTGCGATGAGACTTTCTCACTCGTAGCAATGCTAAAGTCTGTTAGAATTATGTTAGCAGTTGCTGCATTTTTCAATTATGAAATCTGGCAGATGGATGCCAAAACATCGTTTCCTTTCTTGAGGAAAGGTTGTATGTGATACAACCAGAAGGTTTTGTCAGTCCTAAGGATGCTAAAAGGTGCCTTGTGTGTATCAAACGTCGCAACGTAACTGGGTGACTATAAAGGTGCTCTACAGGAATCTCCGAGGGTGTGTGTTGAGTTGGCATGGATCAAGACTGGGATTTGTTACTCCGTATGACGGAGAGGTATCTCAGGGCCCACTCGGTAATACAACATCACAATTAGCCTTGCAAGCAATGTGACTAAGTGTTAGTCATGGGATCTTGTATTATGGAACGAGTAAAGAGACTTGCCGGTAACGAGGTTGAACAAGGTATGGAGATACCGACGATCGAATCTCGGGCAACTAACATACCGAAGAGCAAAGGGAACATCATACGGGATTAACTGAATCCTTGACATAGAGGTTCGACCGATAAAGATCTTCATAGAATATGTAGGAACCAATGTGAACATCCAGGTCCCGCCATTGGTTATTGACCGTAGAGGTGTCTCGGTCATGTCTACATAGTTCTCGAACACGCAAGGTCTGCACACTTAAGGTTTGGTGACATTTCGGTAGTATAGAGTTATGTATGGTGGTGTCCGAAGGTTGTTCGGAGTCCCGGATGAGATCCCAGACGTCACGAGGAGCTCCGGAATGGTCTGGAGGTAAAGTTTCGGGCTCATCGGTAGTGTACCGGGAGTGCCGGTAGTGTACCGGGAGACCACCGGGAGGGGTATTTCAATCCAAGAGGCTTCATGGGCTGTGGGAGAGTAAATACCAGCCTTTTGTGGGCTGGTTTAAGTCCCACACAAGGCCCATGCGGCTGGGAGAAAAAGCCCAAAGGGAAAAAGGTGGAAAAAGGCCAAAAAAGGGAGGAATCCTAGTCCTACTAGGATTGGAGGAGGAGTCCTCCTCTCCTTCCCACTTTGGTCAACCCAAGGGCTGGCATTTTGGCAGCCAAGACTCCTCCTCCTCTCCTCCTATATGTACTAGAGAATTTTAGGGTTTTGGCACAGAATTTTCAGCCACGTGCTACCCGTTCCTCTAGTGCATAGTTTCTCCTCTAGATCGGTTTTCTGCAGTGCTTAGGCGAAGCCCTGCCGGAATTGATCCACCACCATCACCGGAGCGCCGTCACGCTGCCGGTGAAATCTTCTCCCTCTCCACTTCCTCTTGCTGGATCAAGATGATGGAGATCGTCATCAAGCTGCACGTGTGCTAAACGCGGAGGTGCCGTCCATTCGGCGCTAGATCGGAAGGACCGTGAACAAGATCGCGAGACGGTTCGTGATGAGTTCACGGGACGGATCGTGATGAGATCGCGGGACGGATCGTGATGGGATCGCAGGACGGATCGTGATGAGTTCGTGGGACGGATCATGATTGGATCGCGGGACGGATCGTGATGTGATTGCGGGACGCTCGACGATTTGGATCGCGAAGATGTTCGACTACACCAACCGCGTTTCTTAACGCTTCCTGCTTAGCGATTTACAAGGGTATGTAGATCCACTCTCCCTCTCGTAGATGCTCATCACCATGGATAGATCTTGCGTGTGCGTAGAATTTTTTTTGTTTCCCATGCAACGTTTCCCAACATTAAGTGCATTCATTACTTTGACCAGAAATGTGTGACCATGTTTAGTCCTCAGGTTAGCTCTCCTCGTCTCCATACTCTCGTGGTCTTCGAAGCCGAGCCTCTCCAAGAAATACCGTCTTGCATGGCAGTGAATAAACTAGTCAAATCGTATAAAAAATAAATTACACGTTGAAGCAAAAACCAAAAGTCATGCTTAATTACGAGAAAACACTTGTCATCGCTACGTACCGTAGAAACATCGAAGGTCTCATCAAGCTTGATGGTGAAGAACCTGCTGTCTCGCAGGTGAGGTTTGTCGCACAGACCATAATCTTCGCCGCAAAGTTCACACCCGGGAATCCTATCATCGTCAGACATTTCCTGTGTTCATGATTCAAAAATTTGGCATAAGCATTATTAAAATAAGACATATTGAGTGCCTGAAATTTGCGGAATGGAAATGAAGCAACATTCCAGCAAAACATAGGCACTAGGAGGTGTTCCTTGCAATAACATACACACGTGTCAAAATAGATCTAATTCAATATCGGTTGACTTTCAGTGCGTCAAGGCTTTCCTTAAAAAACTCCCACTATCTTATAGTGTGTTGGTGCACACTCTCTCACATAGATATGGTCGTGTATGTTGATGGACACCGTCTCACACAAATAGTTCGACCATCAATAATGGCACACCTCTTCTTCTCTCCTTTCGCATTATACCGAGGTATATATCGCAAGAAAAGAAGAAGAGGAAACGACCCCCACGACAACAGTCGGGATTCCTCCATCAATAATACACATGAAAGTCATTCAAGGAGCAACGATAGACCGAAAGTACCTGATTTTTTACTAAAAAATTTCTAAACCTATTTTTTCACTAAAAAATTATAATGCATGAGGTATTTATAATGAAACTTATTATCTTAAAATTTCTCAAATTTCTACTCAATTTATAATGAACTATCTACCTATAAATTAAATCCCTACAAAAACTAAATCCTACCTATAAAGTATCTACCATATGAACCCTATAATAAAATGTTCATATAATTTTTATGCAATTGCTAATCAATTTATAATTAATTATCTACCTATAAACTAAATCCCTACAAAAACTAAATCCTACCTATAAACTATGTACCATATGAACCATAAAACAAAGAAGAACAGAGGTAGAGGATGGAGGCTACCTACGGCGGAGGGGGTCGACGAAGGGCTGGGTAGGGACGGGATGGGGAGGGACGGAGGAGGGAGGGACGGGTCAGGGAGGGCCGGGACGAGATGAGGGAGGGCCGGGATGGGGAGGGCGGCCGACCGGGAGGAGCGTCGACGGAAGGGAGAGAGTGAGCAGCTGGGAGTGAGGAGGGAGAGAGTGAGAGGAGCGTGCAGGGAAGAAGATATAAGTTCAAGGGCACTACTTAGCAGTAGAGCGGGGCAGCAAAGGGCGCTACTTCTACAGACTTCACAGTAGCGTCGGTTTTTGACAACCGCTACTACTACAGGTAGCCCCTGTCGGTTGCAATGGGACCACTTAGCAGTAGCGCTTGGTGAGCATACCACGCTACTGCTACTTGGCTACCGGTAGCGCCTGTTGGTGCTCGTGCTACTACTACTTAGCAGTAGCACGCTTCACTGATCCGGCGCTACTGCTAAAATCCTATCTATAAGCTTTCTCGTAGTAGTGAGAGGGTGGAAATTAGAAAACATATTTGGCTAATTAGCCCTCGATATGCATGAAAAATTAATATGGCGTTATTGGAGTTACCAATATTTAGGATATCAATATTTGCTTGATAGGATCTTGGTTTAAGAGATGCATCCTAGGTGTGGTTACTCCGTGGAGAAGAGTGATAGATTGTATGTATAACACTAGGAATCTACAATAATATTTGCTGTCATGACTCGCGCACACAAAATTATCTAAATGTGTTATGCCGTCCATGAAATCTGTTAGGATGGGATATAAATAACATATAGGTGACAGGAGCTCTATCTTGTTCCTGGTGGACATTTGGGTTGGAAACATCCCATTGGCTACACCATTCTGGGATCTCTATAGTATATAGTTAATGAGAAGAACATAACTGTTAAAGAGCTTTGGGGTAGTGTTTCTTTGAGATGTACTTTTAGAAGAATTTTCTCTGATGAAATGATGGTTCAATGGTTTGAGCTGGAGACGGTAGCAAGGACTGTAACTTTTTCTGACCAGGAAGATTGTTTGCTTTGGCAATATGAATGTAGTGGCATACTTTCTTCTAAATCTTTGCATGCAATTGTGAATTTTATAGGGGTGCAGTACTAGAAGCCCCCCCCCCCCACCCCCCCAAAAAAACAGGGTTTTCTCTTGTTGTTGTATCAAAACAAAATAATGATTTGTGACTACCTTAGGAAGAGGGAGACACCAAAACACTTAGGGTCTGTGCGTTGTAAAGAAATTGATTCTGTCCATCATCTCTTCTTTGGATGCATTATAGCTAAGCTGGTTTGGTTAAAACTGTTTTATGTTGATATGACTTTGAATGCCTTGCTAGGAGTTGGCTCTGTATGAAGGAAAATTCTCTTTTGAATATTATCTCTTCTGCAGCCCTGTGGGGATTGTGGAATTGCCGTAATTCTTTAGTTTTTAGTAGACAATCTTGGATCTTCATTAAACAGATGTGGAGAAGGATTGTAGGTTATGCAGGAAAATGTATGAAAATGCTACGAACACTGCCCGGCAGCCTCCCGTGACAGCACCACCACCGCTTCAACTTTTCATTTTGGTTGTAGTTTCCCCATCTTTGTTCGAGGCTGTTACCTGTTTATCAATTACAGCTTCAACTTATTGAGTTTTTCGAAATTGGGAGTCGTGGTATGTTCCTTGAAATGAAAAGGAAAAAGAGAAACCGCGATTGGTTCGTAAAAATCACCAGTCCATTTCTTGTGCGGGTCCTTATCCTCCTCACGTGATTGATGGCGGTGGGGTCCCATCATTTCTCGCGTTGCCGGATCTCTGGATGGAGCTTCATGGTAGCCCTGGGCAGCGTGGTTCATCCGGCGGAGATGGGCACCGGGGTGGCGGCCCCGGATATCTTTGGCGACCTCGACTACCGCTGTGGCCGCGAGGGCGGCACGACAACTAGATTGGGGGGGGGGGGCTTACTGCGGCTCAGCTACTCATATCCACGTGGTGTGGGTGGTGGCGGTGGTGCCCGTTGAGATATCCGACCTACTGTAGGGAACCGGCGGGTGACGCGGTCCATGGGTTCTTTATTTTTACTCCAATATGTTGTTCTACCAGTTGCCGGTCCTTATGGATCTGTGCGTTGACGAGTTCCAGAATGCTTCGTCGGAGATGTTCAGTGGGTGCTTGATGCTTGTAGATTGCTGGATCGGATGTGATTCGGTCGTGTGTGCCCACATTTCAACCTGAGTGACTTCATGAGGTTGTGATGCGAAGCTTCGGTATCTGTTGACATTATGGGACATGTCGTTATTTCGATTTCCATGGCGAAGACAATGGTTGAGAATGTCATGGCGGCTGAGGTCTGAGGCCTTGTAATGACGGATCAGGTTTTCGTGGCTATTATGAGTTTGCTTGGTGATTCGTGACTCATAACAGCGGCATCGACAAGTGAGGACATAGTCTTAGCTTTCAGGATGAAAACCCAAACACTGACCTTAATTGGTTGTGATTCGAAAACCGTGGCGACAGTATCACCCTTGCCACACACAATCTTGTATAGAGCAAGATATTGTTCCCAGAGTGTGGCATTTTCTGACCACTTATCCTCCCAGAAACTAATTTCCGAACCGTCCTTAATTGAGAAGGATGCATAGCAGAAGAAATGTTTCTTCGTAGCCATTAGCCCCGCCCAAAAGTGAGAATCTCCAGGCTTCCAGTATACTTGGGATACTGCCTCGGAGCCCACATATCTCCTCCTGAGAAGGTTTGCCATACAACGTCTTCTGTCAATAATTTAAACAACCATTTGTCGAGGTTGGCCCTATTCTTAACCTCAATGTCATGAATCCCCAACCCGCCTTGGTCCTTGGGACGACAAACCACACTTGATTTAGCCAGTTGATATTTATTTCTGTCCATATCCCCTTGCCAAAAAAATCTTGATCGGAAATAATCCGATCTATGTAAAACTCATTTCGGCAACTGGAAGAAGGAAACCATATATAGTATTATATTACTTAGTACCGAATCTATGAGGACCAATCTTCCACCTAAAGACAACAATTTACCTTTTGAACTACTAAGTTTTTTGTAGTCTTTCCTCGACATGTTTTCACTTAGCATTCGCGAGTCTCTGATAATGTATCGGTATACCCAAATATGTGATCGGAAACTGACCCAACCCACAACCGAACAGGTCGGCGTACAGGTGAGCCTCGTCTTGAGCCTCGTCAAAGAAAAATAGTCCACTTTTATGAAAATTGATCTTAAGACCTGAGAGTTGCTCGAATGCTGATAAAATTAATTTCATATTTCTCGCTTTCTCGAGGTCATGATCCATGAAGAGAATTGTATCATCGGCATATTGAAATATAAAGAGACCTCCATCAACTAGATGATTTACTACCCCATCAATTTGGCAGTCAACCTTGGCACGCTCAATCATGACCGCAAGCATATCCACCACTATATTGAATAGCATGGGCTATATCGAGTCACCTTGTTGCAGCCCCTTCTTTGTTTGCAAATAGTGACCAACATCGTCATTGATCTTAATGGCAACACTACCTCCAGAAACGAAGCTATGGATCATAGCGCACCACTCTGCTATGGATCCATCTTAACAGATTAACTACCACTCTATCGGCTTATGTATTCATGCCATTTCTAAATGAGGTCAAAGACAACCATCATCTGCTAGTTGTTATGGCGGCTGTGTGGTTAGCATTGGTGTTTCAACCCTTAGTCTCTTTCCTATCAGGAACTCCTCCCAGTCGGCGTCATAAAAGGATATGCGCTCGTCTTTGTACTTGTACTGAAGTGGTACATCCCTGCTTCAGCAAAGCCAACTCCGGGGATGTTTAGGCCGGAAATCATATTCATAGGTAATTTCTAAGATACCCGTGATTAAAAGTAAAAAGAGCATGCAGTGTTAGACATCTTTTCTTATAGTGATATGAGAAGGAGAAATACAAGACATAACATTTTGTGTTTGCCGATATTGGTCTTACTCAAGCGGCGCACACAGTGCAGCTCATGTAGTCCTCAGTGGGTGGTAGGATCTCGAAGAGATTGCTGCTTTCTTTGAAAGAAAATTGCATAATTGAATGGATCATCATTCTCATCATCTTGGCCATCCTCATCATCTTGTCTGCATAAATAGACAAGCCTTAACCTGTTTACCGCTCCTTTCAAGTAAAAACCTATATACTTTCCACTGATGAGATTATTCTCTGGAAAGTACTTCTCTCAACCATTGCCGCATACGATGGTCGTATCCTGTTCTTTGCACAATTCAACTTGGAATGATCTCTTACTATCATCCTCAAAGAGCATAGTGCCACAGCTGTTACATCATGTAAGTCCATCCTTACGATGCATGAGATATAATGCAGCAATAAGAAAAAATATCGTAAATAATTAATGATAAAGATAGTAAAATAACTACAAAAATTGTTACAATTGAATGATAAACTTAAAAAAATGTTACCATTGATTCTTCGAATCCCTCCTTCAAGAAGAGCTCGAATTGCACTGCACATAGTACGTTGTCTCCACAATCACATTTGCTGATTTGGCACGTCCTCCTCTTAAACACCAACCTGGAGAAAGTCCGAAATCATAAAAACAGTACCTTTGCAAGACCATTACATGTAAAATCAATGAATACCAGACCTTGGGCTTTCACCCTGAAAACAGCGGCTCATACTCAGAAGCACCCAATAATGTTGTCCACTTGTGTTGCCGCTCCCCTCCTATCAAGGCCATCGCTGCAAGTCCTCAACACCTGATACACAGGAAAAAAACATCTGTGACACCTTTCTGCAACACCGACAAAATTTATCTCCGTCATTTCAAGTCTTCAATCACAGTCATCACGACTTTTTTCACCATCATCAATGGATAGTTTTTTTACTTTGACATGTGTCATGGCACCATCAAGACAAGGAAGCTTCACACCACACCCTTATGAAGCCTCTCTGCCCGACGATGATGATGCACCCATCTGTATCAATTCCGATCAACTTATCCATGTTCTATTTCAAACTTGCTAGCCATAGTTCTGGATTGACCTAATGTGGCCATCCCAGATTGCAATGACTATCACCTGGCCCCATACATGTGCACCAATATTCTGTCAACATGTATTCATGAACTTGTACTGAGATTTAGTTTTTTTTGAAAAAGGAGGTTAAAACCCTGCCTCTGCATCAACCGATGCATACAACCATCTTTATTATTTATTTAACAAAAGTTTGACAAGAACATACATAAAGCCATCCGAAGTCACCGCTCACACCTATGAACTCGATAATGTGGAGTGCTCACTTCTCATGTCTCAAACTGGTGTATCGTCGATCCATCAACATAACATACCGGAATCTAGACCCGGTGCATCAAACCTAAAGTGTACATCACATGCACACATTTTAGGAACCCCCATCATCATCGAACCGCTGACCCATCTCGAGGAAAGAGATCCTCATCATACTTGCCAGTTTGACCATCCGTTGATGCTACCATGGCACCCAACTACACGACTACATGTGCGCAAGCTGCTGACCACGTCACGGCCGCTACCGGTACACCGCATCACCATACCGCCAAGTATCACCAACAAACACAACTTGAAGTCTCTGGAAGATTTGTCATGCATAGCACCTGTCGAACAAGCATAACACAACGTACCACCTATCGGCCATGCATGACTTGGCATCTTCACCGAAGTTCTATGCAAAATGAAGCCACTCCACCTCCTGCCTCTATCTTCCAACGGAGCAGGGCACATGGGTCGACCATTGACCGGAGGCCACACCGGCATGCAATTGGCCCTCCACCAGGCCCTACATGCCATCCCTACAAAGCCATACTGGACGACACAACCGCCTCCCAAGGTCATGCCTAGAGACTTTCCCCATCGCCACGCCATGGTCCGATCTTGGCTGCGCCACCACTCGCATCGAGATCCCGCACCACCCTACATGCAAGAAGGGGAGGGGGACCTCCACCACCGCCATCCTGACTGGCCTTAGCCCGACAGCGTCCTTCGATGGAAAAGGGGAGAAGGAAGGGAGGAGAGGAGGGCTTCGATGGCTAGGTCGGGGGCTTTTCCTCGATCTCATGCTCTCCGTGAGTTCAAGTTGTGTGGCTGACCTCCTTGGAGCAGACTCTGCAAAGAGCGCCTTGCGAAAAGTGAAACTGTAGATGGTAACTGATACATGTTCTCATCACCAAGGGAATATTCAGCCTGGCAGTGTCATCTTTTATCATGTAATTCCTCCGCAAATAAATATAAGAGTATTTAGATTATTATTTCTTTATAGAGGGAGTATGCCGCAGTGCTCACCGGACACTTTTTGTTGTAAAGAAGGGATGTTGCAGGCTAGAGAAATAGAATGCCTTGATTGTGAGGTGTTTCACTGTATGGCAATGGAGACATCGTTGTGGAATAAACGCTCGTATGACCACACTGTCTTCATGCAGCTTGTGATCAGGGCAAGTTCGTTTGCATAATTCCACATGTGATGCGAGAGTTGTCGTCAGCAGAGATAATGTGATCTCCATCTAGGTAAATGATGAAGCAACTTGGCATGAACTTTGTAAGCGTGAGAACAGGGGACAGAACTATGAACTTAAGTAAGGGTCACAGATACTTTGAATTAACCCTTTACATGAATAGAATAGGGTGCGAATACATTTGTAGTTGGAAATTACATGAACCCCATCAAAAATGCAAACTTGTGAGTCATCACATGTTATCTGCTAATTACAGACATCATGTTTGATACCCCGATCTGGCACCATCGGGATGTTCAGATCGTAAATACAACAGGTGCATACGACTTGCAGGTACAATCATGGACAAATAGACACAAAAGACATTAAGGTTCAGTTCTGAAATCTTATTACCATGGCCCAAATAATAAGCATTGGGCATAGCAAAATCATATAACATCAATTCTCAAGCAATATTCCTAAACATTTTTTTTAGATTTTAACCATAATAATTTGTGATAAATCGATATTTCAAATTCACCCAGTTTTAGCATGCATGAAAAGGAAAATCTATGACATTATTCCATGTCTCTCATCGGTAAACTACATGTTGTTACATATATATGCGATGGCTACTTATAATGAGGTGTTGTGTGGCTGTTATTCTAAGGAAGGATGTGGGCGTGCTCTCTCTGTACCTAAATACTTATAGTTGAGTACCCAACTATAAGTATTTAGGTACATAGGGAGTAGTACTTATTTGTTAATCACCAATCAAGTTGCGCGTTTCGGCTTGCCGAACATGATTAGAAGTTGTGGACTTATTGTGTGATTGCTATAACTACTAGTCAGGTAGTAGATGTGATTTGAGTTGAATATGTAGGACATGCTTAGTATTACAATATGGAGGGGCAAACATGCCATTTGGTCCTTTGCAGATCTCTTATATAAGGGACGAAAGACCGGCTTACGAATCATTCATACACAACACATAAACACATTGTCGCCCACAATCGAATTATATACGATCGAGTCTCCTGTTATCCTCTCCTAGTAAGGTTGGTCCAGAAATTACCTGTGTTACTTTTGTTTCAGAAATCATAATATATAAGTTAGTCATTTTCCTTTACATATCTTATATGGTTTATATATGGTGGTACCAATATTTCTATAATACCACTGTCAACAAAAATGTATGTGCTACTTACTAGCTAGTATAAAAGGCCTTTTGTATTTATATTTGAGCAGATACATAGATAGATTGGATCATGGGGAGCAACAAGGTGAACTATGGTGGATTGTACAACATCCAGGGGTGGGGCGAACCCTACTTCAGCGTGAACACGGAGGGCCACCTGTGTGTGAAGGCCGATGGGTACGAGACCAAGGCAGGGCAAGAGATGGACGTGCTGCACGTGATTGAAGCTGCAAAGAAACACAAGAATGGCATCCAGTTTCCGATGATCCTCCGCTTCCCCGACGTGCTCAAGCACCGCCTCGATTCGCTCCACGCCGCATTCCGCACCGCCATCAAGAGCACCGGGTACACCAACGCATACCAGGGCGTGTTCCCGGTGAAGGTGAACCAGAACAAGGCCATCGTCCACGACTTTGTTGGCTTCGGCCACGCTTACAGCTATGGGCTGGAGGCCGGGTCCAAGCCAGAACTGCTCGTCGCAATGAGCTGCCTGCTTGACAAGGCGGCCGATCCTAGGGCCTTCCTGGTGTGCAATGGGTACAAGGACGCCGAGTACGTGAAGCTGGCGCTGTCGGCGCGCGCCATGGGGCTGAATGCCATCATCGTGCTGGATATGGAGGAGGAGCTGGACATCATCGTCGACCAGAGCAGCAAGCTCGGGGTGGAGCCGGTCATCGGCGTGCGTGCCAAGCTGCTCACCAAGATACCAGGCCACTACGGGTCCACGGCCGGCAAGCACGGCAAGTTCGGCCTGCCTGCCGACAGGATCTACCAGGTTGCCAAGAAGCTCAAGGATCTCAACAAGCTGCGCTGGCTCAAGCTGCTGCACTTCCACGTCGGCTCCATGATCCCGACCACGGAGCTGGTGTCCAAAGCGGCGACGGAAGCCGCCGGCATCTACTGCAACCTGGTGAACAAGTATGAGGCGGAGATGACCACGCTGGACTGCGGCGGGGGGCTCGGCGTCGACTACGACGGCACCCGGTCAGGCGACTCCGACACGTCGGTGGCGTACGGGCTGTCGGAGTACGCGTCCAGCATCGTGCACGCAGTGCGGACCATCTGCGACAACGCAATGGTGTCGCACCCTGTGCTGTGCACCGAGAGCGGGCAGGCCATGGTGTCGCACCACTCGATGATCATCCTCGATGCGCTCTCAGCGATCCCCGAGCCCAAGGACGACGGCGACGATGACGACACCCAGGAGCAGCTGCACGCCAAGATCCGGCATCACTACTCTTCCAATCCGACAGCACCCATGGACGTCCAGAAGCACGGGATCGAGACGTACAAGCTGGCCAAGAAGCTCTCCAAGAGGATCGCCCGCGACGCCAACACCATCTACAACTACCACATGAACCTCTCCGTCTTCTCGCTGCTTCCGGACATCTGGGGCATCAAATGGCGCTTCCCGACGATGCCGGTGAGCCGGCTGAACGAGCAGCCGACTCAAATGGGCACGCTCCTCGACCTAACCTGCGACAGCGACGGAAAGATGGACAAGTTCATAGGAAACGCCGAGACGCTGCCGCTGCACCCGCTGGACCCCGAGCGCGGTGGCTACTACGTGGCCGTGCTGGTTTCCGGCGCGTACCAGGAAGCCCTTTCTTGCAAGCACAATCTGTTCGGCGGCCCAAGCATAGTACGGGTCGAGAAAAGCACCGCCACCGGCGGCACGAGCTTCCGCATCGCCACCGCCGACCTGGGCCCGACCGCGGAGGAGCTCATCAGCACCATGAGGTACAATGTGAGGCAGGACATCGTCGGCGTGATCGAGAGGCGTGCCATTGAGATGGGGGTGTGGGAAATGGTGGGGGAGGTCGTGCATACTGGGCTTAGCACCATGCCCTACCTCATCGTCCAAGAGGATGCCGGCGGTTCATGGAAGCAGCAAGGAGGAAAAGGAGGGAGCGCCGCCTTCTATGCTGCCGGACTTGGAGACGTACGGAGAAAAGACGAATCGATGGTCAAGACAGCGTTTCGGCAAGTTTCCCGTCTCCTCTGCCTGCCCTTCATGTGGTCCGTCCGATGAAACGAATCAGATCGCACGGCGCGTGACCGATGCAGCGCGCGGGATCAGCCAGCTGATTTGGATCATTTTCCCTACGCAAAAGTTTAGTTGCAATCATTTCCCCTAAATAAATGTTTATCATTGTAATATTTATTTATTATTGCCTCATATCCTGTAAGTGAATCTTTCTATATATCTATTATATACATACTATATAAGTATCTGTCTATTACTCCTATATAAACTAAAAGCACGATGCGAGGTTCTTTTCTAACCGCAAATCAACCCGTGGTTGAATGGTTAGAGGGATAATGACATCCCCAACCCATCAGGATTCAAATCCTGGTGCTTGCATTATTCCTAGATTTATTTTCAGATTTTCGGCAATGCCCATTCAGTGAGAGGAGAAGTTCCTGCCGACGACGAGGAGACTATGGCGACTTCATAAATCTCAACATGATATGCCGACTTAGTCTCTCGGAGATGTTCATAGGGATAGAGTGTGCGTACGTGTTCATAGGGACGAATGTATGCACGTATATATGAGCGCTTGCGTTTGTACTATGCTAAAAAAAAGAGGTTCTTTTCTAACCACTGCATTCGTCCACATCATCAGAAATATTTTGACACTTAGATCTACTAGTTCGGTGCAACTTTTTAATATTTGTTGTAGGGGAAAGATTGTATGAACTATAAATATCATCAGGAATATGATTTTATATGCATGCAAAAGATATTTTCAAATTACGCATACGCATGGAGACACGCCTTGGTCTAATGAGTGATTATATGGTTTATGCACATTATTTCTGATAGTCAATTTTGTCATAGCGTATGCATATCCTACATGCTTCATATACTCATAACCTATAGCTCTATAAAAGGTCCTAAAATTCAAATGATCTGTTGTACCGTCTGTTTTCATTTTTGGCATAAAACACAATGTTGTTTGATGGATTTCATTTGATCTTAAAATATGGAGAAATAATTATCGTACATTTGCAGACTAGTATTAACTTATATAGAACCGAGAAGCATTCAGTTTCGGTTGATTAAAGCATGTGTTTAAAATAGCGGAACCATGCACATCGTTTGATCGTTAACATATAAATTTTAAAACTTGTAAAACTTCCGATTAGAAATTTATTCATATAATTAACCTACATCCTCTTAATCATATAAATTTAAAACCTGCTAAAATTCGAATCAGAAATATATTTGCAATTTTTGATTTGATGTATGATTATAAATACATGAAGAAGTAGTCTTTGTACAATCTGTCTAGAAAAAAAAACATATTCCTGAGCAGACTATGCACGGGTGAGCAAGCGTTGTGTGTGCTTGGCCGAAGGTTTCCCTTTGGCGCGAGTGGCGATCAGTTTGATTGCACTTGAGTCTCGCTTTACTGCTTTGGGCCTAGGCGTTTTGGTGTCTGGCTCCGACGATGTCCCTTGATGATGCATTTGTCTCTTGTCCCTATCCCCAAGTTCCAGTGCCTTTTTTATCGTATTCTTTTTCTTTTGGGGTTTTTCATTCGGTTCTTCCTGATTAGCCATGAATGTTAGGTTTTTGGATCCGATTTTCCTCATAAAGTGAATCAACTTCCTTCTTCTTAATGAAATCCAGAACCCCTGCCCCTTTCGAGGAGTTCTAAAAAAAGGGTCCTGCCGAGGCTCATCAGAGGTCATGCTTGCATGCCCACGTGCTAAGGGTGAGCATGCATCAGGGGGAGCCCAGCCCAATGCATGGTCGCATGCAGGAAATGATGCCATGTTGAACTTGATTTGTGGCCGAAAGAACATGAGTGGACGCTCTCATCGACACTTGTACCTCTATGAGAAAGCGTGGGTCAAGCGTATGCTCTCGCACGGACGTGCTGCACGTTAATATAGGAGCCGAAGCCTAAGATTACATCAGAGATTTACATGGGAGGTGGTTGGCGTGGATTGATCTCCAAGAAATCTTCTTGATACAGTTTTTCCATCAAGTTCGACTGCTGTTTGGAAGGGAATCGTGTATGGATTAGAACTATTGAAGGAGGAGCTGATATGGCGAGTGGGAGACGGCTCTTTAATCAAAACTTGGAGGGATCCTTGGATTTCGAGGAGGCACGATTTCAGACCGGTTACCCCAAAAAGAAATTGCAGATACAATTGGGTCGCGGATTTTCTGGACGACTCTGGTGCATGGAATATACAGAGGTTGCGGCAATTTTTTCGGGATATGAACGTTAGGGAAATAATTAAGATCCGTACGTCACCAAGGAGGGGCCAAGATTTCTTAGCTTGGTTTCCAGAGAAGAGTGGGCAGTTCACAGTTAAAAGTGCTTATCATCTTGCAGCAGGAAACCAGCGGTCAGCTGCGGTGGGTGCATCTAGTACCAACCCGAGCGGACACAGGAACATTTGGAGGCGAGTTTGGGATGCTCGGGTTCCGCTCAAGATGAGAATTACGGCGTGGAAGGCTATCCCAGGAGCGCTTGCAACTAATTCTTGCAAGAAATATAGACACATCTCCACCCGAGATACATGTCCTCTCTATGGTACAGAAAGGGAGACCAGCTTCCATGCGCTGGTCACTTGTGAGTATGCTCGAGCAGTGTGGACGCAAATGCGTTCAGTGTGGCACCTTCCTGATCATCAACTGCTGCGGGATACAGGGTAATGAATGGCTTTTGAATATTCTGATGAATTGTAATGATGAAATGCGGGACTGCACCATAATGTTAATCTGGAGAATTTGAACGTTATGGTCGGACATGGCGCATGGTAAAACTGTTCTGAACCCGAAGGTGACGGCCGACTACCTCCAGAGCTATATGCACTCGTTACAATTGGCTCGAAGATACTCTACAGAGGAGATCATTAAGGGGAAGATGCCAGTGCAGTGTGAAGAGCCGGTCAGGCAGCGCAGTGAGGCGGGGCTGTTGCCATGGCCGCGACCGGCGGCTGGCCAAGCAACATTATAAGTCGACGGGGCGTTTGCTTCTTCGGATGGATCAGCGGCTGCGGGTATGGTGCTAAGAAGACATGATGGCAGTGTCATCTTTGCGGCATACATGTGTACTTTCAATTGCAATGATTCTTTGAAGACGGAGCTGCATGCAATAATGCAGGGAATGGCATTAGCAACTCAGCACTGTAATCTTCCTATCATCGTTCAATCCGACTCTTCACAGGCTCTGTCGGCCTTATCGGGTGAAAGTCTTTCCCGTTCGGCATATGGTCACTTAGTTGCTAAGATTCGTCATCTTATGGGTGAAAAAGAGTTTGCTCCTTCAAAAATTAAGCGTGATTAGAATAGGGTAGCAGATCGGTTGGCTATGTATAGTCGTACAGAGAGTACTACAGCTATATGACTTGGGCAGGGCCCTCCTTATATTGAGGAACTTTTACCTCTCAATTGTAACCCTATGAACATGAAATAAAACTCTTTTACCATCGCAAAAAAAAAGACAATGAAATAATGACAGATCGAATACATGGTCATGACAAGACAATAGATAGGGTTGGATGTGCGAACGAGTTTTTTAGCTCGGTCCGTGGAGTATATGTAGCGGGACGAGTTTGAAAAGTAGGTCGAATTCTGACCTAGCCGAGCCTCTTTTGGCCCGGTCCAGCTCGAACTGAGGCTCATCCCCCAAAAAACTCCACTTTAGCCCGAGACTAGCCGAGCTGGCTCGCCAAAGAGCGAGCCAAAGCATGCATGGCTCAGACCAAACTCGGCTTGGCTAGGCTCGTGTCCAGCCCTAACAGCAGATGTTACGTGAGTCGCTCCGCTCACGTATCACATGTGCAATAGAAAAGATCGCCTTGCAAGTTTTGCTATATCACCAAATCTGTTTGCATCATTCTATTTTATTTTGTAAAACAGTAGCCACCCGACACATCAACCTATAAAAATGAGTTCAACACTTGGTCATGTTCGCTTTGTCTTCTCGTACAATTGAGAAATAAAGCAGAGCCCTAAAAGCAAAAGCTTAGTCCTAATGTGTTAGAATTAATAATTAGGAACATTTTTAAGCAACAAAGGTTCTATTCAGGTTGAGTACTTGATTACTGGTTATTGGAGAACAAAAATTCAAATATCGTAAAATTGATGGAACTGGTTCACCGTTTGCATTTTCTTGCCCATGTGGCAGTCTATCTGGTATGTGCAAGTAATTACACAAAGCACATGGGAAGATAAGGAAACCAAAAACGACCTGTGATTACATTTGCTCTCAACTTCAACTGTCATGCGATGGCAGGCAAGGGAGTAGATAAAAACGAAGATGTTACCCATTTCAACTTCAACTGTCATACGATGACAACCTCAACTGTCATATGATAGCAGCCAAGGGAACGCCCGCCCGGTCAAGCTTTTCATTTTGGTTGTAGTTTCCCCCATGTCAGCTTCAACAGTCAGACAATGGCAACTTGAACTGTAATTTCTGATATCAAAAGGCCCTTGAAAAACAAAGCCTTTGGAAAACACTTGGTCTTAATTGGTGTCACACAAACAAACTCACTCTTGCCTCGGGAATGCATGGAGGCCAAGAAGCTCTCCAAAGTGTGAACTTCAGAGCCAAGAAAGTACTAGTGGTAAGTTGACAAGCCAGACTCGCCATCCTCGGTATGCATATCATTATCGCAGATAAGAAGTGAGAGATCTGGAAGACAAGTAGCATGGCAATGCAGCAAGGAAATATAAGGTCTTCAAGTGGCATGGCCAGCTTTAATCAATCAACGGTATCGAGGATGAGACAAGCAGGCATGGGTGAGTGAGAGATGAGTCCAATACCATACATCAGTGCCAACTGCAACTGTACAATCCTTATCAATATACCAATCTATCTATCTGTATCTTTCCTATCTATCTATCTATCTAGCTGTATGGAAAGATACATATAGATAGAGAGTGGCAGCTAGATAGAGGGTAACAGGACTGCAGGCAACAGCAGCAGCAGAGAGTGGAACGCCATGCCCACCTGACCATGTCTATCACACCTTACCCACCAGCACACGGAAATGGAGGCGTCAATCTGTACAGTAAAACAACATTAATAACTCAGACAACAAGATGTAACTTAGCTCCAAGTCACGTAGCCAATTTTTCTTTTGGCACAGATCACATCTCAAGGTACTATCCTGGAATTTTACACACATATGTACATGACATCCTTGTTTACTTTTACAATTTTTTTTCGGATTATCAAAGATTGAAAAGTAGGAACACTGAATGCTGTTTCCGGTAAAACGAATATGTATTAATTAAATTATGGAAGTACCCTCGTTGTGACAAAGATTACTGAAACTATCTGGGCCTGCTGTGTTGGAAATAATCAGGATGTCTAAATCCCGGTGGAACTAGAATCAGTCACGTGTACGTATAGGAGTCCTAATCCTAGTTAGCTATAGGCTGTTCGGTTTAGCTCCTATAAGGTTTTGTAATTCAGATCAATACAAAGCAATTAACGGAAGTGACACGCTCCCGAAGCCATCATATCGCGTGTTTCGATGTGTTCCGGCTGCTAGTAGCCTAGTATTCAAAGCTAGCCTGCTTGCTTAGTGCTACCACTAACTGTGCGTATCTGATCTACTTGTACGTACGTGTGGTTGAGAGCCGAAAGCACTGGCCGTCGGAGTCATGTCGTACAAGATACGTTGGAAACTACTCGGTGTACGGATCTGTGCCAACATGCTGTCAGCGATACAGCAATACGTAAAAGGTGCGGCTAAACTGAGCCATAAAATGAGCAGCTTCATTGAAGGGACGATGAACATGAGTAAAACGATGTCAACCCTGTCCATGCAAATGCCTTCCTCCTCAAGAAATTGTACCGCTTGTAGAGTGTCAGATTCGATGATGAGGGGCTTGTCCGTCCACTCCAATGCCAAAGATACTCCTTCCATGCAAGACGCCGGTTCAGCTTCTAGTGGCGAACAACAACGCAGTTTTTTTTATTTTAGAAAAAGAGGTTAAAGCCCCGGCCTCTCCATCAATCAATGCATACATTCATTTTTTTTGTTAATTAATTAATATCTTCAACCGGTATGAAAGAACCATCAACGTTTAACTTGGCCCAGCCCGTCGGGCGAGCTTGCCATTTATCATTTGCGGGACACCTGCACCAACGTTGAGCACCATCTTGCCCTAATAACATGCCTTAATAACAGTAGAAAACACATGACAAGATGTGATAACTACAAGACTTAATAACACACAACAATATAATACTCACACAATAATATAATAGTCACACAACAAGAGGCGAGTAGCGAGTATTATAGAAAACAGTTTGTCCTCCTCCACCCTCCTTTGCTCCTCCTCCTGGTATCGCGTTTTGCTGCAAGGAACGCTCCCGCCGGTCGCTGATAAAGTTTTGATTGGGCTAACATTTGGTATCAGAGCTATGGGTCCTTGTGTGCCATGTCCGGCGAAGGAAGAGAGCATCACGAGCACCGCAACGGGCCTGGTTACTCCAAGTCATGGGCATCGATGGATGGCTCCAAGTCGCTGCTTACACGGGAACATAAAAAATGTTCGCCCAAATGAGGGCATAACCTAGCGTGGCGTGCCAACCACGATATGGTCATTATAAGGGAGATTGTGCCAGAGACAATTAACGGCGGTGGCGGCACAAATCTCGCCTTCCCGATGATCACCTACTCGAACTACAGTGTGTGGGCCCTTGTGATGAATGGTGAGCCTTTGACATCCCATGGAGGACGACATGGTCACAAAGGAGGAGGATAGGCAAGCGGTGGCGGCGTTGATGTGCTATACTCCACCGAAGATGCATGGTATGCTCACACTGAAGGCTCGCCATTCATCACAAGGGCAACAAATAACCCTGGACGCTTCAAGAGAGATCGAGACAATTTGCAAGGGGGCCACCTGGCCACCTAGTGAGTCCTGGGGGATAGGGTTCGTCCCCTAGCCATGTGGGGCGCAACGACACCGCCTTATGTTGATACACCCGCCATAAATTGCTATACCTACCAAAACCATCCGCCCTATCTTTAGAAGAATATTATCGCCGTCGCAAGTTCGTGTTCCACAAATATCCAATCTAGAGGCATGTTTCGGAGATCCACTGGAGGGAGAGTCCATTGCAAAGCAATCTTCACGGTACTGCATGAATGCCTACGAGTGGCGGGTGGAAAAAGGCTAGCAGTGGCGGGTTAGGCACCTATGCCTCCCCCCCCCCCCCCCCGCCACTGACCTTTAGACACTGCTATAACCTCATCAGTAGCAGGCGCCCGCCCATTACTGGTCATTAGTTTGCAGTGGCGGACACGTGTAGGAGGCCATCACTACAGGCCCGTCAACAAGGGGGGCCAAAGTGGCCGACCGAACAGGGCCCCGAAAATCTTGGGGCCCCCGATCGAAGAAAAACTGAAGGTAACACGCTGCCTGCTAGTCTGAGCCCTAGGTCGTGACCTCCCCCAGTCCCATGCCCACGCACATCTGCGCCGCCGCCCTCTCGCTATCTCCCACCCTCCTGTGCGACGAATTCAAGACTGCTGGTTTGCTGCATACTGCCGCCGGCATCCGCTCTCCGGCGATGTAGCCCCGTCTGCTAGCTGCTCCGTGCTAGCGTCAGTGCAACATTCCTGGCAGTGCTCCCCATCCTCCGCCCGGCCAACCCAGCAAACCGTCGTGCTGCTCTTGCCGCTGGACGGCTGTCCCTGCCTACACCCGGTCTACCCAGTCATCATGTTGCTGCTGCTGGGGGCTGGCCCTGCTTCCGCTACGTCCAACCTCCAAAGCTGAGAAACAATGACATGCTCGCCATCGCGGCCACTGATTAGAAGGTAAATTCTTGGAGCGGGGACAAGCAAACAACACTACAGGATGCATTTGAACAGACATCCTGTATGTGTCTATTTCCACATTGGTACATTTAAACATTGAACCGATTGAATTAAAAAAAGAATTGTGTGTATTTATGGATTGAACCCAAATTGATGCGTTTTTTATACATGCGTGTAACAGAAAAAAGATGCAGATATATTTTGCTGTGGCCATGCAACAATAGGAGTGTCAACACATATGAGAGGAATGGATGGGAAACTGTTGATTCAGTATTTTTTTATCCCTTATTAGTATTTGTATCTTTTTGTCATGTTTTATCTAGTTTGTTCGATCGTTAAGCATTGAGTTCAGGTTCTATATATATTGTGCATTCGAGCAAATTTTTGTATGCTTTGTCATGAGGTGGTTCTTGTATAGCTATTTTTTGATAGTTCTTTAGTATACAAAATTTCAAAATTTTAAGACCCTATTTTGTATTTCGTCCCGGGCCCATAAGTTCCTGGAGACGGCCCTGCATCACTGATTGGTTTGGTATCTGTGACAGGCTTTCATTACGTCACAACGATGACAACATTTATGTTGTCATGGTTGCATTTTTCATACAACACATATCAGAATACATTGATAAAATAAGAGAGGACGAAATATTGCTGCATACATTTATCTCTAATTTTTGTCAATCATGACTACAAATACTCCAACTAGATATTCGTAGGTAGATAGCAACCAACACTTCCCTAGACAAAACACGACCGACGATACAAACATCTACCAGTTAATTTGTCCTGATAATGACAAAGGACTAGGACCTACTCCTCTCTTTTAGGATAAAAACTTCAAAGAATAAGAATGCACGTGCATCTCCATGGTGGAGCACAGAGATCCACCAATCTTCAATTTCTGGTTTGTCCTCATTCAATATTTGCCGCCGTTCATCAATTTTGAGCCATCAATCTCGTGGGTGCAGTTGAGTAGGTGCCTTTGAAATTGGTCTTCTAATGACGAGTAATTTTCATCTCACCTTTCGCATTCATCGCTGTAGGCACACCAAGTTTTGAGAGATAATGTTGATAAACAATATAGTAACATACTAAGCAGTGTAGTTTATTTAAAATGGACTAGTGGCACAATAATAGTATTTTTTTTATGAATGTTGGTATTGATTAACTTGTGAACTAGTGGCACGTATTATGTAGTATTTGGACCAGCTCCGTAAGTGCCCTTAAACGACTCAACATTATTAATAAAGAAGATAAGATAATTCTTCCCCTCCAAAGTAAGCTCGGAGACAGTAGTGTAATAAATCTTGTCTTGTGTTCCGTATTTTTCGATGAGCCTGTTGTTGTCGTGTTGCGCCGTGTGGCTGTGTCGGTGGCCATCCGGCATCCGACAATACGTTATACGTATGCAAGCAACGGTACATATTTATCCACGTTCCCGATCCGTCCTCCAATTTCATTAGCTTTTATGAACATATTCAAATCTTTGATGTATAATTATATAATTCAATCTTTCACAATATGTATTCGACAATCCTAATTTTTCAGATTTTTTTACATGTCTAGGGTTCCGATCATCGGATGTATAACTTTCTAATTCTTTGTATCCTCTTTTCTTCATATTTTTAGGAAATTAGCCTCCCTTACAATGTTGGGTAAGAAACATTTGATGGGTGCTTAA
Source organism: Hordeum marinum (assembly GCA_022496015.1). Classification (NCBI taxonomy): domain Eukaryota; kingdom Viridiplantae; phylum Streptophyta; class Magnoliopsida; order Poales; family Poaceae; genus Hordeum; species Hordeum marinum. Next base: position 585,194,742 of record CM039673.1, read on the forward strand.
AAAATTCATATGTTTATATATCGCGCGCGCTCGCGCGCACACACACACACACATATATATATATATATATATATATATATATATATATATTCTCAGGACTTAGGGCCGACCATGCCTAGTAGGCGTTGGAGAGAGACTGTGATGGTGGCAACATCGAAGGCGGTGGCAACCTGTGAGAGAGACGGGGGGTGGACGATTTTTTGATAAGATGTGGAGAGCTGCGGGCAGCTGCGGGCGCGTGGGGTTTACAAACCCTAAACCATCACTATAGGAAACAACCAATTTGCCTGTATGTGGTTGCCTTTGCCGTGAGCATTTCTTTGGGCAGATTGCAAAAAATTGCTTTGCCGTCTGTTGAAAGAACAGCTGATGGCAATAGCTGAGAAAGCATGACGACGAAGACGGCATGACGCCAAAGTGTCGTTTTGCCATCAAATGTCTTATAGAAAAACGGCAAAGAGTGGACACGTGTCCAATCTAACGTCCAGTAACGGTGCCCTAGCTTTGCCGCCATGTTTTCCCTAAAGCCGACGGCAAAGCCAGATGTTTTGCCATCTTCCTTCACAACCACAAGACGACAAAGATTTAGGAAGAAACAAAATCCTAGCCGTGAGTGGGTGGTTTGCTGTTTGCTGCCTCTCTCACAAACCACAAAGATCAAGAAAAAATGAAAAAAATAACGCCGCCCCGCATCTCTCTATCTCTCCTGCATCTCCCTCTCTGCCTTCGACCCGTAGTTGCCGTCGCCACAAACCCGCTCCGCACTGCACTGTCTCCTCCCCTCCTCAACCACGCCCCTACCCCTCCTTCGGCTATAGTTGAGATGGAGACACAATTGATCGATTAGGTTACTCCGAGATGGTTGTGCTGATAAGGGGGAGTGCTAGGAGCAGATCATGGACTATTGGTGTTCCAAAGAGTATAGGGTCAAAAGCCTTGATTATAGAAATCGGCAAGCCGCAATGCAGGATCCACCACACCATCAAGGCAGCTTGAAAAATATGGAGTTCGGTGAACATTGGTTATGTCTTTCTTCCCATCGATTTGTTATTCATAACCATTTTTCTTCTCATACATGTGCCAATCCTTGTGATGATATCTTAATCATGTTGCTTTAGGTGCATGCAGCTCACAATAATGCTCATTTGCCCAACCTTTCCGTGTCATATGATTTGGCATAGAAGGTACAATTCAGATTAGCCACACTTTATGATGAGAATGACACATCGTATACGTACACCAACAAGACCGCCTACGATTGGATGGACAAATTTCAAGGGAAGTCAAAAGAGTTGAAAGGGCCCGAGTATGATGTGACATTGGAGCCCCTTAACCATGTGTTAGTTATGATCGCTAGAGGTGGCAGGAAACATGGCAAGGAAGCAATTGCAGGAGGCATGTTTCCTATCCTCCCGTCTCACTCTCCCTGATTACAAAGCTTTGTTAGATATCTAAAAATCTTCTATATGTCAACGCTCGAATCCAGCTATGGTTGAGATGGAGGTATTCTATACAAGTCCTTATATATATCATCCTGGGTGAGGAATAATTATTCTTCACTCCCCTCGATTTTCACATCAATGCATCGTAATTTTATGTTCAGGAATAATTATTCTTCACTCCCCTCGATTTTTACATCAATGCATCGTAATTTTATGTTCCGTAAATTCTGTTTTATTTCATACTTAAAAAGAGACTGTAAGAAAACGTATACTCACCGTAAAATATATTTTACGTCATGTAAAATTACAAACATAAAAACATAGTGTAAAATATACATAAAATGCGATTATTTTAACTTTATGGCCTATATTTTTTTATGCCAAATTTTACGCAGTGAATCAATATAAATGTAAATATTTGCATTTCAAATGTAATTTATTTATTAAATGATCGTAAGATTACCTCGGATGAGAATAACTTATTCTGTACCCTGGGTGATGAATAGACTTTCTATATATATATATATATATATATATATATATATATATATATATATATATATATATATATATATGGAAAATACCTCCTACTACCGGGTGTAGTTACTTTCATGTCTTATATACTACCACACTAGTTTCTCATTTTGAGTATATGTTCACATACTATATATAAGATACTCCAATGTGTGTTACATGAAAAATAATATAGTTGATTCATAGTTTTTATCGTATTATGAAATACGTACATATTTGTACGTAAATATGAGTATGCTAAAAATATGGTACATACTACCTAAAAAATAGTAAATATATTATCTAAATATTCTTATATACTACATACTACGCGTACATACTCTCTGATATGCTAGATATTACCTATAACATACCAGACAAAAGTGGAAGTAACTATACCCGGTCGTACGAAACATTTGTCATATATATTACTTACCGTTTTTCTAATTCTTACTTACCGTGTGTGTGTGTGTGTGTTTCTAATTCTTACTTAGTGTTGGATTTGAAGATGCGATTGCAATGCCATATTCAGTAGGCTCGAATTGCAAAGGAGAGGCGACTGGCGGATGAGAGGTTGGAGGCGAGGTTGGCGGAAGAGAGGCGACTGTCGGATGAGAAGATGCAGCCGACGTTGTTGGCACAAAGTACACAATGCTTTGCAATGTTTGTGGTTAGTTCCTTAATAGGCAAGAATGTTAATGTCGTCTTTTAGTACCAGTACTTAACTTTCACTCAAACATAATTTGCAGGCTTATTGTACCCAGAATGGTATGCCCGCTTTGCAAATGCCTATGGTCAGTTAACTAAAATACTTGCACGCATCATTATTGCATTTCTTAGTACGAGTGTCGTGCTAACCATGGAATGCTTCATGCAGCATCAACCAGGCCATGATAACATAATCATGGATCTTCACATGCACCAGGCCCAAGCGGCAATAACCTTGGTTCTTCTCCGAATCAATGAGATCGAGTACGGGTTGGTGCCTACATATCTCATTTAGATCGGTCACAAAATTTTCAAAGTAGTGACAAGTAGCTATATGAATTCTTGAAGATCAAACTTATAAGAAGAAACAAGTACATACCACTTGAACCATTTCAAACCATGATCCATTTGAACAATTTCAACCATGATCTTAATTAACTACATGCATTCTTGACGTTATGTATTTTAATGATTTAGAGACCACTTGAAGATATTCATGATTTAGAGATCACTTGAAGATATTCATGATTTGGAGGCCACTTAAATATATTCATGATTTAGAGACAAGTAGCTATTTTTTTCATGATGTAGAGACCATTTGAAGATCTTCGTGACTTAGAAATTTAACCATGATCTTAATTAATATGCATTCTTGAAGCTATTGATTTTCATGATTTAGAGAGCACTTCAAGATATTCATGATTTAGAAACAAGTAGATATTTATTATCATGATGTAGAGACCATTTGAAGATGTCCATGATTCAAAAACTTGTCAGCAAAGATCGTTTGATCCATTTGAACAATTTCAACCATGATCTTAATTACTATGTATTCATGAATCTATTTATTTTCATGATTTAGAGACCACTTGAAGATATTCATGATTTAGAGACAAGTAGCTATTTATTTTCATGATGTAGAGACCATTTGAAGATCTTCATGATTAAAAAAGCGTAAGTAGAGACCGTTTGATCCATTTGAACAATTTCAACCATGATCTTAATTAATATGCATTCTTAAATCTGTTTATTTTCATGATTTGGAGACCACTTGAAGATATTCATGATTTAGAGACAAGTAGCTATTTATTTACATGATGTAGAGACTATTTGAAGATCTCCATGATTTAAAAACTTGTAAGTAGATACCATTTGATACATTTGAACAATTTCCACATGAGCTTAATTAATATGTATTCCTGAAGCTATCTATTTTCATGATTTAGAGACCACTTGAAGATATTCATCATTTAGAGACATGTAGCTATTTATTATCATGATGTAGAGACCATTTGAAGATCTCCATGACTTTAAAACATGTAAGTATATTGACCAAGATCTTAATTAATATGCATTCTTGAAGCTATTTATTTTCATGATTTACAGACCACCTAGAAGATATTCATGATTTAGAGACCACTTGAATATATTCATGATTTAGAGATAGGTAGCTATTTATTTTTATGATTTAGATACCGTGTGATCCATTTGAACAATTTCAACCATGATCTTAATTAACTATATGCATTCTTCGAGCTATTTATTTAGTAGAGACCGTTTGAACCATTTGAAGTTCAAACTATAATTAGAGACCATTCTTGAAGATCTTCATGATTTATAGTGTTAAATTTCACAAGGTCTTCAAATACTTTGTTTTGTCTATTTTGCATCTTGATGATTTAAAGCCCTTTATTTTTTTTGTTGTGTCAAAATTTGACATGTTGATGGTTTCATCTTGTAGGTTGAACTATTGGATGCTCTTTGGACTACGATATGGACATGAAGACATATTATGTTGTAGTGCAAAATATGTGATGTGTCATGTGTGCGAAATTATGTTGCTATGAACTATATATGTTTCATATAGGGCAAATAATGTTGCTATGAACTATATATTTGATATGGAAGATTGTTATGAACTATATATGTGTCATGTGTGCCAAATTCTTTTGCTATGAACTATATATTTGATATGGACATTTCTATGGAACATTGTTATGAGCTATATATGTGTCATATCTGCCAAATTCTGTTTCTAGGAACTATATATATTTGATATGGATGTGCTATGGAATATTGCTATGAACTATATATGTGTCATCTCTTCTGTTGTTATGAAATTCTACTGATATTGATCCTCTTTGTTCTGTTCATATTGATGTGTATATAAACTGTTGAAATTCAGGGTTTAAATATATAAAATATTGCAAAATCTTTGTCATCATCCTACAGATGACAAAGAGGACACGTGTCGCCAGCCTGTTCTTCCTGGTGTTGGCGCTGTAGGCATGCCGGAAGAGGACTTTGCCGTCTACTCCTAGAAGCACCAGATGGCATAAAAAGAGCTGTTCATAAGCACTTTTTTAGTGTTGGTAGAACAGGAAATGAGGATAGACTACGCCGTGCTTCGTCGAATCATTCGTATGGAAAAAAAGCTGTTCATTAGCACTTTTTCAGTGCTCGTAGGACAGGAAACCAGGATAGACTACGCCGTGCTTCGTCAAATCTTTCGTGTGGATTTCATGCACACTGAAAACTAGTGCGGAGTTGGCAGGCCATGTCCATTAAGATTCATGCAAGCAAATCCAACGGTTCGCAGGTAGTTCGCTGCGAAAACGTTCACAGTGAACGTCCGGCACCTAGGATTTTCCTTTGAGCTTGACCGCACCTTTCATGCATACAACTTAATTGCGACTGGCTTGTCACTTGTTCCTCCTAGGCGGTGGATCGTCGGCGGGGAGGAGGACAACCCGGACATCCTCCAAGTCGTCGGATGACAATCCGTCGGGCGTCAAGAATTTGATCCAACCGCTGCCCTTAATGCGCTCGATCCCGAGGTACATGACCATCCCGACGGCGATCACGATGGTGTTGACGATGACGGTCCTGGGCGATGCGAGGCACATGACGGTCGCAATGAGCAGGACGGGCGGGACACACATGCCGGCGGCCCCGGCGGAGCCGAGCGGGATCCGGTACGGCCGGGGCATGTCGGGGTCCTTGAAACGCAGCTTGACGAAGGCCGCAAACACGGCGAGCATGCCGAGCCCGTAGAGGAAGTTGAGTAACTCGATCATCTCCTGGAAGCTCATGAAGGAGAGGACCACCACCCCCGTCGCCGAGCACAGGATGCTGTACGCCGGCGTTCCGTGCCGCGATCTGCGTGTCATACGGTACATCGCGATGGAGAAGATGAGGATATGTTTTGGATTCTTGTCTTGGCTCAAAGATTAGAGTTGAGTTGATCACCTGCGAGCGAAGATGGCCGGGATCATGCCCATCTCAGCCATGCCGAGGAGCTGGAAGGAGTCGCTGCTCATCTCGGCCTCGAAGAGCCCCATGTTTGACATGCCCGCGGCGGCCTGGATCCATACGCGCAGCCAGGGCCCGCCGATCCTCTGCCCAACCTCCGCGAAGAACCCGTCCGTCCACTCGCCTGCAGTCTCCGACGGCAGCGCGCCGGTGCCGGCCAGGAGCGGGATGAGGTACGCGCCGACCACGAGCGCCACGGCGCAGAACATCGCCTTGGGGAACGTCTTCCTTGGCTCGTCCACCTCGCCGGCCAGCGTGCTCGCCTTGTCCCAGCAGTTGAGATTCCAGAACATGGAGTTGAAGTACCCGCGCGGGGCGATGGCCTTGGGGTTGACGGCGAACCAGCGGGAAGGGCGGATCTTGGGCACGGCGACCACGGCGAGCGCGACGAACGGAGACAGGGAGAATGCGGTGAGGAGAAGCGCGGAGAGGCCGACGAGGTGGAGGCCGCGGTAGTTGATGTAGGTGAGCGCGGCGGTGAGGCCGAGCACGGCGAGCGAGCGGAGCGGCTGCGCGAGGGCGAGCCCGCTGGAGCGGAGGTAGTCGAGGAAGAGCACCGGGTAGAGCGCGTTGTCGAGGGTGCCGGAGGCCCACTTGGAGAAGCCGACGAGGAAGGCGACCGCGGGGCCGAACGCGGCGGAGACCCAGGCGACGTAGCCGGCGTTGGTGGGGAAGGAGGAGGCGAGCTCGGCAGTGATGAGGGCCTCAGGGAGAGACCAGAGGACCGGGAGGATGAGGAAGCCGAGGAGCGGGAGCAGGGCGCCGCCGCCGGCGCGGACCGAGTCCTCGATACCGAACGGCCCGCCCGAGACGTGGTAGAAGATGAGCGCAACGAGGGGGAGCACCGTTAGGGGGCGCTGCCTCGGCTGGGGGCCGTCTTCTCCGCTTCCGGCGGTCATCGGATCAACGGCTACGCGCCACTGCCACCGCGGGCGACGACAAGGGGATTGGTCTAGTGAGGTGTGGAAACAATGGTCGTCGTGTTTGGAGGAAGTCGGGGGAGATATAAACGGATGATTCTGCTGATGATTCTGTATTACAGCTAGACAGGATCAGTGTATATTTTTTTTCCTTGTGAAACAATGGTAGTGTATAGTTATTAAGCACTGCCTTAAACGGTGCCACTGCCTTAAACAGTGTATAGGGAAGGTCGCTGACATGCAACACCTAGCGGCGAACCTGCAGCACCCCGGCAGCTGGCGTCCCGCATGTCGATGCTAAAACCGGCAGATTGCGGGTTGGCGGTCTCGACTTGGTGACCTAGGAACGATAGTGAATAGGAAACAAAGGGATACTGTTTTACCCAAGTTCAGCCCCTTTTAGAGAGGTAAAAATCTACGTTCTGTTTGAATTGTATTGATCGGATGGGGTACAAAATACAAGGTGATCCACTCGAGATCGTATGCTTGTATTCTATACCCTAAGGCTGGCCTTCGTCCCTCAAACGACTAAACCCTCCGGTTTATATATGCACCGAAGGTACCTAGGGCATACATACACTACACCACGACACTAATCACTATCGGAATAAAGCTCGACGCCGACAGCCTAATCTATGCCGACGGAAGCCGTCGGCGTATCTGTAGCCATACCGATGGCCTTGGGCAAACCGTAGGCGTAGAAAAGCCGTCGACGTCCCTTGGCCTATCCCGACGGTGGCCATAGGCACCAAAAGGTCGTCAGCGTATCGACAGCTATCTCGACGGCCTTGGGCGAACCGTAGGCGTAGAAAAGCCGTCAACGTCCCTTGGCCTATCCTGACAGTGGCCGCAGGCACCAAAAGGCCGTCGACGTATCGACAGCTATCCCGACGGCCCCTGTCGGCATAAACGGGTCGTCGGCATAGAAATGCCCTAGACAATGTGCAACCGAACGGGGCGCTGACGACGTTAGAGCTACGCCGACGGCTATGACGGAGGCCGTTGGCGTATACATTGTTCACGTCATCGATCCGTGGCAGGTGCCACATCATCGATCCGAGGCGCGTCTGGGGGCATCGCTGGTTCGTAGCTACGCCGACGGCCAAACCGTCGGCAAAGCCTTTTTCCTGTTTTCTGATTTTTTTTAATGTTTTTAAGTTTTTATTATTTTCCTAAATTAATTTTTGATTAACTTAAATTTGCCTTATGTAAACATAAACATACATAAATTATATATCGATTTGGTGTAGAATTTTCCATAGATTATGAATATGTGGTTTGTATTTGTTTTCGAGTATGTTAGTAATGTGACCTCATGTTCTTTTGCATATAGGTCCTTATACTTTACTGAAATCACAAAAAAATGATAATTACATCTATTTTGACAAGTTTTATATTTTTTTACAAGAATCTTGAAAATGCTAGATCCGCCCATCAACTATGTCAGGGTTTGATGACAAATGGGAATTTGGGGGGTATATGCCGCGTGGTCTTGTCCTGGGCCCTCTTACACGTCCCGAAATGTGGTGGCGGGTGTAAGCACCCGGCATGCTGCTCCGTAGCATGACCCCCATCACGGACGTTGCTGCCGCCGTCACGTGAAGGATGGAAACTCCCATGTCGGGCAGTAATGGAGGGAATCTTGCGGTGGGTTGGGCCCGAACCTTTATCCGAAGTGTATCTATGGGCTGGCCTATCACAGCCAGGTGAAAATGTCCATTGGTCATACCTTGTCCGGTGAAAGTCAAAGGGGTAGACCCGTCCGGTCAACAATGCTAGGATTAGACGGGACGGTGTAATTGGGGGGGGGGGTAGCTATGCCGCCAGGTCTTGCACTGGGCCCTCCTACACGTCTAGAAGTGTGGCGGCAGGTGCAAGCTCCTGGCACGTGCCTCCGGGGTATGACAACCCCCCTCCGGGGTGGAAACGGTCACGTCAGGTCGACGCGGAAGGAATCTTGCGGTGGATTAGGCCCGGACCTTGATCCGAAGGGAATCTTGTGATGGGTTGTGCCGAACCTTGATTCGAAGTGTACCTAGGGGCTGGGCTATCACATAGGTCATTGATGGGTTGTACCTAGGTGAAAATGTCCATCGGTCAAACCCCGTCCGGCGAAAGTCAAAGGCGTAGACCGCCTGGTCAACTCTCGCATAGGTCATTTTGCATTTTGACATTCTAGTGTACAAAAATACCCAGAAGTTGAGTTGTTCATGGCAGTGTTGAATAAAGACACTCTTGGAAAAGATGGCATTGCCTTCTCTACGGTAAACGAGAGTGTCAAAGTGAGGAACAAGTGCCTTTGGAAAAGGTGGTTGAGATCAAGACTCGAGTGATGAAGAAGCAACATTCACTATTGTCCACTTACAAGAAGGAGGAGGATGAAGCATTGTGTTATGCATGGATGAGTATCTATCTTTGATGCAGCTATTGGGACCGATCAAACTAATTAAAGAGATGTTTTGGAGCACGATTGAGGAGTGCTATCTCAAAACTGTGAAGGTTGACTCAAACCGAACAAACTATTCATCCACACATTGGAATACGATTCAAAACAGTAAAATGAGCCTAGCCCATTAAAGTCGTCTAGTAGGCGAAGCGACAGGACCTTCCAAGGGAGCGCCTGTGTGTCGCCCTAAGGGGACACTGCTGGCTTCCGTCGCCTGAAGCGAATCCCTCATGGACTGGACTGCTTTTTTGAGTGGCCCAAGAAAAAAACAGGAAGTGTTATTTATTTTTTTAAAGTCCAAATATTTTTAAATCCGAAAAATTCAAACTCTGAATAATTCCGAATCTAAATTTGAATAATTTTCAAATTTGAACAAAATTAAATTTGAACAGATTTTAAATTTGAACAAAAAACAAATATGAGCAAATTTCAAATATGAAAAGTTTTCAAACTTGATCAATTTTCAAATTTGAACAATTTTCAACACCCGGAAGAGCAATTCTGAACTGAACTAGGTGCTTGGTAACCATAGCTCTTTGACGACTTTGTCTGTTCCTCCCGGGTTCGACCCCATTGCGTGCATCGGGGAGGAGCCCACGGCGATCCACCATCCCATCTCCCACCTCTCCGCTCTCGGCATCACCACCGCCGAGGGCGAGGTGCAGTGCAACCGCTGCGACAACCGGAAGACCGTCTCCTGCAACATCGCTTCAAAGTTCTAGGAAATCCGCGACTTCGTTTCGTGCAACGGCATGTGAAAAAAGAACGCCCACCACTCACCTTTGCCTGTCAAGTTGCAAGTGTTCATTGCTCTTTGTCGCGCTGAAACGGGTGCGCGGACTCCACAGGCCAGTAACAGCAGGAGTTCTCTGACTGCTCGCTTTGACCATCGTCTCAATCAGTGCAGCATGAACCAGCAGTAGCCCCTCAGTGTGCTAACTCCGGGGCTGGACCATGTTCACACGCGAAAATTGGGCGTGCAAGCTCAGTGTGCTAACGCGAGTGCAAGCTCCTGGCCGAGTTAGTTCACCGCAGCACGTGCAGAGGATCAGGCGGGACCACTACTAAATTGGCAGTGGCGAGCAGAACCTGCTGGCCGAGGACATGCACCAGGGCCTCGTCCGACACGCAATAAACGGGCCCGCGCTGGCGACTGGAGGGCACGGCCAGTGGCCTGCACCTGGTCGGCCCTGGTGGACACGGTCATCGTAGGTGACGAAGAAAGTGTCCACCAAGGGGGCGGCGAGGATGGCCGGAGGATCCACTTCGGTACCTCGGGGAAGAGCGCCGGGGTGGCCCATGGCCCCCTCGTGCCATTTCGGGGCCTTGTTTCCAACCCGGCTCGCCTCCAGCCCACGTGCCCTGCTTCGGCGCTCACCATGGCACCGCGTGAGGAGGCCATGACAGGATGAGGCCCTTGAGTTCCCGATGAAGTCCGTATCCACCATGGAGTACCAAGGGCCGACCTGGTGCAGGCCGCTGGCCGCGCCCTCCATTCGCCAGCAAAGAAATAATTTTTGAACAGGATGAAATACTTGTGTGCCAAGAAATACTTTTTGACCAGGATGAAATACTTGTGGCCCATGAAATGCCTTTTGACCAGGAAGAAAAAACACTGTCCCTCATGCGTCTGGACTTGTGGCTCCTTCTGGTGGCGAGAAATAGCACGCCTGATGCCTATATATTGAGGTGTAACAAACATGACCATTGGTGACGGGACATCGACACTGTTTTGGAAAGATCTCTGGTGTGATACTTTTGCCTATATATTTGCAAATTCTCTTCAGAGGGCGTACGTGTTTGGAAGCAATGAAGATGTGTCAGTAAAATACTTTTTGATGATGAGCTAACTAAATGTTGGCTTTCACTTATCACTATCTGCGCAAGCAAGGAGTGAAGTGGCATAATTACGGAACATCATAGGTACACACCAGATTGATTAAACGGTCGCAGATATATGGGCATATGACTGGGGGACAAAATTCACCTCAAGGAAGTATTACCAGTTCTACTTCTGAGAGATCCAGGTCCACGACGCCTTCAAATGGATATGGAAGTCAAAGTGTAGAATGAAACTAAAGATGTTTTCGTGGCAGCTCCTCGTAGACAGGCTAAACACTAGAAATATGCTCCAACGACGTCATTATGTGGTGGTGCCACCCGACAGACAAAATGACCATTGTGCACTCTACACGGCACAGCAAGAAGAAATGCTTGAGCATCTGTTTTTCACATGCTCTTTTGTGCAGCAGTGTTGGGCATCGCTGAACATCCACTGGAGTGAGGGGACTGGCGACGAGGGAAATGAAAGGTTTGCAAAACTGGAGTGCAAAACGCAATTGGGCCCAACCCATGTTCATGGAGGTGTTTGTTACCTTTCCTTGGTCGATTTGGAAGGAGAGGAATGGTCATACATTTCAAAGAATACCTCCCTCACAAAGCTCATGGGCACGAAGATTCAAACATGATCTTGATCTGGTGTGACCAAAGAGGGACTGGGGGATGTGATCTCCTCCATCATTAGCAACCTGACTGCAGCTTAATTAGACTCACAGAGATATAGTCCTTGGTGTCACCCTCTCTCTCTCTCTCTTGTAGATTTGTAGGATAACTAGTTCCTTGCTCACTTGCTAACACCCCCCAACTCTCAGTATGTAAATCCCTTGGATTATGTAACCTTTACGTTCGTTTTCATTGAAAGACTGTAGGAAACTCTCCTACAGTCAGTTAACCCCTCAAAAAAAATGTGTCTATCATATATGGTTCTACCTCATATATTTTCTCCCTTTTAATGTTAGCACTCGAAATCTTTCTATGGACGCAAAGAAATAAAAAAGCGTCTTATATTCTGATACGGAGGGAGTAATTAAAAGCACAAAAGCAAAGGCACGACTCACAGAGCAACATAGGCAAATTGATCTGATCCTGAGATTCTTCGCTCCTGTACTCACAACCTGCATTCCTCCTTGATATTAGTACCAAGGGTGGATCAAAGATGTATATTGCAACCATCAAAGTAATTCTGAAGCACACCTTAAACTGAACCGTCAATTTCTCAATACATAAGCGCCGACCAAAACATGGGCAAATCGATTGGTCCATCTTGTGTAAAAAAATAAAGTCCCGATTAGTTTGTTGCAGTTGAGATTCAACAAAGAAACTCCAAGAAGATCCAACTGTTTTCTTCAAGTTACGGATGATAGTTGGGGTATGTACACATCAGGGTGGACACGGTCCGGGCCGGTCCGGTCCCTGACCGAGCCGCGCTTTGGACCGGCCGCAACCGGTCCGAACCGGACCGGACCGAAGTGCCCAGCGGGCCTGTTTCCCTGAACCGGACCGGCGAGGCAAAAGCTCGGTCAAGACCGAGGGACCGAGCGATGGCAGAGAAGGGTGAGCTGTGTGTGTGGCCTGCGCCTGCTTGCGTTTGTATGTGATGTGCCCTGTCGTAAAGAGCAACTCCTTCGGCTGTAGACGAAGAGGCTGTTCATCTATGGTGTGTGTGTGTTCACCGACATGTTTGTCTGCACCCGAGGTGCCTTTGGTACGAACACACGCGAACGAGTGATTGCTCGAGGAAGAAGAAAGACACAGGTGTTTTGCGCTGCACAACCTTCAGAGCTTCTCTGTTCTATTTTTCAGTTACTTATTCAGACTAACAGAACGGGAAACAGGGCCTCGTGGCCTCTGACGTTGCTTCGTCGTGATCCATAACACTTGTGCCATCTTCACGAGCAGATCAAGGATGCATGACACTCGCTCCTAGCAGATAGACTCAGCAAGCTAAACTAGCTAACAGAAAGGAAGTGTTGAAGCCTAACCTGACCAAAAACCAAACTGCTAACTGCAACTAACTGAAAACATGCCAGCGGCTTGGGATTTTTTCAACAGTGTTCGCCGACATCGCGGGCAAGAAGGAGATGCAGTTCGTGCCCTGCGTGCGTGCACGGGAAGACGGGCTGCACCGCTTCATCGCGTCGGGAAGGCCGGGGCGTCACGAGTACGACAAACCTGATGGTGGCAGACAGCGGCCGTGGTCAGGGAAGAGAGAATGTGTGCATCGTACAGGCGGCGTTATGGATCAATTCATCACGCAGGCAGGAAGAAGGCGATGCGGCGGTGCTCGGAGACGTGGTAGTTCACTCGGGTGTTTCCAGTGGCCGCGACCACGGACCACGATGACGCTGTCAAGAAGGCCGGGGACGCCGCGACAGCACCCACCATGACTGCTTTTGTCGGTCCTGCTCGGGGGCTCGGTCAAAATCCGGACCAGACCGAGAGTTTGTTGGGCCTAATTCCTGAGCTCGGCCCGACCAATTTTTTTAGCGGTCCAGGACCGTACGGTCCGGTCCATAACGGGCCGCGAGCCGGGCCAAAAGCCCGCTCGTCATGTCCAGGCTGATGTACATACATCTTGGGTAGCGCTCTGCTAGTGGAAAGACAGAGGGTAGAAAGACAGAGGGCAGCCAAAGAAACCCACGTAGACCAGTCGGGAATTAAAAACATCTTGAGAGATGGTTGCAGTTTGAAGGAAACACAAATTGTTTTCGCTACTCCTAAATCCCAAACACTGTCTTTAAAAAAATTGCAGTAAGCCGGGTTCAGGTATATACTTAACGAATGAAGAACATTTCCTTAGCTAAGCTCTACTCATTATCCAAACTAACCTCAGTGTGTATATACCTTGAGATAAGTGCTAAGCTGTGCCGTGCACTGCAACAAAACCCTTTTGAAACAATCTACCCATCCTGGAAAGGAAAACAGGTTCAGCTTGCTGTTAATTAGCATGGTTGCATTTTCGAACAAATCAATGTAATTACTGTTCACCTCTGTTTAGTTGTGAATAAACCCTTTAATCCAGACAGAAACCTCAGAAGGCAATATATAGTTACTTACTAATATTGGCTGCAATCATCATATATAGCATAAAATAAAGTCCCAGCCCTGCACATTGTTCCTGGCCACCTTTGTTTGCTGTGCCGCAATCTGACAGGTGAAAAAGGAAGAAGCTGAAGATCAAACATAACCGTTTCCTTAATTCATAAGAAGCTATATCTCCGTCCATAATTCAATCAGCGACCTTCATAGTACTCTACTTACCAAGGCAACAACTTGTGGAGATGACATGCACGTGTGGTGTACCACTGCAAACAACAGAAGGCTGGCAAAAGAAAGCTGGACATCATGTCATGCCACGATTTTGGAACAAATTTTAGGTGCAGACACCAACCTGATGTTGGAGACTATTCGAGCGATGCATGCAGGGGAAGTCGATCGTCCGAGAGCCGGGCGGTGGTGGTGGAGGACGCTCTTGACGCTGGGCGCCGTGGCGCTGGTGGTGGATCCGTGGACGGCAACCAGCAACAGGGAATCTCAATTCTTGGGGGTCAGAGGCCGTGCACCGGATCTGGTTGCGGCGGCCGCAGGGATGTGATGAAAGCGTCGCCTACTCTGCCACGAGGATACAGAGAGATGACCGATGGTTTCTCTTTATCATGTTTTATTTATTTATTACACTAATGGGCTTCAATGGAAGACGGAGGAGGCCTGCAGCTTTGATTAATTACCAGAGTTTAATATCTACCCCTCAAAAGAAAAAAGAAAAACAGAGTTTAATATCTCAAGGAAAAATTGCCAGAGTTGAATCACACTGTTGAGATTAATTACATTTGTAATTAGCGGAAATCTCCCCTTGCCCCCGCGCGGACGCGTCCGGTTTGGAACCGACGTCTTGTTCGAACCGTGTGTCCCTCCGGACCATATAAATGGCATCCTGTAACCATCGATTAGATGATTCAATCACTTTGATTTGAAACACGTTATCAGCACGTAGACAACCAGCGAGAGCGAAAAGAGAGGGAGCACCATGCCGCCGGTGAGATGTCGCCCCTCACTTCTTTCTTCCGCCGCCTCATCAGTGAGGACAACTGTTGGGACCGGCTCCTTGCCCGTCGCCGCCGTACAGCCGCTAGACGCGGCCGGAGAACGCCACTGCACGTGGCCGGGGTGTCACTGAACGCGGTCAAAATGCCCTGGACACACCACGGATGGCTAGCGTGGGCCTTCGAGCGGGCCGTCGCCGCCATCGACCGCCGGCCTGGCCGCCGCGCCGGCTCGTGGGCTCCGGTGAGCCTCGGCCTCGGCGCTTCCCACCAAGACCCCATCGTCGTCTCCTCTTCTTCTGACGAGGAGGGGTCCTCCGGGATGCGTCGGTGATCACGGGAGTAGCCAGGGAGGCGGCAACCCTGGCTCCGTCCGCCGGCGGGTTTTCCCTGGCCTCGAGCGCAGGTGGTGGGGAGGCAGTAGTGCTGGTCCTCGCCTCTCTTATGCGGTGCGAGTCTTGCATGGGTCGGCCAAAGGCTGTCCAGGCCCAGGCGCCCGTGTTGACTCTGGCCGGCTGTTGTTTTTTTTTCTTTGTTTTTTTATTAGTCTAGCACTAATTATTGTATTTGTGCAGTTTTAGACTATGTTTAGTACTGTTTAGTACTTAGATTGACTACTACTTACATTTTAGTCATGTTCTAGATTCATTCTAGGTTAGGACTTGTGTAATTATCAGTAGGTATGTTTATATTATGCAAAGGATTGATAATATAAAAAAAGTACCGGATTTCATCCGGGAAGAATGAAATGTTTCATGTGTTTATCACATATCTCTCGAACATGTTTTTGCGATTGAGATCAACTTCTCTCGCATATCAAACTTGTAAATTTTCGAATATTTCTCCCTCGTCTTATTTGAAATCACAAGTTAATGAGTTGTGATCTACTGCACATGTGCAAACTATCCTCTCTTACTGTGAGGTCTACGCTTTGTCAATCTCGACAAGCGATTACCCTCAACGTGTATTCCTTATATCAAAATTGTAGCATACACAAGGTAATGGCCATGCAGCCTATTACTTAGAGATCTAAGTGATCTTCAAAGTGTCATGTTCACACAATTAAGGTTGAGAATTTTTCAAGTTTACACTTGAGTGTCAAATTTTTGCATTCTTATTACTCAACCATGATGGTTTTTAATTTACCACCTGTAAATTAATTATCTCTGGTTTCTCATGTAGGCAAATATGACTGCCAAAGAGTTTCAGGAGCTTGCCCTCAATGGCCACAACTACCCTACATGGGCTATGGACATCAAGATCAGTCTTGCGTCTCGTGGGATAGAGCGTGCAATACAACCCCCGGAGACTCCTCTCCCGGCTGGGGCTACGCCACTAATAGAACAGCAGAATTATGCTGCTTTATTCATCATAAGGCATCATATTCATCCAGATCTCAAGTTTGAGTATTTACAGGAGCAATCTCCTAGTACTCTGTTTCTGGCCCTCAAAACGAGGTATGAACAGCAGAAGGCAGTAGTCCTGTCAGAAGCACTCCATGATTGGACTCATCTCCGCCTTCAGGATTTCAAGTCCATTGGTGAGTATAATCATGTTGTTCATAAGATATGTTCCAAACTGCGTTTTTGTGAGAAGGAACCTACTGAGGGGGAGAAGATAGAGAAAACTTTGTCTACTATGCTCCCTTCAGATAGGATCCTCCAACAGCAATACCGTGCTCGCAACTACACTGTCTATTCCGAGCTTATTCACATGTTACTTCAGGCTGAAAAGCATGATGAGCTACTCGCTAAGAATGGCTCTCAGCGCTCAGTTGGGGCACAACCATGACCTGAAGTTCATCTGAATGTCGCGAATAGACAGAAGTTTAATGGTACCTTTCGAGGTAAACATTCCAATTCTGAGCACAAGCACAAGCGCAATGGGAACAAAAAATTCAGAAACATGGGCAAGGGAAAAGGCACTGCAAAGCCAAGGTTTGATAAATCTAAGCTTTGCAACAAGTCTGGATGCTACACGCATTCTACTGAAGAGTGCTCAATGCCCAAGCATCTGGTCATGCTATACCAACAACCTTAGGGACGCAAAGCACCTCAAGGGAAAAGTTTTGAAGCCAACTTCAACCTTCATCCGCATGGCGCAAATGGAGCCGGTGCTTCGCACGGTGTTCCTCCTGGACTGAGCAACACCATGCTTCCTTATCAACTTAAGGATCCTGCTGAAACGGAGGCCATGTTGCTTGAGTACACCTCAAACGATATGTTTGGCGACTTCGACTAGTCCCTCGACCTCCTTAATGATCTACTTAATTATTTCCATTTGTGATGATTGTAATAAGAACATAAGTTTGTTGTTGTCTTTATATTATGTTGTATTAGCAGATTTGGTATAATAAGATTGTATTCTATGTATTAACATAAGGTTTTCTTATTGAAAATTCTTTCGTTTTATATAGTTTTCTAAGGGAACAATCCGGTGGAAGAGGAATTATGCCTTGTGGACAGTGGTACCACAAACTCCATACTGAGGGAGATGAAATATTTCCAAACTCTGAAAAAGATGAATGGAGATATTCTAACTATCGCTAGACGCGATACAGTGATTGTTGGTACTGGACGTGCTATATTCACCCTCCCAAGTGGTACACAAGTGACTATAGAGGATGCTTTATTGTATCCCGACTCATCACGTACCCTGATCAGTTATCGAGATATCCGTAAGAATGGATTTCATATTGAAACCCATGAAGACAACAAAGAAGAGTATTTACTCTTTACTAAAGATCACGCATATGGCAAAAATGTACATGAGAAAATTCCTTCTCTATCGTCTGGTTTGTATTGTACGTACATCAAACCCATGGAACATGTTGCATACAAAGTATTTTTTTCAGAATGTTAACGCATTCCAAACCTGGCATTATCGCCTAGGCCATCCCGGAATAGGGATGATGAGAAAAATTACTAGCAATTCCATTGGTCATAATTTGCTTGAGTCAAAATTTCCTCAATCTTCTGATTTTTGTGTGCACATCTTGTGCCATGGGAAAGCTAATTTTGAGGCCCTTGCACCTCAAAATACAAGCTGAACCACTTCAGTTCCTTGAACGTATTCAAGGAGACATTTGTGGTCCCATTCAGCCATTATCTGGACCTTTCCGGTATTTCATGGTTCTTACTGACGCATCTACACGATGGTCACATGTGTGTCTTCTATCCACAAGAAACCATGCATTTGCCTAGATAATGAGGCAAGTCATTAAGTTGCAAGCCCATTTTCCCGAAAGTCGAATTAAGTCAATTCGAATGGACAATGCTGCAGAATTCTCCTCACGTGCTTTCAATGATTATTGCATGGCTTTGAGGATTGAAGTTCAACACTCTGTTCCATATGTCCATACACAAAATGGTTTGGCTGAAGCATTGATTAAGAGGATTAAACTCATTGCAAGTCCTTTGTTGATGAATTGCAACTTGTCAACCTCTTGTTGGGGTCACGCTGTTTTACACGCTGCTGACTTGATCCAATTGAGGCCAACTGCATATCACAGTTCTTCCCCTCTGGAATTGGTACGTGGAAATCCTCCAAGCATTTCCCATCTGCGTAAGTTCGGATGTGCTGCATACATCCTGATCTCACCACCATAGCGGACATCTATGTGCCCACACAGAAAGTTGGGGATCTATGTGGGGTACAAATTGCCGTTAATTATCAAGTACCTGGAACCCCTAGCTGGGGATCTGTTCACAGCCCGTCACGCTGATTGCATATTCAATGAGGAACATTTTTCGGCATTAGGGGGAGATTTCAAGTACCAGAAAGAATGCCCAGAAATTGATTGGAATGCTCATGCCATTTCATCCTCTGATCCACGTACCCATGAGACCAAACTTCAAGTTCGGAAGATCATTAATTTGCAACATCTTGCAAATAATCTGCCAGATTCATTTACTGATCTGAAAAGTGTTACAAAATCCTTAAATCCGGCTAGAAACGCGCCAGTAAGAGTGGAGGTACCAATAAAAACCACTCAACTCCCTGTTCCTAAAAAGAGGGGGAGTAGTATGGCCTTTGACCTGGAGTGAGCTTCTAGCAAGCAGCAAAGGAAATCGAGGAGAAAATCCTCGGAGTGAGTAAATGTAGGTCAACTCAACGTTGACCAACACCTGATGGGTAGTATACACCCAGTGGAAGGGAAACCTCCACAACCCAGCTCCAGTGTGCATAAACTGGCTGGAACATCAAAACACCCAGACTCAACCGTATTGGGAAATCACGAAGAGTCTCTAGGGGTACAGGAAATTTCCATCAACTAAGTTGATTCTGGAGAATCATTTGACCGTAAGACTACGACTGTTGACATATATTTTGTTGAAAAGATTGCAGATACCCTTCTCACTGATCAGGATCCAAGGTCTATCGTCGAGTGCCAAAGGCGCTCCGACTGGCCTAAATGGAAGGATGCAATCCAAGTAGAAATTGCCTCGCTTAACAAAAGCAAGGTATTCACTGAAGCAATACCTACACCTCCCAATGTTTTCCCAGTGGGATTCAAATGGGTTTTCCTCCGGAAACGGACTGAAAACAATGAGGTGGTGAGATACAAAGCAACTCTCGTAGCACAAGGTTTCACGCAGAAACCCGGCATTGATTTCAATGAGACATACTCTCAAGTAATGAGTGGAACCACTTTCCGATATCTTATATCTTTGGCAGTGCGAAATTGTCTATCCATGCAGTTGATGGACGTCGTGACTGCATATCTTTATGGGTCACTAGATTCGGACATATATATGAAGGTTCCTGACGGAATCTCTGTCCCGAATAACAGTGCAAAACGCAACATGTATTGTGTAAAGATGAATAAGTCATTGTATGGCTTAAGACAGTTGGGACGGATGTGGTACAACCAACTCAGTGAGTTTTGATAATCCACAAGTATAGGGGATCGCAACAGTTTTCGGGGGTAGAGTATTCAACCCAAATTTATTGATTCGACACAAGGGGAGCCAAAGAATATTCTCGAGTATTAGCAGTTGAGTTGTCAATTCAACCACACCTGAAAGATTTAATATCTGCAACAAAGTTTTAGTAGCAAAGTAGTATGATAGTAACAGTAAGAGTAGTGATTTGTGTAGCAAGTATGACAACAGTAGCGGTAAAGTAACGTAGCAAAGACCAGTATAGGAAAAGCTCATAGGAATTGGATGGGTGATGGATAATTATGTCGGATGGCATTCATCATGAAACAGTTATAACATAGGGTGATATATAAATAGCTCCAGTTCATCAATGTAATGTAGGCATGTATTCCATATATAGTCATATGTGCTTATGGAAAAGAACTTGCATGACATCTTTTGTCCATCCCTCCGGTGCAGCGGGGTCCTAATGGAAACTAAGGGATATTAAGGTCTCCTTTTAATAGAGAACCGGAACAAAGCATTAGCACATGGTGAATACATGGAATCCTCATACTATGGTCATCTCTGGGAGTGGTTCGGGCTATTGTCACTCCGGGGTTGCCGGGTCATAACACATAGTAGGTGACTACAACTTGCTAGATAGGATCAAGAACACACATATATTGATGAAAACATAATAGGTTCAGATCTGAAATCATGGCACTCGGGCCCTAGTGAAAAGCATTAAGCATAGCAAAGTAGTAGCAACATCTATCTTAGAACATAGTGGATACTAGGGATCAAACCCTATCAAAACAAACTCGATTACATGATAGATCTCATCCAACCCCTCACCATCCAGCAAGCCTACGATGAGATTACTCACAAACGATGGAGAACATCATGAAATTGGCGATGGAGGATGGTTGATGATGACGATGGCTTCAATTTCCCCTCTCCGGAGCCCAGAACGGACTCCAGATCTGCCCTCCAAAGGAAGAACAGGTGGTGGCGGCGGCTCCGTATCATAAAACGTGATGATTTCTTCTCTCTGAATTTTTTCTGGACGAAAGAGACTATATGGAGCTGGAGAGGATGTCGGAGGAGCCACGTGGGACCCACGTGCCTGCCAGGCGCGGCCTAGGGGGGGCGCCTCCTGGGCTCGTGGCCCACTGGAAGCTCCCCTCCGGTTGATTCTTTCTTTGGTATTTTCTATATATTCCATAAAAATTCCTCGTAAGTTTTCAGGTCATTCCGAGAACTTTTATTTCTGCACCAAAACAACACCATGGCAGTTCTGCTGAAAACAGCGTCAGTCCGGGTTATTTTCATTCAAATCATGCAAATTAGAGTCCAAAACAAGGGCAAAAGAGTTTGGAAAAGTAGATACGTTGGAGACGTAGCAACTCCCCCAAGCTTAAAGCCTTGCTTGTCCTCAAGCAATTCAGTTGATAAATTGAAAGAGACAAAAGAAAAACTTTTACGAAATGTGTTTGATCTTGTTGTTGCAATTATGTCTAACTCATATTCAGATTTCTAGCAAGATCATAAGCTAACCACATAAGCAATGGCATTTAGGTCTCATGGTATACTATATCAATGGCATAATTAACTAGCAAGTAATAATAATAGGTTTCAAACGTCAACACTTCAATCAAAACAATCATGATACAATATGAATAGATGGTATCTTGCTAGCTCTTTCTTAGACCGCAAAACATAAATGCAGAGCACCTTCAAAGACCAAGGGCTAACTAGACATTGTAATTCATGGTAAAGAAGATCCAGTCATAATCATACTCAATATCAATTAATAGCAAAGCATGCAAATGACGGAGGTGCTCTCTAGCTGGTGCTTTTAATAAGATGAGGATGACTCAACAGAAATGTAAATAGATGGGCCCTTCGCAGAGGGAAGCATTGATTTGCAAAGGTGCCAGAGCTCAAGCTTTTTAAAACAGAGATGAATAATTTTGGGGTGGCATGCTTTCATTGTCAACGCGATGACCAAGAGTTTTCACCATCTTCCATGCTACACATATTATAGGCGGTTCCCAAACAGAATAGTAAAGTTTTGACTCCCCCCCACCAATCAATCACACTCCACGGCTAGCCAAATCCTCTGGGGCCGTCCATACCAACAACAATCCAGGGGGAGTTTTGTTTGCAATTATATTTTTATTTGATTTGAACATGGAACTGGGCATTCCGATTACCGGCCCCTTTCTCGTGAGTGATAGTGAATAAACACATATCGAGGATAACACGCCTAGCATGGAAGATACTGACCGCCCCTTGTCACCACATGAGCAGTTCGGGTATACAAAACAGATTATTATTTGATGGTTTAGAGAGTGGCACATGAAAATTTACTTGGAACGGCAGGTAGGTACCTCATATAGGTAGGTATGGTGGACTCATATGGAACAACTTTGGGTTTATGGAAGTGGATGCACAAGCAGTATTCCCGCTTAGTAGAAGTGAAGGCTAGAAAGAGACTGGGAAGAGACCGACTAGAGAGCAACAACTGTCATCAACATGCATTGAGATTAAACAACAGTGAGTGCAAGCATGAGTAGGATATAAATCACCATGAACATGAATATCATGGAGGCTATGTTGATTTTTTTCAACTACATGCGTGAACATGTGCCAAGTCAAGCCACTTGAATCGTTCAAAGGAGGATACCATCCTATCATACTACATCACAATCATTTTAAAATTCATGTTAGCATCCAAGTCAAACCATTATAAGCTCCTAGCTAATTAAGCATGGCATAAGAAACTATGATCTCTAAGTTGTCATGGCAAACATGTTTCTCTCATAACAAGGCTGAATTAAGAACGATGAGCTAGCCACATTTACAAAAAAAATAGGTCGAGTTCATACCAGCTTTTCCAGGCTTAGTCACTTCATCATATATCATCATTATTTCCTTTCACTTGCACGACCGAATGATGTGAGTGTTCGAGCATTGGACTAAGCTGGAATCTATAAGCAAACTTAGAGGAGAAGATAAAGTAATATGGCTCTTTGACGGATAAACAATAATGCATATGAGAGCCACTAATCATTTTAATCATGGTCTTCTACCTCGACCCAAAGAAAAAAACTATTTACACGGGAAAGCACCCAACAAGCAAAAGAAGAACGGGAAATATTTTTGGGTTTTCTTTTCTTAATTACTGCTAAGCATGCAAGAATGTAAAGTTACAACTAATTTTTTGTTTTTTCTCACTTTTTAATTTTTTTGGATTTTCTCAAGTTAATGAAACCCACAAGAAGAATGCGAGAAAAAGGAAACAAACTAGCATGGATGATATAATGAAAAAGTGTGAACACCGACTATCAAAGTAAATGTGTGAACATGAATATAAAGTCGGTGAGAAACACGTACTCCCCCAAGCTTAGGCTTTTGTCCTAAGTTGGTCTACTCCCAACGGGGAAAGTAACCGGCTCCGAGGTACTCCGTACGATATCCAAAATCATAATGTGGGTTGTACTGGGAGGCGGCAGCTACCGCCTGGATAGCTGCCTCATGGAGGCGAGCAGCCTTCACCTCCCTCTCATACTCCTCTGCCTCTTCTCTCATTATGTAATATCTCCGCTTTCTCTGAAAATCAAAGAAGGCAGGAGCAGGAAGGGTAATAAGAAAAACACGCTGCCGGTTAAATATTAACCGGTATAGGAGAGACTCATTGCTCCTCTCAAGGAACTGAAAGCGTATCATAGTAGCACGATCAAGGAAAGCACTGTGAAGCGGGGATCTCCTGTTTGGATGGGTATTTTAAAATAATTAGCTAGGCGAGTGGCATAGATCCCACCAAAGAAATCTCCTTCATTAGCATTTTTATTTAGTCTCCTAGCAATTATAGCTCCCATGTTAAAACTTCTATCACCTGTTACTGCACTCTTAAGTATACTGAGGTCAGGTGCACAGAGGTGGCTATGGTCGCGCTTACCATTAATGCATCTACCTATGAAGAGGGCAAAATAATGTAAGGCAGGAAAATGAATGCTCTCCATGGTAGCCTGCGTAATATCTCTAGTTTCTCCAACAGTTATACTGGAAATAAAGTCTCTAACCGAGGCCTTAGGAGGGTCATTGGGACTACCCCAATTAGGTATCTTGCATATTCTATTAAAATCCTCTAAATCCATAGCATACGATTTATCATAAAGATCAAACAGTATGGATGTGTCACGGCCAACTGAAAGTTTGAATCTACAAACAAAAGAGGCAGTGAGTATAGTATACTGTTTCACATCTGTTGGAGATGAATTCTTCGAGCCCGGCGTTGCGAATAAGTGTATCAAACTCGTCCTTGAAACCTGCATCAATCATGAATTCGTCGGAAGGCCATTCACATGGTTGCACCAGTGTGTCCCTCGGCTGATAAGGATCGGGCTCCCGAATAGCGAGACGGGGACCCCTCTTGCTTGAGGAACCACCATGATAGCTCTTCCTAAATTTTTTCCTTTTTCTGAAATAATTCTGAAATTTTTAGCGACTCAAAATAAAAGTGAATAAAACTTAACAAAACTCATAGCAACTACTCGTACCAGTGCCTAGAGGCCATATCTTGCATCAAAACTACTTGGGACCAAATAAAATTAACATGCAAAGCTCAAGAACAGGGTCACCAAGGCAGCAATAATATGCAATGATTAAAGCACTAGAACAAAAACTAATTGGACCAATGGAGGAGTCACATACCAAGGAACAATTTCCCCAAAACAGTTTGGTGAATGGAACTTTGCACAAGGAGATCGAAAAACGCAGCAAAATGAGCAAGAACACGGGTTTGAGCTGTGGGATATTTTTTCTGGAGGAAGAAGAAGGAGATGGGTGCTGGAATAAGTGGAGGGGGGCCATGTGGGCCCCACGAGCCTGCCAGGCGCGGCCAGGGGGGGATGGCCGCGCCTCCTAGGCTCGTGGCCCACTAGTGCATCCCCCTGACTAGTTATTTATCTCAAAAATTCTTAAATATTTTAGAAAAAATCATACATGAATTTCAAGGCATTTGAAGAACTTCTATTTTCAGGTCATTTTTTATTGGACGAATAATGCAGAAAACAGGAAAATAATGTTGTATTTATTATTTTTCTACTAAATAACAGAAAGTAAAAGTTGGGAACAGAAGTTTGTGACTTCTAGATTCATCCATCTTATGGTCATCAAAAGGAATTCATCAATGAGGTTGATCAAGTCTCCTTGTTAAACTTTTTTCGAATCACATAAGACCGGAGAATCTTCGAAAAATCACTAGGTTACCTCAATGGGGATATGCATATCCCCAACAGTAATTATATCATATCTCATCTTGACGGTAGGTAAAGGAATTTTAAAGCTTCCGACAATAATCGATGAACATCTTTCAATAGAATTTATGCAATGAACCCGATATTGTTTCTTCGGAAAGTGCACCATGTGCTCATTACCATTGACATGGAAAGTGACATTGCCTTTTTTGCAATCGATAACATCTCCTGCAGTGTTTAAAAAGGGTCTTCCAAGGACGAATGCCATGGCATCATCCTCGGGAATATCAAGGATAACAAAGTCTATTAAGATAGTAACGTTCGCAACCACAATAGGCACATCCTTGCAAATGCCGATAGGTAAAGCAGTTGATTTGTCGGTCATTTGCAAAGAAATTTCAGTGGGTGTCAACTTATCCAATTCAAGTCTACGATATAAAGAGAGAGGCATAACACTAACACCGGCTCCAAGATTACATAAAGCAGTTCTAACATAATTTCCTTTAATGGAGCAAGGTATAGTGGGTACTCCGGGATCACCTAGTTTCTTAGGAGTCCCACCCTTAAAAGTGTAATTAGCAAGCATGGTGGAAATCTCAGCATTAGGTATCTTTCTTTTATTTGTCACAATATCTTTCATGTATTTAGCATAAGGAGACATTTTAAGCATATCAGTCAAACACATTTGCAAAAAGATAGGTCTAATCATTTCAACAAAGCGCTCAAAACCCTCACCATCCTTTTTCTTGGATGGTTTGGGAGGAAAGGGCATGGGTTTCTGAACCCATGGTTCTCTTTCTTTACCATGCTATTTAGCAATAAAAACACTCTTATCATATCTTTTATTCTTAGGTTGTGGGTTATCAGGATCAATAGCAGGTTCAATCTCCACATCATTATCATTACTAGGTTGAGCATAAATATGAACATCATTATCAATATTATCGCTAGGCTCATGTTCATCACCAGATTGTGTCTTAGCATCAGAAATAGATATATCATTTCGATTCTCAGGTGTAACAGAAACGGGTTTACTAGCATGCAAGTTCCTATCATCTTTCTTTTTCTTCCTATTACCAGGATGACTAGGTGCATCGGTATTAATTCCTTGAGAATCTAGCTCAATTCTCTTAGGATGACCCTTAGGATACAAAGGTTCCTGAGTCATTCTACCACTTCTAGTAACAACTTTAACATAATTATCATTCAATTCATTAAGCAAGTCATTTTGAGCCTTAAGTACTTGCTCTACTTGAGTAGTGACCATGGAAGCATGTTTACTAATAAGCTTAAGATTGTTAACATTTCTATCCACACAAGCACTTATATGATTAATCATACAAGCATTTTGTTCTAGTTGTCTGGTAACATAATCATTAAAACTTTGTTGTTTAACAACAAAGTTATCAAATTCATCTAAGCATAAGCTAGCAGGTTTATCATAAGGAATATCACTCTCATTGAATCTACGAAGAGAATTTACCTCTACTACCTGTGTCGGATTATCAAGACCATGTATCTCTTCAATAGGTGGTAGATTCTTAACATCTTTAGATTTAATACCTTTCTCTTGCATAGATTTCTTTGCTTCTTGCATATCTTCAGGACCGAGGAATAGAATACCTCTTTTCTTTGGAGTTTGCTTCGGAGGTGATTCGGGAGTAGTCCAATCATTAGCATTGCTCAAGATATTATTTAATAGAATTTCAGCTTGTTCCACACATAGAGAGGAAACTTGACATTATTGCAATATGTAGAAGCATATGATCCTCTCTCATAATAATTTCAGTAGCATCATGAATGAATTCAACAATATATCCAGCACCCAGCGCATTCTTTTCATGATCTACAAGCATAGAAATTTTACTACTCTCCACATAAGCAATTTTATTCTCATGATTAATAGTGGGAGTATCGTAGAAGACTTGAATACTACGAATAGTTTCCACATTAAAAGAGTGATGTTTAGCAAAAGGTTACTGATAATTGTGACAAGTTTTATCATCATTCTTCTTTATAGCATAAGTACCATCACAATAATCATCATAGATAGGGGGCATGCTTTAATCATAATAATTTTGATCATTCAAAGTGGGGGAACTAAAAAGATCATCTTTATCAAACATAGCATCCCCAAGCTTGTAGCTTTGCATATCATTAGCATCATGGATATTCAAAGTATTCATACTATCAACATTGCAATCATGCTCATCACTCACATATTTTATGCCAAGCATCCTATGTAATTCTTCTTCTAGCACTTGAGCACAATTTTCATTTCCATCATTTTCACCAAAGACATTAAAAAGATGAAGCATATGAGGTATCCTTAGTTCCATTTTTTTCTTTTAATAAACTAACCTAGTGATAAAACAAGAAACTAAAAGATTCAATTGCAAGATCTAAAGATATACCTTAAAGCGCTAACCTCCCCGGCACGGCGCCAGAAAAGAGCTTGATGTCTACTACGCAAACTTCTCCTTGTAGACGTTGTTGGGCCTCCAAGTGCAGAGGTTTGTAGGACAGTAGCAATTTTCCCTTAAGTGGGTGACCGAAGGTTATCAATTCGCGGAAGGTGTAGGATGAAGATGGTATCTCTCAAGCAAACCTGCAACCAAATAACAAAGAGTCTCTTGTGTCCCCAACACACCCAATACAATGGTAAGTTGTATAGGTGCACTAGTTCAGCGAAGAGATGGTGATACAAGTGCAATATGGATAGTAGATATAGGTTTTTGTAATCTGAAAATATAAAAGCAGCAAGGTAATTAATAGTAAAAGTGAGCACGAACGGTATTGCAATGCGTGGAAACAAGGCCTAGGGTACATACTTTCACTAGTGGAAGTTTTGTCTACAATGATAACATAATTGGATCATATAACTAGCCCTCAACGTGCAACAAAGAGTCACTCCAAAGTCACTAATGGCAGAGAAAAAACAAAGAGATTATTGTCAGGTATGAAGCCACAACAAAGTTATTCTTTCTGATCGATCTATTCAAGAGTCCGTAGTAAAATAAGACGAAGCTATTCTTTCCGTTGAATCTATCCTAGAGTTCGTACTAGAATAACACCTTAAGACACACATCAACCAAAACCCTAATGTCACCTAGATACTCCATTGTCACCTCAAGTATCCGTGGGTATGATTATACGACATGCATCACACAATCTCAAAATCATATATTCAACCAACACATAGAACTTCAAAGAGTGCCCCGAAGTTTCTACCGGAGAGTCAAAACATGTGCCAACCCCTATGCATAGGTTCCCGAGGTCACGAAACCCGCAAGTTGATCACCAAAACATACATCGAGTACTCACATGAATATCCCATTGTCACCACAGATAGACACGGGCAAGACATACATCAAGTGTTCTTAAAGACTCAATCCGATAAGATAACTTCAAAGGGAAAACTCAATTCATTACAAGAAGGGAGAGGGGGAAGAACATCATAAGATCCAACCATAGTAGCAAAGCCCGTGGTACATAGAGATCAAGACATCTCAAGAACACAAGAGAGAGAAAGATCAAACACATAGCTACTGGTACATACCCTCTTCCCCGAGGGTGAACTACTCCCTCCTCGTCATGGAGATCCCCGGGATGATGAAGATGGCCACCGAAGATGGATTCCCCCTCCGGCAGGGTGCCGGAACAGGCTACCGATTGCTTTTTGGTGGCTACAGAGGCTTGCGGCGGCGGAACACCCGATCTAGGTTTAGTTCTGGTGATTTCTCTATTTATAAGACCGTCTGGCGCTGAGAACAAGTCAAGAGGGGACATGAGGGAGTCACGATCCTCCCAAGCGTGGCCAGGGGGGTGGCCACACGTCCCAGGCTCGTGGCTTCCTCGGGACTCCTCTCTGGTATCTTTTTCTTCTGGTATTTTTGATATTTTCCATAAAAAATCGCAGCGAAAGTTTTATTCCATTTGGACTCCGTTTGATATTCCTATCTGAAAAAGGTCAAAAACACGGAAAAAACAGGAACTGGCACTGGGCTCTAGGTCAATAGGTTAGTCCCAAAAATAATATAAAATAGCATATAAATGCATATAAAACATCCAAAGTTGATAACGTAATAGCATGGAACAATCAAAAATTATAGATATGTTGGAGATGTATCAATGCACAAGGATGAAAAGTTCACGATCACAACACTCGCGAACGATGGCCATCCGATTGAACCCAAGCGGACCAAGAACACATTTTCTGCTCAGTGCGGAGCTATTGTTAGGGACAACATTCCGATCAGCATCAAGCAATGGAATAAGCCTAAGGACGGCGCCCCTGAAAATGATTATGTCACTGATACACAAAAAGATGATCTTTGGACCGCTGTATGGGCAAATTTCACCCTACCGCCAGAGGAGGATCCGAATAAGCCAGTTATAGAGCCACTGGTCAAGGCGTGTGCTCTTAAGAAGATGGCAGATATATTCAGGAGGTGGAAGAATGAGTTGAAATCAAAGTTTGTCGACAAAGGGAAGACTCCAGAATTCATCGGCCGATTTGAGAAGATAAGAGATTACTGGCCCGCATTTGTGGACTACAAGACATCGGATGAGAGTAAGAAAATGTCAGAGACAAACAAGGTCAATGCTGCCTCAAAGCAATATCACCATCACACGAGGTCAGGTCGCTACCTCAAAGCCCGGCTGTTGTGGGACAAAGATGAGAATGACCCTAGTGCTAAAGGGGTTGTACCACAGACATTGAACTGGCCGAACCATTCAAGGACTTGGTTCTTCGGGGTTGGGGGAACTTTTGACCCTAAAACAGGGAAGTGTCGTTGGATGGACAAGCAACTTGCAATACCCATGAACAAGCTTCAGAACTATATCACCGCAGCGCAGCAAGGAACGTTCATTCCTGATAGAGAGAAGGACGGGCTGACTGGGGCCCTAGGGAATGCTGAGCACCCTGGACGAACACGAGGCACACCAGGCTCCGTTCCGTGGAAGGTTCGATTTCCCGATGCAGTCGGTTACAGAAGCCGGGAGAGAAAGAGGAAAGTGGAGCTAAGAGAAATTCAGAAGCTCAATGCAAGACTACAAAAGCTAGAGGAAGCTGAGAGCCAGCGAGTTGCCGGCCAACCATCTCAGCTACACGAACCTACCCCAGAAGCTACCCCTCCACCTCAGCGGAGAAGCATCGTCGCTTCTATGGAGCCCGTTCAGCCCGACTTCACGTCTCCTAGCAACCCCATGGATACTATCACGGAGGCTCAACATTGCGAGCTTATGACAAAATACCAGAACCTCAATTTCAAGGCAGCTGTCGGCTTTGTTGCACCTCCTCAACCCAACGGAACTTTTCACTACCGTCCGATTCCACATGGCTATGCTATTGTGATGGTGGATGAAGTAATGAAGAAATTTGAGGAGCTCGAGCTTGACCACTCTACAGGTGAAGGAGAGAATAAGGTGGTTCGTGCCCTAAGGAGTACATGTCTATGGCAGAAGGAGTGCATCAAGCTTCCAAACTGGACGCCTTCGCCTTCTCCTTCTCCTTAGGAGAATCAGGGCACTCCGCCTCCTCCTCCTCCTCCTCCTCCTCCGATGAGTGATCAGGGCACACCGCCTCCTTATTCGGGTCATACGATGCGTGGGGGTACTCCGCCTCCACCTTCGCCTACTCCGACATGTCTCCTCCTCAGCCTCGTCGGCAACTGCAAAAGACACACGTCACCGCTCCGGCTCCTCCGGCGCCTAGTAAGCAACGACAGAAGGGAGCCGCCGCCGCAAAGGCGGCTAGCAGTACAAGCATAGGCAGGAGGGGATATATATATATGGTCCATCTCTCAAGCCTCTGGAAAAGTAACCATATGAGAGGATCGAGTATGAAAATGAGGAGATATGTCAGGCTGAAGTGAGGGTCCATTTTGCAAAGAAAACTCCACCTCCGAAGGAGCAGATAGATCCGGTGAAAGCGATGCACACTATCGATGCCCTGAAGCGACCACCACCGCCTCCGCCGGATTCCAACTTTGACCACTGTATTAAAAAGACATATCAAGATGCGCGGTGGTCAGGAAGTACTTCCAGTGATGCAAGGTTAGCAAAACAAACAAGTGGGGAAAAAATCACCAGCTCGGCGAACAGGCGAACCAATCGTGCCCCCCACTCATGGTGTCTAGCGATATCATCGCTAATCATCCAGGGATAGTTCCCGGTACCAAACGTGGTGACTACCTGAGCGATGATGTACAGTTTAAGCCGTTGGAGGTGGACGAATTCCTTTACCGGCACGGGCGGCCTCTTGTCAAACCTGATCATCCTCCTCTAACAACGATGATGCGAAAATTCCATGAATGGTACATGAAAACCTACCGCGAGTCTGGGAAGGATTCTTTGATACTGTCAGTGAAAGAGGAGCACGACCTCGTTGGAATGGAACTATTGAATGTTGAATTTGAGGAGATATTCCAGTTATACAATCAAAAGGCCCTCGACAAAATAATCGTGACTTGCTACTGTCTGTAAGTACTACTTCTGTAATTAAGTCTGTCTATGTATATAGCTCAGCTCTTTCATTGCATGTATATATAATTATCCTCACTATATTATGCAGATTGAAGATCGTCAAATATTTTAGAAAGTTTGAACTAAGATTTCTCAAATTTTGCATTCTGCCAAATGTATATCGGTACAAACGAAGCAAAAAAATTGGACCTACCGAGACAGACAGTCTCCTTAAAAGAAACTTGGCACCACTTTCGATGAGACCGAAAATGGGCAGTCTGCAAAAAAGCACACTCTATGACATTGGGTTCATTAACCCAAATGTCATACATGAGTACAATTTTCAAAAGCATGCCACACAAACCGAGGAGAACTTGCTACAATCATTGGTTAAAAATCAAAACAAAGGGACAATACTCTTTCCTTACAACCTCAAGTGAGTGTTACTGTCTTGTGCATATTTGGTTTCCCTTATTACTCAAGGTTTATAGTAATGTAATTGATGAGTTATGCATGCGTGCATAGTTTCCACTTTATTCTGCTAGAGATTAAGCTTGAGCAGGGAGTGGTAATCGTCTTAGACTCAAAACGAAAAGATCCCTAGGATTATGCAGACATGACTGAAATTCTCCAGAACTAAGTTCAATCGATTATTATCGCATCATATCGGCAACTTTGTTCATTTCCTGATATCAAGTAATTATTTTCTTTGTATGGCAGGGTTTGGAAACCGTTCACAACAATTGTTCCGGCACAGTCGGGGGAGCTGCGATTTACACACCCGAAAGTAAGTACTACTAGCTAGTTCCGCGCATCTCCCATTGATTCTAGTTTCATAAATACCATTTATCATGCTTGATTATCAGTTTGATTGAACTCTATTTCTCATAAAGTGCTTGTGTCCGGAAACCGGGAATGCTTTATGTGGATACTACGTTTGCGAGTTTATCTATAACGCGACGACCCCTAAGCGGGGCCACTCTGAAAAACAATTTCAAGTGTGTAAGCAATAATATTAACAATTTTATTTTATTACCATATATATGTATTGACCCCCTTCTTCAAATTAGATGTGGTAGATGCGGGATGAATTCCTACCACATGATCGCGTACGAGCAATTCAAGAAGAATTGGTGGGATTCTTTCTTGACCCCGTCATAAATAAAGCCGAAGAATACCATCTGGAAGTTGACATTAGATGTTAGGGATTGTAAGAGATCTTATATTGTATATATTTAGCTAGTAGCGTCAGATATATATATACGAAAACTTGTTATACGACCAATCTCTCAGAGAAATTGAGGCCGATCACTTCTATCTGTATATGTTCATGACGATCTTCTGCACTTAATGGTTCCTTCATTTGCTTACTAGCTACCATGTCGAGTTCTCTCTATAGTACCTAGTGTCGACCAAGCATGGAGAAAGAGAGGACACTTCTCTCTATTAACTAGCTAGCTGTAAAAAAATATAAAAACCCTAATTAACTGTCCAAAACCTCTTAAACCCCCTCCCTTTCAAAGAAACTAGCAACTGCTATATGCTGACGCGTGGATGCCTTTTGGTCCCGGTTGGTGTTCCCAACCGGGACTAAAGGTCCTCCTGCCTGGGCTCCCAGCACCGGCCACGTGGAGCCCCTTCTATCCCGGTTGGTAAGCCAACCGAGACTAAAGGTTTTGGGCTTTAGTCCCGACCCATTAGTCCCGGTTCCAGAACCGGGACAAATGGGCCTTACGAACCGGGACAAATCGGCGTTTTTCTACTAGTGCTAGGGTTATAGGGAAATAGTGTATGTGGTTACCGAAGGTTGTTCAGAGTCCTGGATGAGATCCCGGACGTCACGATGAGTTCCGGAATGGTCTGGAGGTAGAGATTCATATATAGGAAGTGAGGTTTTGGTCACCGGAAGTGTTTCGGGCATCATCGGTAACATACCGGGACCATCGGAAGGGTTCCGAGGGTCTACCGTGTGGGGCCACCAGCACCACAGGGCCGCATGGGCCGGAAGTGGCAGGGAACCAGCCCCTAGGTGGGCTGGTGTGCCCCCACAAGGGCCCAAGGCACAACACTTGGTGGGAGGGGGGCAAACCCTAGGGGTAGATGGGCCCTAGGCCCATCTACGCCGCCGCCCCTCCCTCTCCCTCTCTGGCCGCCGCACCAGATGTCATCTAGGGCTGCCGCCAGCCCTAGGGTGGGAACCCTAGGGGCTGCACACCCTCCTCCCCTCCTCCGATATATAGTTGGGGTTTTTGGGGCTGCCAACACACGAGTTCTGCTTCTCTCGGCGCCGCCCTACCCCTCCTCCTCGTCGTCCTTCGTAGCGCTTGGCGAAGCCCTACCGGAGTACCATGTAGCTCCATCGTCACCATGCCGTCGTGCTTCCGGAGCTCTCCCTCAACCTCTCCTACCTCCTTGCTAGATCAAGGTGTTGGAGACGTCACCAGGCTACACGTGTATTGAACACGGAGGCACCGTTGTTCGGCGCTTAGATTGGATTCCACCGTGATCTGAATTGCTGCGAGTACGACTCCACCAACCGTGTTCTAGTAACACTTCCGTTTTGCGATCTTCAAAGGTATGAAGATGCAACCCCTTTGCTCGTTGCTGGTTTCTCCATAGATAGATCTTGGTGACACATAAAAAAATTTGATTTACTACTACGTCTATGTGTAGAATCTATGCACGAGTAGAACACAAGGTGTTGTGGGCGTCGACTTTGTCAGTTGTCTTGCTATTACTAGTCTTATCTTGATTCGGTGGTATTGTGGGATGAAGCGGCCCGGACCAACTTTACACGTACGCTTACGTGAGACTAGTTCCACCGCCTGACATGCACTTGTTGCATAAGGTGGCTAGCAGGTGTCTATCTCTCCCACTCTAGTCGGATCGAATTCGATGAAAAGGGTTCTTATGAAGGGTAAATAGAAATTGGCATATCATGTTGTGGTTTTTGCGTAGGTAAGAAACGTTCTTGCTAGAAACCTATAGCAGCCACGTAAAACTTGCAACAACAAATTAGAAGACGTCTAACTTGTTCTTGCAGCATATGCCATGTGATGTGATATGTCCAAAATATTGTGATGTGATATATGTGATGTATGAGATTGATCATGTTCTTGTAATAGGATTCACGACTTGCATGTCGATGAGTATGACAACTGGCAGGAGCCATAGGAGTTGTCTTAATTTATTGTATGACTTGCATGTAAATCATAAACGCCAAGTAATTACTTTACTTTATTGCTAACCATTAGCCATAGTAGTAGAAGTAATAGTTGGAGAGACAACTTCATGAAGAAATGATGATGGAGATCTTGGTGCCCTGAAGATGGAGATAAAAGGCGCATGATGATATTGGCCATATGATGTCACTATATTGATTGCATGTGATGTTTATCATGTTTCCATATTATTTGCTTACAACGATGGTAGCTTAATAAGATGATCTCTCACTAAAATTTCAAGAAATATGTTCGCCCTAACTGTGCACCGTTGCTAAGGTTCATTGTTCCGAAGCACCACGTGATGATCGGGTGTGATAGGATCTAACGTTCGAATACAACGGGTGTAAGCCAGATTTAAACACGCAGTACACTTAGGTTGACTTAACAAGCCTAGCATGTACAGAGATGGCCTCGGAATATGAGAGACCAAAAGGTCGAACATGAGTCGTATAGAAGATACGATCAACATGGAGATGTTCACCATTGATGACTAGTTCGTCTCACGTGATGATCGGACACAGTCTAGTTGACGTGGATCATGTGGCACTTGTATGAATAGAGAGATGTCTATCTAAGTGGGGGTTCATTAATAATTTTTTTAAATGAACTTAATTATCATGAACTTTGTCTAAAAGTGTCTTTGCAAATTATGTTGTAGATAGCTCGCGTTGTAGCTCCCCTCTTTTATTGATACGGTCCTAGAGAAAAGTAAGTTGAAAGTTGATAGTAGGAATAATGCGGACTAGGTCCGTGATCTGAGGATTGTCCTCATTGCTGCACAGAAACCTTATGTCCATGATGCACTGCTAAGTGCACCACTCCCTCAAGCGTTGTGGGTAGATGTTGTGAACATATGACAGGCACTTCCTCATGACTACTTGATAGTTCAGTGCGTCATGCATTACGGCTTAGAATTGGGGCTCCAAAATGTTTTGAATGTCACGGAACATATGAGATGTTCTAAGAGCCAAAATTGGGATTTCAGGCTCGTCCCTATGTTGAGAGGTATGAGACCTCTAACAAGATTCTTTGCCTGCGAGACAAAGGAGAATAGCCCAATCGGTGAGCATGTCCTCAAACTGTCTGGGTGCTACAATCACTTGAATCTAATGGGAGTTAATCTTCCAAATAAGATAGTGATTAATATAGTTCTCCAAGTCACTGCCACCAAGCTACTAGAGCTTCGTGATGAACTATAACATGCCTGGGATGGATAGGATGATCCCTGAGTTGTTCATGATGTTTGACACCATGAAGGTAGAAATCAAGAAGGAGCATCAAGTGTTCATGGTTAATTGAAAACCACTACTTTCAAGAAGGGCAAGTGCAAGAAGGGAAAAACTTTAGGAATGGCAAGCAAGTTGCCGCTCTAGTGAAGAAACCCAAGGTTGAGCCCAAACCCGAGACTAAGTGCTTCTGTTATGAGGAGGATGTTCACTGAAGCGGAACAACCCTAGATACTTGGTAGATAAGAGGGCTGGCAATGTCGACAGAAGTATATTTGATATACGTGTTATTGATGTCTACCTTGCTCGTACTCCTAGTAGCACCCGAGTATTGGATACCGGTTCGGTTGCTAAGTGTTGGCAACTCAAAATAAAAGCTACGGAATAAACGGAGGCTAGCTAAGTGAAAAGTAATGATGTGTGTTGGAAGTGTTTCCAAGCTTGATATGATCACCATCGCACCTTCGGAATTAGTGATAAACCTAAATAAATGTTATTTGGTCATTGCATTGAGCATGAACGTGATTAGATCATGTTTAGTGCAATACAGTTATTCATATAAGTTTGAGAATAATGGTTATTGTGTTTACATGAATAATGCCTTCAATGGTCATGCACCCACTGGGAATGGTTTATTGAATCTTGATCGTAGTAGTACACATGTTCATAACATTGGTACCAAAAGATACAAAGTTAATAATGATAGTACCATATACTTGTGGCACTATCGCTAAATGTCATGTTGGTATACATCGCATGTAGAAACTCCATGCTGATGGATCTTTTGACTCACTCGATTTTTAATCAGTTGAGACATGAGAGCCATGCCTCTTGGGCATGACAACTAAGACCCCGTTTTCCGGTATGATGGAGCGGGCTAGTAGCTTATTGGAATTAATACATGTTGATTTATGTGGTCCAATGAGTGTTGAAACACATAGTGGATATCGTTATTTTCCTCACTGATGATTTGAATAAATATGGGGATATTTGCTTAATGAAACATGAGTCTGAAATGTTTGAAAGGTTCAAGGAGTTTTAGAGTAAAGTTAAAGATGATCGTGACAAGAAGATAAAATGTCTACGATATGATCGTGCACATGAATATCTGAGTTACGAGTTTGGTATGCAATTTAAGACCATGTCGAAATTGTTTCACAGCTCATGCCTTATGGAACACCATAGTGTGATGGTGTGTGCAAACGTCGTAGTCGTGCTCTATTGGATATAGTGCGTACTATGATGTCTCTTATAATTTTGCCACTATTATTATGGGGTTATGCATTAAAGACAAATCCATTCACTTTAATAGGGCACCATCTAAGTCTGTTGGGATGACACCGTGAGAGTTATGGTTTGACAGAAGCCTAAGCCGTCATTTCATAATGTTTGGGGCTGCGACGCTTATGTGAAAATGGGTTTTCACCTAAAGAGCTCGAACCCATAGCAGGCAAATGCATCTTCATAGACTACCCTAAGGAGACATTGGGTATACCTTTTATCTTAGATCCAAGCGCAAAAGGTGTTTGTTGCTAAGAACGGGTCCTTTCTCAAGAAAGAGATTCTCTCGAAAGAATTGAGTGGGAGGAAGATAGAACTTGATGAGGTGGTTGAACCTTTGTTTCAATCAGAGAGTAGCACAACACAGACAGATGTATCTATGGAGCCTACGTCAGTTGAAAAGGAAGTTAATGATGATGATCATGAAGCGTCGGATCAAGTTACTATCGAACCTCGTAGGACGACAAGGACCCGTACTGCTCCTGAGTAGTATGGCAACCCTGTTTGGGAAGTCATGTTGTTGGACAACGATGAACCTATGAACTATATGGTGGGACTGGATTCCAACAAATGGCTAGGAGCCATGAAATCCGAGAAAGGATCCATGTATGAAAACCAAGTTTGGACTTTGGTAGACTTGTCCATTGAACGGCAGGTTGTTGAGTACAAATGGACCTTTGAGATGAACACGGACGCTAACGATGAAATGTCACCGTTTATAAAGCTCGACTTGTCGCAAAGAAGTTTCTGCCAAGTTCAAGGAGTTGGCTTCGATGAGATTGTCTCATCCGTAGAGATGCTAAAAGTCTATTAAAATTATGTTAGCAGTTGCTGCATTTTTCGATGATGAAATCTGGCAGATGGATGTCAAAACTGGGCTTGCTTAACGGTTTCCCTGAGGAAGAATTGTATGTGATACAACCAGAAGGTTTTGTCAATCCTAAGGATGCTAAAAGGTATGCAAACTCCACCGATCCTTCTATGGACTGGAGCAAGCATCTCGGAGTTGGAACATGAGCTTTGATGAAGTGATGAAGGTTTTTGAGTTTATACAAAGTTTATGACAAACTTGTATTTACAAGAAAGTGAGTGGGAGCACTATAGAATTTCTGATAAGAGTATCTAGTTGACATATTATTGATCGGAAATGATGTAGAAATTCTGGAAAGCATAAATGGTTGTTTGAAAAAAATTCAAAGGAAGACCTGTGTAAAGCTACCTAATTGTTGGCCATCAAGATTTCTAGAGATAGATCAAGATGCTTGATATAATTTCATTGCGTACATACCTTGACAAGGTATTGAAGAAGTTCAATATGGGTTAGTCCAGGAAAGGTTTCTTGCCTGTATTAGAAGGTGTGAGATTAAGCACAGCTCAATGCCCGACCACGGCAAAAAGTAGAGAAAAGATGAGTTTTGTCCCCCATGCTTCAGCCATAGGCTCTATATAGTATGCCATGCTTTGTACTGCACCTGTGTGTGCCTTGCCATGAGTATGTCAAGGGGTACAAAAGAGAGCCAGCAGTGGATCACTGGACAGCGGTCGAAATTATCCTTAGCAACTAGAGGACTAAGGAAATATTTCTAGATTATGGAGGTGATAAAGAGTTCATCGTAAAGGGTTACGTCGATGCAAGCTTTAACACCAATCTGGATGACTCTTAGTAGAAATCCGGATACATATAGTGGAGTAGCCATTTGGAATATCTCCAAGTGTAGCATGGGAGCAGTATCTATAGTATGACATAGAAGTTTGCAAGGTACACACAGATCTAAATGTCGCAGACCCGTTGACTAAAACCTCTTTCACGAGAAAAACATGATCAAACCCCAGAACTAATTGGGTGTTAATGTTGGGAAACGTTGCATGGGAAAGAAAAAAATTCCTATGCACATGCAAGATCTATCCATGGTGATGAGCATCTACGAGAGGGAGAGTGGATCTACATACCCTTGTAGATCGCTAAGCGGGAAGCGTTAAGAAACGCGGTTGATGTAGTCGAACGTCTTCGCGATCCAAATCGAGGAGCGTCCCGCGATCCCATCACGATCCATCTCGCGATCCAGTCATGATCCGTCGTGTGATCTCATCATGATCCCTCCCGCGATCCAATCATGAATCGTCTGGTGATCTTGATCACGGTCGTTTCGATCTAGCGCCGAACGGACGACACCTCCGTGTTCAGCACACGTACAGCTTGATGAAGATCTTCGCCATCTTGATACAGCAAGAGGGAGTGGAGAGGTAGACGAGTTCTCCGGAAGCGCAATAGCGTTGTGGCGATGGTGGTGGAGAAATTACGGCAGGGCTTCGCCTAAGCACTGTAGAAAACCGATCTAGAGGAGAAACTATGCACTAGAGGAACAGGTAGAACGTGGCTGAAAATAAAGTGCCAAAAACCCTGAAACCTCTAGTATATATAAGAGGAAGAGAGGCGGAGGCTTGTCCCTCAAGGGGCCAGCCCTAGGCTTCAGCCTAACCAAGGAGGAGAGGAGGAATCCTCCTCCAATCCTAGTAGGACTAGGACTCCTCCTTATTTTGGTCCTTTTGCCTTTTTCCACCTTTTTCTCTTTGGGCTTTTCTTCCCAGCCACATGGGCCTTGTGTGGGACTTCCACCATCCCTCTAAGGGCTGGTATTCACTCTCCCACAGCCCATGTAGCCTCTTGGGTCGAAATACCCCTCCCGATGGTCTCTCGATACACTACCTGCACTCCCGACACACTACCGATGAGCCCGAAACTTTTCCGGCGACCAAAATAGGACTTCCTATATATCAGTCTTTACCTCTGAACCATTCCGGAGCTCCTCATGACGTCCGGGATCTCATTCGGGACTCCGAACAACCTTCGGTCACCACCATACATAGCTCTATACTACCGAAACGTCACCGAACCTTAGGTGTGCAGACCTTGCGGGTTCGAGAACTATGTAGACATGACCGACACACCTCTACGGTCAATAACCAACTGCGGGACCTGGATGCCCATATTAGTGCCTACATATTCTACGAAGATCTTTATCGGTCGAACCTCTATGTCAAGGATTCAGTTAATCCCGTATGATGTTCCCTTTGTTCTTCGGTATGTTACTTGCCCGAGATTTGATCGTCTGTATATCCATACCTAGTTCAACCTCATTACCGACAAGTATCTTTACTCATTCCGTAATACAAGATCCCGTTACTAAGACTTAGTCACATTGCTTGCAAGGCTTGTTGTGATGTTGTATTATCGAGTGGGCCCTGAGAT
Source organism: Hordeum marinum (assembly GCA_022496015.1). Taxonomy (NCBI): domain Eukaryota; kingdom Viridiplantae; phylum Streptophyta; class Magnoliopsida; order Poales; family Poaceae; genus Hordeum; species Hordeum marinum. The sequence continues at coordinate 585,235,543 of CM039673.1, forward strand.
ACCTCTCCGTCACACGGAGTAACAAATCGCAGTCTTGATTCATGCCAACCCAATAGACACCCTCGGAGATACCTGTAGAGTACCTTTATAGTCACCCAGTTACGTTGCGACGTTTGATACACACAAGGCACTCCTTCGGTGTCCGTGAGTTGCATGATCTCATGGTCATAGGAACATATACTTGACATGCAGAAAACAGTAGCAATAAACTGACACGATCATATGCTACGTTTGTAGTTTGGGTCTTGCCCATCACATCATTCTCCTAATGATGTGATCCCGTTATCGAATGATATCTCATGTCCATGGCTAGGAAACCTTAACCATCTTTTGATTAACGATCTAGTCTATTAGAGGCATACTAGGGACATGGTTTTTTCTATTTATCCACACATGCATCTAAGTCTGCAATCAATACAATTATCGCATGGATAATAAACGATTATCATGAACAAGGAAATATGATAATAGCTAATTTATTGTTGCCTCTAGGGCATATTTCCAACAGTCTCCCACTTGCACTAGAGTCAATAAGATAGTTCACATCACCATGTGATTCGAATTGTTTTGAATCTAACACCCAATGAGTTCTGGGGCTCGATCATGCTTTGCATGTGAGAGAGGTCTTATAGTCAAAGGGTCTGCGACATTCAGATCCATGTGTACTTTGCAAATCTCTATCTCAAACTGTAAACACTACTAACACACTCCACTTGGTACTATTCCAAATGGCTGCTCCACTATACGTATCCAGATTGCTACTACGAGTCATCCGGATTGGTGTTAAAGCTTGCATCGATGTAACTCTTTGCGACAAACTCTTTATCACCTCCATAATCGAGAAACATATCCTTAGTTTTTTAGTTACTAAGGATAATCTTGACCGCTGTCCAGTGATCCACTCATGGGTCACTCTTGTACCCCTTGACGGACTCATGGCATACTATACAGAGCCTATGGCTAAGGCATAGGGGACGACGTTCGTCCTTTCTCTTTCTTCTGCCGTTGTCGAGCTTTGAGTCTCACTCAACTGCACACCTTACAAATCACGCGAGAACTCTTTCTCTGACTGATCCATTTTGAACTCTTTCAAAATCTTGTCAAGGTATGTACTCATTGAAAGTCTCATCGAGCATCTTGATCTATCTCTATAGATCTTGTTTCTCAACAATAAGGTAGCTTTATCCAGGTCTTCCTTTGAAAATCACTTTTCAAACAACCATTTATGCTTTCTAGAAATTCTATATTATTTTCGAACAACAATATGTCATCCACATATACTTATGAGAAATTCTATAGTGCTCCCATTCACTTTATTGTAAATACAAGTTTCTCGTAAACTTTGTATAAACTTCAAAACTTTGATCACCTCATCAAAGTGTATACTCCAAGTCCGAGATGCTTGCTCTAGCCCTTAGATGGATCGCTGGAGGTCGCACACCTATTAGCATCCTTAGGACTGACAAAACCTTCCGGTTGTATCTCATACAACCTTTCCTTAAGGAAGGAAATGATGTTTTGACATCCATCTGCCAGATTTCATAATTGAAAAATGCAGCAGCTGCTAACATAATTCCAACATACTTTAGCATCGCTACGAGTGAGAAAGTCTCATCGCAGTCAACTCCTTGAACTTGTCGGAAACTTCTTTGCGACAAGTCGAGCTCTATAAATGGTGACATTCACCATAAGCATCTGTCATCATCTCAAAGGTCCATTTGTACTCGACGACCTGCCATCCAACGAGCAAGTCTACCAAAGTCTATACTTGGTTTTCATACATGTATCCTTTCTCAGATTTCATGGCCTCTAACCATTTGTCGGAATCCAGGCCCATCATCGCTTCTCCACAGCTCGTAGGTTCATCGTTGTCCAACAACATGACCTCCAAGACATGGTTGTCATATCGCTCAGGAGGAGTACACATCCTTGTTGACATACGAGGTTCGATAGCAACTTGATCTGAAGCTTCATGATCATCATCATTAACTTCCTCTTCAACTAACGTAGGCTTCACAAAACATCTTCCTGCGTTGCGCTATTCTCTGGTTGAACAAAGGTTCAACAACCTCATCAAGTTCTATGTTCCTCCCACTCAGTTCTTTCGCGAGAAACTTTTTCTCGAGAAAGGACCCAGTTTTAGCAGGTTCTGAGATAGAAGGTTCACCCAACTGTTCTTAGGGTATTCTATGAAGATGCATTTGTCCACTTTGGGTTCGAGCTCATTAGGTGAAAACATTTTCCACACAAGCGTCGCAGCCCCAAACATTAAGAAATGATAGCTTAGGTTTCTATCAAACCATTATTCACACGGTGTCATCTCAACGGATTTAGATGGTGACCTATTGAAAGTGAATGTAGTTGTATCTAATGCACAACCCCAAAATTATAGTAAAAAAATGATAAGAGACATCATAGCATGCACCATATCCAATAGAGCACGACTATGACGTTTGGACACACCATCACTATGGTGTTCCGGGTGGCGTGAGTTGTGAAACAACTTTCACATTGTCTAAATTTGTATGCCAAACTCGTAACTTAGATATTCACCTCCACGATCATATCACGGATATTTTTATCTTCTTGTCACGATGATCTTAAACTTCACTCTTAATTTGCTTGAACCTTTCAAACGATTCAGACTTGTGTTTCACTAAGTAAATATACACTATGTACTCAAATCATCAGTGAAGGTAAGAAAATAACGATATCCACTACACGTTACAACACTCATTGGATCGCATACATCAGCATGTATTATTTCCAATAAGTTACTAGCCCGCTCCATCATACTGAAAATGGGGTCTGTAGCCATCTTGCCCAAGAGGCATGGTCCGCATGTCTCAACTGATTCGAAACCGAATGAGTCCAAAGATCCATCAACCTGGAGTTTCTACATGCGATTTATACCAATATGAAATTTTGCGGCAGTGCCACAAGTATGTCGTACTATCATTATTATCTTTGTATCTTTTGGCATCAATGTTATGATCATGTGTATTACTACGATCAAGATTCAACAAACCATTCTCATTCGGTGCATGACCATTGAAGGTATTATTCATGTAAACAAAATAACCATTATGCTCTAACTTAAATGAATAACCGTTTTGCAATAACCATGATCCAATCATGTTCATGCTTAACGCAAACACCAAATAAAATTTATTTAGGTTTGTCACTAAAACCGAAGGTAGAGAGAGCGTGTGATGTTGATCACATCAACCTTGGAAACATTTCCAACACACATTGTCACCTCACACTTAGCTAGTCTCCGTTTATTCCGTAGATTTTATTTCGAGTTACTAACATTTAGCAACCGAACCGGTATCCAATACCCAGGTGCTACTAGGAATACTAGTAAGTTACACATCAATAACTTGTATATCAAATACACGTCTGTTGACGCTGCCAGCGTTCTTATCTACCAAGTATCTAGGGTTGTTCCGCTTCAGCGACCGCTCTCCTCATAATAGAAGAACTTAGTCTTGGGTTTGGGTTCAACTTTGGGTTGCTTCACTGGAGCAGCAACTGACTTGCCATTCATGAAGTTTCCCTTCTTGTCCTTGCCCTTATCAAAACTAGTGGTTTTACTAACCATCAGCACTTGATGCTCCTTTTTGATTTCTACCTTCACGGTTTCAAACATCGTGAACAGCTCAGGGATCATTATTTCCATCCCTAGCATCTCATAGTTCATCACCAATTTCTAGTAGCTTACTGACAGTGACTTAGAGAACTATATCAATCACTATCCTATCTAGAAGATGAACTCCCACTTGATTCAAGTGATTGTAGCACCCAGAAAATCTGAGCACATGCTCAAAAATTAAGCTATTCTCCTTCATCTTGCAGCCAAAGAATCTTGTTGGAGATCTCATATCTCACAACACGGGCACGATCCCGAGAACCCAATTTCAGCTCTTAGAACATCTCATATGTTCCGTGACGTTCAAAAAGTTTTGGAGCCTCAATTCTAAGCCCTAATGCATGACGCACATAACAATCAAGTAGTCATCAGAACGTGCCTGTCACATGTTCACAACATCTATAGATGACACTAGAGGGGGTGGCGCACCGAGTGGTGCATTAAGGACATAAGCCTTCTGTGTAGCAATGAGGACAGTCCTTAGATCGCGGACCCAGTCCGCAATATTGCTAACATGATCTTTCAACTCTATTTCTCTAGGAACGTATAAAAATTCAAGGGAGCTATAGCGTGAGCTACAACATAATTTGCAAAGACACTACTGACTATGTTCATGATAATGAGTTCAACTAATCATATTACTTAAGAACTCCCACTCAAATTGACATCCCTCCTATCATTCGAGTGATACATGATCAAAATTCACCAACTCAAGTCCGATCATCATGTGAGTTGAGGTGGTTTCAATGGTGAACGTCATCATGTTGATCATATCTACTATATGACTCATGTTCGACCTTTCGGTCTCTTGTGTTCCGAGGCCATGTCTGTACATGCTAGGCTCGTCAAGTTTAACCCGAGTGTTCCGCATGTGCAACACTGGCTTGCACCCGTTGTATGTGAACGTAGAGTCTATCACACCCGATCATCACGTGGTGTCTCGACCCGACGAACTTTTGCAACGGTGCACACCCGGGGAGAACACAATTTTTCTTGAAATTTAAGTGAGGTATGATCTTATAATGCTACCACCGTCCTAAGCAAAACAAGGTGCATAAAAGGATTAACATCACATGCAAATAATAAGTGACATGATATGGCCATGAAGTTGTGCTTTTGATCTCCATCTTGAAAGCACCGGCATGATCTCCATCATCACCGGCATGACACCACGATCACCATCATCATGATGTCCATCATTGTGTCGCCATCGGGGTTGTCGCGCCCACAATGTTCGTAATACTATAGCTACCGTTTAGCGATAAAGTGAAGCATTACATAGTGCTTAATGACTGACATGCAGGTCATATAATAATTAAAGACAACCCTATGGCTCCTGCCAGTTGCCATACTCATCGACATGCAAGTCATGATATTCTATACAAAACATGATCATCTCATACATCACATATATCTCATCAGGTAATTGGCCATATCACATCACAACATACCCTGTAAAAACAAGTTAGACGTCCTCTAATTGTTGTTGCATGTTTTACGTGGCTGCTACGGGTATCTAGCAAGAACAATTCTCACCTACACAAAACCACAACGGTGATACATAAGTTGCTTTTCAACCTTCTCAAGGACCGCCTATGTCGAATCCGATCCAACTAAAGTAGGAGAAATAGACACCCGTCAGACATCTTTGTGCAAAGAAATTACACGTCAGTCGATGCAACCATTCTCTCGTAAGCGTACGAGTAAGGTTGGTCCGGGATGCTTCATCCCACAATACCGCTGAACCAAAACACGACCAAGGGAGGAAGAAATCTAAGCATCAACGCCCACAAACTCTTTGTGTTCTACTCGAGATCTCATCTACACATAGACCTAGCTCTGATACCACTGTTGGGGAACGTTGCATGGGAAACAAAAAATTTCTTACGCACACGCAAGATCTATTCATGGTAATGGGCATTATTGAGAGGGTGAGTGGATCTACATACCAATGTAGATCGCTAAGCAGGAAGCGTTAAGAAACACGGTTGATGTAGTCGAACGTCTTTGCAATCCAAATCGCGAGCGTCCCTCTATCCCATCACGATCCATCCCGCGATCGAATCACGATCCATCCCGCGATCTCATCACGATCCGTCCCACGATCCAATTGTTGGGGAACGTCGCATGGGAAACAAAAAAATTCCTACGCACATGCAAACCTATCCATGGTGCTGAGCATCTACGAGAGGGACAGTGGATCTACGTACCCTTGTAGATCACTAAGCGGGAAGCGTTAAGAAACGCGGTTGGTGTAGTCAAACATCTTCGCGATCCAAATCGCCGAGTGTCCCGCAATCTCATCATGATACGTCTGCGATCCAATCATGATCCGTCTCGCGAACTCATCACGGTCCGTCCCGCGAACTCATCACGAATCGTCTCGTGGCCTTGATCACGATCCTTCCGATCTAGTACCGAATGGACGGCACCTCCGCGTTCAGCACACGTGCAGCTTGATGACGATCTCCACTGTCTTGATCCAGCAAGAGGAAGTGGAGGGGAGGAAGAGTTCTCCGGCAGCGTGACGGCGCTCCGGAGATGGTGGTGGAGCTATTCCAGCAGAGCTTCGCCTAAGCACTGCAATAATCCGATCTAGAGGAGAAGCTATGCACTAGAGCAACGGGTGGCACATGGCTGAAAATCTTGTGCCAACACCCTAAAATCCTCTAGTATATATAGGAGGAGAGGAGGAGGAGGCTTGGCTTCCAAAAATGCAGCCCTTGGGTCGGCCAAACCAAGGTGGGAGGAGTCCTCCTCCTCCACTCCTAGTAGGATTAGGACTCCTTCCTTATTTGGCCCTTTTTTGCCTTTTTCCACCTTTTTCCTTTTGGTATTTTATTTCCAGCCTCATGGGCTTTGTGTAGGAATTCCACCATCCCGCTAAGGGCTGGTATTCATCCTCCTACAGCCCATAAAGCCTCTTGGGTCGAAATACCCCTCCCGGTGGTCTCCCGGTACACTACCGGCACTCCCGGTATACTACCGATGAGCCCGGAACTTTTCCGGCGACCAAACTGGGACTTCCTATATATGAATCTTTACCTCCGGACCATTCCAGAGCTCCTCATGACGTCCGGGATCACATCCGGGAATCTGAACAAACTTCCTTCACCACCATACATAACTCTACACTACCAAAACGTCACCAAACCTTAAGTGTGCAGACCCTGCGGGTTCGAGAACTATGTAGACATGACTGAGACACCTCTCCAGTCAATAACCAATGGTGGGACTTGGATGTCCACATTGGTTCCTACATATTATACAAAGATCTTTATCGGTCGAACCTCTATGTCATGGATTCAGTTAATCCCGTATAACGTTCCCTTTGTTCTTCGGTATGTTACTTGCCCGATATTCGATCGTCAGTATCTCCATACCTAGTTCAATCTCGTTACCGGCAAGTCTCTTTAATCGTTCTGTAATGCAAGATCCCGTGGCTAACATATTAGTCACATTGCTTGCAAGGCTTGTTGTCATGTTGCATTACCGAGTGGGCCCTGTGATACCTCTCCGTCACACGGAGTAACAAATCCCAGTCTTGATCCATGCCAACTCAACAGACACCTTCGGAGATACCTGTAGTGCACCTTTATAGTCACCCAGTTATGTTGCGATGTTTGATACACACAAAGCATCCCTCTAGTGTGAGTGAGTTGCATGATCTCATGGTCATAGGAACATATACTTGACATGCGGAAAACACCAGCAATAAACTGACACGATCATATGCTACGTTTGTAATTTGGGTCTTGTCCATCACATCATTTTCCTAATGATGTGATCCCGTTATCAAATGACATCTCATGTCCATGGCTAGGAAACCTTAACCATCTTTTGATCAACGAGCTAGTCCATTAGAGGCATACTAGGGACATGGTTTTGTCTATGTATCCACACATGCATTTAAGTCTCCGATCAAAACAATTATAACATGGATAATAAACGATTATCATGAACAAGGAAATATGATAATAACTAATTTAATATTGCCTCCATGGCATATTTCCAACACCAATCACGAATCGTCTCACGATCTTGATCACGGTCCTTCCGATCTAGCGCCGAACGGACGACACCTCCGCGTTGAGCACACGTACAACTCGATGACGATCTCTGCCTTCTTGATCCAGCAAGAGCGAGCGGAGAGGTATACGAGTTCTCCAGCAGCGCGACGGAGTTGCGGCGATGGTTGTGGAGCAATTTCGGTAGGCTGCGCCTAAGCACTGCAGAAAACCGATCTAAAGGAGAAACTATGCACTGGAGGAACAGGTAGCACGTGGCTGAAAATCAAGTGGCAAAACCCCTAAAACCTCTAGTATATATAAGAGGAAGAGAGGAGGAGGCTTGGCCCTCAAGGGTCCATCCCTAGGCTTCGTCCGAACAAGGTAGGAGAGGAGGAATCCTCCTCCAATCCTAGTTGGACTAGGACTCCTCCTTATTTTGGTCTTTCTGCCTTTTTCCACCTTTTTCTCTTTGAGTTTTTCTTGCCAGACGCATAGGCCTTGTGTGGGACTTCCACCATCCCACTAAGGGCTGGTATTCACTCTCCGACAGCCCATGTAGACTCTTGGGTCGAAATACCCCTCCCGATGGTCTCCCAATACACTACCGGCACTCCCGGCACACTGCCGATGAGCCCGAAACTTTTCCTACGACCAAAATAGGACTTCCTATATATCAATGTTTACCTACGAACCATTCCGGAGCTCCTTGTGACGTCTGATATCTCATCCTGGACTCTAAACAACCTTCGGTCACCACCATACATAACTCTATACTACTGAAACGTCACCGAACCTTAAGTGTGTAGACCTTGCGGGTTCGAGAACTATATGGACATGACCGAGACACCTCTACGATCAATAACAAATAGCGGTACATGGATGCCCATATTGGTTCCTACATATTGTACGAAGATCTTTATCGGTCGAACCTCTATGTCAAGGATTTAGTTAATCCTATATGATGTTCCCTTTGTTCTTCCGTATGTTACTTGCCCGAGCTTCGATCGTCGGTATCTCCATACCTAGTCCAACCTCGTTACCGACACGTCTATTTACTCGTTCCGTAATACAAGATCCTGTGACTAACACTTACTCACATTTCTTGCAAGTCTTGTTGTGATGTTGTGTTACCGAGTGGGCCCTGAGATACCTCTCCGTCACACAGAGTAACAAATCCCAGTCTTGATCCATGTCAACCCCACATACACCCTTGGAGATACCTGTAGAGTACCTTTATAGTCACCCAGTTACATTGTGACGTTTGATACGCACAAGGCACTCCTCCGATGTCCGTGAGTTGCATGATCTCATGGTCATAGGAACATATACTTGACATGCAGAAAACAGTAGCAATAAACTGACACGATCATATGCTACATTTGTAGTTTGGGTCTTGTCCATCACATCATTCTCCTAATGATGTGACCCCATTATCAAATGACATCTCATGTCCATGGCTAGGAAAGCTTAACCATCTTTCGATCAACGAGATAGTCTATTAGAGGCATACTAGGGACATGGTTTTGTCTATGTATCCACACATGCATCTATGTATCCGATCAATACAATTATAGCATGGATAATAAACGATTATCATGAACAAGGAAATATGATAATAGCTAATTTATTATTGCCTCTAGGGCATGTTTCCAACTGTTAATCACATGATGATATGATCACATGGTGATGTACGTGTTAATCACATGGCGATGTGAACTAGATTATTGAGTCTAGTGCAAGCGGGAGACGGTTGGAAATATTCCCTAGAGGCAATAATAAACTGGTTATTATTATATTTCCTTGTTCATGATAATTGTCTATTGTTCGTGTTATAACTGTATTAACCGGAAACCATAATACATGTGTGAATACATAGACCACAACATGTCCCTAGTTAGCCTCTAGTTGGCTAGCTCGTTAACCAATAGATGGTCACGGTTTCATGACTATGGACATTGAATGTCGTTTATAACGGGATCACATCATTAGGAGAATGATGTGATGGACAAGACCCAATCCTAAGCATAGCACAAGATCGTGTAGTTCGTCTGCTAAAGCTTTTCTAATGTCAAGTATCATTTCCTTAGACCATGAGATTGTGACCCTCCCAGATACCGTAGGAATACTTTGGGTGTGCCAAATGTCACAACGTAACTAGGTGGCTATAGAGGTACACTGCAGGTATCCCCAAAAGTATTTGTTGGGTTGGCACGAATCGAGACTGGGATTTATCACTCCGTGTGACGAAGAGGTATCTTTGGGCCCACTCGGTAAGGCATCATCATAGTGAGCTCAATGTGACTAAGGAGTTATCCACGGGATGATGTGTTACGAAACAATTAAAGAGACTTGCCGGTAATGAGATTGAACAAGGTATAGGGATACCGACGATCGAATCTCGAGCAAGTATCATACCGGTGGACAAAGGGAATTGTATACGGGATTGATTGAATCCCTGACATCGTGGTTCATCCGACGAGATCATCGTGGAGCATGTGGGAGCCAACATGGGTATCCAGATCCCGCTGTTGGTTCTTGACGGGAGAGGTGTCTCAGTCATGTCTACGTGCCTCCCGAACCCGTAGGGTCTACACACTTAAGGTTCGATGACGCTAGGGTTATAGGGAAATAGTGTACGTGGTTACCGAAGGTTTTTCGGAGTCCCGGATGAGATCCCGGCCATCACGAGGAGTTCTGGAATGGTCCGAAGGTAAAGATTCATATATAGGAAGTAAGGTTTTGGTCACTGAAAGTGTTTCGGGCATCACCGGTAACGTACCGGGACCACCGAAAGAGTTCCGGGGGTCTACCGTGTGGGGCCACCAGCACCAGAGGGCTGCATGGGCCGCAAGTGGGAAGGAACCAGCCCCTAGGTGGGCTGGTGGGCCCCCCACAAGGGCCCAAGGCGCAGCACATGGTGCGAGCGGGGCAAACCCTAGGGGTAGATGGGCCCTAGGCCCACCTAGGGCACCGCCCTCCCTCTCCCTCTCTAGCCGCCGCACCAGATGCCATCTAGGGCTGCCGTCGGCCCTAGGGTGGGAACCCTAGGGTCTGCGCACCCTCCTCCCCTCCTCCTTTATATAGTGGGGGTTTTGGGGGCTGCCAACACACGAGTTCCTCTCTCTCTCTCTCAGCGCAGCCCTACCCTCCTCCTCCTCGTCCTCCGTAGCGCTTGGCGAAGCCCTGCCGGAGTACCACGCAGCTTCATTGTCACCATGCTATTGTGCTGTCGGAGCTCTCCCTTAACCTCTCCTTCATCCTTGCTGGATCAAGGCATAGGAGACGTCATCGGGCTACACGTGTGTTGAACGCGGAGGCGCCGTTGTTCGGCGCTTAGATCGGATTCCACCGAGATCTGAATCGCTGCAAGTATGACTCCACCAACCACGTTCTAGTAACGCTTCCGTTTTGCGATCTTCAAAGGTATGAAGATTCACTCCTCCTTTGCTCGTTGCTGGTTTTGCCATAGATAGATCTTGGTGAGACGTTTTTTCTGATTTACTACTAGGTCTCCCAACAAAAGAGAGGTCACTTCTCTCTATTAGCTAGCTAACACAATATGAAACCCCTAAATTAACCCTCCAAACCCTCCTAACCCCCCCCCCCCGCCTTCAAAAAAAACAAAAAACCCAGCTCTTGCCAGATGCTGACGCGTGGATGCGTTTTGGTCCCAGTTGGTGTTACCAACCGGGACTAAAGGTACCTCTGCCTGGGCTCCCCGCAACGACCACGTGGAGCCCCTTTTGTCCCGGTTCGTAAGTGAACTGGGACCAAAGTTTTTGGGATTTAGTCCCGACCCTTTAGTCCCGGTTCCAGAACCGGGGCTAATGGGCCTCTGGAACTGGGACAAATGAGCCGTTTTCTACTAGTTTTCTAAGTAACCCAATTTCTCTCTTTTCTCATTAATTAGCTACCACATCATATTTTTTGCTTAAGTGACATCTATGTTACTACATATCTTACTTCCATTGTGGGTAGTCTAAGCATAAAATGGGCTATTGATTGGTAGAATGAGCTTGACAACCAAGGATGACACACTGTATGCTGCATTAGGTACATACGCGAACCAGCTCTGTTCGAGTTTGATTTTATCTTTCTAATGTTTGTCCATTGATGACGCTTCACCAGCTTGTTACAACATGGGACGCTACACTCAGCGTTGTTGTTGTTCTTGTTGTTGTTGACTATGGAGACGAGATCGGCGCCAAGCGACATAGATATTATAAACTAGGCTTGAGGTTGAGTTAGAGCCTAGAGCTAGGTATTCGTTTTCCGTGTCTCAACTCCATCCATGTCCATGTGGGCATGCCATCAGGTTCCTTTTTGTCATGAGCATCTGCATCTTACTCGTCTTGGACTACTGATGAGTCAACGACAATCAATATGGTATACGCCGAGTCCTATTCGCTGATTGTAACACTCGACGAAGAAATTGCCGAGATGGATTTGGTCTTCCCTAAGTCTATTTCATGTAGTGGTTTTCCATCTTCATGTTCAAGGTATGTGGGATCCGTGTGCACTAGTAGCAAAAGGCCCATATGTCCCGGTTTTAGAGGCCCATTAGTCCCGGTTCTAAAACCAGGACTAAAGGGTCGGGACTAAAGCCCTAAACCTTTAGTCCCGGTTCGCTTACAAACTGGGACAAAAGGGGCTTCACGTGGCTGATACGTCTCCGACATATCTATAAGTTTTGATTGTTCCATGATATTATATTATCAACTTTGGATGTTTTATATGCATGAATATTCTATTTTATATGATTTTTGGGACTAACTTATTAACTCAGAGCCCAATGCCAGTTCCTGTTTTTTCTGTGTTTTTGATCTTTTTCAGATAGGAATATCAAAATGAGTCCAAATGGAATAAAACTTTCGCCGTGATTTTTTATGAATAATATCAAAAATACCTGGTGTCCATCTTCATCAACATCCTTGCCTCTCCGATGATGCGTGAGTAGTTCACATCAGACCTTCGGGTCCATAGCTAGTTGCTAGATGGCTTCTTCTCTCTCTTTGATCTTCAATACAAAGTTCTCCATGATCTTTATGGTGATCTACCCGGTGTTTTTCTTTTTTGCGGTGTGTTTGTTGAGATCCGATGAATTGTGGATTTATGATCAGCTTATCTATGAATACTATTTGAGTCTCCTCTGATTTCTTATATACATGATTTCATATCCTTGTAAGTCTCTTCGAGTTATGGGTTTCGTTTGGCCAACTTGATCTATGATTCTTGCAATGGGAGAAGTGCTTGGTTTTGGGTTCATACCGTGCGGTGTCCTCACCTAGTGACATAAGGGGTAGCGAGGCACATATCATGTTGTTGCCATCAAGGGTAAAAAGATGGGGTTTATATCATATTGCATGAATTTATCCTTCTACATCATGTCATCTTGCTTAAAGCATTACTCCGTTTGTTATGAACTTAATACACTCGATGCATGCTGGATAGCGGTCGATATGTGGAGTAATAGTAGTAGATGCAGACTGTATCGGTCTAGTTGTCTCAGACGTGATGCCTATATGTATGATCATTGCCTTAGATATCATCATGACTTTGCGCGATTCTATCAATTGCTCAACAGTAATTTGTTCACCCACCGTAATACTTGCTATCATGAGAGAAGCCTCTAGTGAACACTATGGCCCCAGGGTCTATTTTACATATTATATATTCAGATCTAGACATAAAAACACCAAAAATACCTTGCTGCAATTTTATTTACTTATTTATATTTACTCATTATCACTATCAGATCTCACCTTGCAAGTAATCGTGAAGGGATTGGCAACCCCTTTATCGCGTTGGGTGCAAGTTTGTTTGTGTTTGTGCAGGTTTCTTGATGCCTCATCTTGATACTCCTACTGGATTGATACCTTGGTTCTCAAACTGAGGGAAATACTTACCTCTACTTTGCTGCATCACCCTTACCTCTTCAAGGGAAAAACCAACGCACGCTCAAGAAGTAGCAGTGGCCTCTGTGGGGAGCCCACGCAGGAGGACCTTTAGTCCAGGTTGTTAACACCAACCGGGACCAAAAGGCATCCACGCGTCAGCATCTGGCAGTTGTTGGAGTTTTTTTTGAAAGGGGTGGGTGGTTTAGGGGGTTTTGGAGGGTTAACTTAGGGGTTTCATATTGTGTTAGCTACATAATTAATAGAGAGAAGTGTCCTCTCTTTCTAAATGCTTGGTCGACGCTAGCTACTATAGAGAGAACTCGACATGCTAGCTAGTAAGCAAATGAAGGAACCATTAAGTACACACGATCGTCATGAACATATACAGAGAGAAGTGATCGACCTGTCTTTCTCTGAGAGATTGGTCAAACAACAAGTTTTCATATATCTATCCGACGCTACTAGATACATATATACTGTAAGAGCACATTTATCCATGTGTGGTTTTGGTAATTGATGACACCCCTATGGACTAATGGTTTCCTTGAGTTATATTCAAAGGATTTGTCCATAGGCACTTCTTGAAGTCCATCTGTGGGGTTTCAAGGAGTTTGTATGATGACCAAGGTGGTATTCAAGGTTTATCCTAAGATTGGTCATGTGAGAGTTGAGCTTATTGCAAGCATCTCTTGAAGAAGGAGATCGTGTGAGCATTCATGATTACCTTCAAGACATCATCTTTATGGAGAAAGAAGATAAGATACAAGGTTGATCAAGAGTAAATCAAAGAGTGAATTAAGTGATCAACACACAAAGCGTACAAGATGTACCGAGAGGGATCAAGTGATCCCATGGTATGGTAAGCATTGTCCATTACGCTTTGTGTACTAACCCATGTTCCTTGTGAGAGTTGTTTGTGGGGTTAGGCATATTTCCATGGGATTGCATCAAGAGGAAGATCCCATACAACCCATGTAAGATGACATCAAGTGGTGATCATTATCAAGGTTGAGGTGTGCAAGTTCAAGTGAAGCATCACGGAGAGATCAGGCTTGAAGCTTGCCATCCATTGTGGTGTCAATGGACTTATGAAGATGTGCCGAAGAATAGCTTACCCATAGTGAAGTATGGGGGAGCAATCATCTATTCTTCATCAAGCCAACGGATTCAAGAAAGGTGGTCCATCTTGAGGAAGTCAAGATCGTCATCATAGCTCAAGTGGACTCTGCGCAAGGCTAAGGTTTGACCGTGATAGGGTTTTCTATTTTACCAGTCTCATAGTGGTAGTTGGGAGACTGGGTTATAGGGTAGGTAACCATGATATCAAGGGGGCTCTCAAGTAAGTAGCTTGATTGTATCGATCGTTGAGAGCTCAAACCATTGCATTCTTTGCATCATCATCTTTCTTGGTTCTTGGTTGGTTTTTCTCGTTGATGTTTGTTGAGCTTATGGTTAACTTAATGACAAGCTCAAGTTCATCGAAAACGGAGTCCATATGCATATTCTATGATGTTTTCGACGTTGGAGTTATTGCCGATTCTTCATTGTAAGAGGTTTCTCATCTCTTCTCCTTTGGCATTCTTTTACTGCCTCTTCTTAAGAAAACCTAAGTTATTGTCAGCCTGAATCCAACAAGCTTGAGTTTGCTCAATTCGGAGCTCGCTTGCAGAAGTTGTGATAGTTCTGGTGTTGCTGTTCTGAGGTTTGCGGTAGTACCACTCCTCCTAGCGGTAGTACCGCTCCCCCGAGTGGTAGTACCGCAAGTGGCTCGGAAGTAATTTTTTACTTCTGCCCCGAGGGCGGTAGTACCGCATGTTGCACGGATGTAATTTTTTACATCCGCCCTGCTGCGGTAGTACCGTGATTCTTGTACGGTACTACTGTGCGGACTTTTGTCGCACAGTTTCCTATGCAGAGGTTGGCACGGAAGTAATTTTCTACTTCCGTGCGCCTCCAGTACCTGCCTCTGCTGAGCCGTGCGGTAGTACCGCACGGGCTCGCGGTAGTACCGCTGTGGCGGTCCTACCGCTAGCGCCGTAGTGCTATTTGGCCAGAGCCAGGTACTTCCGCACAAGCGGTAGTACCGCACTGCCCTGCGGTAGTACCGTAAGCCATCACGGTAGTACCGTGGGTTCTTCGGTACTACCGTAATGTGCGGTGCTGGCAAGTGGGTAACGGTTGGATTTTTCCCCGCCTATAAAAGGGGGTCTTCTTCCCCATTGAACCTCATCCTTTGAGCTCGTTTTTGCCCCCCATTGTTGACCTTCTTTGAGCTTGCTATCTCTCAATCCCTCCAATGATTCTTGCTCCTTTTCGAGGGAAAAGAGAGAGGAGATCTAGATCCACATTTCCACCAATCACTTTCTCCTCTAAGTGAGGGGAACCCCTTGGATCTAGATCTTGGAGTTCTTCGTGTTCTTCTTCGTTCTTCCTCTCATTTCCTCCCAAGCACTAGTTGCTTTGGTGGGATTTGGGAGAGAAGGACTTGGGTACTCCGTGTTCCCTTGCCATTGCATTTGGTGCATAGGTTTGAGTTCTCCACGGTGATACGTGGAAGTGAGAAGTTGAGAATCTATTACTCTTCGGTGTTTGTGGACCCTAGAGCTTGTTCCTCTTGGGTGCGTTGGCGCCCTAGACGGTTGGTGGTGCCTCGGAGCTCAATCATTGTGGTGCAAAGCTCCGAGCAAGCTTCGGGGTCTCCAATTAGGTTGTGGAGATTGCCCCGAGCATTTGAGGTCACCTCGGAGCCACAATCCATTGTGGTGAAGCTTCGTGGTGTCGTTGGGAGCCTCCAATTCAGTTGTGGAGATTGCCCCAACCTTGTTTGTACGGGTTTGGTGACCACCCTCAAGGGTCCCTTAGTGGAATCACGGCATCTTGCATTGTGAGAGGGCGTGAGGAGATTACGGTGGCCCTAGTGGCTTCTTGGGGAGCATTGTGCCTCCACACCGCGCTGAACGGAGATTAGCATCCGCAAGGGTGTGAACTTCGCGATACATCGTCGTCTCCGCGTGCCTGGGTTATCTCTTACCCGAGCCCCTTTACTTATGCACTTTACTTTGTGATAGCCATATTGTTTCTTGTTATATATCTTTCTATCACCTAGTTGTATATCTTGCTTAACATAAGTTGTTGGTACACATAGGTGAACCTAGTTGTTTTAGGTTTTGTGCTTGACTAATTAAACGATAGTTTTATTCCGCATTTGTTCAATCCTAAACCGTAATTATTTTAAAGCGCCTATTCACCCCCCCTCTAGGAGACATCCACGTCCTTTCATATACAATATAAGATCTCTTAAAATTCCTAAGATCCAATCACAAATCCACATGGTATTCTCGGTCTTTAGGTATGGCGTGGCCAATAAAAAATCGCGCCAATTCCTCTTGATTGCTAGTATGCGATCATGTGGTAGGAGTTCATGCCGCATCAGCCACATCTAATTTGAACAAGGGGTTCAATACATGCATATATATATGAATAAAAATCAACACAATTGATGGTAATATATAAAATAAAATTGTGAAAATTATTTACGTACTTCAAATTGTTTGTCAGAGAAGCACCGCTCACAGGTCGAGTGGCGAATGAGCTCACATATGTAGTATCCACATAAAACAATCCCTTCTTACTCGTACAAGCACTTTACGAGAATAGATTTCAATGAAACTGATAAGCAAGCATGATAATGATATATTGATGAAATTTTGAATCAATTAGAGATGCGCGGAACTAGCTAGTACTCCTTACTTTGGGGTGCATAAATCGCAACTCTTTGTTTATACCGGGAACCTTTCGGGCGACCTTCTTCCAAACCCTGCCATGCAAAGAAAATGATTACTTGATATCAGGAAATTAACGAAAGTTGCATGCCTATAATGTCCCGCTATTGACTGAACTTTGTTTTTGAGCATTGTAGTCAAGTCCGCATAATTATCAGGATCTTCATGTCTCGAGTCTAAGACAGTTACTAATGCCCCGTCAAGCTTAATGGATAAAGGAATAAGGTGGTAACTGCGCACTCACATATAACTCATCAATTACATTACTTAACCTCGAGTAAGAAAAACCGAGTATATAGAGAAGAAAACAACACTCACTTGAACTTGTAAGGAAAGAGTATTTCCCTCTTGTTTTGATGTGTAAGGAACGACTTTAGCAAGTTCTCCTCGATTGCTGCCGTTTCTTTTCGTATCGAACATTCATTTACGACATTTGGGCTAAGGAACCCAATGTCGAAGATTCCTGCTTTTTTTTCATTCGACGATCTTCAATCCGCCTAATATAGTGATGATAATTATATATATATATATATATGCAATAAACAAGCTGAGCTAGAGACTTAACTATAGAAGTAATACTTACACACAGTAGGCAGTCATGAGTTGTTTGTCGAGGGCCCGTTGATTGTATATCACGGGAAGTCCAACGAATTCGTGCTCTGGTTTCACTGCCACATACATAGTGTCTCTCCCAAACTCCTTGGAGGTTTTCATGTACCACTCATGCAAATTGTTCATCATCGTTGCTAGAGGAGGAGGATCAGGTTTAACGAGAGGCTTCCCATGCACGTATTCATGTTACCTCAGCCATTTCAAAAAGTACATCATCCCCCAAGTAATCACCAAGTTTGGTACCTGGCAGTATCATCAGATGATCAGCAATGTCGCTAGACACCTTGAGCGAAGGACACGATTGCTAATCCTGTTCGCCGACCTGGGGAATTGTTTTCCCACTTTTTCATTCTTTGACTCGGGCAACACTAGAGGTACTTCCTGACCGCTGCGCTTCATTATATGTCTTTACAATATAACGCTCATAGTTTGATGGCAGCGGAGGCGGTGATGGTCGCTTCAGGGCATTCGGAGTGTGCTTCACTTTCATTGGATCCACCGTTTTCTTCGGAGGTGGCTGTATCCATGCAAAATGGGCCTTCACTTCGGCTTTACTGATGACGGCGCTTTCTTCGTTAGTCCTCTCGTATGGTAACTTTGCAACAGGCTTGAGGCTTGGACCAAATTTGAATTTTTTTCCGCCTATTGTACTGCTAGCCACCGGAGCGGCGGGGGCGTCTCTCTTCCGTCGTGGCTAATGCGCCGGGGGAGGCATAGTGTCCTGACGCACCGGAGGAGGAGAAGGAGGAGGCGGAGTGGCCTCACGCGCCGGAGGAGGCGGACTGCTCCGACGCGCCGAAGTAGGTGAAGGACGAGGCAGAGTCCCGTCACGCGTCAGAGGAGCCAGAGAAGGAGGTGGAGTGCCATGATCACTCGCTGGGGGAGGAGGAGGAGGAGGAGGAGGCAGATTGTCCTTACTTGCCAGAGGGGGTGGAGGAGGCGGAGTGCCCTGACTTGTAGGGTACTCCTCAGAGCATGAACCAACTTCTTCTCCCCATAACCTGTAGGGTGGTCAAGCTCCAGGTCATCAAATTCCTCCATTACTTCAGCCACCATCACAACAGCATAACCCTATGGAATCGGAAGGCGGTTGAAACTTCCTTTGGGTTGAGGAGGTGCAACAGAGACGAGAGCCTCCTTGAAAGTAAGGTTCTGGAATTTTGTCCAAATCTCGCAATGCTTAACCTCCGTGATCGTATGCATGTGGTAGCTACGAGCCGTGAAGTTAGGCTGAACGATCTCCGTGGAAGCCATGCTGCTTCTTTACTGAGATGGCGGGGTAGCTTCGTAACACTGAGATGGTTGGCCGGCAGCTTGCTGGCCCTCAGCTTCCTCTAGCTTTTCTATTCTTGCATTGAGCTTCTGCATTCCGCTCAGCTCCGCTTTCCTCTTTCTCTGTCGGCTTCTGTAACAGCCTGAATCGGGAAACCCAACCTTCCATGCAATGGAGCCTGGTGTGCCTCGTGTTTGTCCAGGGTGCTCAGCATTCCCTAGCTCCTCAGTCAGCTCGTCCTTCTCTTTGTCGGGAATGAACGTCCCTTCTTGTGCTGCGGTGATATACTTCTGAAGCTTCGTGACGGGTATTGCAAGTTGCTCGTTTGTCCAACGGCACTTCCCTGTATCAGGGTCCAAAGTTCCCCCAACCCTGACAAACCAATTCCTTGAACGGTCTGGCCAGTTCATTGTCTCTAGTTCGACCCCTTTAGCAGGCAGGTCATTCTCAGCTTTGTCCCACAACGGCCGGGCTTTGAGGTAGCCACCTGACCCCGGGTGATGGTGATACTGCTTCTTTGCAGGATTGTTCTTGTTTGTCTCGGACATTTTCTTACTCTTCTCCGATGTCTTGTAGGCCACAAATTCGGGCTAGTGATCTCTTATCTTCTCAAATTGGCCGATGAATTCTGGAGTCCCTCCTGAATAGATTTGCCATGTTCTTAAGAGCACACGCCTTGACCAGTGGCTCTATAACTGGGTTATTAGGATCCTCCTCTGGCGGTAGGGTGAAATTTTCCTTCAGCGAGGTCCAAAGATCATCTTTCTCTCTATCGGTGACATAAGAAATTTCAAGGTTGTTTTCCTTAGGATTGTTCCATTGATTGATTTTGATCGGGATGTTGTCCATAACAATTCCGCACTGAGCAGCAAATGCATCCTTGGTCAGCTTTCGTTCAATCGGTAGGCGAGTGCTGTGATCGTGAACCTTTCTTCCTTGCACAACCTTCTATTCGGGCCTCGTCTCGTTACCTAAGTTTGGCTCGATCCGGAGTGCTATATAAAAGAAGAAATAAGAGTTAATATATGTACATACCAATTAGCTAGTCAGCACATGCTTAATTAATATATATACGTTGCCGGACTTTGCAACATCTCCCTCCTCCGTTCGGTCATCGGAGCCGTGACCATGGTCTCCTTCTTCTTCCGACATTCGATGACTGGATCCATCATCATCATGTCCTTCCTCTCCTTCAAGACCATCGGTGTCGGTGAGAAACGACAAGAAATCACCTCCGCCTCGGATTATGTCCCCCAACAACTTTTCTTGTTCCAAGTCTATTTGATCCGTAGTTTCTACAAATATTCAAACATGGCAATCAATATACTTCTCTACGACTTGGGTTGCCCTCTACAACGCTTCCAGGGTTAGGGTGGCCGTCGACGCTTCTAGGGTTAGGGATTTAACAAAATGGCGACATTCTGGATGTGCAGAAAATGGTCCATATTTTTCATGATCTCTTCTACCCTTATATATGTCAAAGGATTCAAGAAAACCATGACTTCATCATTATTCGGAAGTAACAGACAAATAGTGGTACGAAGCTCTCCAAAATTGTTTTGGAACAGAGTCCTGAATAGGATAATTAGCTTTTTGGTACGAAGTTCAGCAAGAGCCTTCTGCATATCGCTATTTGGAAGGCCGTTGCCGAAATTCGTACCAAAAGCGAATTATTCTATCTGGAACTCCGTTCCAAAATAACTTTGAAGAGCTTCGTAGCATCATACGCCAGTTACTTCTGGCTGATGATGAAGCCATGGATTTCTTCAATACTTTGACACACAACATGACATATAGAAGAATATATATAGAGAGATGGGATCAGAAAAAAAAATTGGATCAACTTGTGCACATCCATAATGGGGGTATTCTTGATAAATCTATATTACCGGATTTTTCTATATGAACATTTTACCTTAGTAACTTAGAATAAAAATGTTATCGGGGAGAGGGTATATCGACAATGCTTTTTTTCTAGGGTTTGGGTGGCCTCGAGAGTTGGTCATCCAGTATATCGAGAGGGGGGTGAATATTTTACCTTAGTAACTTAGAAAAACATGTTATCAGGGAGGGGGTATATATTGACAATGCTTTTTTTCTAGGGTTTGGGTGGCATCGAGAGTTGGTCGCCCGGTATATCGAGAGGGGGGTGAACATTTTTCCTTAGTAACTTAGAAAAAATTGTTATCGGGGAGGGGGTATATCGACAACGCTTTTTTTCTAGGGTTTGGGTGGCCTCGAGAGTTGGTCGCCCGGTATATCGAGAGGGGGTGAACATTTTCCCTCAGTAACATAGAAAAAATTGTTATCGAGGAGGGGGTATATTGACAACGCTTTTTTTCTAGGGTTTGGGTGGCCTCGAGAGTTGGTTGCACGGTATATCGAGAGGGGGGTGAACATTTTGCCTTAGCAACTTAGAAAAAATGTTGTCGGGGAGGGGGTATATCGACCCCCCCCTCATGTCGAAGTTATGGGGAAGCGGGTATATCGACAACGACATACATTCCGGATCCGTTGGAAAGCTCTCGGGGAGCCGACGCCAACGTGATGATAGGGGGCCGGGGTGCTCCTGTGGCCTTGTTGATAGATAGAGCCGATGCCAACGTCATGATAGAGCCGATGCCAACCTTCTAATTTAACAAATAAACTACCTTCAAAAGAAGACTTGCTACGCCGTGGGTTCTCGGTGCGACGTGGACTCGGTGGAAAAACTTTATGAAAAGACTTTTTACATGAACATATACACACATATACATGAATCTATACATATACATGAAAAAAAACATATACATGGATCAAAAGGGGGGCTCATTTGGGGGGGGGGGGCGGCGATGGCTGGAGGCCGGCGACGAGGATGGCGGGCTCGGGGCGGCACGCGATGACGGGGACAAGGAAGGGAGGCGCTCGGGGAGGCGACGAGGACGACGATGGCGGGCTCGGGGAGGCGACGACGTGGTTACGTGGAGGCGACGGCGACGACGGGGACGACGTGCTCGTGGAGGCGACGACGACGAGGACGGTAGGCTCGGCGACGGCAATGACGCGGCGACGGGGAGGCGACGGTGACGATGAGGACGGTAGGCTCGGGGAGGCGATGACGCGGCGACAGGGAGGCGGCGGCAACGATGGGGACGGCGGGCTCAGGGAGGCGATGGCGATGAGGATGGCGGGCTCGGGGAGGCGATGACGCGACGACGGGGATGAGGATGGCGGGCTCGGGGCAACTGGTAGATGAAAACTGAATTTTTCCAAGTGTTTTCTTATATACAAGAAGCATTGGTCCCAGTTGGTGGCACCAACCGGGACTAATACCCACCTTTAGTCCCGGTTGGTGGCACCAACCGGGACTAAAGTGTTGGGAGACGTAGTAGTAAATCAAAAAAAATTCCTATGTATCACCAAGATCTATCTATGGAGAAACCAGCAACAAGTGGGGAGAGATTGCATCTTCATACCTTTGAAGATCGCTAAGCGGAAGCGTTACAAGAATGCGGTTGGTGGAGTCGTACTCGTAGCGATTCAGATCGCGGTGGACTTCGATCTAAGCGCCGAACAACGGTGCCTTCGCGTTCAACACACGTGCAGCCCGATGACAACTCCTATGCCTTGATCCAGCCAGGAGGAAGGAGTGGTTGAGGAAGAGCTCCGGCAGCACGACGGCATGGTGACGGTGGAGCTACGTGGACTCCGGCAGGGCTTTGCCAAGCGCTACGGAGTACGAGGAAGAGGAAGGGTAGGGCTGCGCCGTGAGAGAGAAGTCGTGTCTCAAATCAGCCCAAAACCTTGGGTATATATAGGAGGAGGGAGAGGGAGGGCTGCCTTGGCCCCTCCTCCAAGGAGGAGAGGTTCGGCCTAATCTAGGGAGGAGTCCACCTCCCACAAGGGAGGTGGATCTCTTCCTTTCGAATTCTTTTCAGCCTTATCTCTTATCCCTAGCCTCTTGGGCCTTTCCGGAAGGACTTGTCCAGACCAATAAGGGCTGGTACACCTTATCTAGCAACCCATAAAGCCCTTTGGTCGTCACACCCCTCCCGGGGGTCCTCCGGCACCCTCCCGCCACTCCCGGTACACTACCGATTAGCCCGAAAACTTTCCGGTGACCAAAAATGGACTTTCTATATACCAATCTTTACCTACAGACCATTGCGGAGCTCCTCGTGACATCATGGATCTCATCCGGGACTCCGAACAATCTTCGGTAACCACGTACAACATTTCCCTATAACCCTAGCGTCATCGAACCTTAAGTGTGTAGACCCTACGGGTTTGGGACGCACGTAGACATGACTGAGACACCTCTCCCATCAAGAACCAACAGCGGGATCTGGATACCCATGTTGGATCTCACATGCTCCACGATGATCTCATCGGATGAACCACGATGTCGGGGATTCAATCAATCCCGTATTCAATTCCCTTTGTCTATCAGTATGATACTTGCCCGAGATTCGATCGTTGGTATCCCTATACCTTGTTCAATCTCGTTACCGGCAAGTCTCTTTTACTCATTCCATAATACATCATCCCGTGGCTAACTCCTTAGTCACATTGAGCTCATTATGATGATGTCTTACCGAGTGGGCCCAGAGATACCTCTCCACCACACGGAGTGACAAATCCCAGTCTTGATTCGTGCCAACCCAACAGACACTTTCGGAGATACCCGTAGTGCACCTTTATAGCCACCCAGTTACGTTGTGATGTTTGGCACACCCAAAGTATTCCTACGGTATCCGGTAGTTGCACAATCTCATGGTCTAAGGAAACGGTACTTGACATTGGAAAAGCTTTAGCAGATGAACTACACGATCTTGTGCTATGCTTAGGATTGGGTCTTGTCCATCACATCATTATCCTAATGATTTGATCCCGTTAGCAATGACATCCAATGTCCATGGTCATGAAACCGTGACCATCTATTGATCAACGAGCTAGTCAGCTAGAGGTTCACTAGGGACATGTTGTGGTCGATGTATTCACACATCTATTACGGTTTCCGGTTAACACAATTATAGCATGAACAATAGACAATTATCATGAACAAGGAAATACAATAATAACCATGTTATTATTGCCTCTAGGGCATATTTCCAACACTTACTTGGCGTGGATCCCGCATATGCTGGTCTTCGGGTTTTGGGTATTAGTCCCGGTTGGTGCCACCAACCGGGACCAAAGGTCCCTATTCGTCAGCCCAAAGGGCGGGAAGCAGAGATCTCTGATTCCGGTTGGTGGCACCAACCGGGATGAAAGGTGGCATTGGTCCCGGTTGGTGGCACCAACCAGGACTAAAGCCCTGTTCCTGGCACGGTTGGAGTTTAGTCCCACCTTGTCGAGCGAGGAGCGGTCGTACTGCTGCACCTACCGTCTCGAGCACCTCTCTATCGCAGGCATTACATGCCTAACTGTCTCTGCCTAGTTGGGCCTACTTGCCCGATGGGCCTGCGTCTTGGCCCATGTATATTGGGTTACTAGTCGTATGCAGGCCATGGTGGCTTAGTAGGTGGGCATCTTTTTATGTTTTTTTTTTGCATATTAAAAGTTCTTAACAAAAAATACTTTATGGTGGCTTAGTGTGTTTTATCATTATATTCTTTTTGCTATTAATGTTTTGAACAAAAAAATACTTTGATAACTTTAGTTGCATAATTTCCATCATTTTTGTTTTGTTTTTTGCTTTATTTTTTGTTTTATTTTTTTGCTTTATTTATTTCCAGTGTTTTTTATCATTATATTATTTTTGTTATTAATGTTTTGAACAAAAAATACTTTGATAATTTTAGTTGCATATTTTTTATGTAATTATAGTTTCAAAAATACTAGAGATTATAAAGGCTTTTTAGTTGATTCTTTGAAAGAAATTAAAAAGCACTTCAAATAAACTCTGAAAAGGTTGAAAGTTGGCATGATATCATCATTTCACCCACATAGCATGTGCTAAAAAGTTGAGAGGGTTACGGCAAAAACAGGATGCACTTCGTGTACAAAATGGACAATCTCTTTCGAAGTATAACTGATTCGGACGAAAACTCATCTGTTACAAAGGGATTTCATTTTTTGAACTTATTTGAGCTCCATACTTTTTGTGTGTTCAAAATGCACCATTTAAAGTCAGATCATCAATTTTCAACCCTTTCTGACTTCATTTGGTATTTTTCATGCACTTACTGATTTTTTTGAGCTAAATAACATTGAAATTGAAAAACACTTCAAATGAACTCTGAAAGGTTGAAAGTTGGCATGGTATCATCATTTTCACCCACATAGCATGTTATAAAAGTTGAGAGGGTTACGGCAAAAACTAGATGCACATCGTGTAAAAAACGGACAATCTCTTTTGAAGTATTAGAGTTTCGGACGAGAACTCATGTGTTACAAAAGGCATTTCATTTCTTCACATATAACTACAATGATATAGTTGTGGAGAGAAAGTCTTCACTTTTTCTTCGCTTGTGTCCTTTGCTTATTGCGCCGTAACCATGAATAATCTTCATCGTTTAACAGGGTGCTTGGGTCAGCCTTGACTTTGAAGGGAGGAATTTCATGAAACTTTTCATAATTTTCAAACATGTCTGTCTTGCCCTCCAATCTCACGATGTCTCTTTTTCTTGAAAGAACTATGTGGCACTTTGGCTCATCGTATGATAAATTTGCTTCCTTATCTTTTCTTTTTCTCAGTTTAGTAGACATGTCCTTCACATACAAAACATGCGCCACATAATTGGCTAGGATGAATGGTTCGTCTATGTACCCAAGATTGTTTAGATCCACTGTTGTCATTCCGTACTGTGGATCTTTCTATACCCCGCCTCTTGACAGATTGACCCATTTTCACTGAAACAAAGGGACCTTGAAACCATGTCTATAGTCAAGTTCCCATATGTCCACTATGTAACCATAATATGTATCCTTTCCCCTCTTGATTGCTGCATCAAAGCGTACACCGCTGTTTTGGTTCGTCCACTTTTGATCCTGGGCGATCGTGTAAAATGTATTCCCATTTATCTCATACCCTTTGTAAGTCATTATAGTCGAACATGGTCCCCTGGCCAACGAGTACAGCTCATTAGAAATAGTGTTCTCACGCATGATACGTGTTTAGAACCAACTGCCAAAAGTCCAGATGTGTTCACATGTAATCCAGTCATCACACCGCTCCGAGTGTTTGGAGCACAGAATATTCTTGTGTTCCTCGACATACGGGGTCACCAAGGTAGAATTCTGTAGAACTGTGTAGTGTGTTTGAGACCAAGAATGGCCGTCCCTACCTATTATTGAGTCTGCTCCTAGCGTGCCTTTTCCAGTCAGTCTCCCCTCATACCGCGATTGAGGGAGACCAATCTTCTTAAGGTCAGGAATGAAGTCAACACAAAACCCAATGACATCCTCTGTTTGATAGCCCACGGAGATGCTTCCTTCTGGCCTAGCGCGGTTACGAACATATTTCTTTAAGACTCCCATGAACCTCTCAAATGGGAACATATTGTGTAGAAATACAGGGCCCAGAACGACAATCTCGTCGACTAGATGAACTAGGACGTGCATCACGATATTGAACAAGGACGGTGGGAACACCAGCTCGAAACTAACAAGACATTCCATCAAATCACTCCTTAACCTTGTTAGGATTTGTGGATCGATCACCTTCTTAGAGATTGCATTGAGGAATGCACATAGCTTCATAATGGCTAATCAAACGTTTTCCGGTAGAAGCCCTCTCAATGCAACCGGAAGCAGTTGCGTCATAATCACGTGGCAGTCATGAGACTTTAGGTTCTGAAACTTTTTCTCTGCCATATTTATTATTCCCTTTATATTCGACGAGAAGCCAGACGGGACCTACATACTGAGCAGGCACTCAAACAAGATTTCCTTCTCTTCTTTGTTAAGAGCATAGCTGGCAGGACCTTCATACTGCTTTGGATGCATGCTGTCTTTTTCGTGCACATGTTGCTGTTCCTCACGTGCCTCCGGTGTATCTTTTGTCTTCCCATACACTCCCAAGAAGCCTAGCAGGTTCAACAAAGATTCTCGTCGCATGCATCATGTCGATTGCAGAGCGGACCTCTAGGTTTTTCCAATAGGGTAGGTCCCAAAATATGGATTTCTTCTTGCACATGGGTGCGCGTCCGTCAGGGTCATTCAGAACAGATAGTCCGTCGGGACCCTCTCCAAAGATTCCTTGTAAATCATTGACCATAGCAAGTATGTGACCACCAGTACGGAGGGCGGGCTTCTTCCGGTGATCTGCCTCACCTTTGAAATGATTTCCTTTCCTTCGACATTGATGGTTGGTCGGAAGAAATCGACGATGCCCCAGGTACACATTCTTCCTGCATTTCTCCAAATATATACTGTCGGTGTCATCTAAACAGTGTGTGCATGCGTGGTATCCCTTGTTTGTCTGTCCTGAAAGGTTACTAAGAGCAGACCAATCGTTGATGGTTACAAATAGCAATACATATAGGTCAAATTTCTCCTGTTCGTTCTCATCCCACACACGTACACCTCTTCCATTCTATAGCTATAAAAGTTCATCAACTAATGGCCTTAGGTACACATCAATATCATTTTCGGGTTGCTTAGGACCTTGGATGAGCACTGGCATCATAATGAACTTCCGCTTCATGCACAACCAAGGAGGAAGGTTATACATACATAGAGTCACAAGCCATGTGCTATGCTTGCTACTCTGATCCCCAAAAGGATTAACGCCATCCGCACTTAAACCAAACCATACATTCCTTGGGTCACCTGTATAGTCGCTCCACTTTCTCTCGATCTTTCTCCACTGCGACCCGTCAGCGGGTGCTCTCAACTTCCCGTCTTTCTTACGTTCCTCTTTGTGCCATTGCATCGACCTGACATGCTCTTTGTTTTTGAACACACGTTTCAACCGTGGTATTATAGGAGCATACCACATCACCTTGGCAGGAACCCTCTTCCTGGGGCGCTCGCCGTCAACATCACCAGGGTCATCTCGTCTGATCTTATACCGCAATGCACCGCATATTGAGCATGCTTTCAAATCCTTGTACGCACCGCGATAGAGGATGCAGTCATTAGGGCATGCATGTATCTTATTCACCTCCAATCCTAGAGGGCATACAATCTTCTTTGGTTTGTACGTACTGTCGGGCAATTCGTTATCCTTTGGAAACTTCTTCTTCAATATTTTCAGTAGCTTCTCAAATCCATTGTCAGGTACACCATTCTCGGCCTTCCACTGTAGCAATTTCAGTGTGGTACCGAGCATTGTGTTTCCATCTTCGCAATTGGGGTACAACCCTTTTTTGTGATCCTCTAGCATGCGATCGAACTTCAACTTCTCCTTTTCACTTTCGCATTGTCTTTTTGCATCAACAATGACCCGGCGAAGATGATCATCGTGCACATCCCGCATTGCAACATCACTGTATTCAGGAGGCACATAGTTGTCATCATTCTCTTCTTCTTCGTTGTCTTCCATCATAACCCCTCTTTCTATGTGCTTGGTCCAAACATTATAGTGTGGCATAAAACCCTTCTAAAGCAAGTACATGGACAATGAATAAAACCATTTTGCTTGTTTGCCTCAGCCGTTTCGAGAAAATTATGCAGGCCCTTAATATACTCGGAGGTGCGTCGCCGTACATTCATTGTCGGTTCATCTGCGTGCGTTATATAATAAAATATATTAAAAACCATTACAACATATCATGAATAGAGAAGTGACCAAATTAATAGAAATTCGTCATCACATTAAAGCCAATGTACAGTAGTAATCAAAATAAATACATACAGTTCATACATAGTTCTCATTATTGAACAACATATATCTCTCTAGAGCATCTAATTAAAACATACAGCAAAACTAAGTAAAAAAATTAAATGTAACAACAAATGCGATCATAACCGCTACTAAGGTAGCAATTGATCTAACGGCATAATTATACCAAGCCTCAATATGAATGGCATATTGTCTAATCTTTCTAATATTCAAGCGCATTGCATCCATCTTGGTCTTGTGATTGTCCACGACATCGGCAACATGCAACTCCAACTTCTTCTTTTCCTCTTCAACTCTTTGTAATTTTTCCTCCAAGTCATTGTTTTCTTTTTCAACCAAATTTAACTTCTTGACAAGAGTTGCTATGTGGGTTGGAATTTCCGGTTCAACTACCTCCTCCTAGATTAAAAAATCTATGTCACGTTGGTCGGCATAATTGTCATAAACACTAAATAAAACAAATAGTTGTAAAAGATAATATATACCACATCCAAATCATAGACAGGACGAGGGCCGACGGACGCAGATACGATAACCATCGCACTATATAATAACAAACAATAATAAAAGTAAGAAAATTACACAAGTATCTATCTAAATCATACAAGAAAAAAACATTTTTTTAGAAAGAAGATAAGAAGAAGAGGCTAACCATGGTGGTGCCGGCACCGAGATGGGCGTGGGCGATCGATGGCGGTGAGGGCGGGGACGGTACAGGACGGACCGTCAAACCTAGACAAATCTTGAGGAAAATGGAGCTTGGACAAGGAGCTTCGAGAGGAGAAAGTTTAAGTGTGGCTTGGATATTTCTTCGAACGCCTCATGTGAATAGGAGGTGAGCTAAAGCACCACAAAGCTCTCCCCTCGCCGGCCAGAAAAACAGAGCAATATGGAATGCTCTGCTCGTTGGCGAGGGGGTATACATAGGCATCTTATCGGTCCCGATTCATGGATGGAACCAAGACTAAAGGACCCCATTTGGTCTCGGTTCCAGCCACAAACCGGGACCAATAGTTGTGGGCTAGGAACGAGGCACATTGGTCCCGGTTGGTGTTTGGAACCGAGACCAAATGGATCTGACGAACCGGGACCAATGGCCCACGAGACCCGGCCGACGCCCTGACCTCATGAACTAGGACCAATGCCGCCATGGGTCCCGGTTCGTGAGTGAACCGGGACTAATGGGCTGGCCCGATCTAGACCAAAAACCCTGTTTTCTACTAGTGATGGCTGCAAACATAGCAAAACATTAGCATGTTGTCATATATTACGGAATAAAAGGTGTTCTTGTTCTCCTTCGTGATTGAGACAAACCTCGTGAGGAGTTTGCAACATAACGCTGTCAACCTTGCCAATCTTTCTTGTTAAGGATTTTGTCGCCGGTCCTTCTAGTATAGTAGGGGTGGAGGTCGACTCTCTGCACCCAGACACCAAGCCGTCCTGAACTTACTTATTAGGAAACGTCAAAATGAGGGGTACCATTTGACAATCAAGTTATTAGGGTATCACACGTAAGACTAAATTTTTTGAACCGTTAATCTCCAATCGGACCACGCGGAACACCCCATCTTCTCTATGCCTGCGCTCCGTCTAATCCACCCCGAGGAGGATCAAAGCCGTGAAGACTCACTCGAAGAAGAAGCATTGTTATTCATCCGAGCATCACCCCTACGACCAAGAGGACCAAAACCTTAACCTATTTACGTCCATGTAAAATTCAACTTATTAGGTTATCGAGTAAGTCAATTCGCGAACCGTTGATCTCCTTGCGAGAAAGGAAAGAATTATGTACTGTACGCAACAAGAATATCTACTTCTTACCGAGAAAATTCATGTTAACCAGTGTGTCGGTTGAAAGGTTTGTACGTTTTTATTGCCCAAAACATAGTCTCCGATAGTCCATGTAAAATTCAACTGATTAGGTTATCGAGGAAGGCTAGTGCATTCTTGAACAGTTGATCTCCGATAGGACCACGCACAACACTGCATCTTCTCTTCAATCTCCAAGAAAAGTGCTCCATCCATCGCCAATCCAATGCCGCGACGTCGAGCAGAAGTCGCCGCTGCCGCCTGCCTCGACGGGCTCCCATCGGAGATGCTAGCCAACATCGACGCCCGCATGAGCCTGCTTGATCGCCTCGCCTTCGCCGTCGCCTTCTGCAGGCCGGAGGCGCGGTGGCTTGTACAGCCCGGCAACACCCGGGAGACCGCCACACTCTTCTCGCTCTTCTCGCTCGTCGACCGCCGCTCCGTAGTCGTGCGCGCCCGAGGCCCGACCACCTCGTCCTGGGCTCCTCCTCCTCACGCGGGTGGCTCGTCACCGTCCATGGGTCCCGGTTCGTGAGTGAACCGGGATTAATGGGATTTCAAGCCTGAACCAAAGCCCTGTTTTCTACTATTTATCGGGCTAAGCCCTGGTAGGACAGCTGATGGCGGGGGAGGAGGATTTCTTCCTCGCAACATGCCTCGGATCGGCGGCGACGGCATGGAGGGCCGGGTGGACGGACCGGATATAAACGTGGTCTGGCCTCTGGTCAGATCAGATCTGGCCGGAGTGGCCTTCTCGCTTCGCGGTGGCGAAGATCGGTGGCGGTCTCGTTCACATGATGCAAGATGGAGGTTCTTCGAGCAGATTCAGGGGAAAACCCTGCTCTCGGCTAGTTGCCCAAGCCAACGATGGCGGCGCTCTTTTGTGTCGTCTCCTTCTTGAAGGCATCGCCGTTGAGAAGCGGTCCACCTCTATCCACTATCTCCGGAGGAAACCTTAAATCAGTCGGTCAGATGGTGGCGACGCTCTTGTGTCATTCCCCCCTTGGGGCTGTCATCTTGGAGATGTGCATTGACTCGAGGGACCAGCGGGCTGTTTCAATGGTGGAGCGGTGTTTCATGTGACGCTTCGACGACATGGAGTCTCAGTGGTATGGTGCAACAGGGTCTCGATGATGGATGTGTGATGATGGACGCGTGTAGTGAGGCGACGTTGTCTGGTGTTGTGGTTGCGTCGACGGCAGGGCTGGCAAGGTCGATGTGTCAGTTCCTGCTTTGAAGATGGATTGGCGGAAGATGATATCAACAACCTCTCCAGCATGGGCATGCGGTGCCTGCTGAGAGTGCGTCAGACCGGTGTGTGACACAGACTCAGCAACTCGGCTTGGTTGGGGCTCGGGCTTTTGATGTTGGACTTTGGCGTCACGTCTGGGTATGCGACCCCGACAACCTGCACCCATTCATCTACTGGATAGGAGTAGCGATAGTTGTTGTCAAGATGATGACTTCAAATATTGATGTATTATTTTATAAGATATTAATGAATAATTAATAAAATAATTACATGCATCGTCCTGATGCGGAATCCGGTGGTCATCCTCCCTTGGGGAAGAAAATACTTGTCATCGAGGATGTTCGGTATTCGTTTTCGTGACTGCATCCAACTTGGAAAAAGAAAATTAAGATATGCAACAAGGAGCAGCTAGCATAAAAAATCTAGGATAAGATAGATGACGTAGCACCTCACCTGGGTATTGTCGCCAAGAAGAAGTGAACAACGCGACCATGGTTGGTAGTTCCGCCCACAATCTGTAGGTTGTTGTTATAGGCTCCTCACATTCAGACCCATCCAAGTTTTCTCTCTACTTCCTGCTGATACTGCTGCTGTTGCTGCGCATTTGAAGGATCCGCTCGTCGACGGCAAGCCGCGCCGATCCAGGTCAGCTTGAATGATCTTCGCTTTCTTCTAAGTACGGCGTCATTTCTTCTTCTTTGTTCCACTGCTATATTAGCTCTCAACAAACCAGTTTTTGAATCGAGGGAAATTTCAGCAACCTATTTTTTAAGCTCTGAACCATCAACCTATTTTAGCTCTCAACAAACCAGTTTTCAAAGAAGAACATTCGCGGGAAATTTCAGGAAATCAGCAAGCAGAAGGCTCTATTTTATGAAGGTGTGGAGAAGAGAATTCGGTAGTTTCATGTGCTGCTTCTAGAGTTCCAAAAATTCAGAAAAATAAGGGACATCTCATTATACCTTCAATCCATCATATATTCCATTAAAACATGCTCCCTCTTACCCACTCCTTTTACATGTGAGGAATAAGAGACTAAAACCGTAGGCATACCCTATGCCTACGGTCCCCGTAGGCATATACCCGCAGGCATCGATAGCGTCGGCAAACCTGCACCGCTCGTAGGCATAGAAAAACCGTTGGCATACCTTATCTATGCCTACGGTTACCGTAGGCACATATATCGTCGGCAAAAAATATTTGACGGCGCGTCCGTCAAGTGCCGTATGCACACATGCATACCTCAGATCCCGTCACGTGTTTACTGTATGCCTACGGTATAACCGTAGGCGTATATAGTATTTATGCCTACGGTTGACCCGTAGGCGTATGTCTGACACGTGGAGGCATCCAGCGTGCCTCCAGTCTGATGTCTATGCCTACAGTTCCCCCGTAGGCATATATATGACATATGCCTACGGTTCCCCTGTAGGCATAGAGGACACGTGTCACGATCTGGTGATTCGACCTTGGGTTTATGCCTACGGTTAACCGTAGGTATTGTTTTGGCTAATTTTTGTTTTTGCTGTTTTTGCATTTGCACAACAAATAAAATATGTACAGCAGCAAAACCAATATATATATATATATCAGCATTTGCATCACACAACTATTTAGCATTATCAAATCATCTATTGAAACAGAGCATCCACTACATAGCACCAAACATAGAGTATCCAGTGCATAGCATCAATATAGCATGCACACCAAACATAGAGTATCCACTACATAGCATCAATAGAGCATCATATCGAAGTCCTAGCCAAAGACCGTCGGCCGACAAGCAACGCCCACCGCCAGAACCCGAAGTCCACCTCCAAATAGCATCATCACTACAAAATGAATAATCATAACCATTTAGGATGATGGCATTTTGTCTAATTCTAAGTTTGCGTCTTTGGAAATGTTATAACTACGAAAAATGCATCTTGGGAGTAGGGGACATACAAAAAGAGGTGATCCACGGCTCGAGGTAGAACCACCACAACCTGGGTTATCAACTAGGGTCACCGGGCTCTGTGAAGCAGGAGTACCATTAGCAGGAGTGTTTGATGCTTGGCCAGATCCCTACATTGTGTTCGAAAGTGACATTAAGAGATCTCAATTGGGGGGGGGGGGGGGTAGTCTCTATTGGAGCAAAACGCCAAACTAATAATTAAACATTTCACACTGAACACTTGATTTTTAATTGCTATCCAGTGATATAAACATTAAACAAACATACATGAGCAACCAATGCAACTATAACAGCAAAAATGCCGAACGTTACTTCGGTATTATCGCCGTCCGTGAAGGGGGTCACACTCCGAAGTCGTGTATTGCTTCTTTAAACATCCCACCACACTCTCACACATTTATGAGGGCACAACGCAAGTTTTGATGGCATAGCTACCCCTCTCTGGCCCGGACCGGCCTAACCCTAGCCTGGTTGACCTGGAAAGGTAACCCCTTTGACTTTCACTAGATGATCCTTGACCAATTGACTTTTCTACCTAGTTGTGATAGGTCAACCCCTGGGAACATTTTAAAATCAAGTTTGGGCCCAACCAACCACAAGATTCCCTCCGGGTCGAACCTCCGTCATAGTTCCCCCCTCTAAGTGTTGACTGTAGTGTCGTCCGTGAAGGGGGGCACTCTCCAGAGCTGCGTGTTGGGTGTTTGAACCTATCAGCACACTTTTAGACATGTATGAGGACCAATGCAAGTTTTAGTGGGATTGCCAGCCCTCGAGTGACCTAACCTAGGCCGGTTGACACGGAAATTTGTGCGGGGGGGGGGGGGGGGAGGGTTGCTCCAGTGTTATCGCCATCCGTGAAGGGGGTCGCACTCCGGTGTTATCGTCATCCGTGAAGGGGGTCACATTCCGGTGTTATCGCCATCCGTGAAGGGGGTCACACTCCGATGTTATCGTCATCCGTGAAGGGGGTAACACTCGGTGTAATTTGACATGTGACGACATATGGTGCATGCAATTGTCCTATATATGCCTATAGCCCTACATATGATCTATTTCTATGGTTTAAGTGAAGGTATATGTAGGACATGTGGCAGAATATGCCTACGGTTCAACCGTAGGCATAGCAACCATCTATGCCTATGGGCCCCATCTATGCCTACGGGGCCCGTAGGAATATTCTCCCACGTGTCCCATAGTGACATGTCTACGGGGCCCGTCGGCATAGATTTAACGGAGGCAGCCTTCCGTCAGCCTCTAAGTTTGTATGACGACGGCCCGGAATATGCCTACGGGGCCGTAGGCATAGGTGTGCGATTTGCCGATGGTTTTTGTATGCCTACGGGACCCGTAGGCATATTTAGGACGTTGCCGGCGGCCAATATATGCCTACGGTTTCGGCTAACCCGTCGGCTTAGCTAACACTTTGCCTACGGGCACCGTAGGTATAAGTTTGACCGTAGGCATATTCAATTATTCCTGTAGTGTAAGAGTTAATCAGACCACTAATTAATAAGATCAATGGCTTAGATCTATTGTATATTCTTACCTCCAATGTGAAAATTAAAGAGGGGGTAAGAGGAAGCATATTAAAACTGCTTGATTAGATATTGTGCACCGTGCTACCCATGCTCTTCTTTCTCTCAGCTCCATACGTGAATATATCGCATTTCAATACGCAGCGTATATTTCATGAAATATACGCTGCATACAGAAGTGAGATATAGTCAAAGTACAGTATGTTCGTAAATAATTGCAAAGACATACTGAAACTTAATGATTTTGTTATCATCATAAGATCATCTGTGATGTTTCCCTAGCTAGCTTGCTGCCTTGTTGATGTACTGTTGAGACTAATTTCATGGGAATTTTTGGTAGGAACGTACATCTGGAGAAAAATAAGTACTACAGTAGCTGGCTTGTTGGGTATTCGGACTGCAAAAATTACTTCCATAATGCTAATTGTGTCCACTGTTTGTTCCCAGGACGAAAATAGAGGTCCAGACTCCAACTTCAGCAACCATGAGCTTATCTGCCTTTGGGATCATTAGTGCCATCAATGAATGTGTCAATTTGTTCCAGTCAGCAAAATCTGCGATTTCATCTCTGCGCTCCCGATGGAGTAGCTCACATGAGCAAAATCTCCAGGATCATGTATTGCAATTAGAAAGTGACCTACAACGTCTATGTAACACTCTTCCTGCAATGTACGACCTCATTAATGGAGCAGAGTGGAGAAGTTATGAAGAGCGTGTGGCCAAGCTCCTTCCTAGTCTCAAGGATGCTGTGTCTGAGGCTGAGGACCTTATTGATGAGTTCAGATGGTACGAGATGAAGGTGCAAGTGGAGGGCAATGCAAGCCGATCTCCTTTCATTGACTTCCTTGATAATGTCATTCATGGCAACTTCAACAAACTGAATGATATCCAATTAAGTTTGAATCACCTTTCCGGACAGATGGAGAATATGGGGCTTCGTGGAGTTACACAACGTTTTGACAAAATAGTCAGGCCGGAGACCACCTCTTGGTTGTCCAAGGAAACAAAGATATTTGGTCGTGAGAAGGAGTTGAAGCAGGTATTGGGATTTCTTAATGTACCTACGTGTCCAAAACGAAAGAGAGCAATAAGTTCGATGAATGCATCAACAAGCACATCATCAACCAACCATGTTAATGGTGAACCGATAATCTCGAGTATTCCTGTTTTGGTGATAACTGGAATTGGTGGTGTTGGAAAGACAACTTTGGCCCAACATATCTGTAGCCATCAACGGGTGGAGTGTCACTTTGAATTGATAATTTGGATTTGCGTCTCAGATAACTTCGATGTGAAGAGGTTAACTAAAGAGGTCATACAATCATGGTCCGTAAATGAGGCAAAGAATGATAATTTGAATTCTCTTCAGCGTGCTATTTCTAACCACGTGCATAATAAGAGGTTATTGATAGTCCTTGATGACATGTGGGATGATGCCTTGATGGTTAATGGGCGGTGGGAGATGTTTTGTGCACCTTTTACAAGTGCCCAGGAGGGAAGTGCAATGCTGGTCACTACTAGATGTCCAAATGTCGCTGGGGCGGTCCAAACAATGGAGCCCATCATATTAGAAGGTCTAAAGGACGACGTCTTCTGGAATTTCTTCAAGTTATGTGCGTTTGGATCTGTGGGTTGTAACAATGATCCTGAGTTAGAGCGCATTGGTAGAAGAATCCTCCCTAAATTGAAGGGTTCTCCTTTGGGCGCCAAAACATTAGGACACATGTTAAGAATGGACCTGCAAGAATCACATTGGAATTTTATACTTGATAGTGAATTGTGGGAGTTGAAACAAAAGGTGACTGACATTTTGCCTGCCCTTCGGTTGAGCTACATGTATTTACCATTCTATTTGAAGCAATGCTTCGCATTCTGTGCTGTGTACCCCAAAGATTATAATTTTCAGAGGGAATACTTAGCTGAAATGTGGGTAGCAGAAGGCTTTGTGGAACCTCATGGTGGTATTCCAATTCAAGATATTGGTTGTCAGTATTTTGATGACCTTGTAGCACGGTCCTTCTTTCAGAAGGCTGGCGACGATGGATTTGCAATCCATGACTTGCTGCATGACATGGCACAAAAGGTTTCGGAGCATGACTGCTTCATCTTAAGAAATAAGAGTGACTTCGATAAAGTTCCCCAGAATGTTCGTCATCTCTATATACTTCCTAATAGTGATTTTGACAATTCCAGCCTACTGAGACTATGCAAGTACACAAAGCTGCGTACCCTAATTTGCAAGACAAATTTAAGGAAGAATAACGGGCTGGTAATCGACCAATGGTGTACTAAACTTCTGTGTGTGCGTGTGATTTCTTTTGCCTTCGCAATTGAGTTACCGGATAGTATAGGCAACTGGAAGCATCTTCGGTACCTTGAAATCTCTGAAGATTGTCCTTTGAAGACGATTCCTTCAAATTTTTGTTGGCTATATAATCTACAATTTTTATATGCCAAGAGATGCAAACTAGAAAGCTTGCCCTCTGAGTTTGGTAAGTTGACCAGGTTGCTGAAATTTGAATCAGACGGACTAACATATTGTTCCGGGGGACGCATGCATTTCAATTCAGAAGATGAGCAGAGACATGGATTTGGGTTACTAAAGAATCTGAACCAATTCAAAGGATACTTGGTGATATATAATATTGGCATTCTAAGTAAGCATCACGCAGCTGAAGTTGAACTGAAGAATAAGAAACATCTTGACAAGTTGAAGCTGAATATGTGGGATATGCATGATACACATGATGTTTTAGGCTTTCATAATTTTAATGTCCGCGACACTGAGATAAAAGAGGTGCTTGAAGTTTTGCAGCCTCCTATCAAACTCAAGTCTCTGTCCCTCGAGAATTATGCCGGTATGTTGCTCCCAAGCTGGTTTCATCCACAAAACTTGCCAAACTTAAAATCACTTAATTTGGCAGCCTGTGTTCGAATCGAGAGCATATTATCACCCATGATCTCACAAAGTGTTAACTTACATGAGATACCTGTGGTTTGTATTTTCATGTCTTTGACTGACGTAACCCTTGATGGGTGCGAAAGTATATCAAGCCTCGAACATTTTCTGCGTCCAGATTATGTACCAGCCATCAAGACAATAAGAATTGAACATTGCAAGATGTTAGCATCAATACCAACTGAAAAGTTTAGGGGTTTTGATTTCCTAGAGGAACTGTACATGCTCCATTGTCCAAACATCCGCCTCCAAACATTGGTTTCGCCTTCCCTTAAGAAGCTCAGTTTGCGTGGTTCTGGTCTATTTTGCAATATTGACTGCTGCTCCCTCACCTACTTTTATTTAGAATGTGACTTTGTCACGTCCATCCAACTACAAATGTGGATTCTTCCAGCTCTACAGATGTTGCATATTGAGTGCAAATCTCTTGCTTCCATTGGAGGTTCTGCGAGCACTGGCAGCATTAGAGCATTCTCGTCCCTTATTGTCCTATCAATTTGTAGTTGTCACAAGTTGTTGACACTTGATGAATTCCTAACACAAGAATATCTACCTGCTATTGTGAAAATTGAAATATGGTCTTGTATGGACTTACTGTCCCTGCCAGGTGAAAATTTTGGTAGTTTCCCTTATTTGAAACATCTGATTGTTAGTGAGTGCCCAAGTCTCAATTGGCAAAGGGGACTGTTGTTTCCATCATCTCTCCAAAGGCTCGCCTTTATGAGAAGTGGGGATATATCTCCGTATGTTCCTGACTGCCTACATAACCTCACATCCCTTGTGTCCTTGAAAATTGGTGGCCTGAGTATAAGATCCATTCCCGGCGAAATTTGGCACGGTAATCTTGCAGCGGTTCAGGAATTGGTGATTAAGAATTGTCCACACCTAGTCTCAATTGGTGGAGCTAAGGAAATTGCAAAAATAAAGAAGATTATGATAGACGATTGTCCAAAATTGAGAGGAGTCAAGAATACATGGTGAAGAGGCTGCCTAAGGTATCTTTTATATCTGAATATCCAGCTCCCACTACTAGATTTCTCTACACATGCATACTTCCACATCACCTCAATAATTGATAACTGGCCGGTCAAAATTGTGTAGGATAGAAGTCATGGATGTCATCCTAAGAAGTTGCTTCATTGCAATCATGCCACCTAATCAAGCCATGCATGGACGTTAGTCAAAATTAATTTCTTTGCGTTAAATTTGCTGTGCTCATGGACGGTATACGCGGTGGACACATGCTGAAAAATATATAGTTCATGCATGTCATTGTGTTAGGTTCAGTTCAGAAGTTTTTCTCTTTTTATACATCATTTTGTCATATACTTCGTAGGTTTTATTGTTTTCAAAATTTAAACCAAGTGTTATGTTATGCTCCAAATTCAAATATAAAGAGGAAGGCCAACTTCTAAGAGCGAGCGGAGCAAGGCCCATCGCCGTTGGCTTGGGCCAAAGCGGACATGTTGATTGTTGCCAAGGGCAAGAAAGAGATCACTGCTTTAAAGTCACAATTAAGTAGTGAGTTTGACATGAAGGATCTTGGTGCTGCTAAGAAAATTTTAGGTATGGAGATTACCAGGGACATAAATTCTGGTTTGTTATTTCTTAGTCATCAAAGTTACATTCAAAAGTTCTTCATCGTTTTAACTTGCATGATGCTAAGTCAGTAAGCACCCATATTGCTCCTCAGATCAAATTGTCATCTTCTCAATGTACTAGTACGGATGAAGAGTTTGAGTATATGTCTAGAGTTCCATATTCTAGCGATGTCGGTTCTTTAATGTATGTTATGGTGTGTTCTAGGCCTGATTGGTCATTTGCAATGAGTTTGGTCAGTAGATATATGGCTAACCCTGGTAAAGAACATTGGAAGGCTGTTCGGTGGATTTTCAGGTACTTCCGTGACACTTCTAATGCTTGTCTAAAATTCGCCAGGACTGGTGAGGGACTAGCTGGCTATGTGGATTCAGATTTTGCTTCAAGTGATTTGGGCAAGAGGTGGTCCCTTACATGGTATGTGTTCACTGTTGATGGTTGTGTCGTGAGTTGGAGGTCCACACTGCAGGCAATAGTTGCTCAATCTACCACTGAAGCAGAATACATGGTTATTACAAAAGCATATAAAGAATCAGTTTGGCTGAAAGGTTTGTATGTTGAGCTTTGTGGAGATAATTCTTCCATTAATCTGTTTTGTGACAGTCAGAGTGCCATATACCTCACTAAGGATCAAATGTTCCATGAGATAACAAAGCACATTGATGTCAAATATCATTTTGTTCGAGGCATTGTTGAGCAACGTAATCTGAAGGTATGCAAGATTAGTACTCATGGTAATCTTGCTGATATGTTGACAAAACCAGATCATGTTGCTAACGAGAAGGTTAGCATTGATGCTACAAAATGAAATGTGTCTCGAGGTGGGGAGTTTGTTATGTTATGCTCTAAATTCAAATATAAAGAGAAAGCCAACTTCTAACGAGCGAGCGGAGCGTGGCCCGTCGCCGATAGGCTTGGGCCGAAGCAGGGTGTAGCGAAGTCTGAAGCTGGCCATTTACGGACTAGGATTGACCAAGGACTCATGTTTTATATATTCCTCTTGTAAGGCAGCATACGGAATAAGTTGATTGGTTGTAAATCCCCGGCGTTTGTAACCTCTTTCGATATAGTGAAGTTTGGCTGGCTAGCGCCCGTGGTTTCTTCCCCTTCGTGTTGGAGGGGTTTTCCACGTTAAAATCTCATGTCCCTTGCTTGATTCTGTTTTCATTGTATTTGATTGTGTGTCGTATCTCTAACACCAAGAGCATTCTTACATTAGGTTTGTATTAGTTTTAGATTTTTTAAGCACCCTTTTGCGCATTTCTTTTAACAAGGTTTTGATGGAAACACACGGGGCATCATCTTGCTAATGTGTAGATGTATGAATGCTGCCATGTTGTGTGTGTTAAGTTGAAACTCTCGTTTTGTTGGCAAATCTGCTTTACTGACCATGTTTTGTTCTTCAAGGGACTATATCTGGTAGCTGCATTACTTGGAAGTTGGAAGACCCGAGGACAGCACGGCATCATGCGTTCGTCTCGCTGTCTGTATCTATTTATCTTGACCGGCTTCTCTCTATGTTTTGAAGAAGATTCATCAATAATTTCACTTGGAATTCATATTTCTTCTGCTAACCAGTTCTCAGTTTGCACAATCGGAGTAAACTAGTTGTAACTTGTGAAACGACAGAGTTCAGTATGTGGGTCAACAGTACCATTGGCTTGCCAGGTTTGGGGCACAGGAGATTTTGTTATGGTTTCCCCACCATATACAAGTCAGTTAGGAGTCCACCTACCAGAGTCACTTTGAATATCTAAGACATGTTGTGCCTGTATCTAGTTTGTATGTTTTGTTGCATCTTAACTCTGGAATGTGTTTACATGTCATGCACGAGCACATCATCTGCATGTTCATGATTTCCCCCTTACTTCTGGAGTTTTTGTGCTTACCTCTGTGGTTTCGGCTTGTGCTCTCTTCGTTTGCTGGTTTTTTCTTTCTTTTTGGTTTTCAAAATACGGTTTTGCCCCACTTTATTAATACAGCAACGGTTCATACACCAACAATAGACGGCTAGAGCAGCAGCACAGTCATGCCCATGTCATAGGCTTTCTCTCTGGGTTTTTTTGTTAAGCATTTCTCTCTGGTTCTTGGATTGTACAAATACCTGTGTTGCTGTCTCGACACTTACTCGAGTGGATTTTTAGATCCCAGGTGTCTACACACCCACTTATCACTATCGTTCGTCCAAAATTTGACACATAGAGATCGATACCATGTACTTTAGATGCTCTGATACCATGTTTTTAAGCTAACACAATGTGAGAGTATTACACAGAGGAGACAGATGTGCAGGGCAGGCAGCAGGTTCACGGATGCGCCCCGGTGCATCCGCGAGGAGTGACCGGACATGCCTCAGATTAGCACAACTGCATCCGGATACCTCATACTAGATTCTTAAATTCATACAAAAGCATGCAAAGAATAAAACTCCGTACTCCATGGAAACCTAGTTACTACTCCTTGTAGGAGATTTCAACGATCTCCGTGAGCGGCTCCGGGTACATGGGCAGCAACTGCAGCTCCGGTTTCTGTGGCGCCTCTGGCTGCTCCGCTCCAGCCTGCTCCTCCTCTATCTCTGCCTCGAGTTCGGTGAAGAGCACGTCGGACTCTGCCTGCTTCTCTTAGAGGAATTGCCGGTTGGCCTCCACATACTCTTCATTCTGGATGGACTCTAGGATGACCTACTTCTCCGTCATCTCTTCGGCTTGGGCGACGGCGAACTCCGCCTCCGCCTCTGCCATGTTGAACGCCGGGGCAGGCTGCTTCGTCCCGTCCTCCTCCGGATCGTTCACGTTCATCGGCTCAAATAGCTTCTCTCCCTCCTCCTCCTCCGGCTGCCGCTCCTCCTCCTCCTTCAACTCTGGTGAGTCCAGAGGCAGCCCGGCAGCGACGCGGCTAGCCTAGATCTCCTCTGCAATCTGCCTCCGACGCTCTAGCGTGAGCATCGCATACATGGTTATCTTCCGCCGAACCATGGCGATGCCGGAGAGCGTGGGATAGCGGTGGCGATTATGCAGACAGGCTCGGGTGGCAGCGTGGAGAGGGAGGAGGTAGATGGCCTAGGGCTAGGGGCGCCAACCGGCTTAAATAGACCATGGTTTAGCCGGACCTATGCTCCACGCCGTATGATTCAACATCCTCCTACATGTGGATTCGCGCCATGCATGTCAATTCCATCCAACACTTCATGCCATGCATTGTTTAACATGCAAACATCTCCTGCCATGCATTTTTTTTAATCAACCATGCACTTATTCACATGAACAGTGTCCAAAAGTCAATGGTGTCGAGCGTAGGTTTGGTTGAACCATGGTCCAATAAAACATTTTTGAAGAATCCAGCGAAAAGAAAGAAGGTAAGAAGCCAGAGAGCCTCTTTGGAACATGCAAAGGCAGGTTCTGCTGAAGAGATCAAAACCTGATGAGCTGCATCATGAACAATACCACAACTACTCCTTGCTATATGAAACAAAGTAGGTAGAAGGAGATTGGAGCTGCAACCTTGGGGAGCTAAAAGTATCCAGGAAGCATCCGAAAAAATCTCCAGGCCTTCATATGTATGACCCCATTCAGTGTGTAGCATGTATAACAAATCCATGAAACTGACAAATTGGCAAGTAGAGAAATTAAAGGGCAAGGTACATGACGATGAGCTGATGCAAAACAAGAAATGTCAAGACCTAAATGAGGCCGAAGAATCTGTTGAGCCAAATTATGAGCAATCACATTGATCTCACTTGAAATATAGAACACCTGGGCATGAAGATCAGAGGTGGAGAAGAAGTAATCAGCTTGCATTCTCCTGATCGCCCAAGGAACAGAAGCATCAGACGCTTTAGCAGAGGCTCTCTCTCCCTCTCTCTCTCTCTCTCTCTCTCTCTCTCTCTCTTATTTCTTTTCTCTGTGCACTTTGCACAACCATTCGTGCATTATCGGTGACGAACTTGATCTCCAACCAAATGATTACTTTCCACAGTGCCGACAGAGACAAGGTTCCTCACTTGTCCGATTTTTCCTGAGCAACCCGTTGGTTTAGGTACTCGCGTTGGACCCCAAACTTGTTGAAAGATGTGGAGTATGGAGGGCAACTAGAGGTTGACTAACAGCAGATTCGCAGTTTCCTTCTAAAACAATCCGTGCTGAAGAACAAGTGCATCAGCTATTCATAGTGGCGATGATACAACAAAGTAATATAGTTGCAAAACAAACGGTTCTCTTTAGTTTACTGAAGACTAATAAGTGCAGTGACAGTGGTGCTCTGCAGATAAAAGAAGCAGAGTATGCTACTCTGGTCCAGTAGCAACACAAATGTGCA
This sequence comes from Hordeum marinum, assembly GCA_022496015.1. Classification (NCBI taxonomy): domain Eukaryota; kingdom Viridiplantae; phylum Streptophyta; class Magnoliopsida; order Poales; family Poaceae; genus Hordeum; species Hordeum marinum. The sequence continues at coordinate 585,279,963 of CM039673.1, forward strand.
AAAACGCCAAGCTCAGTGTCCAAACTAATCCTAATTTACCCTCAAATGTACTCTACACCCTGACCCTACATGATGTAGGCTACATCTGAAAGTGCCAGCGAATCATCAGACCCAAAAAGGGCATTTAGTCTATCTTTGTGGCAGTCCCAAGTACTAATCCATCAGGGGCGTACAAATCTGGATATAGCTTCAGCAAACTAGCTAATATTTCCTTACTTCTGAAACCTGAAACTATCTGCCTGCCTGTTCACTGTTCAGGTTAGCTTTGATATGCACCAAACTAATCCTTCATTTTGTATTAGGAGAAAGCGTCGAGAAGGCGACGCAGGTCGTCTTACGAGCCCAAGAACCAGATAGAGGGAAAACTAGAGAAGAAAGAGAGCACAGTCATAAACTATAGAACAAGGGGAAACGATCATGAGAGGAAGATGTAGAAGCAGAGCTCATGCATATATTCCAGAGTAAAGATGCACCAAAACACACAATGGCATACAGTCATACAGATACAACATGTCTTGAAGATGCACAGGGAATTTCTTCCATTTCTTAAGTTACAACAAGTTTACTACGATCGTGCAAACTGGTAACTGATAGTTATCAGCACAAATATGGGTTGCAGATGGAATAAAACCGCTAAAAGGGAGAAGCAGCTACGGAGAGAGACAGAGACGGCGAGACGAAGCATGTTGTCTCGTTGTCTCCAGACCATCCAACTTCCAAGTAATGCAGCTGTATTTTTATTTTATTTTTGAAAAGAAGAAACGGAGCATGGAGCCATATTATTTCGTAAATAAAGTCTTGGGTCCACAAAAGCTCACAATCCGAGCATGAAAATATAAAACCGTAAATAAGTATGTGCCACATCCGGCGAAAGCAAAAATACGTCTCCCACCTGTTACACCCAATACCCATAAACTTTCTGAAGTCCGTATGAGTAAGTAACGACCACATACGGATCCAAGCCATGGCCCTGTAAATAACCTGCATTTTTTAAGTTCTTGCCGTTAAAATCATATCGTTTCTAGTATTCCAAATAGCCCACAATAATGAATTGGTTCCAATCCGGATATGATTCACTATTGTGCCGTCTACTCCATTGAGTCACGACCCAAATAGCATATTAATACTTGTTGGTTGATTGATATTGAAGGCTATATGAACCGTGCGCCATAAAAGTTTTACTAGTGGACAGTTGAGAAAGACGTGTCTTATTGTTTTATTTTGATCACAATAGCAACATCTAGTACTACCTACACGTCTTCGCTTTATCAAATTATCCTTGGTTAGCATAACTCCCTTGTGTACGAACCACATGAATAATTTAATTCTAAGTGAAACTTTGATCTTCCAAATATGCAGAGATCTCGAAAGGGACCAGAGTCAATTAAATCCATGTACATTGATTTTATTGATAAGATACCATTCTTAGATAATTTCCAATGAACACTAACAGGCTAGTGAGAGAGTTGAATATCCATCAATCGTTTGACTAAGTGCAGCCAGGAGTTTCATTGTTCTCCCAGTAAAGATCGTCTGAATTGGATATTAAGAGGCACCGTATGTAATACCGTGGCAACGTAATCTTCATTGTGTTGTACAATATTATATAAAGAAGGGTATTGCATCGCTAAGGGAGCTAGTATCCCCTAACCATGTGTCCTCCCAGAATCTGGTGGTGGTGTCATTGTCAACTAAAAACTTCACCCTCTGGAAAAAGGTTCTCTTCATCTCCATCAACCCCTTCCAAAAAGGTTAGGTCTAGCAGTAACCCGGGCCAATGTCTTAGACTGCAGATACTTATTCCTAAAGATTCGTACCCACATCCCTTCGGTCTCAGTAGCTAACCTGTATAGCCATTTGCTATGCAGACATCTATTCTTCACTTCTAAATTCTCAATCCCTATATAGACCCCCTTGGTCTTTGTGCTGCAAATAATATCCCACATTGCCAATCTATATTTCTTTTTAGCCTCATCATTTTGCCAAAAGAAACGAGTTAGGTAGAAAGTTAAAAGAAACATCGACAGACTTGTCAGCACCGAATTTATCAATACAAACCTACCCCCATAAGACATAAGCTTGCCCTTCTAGCAGCTTAATTTTCTTTCAAATCTGTCTTCAATATATTTCCATTCCTTATTCGTCAATAGTCTATAATTAATTGGAATCCCTAAGTAACTAAATGGTAGTGACCCCATCTCACATCCAAATAGTTGTTTGTAAGTGTCTTGTTCCTCCTTTGCTCTCCCAAAGCAAAACAATTCACTTTCATTAAAATTTATTTGTAACCCAGACAACTGCTCAAAAGGCACAGTACAAGCTTCATGTTTCTATCTTTTTCAATATCATGTTCCATGAATATGATCGCGTTGTCTGGGTATTGTAGTATGGAAAATTCCCCCTCAACAAGGTTTGGGACATGTCCTCCTACTTGGCCATTTTCTTTAGCCCTAACAATCAGGACTGCCAACATATCTGCTACTATGTTGAACAACACGGGAGGACATGGAATCTCCTCGTCTTAGTCCCTTATGGGTCTGAAAATAATGACCAATGTCATCATTGATTTTAATCCCTATACTGCCTTTCTAAATGAAGGCATCATCCCGATCCCTCTAGAATTCGTTTTATCCCTTCACCCTTCATTTGTAAAGCCCGCTGCAGGAAGGGCCATTTGACCTTATCAGACGCCTTCAATCCACTTTAAAGATAACCCCGTTGATTTTTTTTGGTATGAATTTTGTGCAGCGTTTCATGTAAGACAAAAACCCCTTCTAGGATGTGTCTTCCAAACATGAAAGTTGCCTGTGTAAGTTTGACTACCCAATGGGCTATGTGCGTCAAGCTATTTGTACCAACCTTGCTAAATTTTTTGAAGATAACATTGAGTAGACATATAGGTATGAACTGCTCAATGCGAATAGCCTCCATCTTCTTTGGTAACAACATTATCATTCCAAACTTGAGGTCGAACAACTGCAAGTGACCATCAAACAAATCATGGAACATAGGTAACAGACCGCCCTTTATAATATACCAAAACTTCTTATAGAATCCTCCTGGGAACCCATCCGGTCTCGGTGCCTTCTTTTGTTTCATTTGTGCTATTGTGTCGTACACATCTTTCTCGGTAAAGGGGGCTGACAATACCTCAATCTCGTTTCTACCGAGCTGAGGTATATCATCGGTTGAACTCTCATCCAGATTAACAAAATTCTCTTCGGGTACACCAAAGAGTTTCTTGTAATATTCGGTAGTATACAATTTTAGGTTCTCATGCCCTACAATTGTACCCTCATCTTGCTCGAGTTGAATTATTTCTTCTTCCTGGGCTTGCCATTCGCAATCATGTGGAAGAACTTAGTGTTATCATCCCCATGGAGTACCTTCATCACCTTCGCACGAACGGCCCATTTCATCTCCTCCTCTCTCAAAAGAGTTTGTAACTTCTTCTCACCATCATTCTTAATATTCCGGTCTAACATATTAAGAAGTGAAGATTTAGCTTTCATGTATAACTCATTAGTTAGCCAAATGAGTCACCACTTTGCACTTTGTATAGACCACTTTGGTTCTTGGCCCAACCTCTCAAGAACTGGCACAAGTGTCTAATTTTATTTTTCCACCTATCAATACTAGATGACCCACGAGTGTCCATGAATCCCTCTCTCGCGAACCAATTCAACTTAATTCAAAAGAGAATATATTTTTGTTACCCACATCAGTCGCTTCCCCGGAATCGACCAATAGCGGTGTGTGGTCCGAGATGGCCCATTGCAATGCATGTACTGTTACTAAAGAATACATCTGCTCCCATTTTATGCTGGTGAGAACCCGATCCAACTCATATGTTGGCACCGGTACTTAATTAGCCCACGTAAATTTGCCACCACTAAGGTCAATTTCTCTCAAATCGAGACGCTCGATAATCATGTTAAACATGAATGGCCATCTTCCATTGAAGTTGTCATTATTCTTCTCCTCTTATCATCTAATGATGTTAGAATCTCCACCAACTAGAATGGGTAACCTTTCATCTCCACAAATTCTCACCAAATCTGCGAGAAAATCCGATATAAGCTCTCACTCATCCATACCATATATAGCCACCAGAGCCCATCTAAAGCGGTCAACTTTCAACCTTACATGAAATTTGATGGCAAAATCTCCATAAACCACATTCAATACCTCTAATGATTCGCACTTTAATTACCCCAAGTAAGTTTGGGGATCGTAGTAGTAAATCAAAAAAAATTACGCATCACCAAGATCAATCTATGGAGAAACCAGCAACGAGCAAAGGGGAGAGCATCTTCATACCTTTGAAGATCACGAAGCGGAAGTGTTACAAGAACGTGGTTGGTGGAGTTGTACTCGCAGCGATTCAGATCGTGGTCGATTCCGATCTAAGCGCCGAACAACGGCGCCTCTGCGTTCAACACACGTGCAGCCCGGTGACGTCTCCTACGCCTCGATCGAGCAAGGAGGAAGGAGAGGTTAAGGGAGAGCTCTGGCAGCACGACGGTGTGGTGACGGTGGAGTTGCGTAGTACTCCGACAGGTCTTCGCCAAGTGCTATGGAGGACGAGGAGGAGGAGGGGTAGAGCTGCGCCGAGAGAGAGAGAGAGAGAGAGAGATCTGTGTTTGTGGCAGCCCAAAACCCTCACTATATATAGGAGGAGGAGGGAGGGCTCACCCCCTAGGGTTCCCACCCAAGGGCGGCGGCTAGCCCTAGATGGCCCTTGTGGCCGGCGGCCAAGAGAGAGGAGAGGAGGGCGGTGCCCTAGGGTGGGCCTAGGGCCCATCTGCGCTAGGGTTTGCCCCCTCCCTTGCTCCTTGCTGCGTCTTGGGCCTGGCCGGAGGAGCACTTGCCCACCTAGGGGCTGGTTCCCTCCCACACTTGTCCCATGTAGCCTTCGGGGCCAGTGGCCCCTTCCGGTGGATCCCCGGAACCCTTCCGATGGTCCCGGTATATTACCGGTGATGCCCGAAACACTTCCGGTGACCAAATCCTCACTTCCTATATATGAATCTTTACCTCCGGACCATTTCGGAACTCCTCGTGACATCCGGGACTCTGAACAACCTTCGGTAACCACCTACACTATTCCCATATAACTAGCGTCATCGAACCTTAAGTGTGTAGACCCTACGGGTTCGGGAGGCATGTACACATGACCGAGACACCTCTTCGGTCAATAACCAACGGCGGTATCTGGATACCCTTGTTGGCTCCCACATGCTCCACGATGATCCCATCGGATGACCCACGATGTCGGGGATTCAATCAATCCCGTATACAATCCCCTTTGTCTATCGGTATGTTACTTGCCCGAGATTCGATCGTCAGTATCCCTATACCTTGTTCAATCTCGTTACTGGCAAGTCTCTTTACTCGTTCCGCAACACATCATCCCGTGGCTAAGTCCTTAATCACATTGAGCTCATTATGATGATGTCTTACCGAGTGGGCCCAGAGATACCTCTTTATCACACGGAGTGACAAATCCAAGTCTCGATTCGTGCCAACCCAACAGATACTTTCGGGGATACCCGTAGTGTACCTTTATAGCCACCCAGTTACGTTGTGACGTTTGTCACATCCAAAGTATTCCTATGGTATCTGGGAGTTGCACAATCTCATGGTCTAAGGAAATGATACTTGACATTATAAAAGCTTTAGCAAATGAACTACATGATCTTGTGCTATGCTTAGGATTGGGTCTTGTCCATCACATCATTCTCCTAATGATGTGATCCCGTTATCAATAAAATCCAATGTCCATGGTCATGAAACCGTGACCATCTACTGATCAACGAGCTAGCCAACTACAGGCTCACTCGGGACATGTTGTGGTCTATGTAGTCACACATGTCTTACGGTTTCTGGTTACCACAATTATAGCATGAACAATAGACAATTATCATGAACGAGGAAATATAATAATCACTTTATTATTGCCTCTAGGACATATTTCGAATAGTCTCCCACTTGCACTAGATTCAATAATCTAGTTACATTGTGATGTATTGAACACCCATAGAGTTCTGGGGTTGATCATGTTTTGGTCGTGAGAGAGGTTTAGTCAACGGATCTGCGACATTCAAATCCATATGTACTTTACAAATGTCTATATCTTCATCCTGGACATATCCACGAATGGAGTTGAAATGGCGCTTGATGTGTCTTGTCTTCTTGTGAAACCTGGGCTCCTTGGCAAGGGCAATAGCTCTAGTGTTGTCACAGAGTAGAGTCATCGGGCCCGATGCATTGGGAATCACTCCTAGGTCGGTGATGAACTCCTTCATCCAGACTCCTTCTAGTGCTACTTCCGAAGCAGCTATGTACTCCGCTTCACATGTAGATGCCGCCATGACGCTTTGCTTGCTGCTGCACCAGCTGACTGCCCCTCCGTTCCAAATATACACGTATCTGGTTTGTGACTTGGAGTTATCCGGATCTGTGTCGAAGCTAGCATCGATGTAACCATTTACGACGAGCTCTTCAGGTACGAGAAATATGTCCCCTCCGTTCAAAATATGTCCCCTCCGTCGAAGCTAGCACCAGCTGACTGCCCCTCCGTTCAAAATATACGAGAAACATGTCCGTGGTCCTTTTCAGGTACTTCAGGATATTCTTGACCGTTGTCCAGTGTTTCGCTCCGGGATCATTTTCGTACCTCCCTACCAAACTTATGGCAAGGTTCACATTAGGTCTGGTACACAGCATGGCATACATAATAGAGCCTATGGCTGAAGCATAGGGGATGACACTCATCTTTTCTCTATCCTCTGTCGTGGTTTGGCGTTGAGTCGTACCCAATCTCACACCCTGTAACACAGGCAAGAACCCCTTCTTAGACTGATCCATATTGAAGTTCTTCAATATCTTGTCAAGTTATGTGCTTTGTGGAAGACCTATGAGCCGCCTCGATCTATCTCTATAGATTTTGATGCCTAATATGTAAGCAGCTTCTCCAAGATCCTTCATTGAAAAACACTTATTCAAGTAGGCCTTTATGCTTTCCAAAAGTTCTATATCATTTCCCATCAACAATATGTCATCCATATATAATATGAGAAATGCTACAGAGCTCCCTCTCACTTTCTTGTAAATACAGGGTTCTCCATAAACCTGTATAAATCCAAACGCTTTAATCACCTCATTAAAACGAATGTTCCAACTCCGAGATGCTTGCACCAGCCCATAGATGGAGCGCTGAAACTTGCACACTTTGTTAGCATCTTTAGGATCGACAAAACTTTCCGGCAGCATCATATACAGTTCTTCCATTGACGTCCATCTTTAGGATCACCTCATTAAGGAATGCCGCTTTGACGTCCATTTGCCAGATCTCATAATCATAAAATGCGGCAATTGCTAACATGGTTCGGACGGACTTCAACATTGCTACGGGTGAGAAAGTCTCGTTGTAGTCAACTCCTTGAACGTGTCGATAACCCTTAGCAACAAGCCGAGCCATATAGACGGTCACATTACCATCCGCGTCAGTCTTCTTCTTAAAGATCCATTTATTTTCTATGGCTCGCCAATCATCGGGCAAGTCCGCCAAAGTCCATACTTTGTTCTCATACATGGATCCTATCTCGGATTTCATGGCTTCAAGCCATTTATTGGAATCCGGGCCTCCAATCGCTTCTTCATAGTTCGAAGGTTCACCGTTGTCCAATAACATGATTTCCAGGACAGGGTTGCCGTACAACTCTGTTGCGGAACGTGTCCTTGTGGACCTTCGAGGTTCAATAGCAACTTGATCTGAAGTTTCATGATCATCATCATTAAATCTTCTCCAGCTGGTGCAGGCTCGAAAGAAACAACTTCGTGTGCTGCGCTACTCTCCGGTTCGAGTGGAGGTACAATTACCTCATCAATTTTTATTTTCCTCCCACTTACTTCTTTCGGGAGAAACTCTTTCTCTAGAAAGGATACATTCTTGGCACCAAAGACTTTGCTTTCAGATCTGAGGTAGAAGGTATACCTAACAGTTTCTTTGGGGTATCCTATGAAGACGCACTTTTCCACTTTGGGTTCGAGCTTCTCAGGTTGAAGTTTCTTCACATAAGCATCGCATCCCCAAACTTTCAGAAACGACAGCTTAGGTTTCTTTCCAAACCATATTTCATATGGTGTCATCTCAACGGATTTAGACGGTGCCCTATTTAAAGTGAATGCGGCGGTTTCTAATGCATATCCCCAAAATGATAGCGGTAAGTCGGTAAGAGACATCATAGATCGCACCATATCCAATAGAGTGTGATTATGATGTTCAGACACACCATTTCGCTGGGGTGTGCCAGGCGGCATGAGTTGTGAAACCATTCCACATTTTCTTAGGTGCATACCAAACTCATGACTCAAATATTCCCCGCCACGATCAGACCGTAGGCACTTTATTTTCCTGTCACGTTGATTCTCTACCTCACTCTGAAATTCCTAGAACTTTTCAAAGGTTTCAGACTTGTGTTTCATTAAGTTGACATACCCATATCTGCTTAAGTGATCAGTGAGGGTGAGAACATAACGGTACCCACCGCGAGCCTCAGTGCTCATTGGACCGCATACATCGGTATGTATTATCTCCAAAAATTCTGTTGCTCGCTCCATTGTTCCGGAGAATGGAGTCTTGGTCATCTTGCCCATGAGGCATGGTTCGCACGTGTCAAATGATTCGAAATCAATAGATGCCAAAAGTCCATCAGCATGGAGTTTCGTCATGCGTTTGACACCAATATGACCAAGGCGGCGATGCCACATATAAGTGGGACTATCGTTATCAACCTTACATCTTTTGGTACTCACACTATGAACATGTGTAACATCACGTTTGAGATTCATCAATAATAAATCATTGACCGATGGGGCATGACCATAAAACATTTCTCTAATATTAATAGGACAACCAATATTCTTAGATTTAAATGAGTAGCCATCTCGCATCAAGCGAGATCCAGATACAATGTTCAAGCTCAAAGCTGGTACTAAATAACAATTATTAAAGTTTAAAACTAATCCCAAAGGTAGATGTAGAGGTAGCGTGCCGACGGCCATCACATCGACCTTGGAACCATTCCCGACGCACATCGTCACCTCGTCCTTTGCCAGTCTCCGCTTATTCCGCAGCTCCTGCTTGGAGTTACAAATCTGAGCAACTGCACCGGTATCAAATACCCATGATCTACTATGAGCGCTGGTAAGGTACACATCAATAACAAGTACATCACATATACCTTTAACGTTTCCGGCCTTCTTATTCGCGAAGTACTTGGGGCAGTTCCGCTTCCACTGACCGGTACCCTTACAATAAAAGCACTCAGTCTCAGGCTTGGGTCCATTCTTGTTCTTCTTCCCGGCAACTTGCTTACAGGGCGCGGCAACTGCTTTGTCGTCCTTTTTGAAGTTCTTATTACCCTTGCCTTTATTAAAACTAGTGGTCTTATTTGTTGGAAATATGCCCTAGAGGCAATAAATAAAGTGTTTATTATTATATTTCCATGTTCATGATAATCGTTTATTATCCATGCTATAATTGCGTTGATCGGAAACTCAGATACATGTGTGGATACATAGACAACACCATGTCCCTATCATGCCTCTAGTATACTAGCTTGTTAATCAAAAGAGGGTTAAGATTTCCTAGCCATGGACATGAGATGTCATTTGATAACGGGATCACATCATTAGGAGACTGATGTGATGGACAAGACCCAAACTACAAATGTAGCGTATGATCGTGTTAGTTTATTGCTACTGTTTTCTGCATGTCAAGTATATGTTCCTATGACCATGAGATCATGCAACTCATGGATACCGGAGGAGTGCCTTGTGGGTATCAAACGTCGCAACGTAACGGGGTGACCATAAAGGTGCTCTACAGGTATCTCCGAGGTAGTCTGTTGAGTTGGCATGGATCAAGACTGGGATTTGTTACTCCGTGTGACAGAGAGGTATCTCAGGGACCACTCGGTAATACAACATGACAATGAGCGTTGCAAGCAATGTGTCTACGTGTTAGTCACGGGATCTTGTATTACGGAACGAGTAAAGAGACTTGCCGATAACGAGGTTGAACTAGGTATGGAGATACCGACGATCGAATCTCGGGCAAGTAACATACCGAAGAACAAAGGGAACGTTATACGAGATTAATTGAATCCTTGACATAGAGGTTCGACCGATAAAGATCTTCGTAGAATATGTAGGAACCAATGTGGAAGTCCAGGTCCCGCCATTGGTTATTGACCGTAGAGGTGTCTCGGTCATGTCTACATAGTTCTCGAACCCACACGGTCTGCACACTTAAGGTTCGGTGACGTTTCGGTAGTGTAGAGTTATGTATGGTGGTGACCGAAGGTTGTTAGGAGTCCCGAATGAGATTGAGATCCCGGACGTCACGAGGAGCTCCGGAATGGTCCGTTGGTAAAGATTCATATATAGGAAGTCCTAGTTTGGTCGCCGGAAAAGTTTCGGGCTCATCCATAGTGTACCGGGAGTGCCGGCAGTGTACCGGGAGACCACCGGGAGGGGTATTTCGACCCAAGAGGCTACATGGGCTGTAGGAGGGTGAATACCATCCCTTAGTGGGCTGGTGGAAGTCCTACAAAAATCCCATAAGGCTGGGAAGAAAATACCAAAAGGAAAAAGGTGGAAAAAGGCAAAAGGGGCTATATAAGGAAGGAGTCCTAATCCTACTTGGACAAGAAGGAGGAGGATTCCTCCCTCCTAGCCGGCCGAACCATCCTTGGCTTGGGAGCCAAGGCTGCCTCCCCTCCTCCTCTCCTCCTATATATACTAGAGGGTTTCAAGGGTTTTGCACTAGTTCTTTCTTCCACGTGCAACCCTAACCTCCAGTGCATAGTTTCTCCTCTGGGTCGGTTTTCTGCGGTGCTTAGGCGAAGCCCTGCAGGAATAACTCCACCACCATCACCGGAGCGCCGTCACGCTGCCGGTGAACTCTCCCTCCTCACCACCTCCTCTTGCTGGATCAAGACGGTGGAGATCGTCATCAAGTTGCACGTGTGCTGAACGCGGAGGTGTCGTCCGTTCGGTACTAGATCGAAAGGATCGTGATGAAGGCCACGGGACGTTTGTGATCGGATCGCGGGACGGATCGTGATGAGATCGCGGGATGGTTCATGATTGGTTCGCGGGACGGTTCGTGATTAGATTGCGGGACGCTCGGCGATTTGGATCGCGAAGAAGTACGACTACACCAACCGCGTTTCTTAACGCTTCCCGCTTAGCGATCTACAAGGGTACGTAGATCCACTCTCCCTCTCATAGATGCTGATCACCATGGATAGTTTTGCGTGTGCGTAGGAAATTTTTTGTTTCCCATGCGACGTTCCCCAACATTATTGACCATCAACACTTGATGCTCCTTTTTGATCTCGACCTCCGCTGAGTTCAGCATCGAGTACAACTCAGGAATGGACTTCGCCATCCCTTGGAAATTGTAGTTCATCACAAAGATCTTGTAGCTAGGTGGAAGCAACTGGAGGATTTTTTTCAATGACCGAGTCATCCAGAAGATTAACTCCCAGCCGAGACAAGCGGTTGTGCAACCCAGACATTTTGAGTATGTGCTCGCTGATAGAACTATTCTCCTCCATCTTACAACTAAAGAACTTGTCAGAGACTTCATATATCTCGACCCGGGCATGAGCTTGGAAAACCGTTCTCAGCTCTTGGCACAACTCATATGCTCCGTGTTGCTCAGAATGCTTTTGGAGCCCCGGTTCTAATATGTAAAGCACGCCGCACTGAAGCAGGGAGTAATCATCACTAAGCGACTGCCAGGCGTTCATAAGTCTTGAACCGCAAGGAAAATGGGTGCGTCACCTAGCGGTGCATCAAGGACATATAATTTCTTGGAAGCTATGAGGATGATCCTCAAGTTACGGACCCAGTCCGAATAATTGCTTCCATCGTGTTTCAGCTTGGTTTTCTCTAGGAACGCGTTGAAGTTGAGGGCAACATTAGCGTGGGCCATTGGATCTACAAGATAGATTGTAAAGACATTTTTAGACTAATTTCAAGATAATTAAGTTTACTTAATAAAATTATTTAATGAACTCGCACTTAGATAGACATCTCTCTAGTCATCCAAGTGACACATGATCCACGTCAACTATCCCGTGTCCGATCATCACGTGAGACGGACTAGTCATCAATGGTGAACATCTCCATGTTGATCGTATCTTCTATACGACTCATGTTCGACCTTTTGGTATACCGTGTTCCGAGGCCATGTCTGTACATGCTAGGATCGTCAAGTCAACGTTAGTGTATTGCGTCTGTAAATCTGGCTTACACCCATTGTATGCGAACATTATAACCTATCACACCAGATCATCACGTGGTGCTTTGGAACAACGAACCTTAGCAACGGTGCCTAGTTAGGGGGAACACATTTATTGAAATTTTACTGAGAGATCATCTTATTTAAGATACCATCATTCTAAGCAAATAAGATGTAAATCAAGATAAACATCACATGAAATCATATAGTGACATGATATGGCCAATATCATCTTGCTCCTTTGATCTCCATCTTCGGGGCACCATGATCATCATTGTCACCGGAACGACACCATGATCTCCATCATCATGATCTCCATTATCGTGTCTTATTTAAGTTGTCTCACCAACTATTACTTCTACTACTATGGCTAACGGTTAGCAATAAAGTAAAGTAATTACATGGCGTTTTGATTGAAATGCAGGTCATACAATAAATTAACAAAACTCCTATGGCTCCTGCTGGTTGTCATACTCATTGACATGAAAGTCGTGAATCCTATTACAAGAACATGATCAATCTCATACATCACATATATCACATCACATCCTTTGACCATATCACATCACACGGCATATGCTGCAAAAACAAGTTAGACGTCATCTAATTATTGTTGCAAGTTTTTACGTGGCTGCTATAGGATTCTAGCAAGAACGTTTCTTAACTATGCAATAACCATAACGTGATATGCCAATTTATATTTACCCTTCATAAGGACCCTTTTCATCGAATCCGATCCGACTAAAGAGGGAGAGACAGACACCCGCTAGACACCTTATGCAACAAGTGCATGTCAGGCGGTGAACCAGTCTCACGTAAGTGTACGTGTAAAGTCAGTTCGGGCCACTTCACGCCTCAATGCCTTCGAATCAAGATAAGATTAGTAATGGCAAGAAAATTGATAATATCAACGCCCACAACAACTTGTTTTCTACTCGTACATAGATTCTACGCATAGACCTAGCTCATGATGCCGCTGTTGGGAATCGTAGTAGTAAATCAAAATTTTCTACGCATCAGCAAGATCAATCTATGGAGAAACCAGCAATGAAGAAAGGGGAGTGCATATTCATACCTTTGAAGATCGCAAAGCAGAAGCAGTTGGTGGAGTCGTACTCGCAGCGATTTAAATCGCGGTCGATTGTGATCTAAGCACCGAACAACGGTGTCTCCCCGTTCAACACACGTGCAGCCCGGTGACGTCTCCTACGCCTTGTTCCAGCAAGGAGGATGGATAGATTGAGGGAGAGCTCCGGCAGCACAATGTCGTGGTGATGGTGGAGCTGCGTGGTGCTCCGACAGGGCTATGCCAAGCGCTACGGAGGAAAAGGAGGAGGAGGGGAAGGGCTGCAGAGAGAGTGAGAGAGAGAGAGAGAGAGAGATCTGTGTTTGTGGCAGCCCCAAAACCCTCACTATATATAGGAGAAGGAGGAGGGAGGGCGCACCCCATAGGGTTCCCACCCTAGGGCGGCAGCCAGCCCTAGATTGCCGTTGTAGCCGGCGGCCAAGAGAGGGGAGAGGAGGGCGGCGCCCTAGCGTGGGCCTAGGGCCCATCTGCGCTAGGGTTTGCCCCCTCCCTGGCTCCTTGCTGCGGCTTGGGCTTGGTCGGAGGTGCACCAGCCCACCTAGGGTCTGGTTCTGTCCCACTCTTGGCCCATGTAGCCTTCGGGGCCGGTGGCCTATTCCGATGGACCCGTGGAACCCTTCCGATGGTCTCGGTACATTACCGGTGATGCCCGAAACACTTTCGGCGACCAAATCCTGACTTCCTATATATGAATCTTTACATCCGGACCATTCCGGAACTCCTCGTGATGTCCGGTATCTCATCCGTGACTCCTAACAACCTTTGATAACCACATACACTATTCCCATACAACCCTAGCATCATCGAACCTTAAGTGTATAGACCCTACGGGTTCGGGGGGCATGTAGACATGACCGAGACACCTCTCTGGTCCATAACCAACAGCGGGATCTGGATACCCGTGTTGTCTCCCACATGCTCCATGATTATCTCATCGGATGAACCATGATATCTGGGTTCAATCAATCCCGTATACAATCTCCTTTGTCTATCGGTTTCTTACTTTCCCGAGATTCGATCATCGGTATCCCTATACCTTGTTCAATCTCGTTCTTGCCAAGTCTCTTTACGTGTTCCGCAACACATCATCCCATGGCTAAATCCTTAGTCACATTGAGATCATTATGATGATGTCTTATCGAGTGGGCCCAGAGATACCTCTCCATCACACGGAGTGACAAATCCCAGTCTCAATTCGTGCCAACCCAACAGATACTCGGGGATACCCGTAGTGTACCTTTATAGCCACCCAGTTACGTTGTGACGTTTGGAACACCCACATTATTCCTACGGTATATGGGAGTTGCACAATCTCATGGTCTAAGGAAATGATAATTGACATAGAAAAGCTTTAGCAGACGAACTACACGATCTTTTGCTATGCTTAGGATTGGGTCTTGTCCATCACATCATTCTCCTAATGATGTGATCTCGTTATCAACGACATCCAAAGTCCATGGTCATGAAACCGTGACCATCTATTGATCAACGAGCTAGAGGCTCACTAGGGACATGTTGTGGTCTATGTATTCACACATATATTACGGTTTTCGGTTAACACAAATATAACGTGAACAATAGACAATTATCATGAACAAGCAAATATAATAATCACTTTAAAGCCTGTCGGCCCAAATCCCCCTGATCCCTCCTGAAAGCCCTCCATGTCGGCCGCCCGCTGATCGCGCTCCCTCTCCCCTCTCGCTGACAATCGGACCCACAATCCGACCGAAAGCCCGCGCGGTCACCCCTCTCCTCCATCCCCTCCCCTCTCCACGCCGGCGACCCCGCGTCGGAAACCTCTCCTCTCCTTCCTTTTTGAGCACTCTGAGCCCGCCTATAAAAGCCGCAACTCCCTGAGCCTCCGTTCCCCCTCGTTGCTCTCTCTTCCACCGCCTCTCCTCGCCAGGATTTCTCACCGAACTTCACCACGTCCGCCGCGCCATTGCCATCGCCTTGCTCCATTCCGACCTCCCCGTCCTCTCCCGAGCCCTCCGACGGCCTCCCCGCATCCATGCGCACCGCCCCATCCCCCTGCCCGTGCTCCACCGCCCCTGGAATGCCGTCTCCGACGACCTTGCCGGAGCCCCACCTCCACCGAGCCGCCCTGGAGCTCCTGCCCGTCGACTCTGACGACCCCGAGCCTCACCGACGCCGCCATCCTCGCCGCCGTGCTCCCCTGCGTCGAACGAAGCCCGCACCGTCGCCGGAGACCTCCTGGAGCCAACGCATGCTCCGATCCCGAGCTGTCGCCGTCGCCGTCGCAGTCGCCGGACTTCACCCCCGCCGCGGTAAGCCTCCCTCCCTCTCCCCACCGTCCGATTCCAACCAACGGCTCAGATTAGAAGCTTTAAGAGCCCGAAGCGTTTTCTTTTATGTTTCGGTCGACCGCCCGTAACACCCCGCACGCACACCCCTTCATCCACCCAGAGCGCGACACGTGTACCCCCCCTGTCCGTTAGAAAACGATTTTTCCTTTTGTTTTAAGTTCTGTTTCCAGAATAGTTTCAGATTTGTTTTGCTTATATCTTTTATGTTTTTAACTATTTTAAATTGATTCTTGTTGCATTAGATCGAAAATTTTATCTAGTTTCTGTAGATATCAAATTTGCCTATGTTTGAACGTCTAAATTGGAATTTGGACAGATTTGATTTAAATTTTCTTTTCTGAATATCTTGAGTTGTAAAATGAATTTTTGAATGATTCTTTTTCCTACTTGTCACTAGTGATATTAGCTATCATTTGGTAGAGTTTGAGAATTTTTTTGAATAAATTTGATTAGTGTTCTAGCTAAAAACAGAATCTGTTTAGTTGTTAATATAGTTTAATTAGTTTTATTTTGCTAGTTTAAATATGAGTTAATTATATATTTGATTTAGCAGATTCTGTTAGTTAAAATTTAGGTGAATTACTTGTTGTTAAAATAAAAAAATTTGCTTAGTTTACTACCATGTTGTTATAGGAACACTATACATTTTCAAATTGGTTTAATTTGTGATAAACAAACTAGTTAGTAATAGTTTATTCCAACAAAGTTTAAGTAAATAGATTCTGTTTTCAAATAAAAATTTGTACTTATTACTTTCTGTTAAGAAATGCTTAGTTAATAAAAATAATAATTTAGTTTTGCTCTATTAGGATAGGAAACTAGATTATTTTGCATTAGGTAATGTGTTATAAAACAATTTAGTTTTTCATAGAAATTATTTTCACAAAGTTTTATATGATTTAATTCTGTTTTGTAATAAAGATTTTATTTAATTATTTTCTGTTAACTTAATTGTTTTACAATATGTTTTCTCTTAGTTTATGTTTGCTTGTTGTTAAGTTCATTAGGCAAACACTTATATTGTTTAGAAGGTTGTTTTTATAGTTCTAGTTGTCTTTCAAAAGTGATTCATTTTTGCTAGAAAAATATTTACAAAAATATTTTATTATATTTTACTTTGTTTGGGATTTGTGTTACCTTTGAATTTGTTGGAGTTTTGTGTTTCAACTTTGTCTTAAGTATTTCCTTCATCAACCTTGTTGCTTTTGTTTTGTGTTACTTTTGATTGTTAGAATTGATTGTTAGTATGATTGCTTATATGAATGCAATGTTTGATTATATAGATTTTCATCGGAGAGTGACGTATAGTCTATCAAGTTATTTCTGAGAGCGATCTTTATTCTTTATCAACAGTACAGGCAAGTTCACTTTGACCATCTATTTTATACCCATGTTTTTATTGCATGTAGTGACATCATTCAACAAATCCCTCCCGTAGTGTTATTGAAATTCTTGTAGTTGAGTAGAATGCATGAGGTAGGAACCCACCACTTGTTACTAAAGCCCCGGGAACATTAGTTACTTTTATGCTATGCTAAAGTAGATGGGGCTTGGTATGAGTGTTCGTGAGTGGTGTGAAGAAGGACTCTACGTCAAGACGACAACTTCATGAAGACATCTTCAAGTCCTGCATCTTCAAGACCTCAAGACTTCGAGACTCGAGAAGACAAGTTTTCAATACACACTACTGGGTGAAGGATGGAATTGATGGGCATCCCTAGGGAAACCAGTGGATGGCCGGGATGCATGGGGAAGTGCCATGACATCTTGCGGAAAGCTTCACCCAGACCCAAAGAGAAGGATGAATACTTCATGCCCGGAAGCTTACCTGTGTAGCCACAAGTCAATATGGGCTCTGGCTTGGTTGATCTTTGTTGTGACTCTGCTGGGCAGTGCTACGAGATGTAGTCGACGTTAGGATTGGATGGGCACTGTCGGACAGTCAGGGAAGCACTCTGAAAGACCATGTTTCTTTCATCCTGTTCTCAAACACCAGGCAGTGCGAGGACTTACCAGGAGGGAAAGAATCTTGTGGGTAAAGTACACAACACTCTGAAGAGTTAAACCTAATCGATTAGCCGTGTCCTCGGTTACGCACAATTTGAGCTTCTAGACTTGGATCTATCTCTGAACTCTCAACACTGGAATGATAACTAATTGTGGGCAACTTAATGATACTAATGGGATTTGAGACATTGGTTGGCGGAACCATGTCATGATAGGTAACTCCATAGTGAAATTCCTGATATTCCTTTGTTGTAGGGAAAATAAAATCAGCTTTTATGCAAAAACTCAGACACAGAGCCACAAAGCTTTTGCATATAGAATAGTCTTATTCTTCTGTTCTACTATGGTGATCTTGCCAGTACATTCAATGTACTGACCTATATGGCTGCAATGTATCATGTTGCAGATACTCTTCTACGACGGGTAAGAGTACGATTCAGGGTTACGGTCCGGACTCAACTTGTCGTTGGTGTTATTGGGACTCCACTCCCGTTGACTGTATCCGCTGCTATTTTAAGGTATATATCTGTTTTACGCTGTTACATGTGATTGCACTTTGATATATACATTGATGTACTATGTGTGCCAGCATACTGATCCAGGGATGGCACAGAAAAACACAGAGGCTTGACTCGTTTTGAGTCGGGTCGCTACATATTAATATCGGAGTCATTGATGGGTTTCATCGCTGCTATGTTTCTTATTAAATCCAAAGCTCTGTTAGCTTCTAAATCTAACAAATCATTATTTGATTTGGCGGTTTCTTTGCCATTAGTTCCAAGCGATATCCCTAGGTTGGAGGCTCTATCAATAATTTCATGTTCAGAAAAGTGAAGAATGGAACAATTGGTGTTTATAGACGTACATGTATTTGCTTCGATATCTCGAAGCTTGACGACCCTCATAGCATGCCCAGTGGTAGGTCGTCTGCATCCGGTTGTGCCTGGATCCAGTGACTAAAGCACCTGTCACCAGACATAGGATCCGGAATCCCTCCAAAAGCAATGATGTCTTCAATAGATACACCACCCGGGTTGTGGCCTCCTGCCGTATGCCCGACCAGGACCAAAGGAGTAGGAGTAGGAGATAGTGCCCCCCTGACCGGGCCGTCGGTGCACCATCCGCCGTGATGACCGTGCACTAAGCTCTCTTGGTTGTCCCTCCTCACCAACCAATATGGTTAGAGTCGCGCAAGGTGAAGGAAGTGCCCAGCGGTAACCTCCATCATGGGGGATGAGACAGTCTCCACCGGTCAGCTCTCCTCCATCTGCATTCGACCAACCTCGAATGTGAGCATTATCTGGCTGGGTGATGTAGTAATTGGTGATGACAGAGGGGATCGTCGGGCCTCCTTACGATGTCCACGGAGTCCATCTCCATCGTAATAGACCACCGACTCTGCAACGGCACCTGAAGGAGCCTCATCAACGTCATGACGCTGATGCTCCACTATCATATCCGACACATGGTTCTCGTGCAAGTCTGCCATCTCCACACGATCACCCCAAAAGATGGAACGAACCGAATTGAAGAGAGTCCATAAGGTTAGCGGAAGGGACCAACCCATTATATGTTCGCGACTCAACTGTCTGTGTCTGTTTTCCGGCCGATCTCTTGTTCCCTTCATGCTCACCATGCTTCCCATATATATCCTGATTACCGTGACCGTCTCTATCATCATCCATATCAACATCTTTGGACCCGGTGATGTTATCTGCCTTATGTGTCTCCTCAACCTCAACCTCGAGGTCATAATTTATGCCATCATAAGCCCATGGTACAAAGTATAGAACATATTCCACATCAATAACACTGACAAGTAGCCTCAAAATCCCATGCGTACGAGTAAAGGGCATATCTACCTTCTTCGTTTTACCGAACAGAGATCCGAGACTCTAAACGATTAGAAAGTCATCAAGCAAAGCCTCTGGAACACCTAAGAGTCTGAGCCAAACCTGATGTAGCACTATTCCTGTTGGTTTGGGCTTTGTGCACTCGTCAAACTCAAGAATGCACTTCCTCCTAGTGGCCTTCCTAGACCCAAACTTCAGGAAGCGTTCATGATGCTCCCTCATAGGGAACTCCGCTATGTACAATTGTTCCACCATCCTAACAGGTGCCCACTAATACATCTCCAATGTATCGACATTTCGTAACACTTTTGCTCTTGTTTTGGACTCTAATTTGCATGATTTGAATGAAACTAACCCGTACTGACGCTGTTTTTAGCAGAACTACTCTGGGGTTGTTTTTGTGCAGAAATAAAAGTTCTCTGAATGGAGCACAACTTTTTGGATATTTATTTTGGATTATTTAAGTATTTATGGAGCCAGAAGCCACCTGAGAGGGGGCCGAGGGTGCCCACGCTCCACCAGGGCGCGCCAGGCCTCCCTAGCGTGGCCTCGTGAAGGGTGGACACCTCATGGGTTCCCTGGCTCTAATTCCAATGCTATAAATTAACATTTTTGGGCAAAAATATCAGAGAGAAGGTTTTACCGCATTTCATGATATGAAGCCGCTGCGACCTCTTGTTCTTCATCGGGAGGCCAGATCTGGAATCCGTTTGGGGCTCTGGAGAGGGGAATCTTCGGTATTCGTCATCATCAACCCTTCTCCATCACCAATTCCATGATGCTCCCCATTTGGAGTGAGTAATTCCTTCATAGGCTTGCTGGTCAGTGAGGAGTTGGATGAGATTCATCATGTAATCGAGTTAGTTATATTAGGGCTTGATTCCTAGTATCCACTATGTTCTAATATTGATGTTGCTATGACTTTGCCATGCTTAATGCTTGTCACTAGGACCCGAGTGCCATGATTTCAGATCTGGACAGTTTATGTTGCCATCATTATATCTATGTTCTTGATTCGATCTCACCTGGTCATATGCACCTATTACGTGTTATGATCCGTCAACCCCAGGGTGAAAGAAATCGGGATACTTCACGGTGATGACCGTAGTTTGAGGAGTTCATGTATTCACAAAGAGCTAATGCTTTGCTCCGGTTCTCTATTAAAAGGAGGCCTTAATATCCCTTAGTTTCCTTATGGACCCTGCTGCCGTGGGAGGGTAGTAAAAAATATGTCATGCAAGTTCTTTTTCATAAGCATGTATGACTATATATGGAATACATGCCTACATTACATTGACGAACTGGAGCTAGTTCCATGTCGCCCTAGGTAATGACGGTTATATGATGAATATCATCCAACAAATACTCCGATCCAGTGCCTATGAGTTTTCCACTTAAAATTCTCGCTAAGTTACCACTACTGTTGTTACTGTTGCACTTGCTACAAATCTATTGCTGCTACTGTCATCGCTACTATTACTGTTACCAGTGCTATCAAACTATCATATTACTATGCTAATGATCACTTTGCTACAGATATTTATCTCCAGGTGTGGTTGAATTGACAACTCAATAGCTAATACTCTCATATATTCTTTGGCTCCCCTCGTGTCGAATCTATAAATTTGGGTTGAATACTCTACCCTCGAAAATTGTTGCGACCCCTATACTTGTGGGTTATCAAGACCTTTTTCTGCCGTCGTTGCCGGGGAGCATAGCTATATTTGTTGAGTCACTTGGGGTTTATATCAATTTATCACTCTGAAGAATTTGAAGGATACTAAAAGCAAGATTTTTTCCTCTAAGACAAGGGGAGTTAAGGAACTGCCATCACACTCTCTGCACTTGATTCACCGCCTATTATGAGTAAGCTTGCAACACCACAACATGATGTTATTCCTGATATTGATAATGCTACTTCTGTTGTGAATGATGCTTATGATGATGCTAGTGTAGGAGATATGACCTAGAGGCAATAATAAATGTTATTGATTATCTCCCTGTTCATAATTAGGTTTATGTTCCATGCTATAACTGCTATGGTTCTCGAGTATACAATAACCATGAGTCTTGAAGGAAGACTCATATGCATGTGTGGAATAATAAATGGTAAATTGTATTCCTAGACTGGCTCAAGTATTGCATGATGATCTTGTTTTCCTGATCATGGGCATGGCTCTGCCGGCAATTTTGATGGCATAATGTTAGAAGAACATTTGTGTTGAATCGACCCAAATTGATGTTATGCCATGAGATACATTCGTCATAATTTAATGGTTAATAACACAGAGAAGTTAATGTTTGCATAATTCCTTAGACCATGATAGTATCGAGTTTCTTCATGCTTGCTTCATGAACTTTGGGTTTTTTTAAATGTCATCCGTATATGGGTGGCTATTACGGCGGCTTACGGGTTCATGGAAAAGTATGTCAAGTAACTTGATAGCTCAAGATTGGGATTTGCTCCTCCGACGATGGAGAGATATCTCTGGGCCCTCTTGGTGTTACGGTATCCATCATCGTCTGGCCAGACACTTTGTGATTTGATCACGAGGATGCCGAAACACGGGAATGAGAAAAGAGAACAATACCGGTAACGAGGTAACTGGCATAGTGGACAAGTTGTTGATCCACGGGGATGCCAACATGTCTCACCTCGAGTATTTGTAACATATCGCGAGGCAACAGGAATAGCAAATGGCAACTGGAGGTTCACTCGAATATTTATTCGTGTGGGTATAGGGATCAATATGGGTGTCCATGGCTCCGATGTTGATCATTGAACGGAAGGGGTTCCGGGTCATGTCTATGCTTCACCGAACCTATAGGGTCACACGCTTAAACGCCATCTATCTGTTGAATGCTAGACAAAGAGTCCGAGAGAAAATCACCGAAACAGTTTCGGACACCGAAAAAGTTTCGGACAGCGGAAAAGTTCCGCAGAGAGAACACCGGAACAGTTTTGGTAAAACTGAAAAGTTGTTTCAGGGGATACCATTAAGTCAAATTGGTTTCGGCACATGCCTGATAATTCTTGGAGGGTGCCAGAATCATTCTGGAAACTTCTGGGAATTTTCCGGAAGAAAAAACGGAAATGTTCCGTAGCTGCCGGAACCGCTTCAGATGCTTTTCACAGATGAAAATCACTAATCCGGAATTGTTCCGGATCGCATTGAAAATTATTTTAGTGGGGTACTGGAAATGTTCTAAGCCCACATATTATTTTCAGTTTGACCGGACGCTGAAAAATGTCATCGTGAATAGTGAAAGTGCTTTTTGGGAGAAAATATGTCGTGAATAGTGGAAACACTATTATGAATAGTGAAAAATCTGAGGTCATTCTGGTATTTTTACCATAGTCTCTCACCCTATAAATAGGGGTGAGGAGGCAGCCCAAAAACACCGTACGGGGAACTGTCTGACCGCCTCCCGGAGGGCTGTCCGTGGGGCAGATGAGGGTATACATCCTCGAGGTTGGGAGGTTGTAAATCCTAGCTGCGAGGATCTACACCGCCGATCGTCATCGTCTCTACTTCCGCTGCGCTACGAGTCGGTAACGAAAAAGATCAAACCTTGTATGCGGTCTCCATAGTGGTCCTGGGCTGGTGCGTAGGTCAATTTTTTTTTGTTTTTTGCTGCGTTACCCTTCAGTGGCATCAAGAGCCGTGCTATGTGTAGATGAAAGTTGCGATCTAGAATACATAGATATGTATGGGTGTTGCACAATATAATTAGGTAGTAAATGAGATCTATTACTTAAAATTAATTGTGCGGGTAGCAGATGAAATCTGTAACCCGATGTTCTTGTTGCTTCCCTGAATTTGCATAGTCCTGATCTTGACGGAATGGTCGAATCTCACAAAGTTCTGGCAATCCACGATCCTTTCATGCTGCTCCCGAGTATGCTGATTGACAGATCAACAAAGTGCTAACAGTTCTTTGGGTTCGACCATAGTTGAGAAAGATGGATGTTTCGAAGATGAAAGGGCAATGCAGATGTTATCTGCACAGGGGTCACGCGTATGACAAAGTTTAGTATGCTGCTCGAGATTTTGTTATCTCATGTTTCATACACCCTGGAAAGTTAATCTAGCAACTTGAATTATCATACTTGATGATGGACGTTGGTAGCTTCGGTTTGTTTCGAAACCTTAGAAGCCATGTAAAACAAGTTTTTGCATGGACCGATTAGAGGTGTCTAACTTGGTTTTGCAGGATGGTTTGTATGTGCATGCGATGTGGTATAGCAGTGTTCATAATTATTTGATTATGTATGAGATGACTATATGATGTAAATTCATTAACATGACCTATGTGTCATGATTCGGCATGATGGCTGGAGCCATATGATTGCACTTTAATGACCTGCGTGTCAACCTTATGTAATGCACTTGTTTATTAAGCTATAGATATAGCAATATTATTTGGTGCATAAAAAATGTGGTGGCAATATTCACAAAGGTGAACACCGATGCGAATGCCGAAGACGAAGAAATACATGACTTCTCCGTCAAAAGGGGCTATACCATGTTATGCTAATTATGAATTTCCTGAGATGTTTATCCCTCTTGATGCACCCTTCTTGATTGCGTGGTAGTCGTTTTTATTAGGGTGATCTCTCACAAAAATATCAAGTAGTTAGTGTTCTCCCAAGTGTAGCACCGTCACGGCACCTATCTTTTCGGGGTGCGCCGTGTCACACGGGTACGAACGATTAGAGAAGTGTGAGGCGGGTGAGTTGAGACCTCGCAGCGAGATCACTTGGTTGTCTTGATGTTCAGGCATGACTGTCATGAGCTCGGAACACACGCATCGAAAGATGAACAAGAGTCACATAGAGATGTGATTGGCAAGTTGGCGTACCGGTTGAGATTTTCGTCATCAGTGGTGTTACACCAATGGCGAACAATTTAAATGCGGGTCTTGTATCACTCGCAATCAATTATGAGAGATATTGATTTGAGTGGGAGCGCACTATAGAATTAATTCTTTTAATTCTCAGTGCAATTAATTGTGAACTTTGTCCAAGTGTAGATTGCATAATAGTTGTAGGATAATGGCTCGCCTTTCCACCTTCCCTATTAAAATTGAATAGTTGTTAAATATCTGATTAAAACTTTACGGTTGGTAACGTAATGTGAGGATTGTCCTCAAGAGTGCCAAGAAGGACTTTGTCCTATCGCATGCTTTCGATATTCTCCCGCTAATGCTATGGTTCATATGACTCTCGTCCGTCGATCCAAAAGCTAGAATTCCTTTTCAGTCAAAGTGCAATATGTTTGCTTCCATGAGACCGGAACTTCGAAAGTTGGATAGTTATGTGATATACATGGAATCTGAAAATCATTTTCAGAAACAGACAAAAGCTAAAAGATATGAGATATCCAAAACAATGTTTGTTTGCAAACTATTAGTAAAGGAGTTTACTATGCATTAGACTGATAAGAGAGGGATCCAGGAGAACGCCTGTCATATGATGAAAGGTGAATAAAAAAACAGCTTAAAGAGAAAGGAAGTGTCCGAAGGGTGTTGGTAAGACTTTCACGCCTAGGAAGTCCGGGGCTAACGCCACTCTTAAGTTGGGTGCTTCTTCTGAGAGTAGGAGAAATACTAAAAAGTTAAACTGTTAGAAGTATAATGGCAAAAGGAAAGAAGATTGGTATATCCAGCTCATGTATGAATGTCATACAAGTTTTTTGATGTATAGAAGGCTGGTCAAAGATATAGTTCTTGGTAATTATGGTTAAACATGTTAATCACTAATTCTTGGGTACTGTGAGTTGGTCACAAGGATACCCGCTCGATTGCATTATGTTGCAACTCGATGTAAGAACTACTATGGCCTGAAAGACTAGCCAGGGATGAGGTTTAGATACACACAGGGAACATAGTAAATGTTACTATGCCTTCCATTGGTGTATTCCCTATGTATTAAGTTTCATAATTCATTTTAGAGTTTCACACTCTAGCCTTTTGCATAAGGTATCTTGCAAGAAGGTTGTTCATAAGAGAACTTTTCATGTTCAGTGTTATGAATAACAGAAGGGCCATACTTTCATTATGAATGAGACATATGTTATGAATATTGATAATAATACATTACCTATGGGTTTACTTTTATAATTCATTTTAGAGTTTCATACACTCTAGCCCATTGCACAGTGTTTAATGCAAAAGAGTTGTTCATGAAAACAACAATTGTTGTTCAGTATTATGAATAACATGAAGGGCCATGCTTCCATCCTAGATGGGATGTATGTTATGAATATTGATGGAAATATGACATCCATAACACTGACGCTAAATGTCGCAAGACTAAAAGAATACCACATATGTGTGGCACTGCATTTGGTCACATTGGAGAAACTTGCATGGAAAATTCCATTATGATGGATTTTGAAGTCGTTCTATTTTGAATCACCTGACACTTGCAACTTTCCTCCAAACGGTGAAGTGACTGAAATACCATTCACAGGCCATATGTGTTGGGGAACAACGCATGGGAAACAAAAAATTTCCTACGCACACGCAAACCTATCCATGGTGATGAGCACCTACAAGAGGGAGAGTGGATCTACGTACCCTTGTAGATCGCTAAGCGGGAAGCGTTAAGAAACGCGGTTGGTCTAGTAGATCATCTTCGCGATCCAAATCGCCGAGCGTCCCGCGATCAAATCACGATCCGTCCCGTGAACTCATCACGATTTGTCCCGCGATCTCATCACGATCCGTCCTGCGATCTCATCACGATCCGTCCTGTGAACTTATCATGATCCGTTCCGCGAACTCATCAGGAACCGTCTCGTGATCACGTCATGATCCCTCTCATGGCCTTGATCACGGTCCTTCCGATCTAGTACTGAACGGACGGCACCTCCGCGTTCAGCACACGTGCAGCTTGACGACGATCTCCACAGTCTCGATCCAGCAAGAGGAGGTGGAGAGGAGAGAGAGTTCACCGGCAGCGTGACGGCGCTCCGGTGATGGTGGTGGAGCAATTCCGGTAGGGCTTCGCCTAAGCGCTGCAGAAATCCGATCTAGAGGAGCACCGGTGAAACGGGTAGCACGTGGCCGTAAACTGTGTCCAAACAGCACCCAATCCACCAGTATATATAGGAGGGAGAGAGAGGAGGGCTGGCGCAAGGAGAAACCCCAATAGGGGTCGGCCGAACTAGAGGGGGAGCAGTCCTACTCCTCCTCCACTCCTAGTAGGACTAGGACTCTTCCTTTTTAGCCTTTTTTCCACCTTTTCCTTTAGGACTTTTTCCTCCTGCTCCATGGGCCTTGGTGTGGCTGTTTCTCCAGCCCACTAAGGGCTGGTAATTAGTCTCCCACAGCCCATGGACCTCTTGGGGTCGAAATACCCCTCCCAGAGACCTCCCGGTACACTACCGGCACTCCCGGTACACTACCGATGAGCCCGAAACTTTTCCGGCGACCAAACTGGGACTTCCTATATATGAATCTTTACCTCCGGACCATTCTGGAGCTCCTCGTGATGTCCGGGATCTCATCCGGGACTCCAAACAACCTTCGGTCACCACCATACATAACTCTACACTACCGAAACGTCACCGAACCTTAAGTGTGCAAACCCTGTGGGTTCGAGAACTATGTAGACATGACCGAGACACCTCTACGGACAATAACCAATGGCGGGACCTGGACGTGCACATTGGTTCCTACATATTCTACGAAGATCTTTATCGGTCGAACCTCTGTGTCAAGGATCTAGTTAATCCCGTATAACGTTCCCTTTGTTCTTCGGTATGTTACTTGCCCGAGATTTGATCGTCGGTGTCTCCATACCTAGTTCAACCTTGTTACCGGCAAGTCTCTTTACTCATTCCGTAATAGAAGATCCCGCAACTAACAATTAGTCACATTGCTTGCAAGGCTCATTGTGATGTTGTATTACCGAGTGGGCCCTGAGATACCTCTCCGTCACACGGAGTAACAAATCCCACTCTCGATCCATGCCAACTCAACAGACACCATCAGAGATACCTGTAGAGCACCTTTATAGTCCACCAGTTACGTTGCGACGTTTGATACACAGAAGGCACTCCTCCGATATCCGTGAGTTGCATGATCTCATGGTCATACGAACATATACTTGACATGCAGAAAACAGTAGCAATATACTGACACGATCATATGCTACGTTTGTAGTCTGTGTCTTGTCCATCACATCATTCTCCTAATGATGTGATCCCGTTATCAAATGACATCTCATGTCCATGGCTAGGAAACCTTAACCATCTTTTGATCAACGAGCTAGTCTATTAGAGGCATACTAAGGACATGGTGTTGTCTATGTATCCACACATGTATCTGAGTTTCCGATCAATATAATTATATCATGGATAATAAACGGTTATCATGAACAAGGAAATATGATAATAACTTTATTATTGCCTCTAGGGCATATTTCCAATAATAAGTAACGAGCAAAGAACTTATTGGTGATCATACATTTGATGTATGTAGTCCGATAAATGTTGTTGCAAACAGTGGATTTGTCTACCTTCAAAAATGACTAAAGTAGATATATGGATATTTATTTGATGAGATTTAAGTCTTGATCTTTTGAAATCATTCGAAAGGTTTTCAAAATTGAAGTAGAAGTTTTTGTAAAAAGAAAATTGTGTTTCTGCAATTTCATTGCGGAAAGCAATATTTGAGTTACAAGTTTAGCGAATGTCTGATGAGTTGTGGAAAAGGTTTCATAACTTGCACCTCCCGGAACACCACAGCATGTGGAAAGTCCATGAAGATGTAATCAAACCATTTGTGACATGGTAAGATCAAAGATGACATAAATAGATTTGCCATTATCCCTTTAATAGAGTGATGCTTTAGAGACTGCGGCTTTTACACTGAAAAGAGATCCATTAGGTCTGTTGAAATGACGCCATGGTATGGTACGCCCAACCATGTTATATCTTTTCTTAACATTTGGAATATGGGGCTTGTGTAAAAGGTTACAAACCTATTCCAAATCAGACAAGTGCTACTTTGTATGGTTATCCCAAGTCATTGGGTATTCCCCCACCACCATACCGAGGCAAAGGGTTTTGCCACAAAACGGTATGATTTTAAAGAGAATAGTTCTTACAAAAGGTGTGTGGGAGGACAGTGCAACTCGACGAGATAACCAGTATCTTCGTCATCATTTCAAAGGAAAGAAACCCTAGAAGTGATTCCGTTGTTTCCTAAAACAAACTGAGACGGAAGTCTCTACAATAAAATGTATGGACTTCGGTTGAACGTGTAGCTGAACCACGTAGGCAAAGCTCATGCAAACCTATCAGGTGCGCAAACGAGATATTGTTGTTAGACAACAGTATACCTACAATACACAAGGAAGCGTTGATGGGCCCTGACTCCGGGATTGGCTAAATGCGAATACAATCCAAGATAGTTTCCATATAAGTGATTCAAGATTAAAATGTTGATACACCTTTCAGAGGACTTAGAGTCTAACGAATATTTATGGAACTAAAAACGGATACGGATAAAAATGTTATAAGATATGAAACAATCATGAGATATATCAATTAATACATATATCAATCATGAGATATGAAACATGGATGACAAAAGGATTTCCATCTGATGGAAATGAAACCTAGGACTTGTATGTGATAGAGCCCAAAGTAATTTGTCGATCCAGAGGATGCTAGTAAGTATGCAAACTTCAAAGTTCCAGCAATGAACAGAAGAGACCAAAATGGAGTTGGAATCTTCGTAGTTTGATGAAATGGTCAAAAGGGTTTTTGACTTCATCAATGGGTAACGAAGATGATTGTGATTCAAGAAAGTAAGTGGGAGCATAATAATATTTCTAAAAACGTTGTGTTCTTGACACATTGTTAATTGGAAATAAATTTATTGACACGAATTAGGACTTCATTTGAAAATATTTTTGCGATGAAGTTCTTAGGCTAAATAGCCTCAATATTAGGCATGATGATCTATGGAGATAGATTTACCTAATGGGGCTAAGCAATGAATACATATTGACAAGGTGCTAAAACCTTTTAGCATTTAAAAACGCCAAGGAGTGATTCTTGCCAAAGTCACATGGAAAGACTTTTTGCAAGACTCTGTGTCCCAAAACACCGACAAGTAAATTACATGATGAAGATTCCACACACTCTAGTGTTTGGATTAATCTTGTATTCCATGGTATGTAAAAACAACCAGATATGTCTGATACTCCCAAGTTGTTGTGAGTATAGATACCAAAGTGATCAAAGCAATGATCATGGGACAATAGTGAAAGATGTCATTAAGTAGTAGAGTAGTGCTGATGACATGTTTTCTCGCAAGAAGAGATTATGAAGTGCTCGTTATAAGTAATTACATCGATACAGTCTCAATCAACGCTCCATGCGATTTTCGATTTAAGTTAAGGGTTTTGTGTAATACACAATATGGTGGCACGGTAGTTGGAAATTGTTCCAAACAAGATACTGTGGCGAATTCTGTAACAAAGGCTAAGTATGTTGCTACTTTGGAAGCGACAAAGAAGTTGTTGAATCATATAGTTCATTCATGAACTTAGTATGGTTCCAAGATGGCTTTGGTCTATGAGACACTATTGCAGATAGTTGTTCCATAGCTCAGTCTGAGGAATTAGCTTTCGACCAATTATTCACACATATTCAAAGCCAAGTTCGCACAAAATATGAATTTTGTGATTGCGTGAAAAAGCGAGGATATGCAAAGTTACACACGAAGCTGAAGTCGTCAGATCCGTTGGACATCAGGCTATACCACGAGCGAAGCAGATTTTACACCAGTATGCCATAGGTGTAAAGTGCATTAGCATTGACTAGATTATTGACTCTAGTGCAAGTGGGAGTCTGTAGGAGATATGCCTTAGAGGCAATAATAAATGTTATTGATTATCTCCCTATTCATAATTAGGTTTATGTTCCATGCTATAACTGCTATGGTTCTTGAGTCTACAATAACCACGAGTCTTGAAGGAAGACTCATATGCACGTGTGGAATAATAAACGGTAAATTGTATTCCTAGTCTGGCCTCTAAGACTGGCTCAAGTATTGCATGATGATCCTGTTTTCCTGATCATGGGCATGGCTATGCCGGCAATTTTGAGGGCATAATGTTAGAAGAACATTTGTGTTGAATCGACCCAAATTGATGTTATGCTATGAGATACATTCGTCATAAGTTAATGGTTAATAACACAAAGAAGTTAATGTTTAAATAATTCCTTAGACAATGAGAGTATCGAGTTTCTTCATGCTTGCTTCATGAACTTTGTGGTTTGTTAAACATCATCCGCAAATGCGTGGCTATTACGGCGGCTTACAGGTTCATGGAAAAGTATGTCAAGTAACTTCATAGCTCAAGATTGGGATTTGCTCCTCCGACGATAGAGAGATATCTCTGGGCCCTCTCGATGTTACGGTATCCATCATCGTCTGGCCAGACACTTTGTGATTTGATCACGGGGATGCCGGAACACGGGAACGAGAAAAGAGAACAATACTGGTAACGAGGTAACTGGCATAGTGGACAAGTTGTTGATCCACTGGGATGCCAACATGTCTCACCTCGGGTATTTGTAACATATTGTGAAGCAACAGGAATAGCACACGGCAACTGGAGGTTCACTCGAATATTTATTCGTGTGGGTATAGGGATCAATATGGGTGTCCACGGCTCCGATGTTGATCATTGATCGGAAGGGGTTCCGGGTCATGTCTATGCTTCACCGAACCGATAGGGTCACACGCTTAAAGGCCATCTATCTGTTGAATTCTAGACAAGGACTTTCAGAGAAAATCACCGAAAAAGTTTCGGACACCGGAAAAGTTTCGGACACCGGAAAAGTTCCGCAGAGAGAACACCAGAACAGTGTCGGTAAAACTGAAAAGTTGTTTCAGGGGATAGCATTAAGTCAAATTGGTTTCAACACATGCCTGATAATTCTTGGAGGGTGCCAGAATCATTCTGGAAACTTCTGGGAATTTTCCGGAAGAAAAAACGGAAATGTTCCGGAGCTGCCGGAACCGCTTTAGATGCTTTTCACAGATGAAAATCACTAATCCGGAATTGTTCCGGATCGCATTGAAAATTATTTTTGTGGGGTACTGGAAATGTTCTAAGCCCACATATTATTTTCAGTTTGACCGGACGCTGAAAAATGTCGTCGTGAATAGTGAAAGTGCTTTTTGGGAGAAAATATCTCGTGAATAGTGGAAACACTATTATGAATAGTGGAAACACTATTGGGAGAAAATATCTCATGACTAGTCAAAACAGTATTACGAAAATAGTGGAAAACACTATTGTGAATAGTGGGAAACACTATTTATGAATAGTGGAATCACTATTATGAATAGTGAAAAATATCTGAGGTCATTTTGGTATTTTTACCATAGTCTCTCACCCTATAAATAGGGGTGAGGAGGCAGCCCAAAAACACACTCTTACTCTCATACAAATGCCATGCATGATCTGGCTCTCTCTCTCCCTCCCAGCAAAATAGTTTCGTAGAGCCGAAAGGCTGTCTCGGTTCCGGCAGGAACTAGTTCTGGATGGCGAAGCCCTGCCTGATAGATGACACCGTATGTGTGCAACTCTATAGAGAGATTGTAGTTTCGGCCTTAGTTCGAGAGTGCCTCCCGAAGGGCTGTCCGTGTGACCGTCCGAGTTTCGAAGGTCCTCCTAAAGGGTTGTCCAAGTGAGAGTCCAAGTTTTGGAGGTCCTCCGAAGGGCTGTCCGCGACACCGTACGGGGAACTATCTGACCGCCTCCCGGAGGGCTGTCCATGGGGCAGATGAGGGTATACATCCTCGCGGTTGGGAGGTTGTAAATCCTAGCTGCGAGGATCTGCACCGCCGATCGTCATCGACTCTACTTCCGCTGCGCTACGAGTCGGTAACAAAAAAGATCAAACATTGTATGCAGTCTCCATAGTGGTCTTAGGCTGGTGCATAGGTCAAAAAACAATTTCTACTGCGTTACCCTTCAGCTAGTACCATGTTTCATGAAACTGTGCCATTAGGTGAATTCCGTGATGAACAAATTGCTAGAGCTAAGAAGAATGAAATTATTGAAACTGCCGAAACTGCTGAAAGTAATCAGAACTTTGAAAGTGGTGATTATGAAACACCTAATAGGCCTACCTCTCCTAGATGTGAAATATTTAAGATACCGAAAGGTTATGCTTTGGA
This sequence comes from Hordeum marinum, assembly GCA_022496015.1. Lineage (NCBI taxonomy): Eukaryota > Viridiplantae > Streptophyta > Magnoliopsida > Poales > Poaceae > Hordeum > Hordeum marinum. The sequence continues at coordinate 585,312,774 of CM039673.1, forward strand.
TGGATAAATATCTAGAGAGATTCTTGCTTGTAAGGATAGGAATGATGTTAAGAAACTACTATGCAATTATAAAGAAAAGACTTTGAATGCTAAAATGAAACGTGATACTAAGTTTGCTACTTCAGCTATCTTTGTTACTCATAAGGATTATGAATTCTCTGTCGACCCAGAGTTAATTAATTTGGTTGAATCCGATCCTTTTCATGGCTATGAAACTGAAACTGTGGTAGCACACCTTACTAAGCTAAATGATATAGCCACCCTATTTGCTCATGATAAGAAAATTCATTGCTATTATATTCTCAAATTATTTCCGTTCTCGTTAAAGGGCGATGCTATGATATGGTACAATACTCTTACTCCTAGTTGTGTGCGTCGTCCCCAAGATATGATTTACTACTTCTCTGACAAATATTTTCTTGCTCATAAGAAACAAGCTACCTTACAGGAGATATTTAACTTTGTGCAAATTGAATAAGAGAGTCTCCCACAAGCTTGGGGGAGGCTTCTCCAATTGCTTAATGATTTGTGTGATCATCCTATTAAGAAAAATGAAATACCTGATATCTTCTATAATGGACTAACTGATGCTTCTAGGGACTTCCTAGATAGTTGTGCTGGCTGTATTTTCAGGGAACGAACTATTGAACAAGCTAAGGAACTATTGAATAATATATTGAAGAATTAAGATGATTGGACTCTCCCTGAACCACCAATTGAACCCACTCTGAAAAAGAGGGGTATCTTATTTCTCAGTCTTGAAGATATGCAAGAGGCAAACAAATGTATGAAGGAAAAAGGTATTAAAGTTGAGGATATTAAGAATTTACCACCTATTGAAGAGATTGATGGAGTCAACACACCACCACCTCCATAGGTGGTAGAGGTAAATTCTTCATTAGTGTTTGATGATGGTGATATCCCTTACAATAAACATCCTAGTCAATGCTTATATGAGTTTGATAACTATATTATGAAGCAAGAGAACTTCAATGCAAATGTTCTGAGACACTTGAAATATAATTCTGTTATGATTGCCTGCTTGAGTGACTTGTTATTTAGAATTAGCAATGATGTTATAGGTGTAGGAAAACATGCCTCTATGGCTCAAACTCTGTTAGAACAACTTGCTAAATCTCAAAGAGCATTGCTTGATGAAATGAATAATAATATGACTGATCATGCTATTAGAGCAGTAACTAGAGGAGGTAGAATGACCTAAGAACCTCTTTATCTTGAAGGTCATCCTCAAAGAATTGAACAAGTATCTCAAGGAATTCATGCTGATAAACATAGTCCTTCTAAGAAGAAAAAGAAAAAGAAAAATGGTAGGATTTTGCATCCTTCTACTTAACCTGAGACAGAAAAGCCTCCCGATGATAATAATGATGTTTCTATTTCTGATGCTGAAACTCAATATGGTAATGAACATCGACCTAGTGATAATGATAATGATAGTGATGTTCATTAGGATACTCAACTTAGTAATGATAAAGAACCAGATAATGTTGTAGAAATAGAACCTGTTGTTGATCTTGATAACTCACAACCTAAAATAAACAATATGATAAAAATGACTTTGTGGCTAGAAAACATGGTAAATAAAGAGAACCATGGGTTGACAAACCCATGCCTTTTCCACCTTAACCGTCTAAGGAAAAGGATGATGAAGAATTTGAACGCTTTGATTAGGACAGTCTTTTTGCGTACCCGTTTAAAGGATATCTTAAAGATGTCTCCTTATGCAAAGTACATGAAAGACATCATCACTAATAAAAGAAAGATACCTGAAGTTGAAATATCCATCATGCTTGCTAATTATTCTTTTAAGGATGGATTACCTAAAAACTTGGTGATCCTTGAATACCAACTATACCTTGCTCCATCAAAAGAAATTATGTCAAAACTGTTTTTTGTCATTTAGGAGCTGGTGTTAGTGTTATGCCTTTCTATTTATATAAAAGACTTGATTGCAAATGCCTGAAAAATCAAGTACCATACCTATCGGTATTTTTGAGGATGTGCCCATTGTTGTTACAAATATTACTATCTTAACGGACTTTGTTATTCTTGAGATGCCGAGGACGACAACATGTCGATTATCCTTGGTAGACCCTTCTTGAATACTGCAGGGGATGTTATTGATTGCAATAAAAGCATGGTCACTTTTCATATCAATGGTAATGAGCATACGGTGCACTTTTCGAAGAAACAATTCCAACTGAATGGTGTTAGTGTTATTGAAAATTCTTTGACACTCATTATTGGAAGCTTTCAATTACCTCTACCTACTGTCAAAAAGAGATATGATATTATTATGGTTGGGGATATGCCTACCCCCGTTGAGGTAACCTAGTGCTTAACGAGATTTCTTCGTTTTCATGCTAATTGAAAGTGGTTGTTAATAACACTAGATCAACCTTATTAATGAATCATTTTCGAGAGGTATTAAGTTCATGAATTCATTAGACACAACTCTCCATATCCACCTTTAGTTTTATGTTTTTCCTAGTTAAATAAAGTAAAATTCCATCCTTTCCCAGATTTCTGTTTTTTTCGTGCAATAAAAAAATGACCCAAAACTTAAAGTTCTCATAATGCGCTGAAAATTTAACATGATTTTTTTCTAATTATTTTTGAATTTCTGGGACAAATAACACCAGGGGGAGGGGGGTGCACCAGGTGGATAGGCTCCACCAGGGGGCGCCACCCCACTAGCGCGGCTTGGTAGAGGGTGGGCCCCTGGTGGTCCCCTCACTAATCCCTTTATCCCATGTCATCTCCTACCTCGTGGAAAAAATTCACCATTGCTCTCTCCCTCGTGTTCTTTCTCAAGAACCCTTGGATTTCGATCTGTTTGCTCAAAGCTCCATTTCCCAAACAGTTTTAGGGGATTGCTTCTCGGTATGCAACTCTCCCATTGCTCCAATTAGTTTTTGATTTAGTGGTTTATTTTCGGAATAATGAGCTACTCTTGGTGTTGTTGTATATGAGCTTGCATGTTGAATTCTTTGAGTCCTAAGTAGTTTGAATTCTTGATATGGCCTCTATGCATCCGCAGGAGCAGCTGCTCTCAATCTTATTTAGTTTTCTTAACAGATTTTTGTGTCACGAAATATTTCAAAAATTGTTCAGAAAAAAATTGCGCCATCGGCCCATGAAGACCAAGTAAGGAATTCAAACGCTCGCCCCAAACCTCTCGGATCGGCCTCACCAGCACCATGGCCAGCGACTGCCCCAAAACCGGCCGTCTATTCTTCCTCTTAGGGAGAAGTAACATCCATTTTTTAGAATTGAAGTAAAATGACAATGTAATCGGGGGAAGATTTACCATAGTCAATGGAACGATCCAAGAGTTTACCGCCTTCGTCTCCGCCATTGTCTTCCTCGTCGGCGTTCGACCACTGAGGGTAGTCTTCTCCTCCTTGTGAATTTGAGTCGATGGAGATGCATCTAGCGAACTGGTGGCAACGGCCAGCTTGTTCGATTCCTCGTCGTCGTCATCCTCTGCCAAGACGCAAAAATGGCCTGCGATCCGGCGGTGATCAGAAACCAAAGGAGACGCGGTGTGATCACATACCTCTGGCTCGCATCGAAGAAAATCAGACCGTGGTATATGTATCGAGCTCCTCACCATGATCTGGATCTTGTCGAGGATATAGCTCATGGTATGACCCGTCCTGTTAGGTCGGGCTGATATGGTGGTGGCTTTTAGGTCAAGGGTGAGATGGACCGCACCGTGAAGACAATACGGCCAAGGTTGATGGGCAAGCCGCCATCCGTGGACCAAGCGGAAGGACGGTGTTGAAACCATGAAGCCAATGTTTTTGGTAAGTCCCGAGAATCGCCCTTGTCGCTGCTACCTCCACAACAGGGGTCAAAGTGGCTTGAGAATCACAGGTACTTGGCGGGTGAGATCCGTCGCAGGAGGTTTTGGCGGCTAAGTCTCGGCGCTAGCGCAATGAATAGCTTCCCCTGAGCAAGTCAAAGTAGTCGAGTCACGGTCAGTATCACGTTTTCACGACCAACACCTGGAAGGGCAACAACATGGTCAGGAGCAGAGCGGTTAACATGGCGGAGCCAACAATACCAAGGTACCTCAACTGGTCCGACTATCCAATCACCTGGAGTAGGGAAGACCATCCTCCCCGGTTTGACAACCCTGAAGGCTATCGTCTGCCTCTACAAGGGAGATGTTAGAGGTATGGCAGTGATCAATAAATCTCTTGTGTCTCTTTTGCCCAAGAAGGATGTGGCTTTCGATGTGGGCGACTTCACGCCCATCAACCTCGTACATGGTGCTATTAAGATCTTCAATAAAGTGCTCTATCCTAGGCTGGCGGTAGACCTTCCTAAGGTAATAGACAACCACCAAAGTGCATTCGTTAAGGGAAGACCTTTGCATGACAACTTCATGTTTGTTCAGAGCACGGCTCGTCGGCTAAATGCCTTGAGAAGCCCCATGGTGTTGCTTAAGCTAGATATATCGAAGGCATTCGATTTGGTCTAATGGCCATTCTTACTCGAGGTGATGTAGCAGCTTAGCTTTGGGCCTTGGTGGCATCCATGGATATTTGGAGTCCTCGCAACATCTACTACCAAGGTTATGGTGAATGGGGACCCCGGTGACACTATCTACAACTGCAAGGCCTACGATGGATTGATCCTATTTCAGCAATGTTATTCATTCTTACCATGGATCCTCTGCATAGGTTGTTCTAGCTAGCAACCAACAGAGGTGTTTTAGAGCCCTTAGCACGTGTGTGTATGAGGAAACGGCTCTGAATCCATGCGAATTACTGGGACTTATTTGTCAAGCCTAATCGGCTGGATCTCACGTTTTGCAAGGGCATTTTTAAACTATTTGGCGAAGCATCAGTCCCGCTGATAAACATGAACAAATCGACAACACTACCATTAGATGCTCGGAGCAAGAAATCACCACAGCTAGCGCTCAACTAGGATGCCCGGTGGAATCATTTCCAATTAAGTACCTTGCTCCACTCAATTATGTGCTCCATGCCAATTCATGCGATGATGACCTTAGACCTCGCAATGAAAACAATATCAACAATGAACAAGGTGTGCAGGGGGTTCTTGTGGTGCTGGAAGGCAGAGGCTAATGGTGGAAATTGTGTTGTAGCTGGGGAAACAATTTGTGCCCCCAAAATGGGAGGTGGATTAGGACTGCCTAACCTGAGATGGATGAATGTGGCCATGCAGGCCAGATGGCCTTGGCTTAAACGGACGAATACTAGTAGGCCATGGAGTGAGTTCAAAATTAAAGTGATGGTCGAATCTATGCTACTCTACCGAACAACGAGGAGTACTACGCACAACGGCCTCACCACACTATTTTTGGAGGACTGGTGGATAGGAGGAATGCTGATCTAGGACATTGCTCCAACACTATATCACAGGATCCCGCCACGAATACGATCGATGATGCTAGTTGTTTAGGCCTTGGAAGATGGGGCGTGGGCAATGGAAATTGGCCCCAACCTAAGGATCCAAGCTCTGCAAGATTTTTTCTTCCTATGGCAAAGGGTAGACAACTGGGAGCCGACAGTGACTGGGCTAGACACAGTTTCTTGGTCTTTGGAGGCGAATGGCAAGTTCTCTATGCGGTCTGTGTATGCCGCCAAATTCTGGGGTAGAGAACTAATACCCACGCCGGAGCTGACTTGGAAGTTGAGGGGCTCATCACAATGTCGATTCTTTACTTAGCTGACTCTACGGTATAGGTGTTGGACTTCCGATCGTCTCGCCCGAAGAGGGCTACCACATCAAAATGCATTCCCCCTTAGTGATCAAGAGGAGGAAACTATAAATCACATACTAGTTACATGTGTGTTTGCAAGGACGATGTGGGCAGCAGTCTGCGAAGCTTTCGAAGACCGGAGTGGACACCGACCCGACATCACACAGTTGAAGCATGGCCATGTAGCATGCACGTCCACAAAAACCATAGCCGGAAAGACCTTCGCACTATTCTAGTGTAGACGTTTTGGGAATTGTGAAAACATCAGAACGTTATTGTGTTTGACGGGGCATTGCTGTCGGTGGAACTCCTACTAGGTAGAGTCAGGTCCGAAGGCACGTTGTGGATGTCGGCAGGACTGCTGAAAGGGAACCTGGACCCTTTCTTTGTTAGATTAGTAATGTGGGCGAGTAGTAAGGAGTATCATTGCATGCATGACAGTGGAGTGTACTTCATGTACCTGTAAACTTGGTGGAGGCACTGTTTGCCTTTTTTAATATATGATATGCACGCTCCTGCATATTTGAAAGAAAAATAAAGTAGAATAATTAAGCAAAGCTGTGCCGTGCACTACAACAAATCCCTTTTGAAAAATTCTACACATCCTAGAAAAGATAACAGGTGCAGCTTGCTGTTAATTAGCATTGTTGCATTTTCGAACAAATCATTGCAATTACTGTTCTCCTCTGTTTAGTTGTGAATAAACACGTTAATCCAGACAGAAACCTTGCCGTTGCAAATGGGCAACTCGCTCGCGCTCATAGAGGTGGAAGACAAAGAACAATACACACACAGAGACATTTTTCGCTGTGCAGAACTGGCTCACAGCTTTTCTGTTTTCTCCTCATCTTGTTCAGGGCTTACAACGCGGATCGACGGCTGACCCGGCTCCATCGCCACGCCACGCTACGATCGTGCCATCCCACGATCTGCATGGTGTGGCCTAACAAACCCAATGCTAAACCCTCGGTCGCAGGGTGGACGCAGCACACCTCTGACCCAAAGCAAATCAGAACGATTAAGCAAACTTGATGGTCCTACCAACTAATGTAGCCCACTAATAGAAAAGCAAATATCCTAGCGACGTGATTAACACAACAAATCACCCCATTAAGCACGACGCTTCCTCTTGAGCTCGATGACCCCCATCTTCTGTCGCAGCTCCAAGAATCTGACTCGTCCCAGTGGCTTCGTCAGAATATCCACCACCTGCTCACTTGTGCTCACGTGCTCCGCCTCAACTTGCCCGTTTTCAACACACTCTCGAATATAATGATATCTGACATCAATGCGTTTAGTGCGCTCATGGAAGACCGGATTCTTACTCAGAGCTATGGAAGACTTGTTGTTAATCAGCTGCCTCCATCTGTCAGGTTCAGTATCTTGAAGATCAGCCAGCAATCTGCTCAACCAAACTCCCTGGGATGCTGCAAGTGCGACTGCAATGTACTCAGCCTCGCATGATGACTGTGCAACTATCCTTTGCTTCTGTGATGCCCAAGAAATTGGACTCCACCCGAGGAAGAAGAAGATCCCCGACGTGCTCTTTCGATCATCGACGTCGCCGGCGTGATCACTGTCACTGTACCCCATCAATTCAGGTTCTCCGTCAGTATGCTTCTCATATCGCAACCCGTAGTCTGTTGTCCCGCTGATGTACCGGAGTATATGCTTGACTACCGCCATGTGTTGTATAGTTGGAGTTCCATGTGCCTACTGACGATGCCCACCGAGTAGGCAATTTACGGTCTTGTATTGACAAGGTATCTGAGACTGCCCACGACGCTACGGTACTCAGTGGCGTCCTCCAGCGCGCTGCCATCTTCCTTTGACAGACTGAGCCGATTCTCCATGGGCGTAGAGCGAGGATTGCACCCCTTCACGTCAAAATCCTCGACGATCTTGTGGGCATAGCCACTCTGACAGATCGTGATTGCTATCTTGGACTGCTCCACTTCGACGCCGAGGTAGTACAAGAGCAAGCCAAGGTCGCTCATGCTGAACTTCTCCATCATCTGGGCCTTGAACTCTCTGATCTTGTCAATGCGGCTACCACTGATGATGAGGTCATCCACGTACACCCCCACAGGCAGAGATGCAGGTCCGGCCAGTTTGCGGTAGACGACATGCTGGTATGGGCTTCGCTCGAACCCCAACTCAAGCAGGGGTGGCATCTAGCTTGAAGTTCCAAGCCCTCGGCAGCTGTCGTAGGCCATAGAGCGCCTTGCGCAGTCAGAGCACACTCCGGCCGCGATAGATGCCATCGTACCCTGGTGGCTGCTTTACGTACACCTCCTAGGCAAGCTCTCCATTGAGGAACGCCGACTTCACATCCATGTGGTGCACTTCCCAGCCACCGTGCGCCGCCAGTGCGATCAAAACACGCACCGTCTCCATCCGCGCGACCGGCGCGAACACTTCATCGAAGTCGATGCCTTGCCTCTACGCATAACCCTTGGCCACTAAACGAGCTTTGTACTTGACAATATTACCTTGGGGATCTGTCTTCACTTTGTAGACCCATTTGAGGCCTATGGCGTGGTGACCACTTGGGACCTCGGCATACTCCCAGGTCTGGTTCTCCGTGATCGCCTTCATCTCAGCATCCATGGCCTGCTTCCACCACGCCTCGCTCAGGGCCTGCTCGACGTTGGTTGGCTCCTCCGCCGCAACTAGGCACAGCCCACTGTACTCCAACGTGACAGGATGGGCGTGGTCGATGGCATCCTCCACGGTGCGGTACCGTAGAGGTACTCCCTCGGTGTCGATGTCGCTGGCGTCCAACACCCAGCGTGCAGCTCGGTGTCGCTGCAGTTCACGCTGGTGTTGTCGACCTGATACTCCATGGTGAATGTGCTGCGCGTTGCTCCAGCAGCATCCATGGCCGCCTCCGCGTCCTAGCTCCAAGGAACCTGTTCATCAAACACAACATCCCTCGTGACATGGAGTTTGCATCCCACTAGGTCATACACCCGGTAGGCCTTGCTACCATCTTCATAGCCAAGGAACACCACGGGAATGGACCGATCCGAGAGCTTGGTGACGCGTGGGCCGACGGGCTTTACATGAACCTTGCAACCAAAGTGCGGAAGTAGGTGAAGTTCGGTTATCGCCCATGCCACGCCTCATACGGCGTGACTCCTGATGGGAGACGTAGTAGTAAAACAAACAAATTCCTATGATCACCAAGATCTATCCATGGAGAAACCAGCAACGAGTGGGGAGATATTACATCTTCATACCTTTGAAGATCGCTAAGTGGAAGCATTACAAGAATGCGGTTGGTGGATTCGTACTCACAACAATTCAACTCGCGGTGGATTCCGATCTAAGCACCAAACAACGGCGCCTCCGCGTTCAACACACGCGCAGCCCGGTGACGTCTCCTACGCCTTGATCCAGCAAGGAGGAAGGAAAGGTTGGGGAAGAGCTCCAATAGCAGCACGACAGGGTTGTGGTGGTGGAGTAGCAAGGTATTCTAGCAGGGCTTCGCCTAACCACTTCGGAGGAGGAAGAAGAAATGTAGGGCTTCGCCGTGGGAGAGAGAGATCGAATCTTGTCTCAAAACAGCCAAAACCTCAAGTATATATAGGAGGAGGGAGAGGGAGGGCTGCCTTGGCCCCTCTTCCAAGGAGGAGAGCTTCGGCCGAACTAGGGGAGGAGTCCACCTCTCACAAGGGAGGTGATCTCCTCCTTTCAAACTTCTTTTTGCCCTATCTCTTTATCCCTATGCACATGGGTCTTTAGCAAAGATCTTGCCAAGCCCAATAAGGGCTGGCACACTTTATCTAACAACAGCCCATGACGTCCTTTGGTCGTCACACCCCTCCCGGGGGTCCTCCGGCACCCTCCCGGCACTCCTGGTACACTAGCGATGAGCCCGAAAACTTCCCGATGACCAAAATATGACTTCCTATATATCAATCTTTACCTCCGAACCATTCCAGAGCTCCTCGTGACGCCCGGGATCTCATTCCAGACTCCGAATAACCTTCGGTAATCATGTATATCATTTCCCTATAACCCTAGCGTCATCGAACCTTAAGTGTGTAAACACTACGGGTTCGGGAGACACGTAGACATGACCGAGACACCTCTCCGGTCAATAACCAACAGCGGGATATGGATACCCATGTTGGATGCCACGTACTGCATGATGATCTCATCGGATGAACCACGATGTCAGGGATTCAATCAATCCCGTATACAATTCCCGTTGTCTATCGGTATGGTACTTGCCCGAGATTCGATCGTCGGTATCCCTATACCTTGTTCAATCTCGTTACCGGCAAGTCTCTTTACTCGTTCTGTAATACATCACCCCGTGGCTAACTCCTTAGTCACATTGAGCTCATTATCATGATGTCTTACCGAGTAGGCCTAGAGATACCTCTCGGTCACACGGAGTGACAAATCGCATTCTCGATTCGTACCAACCCAACAGACATTTTCGGAGATACCTGTATTGTAATTTATAGCCACCCAGTTACGTTGTGACGTTTGGCACACCCAAAGCATTCTTATGGTATCCGGGAGTTGCAGAATCTCATGGTCTAAGGAAACGATACTTGACATTGGAAAAGCTTTAGCAGACGAACTACACGATCTAGTGCTATGCTTAGGATTGGGTCTTGTCCATCACATCATTCTCCTAATGATGTGATCCCGTTATTAATGACATCCAATATCCATGATGATGAAACCGTGACCATCTATTGATCAACGAGCTAGCCAACTAGAGGCTCACTAGGGACATGTTGTGGTCTATGTATTCACACATGTATTACGGTTTCCGGTTAACACAATTATAGCATGAACAATAGACAATTATCATGAACAAGGAAATACAATAATAACCATTTTATTATTGCCTCTAGGGCATATTTCCAACAGTCTCGCACTTGCACTAGAGTCAATAATCTAGTTACATTGTGATGAATCGAACACCCATAGCATTCTGGTGTTGATCATGTTTTGCTCGTGAGAGAGGTTTAGTCAATGGATCTGCGACACTCAGATCCGTATGTACTTTACAAATATCTATATCTCCCTCCTGAATGTAATCACAGATGGAGTTGAAGCGGCGCTTGATGTGTCTTGTCTTGTCTTGTCTTTCAGACTTGTGTTTCATTAAGTAGACATAGCCATATCTTCTCAAGTCATCAGTGAGGGTGAGAACATAACGCTAGCCACCGCGAGCCTCGACGCTCATTGGACCGCATACATCAGTATGTATTATCTCCAACAAGTTAGTTGCTCGCTCCATTGTTCCGGAGAACGGAGTCTTGGTCTTCTTGCCCATAAGGCATGGTTCGCACGTGTCAAATGATTCGAAATCTAGAGACTCCAAAAGTCCATCAGCATGGAGTATCTTCATACGTTTGACACAAATATGACCAAGGCGACAGTACCACATGTAAGTGGGACTATCGTTATCAACCTTACACTTTTTGGTACTCACACTATGCACATGTGTAACATCACGTTCGAGATTCATCAAAAATAAACCATTGACCAGCGGGGCATGACCATAAAACATTTCTATCATATAAATAGAACAACCATTATTCTCAGATTTAAATGAGTAGCCATATCGAATCAAACGAGATCCACATACAATGTTCGTGCTCAAAGCTAGTACTAAATAACAATTATTAAGGTTTAAAACTAATCCCGAAGGTAGATGTCGAGGTAGCGTGCCGACAGCGATCACATCGACCTTGGAACCATTCCCGACGTGCATCGTCACCTCGTCTTTTGCCAGCCTCCGCTTATTCCTCAGCTCCTGCGTGGAGTTACAAATGTGAGAAACCGCACCGGTATGAAATACCCAGGAGCTACTATGAGCGTTGGTTAGGTACACATCAATAACAAGTATATCACATATACCTTCAACGTTGTCGACCTTCTTATCCGCTAAGTACTTGGGGCAATTCTGCTTACAGTGACCGCTACCCTTGTAATAAAAGCACTCAGTCTCAGGCTTGGGTCCATGCTTGTTCTTCTTCCCGACAACTTGCTTACTAGGCGCGGCAATAGTTTTGTCGTCCTTCTTGAAGTTCTTCTTACCCTTGCCTTTCTTGAAACTAGTGGTCTTATTCACCATCAACACTTGATGCTCCTGTTTGATCTCGACCTCCGCTGATTTCAGCATCGATTACAACTCACGAATGGACTTCTCCATACCCTGCATGTTGTAGTTCATCACAAAGCTCTTGTAGCTAGGTGGAAGCGACTGAAGGATTTTGTCAATGACCGAGTCATCCGGGAGATTAACTCCCAGCTGAGTCAAGCAGTTGTGCAACCCAGACATTTTGAGTATGTGCTCACTGACAGAACTGTTTTCCTCCATCTTATAACTGAAGAACTTGTCGGAGACATCATATCTCTCGACCCGAGCATGAGCTTGGAAAACTAGTTTCAGCTCTTGGAACATCTCATATGCTCCGTGTTGCTCAAAACGCTTTTGGAGCCCCGGTTCTAAACTGTAAAGCATGCCGCATTGAACAAGAGAGTAATCATCGCAGTGTGACTACCAAGCGTTCATAACTTCTTCATCTGCCGGGAAAATGGGTGCATCACCTAGCGGTACATCAAGGACATACAATATTTTGGAATCTAATAGGATGATCCTCAAGCAACGGACCCAGTCCGCATAGTTGCTTCCATCATCTTTCAGCTTGGTTTTCTCTTGAAACACGTTGAAGTTGAGGGTGACATTAGCGTTGACCATTGGATCTAGAATATAGATTGTAAAGACAAATTTAGACTAAGTTCATGATAATTAAGTTCACATAATCAAATTATTTAATGAACTCCCACTTAGATAGACATCTCTCTAGTCATCCAAATGACACATGATCCATGTCAACTAGCCCGTGTCATATCATCACCTGAGACGGACTAGTCATCCATGGTGAACATCTCCATGTTGATCGTATCTTCTATACGACTCATGTTCAACCTTTCGGTCTTTCGTGTTCCGAGTCCATGTCTGTACATGCTAGGCTCGTCAAGTCAACCTAAGTGTTTCGCGTGTGTAAATCTGGCTTACACCCGTTGTATGCGAACGTTAGAACCTATCACACCCGACCATCACGTGGTGCTTCGGAATAACGATCCTTAGCAACGTTGCACAGTTAGGGTGAACACCTTTCTTGAAATTTTATTGAGAGATCATCTTATTTACTACCGTTGTTCTAACCAAATAAGATCTAAACATGATAAACATCACATGCAATCAATATATTGACATGATATGGCCAATATCATCTTGCTCCTTTGATCTCCATCTTTGGGGCACCATGCTCATCACTCTCACTGGCACAACACCATGATCTCCATCATCGTGTCTTCATGAAGTTGTCTTGCCAACTATTACTTCTACTACTATGGCTAACATTTAGCAATAAAGAAAGGTATTACATGGCGTTTATGATTGACATGCAGGTCATACAATAAAATAAGACAACTCCTATGGCTCCTGCCGGTTGTCATACTCATCGACATGCAAGTCGTGAATCCTATTACAAGAACATGATCAATCACATACATCACAATGCATCACATCACATCCTTTGGCCATATCATATCACAAGGCATATGCTGCAAAAACAAGTTAGATGTCCTCTAATTTGTAGTTGCAAGTTTTATGTGGCTACTATAGGTTTCTAGCAAGAACGTTTCTTACCTACTCCAAAACCACAACGTGATATGCCTATTGCTATTTACCCTTCATAAGGACCCTTTTCATGGAATCCAATCCGACTAAGGTAGGAGAGGCAGACACCCGCTAGCCACCTTATGCAACAAGTGCATGTCAGGCGATGAAACCGGTCTCACGTAAGCGTACGTGTAAAGTTGGTCCGGGCCGCTTCATTCCACAATACCGCCGAATTAAGATAAGACTAGTAATGGTAAGCAAATTAACAAGATCGACGTCCACATCTGCTTTGTGTTCTAATCGTGCCTAGATTATACGCATAGACCTAGCTCATGATGCCACTGATGGGAGACGTAATAGTAAATCAAAAAATTTCCTACGATCACCAAGATCTATCCATGGAGAAACCAGCAACGAGTGGGGAGAGATTGCATCTTCATACCTTTGAAGATCGCTAAGCAGAAGCGTTACAAGAACGCGGTTGGTGGAGTCATACTCGTAGCGATTCAGATTGCAGTGGAATCCGATCTAAGCGCCGAACAACGGCGCCTCCTCGTTCAACACACGTGCAGCCCAGTGACCTCTCCTACGCCTTGATCCAGCAAGGAGGAAGGAGATGTGGGGGAAGAGCTCCAACAGCAGCACGACGGCGTGGTGGTGGTGGAGTAGCAAGGTATTCCAGCAGGGCTTCGCCTAAGCACTACGGAGGAGGAAGAAGAGAGGTAGGGCTTCGCCGTGGGAGAGAGAGATCGAATATTGTCTCAAAATAGCCAAAACCTCAAGTATATATAGGAGAAGGGAGAGGGAGGGCTGCGTTGGCCCCTCCTCCAAGGAGGAGAGTTTCGGCCGAACTAAGGGAGGAGTCCACCTCCCATAAGGGAGGTGGATCTCCTCCTTTCAAAGGTCTTGCCCAGCCCAATAAGGGCTGGCACACTTTATCTAACAGCCCATAAGGTCCTTTGGTCATCACACCCCTCCCGGGGGTCCTCCGCCACCCTCCCGGCACTCCTGGTACACTACAGATGAGCCTAAAAACTTGTCGGTGACCAAAACAGGACTTCCTATATATCAATATTTACCTCCGGACCATTCTAGAGCTCCTCGTGACTTCAGAGATCTCATGCGGGACTCCAAACAACCTTCGGTAATCACGTATACCATTTCCCTATAACCCTAGCGTCATCGAAGCTTAAGTGTGTAGACCCTACGGGTTCGGGAGACACGTAGACATGACCGAGACACCTCTCTGGTCAATAACCAACAGTGGGATCTGGATACCCATGTTGGCTCCCACATGCTCCACGATGATCTCATCGGATGAATCACGATGTTGGGGATTCTATCAATCCCGTATGCAATTCCCTTTGTCTACCGGTATGATACTTGCCCGAGATTCGATCGTCAGTATCCCTATACCTTGTTCAATCTCGTTACTGGCAAGTCTCTTTACTCATTCCGTAATACATCATCCTGTGGCTAACTCCTTAGTCACATTGAGCTCATTATGATGATGTCTTACCGAGTGGGCCCAGAGATACCTCTCGGTCACACGGAGTGACAAATCGCATTCTCGATTCGTACCAACCCAACAGACATTTTTGGAGATACCTATAGTGTACCTTTATAGCCACCCAGTTACGTTGTGACGTTTGGCACACCCAAAGCATTCCTACGGTATCCGGGAGTTGCACAATCTCATGGTCTAAGGAAACGATACTTGACATTGTAAAGGATTTAGCTGACGAACTACATGATCTAGTGCTATGCTTAGGTTGGGTCTTGTCCATCACATCATTCTCCTAATGATGTGATCCCGTTATCAATGACATCCAATGTCCATGATCATGAAACCGTGACCATCTATTGATCAGCCAACTAGAGGCTCACTAGGGACCTGTTGTGGTCTATGTATTCACATGTATTACAGTTTCCGGTTAGCACAATTATAGGATGAACAATAGGCAATTATCATGAACAAGGAAATACAATAATAACCATTTTATTATTGTATCTAGGGTATATTTCCAACAACTCTGTCCAGCGCACGCGTCAGCGATCAATTGAGTATGTGGACTGCCGTCTTCACCGCCTCTGCCAAGAAGACAGAGGGCACGTTCATCCCCTTCAGGAGACAGCGAGCCATCTCCACCACCGTTTGGTTGTGCCTCTCGACGACACCATTTTGTTGCGGGGAGTAGGGCGCCCTCGTGTACCGCTTTACTCCTAACTCGTTGCAGAAGCTTGCGAACGCCATGGAGTTGAACTCTCCGCCACAGTCACTCCTAAAGGCCGGCAGCTTCAGGCCATGCTCATTTTCAGAGATCGCCTTGATCTTGCGAAAGTACTCCCGGGCCTGGTCCTTTGTGCGCAACATCTCCACCCACATAAACCTGCTGCAGTCATCCGCAATGAGCAGAGAATATCGGTTACCGGCTGCAGCCGCAGGTGAGATCAGCTTGCAGAGATCTCCATGGAACAGCTCTAGAGGCTGCTCCGCCCTGTATGCCGAGGCTGCTGGGAACGGCTTCCTGTGCATCTTGCCAATAGTGCACCCGAAGCAGACCTGGTGCACTTGATTCACTGTGGGCATGCCACTGACCATGCCCTTCGTGCCCAGATCATGGAGAGCACGAAATGTAGATGCCCAAACCGCACATGCCACTTCCACGCAGTGTCACCTGACCTTGCTAGCATGCAGACGGGTTCAGTGATGTTCAGGTTCATCACATAGAGCCTGTTTCCCATCCGCTTGATGCGCACCAGCATGATCCTTTCCTGATCGTACACACACATCTCGCCGTCCTCGGCGGCAGTCTTACAGCCAATCCCACCAAGTTGTCCAATGCTTTTGATGTTGCTACAAAGGCTGGGAATATAATATACCTTCGACGCCACACGGTTAGAGCTGTTTCTGCACTTGAACAGCATGGAGCCTCTGTACTGATGAGCCATCGCCAAACTTCACGACGATCGCCGAGGCGTCTAGAGTGGCGAATGCATCGCGATCACCTGTCATGTGATTGCTTGCCCCTGTGTCCAGGTACCAGCCATTTCACGGCGCCTCTTGGGGAACCACTTTCTTCTCGTTGAGGTAGACAGACTGGTTCGCCGGCTCGTCCGGGGTGAGTGTCAGGCCGCAACAGACTGCCAAGAGTACTCTCGGCTGCTCCTCCTTCACTTGCGCCACGTTCGCCTCCTCTTGCCTCCGCTTGCGTGGCTTGCGGCAGTCCTTGGACATGTGTCCCTGGATTCCACAATTGTAGCAGGTCCCTTTATAACGGTGACCGCCACTCGACGAGCCTTGTCCGCCACTCGCCGTGCCGCCGCTGGGCGTGGCATCTTTGCCTTTTCCGCCGCGCTGACCTCGGCCACGGCCGCCACCACGGCCGCCGCGGCCCGCGGCCTTCCCGCGAGATGATTCGCCTTGCCCCTACTCCTTGGTGCGCGTCGCCTACTCTTCAGCAATGTACAGCAGGTTGCCGCCGGCGCATGAGGCACTCTCATTCCCGTACCACTCCTCGGTAGCCTTAAGGCGCCCCGTCAGGTCCTCAATGCTCAGCGCGCTGAGGTCGACGAGCGTCTCAATCGAGAGAACGATTTGCGAGTAGCGCGGCGGCACGACTCGCGGAAACTTGCGGACGGCCCTCTCCTCGGTGACCTTCTCGCCAAGGATGTTGAGGCTGGTGATCATGGATCCCAATCGCATCGCGAAATCATCCACGAACTCGCCATCGCGAAACTCGATGGTCTTGAACTCCCGGGCTAGAGACTGCGCCTTGGCTGCGCGCACTCGGTCACCGCCGATGCGCATGGTGGCGATCGCATCCCACGCCGCCTTCGCCGTCGGCTTGATGGCGTGCGTCCCTAACATCTGGGGGGGCACAGCTCCAAGGATGGCCTCCAGTGTCGTGCGGTCCTCGTGGAAGTCGACATCGCCGTGCTCGACGACGTCCCAGAAGCCACACACCTCCAGCTTCACTTTCATGAGCAGAGACCAGTCCTTGTAGTTTGTGTTCGTGAGCATCGGCCAGCTTGCCGATCCAAACTCACAGATCACCTTCTGCACCACCGGCACCGCGACCTCGCGTCCGCGCACCGTGCGGCTCCGCCCGCGCCTCCTCGGGGGAGAGCGCGACGAGGATCGTGATCACGGTGGCGTCTTCGACTTGGAGCCGCCCACGCCAGTCCCGTCGGCTGGTGCCTCGCTGCTGGCCACCTTGCCGCCGGCCGCCTTTCTGCCGGCCATGTCTGCAGGATGTCAACGGGGCTTTGATGCCACTTGTCGTTGCAAATCGGCAACTCGCTCGCGCTCACAGAGGTGGAAGACAAAGAACAATACACGCACAGAGACGTTTTTCGCTGTGCCGAACTGGCTCACAGCTTTTTTGTTTTCTCCTCATCTTATTCGGGGCTTACAACACGGATGGCCGGCTGACCCGGCTCCATCTCCACCATTGTGCCATCCCACGATCTCCACGACGTGGCCTAACAAGCCCAATGCTAAACCCTCGGTCGCAGCATGAACGCAGCACGCCTCTGACCCAAAGCAAATCAGAACGATTAAGCATACCTGACGGGCCTACAAACTAATGTAGCCCACTAACAGAAAAGCAAATATCCTAACGACGTGACTAACACAACAAACCTCAGAAGGCAATAGTTACTTACTAATATTGGCTGGAATCATCATAGCATAAGATTAAGGCTGACCCCTGCACACTGTTCCCTCGGAAAAAGCAAGCTAATTAAAAGGGAAACGTTACCTTTCAGCCGGCTGATGCTGCTCCCGCGCGTCCGTCACCTCCTTTGCTCGCCACGTGGCATGTGGGTGGTGGTTTCCGACTGGGTGCGCAGCGACAAGTTTTCACAACGTGATGTCTGTTGAATTTTTTTGTAACGAATGTCTTGTTGCAGGAATACGACACAACAGTACCTATATTGCATAAAGGCGAGACAAAGAAAATTCTGCAACCTAACCTAAAAGTTTTCTGTAACATGACCTTTGTTGCAAAAATTTCTTCCGCAATAGTACACATGTTTGCAAAAAGACAAAGAAAATAACTGCAACAAAACGATTGTTTCTCTAACTTGATCCTTGTTTCAGGAATTATTGGGTCCGAGGAGGCAACTGCAGAAAGGCAAAGAAAATAAATTCTGCAACAAAGTGATTGTTTCTGCAACTCAATCCTTGTTTCAGGAATTAGTGGGGCCGAAGAGACGACCGAGACACATAGATCGGACGGCTGCGTGCGTACATCAAACGGTCATCGAGGTGGTGGATGTTTACTAAACATCCACCGATAGATGCGTAGCAGCCCCCTAATTAAAAGGGCATCTTTGTTTGCTGTGCCGCAACCTGAAAGGCGAATAAAGAAGAAGCTGAAAATCAAACAGAACTGTTTGACATGCTTTGATAATCAGCGGGCTTCATAGTACTGTACTTACCACTGCAAACAACAGAAGCCTTGATTAGCAAAGACAAGGGAGATTTGGATGAACTACATTGATACTGCCTTATATAGAGTAAAATAAAAAAGAGACAAAATTCCCCTCGGTGCTCCACTCCATCACTCTCGGCAAAAGAAAGCTGGACATCATACGATTTCGGATCAAATTAATTAAGGTGCAGACACCAACCTGATGTTGGAGACGGTTATTATTGCGATGCCGCTCCACAATTTAAAGAGGCACTTATTTAGCCAGAGCAGGGGAAGTCGATCGTCCGAGAGCCGGCGGTGGAGGAGGATCTTGAGGTTGGGCGCGGTGGTTGAGGATCAGTGGAGGGCGACGTGCTGCGCGCCGGACGGCAACCAGCGACAGAGAATCTCAATTCTTGTGGGTCACAGCCTCACAGGCGGCGCCGGGTCTGGTTGCGGCGGCGGAGGTGGTTTGCATCCAACGCATGACGGAAGTGTTGCCTGGTGGCTGAAAGCGTCGCCCGGTCTGCTCTGCCAAGAGGATACGGAGAGATGACTGATGGGCTTCTCTTTATCAGGTTTTATTTGCACTAATGGGTTTCAATGCAAGACGGAGGAGGCCTGCAGGTTTGATTAACTACCAGAAGACTTTTCGACTTTCACAACACGAATGCAAGACGAATGGAGTTATTTGGGAGCTATTATGCTGAAACTGGGATTCAGACAAAGATGGGTGGATATATAAATGGACATGGTAACCTCAGTCTCTTTTTCAGTCTTGTTCAATGGTCAGAAGCTGGATGAATTCCAACCAACATGGGGTATCCGTCAGGGGGATCCAATATTATCATATCTCTTTTTGCTGGCAACAGAGGGCCTTTCGTGCCTTTTGAAATCCAGAGTTCAGTCATCCAATTTAAGCAGACTTCAAAGTTGCCTAGAGGGTTATGTGAAAAGTTGGCATCCATGATCAAAGCCTTTTGGTGGGGCAGTAAACAGGGCCAACGCAAACCTTATTGGGTCTCTTGGGACACCATGAGCATGCCTAAATACATGGGGAGGTTTAGGTTTTCGAGATTTTGAAATCTTCAATCTTGCCCTACTAGCCAAACAGGCTTGGCAGATTCTTGAAAACCTTGACTCTCTGAGTGCTAGGATTATAAAAGCAGTCTACTACCCGAACATAGATTTTATGTCGGCTGAATTGGGACACCATCCTTCCCAAATCTGGAGATCAGTTATTGAAGGATGGGACACGTTAAAGGTGGGACTTATCAGGAGGATTGGGACAGGTGCCACGACTTGTATCTGGGAAATGAATTGGATCCCGAGAGTAGAAAACATGTGTCCGATTGTGTCACTTATTGCCCTGCTGCCCCAGTTAGTCTCTGAACTTTTGGACCATTCTAATGCAAGGTGGGATTCAGAACTATTTCAGCAAGTTTTCTTGCCATATGATGCAGCTGCTATCTTGTAGATTCCAGTGTGTACTCAGATTATAGAGGATTTCTAGGCGTGGAATTTTGAAAAGAATGATATCTTCACTGTCCGCTCTGTGTATAGGATGATCATGGCAATCAAGAAGCGTCGAGAAGATTGGCTAGAAAATAGAGCCGGGTCTTCAAATAGCTTTGAAGTTGAGAAATCATGGACTACATTTTGGAAAACTACTGTACCAGCAAAGGTAAAGGTATTCCTTTGGAGATTGTCGAAGAATTCGCTGGCAACGGAGGATGTTCGCAAGCACAGAAAAATGTCGCACCATGACCAGTGCTTTGCGTGTGGTGCTCACGACTCGTGGAGACATAGTCTCTTAGAGTGCACTAGGGCGCTCTGTGTATGGGCCTTAGTAGACCATGATTTGCTGGAACATATGATTGAAACTTCAGAGCCAGATGCCAGGGTTTGGCTTCTCTCAATGATGGATGTTCTAAATCAAGACGAGTTTACAAGGATGACAGTGACCTTATGGGCGATTTGGTATGCAAGGAGAAAGCTCATTCATGAAGAATTAATCAGAGCCCCTATGAAACACATAGGTTTGTTAAAAACTTCATCTCTGAATTGGATCAAGTATAAGCAAGATCTGAGCCTACAAAAAGTGTTGCGCCTGCATGTAATAATGGTCAGCAACGTTGGATCCCGCCTGCTGAATGACTAGTAAAGATAAATGTGGAGGCCGGAGTTTCAGTACAACAAAATGCAGGTACTGCCGCTGCCATCTGCCGTGACCGAGACGGTTCCTATCTGGGGTCTTCTGTATTAGTTATCCAAGGCATAACAGATCCAGCTACCTTGGAAGCTTTGGCATTCTGAGAGGCTCCTTCGTTGGCGCAAGACTTGGGTATGCAACACCTCCAGATCGCATCGGATTGTAAACAGGTTGTGAATCATATTCGTCGGGGAGTTGGAGAAAAGCTATGGGAGTGTGATCAAAGAGATTCTAGAAAATGTTAATATGTTTTCTTCTTGTAATTTTGTTTTCGAACCTCGAGCTTCAAATACCGAAGCTCATAGGTTAGCTAGGTCAGGCACCTCTCTCCCTTATGGGCGGCATATTTGGCTGGGCACTTTGTATGACCCAGTAGCTTTTTCTGTAAACATTGCTATCATTCAATAAAGACCTAGTTTTCGTGCTAAAAAAACACGAATGAGATAAAAAAAGGCTGTGAACCTTTTATACCAGAGTATGCGCATGTATACGATTTGTATTTCCAATGTTAAAAAAAATAGCATTTCCAATGTCACAACACTACACAAATCAAACCGAAAAATGATAGGATTTGATTTTATTTAACTAATTAGACAAGCACGCCTGGTATTTCGAAAGCATGTCTAGAGTATGCATGTGAGGTGTTGATTCTTCAAGTGAAGTTTCTCTTTTGTATGCGGTCATGAGATGTACCAAGACAATTCCTATTCAACCTTTTAAGCGCATTCCATCAAACGGGCGCACACCCTGCTCCCTTCCTTCCCTACTAACAGGCCGATCCATATAAGTTTTAACGGAGAGAGTGTCCGTGGATTTGGGAAGCTTCCAGATGCTTTCCCAGCCGGGTTTTCGGGAAGCTTTTGGTCGGTGTTTTCATTTAGGTTTTTCTCGAATGGTTTTGTGCTGTTTTATTTTTTTCCTTTTCCTTTTATTTTTCTTTTTGCTCTTGATTTTCTTATTTCTTGTTATTTTTGCGTATTTCTTTTTCATTTTTTTCAGCCCCCGTGTGCCAAGGAAAGGGCGCTCTGAGAAGCGAGGCGCGATGTGTGGGCTTTTTCCTCCTGAACAATAACTTAGGAAATCTAGTTGTAACTGGACACTGGTCATTTTGGAAAAAGAATTCTGGTGATGATTCATATGGTGGAGAGCTTGGCATCTTACTTCTGATTTTTGGAACCCCATAGACAGGTGAACATATTCCAAGGGTAAATTAACATGAATCAAAACGGATACACAAATGCATACATATGCAACATGTCTTCTTTAGCACTATCTTTCACTCTCTTTAGATGCAACAAGTTTACAACGATGCTGCAAACAGGAAACTGGTAGGTTTCAGCACAAATAGGACAGATAATCGATGGAATAAAACCGTACAGAATTTCCTAGATACAGCCATGGAGAGAGATGTCCCCACAGAATTTCCTAGGCAGCTTTGAATGTGTGGAGAGATGTCCCCACATCTCTTTAAACTCAGACTTTGGAGATTTGATGCCAACACCAGTCCCATTTGCTAGTTAAGAATTGGACAATCATGAACCAGCAGATGTCTCAGAAAAGGAAAACTCACAACCCTTTCAACAGGCAGGGACAGTAAGTTACAACAATATTCCACGTGAATTTCCTCGATAGCAGGTAGGTATTCTCGTGTTAGGAGATCGTCAAGGGTTAAAATTGAGATCAATGAAAAATAATTAGGACATTAAGGTACGATATATAATGCTGTAGTGCTCAAGAGAGAGGCTGAGTGAGCTGCCTGTTGACCAGAGGTGAAACCCATAAGATCTCGCAACCAACTCATGGTTCTGGCACATGGATAGCAAGCTTCTACGCATCCCTATCCATGGCTAGTTCTTTGGTGATGCTCCAATCCTTCACATCTCTCTTTACGGACACTTTCCATGTCAAGTTCGGTCTACCCCGGCTTCTTTTGACACTATCAGCATGCTTTAGCCGTCCGCTATGCACTGGGGCTTCTAGAGGCCTTGAATATGCCCTAACCATCTCAGACGATGTTGGACAAGCTTCTCTTCAATTGGCGCTACCCCAACTCTATCTCGTATATCATCATTCCGGATTCTAGCCTTTCTTGTGTGGCCATACATCCATCTCAACATGCGTATCTCCGTCACACTTAACTGTTGCACATGTCGCCTTTTAGTCGGCCAACACTCAGCACCATACGACATTGCGGCTCGAACTGCCGTCCTGTAGAACTTGCCTTTTAGCTTTTGTGGCACCCTCTTGTCACATAGAATGCCAAAGCTTTTATACCATGCAACATCATTCCCAATGTCGAGACGTGTCACCAACAACACTACACAAATCAAACAGAAAATTGATAGGATTTGATTTTTTTTGAATAATTAGACAAGCACGCCTAGGTATTTCAAAAGCATGCCTAGAGTATGCATGTGAGGTGTTGATTTTTCAAGTGAAGTTTCTCTTTGTATGCGGTCATGAGGTGTACCAAGACAATGAATTAAATGCGCAGAACCATCACTTTAGCATCATAGCTTTCGTAAAACCACCACTTTATAAAACGTGACACTTTGCACCGTATCAAAATTTTGACAATGGCAGAAAACACAGGACCCAAATTTGATCTTGTTTTGACGTGACAGATCGTGCGCTGCCCGACAACGATGGACGGCGCGTTGCTAACAGAGGTCATAGACCGTCTTTTTTTCGGTCGGGCAGAAGCTCCTGGGATGGGCTACATGCACTCAATCCTTTGCTGGGCTTGGTTGGGCTGTGCGCGCTGGATTGTTTGTTGCTGGACGGGGCTGTGTGCGATCCTTGTTTGCTTCTTCTTGAAAAAGTGTGACGGTATTTCAATCGATTTACTGCGCCCATTCGACTCTTCTCCAGAAAACCCAACATGCACACACAGTGCATTCATTCACATTCATCCTCCTTGCACAGATACCCACCCAAACCAAAGGAAATCTAGCTCCATCGCGCACCATGGTATTTGGCCTCGGATGGGACCAGGCGCTGCGGGAGATCTTTGACGGCAGCAACACGAAGCTCTTCTACGCGCACGAGGTGAGCACATGGTTCGCCAGCATAGCAATCCTCACGAATCATGCGAGCGCAGTGAGGAAAGCTACCAACCATGAGGAGAGGGCCCGATTGCTAGACCACTATCGCCCACTGCTCGAGATTTTGGTCTGGCAATGGGGGAGACCAGGGATTCCCAGGATCCATTCTAGAGGGCATGCTGGTAAATGTACCAGAACCGCGACCAACTCCGTGTGGACTACGCGCTCGACAGGGTGGTGTCAGTGCCGCCCCTCGCTCCTCTGATGGAGATGGAGCCGCTGCAGATGGAGCAGCAGGTGTAGGTGAAGGCGGCCTAGATGGAGCAGCAACAAATTCAACAACAGGAAGTGGAGTAGCAGATGGAGGTGGAGACAGGCACAAGCAGCAGGAGGAAGAAGAATTATTTGCGCATCATGGAGCTAGTTCGCCGATCTCTCCATCTTTTGAAGCTACAACAATAGCTGCAACAAGAGAGGGTATATGGCAGCACTTTCCTTCTTTATTCCTGCAGCAACATCTGAACCAAATAGATGGGTTTAGTTAATTTGTGAACTTAGTTTTTGAAGCACTTAGTTTCTGAACTTAATCTAAGCAGCAGTCCAGCAGATCACTATGTGTGCTGCTTTCTGAACTCATGTATCTATTATATCTATCTATCTATCTATCTATCTATCTATCTATCTATCTATCTATGATATCTATCTATCTATCGATCGATCAATCGATCTACATGTTCGTGGTCATGGTTTCTGTCAGTCTGTTGTCATGGTTTCTTGATGGTTGTTCTCATACTAGTTCAAACTTTATGCTCACTATGATGTTGTATGTATCAATGCAAAGAACTAGTAGTTGAAACTTTATGCCCACTATGATGTTGTATGTGTCAATGCAAAGAACAATAGTTGTCATGTGTTCCAATGCAAAAATTGCTTGGAATTTTTCTCCTAGTTAGGGACAGTTTGAACATAAAATTTAGCACACCTACAGACACTTCACATCAGTCAAATCGCTTAACCCTTGTTACACTGACTCTCTCCTTATGTTGTCATCTTGTCCTCTCCATCACTCAACCCAAAATTAATGCATGTACAATGGACAACAGCTTGCAAATTTCACTAGTGGAATTTAGTGTTAGTTTCATTCATTCCAGAAGAATAGTTTAACTATCTACCAATCAGTGAGGTACTAATATTACGTAATTAACCATTTGCAAACATTGAAATACAGTCAAATAGGACATGAAAATTCACTCACAAGACTAAAGCTTTAGTTAACCGAATCTTGTTGTGATTTGATTTACTTAACTGCATTCAGTTAGTTAACTGAATCTTGTTCCGATTTGATAGTTAACTGCACTCATTAGTCAACTGAATCTTGTTCTCATCTGATTCAGTTAACTACATTCATTTAGTTAACTGAATCTTGTTGTGATTTGATTCAGTTAACTGAATCTTGTTCTCGTCTGATTCAGTTAACTGCATTCATTTAGTTAACTGAATGTTGTTGTGATCTGATTCAGTTAAATGCATTTTTTCAGCTCTCTAAATCTTATTGTGAATTGATTCATTGAGTTGCTAGCTAGGTATAGTGAGAGAGAGCAAGATTTGGGATAACTAGTTTGAATTAAGACCTAGCTAGCTACATTCACAGTGAGAGAGAGCAAGATTCAGTTAACAATTAGGTCAAGTGGCAACAAAGATTCTGCTGACTAGGTTTAGTTATCAACTTTGTCCTGCCACAAACAACAATACTTAGTGAACTGCATAAGGTCACAACATGATTCAGTTAACAATTTTCTAGAATTCCAGTAAACACTTATTTCCAGATCGGGAACCCTAGAATTCGACAAACAATATAGAGAGAGGGAGGCAACTTACCGAGGGGTGGACCAGCGCCATTTGTGAGAAGCTCAACGAATTTTCCTCCAAATGTGGAGACTATGAAAACTCTGTGATGGAGCAATTTGTTGTGGCCACACAATCTTCCTCCTTGGCATAGTTGCCCCCTACCATGCCGCGCTAGCCAAGGTGACAAACTACATTCACTACACCTTGCTCCCCACCACTCCCGCGCCAATGGATCCGGATCTGCCACCTCCGCACTGCCCGTGAGAGACATGAGAAGAGAGATAGACGACGAGGGATGGGAGTGAGCGATGGAGTGAGGGTCGGCTCAATCGCTTCAGACATGGCCGTTAACGACTATTAGTGGCGCGTCGTCCACCGCTGTCGATCTGCCACGTAAAAACGAGCTCAGAAAATGGACTACAGTTTTTTGGTACTGTCAAAATTTTGGTGCGATGTAAAGTTTCACGTATTATAAAGTGGTGATTTTACGAGAGTCATATGCTGCTAAAATGATGGTTTTAGGCACTTAACTACAAGACAACTCCTGCTCAATACTTTAAGCGCTTGTTACAGGTATTCCTAAATGGGCGCACACCCTCTTCCCTCCCTTCCCTACTAATAGGCCGGCCCATATAAGTTTAATTGCAGAAAGTGTTCCCGGTTTTGGCAAACTTTCAGAAGGTTATCCAGCCCGGTCAGTTTTTTCCGTTCAGGTTTTGCTGGAATGGTTTTGTGCGGCTTTATTTTTTCCCTTTTCCCTTTTCTTATTGCTTTTGATTTTCTTTTTTTTCTTATTTCTTGTCCCTTTTTCATATTTCTTTTTTCTTCTTTTCTTTTTTTCTTTTTTCACATTCGATGAACTTTTCTAAAATCGATGAACTTCTTTTCATTTTTTGATGAATTGCTTAAAGATTGATGAACATTCTTTTCAAATCTTATGGTTTTTGAATTCAATGGATTTTTATAAAATTGATGATTTGTTTTCATCCTTCTGAACATTTTTTTTAATTCCATATAGAGTTTTGAATAAACGTTTTTTTTGCAATTTGTTTTGTTTTTATTTTCTTGGAAAGTCAACGGTTGGTCGGTCAATCACGATCAGTCAGCAGCAAACTCACGCAACCATTCAGAGACCAGCTAGTGAACGCACGTGTTTTGGGCTAGGTCCAATAGCGTGCCCGCGTGAGAGCTGGGAACCCTAGTTGAGTGAGACTTGAATAGGCTAGGAGGAGGGGAGGGGTGGAGTGCCTATGGGCGAACTTTGACTACGGCCCACCAATACAAACTAAATCCGCGAGCCAGACGTAGGCCGACCTCAAGCCCATAGACCCCAGCGAGTAGTGAAGCAAGTGCTCGAAATTGGTTGTTTGTGCTGATGGAGTCACTGTCGCATGCCACTTTTACTCGAGTTGCGATGTCGCTATGGGCTATCTGGTCTTCGAGAAGAAAAGCAATTCATGAATCAGAGTTCAGGTCACCACTTTCCACCCACCTGTTTATTAACCAATTCATCGAAGATCTTAACAGCTTGGATACCCCTCGCTCTTTGGAGCTGAGCCAAAACCGTAGAAATACTCGTGGTGGCTGGATTGCACCACCCTTTGGCTTTTGCAAGTTTAGCGTTGATGGGACTGTAGCGAGAAATGGACTGGTGGGCTCAATGAGACTGTATTTTTTCTTGGTTTTCTTGCACATTGTTAATCTGTTTACCCTGGAGACTTTGGCCTGCTGGGAGGCGCAAGCCTTGGCTGAACACCTGCCTGTCAGACGCTTATTTGTCGCATCAGATTGCTTATCAGTAGTGAAGGACACAGAGGAGGACAAGGGAGGTGTCAATGCAGCTATAGTGTGAGAGATTAATGCCAGACGAAATGATTTTGATGTTTGTCATTTTAGTCATGAGAGTAGAAATACTAATGTTGAAGCTCATTATCTCGCAAAATTTTAAAATTCTCTCGGAGTGGGTCACCACTTGTGGCTCGGTCATCCTCATGATATTGTAATGATCCCCATGAACTTTGAATAAAGATGAGCGGGATTGTCCTACAAAAAAGTAGCAGCCCTTGTTGATTTGTCTGAGAGAATAGAAGAGAAGAGATGCTGCTGTACTGTACCGGCCCTTGGATTTTTTTCTTGGCGAAAACACTTTGCATTGACTATGCAAATCAAGGCCATAGACATAATTATACTTTCCATTGAAGCAATGGTGTATGAGCTCATTCGTCAAGCTTCCAAGAAGATGAGCTCATGATACTCGCAAAAAAGAAAAGAAAAAAGAATTAGCTCGGATCATTTTCTTTCTTAATATGTTGTGGTCTTGTGGATGAACAGATGAGCACTTGATGAACTTGTCCACCTATAATATGGTGTTCATGAATGAATAAAGGCACTATGGCTGCTTCAATTCTTAATTTGTTGAGATTGTGAAAGTGGTTTTCTGAGTTAATTACCTGGCGTCAATCAAGTGGTCCCCTGCTGCTCTTTGCTTCATACAAAAAAGGTCAACAAAACAAGCCTGTTACTGCCACTGTATAAATAAAGAGAGATTTTAAAAGCACAACAGAATGAAGAAAGAGAAGAGGGTGCACACTGGATTCACACAACAATTATAGTAGATGCATATATATACATGGTGACAGGTGGATAAGAACAAGATCAGAGGAAGATGAAGCAGTCCATGGACACGAGAGGCTTCTTTTTCGTGGCAGTCCTTGCCAACAAGGGTGTGCGTGGAGGGGCAAAGCACGGCAGGGAGTGCTTCTTCTTGTTCTTCCTCCTGGTCTTGCTGTCGTAGTCGAGCACCACGACTTTCATGTCGTCCATGTCCACGGACCGAGAGAAGTGTCTGAACCCTGACTGTAAACAAAATTGTTCTTTTCTCACTTCTGAACCCTAGAGACACTGTCTTTGTTAGATTTTTTGGCCAATATCATGCACACAATAGCCGGACTAAACACTGTGGTTTTTGAATCGCTGGATCAAATAACGACCGAAGCTAATACACGTACGTGTGTAAAGCTGGCTCGAAGCAAGCAAGCAAGCAGGTTAATTGATTCGTGAACCTGACTTGCTAGCTAGCTCTAGTCGATCGGATCGATCGATTTTCTTCGACGGCAACGAAAGTCGGTGAACACAAACAAAACTTGCACCGAATCGATGTATAGCCAAAGGCTCGTGTCGGGCCTTGCTTTATTGCTTTTCTTCTCCGTCGTGTTACAAAGACGGGGTATACACACACATATATATATGCGGAACGTAGCCTATTTCTAATCCTACTCGGTGTAGTACTACTAATCCTACTCGGTTTGCAATACTAACCAAACTAGGACACACATGCACGTTACAACTAGGTTAATTACTACATTCACCTCCTTAACCTTGTTGCTTTGTCTCTATTGCTTGCACTCCAACTTTCTTCCTCATCTCGATGAACTTCTGTCGACCGAGGGACTTGGTGAAAATATCGGCAAGCTGGTCCTTCGTGTTCACGTGCTAACTTCGATCATTCCTTCCTCAATGCACTCCCGGATGTGGTGGAACCGGGTATCTATGTGCTTGCTCCTTTCGTGATGAACTAGATTTTTGCACAATGAGATTGCAGCTTGGTTGTCAATCTTCAATGACACCTTCTGCACCTCCCGCTTTGCAAGAATAGCTAGGAGTCTTCACAGCCACACTGCTTGACAAGCCGCCGTGCTTGCCGCTATGTATTCTGCCTCGCATGAAGACAGTGCCACCACCTTTTGCTTCTGAGAATTCTAGCTAATCAGATTCGGATCAAGGTAGAATACCATGCCCGTTGTGCTCTTCCGGTCATCCACATCACCTGCCATGTCAGTATCTGAATATCCACGAAGGATCAATCCTTCCTTTCCCTTTCTGTACGTCCAGCCAAGATTAATAGTGCCTTTCACATAACGCAAGATTTGATTGACCGCGCTCATGTGTTCGGTTGTCGGATTCTCCATGAACCGACTCACGATCCCGACTGAATAAGCCAAGTCAGGTCGGGTGTGCACCAAGTATTTTAGGCTGCCCACAACACTTCGATACATTGTGGTGTCCACCGGCGGATTTGAGCTACGCTTGCTCAACTTGTGACGTTGGTCCATTGGAACTTGTGTCTCGTAGCAATCTGACATGCCACACTTTTCCAATAACTTGACCGCATAAGCCGATTGACAAAGGGAAATCTCTCTGGAGTTTTGCTTCACTTCGATGCCCAAGTAATAGCTGAGTAATCCCAGATTGCTCATGCTAAACTTGTTCTTCATTTGCGCCTTGAAATATTCAATTTCTTGTACGCTATCTCCGGTGATAATCAGATTGTCGACATAAACCCCCACTAGCAGGTTTGAATCTTTGAAGTTCTTTGTATAGACTGCGTGCTCGAGGGGACATCTCTTGAATCCGAGCGAGACCAAACTTCGGTCTAACTTTGAGTTCCAAGATCTTGGTGCTTGCTTCAACCCGTAAAGTGCCTTCTTGAGCTTGTAAACTTTCCCTTCTTCGTCTTTCTTCTCGTAGCCGAGGGGTTGTTCTACGTACACTTCTTCTGTGAGATCACCGTTGAGAAAAGCGGATTTAACATCCATATGATGAACCTTCCAATCCTCTTGTGCTGCCAAAGCTAGGAGCACTCTCACAGTCTCGAGTCGAGAAACCGGTGCAAACACCTCATCGTAGTCAACTCCTTGACGTTGTACATAGCCCTTTGCAACGAGTCTTGCTTTGTACTTCACAATAGCACCCTATGTGTCCTTCTTTAACTTGTAAACCCACTTCAAACCTATGGTCTTTTGGTTCAGAGGTCGGGTTACCAAAGTCCACGTGCCATTGCTCTCAATCGCCTTCGTCTCATCATCCATGGCGTGCATCCAGCTAGGACTTTTCCTTGCCTCTACGAAGTTCGACGGCTCCTCAACTCCGAGCAGACATAGTCCGGAGTACTCGAGCGTAACTGGCTTTGTGTACTTGTAGACTTTCTTGAGGGTCTTGTAGCAGCGAGGCCCGGAGGAATCCATTGTGGCTTGCGAAGGAGGCGACACAAATTGTGTCAGTGTTGATGCACTTGAGGAAGACGGCTGACTCTCGGGCGTGTCATCGACATCCGTGTCATCGACGTAGTCGTTGTGACCGTGACCATCATCTTGATTGTCGTTGTCACTATGCGCCTCGTTGTTGATGTCGTTGCCGAGATCTCCGCTTGTGTCGTGCACGTCGTTGTCGCTATCACTTTGCGACCCATGTGCGTCGTCGTCGGTGTTGGCACCATGATGATCACTACCATTGTGGTCACCTTGGTTGGGCGTCTTGCCAACCACCTGGACGTCTTCCCCTGCATCATCATCGGGAAACTCAACTGTGAATATGTTACCGTTTGGAGCATCGTTGGCTGCTGCGCTCCAATTCCACGCTTTGTTTTCTTCAAACACGACGTCGCGTGAAATCCGTAGACGTTTGGTTTGTGGATCATAGAAGTGTTATGCCTTGGTGCCGGAACTGCTCTCGTATCCGATGAACACCATCCTGGTGCTACGATCGGCAAGCTTTGAGAGATGCGGCTCCGTCGTCTTCACATGCGCCACGCACCCGAACGTCCGTAGATGAGACACATTCGGTTTGCGTCCGTAAATTGCTTCATACGGAGTCTTGCCAATCACCGCCTTCGTTGGAGCCCGATTGAGAAGATAGACCGCCGTCGAGACAGCTTCTCCCCAAAAAGTCCTCGGCAGCTTCTTGCTCTTGAGTAAACTCCTTGCCATGTCAACGACGGTTCGATTGCGCCTTTCAACAACCCCGTTCTGCTGCGGCGTATAAGGTGCTGTGAGGAACCTTTTTATGCCAATCTTCTCGCAGTAGTCGTTGAACTTGTTCGACGTAAACTCTCCGCCGCGATCTGTCCGTAGAGCGTGAACCTTCAACTTGTGTTCCATCTCCGTTGCAGCCTTTAGCTTCTTGAACGCTTCAAACGCCTCATCTTTAGATCGTAGGAGAACGACCCACATATATCTCGAGTAGTCATCTACCACAAGGAAGAAGTACTTCTTTCCTGCGTGAGTTGTCGGGGTGATGGGGCCACATAGATCACCATGGAGCAGCTCGAGTGCATCACTTGCACGATAGGTAGATTGAGCAGGGAGCGGCCTGCGGTGCTGTTTTCCAACCAAGCACCCGTCACATACTCGATCAACATGGTCGATAAATGGCATCCCGGATACCATCTCCATCTTTGACATCTTCTTCAAGGCGTAGAAGTTAACGTGTCCAAATCTAGCATGCCATAACCACGAATCATCATCACTCTTGGCGAGCCAACACTCCGGTTGTGATTGATCAAGGTTGAGGATATAGAGTCTGTTCCGTATGCGATTAACACGAGCCAGCACGTTTCGGAGGTTGTCGCAGATCGTCGTCACTCCGTTCTCGATATTCACCTTGCATCCATTCTCGTCAAGCTTCCCGATAGAGATGATGTTGTTGCGAAGCCGTGGGATGTAGTACACTCCGGTGAGTATGCGATGTTCAACTGTGAGACCCTCGAAGAGGACAGATCCTTACCCGCAAATCTCCACAGCTGAACCATCACCGAACTTGACCGAGCCTTCAACATTGTATTCCAGCTCGAGGAATTTCTCCTTGCACCCCATCATGTGGTTAATGGCACCCGTGTCGAGATACCACGACACGTTCTGATCCCCGGATAGCTTTGGTGTCACTTTCTTCTCATGAAGTAGCACCTTCCGGCTTGGTTTCACAACCACCGTTTCAGCGAGATCACAAACTTTGGCCATCAGAAGACCTGGACCTTCGCCTTCTTGCTTCGCCAAATTTGCCTTGATCTCCTGCTTGTTAGGCTTCGGACAATCCTTTGCAACGTGACCCATCTCGTTGCAGTTATATCACTTGACCTCAGATAAATCCAAGTTCCGTGGCTTCCGCCCTTTAGAATGGTCCGCCTTACCACGGCCTTGTGGCTTGCCTTTGCCTTTGCCTTTTCCGGTTTGTCCATCGCGCTTCGCGTTGCTTGAGCTTTCGCCACCGTCACGCCTTCCTTTGCTACTTGGGGCCTCCCAATCTGTGCGCGAGTACATGAGTTGGTCACTACCTCCTCCTTTGCCTTTCCGACAGCCACGAGCATTCTCTTCCCACGTTCGTAGGCGTCCGATCGCCTCCGTTATGGTCATGTCGTCGATGTCGTAAAGCTGCTCGAGCGTGCCGATGATGTATGTGAATTTGTCAGTCACCGAACTGAAAAATTTCTCGACAATCTCGGTCTCCTCGAGCTTTGCACCAAGCGCACGGATCTCTCCCACCAGAGTAGTAAGACGCATGGCATAGTCGTTCACCGATTCAGTTTCCTCCATCTGCAACTTGTGAAATTGGCGCTTCAGCACTTGTGCCCGAGCCTTGGTGACATGATCTTCTCCGATCCTCATCCCCTTGAGTGTGTTCCACGCCTCTTTTGCCGTCTCGAACTCCGCCAATGTCATCAGCACGGAATCCGGCACAGACTGGACTATGGCGGCCATGGAACCTTCGTCGCACTCCTCGTCGACGTCGTCGTCCGTGATTGCCTGCCACACTCGAAAAGTTCGGAGAATAATCTTCATCTTCACCTCCCACACGCCATAGTTGGCGTCGGTGAGCATCGGGTACTGGATGGAGATGTTGCGATGCGCCTGGAGGTTGGCGCCGCCCGTTCCTCCACCACTGGTCGCTGACTTGCCACTCTTCTTCACCTTGTCGCCGTTCTTGTTCGCCTTGGAACCGCCTTTGCCGGACTTGACCGACTCAGCGTCGCTGTCCGTCATCGTAAATCGTAGATCGTCGAGGCTCTGATACCAATTGTTGGTTTTCGAATCGCTGGATCAAATAACGACCGAAGCTAATACACGTACGTGTGTAAAGCTGGCTCGAAGCAAGCAAGCAAGCAGGTTAATTGATTCGTGAACCTGGCTTGCTAGCTAGCTCTAGTCGATCGGATCGATCGATTTTCTTCGACGGCAACGAAACTCGGTGAACACAAACAAAACTTGCACCGAATCGATGTATAGCCAAAGGCTCGTGTCGGGCCTTGCTTTATTGCTTTTCTTCTCTGTCGTGTTACAAAGACGGGATATACACACATATATATATGCGGAACGTAGCCTACTTTTAATCCTACTCGGTGTAGTACTACTAATGCTACTCGGTTTACAATACTAACCAAACTAGGACACACATGCACGTTACAACTAGGTTAATTACTACAAACACTCGAATAATCGACGGTGGAAGAGATGAACACACAGAGACTAACACCAGAGGTTTTTGCGACGCCCTAACCACGTCTTTTTTGCACTTCTTTCTTTTATTCAGAAGACCGAGCAATCCTCAACAGACTGCCCGATAAAACTGCCGACGATCCTTCTATCGCGCGCCATCCCCCGCAATCAGATTGTGGCCAGCCACTAAACTAACTGATCCGCTAATCTTGCCGCAACGTAAACAGAGTACGTTTCTGGCACTACAACAGAAAAACGACTCTGGCCAAGATACTACTTTCTACAACTGCATTATTCAGAGCTAGCTATAACTGAAAAAACTGAAAATACTTGCAG
Organism: Hordeum marinum; assembly: GCA_022496015.1. Classification (NCBI taxonomy): domain Eukaryota; kingdom Viridiplantae; phylum Streptophyta; class Magnoliopsida; order Poales; family Poaceae; genus Hordeum; species Hordeum marinum. Next base: position 585,347,322 of record CM039673.1, read on the forward strand.
CACGGCACTTGACTTTAACAGTCTTTTTTTTACGCGTCAACGGCGGGCTTACGCCGGCATGAACCTTTATTACTGAAATGACAGACCATTACATGAGGAAGAGTTACAGGGGTAGGGAATAGAGAGAAAAGTGTAGAAAGAAGATGAGAGAAAGATAGAAAAGCTAAGCTTATAATCTCGCAGCGAGGTGAGACAACATAGAGGCCCAGTCGCGAATGAGCGCTTTGCTCTGGGGGTTGTTGCATCGATGAGACCATAGGGCGAGGTCGTCCGCTGCCGCCATGGCAATATGGTGAATGCCTAGAGTTGCATTGCAGAAAACCTTGGCGTTGCGGCATTTCCAGGAGTTCCATAAAATAGCAATAATCACTGTAGAGCGCACTTTGTCCTGAAGAACCATGCCCCATACTTGTTCTAGACTGTCCGGAGACACGGTGGACAGGCTGTCCAGCTCCCCCCATAGGGGACGTAGCATGGGGCATGTAAGTAGGAGGTGAGCGATGCTCTCACACGCTCCGCAGAATGGGCATGCATGCATCCGAGGTTGTGATCGATCTGCGAAGGCGTCTCTCGTTGGTAAAGACGCGGTCTTTGCGGGCGAGCCACAGGAAGATCCTACACTTGTTTGGAGCATAGTTCCGCCAAATAGCTGCTGCCATCCTGTCAGTAGGAGTGTTCTGCCATATTGCCGAGTAGGCCAGTTAGGAAGTTAGGCTCTTGCCCTCCTGCCTGCAAATTCTTTTGTCGTGAACCTGAGGATTCAAGGTTACCGAAGCCATAATAATACGCATTGCAGCCAGTTCATTATTCGCAGCGTGGGATAACCGAGGAGCCAGGTCTAATATCAGTTCCGTTGAGTGTAGCACCCTAGCAACCGAAGCGGATTGTCTGTTGGAGTGGGAGAATAGAGCGGGGAAATGGGAAGCAAGAGTCGTTTGCAGGTTCGGGAGCACATGTCCTACCAGAAGGAAGTGGTAGCACCATTACCCACCGTGACTGATGTGATCGACCTGAAAAAAATCCAAGCCTTTGAAAATATCTCTCCAGATCGGGGTGATCGAGGGGTTGGATCCTAGGTCGTGAATAGGATACCAACCATATTTGTTGAGGAGGTATGCAGAGGCAGCAGAGCGGCCACGGTCGTGAAGAGCAGAAAGGTGTTTGAGGAGAATGTAGATATTCATGTGCTTGGGGGAGTAGAAGCCAAGACCCCCTTTGGAGAAAGGGGCGCAAACAAGGTCCCAAGCCACCTTGCATTGCCCACCCGTGGTAGTGTCTTGCGCGGACCAGAAAAAGGCCCTACACCGCTTATCAATCTCTTGAAGGGTACCTAGAGGCAGCAACAAAGTGCTCATGGCGTAGATAGGCAAAGCATGAAGAGCCGCCCAGACGAGAATGGCTCTGCCAGCCATGGACAGAAGGAGGCCACGTCATCCAGCAAGACGACGATCAATTTTGTGAATGATAAAGAAGAAGGCGGATATGTTAAGCCTAGTAGTGGAGATAGGAAGTCCTAGATAGGTTTGAGGGAATTGAGCAACCGGACACCCGAGGATGGTAGCGAAAGCAGCAACGTGGGGTGGATCAACGTGGATAGGGGCAAAAGTGCTCTTGTGAAAGTTTATGTGAAGCCCAGTAGCCTTCGAGAACTTAAGAAGAATACTCTTGCGGTGGAGGAGTTGCTCGACGACCGCAGGTAGCACAATTAGAGTGTCATCCGTGTATTGCATTACCGGGCAGGGAAGCGATTCATCAAGAGGGTGGGATAGCATCCTAGAGTCATAAGCCTCAAGGATCAGACGTTGCAACACATCCGCGACAATGATAAAGAGGTACGAGGACAGAGAGTCGCCCTGCCGAAGACCCTTTTTGCAGGAGAACCACGGGCCTGGTTTCCCATTTAGCAGAATCGCGGAGGTACTCGAGAGGTTCAACTGAGTGATCCACTTGTCCCAAAGGAGAGGGAGTCCCTTGGCGCGAAGGATTCTAGATATAGCATCCCAAGAAATCGAGTCGAACGCCTTCCGGAAGTCCAATTTAAGGAGAATGGCCACTTTTTCCTCTTGTGACAGGTTTGAACAAACAAGCAGAAAAATTTCAGCGATGCCCCTGCCCCTGATAAACCCCGTTTGGACACTATGAATAATGTTCGGAATAAGATGTTGGGCTCTGTTTGCCAAGCATTTGGATGCAATTTTAGCCGCGTAGTTGTGCAATGAAAACGGCCTAAAGTTCTCCGGTTGGACCGCACCTACTTTGTTGGGCAAAAGAACAATGAAAGCTTTATTGATATGACACAGATCGGCACAATAGTTATGAAAATCTAAAAGGAAGGATAGCAAGTCGTTCTTAACCAGGTCCCAATTGGACTTAAAAAAGGCCGGCCCAAACCCGTCTAGACCTGGGCTAGCATTAGCGTCTATTCCCCAAAGGGAAATCTTAATCTCCTCCAAAGTGAAAGGTCTCACAATACCCAGAGCTTAGGTAGGGGTTATAGAGGAGGCAGACAACAGGTTTTCCAGGTCGAATGAAAAGGAGGTTCTTAAAGAAACTTAGGAGGATGCGCTCTTTATCAACGTGGGATGAAAAAGAGGATCCGGCAACCATAAGCGTCTTAATTTGGTTCTTGCGATGACGGACCGACGCACATATGTGAAGGTAGGAAGAATTCTCGTCCCAAATCTTGGCTCGCTGCCTCCAGTACGTGGCAACCTCAGCATTGAACCTATGGAGAGCAAGCTTAGCAACCGTTCTCAGGCGTAGTTCAAGCGCAGAGAGAGGACGAAACTCCTCCATCCTGTCCAGGAGGTTGAAACTGGTATGACAGTTTTTGGCCCAGATCGAAGGGAGGCGAGCATTAACCTGCCATTTATTGGCCATGTCTCTAGTCCGTTTAAGGCGGAGAGCGAGCATGCCTACCGAGCCTTTATGATAACACTACACCAATTGGCAGCGACAAGATCATTAAAGCGGTTGTTGCTTAAGAGAGCATTGTTCAGCCGGAAGATGGACGATTTAGGGATTTTAGTCGCAACCGAAAGGACGATGGGGACATGGTCGGACGTGGGTCTCGAGGAGGAAGTGAGCGAGGTGTCAGGGAAGACCACGTTCACAACCACACTGTCCAACCTAACAAGGGTTGGAACATCCTGTTGGTTGGACCACGTATAAAGACGGTCAAGGAGAGGCAGGTCCTGCAGGTGCAGAGATTGGATAGTAGATGAAAACATACGTATAAAGACGATCAAGGAGAGGCAGGTCCTTCAGGTGCAAAGATTGGATAGTAGATGAAAACATGAGCGCCTCATTCGAGTTGAAGTTCGAGGATGATTTGTCCAAGGGGCGAAGAGTCAGGTTAAAGTCTTCGATGATAGCCCAAGGGCCCGAGATGCTTAGGGAAAGATCGACGAGGGAGTCTAAGAAATATCGTTTGTTAGGCCCATCGCAAGGGCCATAGACGTTAGTAATCGTGAAGGAGAGATCATCCGTTTTGGACTCGAACATGCAGGTAATGTGGGATTGAGTTTTGAGGGTAACGGAGCACTTCCAAATACTGCTATCCCATGCAGTGAGAATGTGCCGATGGATGGGATGAAATGAAGATGCCCATGAGCTTTGAAACGGTCCATGCCCATGAGCTTATTTTCCTGGCAGCAGAAGATGGAGCAAGGGGACGTGGTGATGGTTGCCTTAACGTCGGTACATTTTTTGTTTCTACCGACGCCCCTCACGTTCCTAGATGCAAGGACAAGGTTCTTACTCATTGATCCAATACAAGACAACAAAGCGAGGTTTAAGGTAATAAAACATTAAGTAGATCGAGGCACCGTCGGTTACATAGTGGGTATAGAGAGGAAAAACGAAACTAAGGAAGACAATGGATACATGGGTTAAGGGAAGATAAAAGGGAGATAGGGGGTCCGAACTACCCCAGGCCCGACAAGGGCAGCCAAAGTGACTAACAATAAGAGGGGCTTATAGCTCGTGTGCGACGTTTTTCATGCGAATTCGAAGGAGTGCGATGTACTTAGAATGAATGGTTGTGATGTGACGTATTTGAAGCCAACAATAGCTCCAATGTGACATGGCTCTGTTTAACCATGAAATGAAAAACATGAGTGGTTAGCGATTTGAGTTATGACATGCGGGACCCACCAGTTACTCGCATGCAGGTGGGACCCACAACTTATCCACACAAGCATGCCCGTGCTCATCAGCGTGCCCTGACCCGAGCCAGCCACGATCCCGACCCAGCACCCCCTCCATTGCTTGCCCTGCCCCTTTCCGTTCCCACCTTCTTCTTCCTCTGCTCCGGCAACGAAGTGCGCCGCCGGCGAGTGATGTCTAGCTCGACTTCGGCCGCCCACCAATCATGGACGCAGTACGGTCCACTGCCGTTGAAAAGATGCCCCGATTGCCCGCGCATGGAGCCTCTGAAGCGTTTGACTTGTGTGAAGGAAGAAAATGGCAACTGTGGGCGCGAGTTTGTGAAATGCTTGAGCAAGCCATAGCCGGGGCAGGTTAGATATGTGTTCTTGACCAATCGTATGGTCTCATTTCTCTCGATTTCTTTATTTTTTCCTCAAATTAGGGCGGTGGATCTGGGTGGTGGATCTAGGATTCATGCACCACCGCCCCTTGTTTTTCAGGTTCTGAAGAAATGTGGGCATTTTGAGTGGCTCGATGACTATGTACAAAGGTTGAAATTGGAGGCATCAACCCCAACCCAAGAGCTCAATTTTGGGGGGCGGCTTGCCGTGGAACAAGCCCCCAATTTGGCGGACAGAGCCAATCCGATCATGCATAGTGCAGAACTGAAGTGTGATTTGAAGAAAATGGGCAAGCAACTAAAGCATCTGATCGATTTGAAGCAGCAAGCAAATATGATGGTTGGAGCATTTTATTGTTGTGTCATTGCTATAGGTTTATTTTACTTGATGTTCATCAATCGCTAGAATTTGTTAGAGTTTCAGTTAGTGTGTCAGCTAGTTTCAGGAGTTCCCTAATTTCAGTTATTGTGAGCTAGTAGTGCCCAGTAGTTTGAGTTAGCCAGGGATCATTTGTTAGATGAATTTGAATTTGTGTGAAACAAAACTTGCTTGAATTATTGTAATGATATTCTCAGGGGCCCTATTCAGTGTTCATGTTCTGTTTCTTCTGTTTTTGTTTTTCAGTTAACAGAGTACACACCCAAATTCAGTTTCTAGTAAAAAAACAAAACTAGGCTACCGAATAGATGTTGGGCCGTGAGAAAATAACCATGCCCAAATATAGACTGTCCCACCCACGTAGGGGCACCAGCCCACCTCTAACTTCGGCAAATAAAATGTTACTTGCTTTTAATTTGGCCTTTTTTTGCACTAAATTTTGCGATGGATCATTTTTTGATGCACTAAAACTAAATGTTACTTGTTTTTATGCATGTCTTTGGTTCCATGAACTAAATGAGTTGCATGCTTGCATGAAGTAAATTAGTTTGTATTTCCTAGTTGCATGTCCATGGTTTGGCCAATATTTTGAAGATGGTGTGTGTGGTGATTGGGGTGTAGCAACCCGGGCCCATAGCAACCCATATCAATACACAAATAATAGCAAGAACAACCCATAGCAATCTAAAAATAATAGCATGAAACACACAATATATATAGTAGCATAACGACTATATAGAAGCATAACAATTGCAACCCATAGTTCCACGGGGCCACGATAGCCTTACAACTTATAAAATACTAATACAACTTACTAGTAGTAGCATAACGATTACAACTTAAAAATACTAATAAGATAGATATATAGCAAGCTAGATAGAAACGCGGGTTCTTCTTCTCCTCCTCCTCCGGGTGAACAACGCCACCTCGCTCCTCCGGGCGCCGCCCTTCACTCCTCCACGTTGTTGTTGATGGGGTACGGGAGCGTGTGCATAACACCCTGGTTGGGGAAGATGTTGTCGAAGTCGGTGAAGATACTGTAGGTGGTGAAATCTATGAACTCACAACCAACCCAATACGCTCGCCCGAGGAGGTGGAAAGCATCGAAACCATTAGTGAACGTGGTGAGGAGCCCAACCATGACGCCGTTGTGGTTGACCTCCTAAAGATGGTACATCCGAGGAGAGCCACGGGAGAGGTGGCGGAAGCCGACCGCAAGGAAGAACTCCGTTAACTCCCTTGCGCATCTCCACCTCGAGATCGCCCACACCCTAAGGGTTCTCTCTACATACACTCCGTCCGGGTAGAGCATTTCCGGCACGGTTGGGGGGAAGCGGTAGGTGGGGCCGTTGTACTGCATGGTGGCTCGAGGGCTCGACCGGGTTTGATGGAGAAGAAGGAGGGCAGAGGAGGCAGAGGATGGGGTATAGATAAGGAGGGAGAGGAAGACGATGGTGCCCGGCTTAAATAGCCCAAGGGCGACGTGGTTTCACCCCGTAGAATTAATGGGCGGGCGGTGTTTGGTGGCGCCCCATCAAAGTGTGTACACGAGCGTGGGAAACGGGCTGCGACGCTTCTGTGCCACCGGTCGCGGGTCAAGGGGGACGGGATCATGCACGCGTCTGTGCCATCGTGGGTCAAAGGGACACGCCTGCCCAGGGTTCTCTGCGTGTGCCGCCCGTGCATGCATGCATGGCGCCCCAATGTAGGGGCTCAGCCTGGCTAGAGGGCAACGTTCGGTCGATGGGAGACGTGCCAATAATGGACGCCTTAATTTGCCCATCTTGTAACGAGCAGCACGCCGTTTGAACTGCATCGATACCCATCATACCAGCATTCTGTCGTTCAAAGAGGAGCATGCCATGCACCACACATCATGCACCATTGTGGCCGGGTGCATGTTTTGATGCGACGTTGCATCGATGCTAATGGTACGCATGCGACAGCTTACTGCGTCGAGAGGGGTGGCGGAGCAGGGCTACGTCGAGGGCATGCATGCAACGCACGGGCGCAGTTCTGCGGGTGGGCATGCATGCTGCAACGGGCGCCGGCGCTGCGGGTAGGCACGGACACGCATGCAAGAATGGAAAGGGCACTACGTAGGCTTGGTCCATGCACCGCGTCAACTCGTGCTGTTGGATTCAAATGAACGGTCCTGATCCAAACCCCACTGATTCAACCAATCAGTGTGTCTCATGCGGATCGAAGGACACTATAGCTAACCCTAGCGCCTGATCTCAACCGTCCACGCACAACGATCGACGGCTCGGTAGTGTGCGGGGTTTTGAGGGGTTTTGAGAGGTTTTGAGGGGTTTTGAGTGATTGGGGTTGAGCATAACTAATTCAAAAAAAATCAAAAAAAATATAAAACTTGCGCACATAGTCTTATTATGTCATATAGTAATGAGAAAAAAATAAAAATATGGTTTACATATATTTTTACGAAAAACCCTTCACTAAATTGTCGTTCCTCGAACAATGTAGTATGGAGTTCAAGGGAGAGAGTAGTGGGCAGCCGAGAATAGGTGGAGTTTTGAAAATGAAAAGTGTGAAAACCTCACCAAAACTTCGTTTTGGATTTACTAAGAAAGATCTTAACTTAATTTTCTCATTTTCATGTTTTAAACTTATTTTATATATAATTTTCCATTAAACCTTATTTTTTCAAAAAGAAAAGAAAATAATAGAAAATTAATTCAATAAATAGTGAGACTTTAGATTTACACTATATAGGTAGAATTGATGTGTACAAAAAATATTTGGCTGGTTTAGACAAGGTGCCAAAAAAACTTGCTTAAATATGAGGCCGTTTACCCTACCTTTGGAGGTCATTTGAAACACACTGTTCATGACTATGAGTTCAACTTATCAAAATGGCTCGGATTGATCAGCAAGCAAACATATTTCAGTTGAGGTACTTTAGATAGCATTAAAACATCAATACCCCATCCCTAATTCAAATTTGAGCCCAAATTTGGCTGGTTTAGACAAGGTACCAACAACCACGTTCGAATAGAAATACGGGGATACATAGTGACTACCAGTACGCACCAAGTTACAAATATTATTACATGACACAAATTTTCAAACAGTTCTCTGTTCTACCTCTTCCTACCACGTCGTGTGCCCTTTTTCGCCTTAGCACTTCTTGTTTTTGGTTCTGCTACACACACAAGTTCACTGATCATTTTGGTTTTCTTCACTGGTCTCTTCAACAACTCGCCAATACCCTCGAGATCAGTGTCTTGAGTTTCAGTTTCTTCGTTGTGTATCTCAACATCGGTTTCTTCAGTCTGAACCTCGACATGCTCAGGTTCAGTTTCAACCTCGAGAGCAGTTTCTTCAGTCTGAATATTGACTGCAATTTCAGTTTCTTCGGTGTGCACCTCCACATGAGTTTCTTCAGTCTGAATGTTGACTGCAGCAGGATTTTCTTCAGTGTGCTCAGGCTCAGGCACACTTCTGTTCTTTCTACAGCCATTGAGTCTTGCTTTTTTTGTTGGCCAACACTGTTCAACAACAAGGGGTTGACTTGCTCGCTTCCTCCTGGCCATTGGGAAAATGTTATAGATATAGTAAAAAAGCACCAAATCAAAACATAGAAAATAAACAACAACATACTTTGGCTTATCAGGAGTGTAACGGCATTTGACAGATCCCACTCTGTGCCCAAGTTCCTTGCACAACTTGCATCTATTTTTGTTACCTTTTTAGGCCCATTTTGGCTTTCCATCTTTCTTTCCCTTCTTAGTACTCCCACCTTTCTCAAACAATGCCTTGAATCTACTATGTTTAGGCCTGCCAGCCTTTCTTTTCGTCAAGGGAGGACACATGGAAAATTCAATCTCCACTTCAAGCCACTGAGACTGATCTATAAGTGCTGGAATTGGAGTAGCATATGCAGCTTTGAATCTTGCAACCGAATAATATTCATGCAAATATGGGTGCATGTTTATCTTTGGTTGGGATGCTAAGAAAAGACTGGCATGCTCACATGGTTTACCAGTGTGTTGCCACTCGAGGCAAGTGTAATCATGCAATTCAGTGTTAACAACATGTCTCCTTCCAGTTTTGTTATCTCTAACTTCAGCACCCCAAGGTGAAGATTTTTCAACAAACAAATGTGAAAGACTTCTGCTCCTATTGTCCACCTGTTGTACCACTGCTGGAAGCTTATCACCTTGCAGACAATCACCTATCCTTCTTCTCAATTCCCACAACTGCATGAGCATGATCCTGATTTGGTCAACCATGTCATGCATAGGAAAATCTTTTAACTCCTTAACCTTGTTGTTGAAACTCTTTGCCAAATTGTTGTTGATGTGGTCACACTTGATGGCAGTGTTGAATGCTAACCTGTACCATAACAAAGAATGGTAGGTGTTTAGCCATGGACCAAACTCATCACATGCTGCCATTATCTTATCAAGATGATATTTGTGTGTCTGTCTAGTGTAAGATCTTGCTACTGGCCACATGCGCCCAAATTCTTCTCCTCTTAATTTTTTGATCAAATTCATCCACAAATGACCGAAGCACTCCCTCTGCTCAGCATGTGGGAAAACATTTTTCACTGAATTTTCCAGCCCCTTACATGCATCTATGTGTATAGCCAAAGGTGACACTGGCCCTAGGCATCTTTTCAACTGGATACTGAACCATGTCCATGAAGCCTCTATTTCTGACTGAAACAAGCCAAAAGCAACAGGAAACATCCAGTTGTGTCCATCTAGAGCATTGCATGCTGCCAACTGACCATTCCACTTGCCTGTCAAAAATGATGAGTCTATGCTCAAATATGGACGGCACCCTGCTTTGAAGCCATCAATGCAAGGCTTCAAAGCCATAAAAAACATGGAGAACTTGACTTCACCTTCGGCTGATACCGTAGTATCTATCTCCACAACACTTCCAGGTGACCTCTTTTCCACCTCTGCTTTTAAGTTGTAAAGCATCCTAAATGTATTTGCCCAATCACCATATAAATTTTTCATTGCCCTTTGTTTTGCCTTCCACACTGTGGTATATTTCAGTTTAATGGGGTACATCTTTTCCAAGTCTACTTTGAGTTTCTTGGCAGTAGTGTTTGCTGTTTTGGCTAAAATTGGGGTGATCTTTTCTGCAACCCCAAGTTGTGATGTCATGGTTGATACTGTCTGTGAACTTGTAATACAAGTATGTTGATTGGGGATTTGGTTAACCCTGACAGTACTTCCATCAGGTTGCAGTCTAGCAGATATGTACCACTTGCAAGGCTTGACACTACCATCAAATCCTCTGCACCTCGCATAAAACTTCATTCTATCAGTCCAAACAGTCTTGGCATCAAACTCATGTTTCACTGCATATGTCTTGAAACACATCCTAAACTCCTTCATGCTTGGGAACAACTTGCCTACTTCAATGACAGGGTTTTCTTTGTCATACACATGCACCAGCTAATCATCATGTGCATCATCTACTTCATCTGCAGCTTGTTCCATCAACTGTCCATATACGTCTTCATCAGCATTAGCAGGCAAACTAGATTCGCCCCTCTCCTGCTTATCTCTGTCATCGACTGGAATGCCAAAAAGTTTGGCCATCTCAATGTCGGGCATTGCTGCAATGACCAAATCAGTAGGCTCATCTAATTCAACTACATTCCAGTCAACAGTTGTTGTAGTTTCAGTTTCAGTTCCAGTCACCAGTCCCTCTTCGGCTGTTACTGTAAGTTCAGAACACATGGGAATCAATGGCCTCTGTGTAGCCCAATCATCATCTACCATCTGCGCAGCCAAGTGTGATGATACATATCCAACCTTCGAAAAAATATTCAGATCAATGAGCTCAGCAAAAAAAATTAGCCCGTTTGCTTGTCCAGCCGTTTTGTCGATCGATTTCTTCAACAATCTGTTAACCATCTTCTATTCTCACATACTCTCCTTTCCAATCATCAAACCGCAACAGTGATACTTCTTGCTCTGGACCCCAAAAATATTCTCCCCAATTTTTTCCACCCATTTCTTCACTTCCTAATCTCCCATGTTCTGTAGAACTTGTGGATCAATCTCTGTAAACTCAACCTCCCATTTAACAATTGTGTCTCTCTCAATGTTCTATATGCTACCATCAATTAAATTTGCCTTTGATGGAAAGAAATTGACCGTCAATTCCAAGGTCCGAGTGGCAGCATCCCCTTTGTCAGTGGAGGACAGTATGAGCCCATGAGAAAGAACAGACGAGACCCTAATTGCATGCAAAATTGGATCGGAGAGAGGCGCATTACCTATTCGAAGTTGAATCTGGCGGCTCCATCTCAGTATGCCCACGGGCTCCCCTCACAAGCTATCAATTCAACAAGCAAAAACAGAGGAAACGAGCTGAGATCTACGGGCCCGAGAGAGGAACGGGACTAGGGTTCGAATTCACTCACCATTTTCTGAGGACGAAGGCTCCACCACCGTTGAGAACGAGGGCTCTACCGCCGCCACCGAGAACGCAAGATCCGCCGCCACCGGAGAAGAGGGGGCGGGGGGGGGGGGGCAGAGTGGAGGGCTCGGCACGGTCAGCTGTTTTGAGGACCAATTAAGTTGGACCCACATGTCCTAACATAAACGGGCTTGGTTGCTGACCAATCTAACCCCATTTAACACCCCATGTGTGTTGGGGATCGTCGCATAGAAAACAAAAAATTTCCTACGCACACGCAAAACTATCCATGGTGATGAGCATCTACGAGAGGGAGAGTGGATCTACGTACCCTTGTAGATCGCTAAGCGGTGTAGTCGAACATCTTCGCGATCCAAATCGCCGAGCGTCCCACGATCTCATCACGATCCGTCCCGTGATCCAATCACAATCCGTCCCACGAACTCATCACGATCCGTCCCGTGATCTTGTCACGATCCGTCTCACGATCTTGATCATGATCTGTCCCGCGAACTCATCACGAACTGTTTTGCGATCTAATCACGAACTGTCACATGATCTCGATCACAGTCCTTCCGATCTAGCGCCAAACGGACGGCACCTCCACGTTCAGCACACGTGCAGCTTGATGACAATCTCCGCCGTCTTGATCCAGCAAGAGGAGGTGGAGAGGAGAGAGAGTTCACCGGCAGCATGACGGCGCTCTGGTGATTGTGGTGCAGCAATTCCGGCAGGGCTTCGCCTAAGCTCTACAGAAAACCGATATAGAGGAGCACCGGTGGAACGGGTAGCACGTGGCCGTAAAAACTATGCAAAAACCCTCTATTCCACCAGTATATATAGGAGGGAGGGAGAGGAGGATGCGGACTTGGCCTCCAAGGCTTGTTAGCTCGGCCGAATTGGGAGGTGGACGAGGACTCTCCTCCTCCACTCCTAGTAGGACTAGGACTCTTCCTTTTTTGCCTTTTTTCTACCTTTTTCCTTTGGGTTTCTTTCTTAAAGCCACATGGGCCTATTGTGGTTGTTCCACCAGCCCGCTAAGGGCTGGTTATTACTTTCCCACAGCCCATGAAGCCTCTTGGGTCGAAATACCCCTCCCGAAGGTCTCCTGGTACACTACCGGCACTCCCGGTACACTACCGATGAGCCCGAAACTTTTCCGGTGACCAAACTGGGACTTCCTATATATGAATCTTTACCTCCGGACCATTCTGGAGCTCCTCGGGACGTCCGGGATCTCATCCAGGACTCCGAAAAAAATTCGGTCACCACCATACATAACTCTACACTACCGAAACGTCACCAAACCTTAAGTGTGCAGACCCTGCGGGTTCAAGAACTATGTAGACATGACCGAGACACCTCTACGGTCAATAACCAATGGTGGGACCTGGATGTCCACATTGGTTCCTACATATTCTACGAAGATCTTTATCGGTCGAACCTGTGTGTCAAGGATTCAGTTAATCCCGTAAAACGTTCCCTTTGTTCTTCGGTATGTTACTTGCCCGAGATTCGATCATCGGTATCTCCATACGTAGTTCAACCTTGTTACCGGAAAGTCTCTTTACTCATTCCGTAATGAAAGATCCCATGGCTAACATATTAGTCACATTGCTTGCAAGGCTTGTTGTGATGTTGCATTACCGAGTGGGCCCTGAGATACCTCTCCGTCACACGGAGTAACAAATCCCAGTCTTGATCCATGCCAACTCAACAGACACCTTCGGAGATACCTGTAGTGCACCTTTATAGTCACCCAGTTACGTTGCGACGTTTGATACACACAAAGCATCCCTCCGGTGTCAGTGAGTTGCATGATCTCATGGTCATAGGAGCATATACTTGACATGCGGAAAACAACAGCAATAAACTGACACTATCATATGCTACCTTTGTAATTTGGGTCTTGTCCATCACATCATTCTCCTAATGATGTGATCCCGTTATCAAATGACATCTCATGTCCATGGCTAGGAAACCTTAACCATCTTTTGATCAATGAGCTAGTCTATTAGAGGCATACTAGGGACATGATTTTGTCTATGTATCCACACATGCATCTAAGTCTCCAATCAATACAATTATAGCATGGATAATAAACGATTATCATGAATAAGGAAATATGATAATAACTAATTTATTATTACCTGTAGGGCATATTTCCAACAATCTCCCACTTGCACTAGAGTCAATAATCTAGTTCACATCACCATGTGATCCGTATTGTTATGAATCTAACACCCAATGAGATCTGGGGTTCGATCATGCTTTGCATGTGAGAGAGGTCTGCAAAATTCAGATCCGTGTGTACTTTGCAAATCCCTATGTCAAACCGTAAACACTGCTACCACACTCCACTTGGTACTATTTCCAAATGGCTGCTCCACTATACGTATCCAGATTGCTACTACTAGTCATCCGGATTGGTGTTAAAGCTTGCATCGACATAACTCTTTATGACGAACTCTTTATCACCTCCATAATCGAGAAACATCTCCTTAGTCTTTTAGTTACTAAGGAAAATCTTGACCGCTGTCTAGTGATCCACTCCTGGGTCACTCTTGTACCCTCTAACGGACTCATGGCAAGGCACACACAGGTGCGGTACACAGCATGGCATACTGTAAAGAGCCTATGGCTAAGGCATAGGGGGCGACGTTCGCCCTTTCTCTTTCTTCTTCCGTGGTCGAGCTTTGAGTCTCACTCAACTTCACACCTTACAAATCAGACGAGAACTATTTCTCTGGCTGACACATTTTGAACTCTTTCAAAATCTTGTCAAGGTATGCACTCATTGAAAGTCTCATCAAGCATCTTGATCTATCTCTGTACATTTTATGCTCAACAATTAGGCAGCTTTATCCAGGTCTTCCTTTGAAAATCACTTTTCAAACAACCCTTCATGCTTTCCAGAAATTCTACATCATTTCCGATCAACAATATGTCATCCACATATACTTATCAGAAATTCTATATTGCTCCCACTCACTTTATTGTAAATACAAGTTTCTCGTAAACTTTGTATAAACATTAAAAAAAATTCACCTCATCAAAGTGTATATTCCAACTCCGAGATGCTTGCTTCAGTCCATAGAAGGATCACTAAAGTTGGCACACCTTTTAGCATCCTTAGGACTAACAAAACCATCCAGTTGTATCACATACAACCTTTCCTCAAGTAAACCGTTAAGGAAACGATGTTTTGACATCCATCTACTAGATTTCATAATTGAAAATGCAGCAACTGCTAACATAATTCCAATAGACTTTAGCATCACTACGAGTGAGAAAGTCTCATCGCAGTCAACTCCTTGAACTTGTCACAACATCTTTGCAAAAAGTCGAGCTTTACAAATGGTGACAATTACCATCAGCGTCTGTCTTCATTTTAAAGATCCATTTGTACTCAACGACCTGCCGTCCAACGAGCAAGTCTACCAAAGTCTATACTTGGTTTTCATGCATGGATCCTATCTCGGATTTCATGGCCTCCAACCATTTGTCGGAATCCGGGCCCATCATCGCTTCTCCATAGCTCGTAGGTTCATCATTGTCCAACAACATGATCTCCAAGACAGGGTTGTCGTATGGCTCAGGAGCAGTAGACATCCTTGTCGACCTACGAAGTTCGATAGTAACTTGATCCTGAAGCTTCATGATCATCATCATTAACTTCCTCTTTGACTAACGTAGGCTTCACAGAAACATCTTTCCGCGCTGCGCTACTCTCTGGCTGAACAAAGGTTTAACAACCTCATCAAGTTCTATCTTCCTCCCACTCAATACTTTCGAGAGAAACATTTCCTCGAGAAAGGATACGTTTAAGCAACAAACACTTTGCACTAGGATCTGAGATAGAAGGTTCACCCAACTGATCTTAGGGTATTCTATGAAGATGCATTTGTCCCTCTTGGGTTCGACCTCATTAGGTGAAAACATTTTCCACACAAGTGTCGCAGCCCAAAATATTAAGAAATGACAGCTTAGGTTTCTATCAAACCATATTTCACACGGTGTCATCTCAACAGATTCAGATGGTGCCCTATTTAAAGTGAATGTAGTTGTCTCCACTGCATAACCCCAAAATTATAGTAGTAAAACGATAAGAGACATCATAGCACACACCATATCCAATAGTGCATGACTATGATGTTCGGACACACCATCACACTATGGTGTTCCAGGTGGCGTTAGTTGTGAAACAAATTTCACATTGTCTTAAGTTGTATGCCAAACTCGTAACTCAGATATTCACCTCCACAATCATATCGCAGTCATTTTTATCTTCTTCTCACGATGATCTTAAACTTCACTCTGAATTTGCTTGAACCTTTCAAACGATTCAGACTTGTGTTTCATTAAGTAAATATACACTATATCTACTCAAATCATCAATGAAGGTAAGAAAATAACGATATCCACTGCACGCTACAAGACTCACTGGATTGCATACTATTGTAAATATGCCCTAGAGGCAAAAATAAAATGGTTATTATTGTATTTCCTAGTTCATGATAATTGTCTGTTATTCATGCTACAATTGTGTTAACCGGAAACCGTAATACATGTGTGAATACATAGACCACAACATGTCCCTAGTAAGCCTCTAATTGGCTAGCTCGTTGATCAATAGATGGTCACGGTTTCATGACCATGGACATTGGATGTCGTTGATAACGGGATCACATCATTAGGAGAATGATGTGATGGACAAGACCCAATCCTAAGCATAGCACAAGATCGTGTAGTTCGTTTGCTAAAGCTTTTCAATGTCAAGTATCGTTTCCTTAGACCATGAGATTGTGTAACTCCCGGATACCGTAGGAATGCTTTGGGTGTGCCAAACGTCACAACGTAACTGGGTGTCAATAAAGGTACGCTATGGGTATATGCGAAAGTGTTTGTTGGGTTGACACGAATCGAGACTAGGGTTTGTCACTCCGTGTGATGGAGAGGTATCTCTGGGCCCACTCGGTAAGACATCATCATAATGAGCTCAATGTGACTAACGAGTTAGCCACGGGATGATGTGTTACGGAACGAGTAAAGAGACTTGCCGATAACGAGATTGAACAAGGTATAGGGATACCTACGATCGAATCTCGGGCAAGTACCATACCGATAGACAAAGGGAATTGTATACGGGATTGATTGAATCCCTGACATCGTGGTTCATCCGATGAGATCATCCTGGAGTACGTGGGAGGCAACATGGGTATCCAGATCCGGCTGTTGGTTATGGACCGGACAGGTGTCTCGGTCATGTCTACGTGTCTCCCGAACCCGTAGGGTCTACACACTTAAGGTTCGATGACGCTAGGGTTATAGGGAAATGGTATACGTGATTACCGAAGGTTGTTCGGAGTCCCGGATGAGATCCCGGTTGTCACGAGGAGCATCGGAATGGTCTGGAGGTAAAGATTGATATACAGGAAGTCCAGTTTTGGTCACGGGAAAGTTTTCGGGCTCATCGGTATTGTATCGGGAGTGCCGGGAGGGTGCCGGAGGACCCCCGGGAGGGCTGTGACGACCAGAGGACTTCATGGGCTTTTAGATAAAGTGTGTTAGCCCTTTTTGGGCTGGGAAATACTTTTGCTAAAGGCCCATGTGGCTCGAGATAAGAGATAGGGCTGGAAAAGGTTTAAAAGGAGGAGATCCACCTCCCTTGTGGGAGGTGGACTCTCCCCCTAGCTCGGCCGAATCTCTCCTCCTTGGAGGAGGGGTCGAGCCAGACCTCCCTCTCCCTCCTCCTATATATACCCAAGGGTTTTGCCTCTTGAGAACAGATCTGAACTCTCTGTCTCTCTCACGGCGAAGCTCTACCTCTCTTCTTCCTCCTCCGCAGCGCTTGGCGAAGTCCTGCCGGGATACCTTGCTACTCCACCACCACCACGCCATCGTGCTGCTGCTGGATATCTTCCCCAACCTCTCGTTCCTCCTTGCTGGATCAAGGCGTAGGAGACTTCACTGGGCTCCACGTGTGTTGAACGCGGAGGCACCGTTGTTTGGTGCTAAGATCGGAGTCCACCGCGATCTGAATCGCTGCGAGTACGACTCCACCAACCGCGTTCTTGTAACGCTTCCGCTTAGCGATATTCAAAGGTATGAAGATGCAATCTCTCCCCTCTCATGACACATAGGAAAATTTTGATTTAGTACTACGTCTCCCAAAAGTGGTATCAGAGCTAGGTCTATGCGTAGAATGTATGCACGAGTAGAACACAAAGCAGTTGTGGGCGTCGATTTTATTAATATGCTTGCCGTTACTAGTCTTATCTTGATTTGACGGTATTGTGGGATGAAGCGGCCCGGACAAACCTTACACGTACGCTTACGTGAGACGGGTTCCACCGCCTGACATGTACTAGTTGCATAAGGTGGCTAGCGTGTGTCTGTCTCTCCCACCTTAGTCGGATTGGATTCGATGAAAAGGGTCCTTATGAAGGGTAAATAGCAATTGGCATATCACGTTGTGGTTTTGGCGTAGGTAAGAAACGTTCTTGCTAGAAACCTATAGCAACCACGTAAAAACTTGCAACTACAAATTAGAGGACGTCTAACTAGTTTTTGCAGCATATGCCTTGTGATGTGATATGGCCAGAGGGATGTGATGTGATGCATTGTGATGTATGAGATTGATCATGTTCTTGTAATAGGGTTCACGACTTGCATGTCGATGACTATGACAACCGGTAGGAGCCATAGGAGTTGTCTTTTTTTATTGTATGACCTGCGTGTCAAGCATAAACGCCATGTAATTACTTTACTTTATTGCTAAGCGTTAGCCATAGTAGTAGAAGTAATAGTTGGCGAGACAACTTCATGAAGACACAATGATTGAGATCATCGTTTCGTGCCTGTGACAATGATGATCATGGTGCCCCGAAGATGGAGATCATAGGAGCAAGATGATATTGGCCATATCATGTCACTAAATTGATTGCATGTGATGTTTATCATGTTTACATCTTATTTGCTTAAAATGACGGTAGTAAATAAGATGATCTCTCAATAAATTTCAAGAGAAGTGTTCACCCTAACTGTGCACCGTTGCTAAGGATCGTTGTTCTGAAGCACCACGTGATGATCGGGTGTGATAGGTTCTAACGTTCGCATACAACGGGTGTAAGCCAGATTTACACACGCGAAACACTTAGGTTGACTTGACGAGCCTAGCATGTACAGACATGGCCTCGGAACATGGAAGACTGAAAGGTCGAACATGAGTCGTATAGAAGATACGATCAACATGAAGATGTTCACCATGGATGACTAGTCCGTCTCACGTGATGATCGGACACGGGCTAGTTGACATGGATCATGTGTCACTTGGATGACTGGAGAGATGTCTATCTAAGTGCGAGTTCATTGAATAATTTGATTATGTGAACTTAATTATCATGAACTTAGTCTAAAATTGCCTTTAATATCTATATTGTAGATCCAATGGCCAACGCAAATGTCAACCTCAATTGCAACACGTTCCTAGAGAAAACCAAACTGAAAGATGATGGAAGCAACTATGCGGACTAGGTCCGTGGCTTGAGGATCATCCTCATAGCTTCAGAGAAAATATATGTCCTTGATGCACCGCTAGGTGACCCACCCCTATTCCCAGCAGAACAAGACGTTGCGAACGCTTGGCATTCTCGCTGCGATGATTACTCCCTTGTTCAGTGCGGCATGCTTTACAGTTTAGAACCGGGGCTCCAAAAGCGTTTTGAGCAACATGGAGCATATGAGATGTTCCAGGAGCTGAAACTGGATTTCCAGGCTCATGCCCGGGTCAAGAGATATGATGTCTCCGACAAGTACTTTAGCTGTAAGATGGAGGAGAACAGTTCTATAAGTGAGCACATCCTCAAGATGTCTGGGCTTCACAACCGCTTGACTCAGCTGGGATTTAACCTCCCAGATGACTCGGTCCTTGACAAAATCCTCCGGTCGCTTCCACCTAGCTACTAGAGCTTTGTGATGAACTACAACATGCAAGGGATGGAGAAGTCCATTCCTGAGTTGTACTCGATGCTGAAATCAGCAGAGGTCGGGATCAAAAAGGAGCATCAAGTGTTGATGGTGAACAAGACCACTAGTTTCAAGAAAGGCAAGGGTAAGAAGAACTTCAAGAAGGATGGCAAAGCTTTTGCCGCGCCCGGTAAGCAAGTTGCCGGGAAGAAGAAGAACAAGAATGCACCCAAGCCTGAGACTGAGTGCTTCTATTGCAAGGGTACCGGTCAATGGAAGCGGAATTGCCCCAAGTACTTAGCGGATAAGAAGGATGGCAACGTTAAAGGTATATGTGATATACTTGTTATTGATGTGTACTTGACCAGCGCTCGTAGTAGCTCCTGGGGATTTGATACCGGTGCAGTTGCTCACATTTGTAACTCCAAGCAGGAGCAGCGGAATAAGCGGAGGCTGGCCAAGGATGAGGTGACGATGCGCGTCGGGAATGGTTCCAAGGTCGATGTGATCGCCGTTGGCATGCTACCTCTACATCTACCTTCAGGATTAGTTTTAAACCTCAATAATTGTTATTTAGTACCAGCTTTGAGCATGAACATTGTATCTGGATCTCGCTTGATGCGAGATGGCTACTCATTTAAATCCGAGAATAATGGTTGTTCTATTTATATGAGAGAAATGTTTTATGCTCATGCCCCGCTGGTCAATGGTTTATTTTTGATGAATCTCGAACGTGATGTTACACATGTCCATAGTGTGAGTACCAAAAAGTGTAAAGTTGATAATGATAGTCCCACTTACATGTGGCACTACCGTCTTGGTCATATTGGTGTCAAACGCATGAAGAAGCTCCATGCTGATGGACTTTTGGAGTCACTTGATTTCGAATCATTTGACACGTGTGAACCATGCCTCATGGGCAAGATGACCAAGACTCCGTTCTCCGGAACAATGGAGCGAGCAACTGACTTGTTGGAGATAATACATACCGATGTATGCGGTCCAATGAGCGTCGAGGCTCGCGGTGGCTACGGTTATGTTCTCACCCTCACTGATGACTTGAGTAGATATGGTTATGTCTACTTACTGAAACACAAGTCTGAAACCTTTGAAAGGTTCAAGGAATTTCAGAGTGAGGTCGAGAATCAATGTGACAGGAAAATAAAATGCCTACGATCTGATTGTGGCAGAGAATATTTAAGTCACGAGTTTGGCACGCAACTTAGGAAATGTGGAATTGTTTCACAACTCACGCCTCCCGGCAGACCCCAGCGAAATGGTGTGTCTGAACATCATAATCGCACTCTATTGGATATGGTGCGATCTATGATGTCTCTTACCGACTTACCGCTATCATTTTGGGGATATGCATTAGTGACTGCCGCATTCACTTTAAATAGGGCACCGTCTAAATCCGTTGAGACGACACCGTATGAATTATGGTTTGGAAAGAAACCTAAGCTGTCGTTTCTAAAATTTGGGGATGTGATGCTTATGTGAAGAAACTTCAACCTGAGAAGCTCGAACCCAAAGTGGAAAAGTGCGTCTTCATAGGATATCCCAAAGAGACTATTGGGTATACCTTCTACCTACAATCAGAGGGCAAAGTCTTTGTTGCCAAGAATGGATCCTTTCTCGAGAAAGAGTTTCTCTCGAAAGAAGTAAGTGGAAGGAAAATAGAACGTGATGAGGTAATTGTACCTCCACTCAAACCGGAGAGTAGCGTAGCACGGGAAGTTGTTTCTGTGGAGCCTACACCGGCTAGAGAGGAAGTTAATGATGATGATCATGAAGCTTCAGATCAAGTTGCTATTCGAAGGTCCACTAGGACACGTTCCGCACCAGAGTGGTACGGAAACCCTGTCCTAGGGATCATGTTGTTGGACAACGGTGAACCTTCGAACTATGAAGAAGCGATGGCGGGCCCGGATTCCGACAAATGGCTTGAGGCCATGAAATCCGACATAGGATCCATGTATGAGAACAAAGTGTGGACTTTGGTGGACTTGCCTGATGATAAGCAAGCCATTGAAAATAAATGGATCTTTAAGAAGAAGACCCACGCGGACGGTAATGTGACCACCTATAAGGCTCGGCTTGTCGCTAAGGGTTATCGACAAGTTCAAGGAGTTGACTACGATGAGACTTTCTCACCCGTAGCGATGCTAAAGTCAGTCCGAATCATGTTAGCAGTTGCCGCATTTTATGATTATGAGATCTGGCAAATGGACGTCAAAACGGCATTCCTTAATGGCTTCCTCAAGGAAGAACTGTATATGATGCAGGCGGAAGGTTTTGTCGATCCTAAAGATGCTAACAAGGTATGCAAGCTCCAGCGCTCCATCTATGGGCTGGTGCAAGCATCTCAGAGTTGGAACATTCGCTTTAATGAGGTGATTAAAGCGTTTGGGTTTGTACAGGTTTATGGAGAACCCTGTATTTACAAGAAAGTGAGTGGGAGCTCTATAGCATTTCTTATACTGTATGTGGATGACATGCTGATAATGGGAAATAATATAGAACTCTTGGAAAGTATAAAGGCCTACTTGAATAAGTGTTTTTCAATGAAGGACCTTGGAGAAGCTGCTTACATATTAGGTATTAAGATCTATAGAGATAGATCGACACGCCTCATTGGTCTTTCACAAAGCACATACCTTGAAAAGATATTGAAGAAGTTCAATATGGATCAGTCCAAGAAGGGGTTCTTGCCTGTGTTGCAAGGTGTGAGATTAAGTACGACTCAATGCCCGACCACGGCAAAGGATAGAGAAGAGATGAGTGTCATCCCCTATGCTTCATCCATAGGCTCTATTATGTATGCCATGCTGTGTACCAGACCTGATGTGAACCTTGCCATAAGTTTGGTAGGGAGGTACCAAAGTGATCCCGGAGCAGAACACTGGACAGCGGTCAAGAATATCCTGAAGTACATGAAAAGGACAAAGGACATGTTTCTCGTATATGGAGGTGCCGAAGAGCTCGTCGTAAAGGGTTACATCGACGCTAGCTTCGACACAGATCCGGACGACTCCAAGTCGCAAACCGGATAAGTGCATATTTTTAATGGAGGGGCAGTGAGCTGGAGTAGCAGCAAGCAAAGCATCATGGCGGCATCTACATGTGAAGCGGAGTACATAGCTGCTTCGGAAGCAGCGAAGGAGGGAGTCTGGATGAAGGAGTTCATCACCGACCTAGGAGTAATTCCAAATGCATCGGGCCCGATGACTCTACTCTGTGACAACACTAGAGCTATTGCCCTTGCGAAGGAGCCCAGGTTTAACAAGAAGAAAAGACACATCAAGCGCCGCTTCAACTCCATCCGTGATCACATTCAGGAGGGAGACATAGATATTTGTAAAGTGCATACGGATCTGAATGTCGCAGATCTGTTGACTAAACCTCTCTCACGAGCAAAACATGATAAACACCAGAATGCTATGGGTGTTCAATTCTTCACAATGTAACTAGATTATTGACTCTAGTGCAAGTAGGAGACTGTTGGAAATATGCCCTAGAGGCAATAATAAAATGGTTATTATTGTATTTCGTAGTTCATGATAATTGTCTGTTATTCATGCTACAATTGTGTTAATCGGAAACCATAATACATGTGTGAATACATAGACCACAACATGTCCCTAGTAAGCCACTAGTTGGCTAGCTCGTTGATCAATAGATGGTCACGGTTTCATGACCATGGACATTGGATGTTGTTGATAACAGGATCACATCATTAGGAGAATGATGTGATGGACAAGACCCAATCCTAATCATAGCACAAGATCGTGTAGTTCGTTTGCTAAAGCTTTTCAATGTCAAGTATCGTTTCCTTAGACCATGAGATTGTGTAACTCCCGGATACCGTAGGAATGCTTTGGGTGTGCCAAACGTCACAACATAACTGGGTGGCTATAAATGTACGCTACGGGTATATCCGAAAGTGTCTATTGGGTTGACACGAATCGAGACTAGGATTTGTCACTCCGTGTGACGGAGAGGTATCTCTGGGCCCACTCGGTAAGACATCATCATAATGAGCTCAATGTGACTAAGGATTTAGCCACGGGATGATGTTTTACGGAACGAGTAAAGAGACTTGCCGGTAACAAGATTGAACAAGGTATAGGGATACCGACGATCGAATCTTGGGCAAGTACCATACCGATAGACAAAGGGAATTGTATACGGGATTGATTGAATCCCTGACATCGTGGTTCATCCGATGAGATCATCGTGGAGTACATGGCATCCAACATGGGTATCCAGATCCCGCTGTTGGTTATTGACCGGAGAGGTGTCTCGGTCATGTCTACGTGTCTCCTGAACCCGTAGTGTCTACACACTTAAGGTTCGACGACGCTAGGGTTATAGGGATATGGTATACGTGATTACCGAAGGTTGTTCGGATTCCCAGATGAGATCCCGAATGTCACGAGGAGCTCCGGAATGGTCCGGAGGTAAAGATTGATATATAGGAAGTCCAGTTTTGATCACCGAAAAGTTTTCGGGCGCATCGGTATTGTACCGGGAGTGCCGGGAGGGTGCCGGAGGACCCCCGGGAGGGGTGTGACGACCAGAGGACTTCATGGACTTTTAGATCAAGTGTGTCAGCCCTTTTTGGGCTGGTAAATACTTTTGCTAAAGGCCCATGTTGCCGGAGATAAGAGATAGGGATGGAAAAGGTTTAAAAGGAGGAGATCCACCTCCCTTGTGGGAGGTGGACTCTCCCCCTAGCTCGGCCGAACCTCTCCTCCTTGGAGGAGGGGTCAAGCCATCCCTCCCTCTCCCTCCTCCTATATATACCCAAGGGTTTTGCCTCTTGAGAACAAATCTGAACTCTCTCTCTCACGGCAAAGCTCTACCTCTCTTCTTCCTCCTCCGCAGCGCTTGGCGAAGCCCTGTCGGGATACCTTGCTACTCCACCACCACCACGCCGTCGTGCTGCTGCTGGAGATCTTCCCCAACCTCTCCTTCCTCCTTGCTGGATCAAGGCATAGGAGACATCACCGGGCTGCATGTGTGTTGAACGCGGAGGCACCGTTGTTCGGTGCTAAGATCGGAGTGCACCGCGATCCGAATCGCTGCGAGTACGACTCCACCAACCGCGTTCTTGTAACGCTTCCGCTTAGCGATCTTCAAAGATATGAAGATGCAATCTCTCCCCTCTCATTGCTGGTTTCTCCATAGATATATCTTGGTGATACGTAGGAAAATTTTGATTTACTACTACGTCTCCGAACACACACATCAACATGTATTATTTCCAATGAATCACTTGCCCGCTCCATCCAACGGGGTCCTTTAGTCATCTTGCCCAAGAGGCATGGTTCGCATGTCTCAACCGATTCGAAATCGAATGAGTCCAAAGATCCATCTGCATGAAGTTTCTCCCTGCATTTTATACCAATATGATATTTGGCGGCAGTGCCACAAGTATGTGGTACGATCATTATTAACTTTATATCTTTTGACATCTATGTTATGAACATGTGTATTACTACGATCAAGATTTCAACAAACCATTCTCACTGGGTGCATGACCATTGAAGGTATCATTCATGTAAACAGAATAACCATTATTCTCTAGGTTAAATGAATAACCGTATTGCAATAATCATGATCTAATCATGTTCATGCTCAACGCAAAACATCAAATAACATTTATTTAGGTTCGTCACTAATCCTGAAGGTAGAGAGAGCGTGCGATGTTAATCACATCAACCTTGGAAACATTTCCAACACATATCGTCAGCTCACCCTTATCTAGTTCTCAGTTTTATTCCGTAGCTTTTATTTTGAGTTACTAACATTTAGCAACCGAACCGGTATCCAATACCCAGGTGCTACTAGGAGTACTAGTAAGGTACACATCAATAACTCGTATATCAAATATACTTCTGTCGAGATTGCCAGCCTTCTTATCTACCAAGTATCTAGGGTTGTTCCGCTTCAGCGACCTCTCACCTCATATTAGAAGCACTTAATCTCGGGTTTGAGTTCAACTTTGGGTTGCTTCACTGGAGCAGCAACTGACTTGCTATCCATGAAGTTTCCCTCTTTGCTCCTGCCCTTCTCGAAACTAGTGGTTTGATTAACCATCAACACTTGACGCTCCTTCTTGATTTCTACCTTCACGGTGTCAAACATCGCGAACAGCTCAGGAATCATTATTTCTATCCCTGGCAATTTATAGTTCATCACCAAGTTCTAGTAGCTTAGTGACAGTGACTTGGAGAACTATATCAATCACTATCTTATCTGGAAGATCAACTCCCACTTGATTCAAGCAATTGTAGTACCCAGACAATCTGAGTACATGCTCAACGATTGAGCTATTCTCCTTCATCTTACAGGAAAATAATCTTGTTGGAGATCTCATATCACGCAACACGGGCACGAGCCTGAGATCACAATCTCAGCTCCTAGAACATCTCATATGTTCCATGATGTTCAAAACGTTTCGGAGCCTCAATTCTAAGTCGTAATGCATGACGCACTAAACTATCAAGTAGTCATCGAAACGTGCCTGTCAGATATTCACAACATCTACAGATGATGCTAGAGGGGGTGGCGCACTGAGCGGTGCATTAAGGACATAAGCCTTCTGCGCAGCAATGAGGACAATCCTCAAATCACGGACCCAGTCCACAATATTGCTACCATCATCTTTCAACTCTATTTCTCTAGGAACATATAAAAATTTCAAGGGAGCTACAGCGCGAGCTAGTAATCTACAACATAATTTGCAAAGGCACTACTGACTAAGTTCATGATAATGAGTTCAATTAATCATATTACTGAAGAACGCCCACTCAAATTGACATCCCTTCGGTCATTCGAGTGATACATCATCCAAATTCACCAACTCAGGTCCAATCATCACGTGAGTTGAGGTGGTTTCAATGGTGAACATCATCATGTTGATCATATCTACTATATGACTCATGTTCAACATTTCGGTCTCTTGTGTTCCGAGGCCATGTCTGTACATGCTAGGCTCGTCAAGTTTAACCCGAGTGCTTTGCATGTGCAACACTGGCTTCCACCCGTTGTATGTGAACGTAGAGTTTATCACACCCGATCATCACGTGGTTTCTCGACACGACGAACTTTCGCAACATTGCACACTCGGGGAGAACACAATTTATCTTGAAATTAAGTGAGGGATCACCTTATAATGCTACCGTCATTCTAAGCAAAACAAGGTGCATACAAGTATTAACATCACATGCAAATCATAAGTGACATGATATGGCCATGATCTTGTGCTTTTGATCTCCATCATGAAAGCACCAACATGATCTCCATCGTCACCGGCACGACACCATGATCTCCATCAACGCGTCGCCATCGGGGTTGTCACATCCTGCATGCTTCTACTACTATTGCTACCGTTCAGCGATAAAGTAAAGCATTACATAGCGCTTAATGATTGACACGCAGGTCATACAATAATTAAAGACAACCCTATGGCTCCTGCCAGTTGCCATATTCATCGACATGCAAGTCGTGATAATCTATACATCACAT
The DNA here is from genome assembly GCA_022496015.1 of Hordeum marinum. Taxonomy (NCBI): domain Eukaryota; kingdom Viridiplantae; phylum Streptophyta; class Magnoliopsida; order Poales; family Poaceae; genus Hordeum; species Hordeum marinum. Next base: position 585,374,162 of record CM039673.1, read on the forward strand.
GATCATCTCATACATCACATATATCACATCATGTAATTGGCCATATCATATCACAACATACCCTGCAAAAACAAGTTAGACATCCTCTAATTGTTGTTTCATGTTTTACGTGGCTGCTACGGGTATCTAGCAAGAACAATTCTCACCTACGCATAAACCACAACGGTGATACACTAGTTGCTTTTCAACCTTCTCAAAAACCGCCTTTGTCGATTTCGATCCAGCCAAAGTACGAGAAACTCACACCCGCTAGCCATCTTTTGCAACAAGTTAAATTGAGGGAACCGGTCTCTCGTAAGCGTACGAGTAAGGTTGGTCCGGGCCGCTTCATCCCACAATACTGCTGAACGAAAACACGACCAAGGGAGGAAGCAATCTCAGCATCAATGCCCACAAACCTTTTGTGTTCTACTCGAGATCTCATCGAACCATCAACCTAGCTCATGATGCCACTGTTGGGGATCATCGCATGGGAAACAAAAAATTTCCTACGCACATGCAAACCTATCCATGGTGATGAGTATCTACGAGAGGGAGAGTGGATCTACATACCATTATAGATCGCTAAGTGGGAAGCGTTAAGAAACGCGGTTGGTGTAGTCGAACATCTTCACGATCCAAATCGCCGAGCGTCCCGCGATCTCATCACGATCCGTCCCGTTATCCAATCACGATCCATCCCGCGAACTCATCACGATCCATCCCGCGATCTTGTCACGATCCGTCTCACGATCTGTCCCACGAACTCATCACGAACTGTTTTGCGATCTAATCACGAACTGTCACGTGATCTCGATCACGGTCCTTCCGATCTAGCGCCGAACGGACGGCACCTCCGCGTTCAGCACACGTGCAGCTTGATGACGATCTCCTCTGTGTTGATCCAGCAAGAGGAGGTGGATAGGAGAGAGAGTTCACCGGCAGCGTGACGGCGCTCCGGTGATGGTGGTGTAGCAATTCTGGCAGGGCTTCGCCTAAGCACTGCAGAAAACCGATCTAGAGAAGCATGGGTGGAACGGGTAGCACGTGGCCGTAAAAACTATGCAAAAGCCTCTATTCCACTAGTATATATAGGAGGGAGGGAGAGGAGGATGCAGCCTTGGACTCCAAGGCTTGTTGGCTCGGCCGAATTGGGAGGTGGAGGAGGACTCTCCTCCACTACTAGTAGGACTAGGACTCCTCCTTTTTTGCCTTTTTTCTACCTTTTTCCTTTGGGTTTCTTTCTTCCATCCACAAGGGCCTATTGTGGTTGTTCCACCAGCCCGCTAAGGGCTAATTATTACTTTCCCACAGCCCATGAAGAATCTTGGGTCTAAATACCCCTCCCGGAGGTCTCCCGGTACACTACCGGCACTCCCGGTACACTACCGATGAGCCCGAAACTTTTCCGGCGACCAAACTGGGACTTCCTGTATATGAATCTTTACCTCCGGACCATTTAGGAGCTCCTCGTGATGTCCGGGATCTCATCCGGGACTCCGAACAACCTTCGGTCACCACCATACATAACTCTACACTATCGAAACGTCACCAAACCTTAAGTGTGTAGACCCTGCGGGTTCGAGAACTATGTAGACATGAACGAGACACCTCTACGGTCAATAACCAATGGCGGGACCTGGATGTCCACATTGGTTCCTACATATTCTACGAAGATCTTTATCGGTCGAACCTCTGTGTCAAGGATTCAGTTAATCCCGTATAACGTTCCCTTTGTTCTTCGGTATGTTACTTGCCCGAGATTCGATCATCGGTATCTCCATACGTAGTTCAACCTTGTTACCGGAAAGTCTCTTTACTCATTCCGTAATGAAAGATCCCATGGCTAACATATTAGTCACATTGCTTGCAAGGCTTGTTGTGATGTTGCATTACCGAGTGGGCCCTGAGATACCTCTCCGTCACACGGAGTAACAAATCCCAATCTTGATCCATGCCAACTCAACAGACACCTTCGGAGATACCTGTAGTGCACCTTTATAGTCACCCAGTTACGTTGCGACGTTTGATACACACAAAGCATCCCTCCGGTGTCAGTGAGTTGCATGATCTCATGGTCATATAGGAACATATACTAGACATGTGGAAAACAACAGCAATAAACTGACACGATCATATGCTATGTTTGTAATTTGGGTCTTGTTCATCACATCATTCTCCTAATGATGTGATCCCGTTATCAAATGACATCCCATGCCCATGGCTAGGAAACCTTAACCATCTTTTGATCAACGAGCTAGTCTATTAGAGGCATACTAGGGACATGATTTTGTCTATGTATCCACACATGCATCTAAGTCTCCAATCAATACAATTATAGCATGGATAATAAACGATTATCATGAATAAGGAAATATGATAATAACTAATTTATTATTGCCTCTAGGGCATATTTCCAACAATGTGGCCCTGGGCTATTTACACGCTCAAATGTGTCGCATGACAGCCATTCATTCGAACTACGTCGCACTCCTTCCAATTCACATAAACGATGTCACACAGTAGCTGTAAGCCCCAATAAGAGAGGTACCCAGCCCAGATAGATAACGAAGACTAAAATGGGAAAGACAGGTAGGGGTGTAATGAGAAGCAAGCAGATCGAAGCATGGCAGACACGGGCTCCAAGGATAGTGATCACACATCATCACCGGAGGACATCATGTTGAGGTCGAACTACGGAACCCCACACGCCCGTCCCAGCTGCACGGCGTCCTTCAGAGGGAGCGGAGGGGCCCCCTCCTTGGCCAACTCTAGAAGCTCCACGTCGGGAAGCAGCATGGACGATTCTGCCCCGCCCTTCTTTCCCTCCATCTGCAGCTTCTTGCGCAGCTTTGCCTTCTCAAAGATGGTGAGACGGGTTGATTCCTCGGCTTCCATGATGCGCGCTCTCCTACGAGAGTAGACTATAGTGGGGGAGGGGGCGTGAGGCGGCATGTCAATGTAGGACACCGAAGCAAGGTCGGAGGAGGCGTTGGAGCTGTCGTCGGCGACCGGAGGGAGAGCCTCATTGGAGAGGAATGGAGGAAGCCCCTCGTCGAACCTTGCAATGGCCTCCATGACCTGTGCTTCCCCCTCGATGGAGGGGACGAAAGCACTGTCACAAAAGTCACTACAGAACACTTCGGTGTCGGTGGGCGGCATGCGGGATGGGCCGACCGTAGCAACCCTGTCGAGGTACCCGATAGAGCAGGTTGCTAGGTTTGCCACGATCAGCCGAGGGGAGCCGGCTGGGTGCATAGGGATGCGGTAGAACCCACGCTCGCCCCCGGCTCCGACGATTCACACCTCGATGGACTTGGGGTGGGCGATGAGCGGGACGACGAAGACCAACTGCTTGTGGTTGGCCATCATCGTGAGGCCGCCGGGGAGCTGCACCACCTTGCCATCGTGGGCTTCGTCGGTGGGTGGCTAGGGGGCGGGGCAAGGCCCGGGTCCATGCCGGAAGGGAAATCGCCTCCGTCCCCACCGGTCCCTCCACCTCCACCGTTGTTATCGTCGTCGGAGTCCGGGGCCGCAAAAGCAGGATCCGAAGGGAGCTCCTGGGACTGCACCACCATCACCGTAGCAATCGCGCCAAGGCCCGAGAAGCCATGGACTGGGATGGAGTGGGGGACGTCGGTAAGGCTGCGGGCCTTAACCGAGACGAGCACCGCAGAGTAGTCGACACCGGTGAGGCATACCGGGTCGATCCCGATGGGGCAGGCGAAAGGGACAACAGAGTTTGTAATAGTAGGAGCGAACCAATATTCGATGGGAAAATCCTCAATGTTTAGGGCTGCAACTGTGCCAAGGCGGAAGAGGAATCTGTTTTTGGCATCCTCGTGGCGAACAAGCTCAACAAAGTTGACAGGGCTAGTGAAGGGGGAGGAGAGGATGGAGAGCTCGCACTCGTAAGCACACCCGAAGACCACCAGACCGGCGCCGTAGGAGGAGGCCCTAATGGAGATCTGAGGGTTATTGGGAATGCCCTGGATGGCCCGGCGGATGCACCTGTGAGGGGAAGGGTGTGGGGGTTGACGATAGTGAAAGCGAGGTTCTGGAAGTGTTCTAAAGGAGTATAGGGCATGAAAACGTTGGCAAAGTCCCGGCGGTGCCGTGGAGGGGATTGGGGGAACGTGGCCGGGGTCTCGTCCGAGTCTGAGGATTCCTGCCCCGACTCGAACTCGATCTCTTCCGGGTCCTCTTCCTCCTCCTCAGCGACCTATGGTTCGGCCTCGGCCTCCTCGGTTTGCTCAGGGAACCAGAAGATGCGGTGGTTGGGAGATGGGACGGGGGATGACTGGTTCTCGCCCTCGGAGTCAGAGCTAGGGACAACAATGGGAACAGGGATGAAGTCGGCCATGGATGGAGCTTGGGGGTAGTTGGAGCGGGAGGGAGAGGCAGTGGGTGAGGCGGCCAAGGGACTAGAGCTATAGCCGGAAGAGGAGGAAGCAATGGATGAAGGCAGGCTGGGAGAATGCAGTAATATAGCATGGCACTGGCTGCTAGTATGACCCATGGCCCAACACCGGCGGCAAAGCAGCGGATCCCTGTAGTTTCGCACTTGGTGATCGAGAGCAAGGCAACGAAAGCAACGAGCCATATGGTTGATGCGTTTGGGAGGAGCAGAGGCATAGCGACGAGGGTTGCATGGGGGGTGCATGCTAAAAGGAGAAGAGAGGAGGGCGCTCGCATAAGAAACCAAAGGGGCAGAGTTGCGCATTGGAGTTGGCAGATGAGGGGTGGGGGAGGGAGGTTCATCGATATCCCCGTTGTCAAGTCCCGTGTCCTGAGCGTTGGAGGTCAGCGGCTCGTCGGTAGCTGTTGCCCCATGGAGCACAAGAGGGATGGTTTACCAGGGGAGCGGGCCCTCGGGGCGCGGTAGCAGTCCAGCCGCAGAGGCGTCCAACAGTGGTCTTCGTCTCCGAACCGGCCATCGAGGAGCGAAACCGGACGAAAGCCTAGCAGCGGGCGACGCCGCATGCATTTGCATCGAGGGCCAATCGAAGAGGGCGCAAGGCCCGATGGTGGCACCTGCTGGACCGGGCCAATGAGGAGGGGGAGCACACTGCTGGCAGCAAAGTCCAACGCCCGAATCCCGAGAACAGGGCGAGATGGGACAGAGGGATTGGTGGGACCGCACAAGATAGTCGTGGGAAGACATGCGACCACAAGGAGATGGAGGGAGGACAAGAGGGGTCACAAGGCAGCGAGAAAGCTGGCAGAAGGCCCTGTTGGGGAGGATCTGTCTTTAGTGGTGATAGAAAGGGAGGCAGAATTACGCGGGGATCTTGTGACCGTGGCGTACTTGTGAAAGAAACGACAGTTAGCGGAGAAGATGACGAGAGGGAAGAAGATGACGAGACGGAATCCTGAGCCAGGGATTGCCTTGGAGGGCTAGTTAGCGGAGCAGGGGTTGCCTTGAAACGACAGGATAGCTCTTGATCGGAAGGGGCGTCCGTGTGAAAGATAACCACCAGGTTCCTACAGTTAATCCCTTCTAGCGACAAAATGAACTGGGCACAACTTGGACTCTAAACAGACTTGTATATGGTGGGGAAACCTTCTCCGGGACAAAAACCCAACCATATTCAAATCCTTCTCCCTAATAGTCGCGTTGACCCCCACATAACAGACTATTGTTTCACAAGTTACAACAACTTTCGCTTCGACTGTGCAAACTGGGAACTGATAGTTATCAGCACAAATATGTATTGCAACGGAATCGAACCGTAAAAAAAATAAGGAGGAGCGCAAAAATGGACTGCAGATTGAATATAACCGTATAGCTAGGAGAGCTTTGTGCTACGGGGAAAATACACGATGTCCCGTTGTCCTCAGGTCTTCCAACTTCCTAGTAGTCCAGCCATTGGTTCCAGTTCGATCGCCTGTCATCTAGTCCTGCTTGTACTTGAAGAAGAAACCATGGTCAGGAAAGCAATTTTGGCTCCCCAAATACAGCAAAGCAAATTTGGGAAATAAAAATGGAGAGTTTCTACTTAACCCGCACAGCACGGCACCACTAGTACAAGTACAGGGTCGCAACAGTTTTCAAAATGTCATATGTATGGAATTACTCAAAACATCAGTATTCTATATGGACTAATTAAGTATGAGACCTAACAAGCAGAAAAAAAGACATACCATACAATACAGGTAGGTGTCATCAATTAGTAAGTTCAGCATACTTAAGTAATAACGATACAAGTTGGATTTTTACTGCACAATGCATGAGTAACTTCCAGTATATAGGGTACTTCGAACAATAGAGAGGTAAAAGCTGGACAGAAAACAAGTGCTAGCATACATACCTTGGGCGGGATTTTCTATTGATCTGCTCCTCTTCCACGTGCTTTATATTTGCAACTGCCTCTGCTCCACCAATTGAAACTAGGTCTAGCCGGAGGAGTCGGAGATGCCGCCTGCTGGTGAGCGCCTCTCGGTGAGGCATGTGGAGGATGTGGTGGCGACGGCGGTGGTCTCTTCTGGGGCGAGCCCTGTGCACTGCTGTCCGGGCACTCCCTTCGCTACGCCACTGCAGCCCCACCAGCTGTTGCCATCCTCCGAGCTGCAACGCCCCCTTTCGGCGATGGATGTGCTGCTCGGCGGTTTGGAGACGCCGGCGCCGGTCTCCATTTTGGGACCTAGGCCTGTCAAGTCGATGCCGGCAAGGAGGAGGAAGGACCTGCCGCCGGGGTTCACTCCGCGGCGCAGTGAGCGTCTGTGCAAGCTGGGCACGGGTGCGCGCCAAGGGCCGGTCGAGCGCGCACAAAGGGTCCTGCTTCGCAAGATGGGGGTGATCCAGCCGAGAGAACAGGTCTCAGAACAGGCTCTAGCGGAGTATATCAAGCTGTTTGACAAGCCTCTTGCTCCTCATCATATCCAGGCTATTACAGCGCTCTTTGTTCAGGAGGTTGACTTGATCAGTGAACCAGTCCAGGAGGGATTTGGCGCATTTGCTCTGCCTGACCAGGTTGAGCATTGCGGGGCCTGAGCTCTGTCGCTCTGAAGTTTGGGGTTCTTCTTTGTATCCATGTCTTTAGGTCTGCTAGTTTGGAATGTACGGGGTCTCAATAACCCGGCCAGGAGGTGTTGTGTTAAGTTGTTTATGCAATCTTGTGATGTGTCGTTCGTTTGTTTGCAAGAATCTAAGCTAGCTTCAGTGGACTCAATGGTGGTCTGCCAATGTCTTGGCCCTGTTTTTGACGGTTTCGAGTTTCTGCCGGCTGAGGGTACGCGCGGTGGCATAATCCTGGCATGGCGTACTAACAGATTACGTTGTTCACTCTTCCATAAAGGAGAATTCTCGATAACTGTCAAGGTGGTCTCACTGTGCGATGGGAAGGCTTGGAGGGTGACTTCAGTGTATGGGCCGCAAGAAAGGGATGAGAAGCTTCGCTTCCTGGAGGAATTGGTCGCGTTGGGCAGCCTGGAGCTCATGCCTTGGATCATCTGTGGGGATTTCAACATTGTGAGGAAACCCAGAGGAGAGGAGCTCGGGCAGAGGCGACCGCAGGGTGATGCGCAAGTTCAGACATGCAATCAATGTGCTGGGGCTGTTGGATATGCCGCTGAAGGGGAGAAGGTACACTTGGTGCAATGAGCAGCTGAACCCGATTCTTGCTAGGCTGGACAGGGTGTTGTTCAATGATGCTTGGGAGGACATCTTTCTTAGTGATCTTTCTGCGCTGAGCTCCAACATTTCTGACCACTGCCCCCTCCTGTTATCTTGCTCCATGGCACGGCTGAGAGCTTTCAGATTCCGTTTCGAGAACTTCCGGTGCAAATTGCCTGGTTTCATGGAGGTTGTCAAATCGGCGTGGGATAGGGAGGTGCCGTGCTCGGATCCGGTATTTGTCTTCAATACCAAGCTGGGTTGTACGGCGAAAGCCCTGAGAAGCTGGGGTCAGAGGAAACAGAGCGAGCTCTCTCTTCTTTTTCATATTGCCAATGAGGTGATTCTCCGACTTGATGATGCTAGGGAACGCCGCCAACTCTCGGAACAGGAACGGTTATTGCGGGCTCTCCTCAAAGGTAAATGCCTGGCATTCGCTTCTTTGGAAAGAGTGAGGGTGAGGCAGCGTTCGAGGGTCAGGGATCTGCAGGAGGGGCACGCAAACACCAAATACTTCCACATGAAGGCAAATGCGCCGTCGTAAAGGACTGATTCCTATGATCAGGGATGGTGATTCTGTGGCTTCTAATGCAGAGGGCAAGCTTAAGCTGGCACGGGACTTCTACTGTAGGTTGATGGGGGAGGCGCCTGCTCGTTCGCGAACAATTATCTTGAGGGATCTGGACTTATCTGCCCTCTCCCTGGCAGCGGCTGCCAGCTTGGAGGCTCCCTTTTCCGAGGATGAGGTGCGTAGGGTGATCATGGACATGCCTTCTGATCGGGCTCCCGGCCCGGATGGCTTCTCCGGCCTGTTCTTCAAGCAATGCTGGGACGTCATTAAGTTGGACCTCCTCCGTGTGTTTCATGCCCTGTATGAGGGAAGGTTTAGCTCATTTAGCTGCCTCAACTCCTCCATCATCACTTTATTGCCGAAGAAGATGGATGCAGTGGATTTATCGGACTTTAGGCCCATCAATCTCATACACAGTGCGGCCAAGATTTTTGCTAATACCTTTGCTGGCAGAATGGCTCCTTGGCTGCCCGGTTTGATCTCCAACGCCCAGTGTGCTTTCGTCTCTTCCAGGAACATACATGAGAACTTCAAGCTCGTCAGGAATGCCGCGAGATGGTTACATGGCCGGAGGACTCCTGCGGTTCTGATGAAGATTGATATTTCTAAGGCGTTTGACACCTTGTCATGGGAGTTCTTGCTGGAGGTTTTGACCCGTAGGGGTTTTGGCAGAAAATGGTGCTCGTGGATTTGTGGCCTTCTGGCCTCGGCTACCTCCAAGGTGATCATTAATGGGGAACAATCAGAGGCTTTTGCTCTTGCTCGCGGTGTGCACCAGGGTGATCCACTCTCGCCGGCTCTTTTTATTCTCGCGATGGATGTTCTTCAGGCAATGTCCTCCTGGGCGACCAATCAACAACTTCTAGCTGGAATTGGTTTCAAACCGGGTGTTCCGAGGTTCTCTATGTTTGCGGATGATGCAATTCTGTTCTTTCGGCCATCTCAGACGGATTTACATGTTATCTCCGCATTTCTTAGTCTTTTTGGTGAAGGATCGGGCCTGAAGATTAACCTAAGCAAGAGCTCGGTCACTGGCATCCGCTGTGATGAGGTTTTGATGTGCGCGGTGGCCGTTTTCTTCTCCTGCAAGCTCCAGCCGTTTCCTCTTCAGTACTTGGGGATTCCCCTGTCCATATTTAGACTGCAACGTCGTCACATTGAGCCCCTGATCGACAAGTTCTCTCTCAAATTGAAAGGATGGAAGCCCAAGCTACTGGCGACTGCTGGACGGCTAACTCTCACCAAATCTGTGCTAATGGCACTGCCGGTTCACTTCATGTCAGTGCTACAACTCCCCAAGTGGGCTATTAAGATCATTGACAAAAGGTGCAGTAGCTTCATTTGGAAGGGCGAGGAGAGCATTAATGGTGGTCACTGTCTGCTTCCGTGGTCTCGAGTTTGCGCGCCGGTCTAGTATGGGGGGCTGGGCGTTCTCAACCTGAGCTTCTTTGGAGACGCCTTGAGGAGCAAATGGCTCTTCGGTACGGCCGATCGACCTTGGAAATGCTTTCCAGACCAACCTGATGCTATGGCGAACAAGCTCTTTGCTGGAGGATACAAGGTCAGACTCGGAGACGGCAAGACTGCTAAGTTCTGGACAGATCATTGGCTCCCAGGTGGGCGTTCGCTAGCTGAGTCTGCTCCCATCCTTTTCTCCTATGTCAATAGGAAGAACAAAACGGTAGCACAGGCTTTGACGGATCGGGCTTGGATCAGAGATATTGATGGCGGCTTATCGGTTCAGGCAATCTCACAATATTTGTGGATCTGGGACACTGTGGAATCAATCTCCCTCAGAGATGAGGAACGGGACGCCATAGTCTGGAAGGAAGCCACCGATGGGTAGTTCTCGGTCGGCTCGGCCTATCGGATGTTTTTCATGGCAAAGGTCAAGTTTCCCTGCCACCGGGCAATCTGGATGAGTAAGGCGACGCCGAGGTGCAAGTTCTTCATGTGGCTTGTGGTGCATCGAAAGTGTCTCACGGCGGATAATCTGCAGCGTAGGGGCTGGCCTTGTGACCCCTTGTGTGCGCTGTGCAGGTCGGAGCAAGAGGACTGCAACCATCTCTTTCTCCATTGCAGGTTCACCCGTGAGGTGTGGAACCAGTTTCGTGCTTGGACGCGAGCCGACTTTCCGATCCCAGGTAGTGATTTCAGCTCTACAGAGGACTGGTGGCTCAGGGCTAGGAAGGGGGCGCCTAAGCATCTCAGGAGGAATTTTGACACTGGTGATCTTGCTGCATTGGCGGCTCTGGAAGGAGTGGAACGCTCGTATTTTCGACGGTAACATGTGCTCAGCGGGCAAGGTTTTTGAGAATATCCAAGAAGACATACGCGCATGGAAATCTGCAGGGCTGATTGCTGATCTTCTATAGATAGTTGTATTTCTAGTGCGCGTCGCCGTGGCTGTCGGTCCATCGGTTTCTCAGTCTATTTCGCTTAGACTGTTAACTGTAACTGTAACTCCTGTCTGTACTGTATTGTACTATACTGTACTGTACTGTTCCCTTCTTTCTCTCTAATAAAATTCGGCTGAGGCCCTTCGAGAAACTAGGTCTAGACAATTGTTAATCACCAATTTCTCGAGTGATACAAGATTAGTGCACCAAATGTTGCCTGGAATGGATGTTAGACCATTGCATCTACCAATTTCAGTAACAATCGAAGGTTCTGTAGGCAGCTGGAAACATATGGAGAGATATCCCCACATTCCTCTAAGGTGAGCCTTTGGAGGTATGTTGGCAGCACCAAACCTCTTTGCCACTTCAGACATTGGCACATTGTAATCTTCAGGTGTTTCAGATAAGGAAAACTCCTAAACTTTTCAATTGGCAGGGACTTTAACTCGCAACAATAACTGATTTCAATTCCCTCAATAGCAGGTAGATATTCTTGTGTTACGAGGTCATCAAGGGTTGACAATTTACCAAAGTCAAAAATTGTTATGACACTAAGGGATGAGAATGCTCTAATCTTGCTAGTGCCCGCAGAAATGGAACTATTGCCGGAGTCTCCAATAGATTTGCACTGAATGCACAGCTCTCGTAGAGCTGGCAGACTCCACTTTTGTAGTTGGATGGATGTGAGAAAATCACAGTCTAAGTGGAAGTTGGTGAGGGAGGAGGAGTTAATATTGCAAAAGCAACCAGAATCCCACAGATTGGGCTTCTTAAGGGACTGTGAAACCAAACTTTGGAGACAGATGTTTGGACAATGCCAGATGGACAGTTCTTGAAGGAAATCAAAACCCCCGAACTTTTCTGTTGGTATTGATGCTAACATCTTGCAACTGTGAATTATTATTTTCTTGATGGCTGGTACATAATGTGGATGCAGAAAATCTTCGAGGCTTGATATATTTCCACAACCTTTGATTGTTACATCTGTTAAGGACATGAAAATACCAACTACAGGTGTGTCATTTAAGTTTATGCTCTTGAGTCCATCACAACTTTCAAAAGTGAGTGATTCTAAACTTGGCAAGTTTTGTGGCTGAAACCACCTTGGGAGTGAGGAACCGCCATAATTCTGGAGAAACAGAGACTTGAGGCTGCTAGGAGGTTGTAGAACTTCAAGCACTTCTCTGTTCTGGATGGTGGGAGACTTGGGCAAATGCATATTCAGTTTCAACTCCTCAAGATATTTCATATTCTTCAGTTCAGCTTCTGCTGCATGATCCTTACTTATGCCAACGTTAGCTATCTCCAAGCGTCCACGAAAAGTGTTTAGATTCTTTAATAACCTTATTCCTGGTCCCTCTTGACTGTCTGAATCAAGAGTTAATGTATGTGTTTCGAATTTCTCTAAACAGATCCACTTACCAAAGTCAGGGGGCAAGCATTCTAGCTTGCATTTCTTGGCATATAAAATCTGCATATTATATAGCCAACAGAAAACTGAAGGAATCTTCTTCAAAGAGCAAGCTCTGGATATTTCAAGGTACCGAAGATGCTTCCAGTTTCCAATATTATCTGGTAACTTATTTGTGGAGGCACAAGACATCACACGCATACAGAGAAGTCGAGTACACCAGAGATCCATTACAATACCTGCTTTTTTTCCTAAACTTTTCTCGCAAATTAGGGTACGCAGCTTCGTGTACTTGCATATGCTCGGCAAGTTGGAGTGGTCAAATTCACTGCTAGGGAGTACGTAAAGATGACGAACATTCTGGGGAACTTTATCAAAGTCACTCTTATTTCTTAGGATGAAGCAGTCATGCTCTGAAACTTTTTGCGCCATGTCATGCAACAAGTCATGTATTACATATCCACCACTAACTTTTTGAAAGAAGGATCGTGCTACAAGGTCTTCAAAATACTGACAACCAATATATTGAATTGGAACACTACCTTGAGGTTTCACAAAGCCTTCTGCCACCCAAATTTCAGCTAACCTTTCCTTCTCAAATTTGTAATCTTTGGGGTACACGACACAGAATGCGAAGCATTGCTTCAAATAGAATGGTAAATACATGTAGCTCAACCGAAGGGAGGGTAAAATCTCAGTCTTCTCTTGTTTCAACTCCCAAAGTTGACTCTCAAGTATAGACTTCCAATGTGATACTTTAGGGTTTGCTTTCAACATGCGTCCGAGAGTTTTGGCAGCCAAAGGGGAACACTTCAATTTAGGAACTATACTTCTACCAAGGTCCTCTAAATTTGGATCATCGTTAGATTCCTCAGATCCAAACGCACACAATTTTAAGAAATTCCAAAATATGTCCTTATCCAGACCATCTAATCTAACAGGCTCCATTGTGCGCACCCTGTCCCTAACATTTGGACATCTTGTGTGACCAACATCGCACTTCCCTCTTGGACACTTCTAGAAGGTGCACAAAACCTCTTCCAACACTGCCCACTTTCCTTCAAGGCATCATCCCACACGTCATCAAGGACTATCAATAACCTTTTATTACTCACATGGTTAGAAAGAGCATGCTGAAGAGAATCCAAATTATCAGTTTGAGCCTCCTTTCCAGAAAAGGATTGTATGACCTCTTTAGTTAGCCTCTTCACATCAAAGTCGTCTGAGACACAAATCCAAATTATCTTCTTAAAGAGAGACTTCACTCGTTGATGGCTGCAGATATGTTGGGCCAAAGTAGTCTTTCCAACACCACCAATTCCATCCATCACAAGAACAGGGAGACTTGATTCACTATTAAAATGGTTGCTTGCTTCTGCGCTTGTTGATGCATTGACTGAACTAGTTGCTCTCTTGCGTTTTGAATTTATAGGCACATTGAGAAATTCCAATACTTGCTTCAGCTCCTTCTCATGACCAACTATTTTGGTTTCAATTGGCAAAGAGGTGGTCACCGGCCTGACAACTGTGTCAAAGCGTTGTGCGACTCCATGAAGCCCCATTTTCTCCAGCTGACTAGAAAGCTGATTCAACCTCAACTGGACATCATTCAGTTTGTTAAAACTGCCTTGGAAGACATTATCAAAGAAGTCAATGAAATGAGAGTGGCTTGCATCGCCGTCCAGTCGCACCTTCTTCTTGTACCATGTGAACTCATCAAGAAGGTCCTCGGTGTCATACATTGCATCCTTGAGATTCGGAAGGAGACTTGCCACAACATCGTCATGGCTCTTCCACTCTGCTTTATTAATGAGGTCATGCATTGAAGGAAGAGTATCCCTGAGACATTTCAGGCCACTCTCCAACTGCAATAGATGATCCTGGAGAGAATTCTGCTGTGAGCCACTCCAGCGGGACCGCAGAGATGAAATGGCAGATTTGGCCCACTACCAGAAAGTGACACACTCATTGAAGGCAGTGATGGTCTCAATGGTAGCAGATAAGCTCATGGTGGCTGGAGTCTGGACATCTATTTTTCGTCCTGCGAGCAGAGAGTGAGCATAGTTTAGCATTATAGACAAGACACAGCTGGCATTATGGAAGTAAATTCTGCAGTCAGGATATACAACTACAAGAAGCAGGCAATTGTACTAACTGTTTTCCACCAAAAGTTTTCCCATGAAATAAATTAGTTTCAAAGAAATAAATTGTTGGAAATATACCCTAGAGAGGCAATAATAAATTAGTTATTATCATATTTCCTTGTTCATGATAATCGTTTATTATCCATGCTAGAATTGTATTGATCGGAAACTCAGATACATGTGTGGATACATAGACAACACCATGTCCCTAGTATGTCTCTAATAGACTAGCTTGTTGATCAAAGATGCTCAAGGTTTCCTAGCCATGGACATGAGATGTCATTTGATAACGGGTACTCAATGACATCCGCCTTCTGTGGATCAGTCATGCCACGATGTGTGCGAAAACCACCAGCATGCTTCTCCATCACATCCATTATCTGATGTGTGTGAAGTCCACCAATCGAGTACTCAATGACATCCGCCTTCTGTGGATCAGTCATGCCACGATGAGACCACAAGAAAGGTGACAACTCAGGATTTATGAATAGATGGCTATGTTGGTCCACAAAATTCTTTACAAACCACAACCCAATGCTTGCTTGAAGCTCAACCTGCAAAAGAGCAGGACAACCACACCGAGAGAGTGCCCTTGGCGTCCTTTTCTTCTCGGTTTCATCAAAGTGCTTTACGTCACGATATCCTTGTTTGCAGCACACAAACGTCCTCCGGTATGCATTTTCCTTGTTTTTCCTTGTTTCCCTTATATTTCAGATCGCCCTTTCTAACACCAAACCCTTTGTTCTTCGCATACCCTCAATAGAACTTGTATGCTTCGTTCTCACTTTTAAACGTCTGCCTGACCATCAAGTCATACTCCATAAATTCATCTATCGTGATGCCTTCACCAGCCATGCTGTTATCCTGCCATAAGAAACAGCAAAACCTGTTACATTTTTACATGAAAGAAAATCCACTCGAACTAAAACATATTAATTATAAATTGTCAACGATTATCATATGTAACTGAACCAACAAAATCTGACATCCTTGGATGCCATCATAATCTCGGGTGATGGCAAAGCATTTTAGTCACAGCACAAACCCTTGGATGCCATTATAGTTTACTGTCTGTTGTCACACACACTACTATTCGTTGGTAGGAAAAATGAGAAGATCTAGAACCCTCACACACACTACTAATCCAGCATCCACACGCACACAAATCCTGCAGCTCTTCGTTGCTGATTATCAATTACATAAATAGCAGTTGTTAATACGGAGGCAGATTACAGATAGCTTTACCTTTAACCATAGCAAAAATATTATGATTACTTTCAGATCTACCACAGCTGCTATAGCAGAGAAAAGAGAACTTGAACGATATGATTTAGATGATTACAAAACCCGCGGCCCTTTTCCAATTCCTATTGCATGCACAGCCAGCGTCCACACGTGCACAGCTATGGCGTTTGGGGAGCAGCAGAGGCAACGTTCCTATGCGAGGGATCTCAACCACAACGCGTAGAGGAACCGTTCAAAGATCCTGCGACGAAGAGAGGGCCGCCGGGCGGCACGGGCCGGCTGTGCCGTTGAAGATCTTGGGGCCCGTCCAAGATCTTGCGGCAGCGACCGCAGGGCGGGAGACGGAGCGGCAGCCCCTTTGTGACTCAGGCGACGGCCACCGCAAGGCGGGAGACGGAGCGACAACCCCTGTGCGACTCAGGCGATGGCTACCGTGGCTGGGAGAAGAAACGGCCGCGGGGCAGATAAGCGGAGCCCGCTTACTCACCCATATTATTAATCAATAACATTATCATTAAGAAAGGACTAATCTACCCTTACAGCCAATTACCAAAATGTCCTCAAGAGAAAAAAACAGGGATGGATAATGACCATTGGATCAATTATATACTACCCACTATTTACAGGAGTATGATGCACCGTAAAATCTCTCTAGAAATAGGCAACCAAACAGACCATGGTTGCAGTTTGAAACAATCACAAGGCAAGACAAACATAAAAGGTGTAGTCTGAACCCTGCTGCAGACCAAATTGTTTCCCTTACTTCGCAAAACCCCAAACACTGTCTTAAAAAGATGCGCAGTAAACAGGCTTCAGGCTCTCAAGTCACCAAAGTGCCAGCAGCAGCACGTGCATATACTGTATTAGTGAGCTAAATGAAGTACACTACCTTAGCTAAGCTCGGCTGCACACTGCAATAAATCCCCTTTGAAACGATCTATCCACCCTGGAAAACAAGTGCAGCTTGTTGTTAGCTTGGTTGCAGTTTGGAATAAATATTATAATCCAGAAACCTTTCGACAAAAGGACCTCTCTTGCAGGTCAAAAGGAGGCGCATTTCCTTCTTTCTTTTTTCCAAGAACATGCAGGGGATCTGCAAGTGTTATATTATGAAAGAAAAGTTTAAACCACCGCCATGTTAACAACCGAAGAAAGAGAAAAGGAGAGAGGGAGGAAGGAAGGATGATGACCACTCAAACCAGAGCCTAAACTAATTAAAAGCACAAAAGACTGATATTACCAATGATGGATCAAAGACTGATATTGCAACCGTGGGAGTAAGTCTGAAGCACGCCGTAAACTGAACCGTTAATTTCCCAATATATAAGCGGCAACGAAAACGTAGATTGATCAAAAAGTCCAGATTAGTTTGTTGCAGTTTGAGAGTCAACAAGGGAACCACAAAGATATCCAACTATTTTGTTTAGTCACTGATGATAACTGAGTATGTATATACATCTTGAGAGATGTCACAAATATTATTGTTTCATCTGACATTCCTAGCCTCCCGGGTCGCTTCGGGCGACTCCGGAGGCGCCGCCGTGGCCAGCTTCGGAGGCCCTCGCTAACAGCCCCGTTCACCTCGCTGCCACCGGAGGAAGCCGGACACCCGGCAGACGGCGGCGGCGGGGCGTCTTCGGTCGTTTCTTTTTTTCTATTCTTCCCTGGTGGTTACGTTCCGATCTGGCCGCCATCATCCCAGCTTTCCGATTTGGCCGTCATTGTCGTGGGTTACCGGCCTCCAGATCTACAGTTCGCTGGTGATTGCTAGCCTCCCGATGTGGCAGTTTGCTAGTGATTGTCGACGTTCTGGTCTGGATCCTGTCCACGGCTCGATGCCTTCCGTTCTGGTTGCTAGCTTGATTCTAGCCTTCCAATCTAGATGTCCATGGCTTGGAGAACCACGAGGACAAGTGTCCATGGCTTGGAGTACCACGAGGACAAGCATACGGGGCTGGTTCTTGCACATACATACGACCTCTTGAGATGTGCACATGCGTACAGATGACGGCCGCCAGAGCTCTCGTCCACTCCCGATCTGATGTGCTCGGATTAAGGCGGTGGTCCTAGGGTTCCTCCAGCTTCAAGACGAAGATCTGCCAGACGCATGTTCTTCCTGATCTGGATGGAGTGGCGGGTTCCAGAAGGCTCCGCCGGCGAACTCCCATGGGCGTGTTATGCCTGGAGATTGCTGGATCGGGTGAGATTCGGTCGTTCCCATTGGTTCCCCGTTAAGGAGCGAGCGGCGCGAAGCTCTGTTAGCTGTTGCCATAAGGAGATATGGTTAGCTCCATGGTGAAGTCAGAGGTGGAGAATGTCCTGGAAGCCTAGATTAGAGGACTTGTAATGGTGATTGGAGACTACGGCGTTGAGGAACTTGCTTCAAGTTTCGGGTTTTGTAGCAGTGGTATGTAAGTGAGGGCAACAACACAGTAGAAGTTGAAGGTCTCGCCTTTCAGGGTGAAAATCCAAGGTCCGGCCTTAATTGGTTTTGCCTGGCAATGATCTTGTTGAAGGCATTGTTTTGAGAGCGGGGATTATCTCCAGGGTGAAAACCCAAAACAGAAGGTAAAAGTGTTGGATTGTCTCCCAACAAGCGCTTTTCTTTAATGCCTTTTAGCTAGGCATGATGATTTCAATGATGCTCGTATAGGAATAAAAGTTGAAACATGCAAAAGAGCATCATGAATCTCACGACAAGCACATTTAAGTCTAACCCACTTCCTATGCATATGAATTTTGTGAGCAAACAATTTATGGGAACAAAAATCATCTAGCATAGGAAGGCAAAACAAACATAAATTCAAAACTCTGAACACATAGAAAGGAAACATGGTATTATTGCAATTCCTACAAGCATATGTTCCTCCCTCATAATAATTTTCAGTAACATCATGAAGGAATTCAACAATAACCAGCTGATAAAGCATGCTTTTTCATGATGCACAAGCATAGATTTATTACTACCCACGCAAGCAAAATTCTTCTCATGCAAAGTAGTGGGAGTAAACTCAACAAAATAACTATCATGTGACACTTGATTGACATAACCACATTGAATATTAAAATCATGACAATAGGTTTCATGGTTGTCATTACTCTGTATAGCATACGTGTCATCACAATCCTCATCGTAGCTATGAGGCATGCCATAATCATAATAGTTTTGCTCATCAAAACTTGGGGGACTAAAAATATCTTCTTCATCGGACATAGCATCACCAAGCTTGTGGCTTTGCATATCATTAGCATCATGAATATTCAGAGATTTCATACAAACAATATCACTATCATGCTCATCACTCAAAGATGTAGTGCCCAATATTTTAATAACTTCTTCTTCTAACACTTGAGGACAATTTTCCTTTCCATCATTTTACGAAAGACATTCTTAAGATGAAGCATATGAGGAAACATCAATTCCATTTTTTTGTAGTTTTCTGTTCTAAAACCAAACTTGTGAAAAACAAGAAACTAAAAGATTTGATTGCAAGATCTAAAGATATACCTTCAAGCACTCACTTCCCCGGCAACGGCGCCATAAAAAAGCTTGGTGTCTACTACACAACCTTCTTCTTGTAGACTTGTGTTGGGCCTCCAAGCGCAGAGTTTTGTAGGACAGTGACAATTTTCCCTCAAGTGGATGACCTAAGGTTTATCAATCCAACCCTGCAACCAAATAACAAACAGTCTCTTGTGTTCCAAACACACCCAATAAAATGGCAAATTGTATAGGTGCACTAGTTTGGCGAAGATATGGTGATACAGGTGTAATATGGATTGTAGATATGGGTTTTTGTAATCTGAAAATATAAAAACAGCAAGGTAACTAATAATAAAAGTGAGCACAAATAGTATTTCAATTCTTAGAAACAAGGCCTAGGGTTCATACTTTCACTAGTGCAATTTCTCTCAACAATACCGACATAGTTGAATCATATGTAAATATCTCTCGTGCGACAAAGAGTTCACTCCAAAGTCACAAATCACGGAGAATAAAAGAAAAAATTGTTGTAGGGTACGAAACCACCTCAAAGTTATCTTTTTTGATCAATCTTATGAGCTATCCCTATAAGTGTCACGAACAGCCTTAGAGTTCGTACTAAAATAACACCTTAAGACACACATCAACCAAAATCCTAATGTCACCTAGATACGCCAATGTCACCACGAGTACCCATGGACTTAATTATACGATATGCATCACACAATTTCAGATTCATCATGTTCAATCCAACACAAATAATTTCAAAGAGTGCCCCAAAGTTTCTACCGGAAAGTCAAGACAAAAACGTGTGCCAACCCCTATGCATAGATTCCAAGGTCACGGAACCCGCAAGTTGATCACCAAAACATACATCAAGTGGATCAATAAACAATCCCATTGTCACCACGTATATCCCATCGCAAGACATACATCGAGTGTTCTCAAATCCTTAAAGACTCTATCCGATAAGAAAACTTCAAAGGGAAAACTCACTTAATCACAAGAAGATAACGAGGAGAAAACTCCATGTGATATATCTATATCAATAAAGCTCGCGGTACATCAAGATCGTGCCATCTCAAGAACATGAGAGAGAGAGAGAGAGATCAAACACATAGCTACTGGTACATACCCTCAGCCCCGAGGGTGAACTAATCCCTCCTCGCCATGGAGAGCGTCAGGATGATGAAGATGGCCTCCGGTGATGATTTCCCCCTCTGGCAGGGTGCCAAAACGGGCTCTCGATTGGTTTTTCGTGGCTATAGAGGCTTGCGGCGGCGGAACTCCCGATCTAGGTTTCTTTTCAGAGGTTTCTATATTTATAGGAATTTTTGGCGTTGGAATCACATCAAGAGGTGCCACGAGGAGGTGACAAGCCTGCTAGGGGCGGCTAGGAGGGTGGCCGCGCCTGGTAGGCTTGTGACCTCATCGTGGCTCTTCTGACCCAACTACAATTCTTCAGAGGTCTCTTTTGGTCAAGAAAAAATCATACTAAATTTTCAGCCCATTCCGAGAAATTTTATTTCCGCACAAAAAACGACACCATGGTAGTTCTACTGAAAACAACGTCTGTCCGGGTTAGTTCTAATAAAATCATACCAAAGTAATATATATTTATTGTAAACATGGCATGAATACTTCATAAATTATAGATACGTTGGAGATGTATCAGGGATTCCCCGGAAGGCATCCCCTCTTTCGTCTTCAATCCATCGATAAATTCACTTGAGGCTATATGTTTATTCACAACATGATATGTATTTTGCTTGGAGCGTCTTATATGATATGAGTCTTTGCTTGCTAGTTTTCCACAATCATCCTTGTTGCACACATCTTTTGAGAGAGACACAATGAATCGTAAATTTATTAGAATACTCTATGTGCTTCACTTATATCTTTTGAGTTGGGTAGTTTTGCTCTATGTGCTTCACTTATATCTTTTAGAGCACTGTGGTGTTTGCGTTTTATAGAAATACTTGAACTCTCGTACCTCACTTATATTATTTTGGGAGTTTTGAAACAGTATAAAATTGGTCTAGGTTATGAATTTAGTCCTAATATGATAGGCATCCAAAAGAGATATAATAAAAACTTCCATATTAACTGTATTGAGTATTTATGAGAAGTTTGATTCCTTGCATAAAGTTTTGAGATATAAGGATGGTAATGTTAAGGGACATGTTAGGAAGTAATTGTAATTTGGTAAAATTACTTGTGTAAAGGTTTGTGATTTCAGTACATTGCACGTATAGTGAACCATTATATAAGGAAGCGGGAGCATGACTTGTTTATAGATTGTAGACCTTTCTGTAAGGGTCGGGGGCGCGCGATAGTTAACTCCTACCAACCTACCCCCTAGGAGCATGAGTTTAATGCTTTGCTTCAAGACTAATACACTTTTGCAATAAGCATGTGTTTTTTATGACTAATTAATGTTGAGTCCATGGATTATTCGCACTCTCGCCCTTTCACTTTTGCTAGCCTCTCTATTACCCTCAACTTTTGCCTGTATACCATATACCTTCCTCAATATAGCCACCATATACCTTCCTCAAAACAGCCACCATATACTTTCCTCAAAACAGCCACCATACCTACCTATTATCACATTTCCATAGCCATTCCGAGATATATTGCCATGCAACTTCCACCGTTTCCTTTTATGACATGCATCATCACTTCCATATTGCATATAAAGTCATAGGTATCGAGTTAAACCCAATGTCCGAGTCGTACAGGTATATGTTTCCAAGTAGGTTTGCTGGTAGATTCTCTTGCGAATATACTTGTACCGTTACCCCTTGTAGTCACCAGAACGAGAAAAGCAATAAAGAATATACCAGGCTCGATATGGGCCTGTATCCATCCATCGATTCGTTGTGTTCGTTCCCAATGTTCCGACGCCAAAGTAAATCGATCCAATCGATGACACGCCGCTAGGTCAAGCCAGCTTCACGTACAGATTACGCGGCTGGGTACACACGTACACTAGCTTTACGTGGATCATTTAAGATGCTAGCTTAGTTGCTTCTTGTCTAGCTAACTTGCATTATGTACTTTGGTTCAAAAAGATACAATCTAGTGATATAAAACCAACAATTGGTATCAAAGCCAGTTATGCTTGAATACTTCGGACTATGTCTGCTCGGAGTTGAGGAGCCGGCAAACTTCGTAGAGGCGAGCAAAAGTCCTAGTTGGACGCATGCTATGGATGAGGAGATGAAGGCGATTGAGAGCAATGGCACGTGGACTTTGGTAACCCGACCTCCAAACCAAAAGGCCATATGTTTGAAGTGGGTTTACAAGTTAAAGAAGTACACACGGGGCACTATTTTGAAGTACAAAGCAAGACTCGTCGCGAAGGGCTACGTACAACGTCAAGGAGTTGACTATGATAAGGTGTTTGCACCGGTTGCTCGATACGAGACGGTGAAAGCGCTTCTAGCTTTGGCAGCACAAGAGGATTGGAAGGTTCATCATATGGATGTTAAGTCCGCTTTCCTCAATGGTGATCTCACAGAAGAAGTGTACGTGGAACAACCCCTCGGCTACGAGAAGAAAGGACAAGAAGGAAAAGTTTACAATCTCAAGAAGGCACTTTACGGGTTGAAGCAAGCGCCAAGAGCTTGGAACTCAAAGTTAGAACAAAGTTTGGTCTCGCACGGGTTCAAAAGATGTCTCCTCGGGGATCCAACAGATGGTTTATCAAGCACAAAATAAGAGGTGAAGATTGAAGACACGACCAAAGAAGAGTGCTACCATCAAGCTATGGATAAGCTAACGGCAGTAAAGTTAGTCCCCCGGACGCTACGAAGAACGGCAAACATTATGCCTATGAATAGTAGTAGTCGCATTCGGGACCCAGGTCGTAACAAGGAACTCGTGTTTAGGTGGTGAATGTAGGGATTAAACCCAATGTTCGAGTTGTACAGGTATACGTTTCCGAGTAGGTTTGCTGGTAGACTCTCTTGCGCATATATATACTTGTACCATTACCCCTTGTAGTCACCAGAACGAGAAAAGCAATGAAGAGTATGCCAGGCTCGATATGGGCCTGTAGCCATCCATCGATTCGTTGTACTCGTTCGCAAGTGTTTCGACGCCAAAGTAAATCAATCAAATCGATGACATGCCGCTAGGTCAAGCCAGCTTCACGTACAGAGTACGTGGCTAGGTACACACATGTACACTAGCTTTACTGTTGGAAATATATCCCTAGAGGCAATAATAAATTGATAATTATCATATTTCCTTGTTCATGATAATCGTTTATTATCCATGCTATAATTCTATTGAACGGAGACTTAGATGCATGTGTGGATACATAGACAAAACCATGTCCCTAGTATGCCTCTAATAGACTAGCTCGTTGATCAAAGATGGTTAAGGTTTCCTAGTCATGGACATGACATGTCATTTGATAATGGGATCAAATCATTAGGAGAATGATATGATGGACAAGACCCAAACTACAAACATAGCATATGATCGTGTCAGTTTATTGCTACTGTTTTCTGCATGTCAAGTATATGTTCCTTTGACCATGAGATCATGCAACTCACTGACACCGGAGGAGTACCTTGTGTGTATCAAATGTCGCAACGTAACTGGGTGACTATAAAGGTGCTCTACAGGTATTCCGAGGGTGTCTGTTGGGTTGGCATGGATCAAGACTGGAATTTGTTACTCCCTTTGACGGAGAGGTATCTCAGGCCCACTCGGTAATACAACATCACAACAAGCCTTGCAAGCAATGTGACTAAGTGTTAGCCAAGGGATCTTGTATTATGGAAAGAGTAAAGAGACTTGCCGGTAACAAGGTTGAACTAGGTATGGAGATACCGACGATCGAATCTCAGGAAAGTAACATACCGAAGAACAAAGGGAACATTATACGGGATTGACTGAATCCTTGACATAGAGGTTTGACCGATAAATATCTTCGTAGAATATGTAGGAACCAATATGGTCATCCAGGGCCCACTATTGTTTATTGACCGTAGAGGTGTCTCGGTCATGTCTACATAGTTCTCGAACCCGCAGGGTCTGCACACTTAAGGTTCGGTGACGTTTCGGTAGTATAGAGTTATGTATGGTGCTGACCAAAGGTTGTTCGGAGTCCTAGATGAGATCCCGGGAATCATGAGGAGCTCCGGAATTGTCCGGAGGTAAAGATTCATATATAGGAAGTCCCGTTTTGGTCGTCGGAAAAGTTTCGGGCTCATCGGTAGTGTATCGAGAGTGCCAGTAGTGTACCGGGGGACCATCGGGAGAAGTATTTTGACCCAAGAGGCTACATGGGCTGTGGGAGAGTGGAAACGAGCCCTTAGTGGTCTGGTGGAAGTCCTACAGGAGGCCCATGCGGCTGGAGTTGAAAGAGAAAGAAAAAACACAAGGTGGAAATAGTTTCCATGTAGGAAAGGAGGAATCCTAGTCCTACTAGGATTGGAGGAGGGTTCCTCCTCTCCTCCTTGCGCAAGAGGCTAGAGGGCAGCCTTGGTGCGCTATCCCTCCTCCTCCCTCCCTCCTATATATATTGGTGGACTTGGGTAATTTGCACTTGATTTTACGGCCACGTGCTACCCGTTCCACCGGTGCTCCTCTAGATCGGATTTCCGCAGTGCATAAGCGAAGCCCTGCCGGAATTGCTCCACCACCATCGCCGGAGCGCCGTCACGCTGCCGGTGAACTCTTCTTACTCTCCACTTCCACTTGATGGATCAACACGGTGGGGATCATCATCAAGCTACACGTGTGCTGAACGCGGAGGTGCCGTCCGTTGGGTGCTAGATCGGAAGGACCGTGATCAAGATCGCGAGACAGTTCGTGATGAGTTCGCGGGACGGATCATGATGAGTTCACGGAACGAATCGTGATGAGTTCACGGGATGGATCGTGATGAGATCGCGGGACGGATCGTGATGAGATCGCGGGACGCTCGGCGATTTGGATCGCGAAGACGTTCGACTACACCAACCGCGTTTCCTAACGCTTCCCGCTTAGCGATCTACAAGGGTACATAGATCCACTCTCCCTCTCATAGATTCTCATCACCATGTATAGATCTTACGTGTGCGTAGGAATTTTTTTGTTTCCCATGCATCGTTCCCCGACATTTACTTGTATCAATTAAGATGCTAGCTTAGTGCTACTTCTTGAGCTTGCGTTGGTTTTTCCCTTGAAGAGGAAAGCGTGATGCAGAAAAGTAGAGATAAGTATTTCCCTCATTTTTAGAACCAAGGTATCAATCCAGTAGGAGTATCAAGATGAGGCACCAAGGAACCTGCACAAAAACAAACAAACTTGCACCCAACGCGATAAAGGGGTTGTCAATCCCTTTACGATTACTTGCAAGGTGAGATCTGATAGTGATAATAGGTAAATATAAATAAGTAAATAAAATTGGAGCAAGGTATTTTTGCTGTTTTTGTATTTAGATCTGAATATATAATGTGTAAAATAGACCCGGGGGCCATAGTGTTCACTAGAGGCTTCTCTCATGATAGCAAGTATTATGGTAGGTGAACAAATTACTGTTGAGCAATTGATAGAATCGCGCAAAGTCATGACGATATTTAAGGCAATGATCATACATATAGGCATCACGTCCGAAACAAGTAGACCGATACTTTCTGCATCTACTACTATTAATCCACACATCGACCGCTATCCAGCATGCATCTAGTGTATTAAGTTCATAACAAACGGAGTAACGCTTTAAGCAAGATAACATGATGTAGAAGGATAAATTCATGCAATATGATAAAAAAAACCATCTTTTTACCCTTGATGGCAACAACACGATACATGCCTCGCTACCCCTTGTGTCACTGGGTGAGGACACCGCACGGTATGAACCCAAAACCAAGCACTTCTCCCATTGCAAGAACTATAGATCAAGTTGTCCAAACAAAACCCATAACTCGAAGAGACTTACAAGGATATGAAATCATGCATATAAGAAATCAGAGAAGACTCAAATAATATTCATAGATAAGCTGATCATAAATCCACAATTCATCGGATCTCAACAAACACACCCCAAAAGAGAATTACATCGGATAGATCTCCATGAAGATCATGGAGAACTTTGTATTAAGATCAAAGAGAGAGAAGAAGCCATCTAGCTACTAGATATGGACCCGAAGGTCTGATGTGAACTACTCACTCATCATCAGAGAGGTAATGGTGTTGATGAGGATGGCCACCGGAGATGGATTCCCCTCCGGCAGGATGCCGGAACGGTCTCCCGATTGGTTTTTCGTGGCTACGGAGGCTTGCGGCGGCGGAAATTGCGATCTAGGTTTAGTTCTGATGGTTTGGGTATTTATAAGACCGTATGGCGGCGGAAACAAGTCAAGAGGGGCCATGAGGAGGTCACGAGCCTCCTGGCCGCGCCCTAGGGAGGGGGGGCTCCCAGTATCGTGCCTCCTCTCCGGTATCTTTTCCTTCTGGTATTTTTTATATTTTCCATAAAAAATCACGACGAAAGTTCTATTCCGTTTGGACTCCATTTGACATTCCTATCTGAAAAAGGTCAAAACACGAAAAAAAACAGAAACTGGCACTAGGCACTGAGTTAATAAGTTAGTCCCAAAAATAATATAAAATAGCATATTCATGCATATAAAACACCAAAGTTGATAATATAATAGCATGGAATAATCAAAAATTATAGAAATTTTGGAGACGTATCAAGCATCCCCAAGCTTAACTGGTGCTCGTCCTCGAGTAGGGAAGTGATAAATACCGAATTTTTGATGTGGAATGCTACCTAACATATTTGTTCTATGTAATCTCTTTATTGTGGCATGAACGTTCAGATCCATAAGATTCAAAACAATAGTTTAATATTAACATGAAAATAATTATACTTCAAGTATACTAGCAAAGTAATCATGAACTTGAAATAACAAGGCCAAAGAAAGTTATCCCTACAAAATCATATAGTCTGGCTATGCTCCATCATCCCCACACAACGAATTTAAATCATGCACAACCTCAGTATTGGCCAAGTAATTGTTTTCGCACTCTTACTTTCTCAAACTTTTTTTCAACTCTCACGCAATACATGAGCGTGAGCCATGGATATAGCACTATAGGTGGAACGGAGTGTGGTGGAAGTTGTGAGGCAAAAAGGAGGAGATGGTCACATCAACTCGGTGTACAAATGGGCTATGGAGATGCACATCAATAGATATCAATGTGAATGAGTAGGAATTGCCATGAAACGGATGCAGTAGAGCTATAAGTGTATGAAAGCTCACAATTGAAAACTAGTGGTTGTGCACCCAACTTGCTTGCTCACGAAGACCTAGGGCAATTTGAGGAAGCCCATCATTGGAATATACAAGCAAAGTTACATAATGAAAATTTCCACTAGCATATGAAAGTGACAAAACAAGAGACTCTCTATCATGAAGAACATGGTGCTATTTTGAAGCACAAGTGTGGAAAAAGATAGTAGCATTGTCCCTTCTCTCTTTTTCTATCATTTGGGCTCTTTGGCCTCTTTTATATATATATATATATTTTTGTTTGGGATCTTCGACCTTTTTTTTATTTGGTGGGCATCTTTGGCCTCTTTTTTATATCCTCACATGGGACAATGCTCTAATAATGATGATCACCACACTTTGATTTACTCACAACTCGATACTTAGAACAATAATGACTCTATATGAATGAAAGTGATGGCACATGTCATGAGACGGTACGGTGAAGTTGCATGGCAATATATCTCGGAATGGCTATGAAAATGCCATAATAGGTAGGTATGGTGGCTGTTTTGAGGAAGGTATATGGTGGGATTGTGCACTGGCGAAAGTTGCGCGACACTAGAGAGGGTAGCAATGGTGGAAGGGTGATAGTGCATCTATACCATGGACTCACATTAGTCATGAAGAACTCATATACTTATTGCAAAAATTTTATTAGTAATCGAAGCAAAGTCTTAAATGCATACTCCTAGGGGAAGGGTTGGTAGGAGTTAACCATCGCGCGATCCTGACCTCCACACAAAGGATGACAATCAATAAATCAATTATGCTTCGACTTCCTAACATAGCGGTTCACCATACGTGCATTCTACGGGAATAACTAACCTCAACACAAGTATTTATATATTCATAGCACCCTACTAACATAACTCTAATATTATCATATCCATATCTCAAAACTAATCGCGAGGAAACAAACTTCTCCTACTAATCCATGCACTTGAATATGAAAGTTTTTATTATATCCTCTTTGGATGCCTATCATATTTAGGACTAATTTCATAACACACGCCAATTACCAAGTTACTTAGAGAGAGCACTCTCAAAATGATATAAGTGAAGATCAAGAGTGTTTATTTCTACAAAATATGACACCGCCGTGCTCTACAAAGATTTAAGTGAAGCACTAGAGCAAAATTTATCTAGCTCAAAATATATAAGTGAAGCACATGGGAGCAAAATTTATCTAGCTCAAAAGATATAAGTGAAGAAAATGTGAGCTAAATTACTAAGCTCAAACGATATAAGTGAAGTTCATGGGAGCAAAATCATCAAGCTCAAAATATATAAGTGAAGCACATGTGAGCTAAATTGCCTAACTCAAAAGATATAAGTGAAGCTCCTTGAGTGTTCTAACAAATTCACGATGAGTGCATGTCCCTCTCAAAAGGTGTGAAGCAAGGATTATTGTGATAAAACAAAAATCAAAGACTCCTATAATACACGACGCTCCAGGCAAAACACATATCATGTGGTGAATAAAAATATAGCTCCAAGTAACGTTACCGATGGATTGAAGACGAAAGAGGGGATGCCTTCTCGGGGCATCCCCAAGCTTAGGCTTTTTGGTGTCCTTGAATTTGGCTTGGTATGCCTTGGTAATCCCCAAGATTAGGCTCTTTCCACTCTTTATTCCATTGTCCATAAGAACATCACCCAAAACTTGAAAACTTCACAACACAAAACTTAAACAGAAACTCGTGATAGCATTAGCATAAGAAAACAAACCACCAACTTTTTGTGTACTGTAGTAAACTTAATGTCCATTTATATTGATCTTATATTACTGTATTCTCACTTTTCCATGGCTCGTACCCCCCGATACTAACCATAGTTTCATCAAAATAAGCAACCAACACAACAAAAATAGAATCTGTCAAAAACAGAACAGTCTGTAGCAATCTGTATATTTCGTATACCTTTTCTAACTCAAAAATTCAGAAAAAACATTATGAAAATTAGGGAAATTTTCATATAAATCAGCAGAAAAAAGAATCAACTCAAAATCTCTTTCTGAATAGGAATGAAAAATAATTTCGTGAGCACAAAGTTTCTGTCTTTTTTCAGCATGATTAAACAACTATCACCAAAACTAATCATAAAGGTTCTTCTTGGCACAAATACTAATTAAAACATAAAAAACACAATCATAACAGAATCATTATGGTGTGGACTCAACAAAACATAAATTAAAAAAGCAATAATAAATCTATTCATTGGGTTGCCTCCCAAGAAGCGCTATCGTTTAACGCCCTTAGCTAGGCGTGAGGCAATAGAATCAAGTATTGTCATCTTCCTTTCATTGGAAACAAGGGAAACCTTTTTGTCAAGAGAATCTATCTTCCTATTTTGTGAAATTACATGACCATTTATAGTGGAATAAAGATTAAGCACATTACGAAAGTTCTTGTCTAAACTAGCCTTCATTTCTTTTATTGATTCATTTTGGTAGAAACACATGAGGGAAGTGGTCTCATTTTCTCCCTTGGGATGCCCAAATATAACTTTCATTTTTTCATGAGTGTCAAAGGCATCTCCTACAAGGAAACCCTTATCAAATATAGGATCCAAGATTTGTTTAAACGAATGGGGCAATCCGGCATAAAAGCTTTTTAAGTATAACTCAATATGATAAGGAGGGATATGACTAGTTTGAATTCTCAGCAGTCTGTCCCAAGTGTCTTTTAAGGATTCATTAAGCGAATAGTGAAAAAGGACAGGATCCCCATCATCAATATTACTGAAAGTATCTCTAGCAACCTCAGGACGTCTTCCCATAGACTCATTATTTGTGAGTTTAGAGAGGACAGAGGGGCTATCCAAGGTATTAAACCTAGGCAGAGTAATCTTGTGTTTGAATGATTTAGACATGGTGACTTAGCAAGCAGACAAGCACACAAGCAAACAGAAAGCAAAGGGAAGAAAAGGGCGAACGAAAAAGGCAAATATTTTTGTGAATTTTTGTTTTAGAAGTGGGGGGGAGGAAAACGAGAGGCAAATGGCAAATAATGTAAATGCAAGAGATGAATTTGTGATAGGTACTTGGTAGATATGCTTCACTTGAATACTCCCCGGCAATGGCGCGAGAAATTCTTCCTGCTACTTCTTGAGCTTGCGTTGGTTTTTCCCTTGAAGAGGAAAGGGTGATGCAGAAAGTAGAGATAAGTATTTCCCTCAGTTTGAGAACCAAGGTATCAATCCAGTAGGAGTATCAAGATGAGGCACCAAGGAACCTGCACAAAAACAAACAAACTTGCACCCAATGCGATAAAGGGGTATTCAATCCCTTTACGATTACTTGCAAGGTGAGATCTGATAGTGATAATAGGTAAATATACATAAGTAAATAAAATTCCAGCAATGTATTTTTGGTGTTTTTGTATTTAGATCTGAATATATAATGTGTAAAATAGACCCGGGGGCCATAGTGTTCAGTAGAGGCTTCTCTCATGGTAGCAAGTATTACGGTTGGTGAACAAATTACTGTTGAGCAATTGATAGAATCGCGCAAAATCAAGTATTACGGTGGGTGAACAAATTACTGTTGAGCAATTGATAGAATCGCGCAAAATCATGAAGATATCTAAGGCAATGATCATACATATAGGCATCATGTCCGAAACAAGTAGATTGATACTTTCTGCATCTACTACTATTAGTCCACACATCGACCGCTATCCAGCATGCATCTAGTGTATTAAGTTCATAACAAAAGGAGTAACGCTTTAAGCAAGATGAAATGATTTAGAAGGATAAATTCATGCAATATGGTATAAACCCCATCTTTTTACCCTTGATGGAAACAACACGATACGTGCCTCGCTACCCTTTCTATCATTGGGTGAGGACACCGCACGGTATGAACCCAAAACCAAGCACTTCTCCCATTGCAAGAACTATAGATCAAGTTGGCCAAACAAAACCCATAACTCGAAGAGACTTACAAGGATATGAAATCATGCATATAAGAAATTAGAGAAGACTCAAATAATATTCATAGATAAGCTGATCATAAATCCACAATTCATCAGATCTCAACAAACACACGGCAAAAGAGAATTACATCGGATAGATCTCCATGGAGATCATGGAGAACTTTGTATTGAAGATCAAAGAGAGAGAAGAAGCCATCTAGCTACTAGCTATGGACCCGAGGGTCTGATGTGAACTACTCACGCATCATCGAAGAGGCAATGGTGTTGAGGAAGATGGCCACCGGAGATGGATTCCCCTCCGGCAGGATGGCGGAACGGTCTCGCGATTGGTTTTTGGTGGCTACGAAGGCTTGCGGCACCGGAACTTGCGGTCTAGGTTTAGTTCTGATGGTGTGGGTATTTATAAGACCGTATGGCGGCGGAAACAATTCAAGAGGGGCCACGAGGAGGTCACGAGCCTCCTGGCCGCGCCCTGGGGGGGCGCCTCCGAGGCTCGTGACTCCCTTGTGCCTCCTCTCCGGTATCTTTTCCTTTTGGTATTTTTGATATTTTCCATAAAAAATCATGGCGAAAGTTTTATTCCGTTTGGACTCCGTTTGATATTCCTATCTGAAAAAGGTCAAAAACACTGAAAAAACAGAAACTGGCACTAGGCACTGAGTTAATAAGTTAGTCCCAAAAATAATACAAAATTGCATATTCATGCATATAAAACATCCAAAGTTGATAATATAATAGCATGGAACAATAAAAAAATATAGATATGTTGGAGCCGTATCACTTAGTTGCTTATTGTCTAACTAGCTTGCACTACGTGCTTTGGTTCAAGAAGATATGATCTAGTGGTATAAAACAAACAATTGGTATCAGAGCCAGTTATGCTTGAATACTTCGGACTATGTCTGCTCGGACTTGGGGAGCTAGTGAACTTCGTAGAGGCGACCAAATATTCATGCCATAATAAAGAATATTACATGCATGGATAAATGTGTTAGGTAACACTCCACATCAAAAAATCTGTTTTTATCATTTACCTACTCCAAGAGGAGCAGGACTTAAGCTTGGGGATACTGATAC
Source organism: Hordeum marinum (assembly GCA_022496015.1). Taxonomy (NCBI): domain Eukaryota; kingdom Viridiplantae; phylum Streptophyta; class Magnoliopsida; order Poales; family Poaceae; genus Hordeum; species Hordeum marinum. The sequence continues at coordinate 585,406,304 of CM039673.1, forward strand.
GTCTCCAATGTATTTGAGAATGACATGTTATTATGTTATCTGTTTTGGATGTTTATATGCATTAATTATTGGAAATATGCCCTAGAGTCAATAATAAATTAGTTATTATCATATTTCCTTGTTCATAATAATCGTTTATTATCCATGCTATAATTGTATTGATCGGAGACTTAGATGCATGTGTGGATACATAGACAAAACCATGTCCCTAGTATGCCTCTAATAGACTAGCTCGTTGATCAAAAGATGGTTAAGGTTTCCTAGCCATGGACATGAGATGTCATTTGATAACGGGATCACATCATTAGGAGAATGATGTGATGGACAAGACCCAAACTACAAATGTAGCATTTGATTGTGTCAGTTTATTGCTACTATTTTCTGCATGTCAAGTATATGTTCCTATGACCATGAGATCATGCAACTCACGGACACCGGAGGAGTGCCTTTTGTGTATCAAACATCGCAACGTAACTAGGTGACTATAAAGGTGCTCTACAGGTATCTCCGAGAGTGTTTGTTGAGTTGGCATGGATCGAGACTGGGATTTGTTACTCCGTGTGACGGAGAGGTATCTCAGGGCCCACTCGGAAATACAACATCACAATGAGCCTTGCAAGCAATGTGACTAAGTGTTACTCACGGGATCTTGTATTACAGAATGAGTAAAGAGACTTGCCGGTAACGAGGTTGGACTAGGTATGGAGATACCAACGATCGAATCTCGGGCAAGCAATATACCGAAGAACAAAGGGAACATGATACGGGACTAACTGAATCCTTGACATAGAGGTTCGACCGATAAAGATCTTCGTAGAATATGTAGGAACCAATATGGACATCTAGGTCCCGCAATTGTTTATTGACCTTAGAGGTGTCTTGGTCATGTCTACATAGGTCTCGAACCCGCAGGGTCTGCACACTTAAGGTTTGGTGACATTTCGGTAGTATAGAGTTATGCATGGTGGTGACTGAAGGTTGTTCAGAGTCCCGGATGAGATAATGGACATCACGAGGAGCTCTGGAATGGTCCGGAGGTAAAGATTGATATATAGGAAGTCCTATTTTGTGTTGGGGAACGTCGCATGGGAAAAAAAAATCCTACGCACACGCAAACCTATCCATGGTGATGAGCATCTACGAGAGGGAGAGTGGATCTACATACCCTTGTAGATCGCTAAGCGGGAAGCGTTAAGAAGCGCGGTTGGTGTAGTCGAACATCTTCGCGATCCAAATCGCCGAGCGTCCCGCGATCTCATCACGATCCGTCCCACGATCCCATCACGATCCGTCCCGTGATCTCATCACGATCCGTCTCACGATCTTGATCATGATCTGTCCCGCGAACTCATCACGATCCATTCCGCGATCTCATCACGAACTGTCTCGCGATCTTGATCACAGTCCTTCCGATCTAGCGCCGAACGGACGGCACCTCCGCGTTCAGCATACGTGCAGCTTGATGGCGATCTCCACCGTCTTGATCCAGCAAGAGGAGGTGGAGAGGAGATAGAGTTCACCGGCAGAGTGACGGCGCTCTGGTGATGGTGGTGGAGTGATTCCGGCAGGGCTTCGCCTAAGCGCTGCGGAAAACCGATCTAGAGGAGAAACTGTGCACCGGTGAAACGGGTAGCACGTGGCCGGAAATTCTGTCAAAAAACCACCCAATCCACTAGTATATATAGTAGGAGAGGAGAGGAGAGGCAGCCAAGGCCTTTGGGTCGGCCGAAATAGGAGGTGGGAGCAATCCTACTTCACCTCCAATTGGTTATTATTCACTTTTTGCTTTAGGACTTTCTCTCCTGCGCCATGGGCCTTTGTGGCTGTTTTCCCAGCCCACCAAGGGCTGGTTATTATTCTCCCACATCCCATGGACCTCTTGGGGTCGAAATACCCCTCCCGGAGGTCCCCCGGTATACTACCGGCACTCTCGGTACACTACCGATACTCCCGGTACACTACCGATGAGCCCGAAACTTTTCCGGCGACCAAACTGGGACATCCTATATATGAATCTTTACCTCCGGACAATTCCGGAGCTCCCCGTAACATCCGGTATCTCATACAGGACTCCGAACAACCTTCGGTCACCACCATACATAACTCTACACTACCGAAACGTCACCGAACCTTAAGTGTGCAGACCCTGCGGGTTCGAGAACTATGTAGACATGACCGAGACTCCTCTACGGTCAATAACCAATGGCGGGACCTGGACGTCCACATTGGTTCCTACATATTATACGAAGATCTTTATCGGTCGAACCTCTATGTCAAGGATTCAGTTAATCCCGTATAACGTTCCCTTTGTTCTTCGGTATGTTACTTGCCCGAGATTCGATCGTCGGTATCTCCATACCTAGTTCAATCTCGTTACTGTCAAGTCTCTTTACTCGTTCCGTAATACAAGATCCCGTGACTAACACTTAGCCACATTGCTTGCAAGGCTTGTTGTGATGTTGTATTACCGAGTGGGCCCTGAGATACCTCTCCGTCACACGGAGTAACAAATCCCAGTCTCGATCCATGCCAACTCAACAGACACCATCGGAGATACCTGTAGAGCGCCTTTATAGTCACCCAGTTACGTTGCGATGTTTGATACACACAAGGCACTCCTCCGATATCCGTGAGTTGCATGATCTCATGGTCATAGGAACATATACTTGACATGCAGAAAACAGTAGCAATAAACTGACACGATCATATGCTATGTTTGTAGTTTGGGTCTTATCCATCACATCATTCTCCTAATGATGTGATCCCGTTATCAAATGACATCTCATGTCCATGGCTAGGAAACCTTAACCATCCTTTGATCAACGAGCTAGTCCATTAGAGGCATACTAGGGACATGGTTTTGTCTATGTATCCACACATGCATTTAAGTCTCCGATCAATACAATTATAGCATGGATAATAAACGATTATCATGAACAAGGAAATATGATAATAACTAATTTATTATTGCCTCTAGGGCATATTTCCAACAGTCTCCCACTTGCACTAGAGTCAATAATCTAGTTCACATCACCATGTGATTCGCATTGTTATGAATCTAACACCCAATGAGTTTTGGGGCTCGATCATGCTTTGCATGTGAGAGAGGTCTTATAGTCAACGGGTCTGCGATATTCAGATCCGTGTGTACTTTGCAAATCTCTATGTCAAACCGTAAACACTGCTACCACACTCCACTTGGTACTATTTCCAAATGGCTGCTCCACTATACGTATCCAGATTGCTACTACTAGTCATCCGGATAGGTGTTAAAGCTTGCATCGACGTAACTCTTTACGATGAACTCTTTATCACCTCCACAATCAGGAAACATTTCCTTAGTCCTCTGGTTACTAAGGATAAATCCGACCGCTGTCCAGTGATCCACTCCTGGACCACTCTTGTACCCCTTGACATACTCATGGCAAGGCACACATAGGTGCGGTACACAACATGGCATAATATAGAGCCTATGGCTAAGGCATAGGGGATGACGTTCACCCTTTCTCTTTCTTCTGCTGTGGTTGAGCTTTGAGTCTCACTCAACTTTACACCTTACAAATCAGGCGAGAACTCTTTCTCTGACTGATCCATTTTGAACTCCTTCAAAATCTTTGTCAAGGTATGCACTCATTGAAAGTCTCATCAAGTCATCTTTGATCTATCTCTATAGATCTTGATGCTCAACAATTAGGTAGTTTTATCCAGGTTTTACATTGAAAATCAGTTTCCAAATAACTGTTTATGCTTTCCAGAAATTCTACATTATTTCCGATCAACAATATGTCATCCACATATACTTATCAGAAACTCTATAGTGCTCCCACTCACTTTATTGTAAATACAAGTTTCTCGTAAACTTTGTATAAACTACAAAAACTTTGATCACCTCATCAAAGTGTATATTCCAACTCCGAGATGCTTGCTTCAGTCCATAGAAGGATCACCGAAGCTTGCTCATCTTTTAGCATCCTTAGGACTGACAAAACCTTCTGGTTGTATCACATACAACCTTTCCTTAAGTAAACCGTTAAAGAAACGATGTTTTGACATCCATCTGCCAGATTTCATAATTGAAAATGCAGCAAATGCTAACATAATTCCAACAGACTTTTAGCATCGCTACGAGTCAGAAAGCCTCATCGCAGTCAACTCCTTGAACTTGTCACAAAAAACTTTGCAACAAGTCGAGCTTTACAAATGGTGACATTCACCATCAGTGTCTGTCTTCATTCTAAAGGTCCATTTGTACTCAACGACCTGCCGTCTAACGAGCAAGTCTACCAAAGTCTATACTTGGTTGCCATACAAGGATCCTATCTCGGATTTCATGGCCTCTAACCATTTGTCGGAATCCGGGCCCATCATTGCTTCTCCATAGCTCGTTGGTTCATCGTTGTCCAACAACATGATCTCCAAGACAGAGTTATCGTACCACTTAGGAGCAGTACACATCCTTGTCGACCTACGAACTTCGATAGTAACTTGATCCTGAAGCTTCATGATCATCATCATTAACTTCCTCTTCAACTAACGTAGGCTTGACAGAAACATCTTTCTGCACTGCGCTACTCTCTGGTTGAACAAAGGTTTAACAACCACATCAAGTTCTATCTTCCTCCCACTCAATTCTTTCGAGACAAACCTTTCCTCGAGAAAGGATCCGTTTTAGTAACAAACACTTTGCACTTGGATCTGAGATAGAAGGTTCACCCAACTGATCTTAGGGTATTCTATGAAGATGCATTTGTCCGCCTTGGGTTCGACCTCATTAGGTGAAAACATTTTTCACACAAGTGCCGCAGCCCCAAGTATTAAGAAATGACAGCTTAGGTTTCTATCAAACCATAATTCATATGGTGTCATCTCAACGGATTTAGATGGTGCCCTATTTAAAGTGAATGTAGTTGTCTCTAATGCATAACCCCAAAATTATAGTAGTAAAACGACAAGAGACATCATAGCACGCACCATGTCCAATAGAGCATAACTATGATGTTCGGACACACCATCACACTATGGTGTTCCAGGTGGCGTTTAGTTGTGAAACAACTTTCACATTGTCTTAAGTTGTATGCCAAACTCGTGACTCAGATATTCACCTCCACGATCATATCGCAGTCATTTTTATCTTCTTGTCAAGATGATCTTTAAACTTCACTCTGAATTTGCTTGAACCTTTGAAACGATTTAGACTTGTGTTTCATTAAGTAAATATACACTATATCTACTCAAATCATCAGTGAAGGTAAGAAAATAACGATATCCACTGCACGCTACAAGACTCACTAGATTGCATACATCAACATGTATCATTTCCAATGAATCACTTGCCCGCTCCATCCAACGGGGTCCTTTAGTCATCTTGCCCAAGAGGCATGGTTCGCATGTCTCAACCGATTCGAAATCGAATGAGTCCAAATATCCATCAGCATGGAGTTTCTACATGCGCTTTATACCAATATGACATTTTGCGGCAGTGCCACAAGTATGTTATGAACATCAATGTTATGAACATGTGTATTACTACGATCAAGATTTCAACAAACCATTCTCACTGGGTGCATGATCATTGAAGATATTATTCATGTAAACAGAATAACTATTATTCTCTGACTTAAATGAATAACCATATTGCAACAAACATGATCAATCATGTTCATGCTCAACGCAAAACACCAAATAACATTTATTTAGGTTCGTCACTAATCCTGAAGGTAGAGAGAGCGTGCGATGTTGATCACATCAACCTTGGAAACACTTCCAACACATATCGTCACCTCACCCTTAGCTAGTTCTCCGTTTATTCCGTAGCTTTTATTTCGAGTTACTAACATTTAGCAACCAAACCGGTATCCAATACCTAGGTGCTACTAAGAGTACTAGCAAGGTACACATTAGTAACTCGAATATCAAATATACTTCTATCAATGTTGCCAGCCTTCTTATCTACCAAGTATCTAGGGTTGTTCCGCTTCAGCGACCTCTCACCTCATAATAGAAGCACTTAGTCTCGGGTTTGAGTTCAACTTTGGGTTGCTTCACTGGAGCAGCAACTGACTTGCTATCCATGAATTTTCCCTCCTTGCTCTTGCCTTTTTCGAAACTAGTGGTTTGATTAACCATCAACACTTGACGCTCCTTCTTGATTTCTACCTTCGCGGTGTCAAACATCGCGAACAACTCACGGATCAATACTTCTATCCCTGGTGTATTCTAGTTCATCACTAAGTTCTAGTAGCTTTAGTAACAGTGACTTGGAGAACTATATCAATCACTATCTTATCTGGAAGATCAACTCCCACTTGATTCAAGCGATTGTAGTACCCAGACAATCTGAGTACATGCTCAACGATTGAGCTATTCTCCTTCATCTTACAAGCAAAGAATCTTGTTGGAGATCTCATATCTCGCAACACAGGCACGAGCCTGAGATCACAATCTCTGCCCCTAGAACATCTCATATGTTCCGTGACGTTCAAAACGTTTCGGAGCCTCAATTCTAAGCCGTAATGCATGACACACTAAACTATCAAGTAGTCATCGAAACGTGCCTGTCAGATGTTCATAACATCTATGGACAACGCTAGAGGGGGTGGCGCACCGAGCGGTGCATTAAGGACATAAGCCTTCTGTGCAGCAATGAGGACAATCCTCAGATCACGGACCCAGTCCGCAATATTGCTACCAACATCTTTCAACTCTATTTCTCTAGGAACATATACAAATTTAAGGGAGCTACAGCGCGAGCTAGTAATCTACAACATAATTTGCAAAGACACTTTGACTATGTTCATGATAATGAGTTCAATTAATCATATTACTTAAGAACTCCCACTCAAATTGACATCCCTCCGATCATTCGAGTGATACATGATCCGAATTCACCAACTCAAGTCCGATCATCACGTGAGTTGAGGTGGCTGCAATGGTGAACATCATTATGTTGATCATATCTACTATATGACTCATGTTCGACCTTTCGGTCTCTCGTGTTCCGAGGCCATGTCTGTACATGCTAGGCTCGTCAAGTTTAACCCGAGTGTTCTACGCGTGCAAATCTGGCTTGCACCCGTTGTATGTGAACGTAGAGTCTATCACACCCGATCATCACGTGGTGTCTCAACACGACGAACTTTCGCAACGGTGCACACTCGGGGAGAACACGGTTCATCTTGAAATTCAAGTGAGGGATCACCTTATAATGCTACCGCCGTACTAAGCAAAACAAGGTGCATAAAAGGATTAACATCTCATGCAATTCATAAGTGACATGATATGGCCATGAACTTGTGTTTAAGATCTCCATCTTCGAAACACCGGCATGATCTCCATCATCACCGGCACAACACCATGATCTCCATCATCTTGATCTCCATCAATGTGTTGCCATTGGGGTTGTGGCGCCAGCCCTGCTTCTACTTCTATTGCTACCGCTTAGCGATAAAGTAAAGCATTACATAGCGCTTAATGATTGACACGCAGGTCATACAATAATTAAAGACAACCCTGCTCCTGCCGGTTGCCGTACTCAACGACATGCAAGTCATGAAATTCTATACATCACATGATCATCTCATACATTACATATATCTCATCATGTAATTGGCCATATCACATCACAACATACCCTGCAAAAACAAGTTAGACGTCCTCTAATTGTTGTTGCATGTTTTACGTGGCTGCTACGGGTATCTAGCAAGAACGATTCTCACCTACGCATAAACCACAACGGTGATACATAGATTGCTTTTCAACCTTCTCAAGGACCGCCTTTGTCGGATCCGATCCAACTAAAGTGAGAGAAACTGTCACCCGCAAGCCATCTAAGCAATAAGTTGCGTCGAGGGAACCGGTCTCTCGTAAGCGTATGAGTAATGTTGGTCTGGGCCGCTTCATCTCACAATCCCGCTGAACCAAAATCCGACCAAGGGAGGAAGCAATCTAAGCATCAATGCCCACAAACCTTTTGTGTTCTACTCGAGATCTCATCGAACCATCAACCTAGCTCATGATGCCACTGTTGGGGAACGTCGCATGGGAAACAAAAAAATTCCTACGCACACGCAAACCTATCCATGGTGATGAGCATCTACGAGAGGGAGAGTGGATCTACATACCCTTGTAGATCGCTAGGCGGGAAGCGTTAAGAAACGCGGTTGGTGTAGTCGAACATCTTCGCGATCCAAATCGCCGAGCGTCCCGCGATCTCATCATGATCCGTCCCGTGATCCCATCACGATCCGTCCCGCGATCTCATCACGATCCATCTCACGATCTTGATCACGATCTGTCCCGTGAAATCATCATGATCCGTTCCGCGATCTCATCACGAACTGTCTCGCGATCTTGATCACAGTCCTTCCGATCTAGCGCCGAACGGACGGCACCTCCGCGTTCAGCACACGTGCAACTTGATGACGATCTCCACCGTCTTGATCCAGCAAGAGGAGGTGGAGAGGAGATAGAGTTCATCGGCAGCGTGACGGCGCTCCGGTGATGGTGGTGGAGTGATTCCGGCAGGGCTTCGCCTAAGCGCTGCCGAAAACCGATCTAGAGGAGAAACTGTGCACCGGTGAAACGGGTAGCACGTGGCCGGAAATTCTGTCCAAAAACCACCCAATCCACTAGTATATATAGTAGGAGAGGAGAGGAGAGGAAGCCCAGGCCTTTGGGTCGGCCGAAATAGGAGGTGGGAGCAATCCTACTTCACCTCCAATCCTAGTTGGATTAGGATTGCCTCCTATTGGCTGATTTTCCACTTTTTGCTTTAGGACTTTCTCTCCTGCTCCATGGGCCTTTGTGGCTGTTTTCCCAGCCCACTAAGGGCTGGTTATTATTCTCCCACAGCCTATGGACCTCTTGGGGTCGAAATACCCCTCCCGGAGGTCCCCCGGTACACTACCGGTGTTGGAAATATGCCCTAGAGGCAATAATAAATTAGTTATTATCATATTTCCTTGTTCATGATAATCGTTTATTATCCATGCTATAATTGTATTACTCAGAAACTCAGATACATGTGTGGATACATAGACAACACCATGTCCCTAGTATGCCTCTAGTAGACTAGCTCGTTGATCAAAAGATGGTTAAGGTTTCCTAGCCATGGACATGAGATGTCATTTGATAACGGGATCACATCATTAGGAGAATGATGTGATGGACAAGACCCAAACTACAAACGTAGCATATGATCGTGTCAGTTTATTGCTATTGTTTTCTGCATGTCAATGTATATATTCCTATGACCATGAGATCATGCAGCTCACGGATATCGGAGGAGTGCCTTGTGTGTATCAAACGTCGCAACGTAAATGGGTGACTATAAAGGTGCTCTACAGGTATCTCCGATGGTGTCTGTTGAGTTGGCATGGATCGAGACTGTGATTTGTTACTCCGTGTGACGGAGAGGTATCTCAGGGCCCACTCGGTAATGCAACATCACAATAAGCCTTGCAAGCAATGTGACTAATTGTTAGTTGCGGGATCTTGTATTACGGAATGAGTAAAGAGACTTGCCGGTAATGAGGTTGAACTAGGTATGGAGATACCGACGATCGAATCTCGGGCATGTAACATACCGAAGAACAAAGGGAACGTTATACGGGATTAACTGAATCCTTGACATAGAGGTTTGACCGATAAAGATCTTCGTAGAATATGTAGGAACCAATGTGGACGTCCAGGTCCCGCCATTGGTTATTGACCGTAGAGGTGTCTCGGTCATGTCTACATAGTTCTCGAACCCGCAGGGTCTGCACACTTAAGGTTCGGTGACGTTTCGGTAGTGTAGAGTTATGTATGGTGGTGACCGAAGTTTGTTCGGAGTCCCGGATGAGATCCCGGACATCACGAGGAGCTCCGGAATGGTCCGGAGGTAAAGATTCACATATAGGATGTCCCAGTTTGGTCGCCGGAAAAGTTTCGGGCTCATCGGTAGTGTACCGGGAGTATCGGTAGTGTACCGGGAGTGCCGGTAGTGTACCGGGGGACCTCCGGGAGGGGTATTTCGACCCCAAGAGGACCATGGGCTGTGAGAGGTTAATTACCAGCCCTTAGTGGGCTGGGAAAACAGCCACAAAGCCCCATGGCGCAGGAGAGAAAGTCCTAAAGCAAAAAGTGGAAAATCAGCCAATAGGAGGCAATCCTACTCCAACTAGGATTGGAGGTGAAGTAGGATTTCTTCCCACCTCCTATTTCGGCCGACCCAAAGGCCTTGGCTGCCTCTCCTATCCTCTCCTCCTATATATACTAGAGGATTTTACGGTTTTGGGACAGAATTTTCAGCCACGCGCTACCCGTTCCTCTAGTGCATAGTTTCTCCTCTAGATCGGTTTTCCGCAGCGCTTAGGCGAAGCCCTGCCGGAATCACTCCACCACCATCACCGGAGCGCCGTCATGCTGCCGGTGAACTCTCTCTCCTCTCCACCTCCTCTTGCTGGATCAAGACGGTGGAGATCGTCATCAAGCTGCACGTGTGCTGAACGCGGAGGTGCCGTCCGTTCGGCGCTAGATCGGAAGGACCGTGATCGAGATCGCGAGACGGTTCGTGATGAGATCGCGGAACGGATCGTGATGAGTTCGCGGGATATATCGTGATCAAGATCGTGAGACGGATCGTGATGAGATGCGGGACAGATCGTGATGGGATCGCGGGACGGATCGTGATGAGATCGCGGGACGCTCGGCGATTTGGATCGCGAAGATGTTCGACTACACCAACCGCGTTTCTTAACGCTTCCCGCTTAGCGATCTACAAGGGTATGTAGATCCACTCTCCCTCTCGTAGATGCTCATCACCATGGATAGGTTTGCGTGTGCGTAGGAAATTTTTTGTTTCCCATGCGACGTTCCCCAACAGTGGCATCATGAGCTAGGTTGATGGTTCGATGAGATCTCGAGTAGAACACAAAAGGTTTGTGGGCGTTGATGCTTAGATTGCTTCCTCCCTTGGTCGTATTTTGGTTCATCGGGATTGTGATATGAAGCGGCCCAGACCAACATTACTCGTACGCTTACGAGAGACCGGTTCCCTCGACGCAACTTGTTGCTTAGATGGCTTGCGGGTGACAGTTTCTCTCACTTTAGTTGGATCGGATCCGACAAAGGCGGTCCTTGAGAAGGTTGAAAAGCAATATATGTATCACCGTTGTGGTTTATGTGTAGGTGAGAATCGTTCTTGCTAGATACCCGTAGCAGCCACGTAAAACATGCAACAACAATTAGAGGACGTCTAACTTGTTTTTGCAGGGTATGTTGTGATGTGATGTGGCCAATTACATGATGAGATATATGTGATGTATGAGATGATCATGTGTTGTATAGAATTTCACGACTTGCATGTCGTTGAGTACGGCAACCGGCAGGAGCCATAGGGTTGTCTTTAATTATTGTATGACCTGCGTGTCAATCATTAAAGCGCTATGTAATGCTTTACTTTATCGCTACGGTAGCAATAGTAGTGGAAGCATGCAGGGCGTGACAACCCCGATGGCGACACGTTGATGGAGATCAAGTTGATGGAGACCATGGTGTCGTGCCGGTGACGATGGAGATCATGCCGGTGTTTCGAAGATGGAGATCTTAAACACAAGTTGATGGCCATATCATGTCACTTATGAATTGCATGAGATGTTAATCCTTTTATGCACCTTGTTTTGCTTAGGACGACGGTAGCATTATAAGGTGATCCCTCACTTAATTTCAAGATAAATTGTGTTCTCCCCAAGTGTGCACCGTTGCGAAAGTTCGTCGTGTTGAGACACCACGTGATGATCGGGTGTGATAGACTCTACGTTCACATACAATGGGTGCAAGACAGATTTGCACATGCGGAACACTCGGGTTAAACTTCACGAGCCTAGCATGTACAGACATGGCCTCGGAACACAAGAGACCGAAAGGTCGAGCATGAGTCATATAGTAGATATGATCAACATAATGATGTTCACCATTGAAGCCACCTCAACTCACGTGATGATCGGACTTGAGTTGGTGAATTTGGATCATGTGACACTCAGATGACCTGAGGGATGTCAATTTGAGTGGGAGTTCTTAAGTAATATGATTAATTGAACTCATTATCATGAACATAGTCAGTAGTGTCTTTGCAAATTATGTTGTAGATTACTAGCTTGCGCTGTAGCTCCCGTATGTTTTTATATGTTCCTAGAGAAATAGAGTTGAAAGATGATGGTAGCAATATTCCGGACTGGGTCCGTGATATGAGGATTGTCCTCATTGCTGCACAGAAGGCTTATGTCCTTAATGCACCATTCGGTACGCCACCCCCTCTAGCGTCGTCTGTAGATGTTGTGAACATCTGACAGGCACGTTCTGATGACTACTTGATAGTTTAGTGCGTCATGCATTACGACTTAGAATTGAGGCTCCAAGACGTTTTGAATGTCACGGAACATACGAGATGTTCTAAGAGCTGAGATTGTGATCTCAGGCTCGTGCCCGTGTTATGAGATATGAGATCTCAAACAAAGATTCTTTGCTTGCAAGATGAAAGAGAATATCTCAATAGTTGAGCATGTGCTTAGATGTCTGGCTGCCACAATCGCTTGAATCGAGTGGGAGTTGATCTTCCAGATAAGATAGTGATTAATATAATTCTCCAAGTCACTATCACTAAGCTACTAGAACTTGGTGATGAACTATAAATTGCCAGGGATAGAAATGATTCCTGAGCTGCTCGCGATGTTTTGACACCGCGAAGGTAGAAATCAAGAAGGAGCATCAAAGTGTTGATGGTTAGTAAAACCACTAGTTTCGAGAAGGGCAAGGGCAAGTAGGGAAACTTCATGGATGGCAAGTCAGTTGTTGCTCCAGTGAAGCAGCCCAAAGTTGAACCTAAACCTGAGACTGAGTGCTTCCATTATGAGGAGAACGGTCACTGAAGCGGAACAACCCTGGATACATGGTAGATAAGAAGGCTGGCTAAGTCGACAGAAGTATATTTGATATGCATGTTATTGATGTTTACCTTGCTAGTACTCCTAGTAGCACCTGGGTATTGGATACCGGTTCGGTTGCTAAATGTTAGTAGCTCGAAATAAAAGCTACGGAATAAATGGAGAACTAGCTAAGTGTGAGGTGACGATGTGTGTTGGAAATGTTTCCAAGGTTGATATGATCAAACATCGCACGCTCTCTCTACCTTCGGGATTAGTGACGAACCTAAATTTTATTTGGTGTTTTGCATTGAAGCATGAACGTGATTAGATCATGTTTATTGCAACACGGTTATTCATTCAAGTTAGAGAATAATGGTTATTCTGCTTACATGAATAAATACCTTCAATGATCATGCACCCAGTAAGGATGGTTCATTGAATCTTGATCGTAGTAATACACATGTTCATAACAATGATGCCAAAAGATGCAAAGTTAATAATGATAGTACCACATACTTGTGGCACTGCCGCTAAATGTCATATTGGTATAAAGCGCATGAAGAAACTCCATGTTGATGGATCTTTGCACTCATTCGATTTTGAATCGGTTGAGACATGCGGACCATGCCTTTTGGTAAGATGACTAAACCCCGTTTTCTGGCTTGATGAAACGGGCAAGTGACTTATTGGAAACAATGCATGTTGATGTATACGATCCAATGAGTGTTTATAGCTTGCAGTGAATATCATTGTTTTCCTACCTTCACTGATGATTTGAGTAGATATAGTGTATATTTACTTAATGAAAGACAAATATGAATTGTTTGAAAGGTTCAAAGCAAAGTTCAGAGTGAAGTTTAAAGATCATCGTGACAAGAAGATAAAAATTTCTGCGATATGATCGTGGAGGTGAATATCTGGGTTACGAGTTTGGCATACAAATTTAGACAATGTGAAAGCTGTTTCACAACTCACGCCACCTGGAACACCATAGTGTGATGGTGTGTCCGAACGTCGTAGTCATGCCTTATTTGATATAGCACATACTATGATGTATCTTATCGTTTTAATACTATCGTTTTAGGGTTATGCATTAGAGACAACCGCATTCACTTTAAAATAGGGCACCATCTAAATCTGTTGAGATGACACCGTGTGAATTATGGTTTGATAGAAACCTAAAGCTGTCATTTCTTGATGTTTGGGGCTGCGAAGCTTGTGTGGAAAATGTTTTCACCTAATGAGCTCAAACCCAAAGCGGACAAATGCATCTTCATAGAATACGCCAAGAACAGTTGGGTATACCTTCTATCTCAGATCCGAGTGCAAAGTGTTTTTTGCTGGAATGGATCCTTTCCTGAGAAAAGGTTTCCCTCGAAAGAATTGAGTGGGAGGAAGATAGAACTTGATGAGGTTATTGAATCTTGTTTCAATCAGAGTAGCGCAGCGCAGAAAGTTGTTTCTGTGAAGCCTATGTTAGTTGAAGAAAGAAGTTAATGATGATGATCAATAAGCTTCGGATCAAGTTATATTCGAACCTCGTAGGTCGACAAGGACGTGTACTGCTCTTGAGTGGTACAACAACCCTGTCTTATAGGTCATGTTGTTGGACAGCGATGAACCTACGAGCTATGGAGAAGCGATGATGGGCCCGGATTCCGACAAATGGATGAGACCATGAAATCCGAGATAGGATCCATGTATGAAAACCAAGTATAGACTTTGGTAGACTTGCTCGTTGGACGGCAGGTCGTTGAGTACAAATGGATCTTTAAAAATGAAGACAGACGCTGATGGTAAATATCACCATTTGTAAAGCTCGACTTGTTGCAAAGTTGTTTGTGACAAGTTCAAGGAGTTGACTACGATGAGACTTTCTCACTCGTAGTGGTGCTAAAGTCTGTTGGAATTATGTTAGCAGTTGCTGCGTTTTCAATTATGAAATCTGACAGATGGATGTCAAAACATCATTTCCTTAACGGTTTACTTGAGGAAAGGTTGTATGTGATACAACCAGAAGGTTTTGTCAGTCCTAAGGATGCTAAAAGGTGTGCAAGCTTCGGTGATCCTTCCATGGACTGAAGCAAGCATCTCGGAGTTGGAATATACACTTTGATGAGGTGATCAAAGTTTTTGATGTTTATACAAAGTTTACGAGAAACTTGTATTTGCAATAAAGTGAGTGGGAGCACTATAGAGTTTCTGATAAGTATATGTGGTTGACATATTGTTGATCGGAAATAATGTAGAATTTCTGGAAGGCATAAAAGGTTGTTTGAAAAGTGTTTTTCTAAGGAAGACCTGGATAAAGCTACCTAATTGTTGAGCATCAAAATCTATAGAGATAGATCAAGATGCTTGATGAGACTTTCAATGAGTGCATACCTTGACAAGATTTTGAAAGAGTTCAAAATGGATCAGCCAGAGAAATAGTTCTCGTCTGATTTGTAAGGTGTGAAGTTGAGTGAGACTCAAAGCTCGACAACGGCAGAAGAAAGAGAAAGGATGAATGTCGTCCCCTATGCCTTAGCCATAGGCTCTATATTATGCCATGCTGTGTACCGCACCTATGTGTGCCTTGCCACGAGTCTGTCAAGGGGTACAAGAGTGGTCCAGGAGTGGATCACTGGACAACGGTCGGAATTATCCTTAGTAACCAGAGGACTAAGGAAATGTTTCTTGATTATGGAGGTGATAAAGAGTTTGCCGTAAAGAGTTACGTCGATGCAAGCTTTAACACCTATCCGGATGACTAGTAGCAGCAATCTGGATACGTATAGTGGAGCGGCCATTTGGAAATAGTACCAAGTGGAGTGTGGTAGCAGTGTTTACGGTTTGACATAGAGATTTGCAAAGTACACACGGATCTGAATATCGCAGACCCGTTGACTATAAGACCTCTCTCACATGCAAAGCATGATCGAGCCCCAAAACTCATTGGGTGTTAGATTCATAACAATGCGAATCACATGGTGATGTGAACTAGATTATTGACTCTAGTGCAAGTGGGAGACTATTGGAAATATGCCCTAGAGGCAATAATAAATTAGTTATTATCATATTTCCTTGTTCATGATAATCGTTTATTATCCATGCTATAATTGTATTAATCAGAAACTCAGATACATGTGTGGATACATAGACAACACCATGTCCCTAGTATGCCTCTAGTAGACTAGCTCGTTGATCAAAAGATGGTTAAGGTTTCCTAGCCATGGACATGAGATGTCATTTGATAACGGGATCACATCATTAGGAGAATGATGTGATGGACAAGACCCAAACTACAAACGTAGCATATGATCGTGTCAGTTTATTGCTATTGTTTTCTGCATGTCAATGTATATATTCCTATGACCATGAGATCATGCAGCTCACGGATATCGGAGGAGTGCCTTGTGTGTATCAAACGTCGCAACGTAAATGGGTGACTATAAAGGTGCTCTACAGGTATCTCCGATGGTGTCTGTTGAGTTGGCATGGATCGAGACTGGGATTTGTTACTCCGTGTGACGGAGAGGTATCTCAGGGCCCACTCGGTAATGCAACATCACAATAAGCCTTGCAAGCAATGTGACTAATTGTTAGTTGCGGGATCTTGTATTACGGAACGAGTAAAGAGACTTGCCGGTAATGAGGTTCAACTAGGTATGGAGATACCGACGATCGAATCTCGGGCAAGTAACATACCGAAGAACAAAGGGAACGTTATACGGGATTAACTGAATCCTTGACATAGAGGTTCGACCGATAAAGATCTTCGTAGAATATGTAGGAACCAATGTGGATGTCCAGGTCCCGCCATTGGTTATTGACCGTAGAGGTGTCTCAGTCATGTCTACATAGTTCTCGAACCCGCAGGGTCTGCACACTTAAGGTTCGGTGACGTTTCGGTAGTGTAGAGTTATGTATGGTGGTGACCGAAGTTTGTTCGGAGTCCCGGATGAGATCCCGGACATCACGAGGAGCTCCGGAATGGTCCGGAGGTAAAGATTCATATATAGGATGTCCCAGTTTGGTCGCCGGAAAAGTTTCAGGCTCATCGGTAGTGTACCGGGAGTATCGGTAGTGTACCGGGAGTGCCGGTAGTGTACTGGGGGACCTCCGGGAGGGGTATTTCGACCCCAAGAGGACCATGGGCTGTGAGAGGTTAATTACCAGCCCTTAGTGGGCTGGGAAAACATCCACAAAGGCCCATGGCGCAGGAGAGAAAGTCCTAAAGCAAAAAGTGGAAAATCAGCCAATAGGAGGCAATCCTACTCCAACTAGGATTGGAGGTGAAGTAGGATTTCTTCCCACCTCCTATTTCGGCCGAGCCAAAGGCCTTGGCTGCCTCTCCTCTCCTCTCCTCCTATATATACTAGTGGATTGGGTGGTTTTTGGACAGAATTTCCGGCCACGTGCTACCCGTTTCACCGGTGCACAGTTTCTCCTCTAGATCGGTTTTCCGCAGCGCTTAGGCGAAGTCCTGCCGGAATCACTCCACCACCATCACCGGAGCGCCGTCACGCTGCCGGCGAACTCTCTCTCCTCTCCACCTCCTCTTGCTGGATCAAGATGGTGGAGATCGTCATCAAGCTGCACGTGTGCTGAACGCGGAGGTGTCGTCCGTTCGGCGCTAGATCGGAAGGACCGTTATCGAGATCGCGAGACGGTTCGTGATGAGATCGCGGAACGGATCGTGATGAGTTCACAGGACAGATCGTGATCAAGATCGTGAGACGGATTGTGATGAGATCGCGGGACAGATCGTGATGGGATCGCGGGACGGATCGTGATGAGATCGCGGGACGCTCGGCGATTTGGATCGCGAAGATGTTCGACTACACCAACCGCGTTTCTTAACGCTTCCCGCTTAGCGATCTACAAGGGTATGTATATCCACTCTCCCTCTCGTAGATGCTCATCACCATGGATAGGTTTGCGTGTGCGTAGGAAAATTTTTGTTTCCCATGCGATGTTCCCCAACAACCGGCACTCTCGGTACACTACCGATACTCCCGGTACACTACCGATGAGCCCGAAACTTTTCCGGCGACCAAATTGGGACATCCTATATATGAATCTTTACCTCCAGACCATTCCGGAGCTCCTCGTGACGTCCGGGATCTCATCCGGGACTCCGAACAACCTTCGGTCACCACCATACATAACTCTACACTACCGAAACGTCACCGAACCTTAAGTGTACAGACCCTGCCGGTTCGAGAACTATGTAGACATGACCGAGACACCTCTATGGTCAATAACCAATGGCGGGACCTGGATGTCCACATTGGTTCCTACATATTCTACGAAGATCTTTATCGGTCGAACCTCTATGTCAAGGATTCAGTTAATCCCGTATAACGTTCCCTTTGTTCTTCGGTATATTACTTGCCCGAGATTCGATCGTCGGTATCTCCATACCTAGTTCAACCTCGTTACTGTGAAGTCTCTTTACTCGTTCCATAATACAAGATCCCGTGACTAACAATTAGCCACATTGCTTGCAAGTCTTGTTGTGATGTTGTATTACCGAGTGGGCCCTGAGATACCTCTCCGTCACACGGAGTAACAAATCCCAGTCTTGATCCATGCCAACTCAACAGACACCATCGGAGATACCTGTAGAGCACCTTTATAGTCACCCAGTTACGTTGCGACGTTTGATACACACAAGGCACTCCTCCGATATCCGTGAGTTGCATGATCTCATGGTCATAGGAACATATACTTGACATGTAGAAAACAGTAGCAATAAACTGACATGATCATATGCTATGTTTGTAGTTTGGGTCTTATCCATCACATCATTCTCCTAATGATGTGATCCCGTTATCAAATGACATCTCATGTCCATGGCTAGAAAACCTTAACCATCCTTTGATCAACGAGCTAGTCCATTAGAGGCATACTAGGGACATGGTTTTGTCTATGTATCCACACATGTATTTAAGTCTCCGATCAATACAATTATAGCATGGATAATAAACGATTATCATGAACAAGGAAATATGATAATAAAACCTCTAGGGCATATTTCCAACATTTTGGTCGCCGGAAAAGTTTCGGGCTCACCGGTAGTGTACCGAGAGTGCCGGTACTGTACTTGTTAGTGCATCTATTGCCCCTTAGTGATTTTGGTTTGTTGAAGACATATAGGTTAAGAGACTAATGCGTTCGTGAGTGTACACAGGCTCTATAAGTCGATGAGGAGTTCGATACAACCGGAGATTACCGACCCCTAAAAATATATGTCTTCAACTGAACACTTTGGTGAAGACTTGAAGACTTTGCTGAAGACTTTTATGCTGAACAAATCGGTGTGACCTTGAAGATATGAACGAGGACTATGAAGCATGAAGACTGTTGTTTTCGTAGTTTCATTTCCTTTCTCTGAGTCATTGGAAACACCTTACTGTTAAAGGGGGCCGAGGTAATACTAGGGAAAATTTCCAACTGATGCTCAACTCCAAAATCCTCAACCTAAACATTCCTTTGAGTGAAGCCTTTGGAAATCTCTTTCAGCTCAGTCAAGTTCTTCAGTGACAGAGACGAAGTTCTTCTGGTCTCTGAGGAAATTGTTCTGGCTGAGGAGTTAGGATTTCGCCAGTGCGAATTGCCTACAAGTGAGGAACGTGATATGTCTGAGGACTTTCATTGTTCAAAAATCCAACCGTTGCTGTGCTTAGCGCCAGCTATCCCCAATCATTCCTATCCACATAACAGTCATATCATTGGGGGCATTAATGTCATATCATGTCGAGATGCGCCCCCGGCTATAAATAGCCACCCCCCACAACCACTAGCTGGTTGGCTGCTCCGAGAGAGAACTGACACTTGTCATTTGAGAGCATCCCATCCTCCGAGGGCTTTTGTTCGAAAATCATCAGTGAGGAAAAATCCACAATCAAACCACCAACTCAAAGTGATTGAGCATCACTGAAGAAATTCCTGTGTGGAACCGACGCATGTTACCTTTGAGGACTGTGCATCCTCCAGACGGTTAGGCGCCATGGTCTAGTGTGTCCTGCAGTTAATTGGGGAGCACGAAGTGACCTTGGTCTAGAGCATCCAGCAGTAAATTGTGGATCGCCGGGTGACTAGTTTGTGAGGGTTTTGGAAGTCTACCCTGAAGACTTACCACGAGTGTTGGGCGAGGACTGTGTGACCTTATCTCAAGGAGAATACGGTAAGGACTGTGTGTCCTGGGACTGTGTGTCCTCTGGTTTAAATACTAGGCCGCTCCAAACTAGATGTACGACTGTCACAGCAGTTGGAACTGGGTCATCAAGTCATTGTCTTCATCAGGCTACCTGGTTCTATTTCCTCAACCCCCTTATTCCTCGTTTACATGTTGATGAAATTGATCTTTACTGTTTGAAGAATTTCACTGAAGACATACACAAATTCTTCAAGTTACCTTGTTCATCACTACTTATCCTGTATCACGCTACTCATAATTTGTGCATGTTTCATATCATCATGATGACTATGATGCCGCTATGTATTGCATGCACTGAGTACTTATTCTGTTGTTAGTTATTCATCACATTTCAAATTCCTCAAAGTTGAAATTCCTCAAGTGATGAATTTATAAAAATCGCCTATTCACCCCCCTCTAGTCGATATAACGCACTTACAATTGGTATCAGAGAAGGTACTCCCTGCCTCTGTGTGATTTTTGGTTTAACCACCTGGAGTTTTAGTTATGTCGACTGCAGGTATGATCAAGGTTTCTGCGGGTTGCCGTACCTTCGATGGGACAGACTACCCCTACTGGAAGAACTAGATGCGTTTGCACCTTAAAGCTATTGACAACGATCTCTGGTACATTGTGGAAAATGGTGTGCCCTCTGTCACTCCCACTGTTACAACTGCTGATGTGAAGAGATTCAAGCAACTCGACTCTCAAGTGAAGAATATCATCTGCGGCCATCTGAGCAAAGGTCAGTATGGCAGAGTGAGTGCTCTGGAGACTACGAAGCTTATCTGGGATAGGCTATCCAAGGTAAATGAAGGTGTCTTCACTCAACGTGACTCTCGTGTGGATGTTCTTCGCAATCTCTTCAACCGCTTCAAGAGGCTTGACAATGAAAATGTCCAACAAATGTTTGATCGCCTCACTGATATTTCCAATGAACTTCAAGCACTCGGTGCCACTGATATCACGGACCATGAAGTGGTGAAGAAACTGCTAAGATCACTCGATTCCTCATTTGATACTTTGGCTTTGATGATTCAAGAACATGGAGATTACAAAGCTCTTGATCCTGCTGATATTCTCGAAAGACTCAATATTCATGAATTCCAACAAGCTAAGAAGAGAGACCTCTACGGACCAAGCTATGGAAGATCTCGTGCTCTGAAGGAAAAAGCAATTTCCTTATCATAAGAAGAAGATTCTGACAGCAGCCTTGGACATCCTGAAGAACTAAGTCAGGAACTAGCTATGCTTGTGAGGAAATTCCAGAAGTTCTCAAGGAGAGGCAGATTTGGAAAGTTATCAAAAAGTGGCTTGAGGAAATCAGATTCCTAAAAAATTACAAGAAAAGAACATGTCATCGATGCAGGAAGCCAGGCCACTTTATCTCTGACTGTCCTCTATGGGAAAAAGACTCAAAGAAGAAGAAGAAATACAAAGATGATAGTTCTGATGACTCGAAGAAAAATAAGAAATCTTCAAAGTCCTCATGTGCAAAATCCTCATCTTCAAAGTCCTCAAGACACAAGAAGAATGGTTCCAGAAAGGCTCGAGCATTCATCGGCAAAGAAATGGATTCTGAGGAAGAATCTGAAGAATATGAAGAAGAGGAAGAATCTGAAGAAGAATCAGAATCTGGTGTGGCTAGCCTTGCTCTCGCTACTGCTTTCATCAACAAGTCTATTTTCAACGCTGATGAATCTGACTGCACCAACGATTCCGACGTCAGCAATGATGACTACGCTCCCACCTAATACTTCATGGCAAAAGGTTCAAAGGTACAAAAACATCATTCCTCTTCTGAATCAAGTGAAGGTGAATCTGATGAATATGTGAAACCTAGCTATGCTAAACTTGTTAAGCTTGCCACTAAACAACATAGTGCACTTGAAAAGCTTCAGAAAATGCTAGAGAAAAGCGATGATCTGTTAAACCGTGAAGTGGATCATACTCAAACTCTGTCTGTCGATCTCAAAAGTCTTCAGGCAAGGTATGATAACCTCCAGAGTCATCATAATGACCTCTTATCCGATCATGAGAAGCTTTCTTATGAATTTCTTCAGAGAAAGAAAGATCTTGAGAAACGAAAGGTGTCACATGAGGATCTCTAAAGGGAAAACGATTCCTTACTGGCTCAACACATCAGTACCACTCAGGAAGAATTTGTCCCACCTTGTTTGAAATGCATCAAACGTGAAACTGCTAATTCTTCACCTGAATGTTCAAATTCTTCTATTACTGCAAATTCTTCAACTATTCCAGTGGTTTCAAATTCCTCATCTGAGGATACCACAAGTATCACTGATGACAATGCAGGGTTGAAGGAATTGTATGTGACAGGCATATACAAAAGTCACAAAGGGCATCAAATCCTTTGTGATGTCCTCAAAAAGCAGATTCTAAACAAGAACCCTAGGAAAGAGGGTATTTCCTTTGTGAGGAAACTCAACGCTAATGGTTCATACTGGACACCTGAGCAGTATCCCAAAACCTCATGCATTGCTGCAAAAGGCACTCCTGTAGATCCATCAACTTTATCAGGCTTTACATGTGAAACTCCATATTCCTCTGATGAGTCACTTGACTCTATCTTCAAATTCTTCAAAAATCAGAAGGGTGAAGTATTTGCTAGATTTGTTGGAACTAACTGCAGGAATGGCTCTCCATTGAAGAAAATCTGGGTTCCCAAGAGCTACCTACAAAATCTTCAAGTGAATGTCCTCACGACACCACTATTGAAGAAAAGGAACCCCAGATCAAATTCCTCAAGTGGACCAAATTCCTCAAATGGTCAAAATCATCATTCCCATGCTAATGCTTTTGTTTTGCACGGAAAACCTAAGAGTTATGAATATATGCATCATTCTTCAAACCATTATGTTCATAAGTCCTGAAAGAATTTCTCTGCTTATTCATACGAATACTCTAACCCTCTACCTGTGAAACGAAGCACAATTGCTTCAATGCCTCCCTTCTCTTATGGTGCTCGCAGGATGATGAACTCTTTGCCACCCCTTGAGATGTGGGTGGTGAAGAAATCGAACTAATCGTTTATTGCAGGGTCAGGTCTCCAGATGAATTTGAACATCTGATGAACTTGCTGGAGACCTGAGGAAATGCTTGAAAGGACGCAAGCTAACCATGTAGAAATGAATTCCTCATTTCTCACGTCCTCACATTACTTGCTTGCTATATCGTGTGATGAAATTCTATCTGATGAAATTGATGTCATATTCTTCACTCTAAAGCATATGAGTTCGTAAGTTGTACTAATTCATCTGCAGGATGATACTCCAAAAGCTACAGAATGGGTCCTTGATAGTGGATGCACAAGCCACATGACTGGTGACAAAAGTCTTCTGATGAATTTGCCACTTGCTCCATCTCATCTGAAGCATATCACTTGTGCTGACAAAGGAAAAAGCAAGGTATTGGGACTTGGTAAGGTTGGTATCTCAAAGGACCGAACCATGGATAAGGTGATGCTTGTCGAATCCCTTGGGTTCAACCTCATGTCTGTGTCAATGCTTTGTGATCTCGATATGGTTGTGGTATTTGGAAAATATCGTTGTGTTGTCATCATGGAATCTGACACTTCCAAAGTCTTTGAAGGATTTAGGAGAGGAGACTTTATATTGTTGATTTCTCTACAGGACCTCAGCCTACCACATGCCTACTTGAGAAGTCGTTAGAAGGATGGCTGTGGCATCAACGACTTGGTCATGCGGGTATGAGGAACTTGCACACGCTCGTGAAGAAGAAGCATGTCATTGGCATCGAAGGCGTCAAATTCCTCAAGGATCACCTATGTGGGGCTTGTGAATCTGGAAAGATGACCAGATCCAAGCATCCCTCGAAGAAAATCATGACCACTACTCGTCCCTTTGAATGACTTCACATGGATCTCTTTGGTCCCACTCACTATTTCGTACTAACAAATGCTTCAAGTCTGTATGGATTCGTCATTGTAGATGATTACTCTCGCTACACATGGGTGCATATCATTCTGTACAAAAATGAAGTACAAGATGTCTTCAGGCGATTTGTTTCAAGAGCCTCCACCAACTTTGGCGTCAAGATCAAGCATATCAGGAGTGATAATGGGACTGAGTTCAAGAACACGAATCTTGATGAATATCTTGATGAACTTGGTATTACTCATGAATTATCTGCCCCTTATACTCCTAGGCAGAATGGCGTCGTGGAAAGAAAGAACAGGACTCTTGTCGAGATGGCCCAAACCATGCTTGATGAATACAAGACTCCTCGTCGCTTCTGGCCTGAAGCAATCGACACTGCATGCCACGTCATCAACAGGGTATATCTTCACAAATTCTTCAAGAAAACCTCATACGAGCTCATGACAGGCAATAAACCCAATGTAAGTTATCTCAAAGTCTTCGGTGCAAAATGTTGGATCAGAGATCCTCACCACAGTTCTAGGTTTGCACCGAAAGCACATGAAGGTTTCATGCTTGGTTATGGAAAGGACTCGCACTCCTACAAAGTCTTCAACACCTATCACCACAAGGTTGTTGAAACTATAGATGTGCGGTTCGATGAAACTAATGGCTCGCAAAGAGAGCACCTGCCTTCTGTGATAGATAAACAGTCTCCTGAGGAATCCATCAAGCTGAAGTCAACTAAAGATGTTATTACTACTAAAGAAATCATCCCTGCTGGTGAAGACTCTCAATCAGAGATACCTGAAGAAAATGGTGCTGATGAAAGTCCTCAGACAAGTTAACCTGCACATCCAAGAGTGGCAAATGAAGTTCAGATTGACAAAATCATCGATAACATCAATGCACCAGGTCCTCTCACACGCTCTAGGGCTTCTCATTTAACTAACTTTTGTGGGCAGTTTGCCTTTGTCTATATCATAGAGCCCACCAAAGCTGATGAATCATTCAAGGAGCCAGAGTGGATTCAAGCTATGCAAGAGGAATTGCATCAATTCAAGCTCAACAACGTGTGGGAACTTGTCAAGCGGCCAGATCCTCGCAAACATAACATCATAGGTACAAAGTGGATCTACCGCAACAAGCAAGATGAAAACGGCCTTGTGGTGAGGAATAAGGCCCGGCTTGTAGCACAAGTGTACACACAGGTTGAAGGAATTGACTTTGATGAAACTTTTGCACCTGTTGCTAGACTTGAAGCTATTCAAATACTACTTGCTTACGCTAATCATCACAATATCATCTTATATCAAATGGATGTGAAAAGTGCATTCCTCAATGGTAAGATTGAGGAAGAAGTATATGTTGCTCAAACCCCAGGTTTTGAAGATCCTAAGCATCCCGACAAAGTATTCAGACTCAACAAAGCTCTCTATGGCCTCAAGCAGGTCCCACGAGCGTGGTATGACACTCTGAAGGAATTCCTCATAAAGAAAGGCTTCAAAACAGGTTCACTCGACCCAACTCTTTTCACAAAATCCTATGACAATGAACTGTTCATATGTCAAATATATGTTGATGATATTATCTTTGGATGTATTGAAAAATGCTACAGTGATGAATTTCCCTATATGAGGAGTGAAGAATATCAAATGTCTATGATGGCAGAATTGAAATTCTTCTTAGGTCTTCAAATTCATCGGCAAGACAATGGCATTTTCATCTCACAAGAGAAATACCTCAAAGATGTTCTGAGGAAATTCGACATGCAAGACTGCAAAGGCATCAAAACTCCGATGCCTTCAAAAGGACACCTCTGCACTGACGAAAATGATAAAGATTTCGATAAGAAAGTATACCGCTCCATGATTGGCTCTTTATTGTATCTATGTGCATCTAGGCCTAATAGAATGCTAAGTGTTTGCATATGTGCTCGATTCCAAGCAACACCGAAGGAATCACACCATAAGGCTGTGAAACATATTCTTCGATACTTAGCTCACACACCAACGCTTGGATTGTGGTATCCCAAGGGCTCAAATCTTCACCTCGTTGGATACTGTGATGCTGACTATGCTGGAGATCGCGTGGATCGCAAGTCAACCTCAGGCATATGTCATTTCCTCGGACGATCATTAGTCTGTTGGTCCTCGAAGAAGCAGAACTGCGTGTCACTCTCCACTTCAGAAGCTGAGTACATTGCTGCTGGCTCGTGTTGTGCTCAGTTACTATGGATGAAGCAAACCCTCAAGGACTACGGCATCAAGTTGAAGAACGTGCCTCTCTACTGTGACAACGAGAGTGCCATCAAGATAGCGTACAACCCTAATCAACAGTCCAAGACCAAGCACATCTAGATTCGTCATCACTTTCTTCGAGATCATGTACTCAAGGGCGACATCTCCATCAACCACATTCCCACTGAAGAACAACTGGCTGATATCTTCACAAAGCCCTTGGATGAAAAGAGATTTTGCAAGTTGCGGTGTGAGCTAAATATCTTAGAATCTTCGAATGTTCTTTGAAAAAGAACACACATCCTAACACTTATGCAAAATTGATGATTTAGATATGCAACACACGAAGTAACGTTTTCTTCAAAACTATGAAGAAAAACTCTCTAAGTGTGAAGAAATTAATGATGAATTTGATTCTTAGAACTCTACGACAATTATACGCGGTGTCTGAAATCATCATTCTTATACTGTGGGTAACGCCACCAACCAAAAGTTGAGATTCTTCAAAATTGATTTTTTCATCATTTCTGCGAATTCTTCAACTTTCAAATTCCTCAACTTTTCAAATTCTTCAAAACTTTGGGAGACTTATTTTCATTGACTATGTATATCTATGAGTTTTCAATGTCCTCAACAACATTCACTTATTGCTAAATTCTTCAAGTTTGATTTTCATCTAAGTGAATGTGATCGGACCCTATTCCTCATCTATGCTAAACTCAATCCAGTCTGTTCTCAAATTCTTCATATGCGTTCTACTTTGAAACTTGTTCAAAGTCTTCACTGTGTCCTTGACAGCTGAAGAATTTGCGAACGGAAACTTTAAAACTTCTCTACGAAACATTTCGGCGGTTCCCGCTCAAACCGTTCTTATTCCAGCGACTGGATAACCCACGACCCCCCCCCCCCCCCCCCCCCCGCAAATCTCCACTGCTCAGAACGTGGGTGACACCTGTCGCAAGGAGAGCAAGAGTCAGGGGTAAACCTGTCCGAATTCCTCGGGTGGATCCGTTTTCACTCTCTCTATAAATACCCCCTTCCCTACAGCTAAGCTCGGTTACTCTCCTCTCCTACCTCTCCTGAGCTCCTGCCTAGCGCCTCCGCTACAGTCATCATCGCCGGTGAGGAAGAGCTTCGCTGCCTCAACCTCGTCGTCGCCGTACTCACACCGGCCGCGGAAGTCTTCATCCCGCCACCGCTGTAGCTGTCTCCCTCAGCCAAGTTAGGGCGTGGGAGATCTGAACGGACGAACCTCCCCATTCCACCTCAGTGTTCTTCACTAGGGTAATTAAAATTTATTTTTACTGCCCTAGTTTGATCTTCATTTGACTCTACTATTCCTCAAAAGGTGTTTATTCGTTACTGATTCAATTATCAAGCACCTTACATCTCCTCATACTTGATGATTTTCCCTAAGTAATGATTTTCTTCAAGATTCCTCAATTATGCGAATTTCCAAAATTGCACAACTCTAGAACCTAAGACAAAGAACACTTAGTGAAATTCCTTAGGACATCCATGGTCAATTTCCTCAAACCTATTTTTCTTCAAATTTCTGAGAACGCATATGACCTCTTCAAATGCCTCGCACCTATACTCTATTCACAGGTACAGATATGTCTGCTGATGAATCACTAGGTTCTCATCAACTTAACTCATTTGCAACGCTACTTGAAGAAAAGCTGTGTACCTCCTCAGGATCATCAAGAGTTAAAGGTCCTCATTTGAAGAAAATGGCAGACAAAAGAACTTAGAAAGGAGGAAAGAAACATGATGTGCAGACAGCATTTGAAATTCCTGATGACATCTCTGAGGACTATTGCACGCCAGATGAAGAAACTCATGGCAAGGAGACAATGAAACAGAGGAAAATCCATCTGTAGAAGATTGAACGGAGATGGGCTAAGGAGTGGAAAGAATATCGTTATGTTAATCCCAAGTACATGATGAAATTCGCTGTGAAGCCTCCTTGCAGCAGGCCTCCCCTTGCTCCAAATCAGATAGCTGATCCAAATAGTCTCAAGACTGGTGAGGACTTTCCTGCCTTGTGGGAAAAGCAGCAAACCAAGCTGGCGAAGAAAGCCAAAGATGCTGTGAAGAAATTCAATGAGGACTCTAGAGCTGCTGCCACTGCTCGTGCATCCGCAAGTGGTCCGAAGAAATCAATGCTGACAAAGTCAGCTGTGAAGCAAATTTCGTCATCCTCAAAATCCTCACAACTAATTTCTCAGGTCCAAAGGCCTCAAACTTCAAAGGCCTCTGCTGCTGGAAAAGTTGCTGCTCAGTCTTCAGCAGCTGCGAAAAAGTCCTCAACCCCAGTACACTTGGCAACATGCAAGAGGACCGAGGGTTTCTCAAGAAAGCTGAAGAGCTCTGCAAGCCCTTCTGTAACAAAATCTTCAACCAGCCCCTCAGGATTGAAACTGAAGAAAGATGTTGGTAGAGGTCAACGACCAAGTTCCAGCAAGGCCATTGTAACAATTCCCTCAAGATCTGAGGATGATGATGAATATGATGCTGATGATGAAGAGCTTGAAGAAATCATCAGGCCGAGTTAGCTGAAGGCTGCCGTTGCCAAGGATAGCTCAATTCCTCTACTGTTGGATCCAAAGACAATCCTAGATTTCATCGACATCTAGCTTGAGGATCCACAGACACCTCTCTCTGCACTGTAATTGCCTCCCAACATGGACCATGTCCTCACACACTTTATTGCAGAAGAAAAGTGGAAGAGGGAGCAAGCCAAAAGGGCCAAGGCATCAATTGTTCGCAAAGAAAAGTTCCTACGCGAAAATGTGATGAATCTGACTCCAACTCAGTTGGTCACAGTCCAATCTGAAATACAGACTCTCTCTCAAGACCAGGAGAGACTTGATGAAGAATGGAAAGGCACAAAAGACAGATTCATCAAGGTTGCTCAAGCTGCAGTGAAGGATTACAACATATCCACTGCTGCTCGTACTACTGCTCCACAGCCTCAGACTGCTGCTGAAATTCCTCAACCTACTCAGGAATCTGCACCAAAAGAAGCCCCACCTGCTGATGACACTGCTTCTGCACCAGAAGCTGCTACCAGTGCTGCTGAGGAAACTCAGATCACTGATAAACCTGCCAGGACAACTGCCACTGTTGTGCCTGAGGAAAGTGAGAGGCCAGCTAAAGATTTAGCTGCGCCTGAAGAAAATGATGCGGCTGAGGAAACATCTCTCAAAAGAAAGGCATCAGACTCTGAAGCTCCTGCTGGGAAAAGATTGAAGACTTTGACAAGTTCTTCAACGATGCCGATTGATGCTATCCCCATTTCCTCAGCGCCGTCTCTGGAAATAGTTCCCTTTGGTGTAGAATGCACTATTCCCAAGGATGATGATGATGTCCATTCTGCTGCTTCCACAGAGCAGTTGGACGAAGAAATTGAGGTTGAAACATTGCTTCACCTACCAAAGAACCATTGCTTCAGCTTCAGTTCAATGAAGAAAATGCTACAACTGAAGACATGGATGAAGAAATTGATGGTGGTAGCACCACACCTGTCATCCATGATGAATTTTGGGAAGAAGCTCATCCCAACTCTCCCATGGCAACCCCACTTCCACTTATTCCTTAGACTCCTGTGCTAACTGAGGATGTGCAAATAGATTCTGAGCATTTGTATCTGCCAGATCATGAAGATATTCCAGCTACTGCAGATGATGAAAATGAGGATGTTCAAATTACTGATAAAGCTCCAGCTCCTATAGGTGATGAAACTGAAGCTCCTCCAGCAACTGAGGAACCAGCCCTCCAGCTTGTTCCTCACATTCCTGAGGAAACCAAGGGAAGTGCCATGCCAAATCTGCAACATGTGCAGCGAATGCCATTCAAAGGCTCTGGTCGGCCCAAATTCATCAAATCCAACTTCTTCAACGAGCATATGTTCTTTCTCAGGTCCCAACCCACATGATAATGCTCGAGTTAGTCGCTCACGGTTTTGGACTGCTTCCCAGATGAATTACTATGCATCTGTCCTCTGTGAGAAGAAGAAGATATTTGAGCATCATCATATCCCTCACGTGGACATGGAATCAATTCCCTCATACACACCTGTGCTTCAAATCCTGTATGATGCTGGCTTATTGCCTTTCTGCGTGGATATCTGCGATTGGAACAAGGAACTCATTCTTCAGTTCTATGCAACCCTTTCATAAGTGGAAATTCCTCAGACATCAACTCTTGGGTGCTAGACTGGATGACTGGAACTAAGCACTTTACTGCAACATCTTCTGAATTGCTTCAAACTGTTCCACTACCAATTCCTTCAGAAGATGCACGGCTTGTGTTCAATGATCCACCACTTCCAAATCAAATGATGGATGTGCTGATGAAGAAACTGGCCCCTGGACAACCTCCAAGAACCACCTTCCTAGTGAAGAACTTACTTTATGTGCCAAGGACTGTATACATAATCCTCACCCACACTATGTGTCCTCAGAAAGGGGATAATTCTGAAGAAGAAGAAGAAGTTGAAGGAATCATGGAGAATTTGCTTTTCAACATCATCCATGGGATTCCCATCAACTTCCATGATTTCTTCATGAGAACACTCGCTAAATCTGCAATGGCTCCATTTGAATTGAAGATCTTCGCTCCATGGATCATGAATTTCATCAGGTCCAAGTCTTCAATTCCCTACAAAGGTGACTTCCAGAATCACTTTGCATTCCTTCCACCAATCGAAGTACTCAAGAGTACCATTGCTAAAGGGAAAGGCAATGACATCATTGATGAAGGAACTCGTCCCATGGATGGACAGCTTCGTCAAGCAGCATCCTACTCAACAAATGATGATTCTGCTACACAGGACTCTACAGCAAAAGCCTCAGCTCCAAAGCCTCGTGCCACTGCTCCTTGTGTGATGACTGACCGAGAACTTCTCCTCAGTCTTCCTCAAAAGGTTGACCGAAACCATAAGTGGGTCAAACGTCAACTAGGTGCTATTCTTCAAAACATGACTGTGACACAGAATTCGGTGAAGAAAAACCATTACTATGTGCATGAAATCCTCAACCGCACTTGGGCTATTCTGTCTGCCGTTATGCCTCCTGAGGAATTGAGTGAGCTGAATCTTGAAGAACATCATGACTCGGCTCGTCAACCTCCGAAGAAGTTCAAGAAAGTCCAAGTTCCTCAGCTAGTCACAACCATATTCTTCATTGCGCGAATTGCATGAAGATGAGGACACTGAAGGTACTACTGCGGGCCCTGCTTCAACGAACGACCCCGACGCTGACACTCCTTCACCAACACGATGAATTTCTTCAAGGGCGTTAGTCCTTAGTTTTCGTCCCTTTTTGTCTTCAATGACAAAGGGGGAGAAAATTTGAGTTAGTCTTCAAGCGGATTTATATAAATGGGCTGTTTTCGTGTAAGTTACAACTCTCGTTCTTCTGATACTTTTGATTGAGTTGTAAACTTAAGTCCGATGGTGGTCTGACTCTTTTGAACTATTTCCTCAAATGTTTAATTCCTCAAGTATCTTAATGCATGCATGCTGAATCCGTCAGACCCCATCTTCTTCACACATTTTTAAATTCTTCATATCGTATATTCAAATGCATGTATGGATTACAATATATAGGGGGAGTTATTCATGTTTTAACCTGCCATGTGCATTCGCAGTCCAAAGTAAATTCCTCAAATATGCACATCTTCAGGGGGAGCTCATCTATATCTTGCAATCAACTTCCTCATACTCTGCACTTACATTCCATATCTTTAATCCCCGTTGAAAACTTAACCTATTTGTCATCAACACCAAAAATGGGGAGATTGTTAGTGCATCTAGTGCCCCTTAGTGATTTTGTTGTGTTGAAGACTTATAGGTTAAGAGACTAATGCGTTCGTGAGTGTACACAGGCTCTATAAGTCGATGAGGAGTTTGATACAACCGGAGATTACCGACCCCTAAAAATATATGTCTTCAACTGAAGACTTTGCTGAAAATTTTTAGGCTGAAGAAATCGGTGTGACCTTGAAGATATGAACGAGGACTATGAAGTGTGAAGACTTTTGTTTTCGTAGTTTCATTTCCTTTCTCTGAGTCATTGGAAACACCATACTGTTAAAGGGGGCCGAGGTAATACTAGGGAAAATTTCCAACTGATGCTCAACTCCAAAATCCTCAACCTACACATTCCTTGGAGTGAAACCTTTGGAAATCTCTTTTGGCTCAGTCAAGTTCTTCAATGACAGAGACAAAGTTCTTCTGGTCTCTGAGGAAATTGTTCTGGCTGAGGAGTTAGGATTTCGCTAGTGCGAATTGCCTACAAGTGAGGAACGTGATATGTCTGAGGACTTTCATTGTTCGAAAATCCGACCGTTGCTGTGCTTAGCGCCAGCTGTCCCCAATCATTCCTATCCACATAACAGTCATATCATTTGGGGCATTAATGTCATATCATGTCGGGATGCGCCCCCGGCTATAAATAGCCACCCCCACAACCACTAGCTGGTTGGCTGCTCCGAGAGAGAACTGGCACTTGTCATTTGAGAGCATCCCATCCTCCGAGGGCTTTTGTCCGAAAATTATCAGTGAGGAAAAACTCACAATCAAACCACCAACTCAAAGTGATTGAGCATCACTGAACAAATTCCTGTGTGGAACCGACGCTTGTTACCTTTGAGGACTGTGCATCCACCAGACGGTTAGGCGTCATGGTCTAGTGTGTCCTATAGTCAATTGGGGAGCACGAAGTGACCTTGGTCTAAAGCATCCAACAGTAAATTGTGGATCGCCGGGTGACCAGTTTGTGAGGGTTTTGGAAGTCTACCCTGAAGACTTACCACGAGTGTTGGGCGAGGACTGTGTGACCTTAGCTCAAGGAGAATACGGTAAGGACTGTGTGTCCTGGAAGTGTGTGTCCTCTGGTTAATATATGAGGCCGCTCCAAACCAGACGTACGACTGTCACAGCAGTTGGAACTAGGTCATCAAATCATTGTCTTCATCAGGCTACCTGGTTCTATTTCCTCAACCCCCTTATTCCTCGTTTACATGTTGATGAAATTGATCTTTACTGTTTGAAGAATTTGACTGAAGACTTACACAATTTCCTCACCTCAAATTCTTCAAGTTACCTTGTTCACCACTACTTATCCTGTATCACGCTACTCATAATTTTTGCATGTTTCATATCATCATGATGACTATGCTGCCTCTATGTATTCCATGCACCGAGTAATTATTCCGCTGCTGGTTATTCATCACATTTCAAATTTCTCAAAGTTGAAATTCCTCAAGTGATGAATTTATAAAAATCGCCTATTCACCCCCCCCTCTAGTCAATATAACGCACTTTCAGTACCGGGAGACCATAATGACTTGCACGTCGATGAGTACGGCAACCGGCAGGAGCCATAGGGTTGTCTTTAATTATTATATGACCTGTGTGTCAATCATTAAGCGCTATGTAATGCTTTACTTTATCGCTACGGTAGTAATAGTAGTAGAAGCATGTTGGGCGTGACAACCTCGATGGCGACACGTTGATGGAGATCAAGATGATGGAGATCATGGTGTCGTGCCGGTGACGATGGAGATCATGTTGGTGCTTTCATGATGGAGATCAAAAGCACAAGATCATGGCCATATCATGTCACTTATGATTTGCATGTGATGTTAATACTTGTATGCACCTTGTTTTGCTTAGAACAACGGTAGCATTATAAGGTGATCCCTCACTTAATTTCAAGATAAATTGTGTTCTCCCCGAGTGTGCAATGTTGCGAAATTCGTCGTGTCGAGACACCACGTGATGATCGGGTGTGATAAACTCTACGTTCACATACAACGGGTGGAAGCCAGTTTTGCACGTGCAGAACACTCGGGTTAAACTTGACGAGCCTAGCATGTACAGACATGGCCTCGGAACACAAGAGAC
Source organism: Hordeum marinum (assembly GCA_022496015.1). Taxonomy (NCBI): domain Eukaryota; kingdom Viridiplantae; phylum Streptophyta; class Magnoliopsida; order Poales; family Poaceae; genus Hordeum; species Hordeum marinum. The sequence goes on from CM039673.1 coordinate 585,440,449, forward strand.
CGAAATGTCGAACATGAGTCATATAGTAGATATGATCAACATGATGATGTTCACCATTGAAACCACCTCAACTCACGTGATGATTGGACCTGAGTTGGTGAATTTGGATCATGTATCACTCGAATGACCGGAGGGATGTCAATTTGAGTGGGAGTTCTTCAGTAATATGATTAATTGAACTCATTATCATGAACTTAGTCAGTAGTGCCTTTGCAAATTATGTTGTAGATTACTAGCTCGCGCTGTAGCTCCCTTGAAATTTTTATATGTTCCTAGAGAAATAGAGTTGAAATATGATGGTAGCAATATTGTGGACTGGGTCCGTGATCTGAGGATTGTCCTCATTGCTGCACAGAAGGCTTATGTCCTTAATCCACCGCTCGGTGCGCCAACCCCTCTAGCGTCCTCCATAGATGTTATGAACATCTGAGAGGCACGTTCTGATGACTACTTGATAGTTTAGTGCGTCATGCATTACGGCTTAGAATTGAGGCCCTGAAACGTTTTGAACGTCACGGAACATATGAGATGTTCTAAGAGCTGAGATTAGGATCTCAGGCTCGTGCCCATGTTGCGAGATATGAGATCTCCAACAAGATTCTTTGCCTGCAAGATGAAAGAGAATAGCTCAATCGTTGAGCATGTGCTCAGATTGTTTGGGTGCTACAATCGCTTGAATCGAGTGGGAGTTGATCTTCCAGATAAGACAGTGATTTATATAGTTCTCCAAGTCACCTTCACTCAGCTACTAGAACTTGGTGATGAACTATAAAATGCCAGGGATAGAATTAATGATTCCTGAGCTGTTTGCGATGTTTGACACCGCAAAGGTAGAAATCAAGAAGAAGCGTCAAGTGTTGATGGTTAGTAAAACCACTAGTTTTGAGAAGGGCAAGGGCAAGGAGGGAAACTTCATGGATGGCAAGTTAGTTGCTGCTCCAGTAAAGCAACCCAAAGTTGAAACCCAAACCCGAGACTAAGTACTTCGATTATCAGGAGAGCGGTCGCTGAAGCGGAACAACCCTAGATACTTGCTAGATAAGAAGGCTGACAACATCGACAAAAGTATATTTGATATACGTGTTATTGATGTGTACCTTGCTAGTACTCCTAGTAGCACCTGGGTATTGGATACTGGTTCGGTTGTTAAGTGTTAGTAACTCGAAGTAAAAGCTACGGAATAAACAGAGACTAGCTAAGTGTGAGATGACGATGTGTGTTGAAAATGTTTCCAAGGTTGATGTGATCAACATCGCATGCTCTCTCTACCTTCGGGATTAGTGATGAACCTAAATAAATTTTATTTGGTATTTTGCGTTGAGCATGAACATGATTAGATCATGTTTATTGCAACACGGTTATTCATTTAAGTTAGAGAATAATGGTTATTCTGTTTACATGAATGATACCTTCAATGGTCATGCACCCAGTAAGAATGGTTTGTTGCATCTTGATGGTAGTAATGCACATGTTCATAACATTGATGACAAAAGATACAAAGTTAATAATGATAGTACCACATACTTGTGGCACTGCCGCTAAATGTCATATTGGTATAAAGCGGATGAAGAAACTCCATGCTGATGGATCTTTTGACTCATTCAATTTTGAATCGGTTGAGACATGTGAACCATGCTTCTTGGGCAAGATGACTAAGGACCCCGTTTTCTAGATTGATGGAGCAGGGAAGTGATTTATTGGAAATGATACATGTTGATGTATGGAATCCAATGAGTCTTGTAGCGTGCGGTGGATATCGTTATTTTCTTAACTTCATTGATCATTTAAGTAGATATAGTGTATATTTACTCAATAAAACACAAGTCTGAATCATTTGAAAGGTTCAAGCAAATTCAGAGTGAAGTTTAAGATCATCGTGAAAAGAAGATAAAAATGCCTGCGATGTGATCGTGAAGGTGAATATTTGAGTTACGAGTTTGGCATACAACTTTAGACGATGTGAAAGTTGTTTCACAACTCGCGCCACCTGGAACACCATAGTGTGATGGTGTTTCCGAACGTCATAGTCGTGCTCTATTGGATATGATGCATGCTATGATGTCTCTTATCGTTTTGCTACTATAATTTTTGGGTTATGCATTAGACACAACTACATTCACTTTAAATAGGGCACCGCCTAAATCCCTTGAGATTACACCGTGTTACTATGGTTTGATAGAAACCTAAACTGTCATTTCTTAATGTTTGGGGCTGCGATGCTTGTGTGGAAAATGTTTTCACCTAATGAGGTCGAACCCAAAGTGGACAAATGCATCTTCATAGAATACCCTAAGAACAGTTGGGTGAACCTTCTATCTCAGATCCAAGCATAAAATGTTTGTTGCTAAAACTGGGTCCTTTCTCGAGAAAAAGTTTCTCTCGAAAGAATTGAGTGGGAGGAAGAGAGAACTTGATGAGGTTATTGAAACTTTGTTTCAACGAGAGAGTAGCGCAGCACAGGAAGATGTTTCTATGAGGCCTATGTTAATTGAAGAGGAAGTTAATGATGATGATCATGAAGCTTAGGATCAAGTTACAATCGAACCTCGTAGGTCGACAAGGATACGTATTGTTGCTGAGTGGTACGACAACCCTGTCTTGGAGGTCATGTTGTTGGCCAATGATGAACCTACGAGCTATGGAGAAGCGATGATGGGCTCGGATTCCGACAAATGGTTAGAGGCAATGAAATCCGAGATAGGATCCATGTATGGAAACCAAGTATAGACTTTGGTAGACTTGCTCATTGGACGGCAGGTCGTTGAGTACAAATGGATTTAAAATGAAGACAGATGTTGATGGTAAATGTCAGCATTTGTAAAGCTGACTTGTTGCAAAGATGTTTGTAACAAGTTAAAGGAGTTGACTGCGATGAGACTTTCTCACTCGTAGCGATGCTAAAGTCTGCTAGAATTATGTTAGCAGTTGCTGCATTTTCAATTATGAAATCTGGCAGATGGATGTCAAAACATCGTTTCCTTAACGGTTTACTTGAGGAAAGGTTGTATGTGATATAACCAGAAGGTTTTGTCAGTCCTAAGGATGGTAAAAGGTGTGCAAGCTTCAGTTATCCTTCTATGGACTGAAGCAAGCATCTCGGAGTTGGAATATGCACTTTGATGGGGTGATCAAAGTTTTTGAGTCTATACAAAGTTTATGAGAAACTTGTATTTACAATAAAGTGAGTGAGAGCACTATAGAATTTTTTATAAGTATATGTGGATGACATATTGTTGATCGGAAATAATGTAGAATTTCTGGAAAGTATAAACGGTTATTTGGAAAGTGATTTTCAAAGGAAAACCTGGATAAAGCTACCTAATTGTCGAGCATCAAGATCTATAGAGATAGATCAATATGCTTGATGAGACTTTCAATGAGTACATACCTTGAAAAGATTTTTGAAAGAGTTCAAAATGGACCAGTCAGAGAAAGAGTTCTCGCCTGATCTGTAAGGTGTGAAGTTGAGTGAGACTCAAAGCTCGACCACGACAGAAGAAAGAGAAATGACGAACGTCGTCCCCTATGCCTTACCCATAGGCTCTGTATAGTATGCCATGCTGTGTACCGCACCTGTGTGTGCCTTGCCATGAGTCCACCAAGGGGTACAAGAGTGATCGAGGAGTGGATCACTGGACAGTGGTCAAGATTATCTTTAGTAACTAAAAGACTAAGGAGATGTTTCTCGATTATGGAGGTGATAAAGAGTTCGTCGGAAAGAGATACGTCGATGCAAGCTTTAACACCAATCCGGATGACTCATAGTAGCAATCTGGATACGTATAGTGGAGCAGCCATTTGGAATAGTACCAAGTGGAGTGTGGTAGCAGTGTTTACAGTTTGACATAGAGATTTGCAAAGTACACACGGATCTGAATGTCGCAGACCCATTGACAATAAGACCTCTTTCACATGCAAGTAACATACCTCTTTCACATCTGAATGTCGTAGGTATGGAGATACCGACGATCGAATCTCGGGCAAGTAACATACCGAAGAACAAAGGGAACATCATACGGGACTAACTGAATCCTTGACATAGAGGTTGGACCGATAAAGATCTTCGTAGAATATATAGGAACCAATATGGGCATCCAGGTCCTGCTATTGGTTATTGACCGTAGAGGTGTCTCGGTCATGTCTACATAGTTCTCGAACCCGCATGGTCTGCACACTTAAGGTTTGGTGACATTTAGGTAGTATAGAGTTATGCATGGTGGTGACCGAAGGTTGTTTGGAGTACCGGATGAGATCCTAGATGTCACGAGGAGCTCCGGAATGATCTGGAGGTAAAGATTGATATATAGGAAGTCCTATTTTGGTCGCCAGAAAAGTTTCGAGCTCATCAGTAGTGTACCGGGAGTGCCGGGAGTGTACCGGGAGACCATGGGAGGGGTATTTCGACCCAAGAGGCTACATGGGCTGTGGGAGAGTGAATACCAGCCCTTTGTGGGCTGGTCGAAGTCCCACACAAGGCCCATGAGGCTGGGAAGAAAAGCCCAAAGAGAAAAAGGTGGGAAAAGGCAAAAATAGGATGAATCCTAGTCCTACTTGGATTGGAGGTGGATTCCACCTCTCCTACTAGGTTCGACCGACCCAAGGGCTGGATCTTTGAGAGACAAGCCTCCTCTTATATATACTAGAGGTTTTAGGGTTTTTTGCACCTGATTTTCAGCCACGTGCTACCCGTTCCTCCAGTGCATAGTTTCTCCTCTTGATCGGATTTCTCTAGTGCTTAGGCGAAGCCTTGCCGGAATAGCTCCACCACCATCGCCGGAGCTCCGTCACGCTGCCGGAGAACTCTCCTACATATCCACTCCCTCTTGCTGGATCAAGAAGGAGGAGATCGTCATAAAGCTGTACGTGTGCTGAACGCGGAGGTGCCATCCGTTCGGCGCTAGATCGGAAGGACCATGATCAAGATCGTGAGACGGATCGTGATGAGATCGTGGGACGGATCGTGATGAGATCACGGGACGGATCGTGATGAGTTCGCGAGACGGATCGTGATTGGATCGAGGGACGGATCGTGATGTGATCGCAGGACGCTCGGCGATTTGGTTCGCGAAGATGTTCGACTACACCAACCGCGTTTCTTAACGCTTCCCGCTTAGCGATCTACAAGGGTATGTAGATCCATTCTCCCTCTCGTAGATGCTCATCACCATGGATAGATCTTGCTTGTGCATAGGAATTTTTTGTTTCCCATGCAACGTTCCCCAACATTAATATGCTATTTTATATTAGTTTTGGGACTAACCTATTAATCTAGAGCAAGTGTCAGCTTCTGTTTTTCCTTGTTTTTGAGTTTTGCAGATATGGGATATTAAACGGAGTCCAAACGGAATAAAACCTTCGAAAGGATTTTTTTTGGAAGAAAACAAGTCGATCAAGCTTGGAGTGCACGTCAGGGGAGGTGCCAGGGCGCCACAAGCCTGCTAGGCGCGCCCCCTGGTTGCGCCTAGCTGGCTTGTCGCTCCCTGGTATGTCTCCTAACCCTGTTATTTGGCCTATAAATAGTCAAACATCCCCCCAACATCAGAACAAGCCACGAAAATACTTTTGCGATGCCGGAAGCCTATGTTCCCGGGAGATCCAATCTTGGGGCATTCTCCGGTAATCTGTCGGAGGGGGAATCAATCACGGAGGGCACCGATATCAACTCCATTGCCCCTCTGATGATGCGTGAGTAGTCAACCATAGACCTACGGGTCCATAGCTTGTATCTAGCTGGCTTATTCTCTCTCTTTGATCTTCAATACCATGTTCTTCATGACCTTCATGGAGATCTATCCGATGTAATCCTCTTTTGTGGTGTGTTTGTCAAGATCCGATGAATCGTGGGTTTATGTTCAGATTATCCATGATCTTAGTTGAATCTCCTCTGAATTCTTATTTGCATGCTTTCATATCCTTGCAAGTCTCTTCGAGTTATTGGTTTGGTTTGGCCAACTAGATTGGTAATTCTTGCAATGGGAGAACTTCTTGGTTTTGGGTTCAACCTTGCAGTGTCCTCACCCAGTGAAATAGTAGGGGTAGTGAGGCATGTATTGTATTGTTGCCATCAAGCGTAACAAGATGGAGGTTTTCATCATATTGCTCGAGTTTATCCCTCTACATCATGTCATCTTTCTTAATGTGTTACTCTGTTCTTCATGAACCTAATACTCTGGATGCAGGCATGAGTCAGTCGATGTGTGGAGTAATAGTAGTAGATGTAGAATCGTTTCGGTCTACTTGACACGAATGTGATGCCTATATGCATGATCATTGCCTTGGATATCTACATGATTATTCGCTTTTCTATCATTTGCTTGACAGTAATTTGTTTACCCATCATGATATTTGCCTTCCAGAGAGAAGCCTCTAGTGAAATCTATGCCCCCCGGGTCTACTTTCCATCATATACTATTAGATCTATAAATAAAAAATACCAAAAATACCTTGCTTCAATTTATTTATCTTTTACTTTCCGCACCCGTTTATATCTATCTCTTTCAGATATAATCCTTGCAAATAACCGTGAAGGGATTGACAACCCCTTTATAGCGTTGGGTGCCAGAATTTGATTGTTTGTGTAGGTGCATCCATTTGTGACTTGCTTGTTCCTCCTACTGGATTGATACCTTGGTTCTCAACAACTGAGGGAAATACTTATCTACTTCACTGCATCACCCTTTCCTCTTCAAAGAAAAACCAACGCAAGCTCAAGAGGTAGCACGTGGGTGCGACAACACGGTAGGGACACGCTACTCGCGCGTGGCGGCGCGTCTTGCTGGTGGAGCGGCGGTGGCGGCGCGTCCACCTATGGAGGCTGCGTGGTGGCGTGGTGCGTGACGATGGCGTGTGCTATGGATCTGGCGCTGGTGGCCCGATCTGACCGGTGGGAATCTTTAGACGGCATAAGGAGGTGGTGGCGGCCCATAGTGGGACTGTTCGTCTAAATACAGTTATCCAATTTTAAGAGAACTGTTTCGAAGTGACATGTCACATCTTTCTGAAATTTTGGTGCAATTCTTAAACGAAGTCTTTAACCTAAAAGCATGAAAGCAATTGTTGTTCAGAGCTTCCACATGATGTCAAGCATTCAATTATATCCCTAGCATGAATGTTCTGTATTTTCAGCGATGTGCTCTAATGTGTCTTTTGCAGGAGGAAAAAGGGCAAGCGCAAGCGAAAAAGGTAAAGGTGGTGGGGTCATGGAGGAACAACTGAAAGTAGTAAAATGGTATGTGGTGGGCAATTCTTGATATACATAATTAACTGTATAAACACAAATACATGTTTCAAACGCTTCTGCTGACCTCAAGATCATACAGCTGTTTTTTTTGCCTATGCCAATAGAGTAATATGTCTTGTTTATTCTTAAAGAGAAGAAACCAACGCTTCTGCTGACCCATAAGCTCCTTACGGAGATGGTGGGCGTGTTGGGTGATCTGAGTTGAGGATCGATGTGTTAACACATGGTTATTGACTTCTCGTATTTATTACTATTTGCATTTTTGAGACTGAGATGGCTCCTCTGTGTTGGCATTTCAGTACTATAGTCCAATTCTGCGCAGCAGTAACTTCAAACCGTGTTCAAATATTTCAAGATATGGTATGAAGCTAGCTAAGCACTTCTATCATTTCTAGCAACATGTGATTCACTGAACAAAACAAGGGCTGCACTGAAATATGGAATGCCTGCTAAAAGTTTAAAAAGCAAAGAAAATGCAGTTTATGATAGTGTATTATAATCAAGACTTGTTTAACGTTTGTAGGAAGCAAACAAAGGACTGCACTCAAAAGTTATCATGAAGCCAACGATCCTCGTCAACTGGATGTTTTAGCTTCGTTTTGTACAACTAACATCTCACACTTGCATCTTTTAGCCATCTTTTTTGTGAACCTGATGCATGGTGTCTTGGTGGTTATCTTTAGAACTGACTGAAGTATATGCATGTATGTGACAATTTGTTAATGGAACAAAAAATGTTCCGTGAACTGATGTATTGTGTCTTGATGATTTCATTAAATGAGCAGATGAACTAATGTATGGTGTCTTGGTGATTTCATTAAGTGAACAGATAAACTGTATGCATAGAATTTGGTGTGTTGGCGATTTCATTAACTAAACTTTTGCTTGTCCAAACAAAATATTGATGACCAGTTGGTCGGCAAAAGAAATCACCATCTTCTTGTTGGTCGGCAAAGGCTCATGGCATGGGCGACAAAAAGTTTGTCGGTAAAGCAAATGCTATCAGACAGCCGGTCGGCAAAACATACTATCGGGCAGTCGGTTGGCAAAAAATATTATCGAACAGTCGGTCGGGAATGATTTTTGATAGCCGTCAAACAGTCGGTCGGCAAATCTATGTCAGTCGGGAAAGGGCTTTCCTGTCTGGACTTTCTCCAACAAACAAGGCCGGTCGGCAATAGTCTTTCCTGACCGACTGTGTGTTGGTAGAATCTATGTTCCCAACCAACCCGGCTGTCGAAAATGCAGTGTCATGGTGTAGTGTAGTCTGCACGGGTGCAAGCCTTTGCATTATGCCCCTCTTCCTTGTTGCTTGGTGTGGCCGTCGGCAGCCTCTAGGTTGTGTTGCCCCGCTTCACCAGGAGTGGCTCCTAAAGTGGAGGTGTCGACCCAAACTCGGGGGTTGTTGCCGGGCTAGGAGTGTTTTCGCTCCTCCTATCGAGGGTGGTGCGTTGAGAAGAGGGTGCTTGGTGGTGGCGGCCCCGGAAGGAGGGCTACACGGTTGGCTTTCCGGCAGGCTCCATGGTGGCGGTGGTGACTTCATCCCTTGGTTGTGTGGGTAGAAAGGGGTGTAATGATGGGAGGTGATGGCCTGTCCCTCCCCTTCGAGTGTGACAGTGCCCGGATCTAGTCTGACTAGGTTGACATTCCTTGTGGTGCTGGCCGGGGTGCCTCATGGTAGTGCAAGCGAGTTTTCAGGCGAAACCTTCGCGCTTTGGCGCCGCCGCCGACGGCGCCCGTGGGTGCCGTGTTATTCCTGAAGATGTCGTCGTGGATTGCGCCTTTGTACGAGGGCTATGGGCGCAAACTCTTGTCTATGTGTGTGGACTCGACAATTGTGACGCTTTGCGCCATTACCTTCTTGAAGGCGTTGCCGTTGAGCTCATGCGTCTTCGGTTAGGCCTCGTTGAAGTGTTAAGCTAATTGTATGCTTCTTATTGTATTTGTCGGTTTGTTTTGTAAGAGGGCCTTCTCATCATAATGTATCATTTCGCTGTGTACTCTGTATTGGTGCTTTATACATAAAGCGGGGCAAAAGCCTATTTCTAGAGTTAATCATCTTATTTTTAGCAGCAAAAATGACTGCTTGGCTATGTCGTCTTGTACTGCCTGTTCACTCTTCCTAATTGGTTCAGACTAATTCCGATTAACAAACAAATTGGCCAAAATACACCCATGCATGCATCGTCTATAACACTAAGCTCACTAGGTTCAAAGAGCTCACATTTAACTGAGGTATTGAATTAGAATTAGATCACTCGAATTTGACCTGGTCAACAATTTCTCAAAGATCTATGATTCAATTATTTATATTATACACTCTGCTTCCTAATTTTTAAGTGCTCACAATAAATTGAGGTATTAAATTTAAAACTGAGTCATCCCATTTTTACCGGGACAACAATTTCTCAAGCTCTCACGTTCAATTATTTTAGTTCACTATGCTTCTTAATTTTAAAGCTCTTTCATTCAATTGAGAATTCAATTTTGAATTTGGTTTACGATCTTGACGGGGCCAATGATTGTTCAAATCAATAAACAACAACTGACCTATAAAAATATATGAATCTCGCACAACCTCATACCATCTAGAAAAAAAGAAGCACCACAAGGTGATATTATAGCACCAGTATAGTATATGCAACCATCAAGATAGTAATTTTTCCACATAAATATATGTTGGTTAGCGGATAATGCAGATTCACACCAAGAAAGGCCCACCAAATCACCACATTACAAATAAAATAAAACACACACTATCATCTACCCCGCCCACCAAACTAAATATTCCATCAATTCCAAAATATAAGGAGTATTAGTTTTTAGAAAGTCATTTTTTTTAACTTTGACCAAGTTCTGAGCAAAAATATCAGCATCCACAATATAAAACAAAAAAAAGTATGCAAATTCATTTCGTGGGGAATCTAAAAATACAGATTTGATATTATAGATTTTGATATATTTCTCTACAAATTTAACCAAACTTAACAAGTTTGACTTTTAAAAAAAATAGTACACCATATATTTTGAAACAGAGTGCTATTTGTGTACAGAAAAAACCAAAGACGCATCAAAGCCCGCCCCACCCTTTTAGTATACAACATGTCTTAGAGACGCACAGCGATTGTGCAAACTGGGAACTGACAATTACCAGCACAAATATCAGAAAATATAGATGGAATAAAACTGTAACAAAGGGAGAAGCAGCCAAACAGAGAGTCATAGAGACAGCGAGACGAAGTCTGGTGTGAATACGGCATTTTTTTCTATCATTGTCGCCGACAAGTAAATCTCGTCCCCCAACTTCCAAATAATGCAGCTATGGGTTCCTGCCAACAAAACATGGTCAGTGAATCAAATTTGGTGCACGGTAGCACTCCTACATCTATTGGTTAGCAGATTTTTCAAAATGTCACGTGTAGTCAACATCATGCATGGTTTTCTTTCGTGAAATAAAAACAGGTCAAGACTCTATACAGACTAAACATTTGAAGTAACAAGTACTCCCTTTGTACCGAAATATATGTCGCCAGAGTAGCTGAAGAAGTTTCAGCTACTCCGGCGACATATATTTCGGTATGGAGGGAGTAGAAACAAGATATACAATACATGTAGGCACGTGTCATCAACAAGTAATTCCAGCGTACTGAAATGATGCATGGTCATTTAAATTGGTTTGTTGCTGCATAATACATGAGTTATTTCCAAGAGTGTTGGGAATTTTGGAACAACAAAGAAGTAAAAGCCATACGGGGAATAAGTTTTAGCACAAATTAATACCTTAGGCGGCAGTATCATCAATTGATCTGCTCCGCGTCCTCTAAGTTTGGACATTGGAATATCTGCACGTTCTTTATTTGTGCAACTGCAATTGCTCCACCAATTGAAACTAGGTTTGGACAATCCCGAATCACCAAGTTCTCAAGTGATACAAGATAACTGCGCCAAAAGTCACCTTGAATGGATATTATACCCTTGCATCCACTCATCTCCAATGAAGTGAGGGATGTGAGATTCTGTAAGAAGTTGGGAACACATGGAGAGATATCCCCACACCACTCTAAGTTGAGCCTTCGGAGAGATGATGGCAACACCAATCCTCTTTGCCAGTTAAGACTTGGGCAGTTTTCAACCACCAAATGTTTCAGATTAGGAAAACTCCCAAACTTTTCAACTGGCAAGGACAGTAACTCGAGACAGCATGCGACGTGCATTTCCTCAATAGCAGGTAGACATTCTTGTCTTAAGAGGTCATCAAGGGTTAACAATTTATAACAATATTTAACTGTTAGGACATTAAGGGATGGGAATGTTGTAATGCTGTCTCCAATAGATGTAAGAGATTGGCAAATGATGGTTAACTCTCGTAGAGATGGAAGGCTCCACGTTTGTAGTTGGATGGACGTGACACGCCCACTTGCTAAATGAAAGCAGGTGAGGGAGCAGCAATCAATATTGCAAAAGAGACCGGCACCACACAATCTGAGCTTCTTAAGGGAAGGCGATACCAGTTTTTGGGAGCGGATGTTAGGACAACAATCAATGTCCAGTTCTTCAAGGAAACGCAAATCCCCAAACTTTTCAGTTGGTATTGTTGCTAACATCATGCAATCTTTAATTCTTATTTTCTTGATGGCTGGTACACAATCTCAACGCAGAAAATGTTCCAGGGTTGATATATCTTCATTCCCTTCAATGGTTAGGTCTGTCACTGAGAGTGATAGGAAGGTGCCAATTTCATGTATCCCACTTAAGTTTATACTCCGTGAATCAAGAGTAAATCCATGTAGTTCGAATTTTTGTAAACTGGTCAACTTACCAAAGTCATTGGACATGGTTTCAAGCATGCATCTCTTGGCTTTTAAAATCTGCAGATTATATAGCCGACAGAAAGATGAAGGAATCCTCTTTAAAGGACAAGCTCTGGAGATTTCAAGATACCGAAGATGCTTCCAGTTGCCAATAGTATCTGGTAACTCATTTGTGAAGGCACAAGAAATAACACGCATACGCAAAAGTTTAGTACACCAATGATCCATTGCAAAACCTGTCTTTTGCCCTAAACTCTTCTTGCAGATTAGGGTACGCAACTTCGTGTACTTGCATAGTGTCAACAAGTTGGAGTCGTCAAAGTCGCGGCTAGGGAGTACGTACAGATGACGAACATTCTTGGGAACCTTATCAAAGTCACTCTTATTTTTTAAGATGAAGCAGTCATGCTCTGAAACCTTTTGAGCCATGTCATGCAGCAAGTCATGGATTACATATCCACTGCCAACTTTTTGAAAGAAGGACCGTGCTACAAGGTCTTCAAAATAGCAACGGCCAGTAACTTTAATTGGAACACCACCTTGAGGTTCCACAAAGCCTTCTGCTACCCAAATTTCAGCCAAGCGCACCTTTTGGAATTTGTAATCTTTGGGGTACACGGCACAAAATGCGAAGCATTGCTTCAAATAGAATGGTAAATACATGTAGCTCAATCGAAGGGCAGGCAAAATATCTGTCTCCTCTTGTCTCAACTCCCACAGTTGACTCTGAAGTATAAAATTCCAATGTGATGCTTGAAGGTCCATGCTTAACATGCGTCCCAAAGTTTTGGCAGCCAAAGGAGAACCCTTCAGTTTACGAAGTATTCCTCTACCAATGCGCTCTAACTCGGCATCATTGTTAGATTCCTCAGATCCAAACGCGCACAATTTGAAGAAATTCCAAAAGACGTCATCCTTTAGACCTTCTAATTTAACCGGATCCATTGTGCGCACTCCCTCAATAACTTTTGGACATCTAGTGGTGACCAACATCATACTTCCCTCTTGGGCATTTCTAAAAGGTGCACAAAACCTCTTCGAACACTGCCCATTTTCCTTCAAGGCATCATCCCACATGTCATCAAGGACTACCAATAACCTTTTGTTTTTCACTTTGTTTGAAAGAGCATGCTGAAGAGAATCCAGATTATCATTTGTTCCTTCCTTTCTAGTACGGCATTGTATGGCCTCTTTAGTTAGCCTCTTCACATCAAAGTCATCTGAGACACAAATCCAAATTATGAGGTCAAAGTGGGACCTCACTCGTTGATGGCAGCAGGTAAGCTGGGCTAAAGTAGTCTTTCCAACACCACCAATTCCAGCTATTGGCAAAACAGGAAGACCAAATATTCTTGATTTGTTACCAACATGGCTACTTGTTGATACATTTATTGATCTAGTTGCTCTTTTGCGTTTTGAATTTTCAGGTACATTGAGAAATCTCAATACTTGCTCCAGGTCCTTATCACGACCGAATATTTTTGTTTCACTTGGCAAAGAGGTGGTCTCCGGCCTGACAAATTTGTCAAATCGTTGTGTAACTCCACGAAGCCCGATATTCTTCAGCTGACTCGAAAGACGATTCAATCTCAATTGGACATCGTTCAACTTGTTGAAGTTACCTTGGATTACAGTATCAAAATAGTCAATGAAAGCAGACTGGCTTGCATGGCCCTCCGCTTGCACCTTCTTCTCATACCAATTAAACTCGTCAATAAGGTCCTCAGCATCAGACACTGAATCCTTGAGTTTTGGAAGGAGACTTGCCACAACGAGTTCCTCCACTCTGCTTTATTAATGAGATCGTGCATTGCAGGAAGGGTATCCTTGAGACCTTGTAGGCCACTCTCCAACTGTGATACACGACATTGGAGATCTTGATGCTGTGAGCCACTCCATCGGGAGTGCAGAGATGAAATGGTGGATTTGGCCCACTGAAACAAAGTGACACACTCATTGATGGCACCGATGACCCCAATGGAAGATAAGCTCATGTTGGCTAGAGTCTGGACATCTATTTTTCAACCTACGAGCAAACAATGGACGTAATTAGCATTATAGAAACACCGGCACACAACTATAGCATTATGGAAGTAAAATTTGCAGTCATACAGTATAAAACAAGCCAACAACTGTAGCAACCATTTTCACCCGATGTGTTTCCAACAAAAGTTTTCATGAAATTAGGCAAGGAAACTTTCTCAAGAAATTACTCACAACTGATACATCAGCATGACAGCAAGCAGTGAAACATCACGAATGATCTTGCAGTGACAATAAAATCATTAAGTTTCAGCATGTCTTTGCAATTATTAACAAACATGCCGTTATTTGACTAGAAATCCTGTATGTCTTTGCATACACAATGAAATGTATGTCGTGACATGAAATCTACACTACATATTGAAATGAAATATATTATGTTCACACACGGAGTCGAGAGAAAGAAAAGCCTGGGGAGACCAAATTTATCTACATGATTTATGAATTTATTTATGAGCTAGAAGCAGTTGAGGAGAAGACCAAATTATCTTCTCTGTCTCCTCTACACCTTCACAACACATCTGTCTGCTTGCTGGAATTTCCCTTGAGTTTTCTTCTTTGAAAAAACAGTTTGTTCAGAGCTAAGATAGGTTGCACTACCAGAATAACAGCTTACGCCGACAGCCTAATCTACGCCGACGGCCCCCGTCGGCATAGAGGGAGGTATGCCGACGGCCTAGGCGAAGCCGTCGGTGTAGAAAAGCCGTCGGCGTACCTAGAGATATGCCTACGGTGGCCGTCAGCGTAGCCAGGCCATCGGCATATCGTAATATATGCCTACAGTGGTTGTCGGCATAGCCGGGCCGTCAGTATAGATGTGGGCCCGGCAAGCCTTCGTCCAACGGGAGTCTGACGCCGTCATACCTATGCCGACGGCCCTGACGGCGGCCGGCGGCATATCTATGCCGACGGCAAGTCCGTCGGTGTTGGTGTGGTCTACGTCACCGATCCGCGGCGCGTGCCACGTCATCATCCGAGGCATGTCGGTTGATCCGTGGGCAAATCTATGCCGACGGCTAGCTTTGTTTTATCTGTTTTTTTACTTTTTTTTGTATTTTAATTTTTTCTAAATTAAAATTTGATTAACTTAAATGTGCCTTATCTAAACATAAACATACATAATAAATTTTATATAGATTTGTGTTGAATTTTTCATATATTATGTATATGTAGTTTGTATTTGTTTTCGACTATGTTAGTAATGTGACCACATGTTCTTTTGCATATAGCTTCATATACTTTATGAAAACGAGAAAAGTTCGCATTTCGACCCCGAACTAACCAGTCAGTTTGATTTACAACCCTAAACTACGAAACCGGCCGAAATATACCTCGAACTAACCACGAGGTTCAAAAATCAACCCCGAACTCTGAAAACCGGCCACGATTCAACCCTCTTCTCACTGTTCATCGGTTTTTGTCCTGGTTGACCTGGTCGCACGAAGGCGGGAAACGGCCACATCGGGCAAACACAAAGGGAATCGTGGGGTGGGTTGGGCCCGGACCATGGTCGGGGGTGTAGCTATGGACTGGACTATCATAACCAGGTGAAAAGGTCCATCGGTCAAACCCCGTCCGGCGAAAGTCAAAGGCGTAGATCCGTGGGTCTACTATGCCAGGGTTAGACGGAACGGCGTACTTGGGGTGTAGCTACGCCACCAGGTCTTGCGTTGTGGCCCTCTTACAGGTCTGGAAGCGTGGTGGCAGGTGCCAGCACCCGGCTCCGTAGTGTGACCCCCCCCTCACGGACGTCGCTGCCGCCGTCGCACGGAGGGGGGAAACGGTCATGTCTGGCAGACACGGAGAGAATCTTGCGGTGTGTTGGGGTCGGACCTTGATCGTAAGTTTGCCTATGGGCTGGACTATCACAACCAGGTGAAAAGATCCATTGGTCAAACCATGTATGGCAAAAGTAAAAGGCCTAGATCTGTTGGTCAACTGTGCCACGGTTAGTGGGACGTTGTACTTGGGGGGGGTAGCTATGCCAGGTGGTAGCTATGCCATTGGGCACACTTACACGTCTGGAAGCATGGTGGCAGGTGCAAGCACCAGGCACGCGACTCATGGGTAAAATTTGCAGGCTTTGTCATGGTTAGACGGGACGGGGGACCTGGGGGTGGCAATGCCGCCAGGTCTTGCCCTGGGCCCTCTTATGTTCGGAAACTGTCGCATCGGGTCGATACCGAGGGAATCTTGCGGTGGGTTGGGCCCGGACCTTGTGCTAAGATTTTGCTATGGGCTGGCCTATCACAGCCATGTGAAAATGTCCCTCGGTCAAACCCCGTCCAGTGAAAGTCAAAGGGATAGATCCGTTCAGTCAACAGTATCACGGTTAGCCGGGACGGGGGACCTTGGTGGTGGCAATGCTGCCAGGTCTTGCCCTGGCCCTCTTACTTTGGGAAAATCTGGCATCGGGTCGACACCGAGGGAATCTTGCGGTGGGTTGGGCCTGGACCTTGTGCTAAGAAGTTGCTATGGGTTGGCGTATCATGGCCAGGTGAAAATGTCTCTCGGTTAAACCCCGTCCGGTGAAAGTCAAAGGGGTAGATCCATTTGGTTAACAGTGTGAGGGGTGGCAATGCCGCCATGGGGTGGCAATGCCGCCAGGTCTTGCCTTGGGCACTCTTATGTTCAGAAACTGTCGCATCGGGTCGATACCGAGGGAATCTTGTAGTGGGTTGGGCCCGACCTTGTGCTAAGATGTTGTTATGGGCTGACTTATCATAGCCAGGTGAAAATGTCCCTTGGTCAAACCCCGTCTGGTGAAAGTCAAAGGGGTAGATCCGTTTGGTCAACAGTGTCAGGGTTAGACGGGACGGGGGACCTGGGGGTGGCAATGCCGCCAGGTCTTTCCCTGGGACCTCTTACGTACGGAAACTATCGCATCGGGTCGATACCAAGGGGATCTTGTGATGGGTTGGGCCCGGACCTTGTGCTAAAATGTTGCTATGGGCTGGCCTATCATAACCAGGTGAAAATGTACCTCGGTCAAACCCCGTCCTGTGAAAGTTGAAGGGGTAGATCCATTCAGTCAATAGTGTCAGGGTTAGACGGGACGGGGGACCTGGTGGGTGTCAATGCCGCCAGGTCGTGGAGACACAAAGGGAACCTTGTGGTGGGTTGGGACCAGACCTTGATCCGAAGTGTACCTATGGCGTGACAATCACAGCCAGGTGAATATGTCCATCGATCATACCTCGTCCGGTGAATGTCAAAGGGGTAGATCCGTCCGGTCAACGATGTGAGGGTTAGACGGGACGGGGTGTTTGGGGGTAGCTATCCCGCCAGGTCTTGCGCTGGGCCCTGTTACATGTCTCGAACTGTGGTGGCAGGCGCAAGTACCCAGCACACGGCTCCAAAGTGTGACCCCCTTCACGGATGGTGCTGCCGCCGGCACGTGGAGGGGGAAACGCTTGCGTCGGGTCGAACCGGAGGGAACCCCCCTCACAAACGTCGTTGTCACCGTCGCACGGAGGGTGGAAACGAACTCGTCGGGGAGACATAGAGGCAATCTTGCACTGGGTTAGGCCCGGACCATGATTCAGAGTGTATCTATGGGCTCTCCTATCACACCCAGGTGAAACTTTCCATTGGTCATACCTCGTCCGGTGGAAGTCAAAGGGGTAGACTCATGCGGTCAACAGTGCTAGGGTTAGACGGGACGGGGTACGTCGGGAAGACACACAGGGCACTGGT
The DNA here is from genome assembly GCA_022496015.1 of Hordeum marinum. Taxonomy (NCBI): domain Eukaryota; kingdom Viridiplantae; phylum Streptophyta; class Magnoliopsida; order Poales; family Poaceae; genus Hordeum; species Hordeum marinum. The sequence continues at coordinate 585,458,239 of CM039673.1, forward strand.
GTATTAAAAAGAACAGAAATAACACCCCTAAAAATGTAAAGAACTCCCTAAAAATGATAAAAAAAATAAAAAATTGAAAAGAATAAAAAATTAGTATGCCGACGGCGCACATTGCCACGTGGCTCCAGTAAGATATGTCGCCGGCTAGGCCGCCGGCTTATCTATGCCTTATCCAACCGGTGGCCTCCCGTCCACCCATTCTCTCCCTCCATCTCTCTCTCTCTCGCCCTAATCCTCGCCCACGTGCCGCCGCCACCCTCTCGTCGCCCGCGCTGCCGCAACCCACTCCTCGCCCATGCCGCTGCCGCCCTCTCCTCGATCGTGCCGCTGCCGCCCTCTCCTCGCCCGCGCCGCCTCCACCCTCTCCTCGCTCGCGCTGCCGCCGCCGCGACCTTGACGAGTGCCGCCGCCCTCGCCCAGACCCGTCCCCGGACGGACCGCCGGCCCCGACCCCGTCTCCGCCCGCTCCCCCCGTCGTGCCCCCGACGCTGCTCGATGCTGTCGTCCTCTCAACGCGGGCGAGCCTCCCCGACCACGCCCGTCCTGCCCCCGACGCCGCCCATCCTCCACGATGCCGGCCGGCCTCCCCGACGCCGCCCGTACTCCACGACAGCGGCTAGCCTCCCCGACCCCGCCCGTCCTCCCCCGCACCGGCCGGCCTCCCCCTTCTGGCCTCCTCATCCCCACTCCGGCCGGCCTCCCTCGACCACCTCCCTGCAGCAGCCTCCCCCTGCACTGGCCGGTAATATTTTTAGTTTTTTTACAATTATTTGTGTGCAATATTTAGTAGAAATAGGTGAATATATATATATATATATATATTATATAGTTTGATATATGAATGTAGATAGATAGATGGATGTAGATAGATGAATGTAGAAAGATAGATGAATGTAGATAGATGGATGGATGTAGATAGATAGATGGATGTAGATAAATTAGATGTATGTTTTGTTCAAAAACTGAAGTGTCAATGTTGTATTTGATTTGATGACCTAAACTTTTTCGCTCGATGAAATTTACAACCTTTGTTGTGGTGCATCTCCGTGAAGTGATCTTCGACGTCGTAGCTGTTGGTCCCTGATCGTCCCTCTACTGTTCGACTACTTCCTCTACAGCCGAGGGTGAGCTACAAATCCACTACCTCCTCATCTGCTTTTTTATGTCACTAGATTTTCTTTTCACATCAAGTCCCGTAACCTAGGTGTCTCCCGTCCGAAAGGGTTGCATCGATAAATATGCATTCAATTGCATATTTATCACCGCAACTCTTTTGGATTGTCCAGCGTTTTCCACGGACAGCCCGAGGATGTGTAGATTGGGTACGTTCTCCATGCCCTACCCTGTTCCGAGACAAGATTTTGGTGGCGCCTCCCCGTTGTTCTCCGGAGCACATTCTCTCGGCTATTTGCTGAGACGTGTATCTGGAGAACAACCGGGAGGTGCTGCCGAAATTTTGTCTCAGAACGGGGTAGAGCATGGAGAACGTACTCAATCTAGACATCCTCGGGTGGGATTAGCACCCATCTTTACCTATTAGAGATGTTGGATTCACCGCAAAAGAAAATAAAAATTTGATGTGATTAATTCAAATGAATCCTTAATTTTGTTAGGTGGCTCCCAATAAACAGAGGATGACAAATAATCAGTGGATGTACAGTGGTTTTATCCGTCGGAATTGAGTAACATCGGAGTGGATCACGAAAACCGATATGTATTTGAAGGATATATTCCGTAGTCCAATGAAAATTATCCCACCATGCCCATGTTCGAGATGTGGCAGACGTCACCGTAAAAATCAGAAGGACATGACTGACCACCTTCGCATGCACGGATATATGGCAAACTTTGACATGCCACCGATAAACTTAGCTGAGCATGACCGTGGCAGAGAGGAGGTGATGTGACAACGCGTCGACGGTTATGAAGACGACGGGGTCAGGGACATGCTAGATGATATCATTGCTGTAGAAATGACAAATGCGACACCTTCAGAGAATGAACTGGAGGAGCCGGAGGCAATCGCAAAGGCCTTCTTGGAGGTCTCGTCCTCATTGAAGAAACCTCTTTATGAGGGTGCCAAAATATCTCAGCTGGATTCCATCTCGCAACTTATTGCAGTGAAGGCTGAGTACGGCTATAGCCAGAAATGCTTTGAAGCATTCCTCGGAGTATTGGCTAACAGCCTCCCAAAGGAAAGTCATGAAGGCACTCTCTATGGATTATAAGAAAATACATGTTTGTCCGAAGAATTGCCTTTTGTTTAGGCACGAGTATGTGGATGACAAGTATTGTAGGGAGTGTGGTTCGTCTCGGTACCTTGAGGTGGTCGGTGAGGATGGTGAGAAAAGGCAGCTAACTATCCCTGCTAAGGTTCTTCGGTATCTCTATTTCATACAAAGACTGCAGTGTCTTTTCATCACGGAGGAGTCTGCCAAAATGATGAAGTGGCACAAGGAAGGTAAAAGGTATCATCCAAATAAAATCGTACATCCATCAGAAGGTGAAGCATGGAAGTCGTTCGATGAAGTATACCCCAAGGAAGCAGCAGAGGCTGGGAATGTCAAAGTTGCAAAAAAAGGTCATGGGGTCAATCCATATGGTATGTCGACCAATCCATGCATCTGCTGGCCCGTGTTTGTTATTCCGCTCAATCTCCCTCCAGGTGTCCTAATGCAACGCAACACCATGTTCTTGTCGCTGATTATTCCAGGGCCTGAATACCCAGGGAAGAATTTGGCAGTGTTTATGCAGCCGCTGGTGGATGATTTGCACCATTCTTGGTACTTCCCAAGGTTGACATACGACCGACATCTGCAGAAAAATTTCTTGATGAAAGTTTGGTTGATGTATTGCATGACTTTCCCAACTATGCTCTATTCTGCGGATGGTGTACAAGTGGGAAGATGCCATGCCCAGTTTGCATGCAGGCTCTGTGTTTGATTTGGCTGCAGAAGGGTGGCAAGTATTCAGCCTTTGACCTGCATCGACAGTTCCTCCCTCCAGACCATCCAGACAGGAAAGACAAGAAGAACTTCACGAAAGGTCGGGTTGTCCATGAAGTAACCGAGATTCCAACATTTTCGGGGGCAGATGTTCTTGCTCAGCTAAAAGCTCTCAAGCCTAAAGTCAAAGGCAAAGGCAAAGGAAAACGCTTCAAGGGATATGGTGAGACGCACAACTGGACTCACATTACCCCTTCTCCAAGCTTCCCTATTTCAAGGACCTCAAACTTCCTTACAACATTGATGTGATGCACACCGAAAAGAATGTTGCAGAGTCCCTTTTCCGCACGATCCTCAACATTCCTGATAAGACGAAGGATAACATTAAATCTAGAGCCGATCAACAGAGAATTTGTGATAGACCACGTCTAAACATGAAGCCTCCCACAGGCGGTCGAAGAAGCTGGTTCAAGCCAGATGCTGACTTGGTCCTTAAACCGTTAGAAAAGAAGGAAGTATTTATCTGGATGAAACACATTTTGACGTTCACCAATAGTTATGCATCGAATATAAGTAAGGGGGTCAATCTTTCAACTAGCAAAGTGACCGGGCTCAAGAGTCATGACTACCATGTGTGGATTGAGCGGATAATGCTGGTGATGGTTCGAGGCTATGTCCCCGACCATGTCTGGCGAGTGCTTCCAAACTGAGCCATTTCTTCAGCATGCTCTGTGCTAAAGAAGTAAGTAAAGATGTGATTGAACAATTGCATAAGAAGGCATCGGAGTTGATAGTCAAGGTAGAGAAGATCTTTCCACCAGGCTTCTTCACTCCGATGACACATCTCATTCTGCACCTCGCGAAAGAGGTATTGTTGGGGGGGGGGGCTGTGCAGAATTGTTGGCAGTATGGCCCTGAGAGACAGAACAAGCATCTTCGACAGAAATGTGGAAACAAAGCTAAGATTGAAGCTTCCATAGCTGAGGCAGTTATCCTAGAGGAGGTGTCAAACCTCAGGACATCGTACTATCCAGACCACATTCCCCATCTGCATGATAAGGTGCCTCGATACAATATAGAAGAGCCCAAGTATCAACCCAAGCTCCATCTATTCAACGGGCACGGTGGCAGGGCTGGGGCCTCGAAATCTTATAACATGCCAGAACAAGAGTGGGAGGACCTTATGTTCTATGTCTTGCACAACATCAAGGAAGTCGAGGAAGTGTGGATGAGGTAATACCACTACACCATTCCTTAATGGACATCATCATGTTCTATGTTCACTTAATCCCGGTCTAACACCGCTTCTCTTCTTTTAGTGATTTCGTTCAAGAGGAATGGCGGGAATGAATCCTCCTACGGAGGCGGAGGTACTTACTCTTCTCTGTCATGGAAATAAAAAATTTGTTGCTTGGTTCATGGAGAAAGTAATTTTCCACATTCCCCTATTAAATACGTAGTTCAACATTTATTAGTTAACCAAAAAATGCACCCAACAATTTCAATTATACTTGTAGGGAAAAGATCCGAACATATCTATGGATGATGAATTGAGATGGGTTTCCATGGGTTTTGACCCTGCCGTCATGACATGTAAAAAGTATGATGTGAATGGGTATCGCTTCCATACAGAGGAGCACCAGAACAGCTGGCCTGGTCACAAAACTATAAATACCGGAGTGTACACCCCCAGTCAAAATTCAATAGACTACTACGGAAAGGTCCAAAATATATACGAGATTACTTTTTGCAAAGGGAGCGAAACCCTTAGTCTACATGTGTTCAAATGTCAATGGTTCAATCCGCGGGAGGGGCAGAGACATACGCCTTCCATTGGTTTGGTCGAAGTTAAACCATCGTTCGTCTATGCTGGAGCTAATCTCTTCATTGCGGCTACCCAAGCTACACAAGTTTATTATTTGCCTTACCCATGCCAGAAGGAGTACCTACGGGGTTGGGAAGTTGTGTTCAAGGTGTCGCCACATGCTAAGCTACCGTACTTGAACGAAGATGATTACTACAACATTAACCCCATGACATATGAGGGAGTGTTCTATTAAGAGCAACCCGATGATGATGTGGTAAGAAACGATGACACTAGACCATTGAGCAATGATGATGTGGATCCAAACGATGACGATGCACGGAATGATGGTGAGACCATTGTTAATGGAAATGACATACTTATGCTAGAAAAGTTAAACGAAGACGCTGATGACGAGGAAGAGCCTCCACCTCCGTCAAACAAAGAAGATGATATGGTTGATACTGATGATGAGACCGAGCGAGAAATCGGTTACAACAGTGATGATTCGTACGGGTTCTAGCAGATGTACGTTTCATGTCCTTTTTCCCTATGGTTTAGGAATATGCCTTTTTATGCTTATTTGTAATGTGTTTATTATTATGCTTTTTCCTTCACTATTAATGTACTAATTGTTTATTCTATTTTCAATGCAGGTTCGTGGAACATGGGCAAGGGGAAGGCCGACGGCGCGGGTTTCATACGCAAGGTCATCGGCATTGCTAGTCGGAGTGGTCGAGCACGTACTGTTACCCCCCCCCCCCCGACTACCTGAGGATGACTCCTCACAGGAAGAGAGAGGGAGAGCTGCCCCTAGAGGAGGAGGGGGCGGGAGGAGAGCCCATGGAGGGCGAGGGGGTGGTGGGAGAGCCACTAGAGGGGGTCGCGGCCAGAAATAGCGCACCCTCACCGACTTAGGGGTGTTGTCTTCGAGGCCCTCCCCTAGTGAGGTACCCTCTGCTGAGGAGGAGGAGGAGGTGGTGGTTCGCGAGGAGGGGGTGAGGAGGAGGAGGAGGAGGAGGAGGAGGATGAGGTTGGGGAGGGGGACGAGGAGGAGGCAGGCGGGGATGATGGTGGTGGCAGGGATGATGGTGATGGTGGGGACGCTAGTCGTGGTGGGAATGACAACAATAAGGGATGGCTGCATGGTAACGCAAAGGTCCCAAAGCATATTCCTACTAGCGAGGAGCAGAAGTGGCTCATTGAGCCAAAGGGGATATAGTAAGTTCCACTAAATAATTTCAATCATAATTTAATTCTTTTGCTTGTCACATCCTAATATTTTCATTCTTTAAATCTTTTGCAGTAACTGGGTACATCCTAAAGGGGCCCATGTTCCCAACGACATCATCACCGTCTTGCTGAAGGAATACTGGTCGAGGCTGTACTGTCCAGATCCAGTCAGGCACCTGGATCTTTGGGTTTTGGCTAAGACCTAGGAGCACTAGGAAGCAGCCCCCACGCGGAGTATGTGACCCATGCTAAGGCCGTGATCACTAATTTTTGGGTGAGTTCTCTTCACAAGCACACGTCCATTCTGGTGTCATTGATGATTTAACTCATGGCTTCTTCCATTCTGGTTTCATGAATGATTGTAGAAATACTATCGAGTTCTCCCGGAGCACAAGGCTGCTGTCGACGAGATCGTGTTGCGCCAAGCAAAGAAGAAGGCCCGCCAGATGCAGTACGAGGTGCGGTTGGTGGCCATCACACAATACTATCACGACTATCTTGGTGTGAAGATGACCAAGGAAGGAGCGAAGGCGCGACAAATTACCATGGAGAGGGACAAGTACTTGTCGGTAAGTATTAATCATTTTTCATTCCGAAGTTTGTGGTAAATTTCATCGTTTCGTGTTAGACATGCCATTATGCTTCCTATTATGTAGGTGTGTCCAAATTGGTGTTATGGAAAAGACGAGTCCTGGGTGGCAATGGTGGACCTGTGGTGTGGTCAGGATGAAGCCTGGGCGGCTACTAGCAGCAAAAACTCGGCTAACCAAGGGAAGGAGGGAGTACATGCTCAGGGAAACCGGAACCACTTTCTCCACAAGGCACTTTAGGTATGACTTAGCTCATTCAAAAATCTTCTTTTATTTACCTTCACTTGTTTATGTATGACCAACATCCGTTTGTTGGTGCAGGAGGAGAAACTCAAGCGGCCGCTCTCACAAATGGATGCGTGGGAGATCGTCCATACTCGGAGTAAGCCCAAGACTGGGGATGACAAGTACTACGGAAAGACCGCTGAGAAGAAGAAGAACTACTCTGCGGCATATTTGAATCTACATCCTGACACACCTGACCCCATCAAGGCGCCTTTGGACGACAGGGCGGTGGTTGGCATGGGGCCGAAGGCTCATGGTCGGCAGCCGGTTCTGGATGCTATGGTCACTCCTTCTATCTCCTACACACAGCTCCGAGCTACTGACCCAAGCCTGAGACAGCGCACGCCCACGACCACTGCGCAGTCACAGTCCCTCCTAGCCGAGCGACACCCTGTAAGTATTTTTCCCTCTTATCTTCGTTGCTCACTTTATTTCCCATATTTAGATGTTTCATGAGTTCCATCACGTCATATGTAGGCCTACATGGAGTACACATGACAGGAGACCACGGCGTGGAGCACGAGAGTAGCAGCCGTCCAGGCCCACAACACTCGCATGATGACGGTTAGTTTAGCCCCTTTAATTTCATTTCCATATTGACACTTTCATTTCTTCTGACATTGGTGTTTCCTTTGTCAATTAACATGCAGCTCGTGTTGGAGAGCATGAGGAACGACACGATTCGTGAAATGAAACCAGCACCACCAGCTGCAGGACCACAACCAGTGCTGCTTACCTTTGAAGAATTTTTAGCACAACAACCTGGGACAACGGTGGTTAGTACATCACCAAACTATTCAACCAGCGCTTACTGTTTATTCAACACAATATTATTCACTCAACATGTCTTTTCAAACATCCAGGGAACCGGTAGATCATTTGTTGGTGGTGGTGTCGGTGTTCACATCAATCCTGAGTCACGGAGCACGGTCACTCCAATCCACCAAGGCGGTAGCGCTTCCGCTAGCAGTGAAGACCTAGGCTTTGGCGGAATTGGCGTCGACGACCTTGGAGGTGGACGTAGTGTCGCTCCTTAGATGCCTTGTGCTCTTTTTACACTTCTTAGATGACTTGTATTTCGTTACTTATAGTTCGGAGCTCCTTATGTTGTTGGTTGTGAGGATGTCATGGTGATGCTGTTGATGACGTCTGTCTGTTACTGCTACTTATATTTATGATGCTCTTGATGGTGATGTTGTGCATTTATTTTTCATTTTATATACCCTGATATTTTGAATTGAAATGAATTTGTAGAAAACATGAAAAAGAAAGAAAAACAGCACAAAACTACGATCGAAGGCTAAGCCGTCGACACAGAGGGCGTTCGAGTTACCAGTGGCTGCCACGTGGCAAGCTATGCTGATGGCATGCTATGCCGTCGGCGTAGTTTTTTAGCCTATGCCAACGGCTTGAGCCGTCGGCGTATCTGCGCCCAGGAACTACCAGCGGTCGCCACGTGTCATAGTATGCCGACGGCTATGCCGTGGGCGTAGCCTCGGACCTATGCCGACGGCGTCGGCATAGGTGCGCCATCAGGGACCATCTCCGGCCGGCACGTGGCAGTCTATGCCGACGGCCGGGCCGTCGGCATAGAGCGACATGTGGTCGTGCCTAGATGCGCCGCTCTTGACGGCAGCGCTGCCGGACGCCGTTTGCCATGAAACTATGCTGACGGCCGGGGCCGTCGGCATCGATGTACGGACAACGTCGGCATAGCATCTATGCCGACGACACCTTTGGGTACGCCGACATATATGGTGCCGACGGTGCTATGCCGACAGGGGCCGTCGGCATAGGCCTATGCTTACGGGAATCGAGGCTATGCCGATGGCCCAGGCCGTCGGCGTAGGCCTTTATCCTGGTAGTGTTGATAGATTCTATTTTTAACAACACATAGGAGAATCAAAGAGTACGTAGAACGCAGATTTAATAGAGGAAGCTCACCTGCACGGGTGCTTCTTCCCGTCGACGAGCAGCGAGCGGCTCTGCTGTCGAATGTGCAGCCCCAGCAGGAGAAGCGAGAAAAATACTGAGAGAAGCAAGTCTAACAACAATCTCTTGGAAAGTGTCACCCCTCACACACAGCTCTGGGCGGAAGCACCAAAGCATGATCGTTTTGTTGGTTTGTCCTTCCTTGGTGCGCGAAAACACCTAGGTGAGGTGCTATGATATCATCATATCTTAATACTTTTCAGGCTAGCTGCTCCGTGCTGCATATATGATCTTAAATTATTCACCCTCGGTCCCAAAATAAGTGTCTTAATCTTATTACAACTTTATATTAAAATTAGTATAAAGTTAAGACTGTTATTTTGATACGGACGAAGTATTTCTTTATTTATTTCCAAGTTGTACACGGTTGCGAAAACAAATGTGATGAATACGGAATAAGCCGAATACCGACATCCTTGATCACAAATACATTGCATGCACGGAAACAAAAAGAATAGTGCTCCCTCCGGTTCTGATAGTTATCGCAAACATGTTGAAACATGTGGACTACGGAGTCCTGGAATGGTTATCTCATCATGACGGCAACAACAGAGAACCATTCCATAAATTCGTCTGTTGCAGCTCGAGATGCAAAAAGAGAATTAGTTGATAAATAAACCTCAGTATTGCATGTAGTATATATCTGAGACGAGTGCAGCAAGTGTGATGCTCTGCTAGCAACAGGAATGGGCAAAAACGCCACCCAAACTGTCCCTGCACTGCAAATCATTTGTGGTGCATCAATCAGTTCCTGCATCCACACCTCGAACCTGCTTGTTTGTCAGTTAGCTCCAATCTTGACGTCAGCGGCGACGTGCACTGAGCTGGCCGAGTCACGTTCGTGCGTGAGTAATGGCCGGGCCGTTGTGCAGCTACATGCATGTTTATTTTGCGGGGTCAAGCGGCCGTTGCGGACTTGCGGAGATGCAGCACAAGCATACGATATGTGTGTGCATGTAGTTAGTGGAGAGCAAACGAAGGATCAAGCTGTTGTGTTACTTGGCCGGGTTAGCGAGTGCGTGCGTGCGCGTGGTGGCCCTAATGTGTGTGGCCGTGTATTTAAGTAGCTACCAGTGCCATCAGATGCGTGTGGCAGTGTATTTAACTAGCCAGGGATGTCTGAGAGATGTAGTCTCGTGTGTGCGTGTGCGTTCCCAGCTCTGGTGCGTTGCCGTGGGCGCCGGTCTGTTGCTGCGGGGTGACGGTATGTGCTGAGCCGAGGGAAGGGGCTTAGGGAAGATGTAGTCTCCGTTAGGACAGTGGTATGCGTCCGGTCGATGTGAGAGTTCTTTCTAGGTTGTGCTGCGTGTGTGCGTGTGTACCTCTATATAATTGTGTTCGAGGAAGTTGAGATGAATAGAAGCCAACATACAGGCCGTTCGTCGGTCGGGGCGTTCATCGCCGGAAGTGTCTTGTTCATCGTCTTCTACCTCCGTCCGGCGTTCGTTGTCGAAGGTGGGTTTGTTCCAACATTGTCCACTGTTCTAACTAGCTAAGACCATCAACGGGGAGGAGGGTACAGCCACAACATGTCTTGGAGATGCTCAAGTAAAAACTCTGAACAGACTTGCCTGTTTACATTTCCAAATTGTTGTGCAGACTAATCTTAATTCACCTCGATCATCTGGTCCTCAAAACCAAATGTACAACAGCTCAAAGTGTAGCAGCTTTCTTTCTAGCAGCCACCTGACCTAAAAGCTAAGCCCACTCAACTTCAGATTAAAATGATCAGTGGAGGCACAACAAACTTTAGTCTGCTACTTCTCTACTTCCGAAACATGAAAGCGCAACTTTAAACAATCACAAAAAACTAGTGTGAACCCTGCAAAACCAAATTGTTTTCCTTGCTTCTGAAATCCCAAACTATATGCATTAGCACTTAGTGAATACATGAACTCCTCAAACTATGGTAATCACCGAAAAGAATCCCAATTATTGTCATGTTGGGGTATGCGGATCATAACACATAATAGGTGTTTATAACATGCAACATAGGATCAAGAACACATATATATTCATGAAAACATAACAGGTTCAGATTTCAAATCATGGCACTCGAGCTTTAGTGACAAGCATTAAGCATAGCAAAGTCATAGCAACATCAATCTCAGAACATAGTGGATACTAGGGATCAAACCTTAACAAAACTAACTTGATTACATGTTAAATCTCATCCAACCCATCACCGTCCAGCAAGCCTACGATGGAATTACTTACGAACGGCGGAGAGCATCATGAAATTGGTGATGAAGGGTGGTTGGTGATGACGACGACGTCGATTTTCTCTCTTCGAAGCCCAAAACACACTCTAGATCTGCCCTCCCGAGGAACAATAGGAGGTGGCGGCGGCTTCGTATTGTGAAACGTGATGAACTCTTCTTCTTGATTTTTTCTCCCTGAATAGGGTTATATGGAGTTGAAATTGAGGTCAGAGGAGCTGTAGGGGGGCCACAAGCCGCCAGGGTGCGCCCTAAGGGGGCGCCCCTGGCTTGTGGCCAATGGGTGGGGCTCCTCTTGTTGATTCTTTCACCAATATTTTTTGTTAATTCCAAAAATATTCTTCGTAAATTTTCAGGTCAATCTGAGAACTTTTTTTTCTGCACAAAAATAACACCAAGACAATTCTGCTGAAAACACCATCAGTCCAGGTTAGTTCCATTCAAGTAATGCAAATTAGAGTTCAAAACAAGGGCAAAAGAGTTTGGAAAAGTAGTTATGATGGAGACGTATAAAGTTTCACCATTTTTATTTTTCTTATCAAGGACCGGGACACAAGGGATGTTCTTCTTAGATGTCGCCTGCGCCATGGACTCTATATGCCTTGATATGCCCGCTTGTTCCTTAGGCTTCCAATGGTGTATGTGTGTCATCTACTCAGTGGCACGCGTGGCTTGGTCATCCTGCCACCCCCATATAGTCCATAGTGTTCTCCATTGTCATGACCTTCCGCTTGTGTCCAATAAAGATGTTGCAGCATTTTGTGATGCATGTCAGCAAGGCAAGAGTCATCAGCTTCCGTTTTTCACAGTAGATTCGTGTCATCAAAACTTCACTTGAGGTTGTGTTTTCTGATGTGTGGGGGCATGACCAAACTTCTCTTAGTGGCCATAATTACTATGTCAATGTTATTGATGCTTATACTCGATTTTCTTGGCTCTATCTTATCAAGTGAAAATCTGATGTGTTCGATGTCTTCTTACAATTTCAAGCACATGTTGAGCATATCCTTAAGTATAAAGCGCTCTCAAGCACACATGGGAATTGTTTTTTAGTCACATTCATCTTGTTTAGTTGATTCGCTTTCGGTACTTCGATAGTTTGATATGTGGGTGGACCGGTGCTAGGGTATTGTTCTTACTTGAACAAACAAACCTGTTATGATTACCCATCTCACAAGCATCTGCAACTACGGAAGAAGAATTAAGATAAATATAACCATAACATGAAACTATGGATCCAAATCAGCCCCTTATGGAATAACACATAAACTAGGGTTTAAACTTCTGTTACTCTCGCAACCCATCATCTACTTATTAATTTACAATGCTTTCCATTAGGCCCAAATCTGGTGAAGTTTCATGTAGTCCACGTTCATATGACACCAATAAACAAAGATAAACATACACATCATCAAAATATTAAACGAATAACAACATCACATGATTACTTGTAACAAGACTTATCTCGTGTACCCAAGAACGAAAGTAATTACTCACAAATCATCATCATGTTCATGATCATAGGTGTAATAAATATGATTAATGATCTGTACATATGATCTTTCACCAAATAAACCAACTAACATCAACTGCAAGATCTAATCAACACTACTAGCAACCCACGGGTACAAATATGTGGTTTTGGAACAAAGATTGAATACTAGAGATGAACTAGGGTTTGAGATGAGATGGTGCTGGTGAAAATGTTGACGAAATTTGGTTCTCCCATGATGGAGGAAGCATTTGTGATGACGTTGGCTTTGATTTCCCCCTCCCGAAGGGAAGTTTCTGCAACAAAATAGCTCCGCACGAGAGCAAAAGAGGGATGTTTCTGCGACGAAATCGCTCCACTAGAGAGCAAAAGTGTTCCACTCCAGGTTCCGCCTCGAGACGGTGGCGCTTCTCCTGAAAACAATCGTATGCTTCCTTTTCTAGGGTAAATCACATCATATAGGAGAACATGGGCACCGAAGGCCTACCAGGGGGCCCACAAGCTCGCTGGGCGTGCCCTGGGGGGTAGAACACGCCCACCAGGCTTTGTGGTCACCTGGTGGGTCCCCCTCTGGTGATTCTTTCGTCAATAGTTTGTATATATTCCAAAATAAATCTTTGTCAATTTTCAGGTCATTTGGAGTTCCAAAAAATATCCAACTATCGATAATTTCCCTCTTTGTATAAATTTTCAAAAATAAGAGGAAAAATGCATTAGGATTGCATCATAAAGTGAAATAATCACTCAAAATGGTTGTATCATAGCTCACTTTATTTAATAACTTAGCACCTAAACTCTTTCCTGCATTGGTTGACTTCTTTCATTCAAGTGGTTTGCCTAAGTTCACATGATTGGCATTGGTTCTTCCTGGAGTCACCAAAGTGTTCTGTCTCCTTAATTGTTCTCACATGTCATGTTTCCGTTTATGTGGCATGTTTAACACATGTACACCATGGAGTAGTAGGAAGGGCCTAATATTTTGGTGTGACATAGCATTTCCCGTGAGAAGATGAGTCTACAAGCTAAGGCCCCTCCTAGTGCTCTACCTTGTATAGGTGCTAAGCCTGCCACATAGACGATAATTATGATGCTGAAAGGTCATTAAAAGGAGAGACATGAGTATTATGACCCAGTAAGAAACAATACCAAGCGCGTGGACCTAGACAAAACACTCGAATGAAAGAAACCCACCAATGCATGCATAACTTTAGTGTTGGGGAACGTTGCATGGGAAACAAAAAATTTCCTATGCACACGCAAGATCTATCCATGGTGATGAGCATCTACGAGAGGGAGAGTGGATCTACATACCCTTGTAGACCGCTAAGCGGGAAGCATTAAGAAACACGGATGATGTAGTCAAACGTCTTCGCGATCCAAATCGCCAAGCGTCCCGCGATCCCATCACGATCCGTCTCCTGATCCAATCATGATCCGTGCTGCGATCCCATCACGATCCGTCCCGCGATATAATCACGAATCGTGTCACGATCTTGATCACGGTCCTTCCGATCTAGCGCCGAACGGACGCCGCCTCCGCGTTCAGCACACGTGCAACTCGATGACGATCTCCCCCTTCTTGATCCAGCAAGAGGGAGAAGAGATGTAGATGAGTTCTCGGGCAGTGCGACGACGGTGGTGGTGGAGCTGATCCGGTAGGGCTTCGCCAAGCACAACGGAATCAATCTAGAGGAGAAAGAGATCTAGAGGAAGAAGAGGGCAGCATGTGGCAATTAGGGTTAGCTCTTCCCTCTAAATCCTCTAGTATATATAGGAGGGATGGAGGGGAGGAGGCATCCTCAAACCCTCAAGGTTTGGTCGAATTTTGAGGTGGAGGAGTCCTACTCCAATCCTATTAGGAGTAGGATTCCTCCGTTCCACTTGGAAACTCTTTCCACCTCTCCACCTTTTGGGTTTTTCCCATCCCTAGCCACATGGGCCTTAGTGGGGGCTTAGTCCAGCCCACCAGGGGCTGGTTTGACTCCTCCGACAGCCCATGAGGTCCTTTGGGTCAAGACATCCCTCCCGATGGTCCCCCGGCACCCTCCCGGCACTCCCGGTACACTACCGATGAGCCTGAAATTTTTCCGGTGACCAAAACAGGACTTCCTATATATCAATATTTACTCCGGGCCATTCCGGACCTCCTCGTGATGTCCAGGATATCATCCGGGACTCTGAACAACCTTTAGTCACCACCATACATAAAACTATACTACCAAAACGTCACCGAACCTTATGTGTGCAGACCCTGCGGGTTCGAGAACTATGTAGACATGACCGAGACACCTCTACAGTCAATAAACAATAGAGGGACCTGGATGCCCATATTGGTTCCTACATATTATATGAAGATCTTTATCGGTTGAACCTCTATGTCTAGGATTCAATTAATCACGTATGATGTTCCCTTTGTTCTTCGGTATGCGCCGTGGATTTATCACGGAAGATGTCCGGGTGAACAGACTTCGATTCGAGGCCATCACTAACGTGATGGACTCAAAGGGGTTGGCTGGGATGTAGGACACGAGTTTACCCAGGTTTGGCCCCTCAAAGCGAGGTAATAGCCTACGTCCTGCTTGTATCTGTATTGCTTGTTGTATCGATTACAAGGGAGCTAAAGCTTGACCTAGTTCTCGATCACCTGACCCCTAAGTCGCCCCAGGTGTACCTTTATATCGGAGGTAAAGACTCCGGGTCATACAAGTTGTAACCGATTCTCATTGTCTATCCGAGTCTTCCTCTATCTTCCCTGCCAAGTTACCCCCGGGCAGCTTACTCACCCGGGTCTTCTCCGTCCGGGCCACCTTGCAGCCCACGCCATGAGCCACCTATCTTCCTGGGCCGTAGGTCTCATGGCTCACTCTTGGGCTGGCTAACGAGCCATCAGGTTTTACCCGGAGCCCCTTGGGCGGGTCATATCGTGGGGTTATATCCCCAACATTAGGCCCTAGGTTGATTTGAGCTTGCTCACTTCATCCTTTTCTTCTGCTCCTCAGCGAGTCTCCCGGTGATGACCCGTCATGATGTCACGAGGACCCTGCAGAAAAGATTCGCTGACGTACCACCAAATCTCTTATTAAATGCCCAACCCGAAAATCTAGGCATCTGCCTTAGTCGAATAATTTCTGCCACCTGGATTTTCGCGCCCGCCCACTTTTCGTTTTAAATATGACCGCAGCAGGCGGCATTTCCTTTCCCCCGCTCATGCTTCCATCTTCCTTCTCTCCAACGCTTCCGCTCCTGCTCCGGCGCCGTCCCCGTCTCGTCGTTGACCGGCCGCTGCATCAACCTGTTGCGAACCAGAGTTCCTCTTGCGCTCATCACGTCGTCTCCGGTAAGTCTTCTTCCCATATATCCATAGCCGTCTCCGGTAGGGTTTCTATAGAACGTCGCCGCCGCCTTCATTTTTGAGCTCGAACTCCATTGCCCCCGGTCACTCTTTAGCTTATGAACTCCGGGTCCTTGCTCGTCTTCAGAGCGCCGCTGTGTAATAGGCGGCAAACAAGAACACATAGATTGATCCTTTCTCTGCTTGCCATTTTGGATTTTGTCCGCTTCACCTGTTCTTCCTTAGGTCTGAAAATAAAGACTTCTACACTATTTTTGTAGATCCTTATTTTAGCTTAACTTTACGAAACCTGTTTCTTGGGACTTAGCCGATTTTCGCTCCTTCTCCTTTCTTCGTTGACCCTGCCAGGCCTCTCCGGCTCTCATTAGCCGGAACAGGGCATATTATTTGTAGAGCCCTTATAATTCTAAGTCGTCGTAGATTGTTGCCTACTCTTGACTCGCCATATTCTTCACTTTGAACAGTTTTTAAGCCTCCATCATGTCTCGCGCCTCGAATTCCTGCAACTGGGTTGGGTCTTGCATTACAGAGGAATATCTAATGGATTTTGTTCATGCGGGAACCCTTCCATCCAAAGAGGTCCTTCATTGGCGGGTCCCGGGTGAGGAATTGAGGCCTGTCCCACAAGAAGGTGAGGTGGTAGTTTTCTCCAACCACATTGAGCGTGGGTTCGTACCCCCCGGCTCAAAATTCTTTCGTGATGTCCTTCACCTTTACAAACTCCATCCCCAAGATTGGCCCCCAACTCCATCTCAAATATATGCAAATTTCAAGTGCTCTGTGAGGTCTATCTGCAAGCCAAGCCGTCTGTGGGTTTGTTTCGAGAATTCTTCTATGCCAACCAGCAAACTGAAATGAAAGCCGGTCCAAGTCTAGAGCTTGGCAGGATCTCTATCCAACGGTGACAGGATATTATTTTTCCGGCTATGTAGATGCCGAGTCATCCAAAAACTGGAACAAAACTTGGTTCTACTTCCAAGGTACCTTTCCTGAGAATGAGCGTCCATTGCCGGGTTATCGTCCCTCCCGGCTCAAGACAACTTCTGAGCTTCCTAGCCGGCTATTAGCTTCAAAACATGCAAGATACGAGCCGGCTCACACCAAGATCAAGGTCCTCATGGCCAATGGCTTGACCGGACTGGATTTGATCCGCTGCTGGATTTCTTGGCGGATTATGCCCTTAAGCCATAGAAGCCGGCTCATGTGCGAATACGAAGGCAAGTATGATAGCTCATTATGCTTCAGCCAATCAACATTGACAGAAAATGATATCACCACCGTCATCCGGTGCCTTGTCCATGAAGCATCTGGATAATGCAGCGCCATTGGCCTAGCGCCTTTTAACGCCAACAATCCGGCTTCAGATGTAAGGCGACTCTTCATCCCTTTTTGTCCCTGCCACTCATACCTTTCTGACTCATTACCGTTAAACCGGTTTACCTTTCCAGGCCAACTCTGATTTCTAGAAGAAGGAATATGTTCCTCCCTTGAAAAAGCTCAAGAAGAAAGCTCTGGCTAAGAAGTCCTAGAAGGCCGCCCCACAAGAAGGATGGTTTGACCCGCCGCAATAGTCTGACTCAGAGGTAAACCTTGGCTGCTTTTTGCCATTTTGTTATCTTATTTTACTTACACTTGTTTTTTTTACAAGATGATGTTGAAACAAGCCGCGCCAATGCCCCTGAGGTAATCTATATTTCTTCCGGCTCAGAATATTTTGTCCCCCGAAAGCCGCGGCGGGTTATTGGAAAAGTTCCTCTTTCTCATCCACTTGCTTATTTGGCTCCCGACTTTCTTCTGAAAAAGCAACAACAGGCCGAGCATCGTCAGACCCGAAGCATAGGTTCTACTGAACTTATGTACGGCTTGCCAAAGTCACCAGTTCCGAAGAAACGCCCCACATAAGTATGTATCTCTGCCTAATTAATTTTATTTTACGACCTCGACGCTGTCTCACTGTCCTGAATTGTCTCTCAGAAATCACCCTCTTCCGGCGACTCTTCGGTGACCGCTCTACCGCCTCCCAAGATCAACCCGCTATAAGTATTTCCCACAATGACATCCGGTTCTTCATGCAGCAGTAGTATCCTTTGGATTCTGATACTCATATTTTACAGTGCTCAAGCCAAGCGTCGGAAAACCAACAAGTCCTCCCCCAGCCCTGCTGCCCAGGAACCGGAGCATTCAAAGTCGGATAACTCGTAGCCAGCTAAAGTTATCCCAGCAGCTTCTGCAGAGCCGACCGCTGATGACATTATCCCAAATAGTCCACCAAAGAATCCCTCTCTGTCACCAAGCCCTGCCCAGGCGGCTAAGGATACGACTGGCCCAGAAGTTGAAACCATTGGCACTGGTTTGCACTCTCCCCCGGCTCACGTGCTAACAAAATGGGGTGAAACAACTAAAGCTTCTAGGAAGCTAGAATTTGAACCTTCTGCCTTGGAGAAAATGACAGCTGAAGAGCTTCATGCGGGCTACATGTCCCGCCTATCCACCAGCCGGGACCTGGAGCTCCAACTGGTTAACCTCATGAAGAGGAAGTATAAGGTATTCCGTTCCTACTTATATCCCTACGTAGCCCCCAAGGGTCGGCTTAATCTCTCGATATATTGAACTGGGACTTTGCCTAATTACCTTTTAGATAAAATTATTCTCTAGAAGATAATCAGAAAAAGCCTGATAGTAGCCTCCAAGATCCGGCTCAAACTTGTTCAAAGTTGAGTCGGGACTTCTTAAAAGATAATTTCAAAGAGCTAATAGTAGCCCCCATGGGCCGACTCAAACTTGTTCAAATTTTAGTCGGGACTCTTCATAGTAAACTTCTAAAAAATAGACATTAGCCCCCATGTGTTGTGCACATTGCTTGCAATCTATTTGAGACTTGTCCGTTTTACTTCTCTGCTTTGAAAAGTTTGCAGGAGACCTTGACTGAAGCCGGGTCACAGTTGGCCGGCTTTAAGACCAACCTGGCTGATCAACAGGCTGATCGGAGCGCCACCGATGAGAAATGCCGACTCTTGACCAAAGAGCTGGTTAAAGTTAAGGCGGATTTCGCCGCTTTCAGAGAGTCTGTCGTGTCTGAGAAGGCCACGCTGACCAAATGGGCGGACGACGCCAATCAGCGGTTGATGACCGTCTCTAACGAGCTGCAGTCCTTGAAACGCCATATCACAAAGATGACCGCCGTCCTCTTCGGTGAGCTCTTGAAAACTTTTCCTTAATTGTTGTGATAACAACTGAACTGGCGACTTGTCATGAAAACCTCCGGCTCATATAGGTCCTAGAAGCCGTCAACTGGCGTCCGACAGCTTACTGCCTCTGAAGGCTATCTACACCCTGGCGGAGCAACTGTACTATGGCACTGTGTTCACCATAAAATCTGTTCAGTACAAGGACAAGATCGCTTCAACTCTCAAAGGGGTATTGGAACTTTTCTCCACCATGCCGAAGCAGATCACTGAATTGAAGAAATCAGCCGCCCGCCACGGAGCAATCGCAGGCATAAGTCGGGCTCTGGCCTTCGCTCTAGAGCTTACTCTAGCTACGATGATGAAAGGCTTCCCCTCTAAGAAGGATGACGACTCTGAGTTCATAGAAGCCGACTATATCCGGTGCGTCAAGGACTCCAGGTTTCTGGCTTCCGTCTTAGCAGAAGAGGCTGACCTGGATACTTACCAGACGGCTTATGATGCTGACTAGAAGAGAGTTCGTGGCCTGGGACTTGACGCCCACCTGGAGTAAGGACCTTTCGCTTCCGATCTTGACCTGTCTCCCTTCTTTGAGGAAGGGACTTTTGCAGCTCTAGCTGACTGCAATTGGAACTTGGACAACCTTCAGACCCAGGCACCCGAAGAGCCGGAGCAGGATGAGCCGCCGGTCTGTTGATTAATTCCATATTGTCATAGCTGGCTCTCCTTACCCACCATAGGGGACTTGAAATACTTAATCAACACTTTTGGGCTCTACATAGAGCGTTTGTAATATATTTCCGGTGACATTTTCTCTGCTGGTCTTTTTAAATGAACAAAGATCCGGCTTTTAAAGTGCCATCTTCCTTGTATGCATTCCTGACTTGTCATCATTTATTTCCTCTTCTTGGGTCGAGAGTCGGGCGAAAGGACTTAATGATTTCCGTCTGCGGCTAATCATGTGAACCGGAGTTTGGTAGCATAAAGCTAGTTAACAAGCATTATAAGCTATCCCTGAAGGTAATAATATGGCGTAAACGCCGGCAGATAAGCATTAGAAGCTGTACCCGAAGGTAAGAAGCCGCGGCTAATTTTCCTTAGCCGGATTTTTGTGCCATAATGCCGGTTAATATGCATTATAAGCTATACCCGAAGGTAAGAAGCCGCCGTTTGCCGCGGCTAATTTTTCTTAGCCGTTTTTACGTGGCATGAAGCCGGCTAATAGGCATTATAAGTTGTACCCGACGGTAAGAAGCCGCCGTTCACGGGTTATTAAGTGTTAGCTACTTGTCTGTAAAAAAAACCTCACAACCGCGACCAAACGTGTTAGCGGGAAATTTTGGCATAAAGCCGGCCGATAGGGTGTTAGAAGCAATACCCGTCGGTAAGAAGCCCCCTTCAACAGTACGGCGTAAAACGCCAGCGGATAGGTGTTAGAAGCTGTACCCAAAGGTAAGAAGCCGCCCTCGCCACGACTCATTTTCCAGAGCTGGTTTTTGTGGCATAATGCCGGGTGTCGCGACTCATTTTCCTGAGCCGGGCTTTTGTGGCATAACGCCTGGTGCCGCGACTCATTATCCTGAGCCGGGATTTTGTGGCATAGCGCCTGGCTAATAGACATTATAAGCTATACCCGAAGGTAAGAAGCTGTCGTTTTCCAATCTCGGTTGATACATCAACCGGAACATTGTTTAACCTTCTCTTACATGAGGATGTGCAAAACAGCAGGGGTTTCATTTTTGCAGTGATATCTATTTATATAACTATGACATGTACAATTATAGTGTACAAAGAAGGGTCTCTGCACTCTTAAGTGAAATAAGGCAGGAGATGCGCCATGTTCCACAGCCGGCGGGTCTCCTGACCCGCCGTATCTGAGTCATCTCACACATCGATGAGATAATATGTGTTGGAAATATGACCTAGAGGCAATAAATAAAGTGTTTATTATTATATTTCCTCGTTCATGATGATCGTTTATTTATCCATGCTATAATTGTATTGATTGGAAACGCATTGCATGTGTGGGTAAATAGACAACACTGTGTCCCTAGTATGCCTCTAGTAAACTAGCTTGTTGATCAAAGATGGTCAGGGTTTCCTAGCCATTGACATGTGATGTCATTTGATAACGGGATCACATCATTAGGAGAATGATGTGATGGACAAGACCCAACTATAAACGTAGCATATGATCGTGTCAGTTTATTGCTACTGTTTTCTGCATGTCAAGTATATGTTCCTATGACCATGAGATCATGCAACTCACAGATATCGGAGGAGTGCCTTGTGTGTATCAAACGTCACAACATAATTGGGTGACTATAAAGGTGCTCTACAGGTATATCCGATGGTGTCTCTTGAGTTGGCATGGATCGAGACTGGGATTTGTTACTCCGTGTGACGGAGAGGTATCTCAGGGCCCACTCGGTAATACAACATCACAATGAGCCGTGTAAGCAATGTGACTAATTGTTAGTTGCGGGATCTTGTATTACGGAACGAGTAAAGAGACTTGCCAGTAACGAGGTTGAACTAGGTATGGAGATACCGATGATCGAATCTCGGGCAAGTAACATACCGAAGAACAAAGGGAACGTTATACGGGATTAACTGAATCCTTGACATAGAGGTTCGACAGATAAAGAACTTGATAGAATATGTAGGAACCAATGTGGACGTAAAGGTCCCGCCATTGGTTATTGACCTTAAGGGTGTCTCGGTGATGTCTACATAGTTCTCGAACCCACAGGGTCTGCACACTTAAGGTTTGATGACGTTTCGGTAGTGTAGAGTTATGTATGGTGGTGACCAAAGGTTGTTCAGAGTCCCAGTTGAGATCTCGGATGTCCCGAGGAGCTTCGGAATGGTACGTAGGTAAAGATTCATATATAGGAAGTCCCAGTTTGGTCGCCGGAAAAGTTTCGGTAGTGTACCGGGAGTGCCGGTACTGTACCGAGAGACCTCCGAGAGGGGTATTTCGACCCTAGAGTGTCCACAGGCTGTGGGAGAATAATAACCAGCCCTTAGTGGGCTGGTGGAACAGCCACAAAAGGCCCATGGCGCCAGGAGGAAAAAGGCCTAAAGAAAAAGGTGGAAAAAAGACAAAAAGGAAGAGTCCTACTCCTACTAGGACTGGAGGAGGAGTAGGACTCCTCCCCTTTGCTTCGGCCGACTCAAGGAAGGCCTTGGCCCTGCGCCAAGGCAGCCTCTCCTCTCCTCCTACATATACTAGTGGAATAGAAGGGTTTTGGACATAATTTACGCCCACGTGCTACCCGTTCCACCGGTGCTCCTCTAGATCGGTTTTCCGCAGTGCTTACGCGAAGCCCTGTCGGAATCACTCCACCACCATCGCTAGAGCGTCGTCACGCTGCCGGTGAACTCTTCGTCCTCTCCGCCTCCTCTTGCTGTATCAAGACGGTGGAGATCGTCATCAAGCTGCACGTGTGTTGAACGCGGAGGTGTCGTCCGTTCGGTACTAGATCGGAAGGATCGTGATCATGGCCACGGGACGTTCGTGATTGGATCGCGGGATGGATCGTGACGAGATCGCGGGACGGTTCGTGATTGGTTCGTGGGACAGTTCGTGATTAGATCGCGGGACGCTCGGCGATTTGGATCGCGAAGAAGCTCGACTACACCAACCGCATTTCTTAACGCTCCCCGCTTAGTGATCTACAAGGGTACGTAGATCCACTCTCCCTCTCGTAGATGCTCATCACCATGCATAGGTTTGCGTGTGCGTACGAATTTTTTTGTTTCCCATGCGATGTTCCCCAACAGTGGCATCATGAGCTAGGTTGATGGTTCGATGAGATCTCGAGTAGAACACAAAAGGTTTGTGGGCGTTGATGCTTAGATTGCTTCCTTCCTTGGTCAGATTTTGATTTAGTGCCAGTGTGAGATGAAGTGGCCCGGACCAACATTACTCGTACGCTTACGAGAGACCGGGTCCCTCAACCGCAACTTGTTGCATAGATGGCTTGCGGGTGTCAGTTTCTCTCACTTTAGTTGGATTGGATCCGACAAAGGCGGTCCTTGAGAAGGTTGAAAAGCAACTAGTGTATCACTGTTGTGGTTTTTGCGTAGATGAGAATTGTTCTTGCTAGATACCCGTAGCAGCCATGTAAAACTTGCAACAACAATTAGAGGACGTCTAACTTGTTTTTGCAGGGTATGTTGTGATATGATATGGCCAATTACATGATGTGATATATGTGATGTATGAGATGATCATGTGATGTATAGATTATCACGACTTGCATGTTGATGAGTACAGCAACCAGCAGGAGCCATAGGGTTGTCTTTAATTATAGTATGACTCACGTGTCAATCATTAAGCGCTATGTAATGCTTTACTTTATCGCTACGGTAGCAATAGTAGTAGAAGCATGTTGGGCGCAACAACCCTGATGGCGACATGTTGATGGAGATCAAGATGATGGAGATCATGGTGTCATGTCGGTGATGATGGAGATCTTGCCGGTGCTTTCATGATGGAGATCAAAAGCACAAGATCATGGCCATATCATGTCACTTATGATTTGCATGTGATGTTAATCCTTTTATGCACCTTGTTTTGCTTAGAACGACGGTAGCATTATAAGGTGATCCCTCACTTAATTTCAAGATAAATTGTGTTCTCCCCGAGTGTGCACCGTTGGGAAAGTTCGTCGTGTCGACACACCACGTGATGATCAGGTGTGATAGACTCTACGTTCACATAAAACGGGTGCAAGCCAGATTTGCACGTGCAGAACACTCGGGTTAAACTTGACGAGCCTAGCATGTACAAACATGGCCTCGGAACACAAGACACCGAAAGGTCGAACATGAGTCATATAGTAGATATGATAAACATAATGACATTCACCATTGAAGCCACCTTAACTCACGTGATGATAGGACTTGAGTTGGTGAATTTGGATCATGTGACACTCAGATGACTTGAGGGATGTCAATTTGAGTCGGAGCTTTAGTAATTTGATTAAGTAAACTCATTATCTTGAACAATAGTCTAAGTAACCTTTGCATATTTATGTTGTAGATCAATGGCTCGCACAGTAGCACCCCTGAATTTTAATGCGTTCCTAGAGAAAGCTAAGTTGAAAGATGATGGAAGTAACTTTGTTGATTGGGCCCGTAATCTGAGGATTATCCTCACGGCTTCCCAGAAACAATATGACCTTGATGCACCGCTTGGTGACCAACCAGAAGACATGACCTCCGAAGACGTTAAGAAGGCTTGGGAGGCTCGTGCTGGAGACTACTCAATACTTCAGTGTGCAATATTGTATGGCTTAGAACCAGGACTTCAAAGACGTTTTGAACGTCATGGAGCATATGAGATGTTCCAGGAGTTGAAGTTTATTTTTTAGAAGAATGCCCGGATCGAGAGGTATGAGACCTCCAATAAGTTCTATGCTTGCAAGATGGAGGAGAACGGGTCTATCAGTGAGCATATACTCAGAATGTCTGGGTATTCAAACCGTCTAGCTGAGTTGGGAATTACCCTTCCGCCAGAGGCGATCACTGATCGAGTTCTTCAATCACTGCCACCTAGTTAGAAAAGCTTTGTGATGAACTATAACATGCACGAGATGAACAAGTCAGTCGTCGAGCTGTTTGCGATGCTGAAAGTCGCTGAGTCTGAAATCCAGAAAGAACATCAAGTGTTGATGGTCAATAAAACCACTAGTTTCAAGAAAAATGGAAAGGGCAAAGGCAAGAAGGGTAAAACCAAGAAGGATGGCAAAGCAGTTGCTACTCCTACAAAGAAGCCTAAGCATGGACCTAAGCCAGAAACCGAGTGCTTTCATTGCAAAGGAACTGGTCACTAGAAGCGGAACTGCCCCAAGTACCTGGCTGACAAGAAGGCAGCCAACGACAAACAAGGTATATATGATATACATGTTATTGATGTGTACCTTACTAGCTCTCGTAGTTGTGCCTGGGTATTTGATACCGGTTAGGTTGCTCAAATTTTCAACTCAAAGCAGGAACTACGGAATAAACGAAGACTGGCAAAGGACGAAGTGACGATGCGCGTGGGAAATGGTTCCAAGGTTGATGTGATCGCCGTCGGCACGCTCTCTCTTCGATTACCATCAGGATTAGTGATGAACCTGAATAATTGTTATTTAGTGCCTACGTTAAGCATGAACATTATATCTGGATCTTGTTTATTGCGATACGGTTACTCATTTAAATCAGAGAATAAAGGTTGTTCTATTTATATGAGTGATATCTTTTATGGTCATGCACCCAATGTTAGGGGTTTATTCATATTGAATCTTGATAGTGATGACACACATGTTCATAACATTGATGCCAAAAGATGTAGAGTTGTTAATGATAGTACCACTTTCTTGTGGCACTGCCGTTTAGGTCATATTGGTGTAAAACGCATGAGGAAGCTCCATGCTAATGGACTTTTGGAGTCACTTGATTTTGAATCACTTGACACATGTGAACCAGGCCTGATGGGCAAGGTGACTAAAACGCCGTTCTCTGGAACAATAGAACAGGCAAGTGACTTATTGGAAATCATACATACTGATGTGTGCGGTCCAATGAATGTTGCAGCGCGTGGTGGATATCGTTACTTTCTCACCTTCACTGATGACTTGAGAAGATATGGGTATATTTACTTGATGAAACACAAGTCTGAAACGTTTGAAAAGTTCAAGCAATTTTAGAGTGAAGTTGAGAATCATCGTTACAAGAAGATTAAATTTCTGTGATCTGATCGAGGAGGTGAATATCTGAGTTATGAGTTTGGCAGTCACTTAAGACAATGTGGAATTGTTTCACAGTTGACTCCGCCCGGAACACCACGGCATAATGCTGTGTCTGAACGTCGTAATCGAACCTTATTAGATATGGTGCGTTCTATGATGTCTCTTGCCGATTTGCCACTATCGTTTTGGGGTTATGCATTAGAGACAGCTGCATTCACTTTAAATAGGGCACCATCAAAATCCGTTGAGACGATGCCATACTAACTGTGGTTTGGCAAAAGGGCAAAGTTGTCATTTCTTAAAGTTTGGGGATGTGATGCTTATGTCAAAAAGCTTCAGCCCGAAAAGCTGGGACCCAAAGCGGAGAAATGCGTCTTCATAGGACACCCGAAAGAGACAGTCGGGTATACCTTCTATTTGAGATCTGAAGGCAAAGTGTTTGTCGCTAAGAACGGAACATTTCTTGAGAAAGAGTTTCTCTCGAAAGAATTGAGTGGGAGGAAAATAGAGCTTGATGAGGTTATTGAACCTTTACTTCAACCAGAAAGTAGCACAGCGTAGAAAGATGTTTCTGTGGAATCTACGACGATAGAAGTGGAAGTTAATGATGATGATCATGAAACTTCGGATCAAGCTACTATTGAACCTCGTAGGTCGACAAGGACGCGTACTACTCCTGAGTGGTATGCCAACCCTGTCTTGGAGGTCATGTTGTTAGACAACAATGAACCTACGAGGTATGGAGGAGCAGTGATGGGCCCGGGTTCCGAGAAATGGTTAGAGGCCATGAAATCCGTGATGGGATCCATGTATGAGAACAAAGTATGGACTTTGGAAGTACTACCTGAAGGGCAAAAGTCCATTTAGAACAAATGGATCTTTAAGAAGAAGACGGACGCGGACGGTAATATCGCCGTCTATAAAGTTCGACTTGTGGCAAAGGGTTTTTCACAAGTTCAAGGAGTTGACTACGATGAGACTTTCTCACCCGTAGCGATGCTTAAGTCTGTCAGAATCATGTTGGCAATAGCTGCTCATTTTGACTATGAAATTTGGCAAATGGATGTCAAAACGACGTTCCTCAACGGTTTCCTTGAGGAAGAGTTGTATATGATGCAACCCGAAGGTTTTGTCGATCCAGAGAATGCTAACAAAGTTTACAAACTCCAGCGATCCATTTATGGACTGGTGCAAGCATCTCGGAGTTGGAATGAGTGCTTTGATGAGGTGATCAAAGCGTTTTAGTTTATACAAGTTTATGGAGAAGCTTGTATTTACAAGAAAGTGAGTGGGATCTCTATAGCGTTTCTAGTATTATATGTGGATGACATATTGCTGATTGGAAACAATATAGAAATGCTGGAAAGCGTGATGGAATATTTGAATAAGAGTTTTTCAATGAAGGACCTAGGAGAAGCTGCTTTCATATTAGGCATTAAGATCTATAGAGATTGATCGAGACGCTTAATAGCACTTTCACAGAGCACATACCTTGATAAAGTTTTGAAGAAGTTCAAAATGGAGCAGTCCAAGAAAGGGTTCTTGCCTGTGTTACAAGGTGTGAAGTTCGGTTAGACTCAATGCCCAGTGACTGTATAGATAAAGAAAAGATGAGCGTCATCCCCTATGCTTCAGCCATAGGCTCTATCATGTATGCAATGCTGTGCACGAGACCCGATGTAAGACTTTCCATAAGTATGGCCGGAAGGTTTCAAAGTTATCCTGGAGTGGAGCACTGGCAAGCGGTCAAGAATATCCTTAAGTACCTGAAGAGGACTAAGGAAATGTTTCTCGTTTATGGAGGTGATGAAGAGCTCGTCGTAAAGGGTTATGTAGATGCAAGCTTTGACACTGATCCGGATGACTCTAAGTCGCAAACCGGATACGTGTTTATTCTTAACGGGTGAGCGGTAAGCTGGTGCAGTTCCAAGCAAAGTGTGGTAGCTGATTCTACGTGCGAAGCAGAGTACATCGCAGCCTCGAAGGCAGCGAAGGAAGGTGTCTGGATGAAGCAGTTCATGACAGATCTTGGAGTAGAGCCTAGTGCACCGAATCCAATAAACATGTTCTGTGACAACACTGGTGCCATTGCTCTAGCCAAGGAACCAAGGTTTCACAAGAGGACTAGACACATGAAGCGATGCTTCAACTCCATCCGGTTCTACATCGAGGAGAAGGACATAAATATTTGCAAAGTGCACACGGATCTGAATGTTGCAGACCCGTTGACTAAACCTCTTCCAAGGGCTAAACATGATCAACACCAAAAATGTATGGGTGTTCGATTCATTACCATGTAAATCACATAGTGTTGTGAACTAGATTATTGACTCTAGTGCAAGTGGGAGACTGTTGGAAATATGCCCTAGAGGCAATAAATAAAGTGTTTATTATTATATTTCCTTGTTCATGATGATCGTTTATTTATCCATGCTATAATTGTATTGATTGGAAACGCATTGCATGTGTGGGTAAATGGACAACACTGTGTCCCTAGTATGCCTCTAGTAAACTAGCTCGTTGATCAAAGATGGTCAGGGTTTCCTAGCCATTGACATGTGATGTCAGTTGATAACGGGATCACATCATTAGGAGAATGATGTGATGGACAAGACCCAAACTATAAATGTAGCATATGATCGTGTCAGTTTATTGCTACTGTTTTTTGCATGTCAAGTATATGTTCCCATGACCATGAGATCATGCAACTCATGGATATCGGAGGAGTGCCTTGTGTGTATCAAATGTTGCAACGTAACTGGGTGACTATAAAGGTGATCTACAGGTATCTCCGATCGTGTCTGTTGAGTTGGCATGGATCGAGACTGGAATTTGTTACTCCGTGTGACGGAGAGGTATCTCAGGGCCCACTCGGTAATACAACATCACCATAAGCCTTGCAAGCAATGTGACTAATTGTTAGTTGCGGGATCGTCTATTACGGCACGAGTAAAGAGACTTGCCAGTAACGAGGTTGAACTAGGTATGGAGATACCAATGTGGATGTCCAGGTCCTGTTATTGGTTATTGACCGTAGAGGTGTCTCAGTCATGTCTACATAGTTCTCGAACCCGCAGGGTCTGCACACTTAAGGTTTGATGATGTTTCGGTAGTGTAGAGTTATGTATGGTGGTGACCAAAGGTTGTTCGGAGTCTCGGATGAGATCCCGGAAGTCACGAGGAGCTCCCAAATGGTCCGGAGGTAAAGATTCATATATAGGAAGTCCCAGTTTGGTCGCCGGAAAAGTTCCGGGCTCATCGGTAGTGTACCGAGAGTGCCGGTAGTGTACCGGGAGACCTCCGGGAAGGGTATTTCGACCCTAGAGGGTCCATGGGCTGTGGGAGAATAATAAGCAGCCCTTAGTGGGATGGTGGAACAGCCACAAAAGGCCCATGGCGCCAGGAGGAAAAAGTCCTAAAGAAAAAGGTGGAAAAAAGCCAAAAAGGAAGAGTCCTACTCCTACTAGGAGTGGAGGAGGAGTAGGACTCATCCACCTTGCTTCGGCTGACTCAAGGAAGGCCTTGGCCCTGCGCCAAGGCAGCCTCTCCTCTCTTCCTATATATACTGGTGGAATAGAAGGGTTTTGGACATAATTTACGGCCACGTGCTACCCGTTCCACCGGTCCTCCTCTAGATCGGTTTTCCGCAGTGCTTAGGCGAAGCCCTGCCGGAATCACTCCACCACCATTGTCGGAGCGTCGTCACGCTGCCGATGAACTCTTCCTCCTCTCTGCCTCCTCTTGCTGGATCAAGATGGTAGAGATCGTCATCAAGTTGCACGTGTGCTGAACGCGGAGGTACCGTCCGTTCGGTACTAGATCGGAAGGATCGTGATCAAAGCCACGGGACATTCGTGATTCGATCGCGGGATGGATCGTGACGAGATCACGGGACGGTTCGTGATTGGTTCGCGGGACGTGTAACATCCCAAAATTTCATTTTGGAATGTTATGATATAGCTATGCATCTATCATCATCATTGCTTGAATATATGTGTTTGTTGAAATGCCTTTTCTAAAATTTCAGAAAGCTCTTTCTACTTTTCCCTAAGTTGCTTTCACCTATTTGAAATTTTGGTTAAAAGTTCAAATAAGAGAGGAGGAACATGACACTCCACACCAGGGACTAATTGGTGATATATTTGAACAATAATAACCAGGAGTTATTTTGAAAATATTTGCAGAAAGGATTTAAAAACAACTAGGCAATTTCTGAAAATATTATTTGTTTCAAATTGTTCAAATGACAGAATAGAAATGTTCATTAAATAGCATTTATTATTCTGTTAATTTTGATATATAATACCCCTATATTTAGAGACGATTTGAATGCTTTAAATGTATTTGAATGTCTCTGGAATTTTTTTTAAAGAAAAACAGTAACGGTTTGCATTTAAACGGGCCGGCCCACCGGCTTTAAAAGCCGAGACCGTTACCGGTCGGCCGACCGAGCGCATTAACGCGTGCTCTCTCTCACTGACGCTGGACCCCACACCCGACCGACCGTTACCCTCGCTCGGTCATCGTCTCCTCCCCCGCGCTCGCCGGATCCGACGCCGGCAGTTACCTCCCCTCACCGGATCTCTCTCCTCTCTACTTCCCCGCACCTCTCGAGCGCTCTATAAATACCGGACACTTCCCCGCATCCGTTCACCCCGAGTCCCCTTCTCTCTCTCGCCGAGGCGCTGTCAATTGCTCGCCGGAGCTACTTCCACACCGGAGCTCGCCGTCGAGCGTAGCCACCGACTCCGACCACCGTTCGCCCCACCGTTGCCACCAGTCGACTCCGGAGGACCGTCGCCATCACCCGGACCACTTCCCCGTCCTCCCCGACCACCGGAACGCCTCGCCGTCATCCTCGCCGCCTCCGGACTCGCCGGAGTAACCCGACGCCGGCGACCTCTTTAACCTGTGAGCACCCCTCCCTCCGATCCAAATCCGACGTCCCAGATTAGATCGTATTTATTCCGAACCGTTTTCTTCTACCGATCGGTCGCCCACTCGAAATCACCTACCGCACACTCCTTAGCCAATCGGATCGTGCCACGTAGCCCCCTGACCGTCGCAAATCGTTTTTCCTTTTCTGTTTCTATTTTAATTAACAGAATGTTTTCAAATTTTGTTTTGCTTATATCTTTTAATATATTTAGTGTTTTGAGTTGATTCTTTTTGCAATAGCTCACAATTTTCATGTAGTTTCACCCTGTACTTTTAAATTTAAAACTTGAACTATAGAATTTGAATTTAGTCAAATTTTCTCAAAAACTTCAAATCTGAATAACTAGAGTTTGAAAATAGATTTTGATATGAATCTTTTTGCTACTGTTTGGTGTTAGTTAGGACTACTTTCATGTTTAGTTTGAGGATTTTCAGGATATATTTGATTAATGTTTTAACCAAAAACAGAATCTGCTTAGTATTATAATATAGTTTTATAAACTCAATTTTAATTAGTTTGTTTTAGAATTTGGTTTTATTTGTTTATTAGGTTCTGTTAGTAAACATTTAGTGTTTTCACTTACTGTTAATAAAAATATAAATTTGCTTAGTTTAAATTTATTTAACATAGGAATCACAACTTCTTTTCAAATAGGCATCATTTGATTAAAACAACTAGTAATAGTTTTGGTCTCAAAACAAAGTTTTAAATAAATTTAATTCTGTTTTCTAAGACAAGTTTATTGATAATTTCTTTTCTGTTAAGAACATGTTTTACAAATAATAAGTTTAGTTTTCATTCTTTTGTTAATATAACTATAGTTGATTCATATAGTGTTTATCACAAACTTGTATAATTTTACTAAACTTTCCCCAACAAACTTAAATTGATTATATTCTGTTTATTAATAAAATATTCTATTATTTCTTTGCTGACAACAATTGTTTTGTTAGTACAAATGGTTTCATTATGTCAGTAGTGTTTTCAATTCCTCACCTTTTGAAAACAAAATTTTGTGTGTATTCTTACTTGAGATTTGTGCATTGTTTTGCCTTGATTGTTACTAGTTCTTGGTTGATGTTTGTGAGTTACAATATTTTGTTGTATGCTTATTGAGTGCTTGTTTGCTTCGTTACATTATCCGGAGTGCGAAGCTTGTTACCTAGAGTCACTCACGAACGAAGATCATCAATCAGGCAAGTCACCTTGATCATGTTTTACCCATGTTTTATATGCATTAGTTCTACCATCTCCCCAATTGCATGCAAGATAGGTTAGTTGGAAACTTGGTTACATTGTAGTAGTATCATGTGGTAGGTACCCCTCCTCAACCCTCTTTGATAACTTTGGCCTCGGGAAACGTTGTTTTACTTTTGCTATGCTATTAGTAGACGGGGTTGGTTGTGTGATTCATGGGAGTTGAGAGAGTTAATAATTTCAAGACCTACATAATGATCAAGATTTCAAGACTCTAAGTTTTCAACATACCTCTGGGTGGATGATGGTTGAACGGCACCCTGGAGAAACCAGTGGTTAGCCTAGGTGATGCTGGAGATGGCCAGTATTCACGCGGAAAGGTCCACCCAGGCACAAAGAGATGGATGGGTGCTTCAAGACCCAAGGCTTACCTGCACAGCCACAAGTCATTATGGGCTCTGGCTTGGTCGGATATCGTGGTGACCCTGGACAGGCGGTGCTACGAGAGGTAGAAGAACGGTAGGAAAGGATGGGCACCGACAGAGTCGCAGGGAAACCCTTTGGAAGACCATGTTTTGGTCATCCGTTTCTCAAA
Source organism: Hordeum marinum (assembly GCA_022496015.1). NCBI lineage: Eukaryota > Viridiplantae > Streptophyta > Magnoliopsida > Poales > Poaceae > Hordeum > Hordeum marinum. Next base: position 585,490,810 of record CM039673.1, read on the forward strand.
CACCCTGAAGTGCGAGAAATCAAACGGAGGCGACCAAATCTTGTGGGGAACGTGTGCAAAACTCTGCAGAGTATTTTCAAACCTAATCGATTAGCCGTGTCCACGGTCATGGACGACTTGAGCCAAAGGAATTGGAACTTCCGGAACTCTCAACACAATTAATATGATGATGTGGGTATTTAATAATTTTTTTGGGTATGAGAATTGGTTGGTGGAACCATCTCATTAATCAACCAACTTAGTAATATTTTGCTTTGCCCTCTCTTGATGTAGGGAAAACTTGGCTTTACGCAAAAACTTACCACCCCACCTGCCATATATTCATATAGACTAGATGTTTAACTTTTCACCCCTCTCTTGTGACTTTGCCGGCATATTCCATATGTTGACCTACATCGCTGCAACGTATCATGTTGCAGAGTACTTTTCCGACCAGGAGTGAGGACGCGTTCTATGCTCAGTGAGATGCCCTTGGAGTCGGATGGACTCATCTACCTTCGACGCTTCCGCAAGACTTAGTTATTCTCATGAGTTGGTCTTTGGCCACTTTATTGTAATATTTATTGTAACAAAGGACTCGATATGAGATTTCGATTAATATAATGCTGTGTGATTTCCCTTTGATATATACATTGATGTACCGTGTGTGTACCAGCATGATCTTGGGATGGTACGGAAACACCGGAGACTTGACCTTTCAGGTCGGGTCGCTACAGAAATGGTATCAGAGCACACGCTGACCGTAGGACGTAACCTATAGGATCGGAAAGCCTTAGGATTGTTTTTCTTGGTCTTTAAAATTCTTATACTCTCATCTATTCGTTTCTGACTCCTCTCCGGTTATTTCAAAAATTTATAGATGGCCACCTTCATCCCAGTGTTGATCACGGAGTTTTGCCAGCCAGACGCAATGATGCCCTTTGGTAAGGAGCTGATGAGGATCGTCAAGGACGTAAGGATTGCTTTGCCGAGCATCACCGGGATTCCTATCATGTCATTTCCCCAAGATGGACGCTACAGGATCGAGGTACATATCCCAGGGAAGACTTTTCGGAATCGGAAGGAACCCATCGACCTCAAGTTCGTGGCACCCAGTTGGATACTTGGGAGAGACATGGCTATTCATCGTGCCCTTGGACGTATTCAGGAGGAATACAGAGGTGGAACCATTTCACCAGGACTCAACATGGTTTGCCGCAGAGATGCCCATGGCAACATCATCACCAACCCCACTGGAGACTCTACCATATCATATATCCAGACCCTGGAGACTCACATCAGAACTCTGGAGCTTCGAGTTCGTGCTGATACGAAGACAATCAAGAATCTGATGAACGGCGAGCTGGACCTTGAAGCTGATCTGCGAGAGGCCAACTATGAACACGAGCATGAAGTGAAGGACTTCCTAGAGAGGATTGATGAGCAGAATGCACGCATCGCAACTCTGGAGGAGCAGCTAGACATGGGGGAAAACCTTCACCCCGAAGGAGACATGGCACCCTTCATCAGCGACGATGAAGACTATGAGGAAAGCACCACCGGAGGACCTACGACAATGCACTTTTGAGGAGAACATTAGTTATGCCCTCCATGTATCTTTTATCTTCGTCGTTAAAGCGTAGGTTGATGTTTAGTTTGTCTGAGATTGTATTTCCGTTGTTTGACATTGATTGAATAAATGAATGAGTGTTTGGTGTGATATGTTTGTGCATTGCATATGGGTAGTGAATTTCTTCTAGACCCTTGTTCTATTCTAATTCTCATACCTCTGAAAACAGCAAGATGCCTCCACGACGTGAGACCGACTTCACTTTCCCGCCAGAACTCACTCAACTCCTTCAGCAACAGAATGCACTGATGCAACTATTGATTCAGAATCAGACCAACAATCAGAACAACAACCACAATCACCATCCACCCCAGACTGACAATCTCACCCGTTTTCTGAGGTTGAACCCTCCAACTTTCAGCAGCAGCACTGAGCCCATTGTGGCAGATGATTGGCTCCGCAAGATGGAGAGAGAACTTGTCACCGCTGGATGCACTGACGCTGAGAAAGTGCGATTTGCCGCACATCAACTGGAAGGACCAGCAGCATCATGGTGGGAGAATTACACCACCACTTATCCTATTACAGATGTGACTTGGGAGCAATTCAAGCTTGCTTTTCGCACCGCTCATGTTTCAGCTGGAGCTATGAGTCTGAAGAAGCGCGAGTTTCGCAACTTGCGCCAGGGTAATCGCTCTGTGGCCCAATATGTGGAAGAGTTCAACATGTTGGCCCGTTATGCACCAGGAGATGTGGACGATGATGCGGCCAAGCAAGAAAAGTTTCTGGAAGGACTCAACGACGAGTTGAGCATACAGCTGGTAGTGGCTACTTTCAACAACTACCAAGAGTTGGTGGACAAGGCCCTCATTTTGGAAGGTAAACAACAACAGATTGAGAACCGCAAGCGGAAGTACACTCAGGGGAAGTTTAACTCTGGAACTCATCAGAAGCTTCGCTACTCCCCGTACTCCGGGAATACCGGATCAGGAAACAGTAAGTTTGGAAAGCACACTCATGCTGTGCACAACCATGGAGGCCACCATCATGGAGGAAATGGGAACAACCGTCCCAACCATGGTAACTTCAAGACTGACAATGGGAATGGGAACAACAACCAGCACCGTCACGCTCCTGTTCAGAAGGATCTGAGTCACATTACCTGTTTCAAGTGTCAGAAGACAGGGCACTATGCTACTGAGTGTCCCCAGAGCAAGCAAGGCAGTGGAAACGGCAACAACAATGGCAACTCTGCAGCCAAGAAGCCAAACCCTTTTCCTCGTGCCCAGGTGAACCACCTCGACGTGGAAGAAGTCTATGATCAACCCGAGACTGTGGTTGGTAAGTTTTTATTGCATTCACGTCCTGTTACAGTACTTTTTGATTCCGGTGCAACTCATTCATTCATATCAAGGGTAGTTGTGGATAAGTATGGTTTGCCCACCAAAACCCTTAGTCAGCCCATTCAGGTCAGTTCCCCAGGAGGTATGATGATGGCAGGGATAGGATGCCATGCCTTGAAACTCAATATAGGAAACCATGTTTTTCCCACCGACCTCATCATCTAAGAGTCACAAGGATTGGATGTAATCCTAGGCATCGATTGGATGACCAAGTATGAAGGAAATCTTGATTGCCCTAGCAAGTCTGTTTCACTCACTACCCCGGAGAACAAGAGGATTAAGTATGTATCCCGACGCACACGTATGAGTGCTAGGTTAAATGCCCTCACGGGAGTTGTTCAGGAGGAAGTACCTGTGGTAAAAGAATTTCCAGATGTATTTCCGGAAGAATTACCAGGAATGCCACCAGATAGGGAGATTGAGTTCTTAATAGAGCTACAGCCAGGGACAGCCCCAATTTCCAAGAGACCCTATCGGATGCCCGCAAATGATCTGTTGGAAATCAAGAAGCAAATTCAGGAGTTATTGGACAAGGGGTATATTCACCCAAGTTCTTCACCTTGGGGAGCCCCAGTACTTTTGGTGGAGAAGAAGGACAAAACCTTGAGAATGGTAGTCGATTATCGTGCCTTGAACGAGGTGACTATCAAGAACAAGTACCCTCTGCCGATGATTAATGATTTGTTTGATCAGCTAGTAGGAGCCAAAGTATTCTCCAAGATCGATCTTCGATCAGGGTATCACCAGTTGAAAATTCGTGAACAGGACATACCCAAAACAGCATTCACCACGAGGTATGGCTTATATGAGTATACGGTCATGTCTTTTGGATTGACCAATGCTCCTGCCTACTTCATGAATTTGATGAACAAAGTGTTCATGGAATATTTGGACAAGTTCGTCGTGGTGTTCATCGATGACATTCTGATATTCTCCAAGAACGAGGAAGAGCATAAGCAACATCTGCGTTTAGTTCTGGAGAAGCTAAGAGAGCATCAGTTATATGCCAAGTTCAGCAAATGTGAATTTTGGCTGACGGAAGTCGGATTCCTTGGACATGTTATTTCCGGAGATGGAATAGCAGTGGACCCCGCTAAGGTTGAAGCCGTCACCAAGTGGAAGTCACCGACCTCAGTTAAGGAGATCCACAGTTTTCTCGGACTTGCCGGTTATTACCGGAGATTCATTGAAAATTTCTCAAAGATTGCCAAGCCCATGACAGAGTTGTTGAAGAAAGAATCCAAGTATGTTTGGACTGAGGAATGTGAAGCCAGTTTCCAGGTGTTGAAGGAACGTTTGGTCACAGCCCCAGTTTTGATCTTGCCCGATATTCGGAAGGATTTCCAGGTTTATTGTGATGCTTCGCGTCAAGGACTTGGAGGAGTACTCATGCAAGATGGAAAAGTTTTAGCCTATGCTTCCAGACAACTACGACCTCATGAGTTAAATTATGCCACTCATGACATGGAGTTAGCAGCTGTAGTGCACGCACTCAAGATTTGGAGACATTTCCTTATCGGAAATAGTTGTGATGTTTACACCGACCATAAGAGCCTGAAATATATTTTCACGCAGAAAGAGTTGAACCTCAGATAGAGGAGATGGTTAGAGTTAATCAAGGACTATGACATGAGATTACACTACCATCCAGGTAAGGCTAATGTTGTAGCCGATGCCTTGAGTCGTAAAACTTATGTGAACACACTCACAGCTGGAGGATTACCTCAAGAGTTAGTCGATGATCTCAGAGAGCTCAAGCTAGAGATAGTCCCAAGAGGATATATTGCCACACAGGAAATTCAGTTCACCTTGACCGAAAGAATTCGAGAAGCCCAGAAATCGGACAAGGAGATAGCTGAGATTAAACAGAGAATGAAAGATGATAAAGCAAAAGGTTTTCGTGAGGATGAGCAAGGAACTGTGTGGTTTGAGAACCGCATCTATGTGCCCAATGACCCAGAGCTCAGGAAGTTGATACTTCAGGAAGCCCACGATTCACCTTACTCGATACACCCAGGCAATACCAAGATGTATTTGGATTTGAAAGAAAGTTACTGGTGGACAGGTATGAAGAAAGATATTGCGGAACACGTTGCAATATGTGATGTTTGTCAGCGAGTAAAGGCAGAACATCAGAAACCAGTAGGGTTACTACAACCTTTGCCGATACCCGAGTGGAAATGGGAAAAACTTGGTATGGACTTCATCACAGGATTACCCAGGACCCATTCAGGTTATGATTCCATCTGGGTAGTGGTTGATCGCTTGACTAAGGTGGCTCACTTCATCCCAGTAAAGACCACCTATACAAGTGCTAAGCTAGCCAAGATATATATGACCAGGATCGTATGTCTGCATGGGGTTCCGAGGAGTATCGTGTCAGATAGAGGAACACAATTTACATCAAAGTTTTGGCATCAGTTACATGAAATTTTGGGTACGAGGCTGGAGTTTAGTACAGCTTTTCATCTGCAGACAGATGGACAGACTGAGAGAGTCAACCAGATTCTGGAAGACATGTTGAGAGCTTGTGTGCTAGATTATGGATCTAGTTGGGACGACAACTTACCTTACGCAGAATTCTCGTACAACAACAGTTATCAGACCAGTCTAAAGATGGCCCCTTTCGAAGCTTTATACGGAAGGAGATGCAGAACACCACTGACATGGGATGGTGTTGGAGACCGACAAATTTTTGGTCCCGACCTTATCCGAGATTCTGAAGAGAAAGTCAAGTTAATTCGTGACAGACTCAAGATAGCTCAATCCCGACAGAAGAGTTATGCTGACAACAAGCGCAAGGAAATGACGTATGAAGTGGGAGACCGAGCATATCTTCGTGTATCCCCGCTTCGTGGAATCAAGAGGTTTGGTGTTAAAGGAAAATTAGCACCCAGATTCATAGGCCCCTACAAAATTCTTGAACGTAGAGGCGAAGTTGCATACAAATTGGAATTGCCAGAAGGATTATCCGAAGTTCATAATGTGTTCCATGTGTCCCAGTTGAAGAAATGTCATACAGAGATGGCTGATATTCCTTTGAGAGATACAGTGCCCCTAGAGGCCATACAGCTTGACAGTGATCTGACTTACGAGGAGAAGCCTGTCAAGATCCTCGAGACATCCAACAGAGTTACTCGCAGTAAGATCATCAAGTTCTATAAGGTTTTGTGGAGTCACCACACTGAGGAAGAAGCCACCTGGGAACGCGAAGAAGACCTTCGTAGAGACCATCCGCACCTATTTTCTAGCCAACCCGAATCTCGAGGGCGAGATTCATCTTAAGGTGGGTAGGTTTGTAACATCCCAAAATTTCATTTTGGAATGTTATGATATAGCTATGCATCTATCATCATCATTGCTTGAATATACGTGTTTGTTCAAATGCCTTTTCTAAAATTTCAGAAAGCTCTTTCTACTTTTCCCTAAGTTGCTTTCACCTATTTGAAATTTTGGTTAAAAGTTCAAATAAGAGAGGAGGAACATGACACTCCACACCAGGGACTAATTGGTGATATATTTGAACAATAATAACCAGGAGTTATTTTGAAAATATTTGCAGAAAGGATTTAAAAACAATTAGGCAATTTCTGAAAATATTATTTTTTCCAAATTGTTCAAATGACAGGATAGAAATGTTCATTAAATAGCATTTATTATTCTGTTAATTTTGATATATAATACCCCTATATTTAGAGAAGATTTGAATGCTTTAAATGTATGTGAATGTCTCTGGATATTTTTTTAAAGAAAAACAGTAACGGTTTGCATTTAAACGGGCCGGCCCACCGGCTTTAAAAGCCGAGACCGTTACCGGTCGGCCGACCGAGCGCATTAACGCGCGCTCTCTCTCACTGACGCTGGACCCCACCCCCGACCGACCGTTACCCTCGCTCGGTCATCGTCTCCTCCCCCGCGCTCGCCGGATCCGACGCCGGCAGTTACCTCCCCTCACCGGATCTCTCTCCTCTCTACTTCCCCGCACCTCTCGAGCGCTCTATAAATACCGGACACTTCCCCGCATCCGTTCACCCCGAGTCCCCTTCTCTCTCTCGCCGAGGCGCTGTCAATTGCTCGCCGGAGCTACTTCCACACCGGAGCTCGCCGTCGAGCGTAGCCACCGACTCCGACCACCGTTCGCCCCACCGTTGCCACCAGTCGACTCCGGAGGACCGTCGCCGTCGCCCGGACCACTTCCCCGTCCTCCCCGACCACCGGAACGCCTCGCCGTCATCCTCGCCGCCTCCGGACTCGCCGGAGTACCCCGACGCCGGCGACCTCTTTAACCTGTGAGCACCCCTCCCTCCGATCCAAATCCGACGTCCTAGATTAGATCAGATTTATTCCGAACCGTTTTCTTCTACCGATCGGTCGCCCGCTCGAAATCACCTACCGCACACCCCTTAGCCAATCGGATCGTGCCACGTAGCCCCCTGACCATCGCAAATCGTTTTTCCTTTTCTGTTTCTATTTGAATTAACAGAATGTTTTCAAATTTTGTTTTGCTTATATCTTTTAATCTATTTAGTGTTTTGAGTTGACTCTTTTTGCAATAGCTCACAATTTTCATGTAGTTTCACCCTGTACTTTTAAATTTCAAATTTGAACTATAGAATTTGAATTTAATCAAATTTGCTCAAAAACTTCAAATCTGAATAACTAGAGTTTGAAAATATATTTTGATATGAATCTTTTTGCTACTGTTTGGTGTTAGTTAGGACTACTTTCATGTTTAGTTTGAGGATTTTCAGGATATATTTGATTAATGTTTTAACCAAAAACAGAATCTGCTTAGTATTATAATATAGTTTTATAAACTTAATTTTAATTAGTTTGTTTTAGTATTTGGTTTTATTTGTTTATTAGGTTCTGTTAGTAAACATTTAGTGTTTTCACTTACTGTTAATAAAAATATGAATTTGCTTAGTTTAAATTTATTTAACATAGGAATCACAACTTCTTTTCAAATAGGCATCATTTGATTAAAACAACTAGTAATAGTTTTGCTCTCAAAACAAAGTTTTAAATAATTTTAATTCTGTTTTCTAAGACAAGTTTATTGATAATTTCTTTTCTGTTAAGAACATGTTTTACAAATAATAAGTTTAGTTTTCATTCTTTTCTTAATATAACTATAGTTGATTCATATAGTGTTTATCACAAACTTGTATAATTTTACTAAACTTTCCCCAACAAACTTAAATTGATTATATTCTGTTTATTAATAAAATATTCTATAATTTCTTTGCTGACAACAATTGTTTTGTTAGTACAAATGGTTTCATTACGTCAGTAGTGTTTTCAATTCCTCACCTTTTGAAAACAAAATTTTGTGTGTATTCTTACTTGAGATTTGTGCATTGTTTTGCCTTGATTGTTACTAGTTCTTGGTTGATGTTTGTGAGTTACAATATTTTGTTGTATGCTTATTGAGTGCTTGTTTGCTTCGTTAGATTATCCAGAGTGCGATGCTTGTTACCTAGAGTCACTCACGAACAAAGATCATCAATCAGGCAAGTCACCTTGATCATGTTTTACCCATGTTTTATATGCATTAGTTCTACCATCTCCCCAATTGCATGCAAGATAGGTTAGTTGGAAACTTGGTTACATTGTAGTAGTATCATGTGGTAGGTACCCCTCCTCAACCCTCTTTGATAACTTTGGCCCCGGGAAACGTTGTTTTACTTTTGCTATGCTATTAGTAGACGGGGTTGGTTGTGTGATTCATGGGAGTTGAGAGAGTTAATAATTTCAAGACCTACATAATGATCAAGATTTCAATACTCCAAGTTTTCAACATACCTCTGGGTGGATGATGGTTGAACGGCACCCTGGAGAAACCAGTGGTTAGCCTAGGTGATGCTGGAGATGGCCAGTATTCACGCGGAAAGGTCCACCCAGGCACAAAGAGATGGATGGGTGCTTCAAGACCCAAGGCTTACCTGCACAGCCACAAGTCATTATGGGCTCTGGCTTGGTCGGATATCGTGGTGACCCTGGACAGGCGGTGCTACGAGAGGTAGAAGAACGGTAGGAAAGGATGGGCACCGACAGAGTCGCAGGGAAACCCTTTGGAAGACCATGTTTTGGTCATCCGTTTCTCAAACACCCTGAAGTGCGAGAAATCAAACGGAGGCGACCAAATCTTGTGGGGAACGTGTGCAAAACTCTGCAGAGTATTTTCAAACCTAATCGATTAGCCGTGTCCACGGTCATGGACGACTTGAGCCAAAGGAATTGGAACTTCCGGAACTCTCAACACAATTAATATGATGATGTGGGTATTTAATAATTTTTTTGGGTATGAGAATTGGTTGGTGGAACCATCTCATTAATCAACCAACTTAGTAATATTTTGCTTTGCCCTCTCTTGCTGTAGGGAAAACTTGGCTTTACGCAAAAACTTACCACCCCACCTGCCATATGTTCATATAGACTAGATGTTTAACTTTTCACCCCTCTCTTGTGACTTTGCCGGCATATTCCATATGTTGACCTACATGGCTGCAACGTATCATGTTGCAGAGTACTTTTCCGACCAGGAGTGAGGACGCGTTCTATGCTCAGTGAGATGCCCTTGGAGTCGGATGGACTCATCTACCTTCGACGCTTCCGCAAGACTTAGTTATTCTCATGAGTTGGTCTTCGGCCACTTTATTGTAATATTTATTGTAATAAAGGACTCGATATGAGATTTTGATTAATATAATGTTGTGTGATTTCCCTTTGATATATACATTGATGTACCGTGTGTGTACCAGCATGATCTTGGGATGGTACGGAAACACCGGAGACTTGACCTTTCAGGTAGGGTCGCTACAGGACGGTTCGTGATTAGATCGCTGGACGCTCGGAGATTTGGATCGCAAAGAAGTTCGACTACACCAACCGCGTTTCTTAATGTTTCCCGCTTAGCGATCTACAAGGGTACATAGATCCACTCTCCCTCTCATAGATGCTCATCACCATGGATAGGTTTGCATGTGCGTAGGAAATTTTTTGTTTCCCATGCAACGTTCCCCAACAATATGACCCGTTGTTGAGATTTCTGCTGACTACAAAAGGTCCTTCCCATGGAGGAAAGAGCTTATGCATATTTGTCTGGTCCTGAGTCAGCCGGAGCACTAAGTCGCCTTCCTGGAATGTCCGGGTCTTGACCCTGCGGCTGTGATAGCGACGTAGGTCTTGTTGATAAATCACCGACCGGGCCGCTGCTAGCTCTCGCGCCTCTTCCAGAGTATCCAATGCGTCTTGACATGTTGTCTCATTGTTCACCTCAACATAAGCTGCCACCCTTGGCGAGTCATGTCGGATGTCACTGCGCAAAACTGCGTCGGCCCCGTATACCATGAAGAAAGGTGTGAAACCTGTGGATCTATTAGGGGTGGTCCTGATGCTCCATAAAACGGAGGGTAATTCCCCTACACAACACTCGAGCGTTCGTTGCACAGGAACCATAAGCCACGACTTAATACCCCTTAGAATTTCCTGGTTGGCACGCTCCACCTGACCGTTGGACTGTGGATGCACCACTGCTGAAACATCAAGCCGGATATGCTCTTCGTCACCAAATTTTTTCATAGCCCCCTTGGATAGATTTGTACCATTATCAGTGATGATACTGTGGGGGTAACCACAACGGTAGATCAACTTTTTAATAAACTGAACCGCCGTAGCTGCGTCACACTTGCTGACTGCCTATACCCATTTGGTAAACTTCTCAACCGCCACTAGAATGTGTGTTTTCTTGTCGTTGGATATCTTGAAAGGTCCCACCATGTCAAGTGCCCAGACCGCAAACGGCCAAGTAATTGGTATCATCCTTAATTCCTGAGCCGGAACATGAGCACGCCGGCCAAATTTCTGACAGCCGTCGCACTTACGGACTAGGTATTCTGCATCTATTTGAGCCGTCAACCAGAAAAATCTGGGTCGGAAAGCCTTGGCCACCAAAGACTTCGAGCCAGCGTGGTGTCCGCAATTGCCAACATGAATCTTAGTCAAGATCTGCCGGCCTTCCTCTGGTGAAGCACAACGTTGAAAAACTCCCGTCACGCTGCATTTATGCAACTCACCATTAACTATTGTCATAGACTTAGAACGCCGGGTGATTTTCCTGGCCAGGCCCTCATCCTTAGGTAACTCGCCCCGGGTCGAATAAACCAAATAGGGAATAGTCCAATCTGGGATAGCATGCAAAGCCGCTACCAATTCTGCCTCCTAGTCAGAAACAGCCAAATCTTCCTCTGAAGGGATCTTGACAGTCGGATGGTGTAAGACGTCCATAAAGACTTTGGGTGGCACCGGCTTTCGTTGAGAACCTAACCGTGATAAGGCATCAGCCGCCTCATTCCTGCAACGATCAATGTGCTCTACCTGATATCCTTTGAAGTGACCGCAATAATATCAACCGCCTGTCGATAAGCCGCCATCCGCGGGTCTTTGGAACCCCAAGTGCCTGAAACTTGCTGAGCCACAAGATCTGAGTCACCCAAACACCTAACCCGGCTTAAATTCATCTCTTTGGCCAATCTAAGACCATGAAGCAAAGCTTCATATTCAGCCGCATTGTTAGTGTAGGGAAATATCACCCGGAGCACATAACAAAACTTGTCACCCTTGGGGGATGTCAGAACAACTCCTACTCCTGATCCCCTTAATTGCTTGGATCCATCAAAGTGTATAGTCCAGTAGGTGTCATCCGTCTTCTCCTTGGGAGCTTGACAGTCCATCCAATCATTTATGAAATCCACAAGGGCTTGGGACTTGATAGCCGTACGAGGCACATATCTTAAATTGAGAGGTCCCAGCTCCAATGCCCACTTAGCAATCCTTCATGTGGCTTCTCTGTTCTGGACAATATCCCCTAGCGGAGCAGAACTGACCACAGTTATCTGGTGCCCTAAGAAATAGTGTTTTAACTTGCAGTTGGCCATGAAGATCCCATATACAAGCTTTGGCCAATGCGGATACCTTTGCTTAGACTCTGTCAGGACTTCACTGATGTAATAAACTGGTCTTTGCACTGGATAATCTTTCCCGGCCTCCTTGCGCTCAACCACAATCGAATCACTCACTGCCCGGTTATTAGCCGCCACATAAAGGAGTAACAGCTCTCTCTCAGACAGAGCGGCTAGCACTAGCGGCTCAGTGAGCTGTTTTTTAAGCACCTCAAGTGCTTCACCCGCCGCTTTGCTCCAAACAAATTTGTCTGTCTTCTTCATCATTTGATATAAAGGAATAGCCTTTTCTCCAAGACGGCTTATGAACCGGCTCAACGCAGCAATACGTCTTGCCAAGCGCTGAACATCATTAATGCAAGCCGGCTCTCCCAGAGAGGTAATAGCCTTAATTTTATATGGGTTAGCCTCGATACCACGCTCAGAGACCAGGAAACCCAAAAGCTTGCCCGCCGGAACACCAAAGACACACTTGGTCGGGTTAAGCATCATCTTGTAGACCTAAAGATTATTAAAAATTTCCTTTAAATCCTCCAAGAGAGTCTCCTTCTTTCTGGATTTGACCACGATGTCATCTACATAAGCATGAACATTACGGCAATCTGACTGTGAAGGCAGTTCTGCATGCATCATTGATAAGTCGCTTGGGCATTCTTGAGCCCGAAAGGCATAGAGACAGAACAGAACGCCCCAAAGGGTGTGATAAAAGCCGTCTTCTCCTAATCTTTAACCTCCATCTTTATCTGATGGTAACCTGAGTAAGCGTCCAAGAAGCATAAACTTTCACACCCCGCCGTAGCATCAATGATCTGATCAATACGAGGGTGGGCAAACGGATCAGCCGGACAAGCTTTGTTAAGGTCCCTGTAGTCCACACACATACGCCATGTGCCGTTCTTTTTGAGCACCAGCACGGGGTTAGCCAACCCTTCCGGTTGAAAAACTTCAACGATAAAACCCGCTGCCAAAAGCCGGGCAACTTCTTCCCCAATAGCCTTGTGCCTCTCCTCATTGAACCACCGCAAAAACGGTTTAATCGGCTTAAACTTTCGATCCACATTAAGGTTGTGCTCAGCAAACTCTCTCGGTACACCTGACATGTCAGACGGTTTCCATGCAAAGATGTCCGATTCTCAAAGATGAATTCGATGAGCGCGCTTTCCTATTTGGGATCCATGTGAGCTCCAATGATGAACTGTTTGGATGAGTCGCCCGGAGTGAAATCTACTGCCTTGGTATCATCGGCTGAAAATTTGGGGGGCGGCTCAACCTCCATGGTTGGCTTTTTTAGCAGGGTCATATCTTCCGAATCAACATTCTCCTTATATAATTTAAGTTCCTCCTGGGCGCAACTGGACTCTGCATAAGCCACATCTCCTTCTTCACACTCAATAGCCGTATTTCGGTTACCATGAACGGTAATGGTACCGTTTAAGCCGGGCATCTTGAGCTGCAAGTAAACATAGCAGGGCCTGGCCATGAACTTAGCATAAGCCGGCCGTCCAAATAACGCATGATAAGGACCCTTGATCTTGACCACCTCGAACCACAAGTATATCACCCTGTAATTATACTCATCACCAAAAGCTACTTCCAACAAAATCCTGCACACCGGATACGCCGTCTTGCCCGGCACCACACAATGAAAGATGGTGGAAGAAGGTTTTAAATCCTTGTCAAGCAACTTCATCCACCGGAAAGTGTCATAAAAAAGGATGTTTATGCTGCTGCCGCCATCCATAAGCACCTTGTTCACCATATATCCGCCCACTTGGGGGGCCACAACCAAAGCCAGCCGCCCCGAGTCATCGACATGCGGCGAGTGATCCTCTCGGCTCCATGTTATGTCATATTCAGGCCACTTTAAGTACCACGGAAGAGCCGGTGCAACCGCATTGACTTCCTGCTTACGCAACTTCTGGTTCCGTTTATTGAGACTGGTCGTGAAAACATGGTACTGCCCGGAGCTGAGCTGCTTCGGATTACTCTGATAACCAGACTGATTACAATGTTGCTGTTGTTGTTGGTTATTGTGACCAGAATGCGGTTGATGTCCCCCCTGATTATCCTGACCCGGATGACTGGATCCTGAGCTGCCAGAACCAAACCTTGCTCCTGGCCCGCCATGTCCTGAGCCGCCTGGCGGACCACCATCTCGATTGTTAGGTTGCGTGAAATACCGCTTGTACTTCTGCATGAAATTGCAATTCTCCCACGTGTGGTTTGCCGGTTTATCAGGCAGATTGTGATTTGGGCAAGGTCGCTTAAGTAACTCCTCCATGTTTGAGGAAGATCTATCTTTGCCAAAGGTCGATGTGAACCTCCTATTGCCTTTGGGTAATTCTGCTAGGTGTTTGTATTAGCCACCAGTTCTGACCCAACCTCTGGATTCTTATGCTTGCTCTAGCTACCATTGGTTGCTGCATCTTTGCCCTCATTGCTCTTCTTACCTTGACTAGCCTTCTCATCATCAGAAACTGGATCTTTCGTGCTGTTAGAGTCGGCATATTTCGTGAGAGCCGTCATGAGCTCTCCCATGTCCTCACACGTACGTTTGAGCTGGCCAAGCTTCTGCTTTAGAGGAACAAAGTGGCAGTTCTTCTCCAAGATCAGCACCGCCTGAGCCGCCGTGATATGCTCCGATGAGTGGATAATTGTCGAGACCCGCCATACCCAATGATGGGCCGACTCATTCTCCTGTTGGACACAGTGATCAAGATCCACGATGGTCATGGGTTGCTTGCACGTCCCTTGAAAGTTTTTAATGAACCGGGCCCTGAGCTCCGCCCATGAATTGATGGTATTAGGTGGTAACCCCTTTAGCCACGTGCGGGTCGGGCCTTCAAGCATCATGACGAAATACTTGGCACAAACCGCCTCACTGACATCCAGCATCTCCATGGCCAGTTCGTAAGTTTCCACCCAGGCCTCTGGGGGTAAATCAGCGGTATAATTTGGGACCTTATGGGGCCCTTTGAAGTCCTTCGGCAACCGTTCACTCTGTAGAATGGGTGACAAACACGGCAGCCCTACCGTCCTGGGGTTTACTCCTACCCCTACCAAAATGGAAGGAACGGCCTCCTGGTAAGCCAGCCTAGCTGGCACCTCTTGCGGGCTTCCCGCATGATTTACAAAAGCTGGCTTGTCTCTACCCGGCCGGTGATCCGTCGGAATCTCTTTGTGCCAGTTGGTGTTGGAACCTGCTGGTGACTCGTAGCGCCGGCTAAAGCTGTGGCTGGGGAGAGGGGTTGAATGAACACGACTCCGGTTGTGAGTATATTTCTCCTACTGGGCCATGGCTGTCTGCAGGTACCCGATGGCGTTCCGCACATCCTCTACAAAGGGTGCTTCATCCGGGATAGGAATTGTGTCAAGTCAGGTAGCCGCCGCCACCATATTCTTGGTCGGTTTAGAATAATGACCCGCCGGCGTGGGAAAGACCCTTGTGAAGCTTGGTTATGTCGGCCCGGATGAGCCGCTGGCCGCTCCGTTGGGCGGCTTTCGGGCGCGTCTCGCCTTGCGCCAGGAGTATTGAAGAGGTTCCTAGCTTCATAGCGCTCTGGTAGACGGGACTGATGCCTCCTCCGATATACCGCTGCTGCTGATATTTGCTCCAGCCCTAGACGGAAAGCGTCTGCCTTGATACGTTCTGCCTCTTCTTCCATCTGGATCTCTAGCTCAGCCATCCTTTGTCGTTCCTTTGTCATCCGGCCCTTGATCCTTGCAATCTCTAAATTCCAAGATGCTTGATTATCTGGTGTGACCTCAGTGGCCATTAAAGCCGCGAGCTCGTCCATCAGCTCCACAAGAACTTGAGCCGGCGGCGGCGGGTTATCACCTGAGGTGGCGCCTCCCGCGGATGTACTTCTCGTGCCCGAGGATGATCCCACCATGAACACGGCAGCATGAACCGGAAGACCAAGATCATCCGACTCAGAGCGATCTGACTCAGGGCACACGTCGCTGTAGCCCCCAAGGCCACCATTATGGAGCTGGTACACTAACTCCATCTCCCCACTTGAAGTTTCGTCCTCTGAATAGACGAGAGTTTCCTGCGATCTGGAAGCTTCTAGATCCATACCTTGAGTGAAACCTATGAAGACATGCTTCTGACCCGGATTAGCACGGACATGATGCATGTTACCCGCAGGTTGTAGACGCCGAGCCGGCTCGATGATGTCGGTGCAGATGTCCGGCCCGGGTGTAGATCAATCAACCTTTCTGATGAAGACGTGGATCCCGCCGAATGGAACCCGGAATCCATACTCCACGGACTCAGCATCAAGCCCCCAGCCGACATCATCGATGTAGAGCCGGACTCAATGACTCTTGTTGATCCTTCCGACCACGTATCCTTCAAGCCCCGGGAGAGAGAACTTTGAGAACTCAACACCACCAAGTGTCAGCCCCATGGTGGGTGCCAACTGTCGTGGATTTATCATGGCAGATGTCCGGGTGAACGGACTTGGATTCGAGGCTATCGCTAACGTGATGGACTCAAAGGGGTTGGTTGGGACGAAGGACACGAGTTTACCTAGGTTCGGCTCCTCAAAGCGAGGTAATAGCCTACGTCCTGCTTGTATCTGTATTGCTTGTTGTATCTATTAAAAGGGAGCTAAAGCTTGACCTAGTTCTCGATCACATGACCCCTAAGTCTCCCCGGGTCTACCTTTATATCGGAGGTAAAGACTCCGAGTCATACAAGTTGTAACTGATTCTCATTGTCTATCCGAGTCTTCCTCTATCTTCCCTGCCAAGTTACTCCCGGGCGGCTTACTCACCCGGGTCTTCTCCGTCCGGTCCACCTTGCGGCCCATGCCATGAGCCGCCTATCTTCCTGGGCCATAGGTCTCATGGCTCACTCTTGGGCCGGCTAACGAGCCGTCAGGTTTAACCCGGAGCCCCTTGGGTGGGTCATACCGTGGGGTTATATCCCCAACAGTATGTCACTTGCCCGAGATTCAATCGTCGGCATCTCCATACCTAGTTCAACCTCGTTACCGGCAAGTCTCTTTAGTCGTTCCGCAATACAAGATCCCTTGGATAACACTTAGTGACATTGCTTGCAAGGCTTATTGTGATGTTGTATTTACGAGTGGGCCCTGAGATACCTTTCCATCACAGGGAGTAACAAATCCCAGTCTTGATCCATACCAACCCAACAGACACCCTCGGAGATACCAGTAGAGCACCTTTATAATCACCCAGTTACGTTGCGGCGTATGATACACACAAGGTACTCCTCCAGTGTCAGTGAGTTGCATGATCTCATGGTCATAGGAACAGATACTTGACATGCAGAAAACAGTAGCACTAATTGACACGATCATATGCTACGATTGTAGTTTTGGTCTTGTCCATCACATCATTCTCCTAATGATGCGATCCCATTATCAAATCACATCTCATGTCATTTGATAAGGTTTCCTAGACATGGACATTAGATGTCATTTGATAATGGGATCACATCATTAGTAGAATGATGTGATGGACAAGACCCAAACTACAAACGTAGCATATGATCGTGTCAGTTTATTGCTACTATTTTTTGCATGTCAAGTATATGTTCCTATGACCATTAGATCATGCAACTCATGGACATCGGAGGAGTACCTTGTGTGTATCAAACGTCGCAACGTAACTGGGTGACTATAAATGTGCTCTATAGGTATCTCCGAGGGTGTCTGTTGAGTTGGCATGGATCAAGACTGGGATTTTTTACTCCGTGTGACGGAGAGGTATCTCAGGGCCCACTCGGTAATACAACATCACAATAATCCTTGCAAGTAATGTGACTAAGTGTTAGTTGCGAGATCTTGTATTACGGAACGAGTAAAGTGACTTGCCTATAACGAGGTTGAACTAGGTACGGAGATACCGACGATCGAATCTCGGGCAAGTAACATACCGAAGAACAAAGGGAACATCATCCGGGATTAACTGAATCCTTGACATAGAGATTCGACCGATAAAGATCTTCGTAGAACATGTAGGAACCAATATGGGCATCCAGGTTCTGCTATTGGTTATGGACCGTAGAGGTGTCTCAGTCGTGTCTACATAGTTCTCGAACCCGCAGGGTCTGCACACTTAAGGTTTGGTGATGTTTTGGTAGTATAGAGTTATGCATGGTGGTGACCGAAGGTTGCTCGAAGTCCTGGATGAGATCCTGGACGTCACGAGGAGCTCCGGAATGGTCCGGAGGTAAAGATTGATATATATGAAGTCCTATTTTGGTCGCCGGAAATGTTTCGGGCTCACCGGTAGTGTATCAGGAGTGCCAGTAGTGTACGGGGAGACCATCAGGAGGGGTATTTCGACCCAACAGGCTACACGGTCTGTGGGAGAGTGAATACCAGCCCTTAGTGGGCTGGTGGAAGTCCCACACAAGGCCCATGAGGCCTAGAAGAAAAGCCCAAAAGGAAAAAGGTGCAAAAATAGGGTGAATCCTAGTCCTACTAGGATTGGAGGTGGATTCCATCTCTCCACCTGGTTCGGCCGACCCAAGAGGACTTGGCCCTTGTGCCAAGGCCTCTCCTCCTCTCCTCCTATATATACTATAGGTTCTAGGGTTTTTTGCACCTGATTTTTTGCCACGTGCCACCCGTTCCTCTAGTGCATAGTTTCTCCTCTAGATCGGATTTCTACAATGCTTAGGCGAAGCCCTGCCGGAATAGCTCCACCACCATCGTCGGAGCGTCATCACGCTTTCAGAGAACTCTTCTACCTCTCCGCTCCCACTTGTTGGATCAAGAAGGCAGAGATCATCATCAAGTTGTACGTGTGCTGAACGCGGAGGTGCCGTCCGTTCGGCGCTAGATCGGAAGGACCGTGATCAAGATCGCAAGACAGATCGTTATGAGATCGCGGGACTGATAACCCACAAGTATAGGGGATCAATTGTAGCCTTTCTCGATAAGTAAGAGTGTCGAACCCAACGTGGAGCCAAAGTTAGGACAAATATTCCCTCAAATTCTATCGACCACCGATACAACTCTACGCACACTTTACGTTTGCTTTACCTAGAACAAGTATGAAACTAGAAGTACTTTGTACCTTGATAGGATAGGTTTGCAAGATAATAAAGAACACGTAAATAAAAACTAGGGGCTGTTTAGATAAAGAAACAATTACGTTAGTCTAACGAGTGTGGAAAAGTGGTGGTAGGAGTTGCGGAATTGTCCCTAAGCAATTGACTATGTTACTAGACCGATAGCAAGTTTTATGTGGGAGAGGCCACTACTAGCATGTCATCCGTTACTTGGAATTCTATACACATATGATTGGAACTATTAGCAAGCATCCTCAACTACTAACGTTCATTAAGGTAAAACCCAACCATAGCAATAAGATATATTGGTCCCCCTTCAATCCCGTATGCATCAATTTCTATGCTAGGCTGAAGCTTCTGTCACTCTTGCCCTCCAATACATAGTCATATCAACATACAACTAACCCTATGGTGTGATCCATGCGCGCGCTCATATGATGGATACCAAAGGACAGCAACATAACCACAAGCAATTTAAACCAATCATAGCAATTCATCAATCACTGATAGGACAACGAAAATCTACTCAGGCATCATAGGATGGCAACACATCATTGGATAATAATATGAAGCATAAAGCACCATGTTCAAGTAGAGGGTACAGCGGGTTGCTGGAGAGTGGACCACTGAATATAGATAGGGGACGGTGATGGAGGTGTTTGTGAAGATGACGGAGGTGTTGGTGTAGATCGCCACCACACGATGATGTCCCGGGCGGCGTTCCGGCGCTGCCAAGAGAGAGGGGGAGAGAGCCCCCTTCTTCTTCTTCTTCTTCCTTGAACTCCTACGTAGATGGGAGAAGGGTTTACCCTCCGGTCCATGGTATCCATGGCGATGGAGAGGCGAGAGCCCCTCCGAGATTGGATCTCTCTCTGTGTCCTTCTGTTTCTGCACTCCCGGATTTTGGCCTTTCACCATTTCTTAGATTCCCGAAGATCCGTAACTCCGATTGGGCTGAAATTTTGAGGGGATTTTCCTTATAAAAATATCTTTCTTGCAGCAAAAGAAGGTCCCCACACGCCTTAAGGGTTGGTCTCAAGCCTGCTAGGCGCGCCCGGGGGGGGGGGGGTAGGGCGCGCCTCCTGGGCTCGTGACCACCTTGGGCATCGTTTCGCGTTGATTCTTCTTCCCAAAGATCATAAATATTCAAAAAAAATCCCCGTAGGTTTTGTTTTGCATTTGGACTTCGTGTGGTATGGATATTCTGCGAAACTAAAAACATGCAACAAACAGGAACTGGCACTAGGCACTGGATCAATATGTTAGTCCCAAAAATAGTATAAAAAGTGGCCAAAATTATATGAAAGTTGTAGAATATTGGCATGAAACAATCAAAAATTATAGATACGACTGAGCCGTATCAGCATCCCCAAGTTTAATTTCTTCTCATGCTCGAGTAGGTAAATGATAAAAAAGATAATTTTTGATGTGGAATGCTACCTAGCATAATCTTGATCATATAATCTAATCATGGCATCAATATTAAGACACGAGTATTTCAAAGCAACAGTCTATCAATTGACATAAAGACAATAATATTTCAAGCATACTAATAAAGCAATCATGTCTTCTCAAAACAACATGGCCGAAGAAAGTTATCCCTACAAAATCATATGGTCTGGCTATGCTCCATTTTCATCACACAAGGTATTAAATCATGCACAACCCCAGTTTTAGCCAAGAAATTGTTTCATACTTTAGTATTCTAAAACTTTTTCAACTTTCACGCAATACATGAGCGTGAGCCATGGACATAGCACTATAGGTGGAAGAGAATATGGTGGTTGTGGAGAAGACAAAAAGGAGGAGATAGTCTCACATCAACTAGGCGTATCAACGGGCTATGGAGATGCCCATCAATAGATATCAATGTGAGTGAGTAGGGATTGCCATGCAATGGATGCACTAGAGCTATAAGTGTATGAAAGCTCAAAAAGAAACTAAGTGGGTGTGCATCCAACTTTCTTGCTCACGATGACCTTGGGAAATTTGAGGAAGCCCATCATTGGAATATACAATCCAAGTTCTATAATGAAAATTTCCCACTAGTATATGAAAGTGACAATATCGGAGACTCTCTATCATGAAGATCATGGTGCTACCTTGAAGCACAAGTGTGGTAAAGGATAGTAGCATTGTCCCTTCTCTCTTTTCTCTCTTTTTTTCTCCTTTTTTTGTGGGCTTCTTTGGCCTCTTTTTTTAATTTGGGATTCATTGGCCTCTTTGATTACTTCCTCACAGGGGACAATGCTCTAATAATGATGATCATCACACTTTTATTTACTTACAACTTGATATTTAGAACAAAATATGACTCAATATGAATGCCTCTGGCGGTGTACTGGGATGTGCAATGATCTAGCATAGAAATGACATCAAAAAATGGACAAGCCATGAAAACATCATGCTAGCTATCTTACGATCATGCAAAGCAATATGACAATGATGGTGCGTGTCATAACAAACGGAACGATGGAAGTTGCATGGAAATATATCTCGGAATGGCTATGGAAATGCCATAATAGGTAGCTATGGTGGCTGTTTCGAGGAAGCGTATATGGTGGGTGTAATGCACCGATGAAAGTTGCGTGGTACTAGAGAGGCTAGCAATGGTGGAAGGGTGAGAGTGCGTATAATCCATGGACTCAACGTTAGTCATAAAGAACTCACATACTTATTGCAAAAGTCTATTAGTCATCGAAACAAGGTACTACACGCATGCTCCTAGGGGAAGGGTTGGTAGGAGTTAACCATTGCGTGATCCCAACCTCCACACAAAGGATGACAATCAATAAATAAATCATGCTCCGACTTCGTCACATAACGGTTCACCATAAGTGCATGCTACGGGAATCAAAAACCTTAACACAAGTATTTCTACGAATACACAATTACTCACTAGCATGAATCTAATATCACATCTTCATGTCGCAAAACTATTGCAAAGAATCAAACATATCATATTCAGTGATCTACAAGTTTTATGTAGGATTTTATGACTAACCATGTGAATGACCAACTCCTGTTAACTCTCTAAATATGTATAAGGGAAGCATGAGAGTGTAATTCTTTCTACAAAAGATATGACCCGCTCTAACAAATATAAGTGAAGCAAAAGAGCATTCTACAAATGGCGGTTTTCTATGTGTAGGGAAACAGACAATCCAAACTTCAAATGATATAAGTGAAGCACATGAAGCATTCTATAAGGCCATACTCAAAAGATATAAGTGAAGTTCAAAGATAATTATATAAATCAACCAAGGACTATCTCATACCAGTATGGTGCATAAAAGAAAAAGGAAAAATAAACATAAAAGACGCTCCAAGCATTTGCACATATCATGTGACGAATAAAAATATAGCTCCGAGTAAAATTACCGATAGATTGTAGACGAAAGAGTGGATGCCTTCCGGGGCATCCCCAAGCATAGACGCTTGAGTCTTCCTTGAATATTACCTTGAGGTGCCTCGGTCATCCCCAATCTTAGGCTCTTGCCTCTCCTTTTTCCTTCATCCATCGTGGTCTCACCCAAAACATGAAAACTTCAATCACACAGAACTTAAACTGAAACTCGTGATAGCATTAGCATAAGAAAACAAACCACCAACTTTTTAGGTACTGTACTAAACTTAATTTCCAATTAGATTGATGTTATATTACTGTACTATCACTTTTCCATGGCTCGTACCCGCCGATACTAACCATAGTTTCATCCAAATAAGCAATCAACACAACAAAAACAGAATCTGTCAAAAACAGAACAGTCTGTAGCAATATGTATATTTAGTATACCTATGCTAACCCAAAAATTCTGAAACAAATATGAAAATTAGGGAAATTTTCACATCAATCAGAAGAAAAAATAATCAACTCAAAAGGTCTTTCTGGATAGGAATTAAAAATAATTTCGTGAGCATAAAGTTTCTGTCTTTTTCAGCATGATCAAACAACTATCACCCAAACTAATCATAAAGGATTTACTTCGAACATTATTTTTATAATAAAATGGAATTGTAAAAGGGTATAATTATTTTTGTGAGAAACTTCCATGAAAATTTCTACATTGTTTCGGAGCATGAACACAAGTGTTCAAGGTCAACCCTCACTTCTGCAATGCATCACCTTTCAATCGCTTCTCTTTTTCAAAAAGTTTTAAGTTCCCCTCTATATTTTTTTGTTTTTAAACTATATAAAATCACTCAACAGAAATAAATGACTCTCTAAAACTTCCTGGTTGTCTCCCAGGCAGCGCTTTCTTTAAACCAATCAAGCTAGGCATAAAGTGCTCAAGTAATGGATCCACCCGGATCCCAAGGTATATCAAAGCCAATTTTAATTAACAATGATTTGTAATTTAGTAGTGAGCACAGGGTAACATATATCATGCAATGACGAAGCCAAACTCTCTTCCTATGCATTGACATATCATAGAAGAACAATTCATGCACATCAAGTAAAGGCCAATACATAACATAAGCAGTTTCTTGCAATTTTATCGTATTGAAAACATAGAGAGGTGGAGATGTAATTCCTCTCTCATAATAATTGAAAGTAGGAGCAGCAAGCACATGCATATTATATTCATCAAAATAATCATGTGTAATAGTGGAAGGCAACCCATCAATGTAATCCCTAATAAGAGCAAATTTCTCTGACAGAGTGTAGTTGGGAGAATTCAAAAAGATAATAGAACTATCATATGTGGGTGCAATAGCAACAAGTTCATGTTTAACATAAGGAACTATAGCAAGTTCATCTCCATAAACATCATTCAGATTGGCATCATGGCCACAAGCATAGCAAGCATCAAGTTCGTAAAAAAGGGATATTTCAAACGAATCCAAGGGATCATAGCAATCAACATAGCATTCATCCTTCGGTAAGCACAAAGGGAAATTAAAAAATGTATGAGTTGAAGAGTTACTCTCATTAGAAGCTGGGAACGCGTAGCTAGTCCGCTCTTCCTCCTTTTGTTCTTCGCTCACCTCGTCATCTTTTTCATCTAATGAGCTCACAGTTTCAGCATTTTCGTCTTCCATAGTTTCCTGCAAAATATTAGTCTCTTCTTGGGAAGCAGAGAATTTCTCCATAAATCGATAAATATGGGCATTATCTTCATAATTAGTATAACAATAACGAAGCATAACCAAATTTTCAGATCGGCGAAAAGCATCATCATTATCATCACACCTTTTAAACAGAGCTTCAATTTCATAAGCACCCATAAAAGCAACAAACTCTTCTATTTGTTCCACATCATAGTAATCATATATACCATTAGCATAAGAAGCCAATGTTTCATTAGCATTAAATTTACAAGAAAATTGAAGGTGTTTAGCCTTCATCCTAGAGCAACAAGTAATATCATATCTCAAGCATAGATCCCAAGCATACCATTTCAACATATGAATTTGATCCCATAATAGTTTCCCTTTTTTAGTCAAGAAATAATCCCTAAAGTATTCACGTTGATCCAATGTGACTCCCATTATATAATTGAGTGGGGTTTTCTAAGGATTATTGAAGAAGTGCATGATATTTTCCACATAACGAGCATCGAGGGTTTTAGGAGGTTCCCCATCTCCATGAGCAGCTAGTACGCCTAATTCTTTTGGTATTTCACTACTGGAATTAGACATTTTGCCGTCTAAAAAGAGTATGTTTGCCGTCTGTCTTCCCAAAGCAAATGACATAGAAACAGCTGATGGAAAGATCCTCTTTGCCGTCTGCACTTCTTTGTCGTCCGCTGGCAGACGACAAAGAACTCTTTGCCGTCTGCCTGCAGACGGCAAAGACAAGAGTGGGCCCCACGAGGCATCGCACTGGCTAGGTCAACCTCCTCACTTCTTTGTCGTGCGCTGGGGGATGGCAAAGAATTCTTCGCCGTCCGCCAGCAGACAGCAAAGAAGTGAGGAGGGCCCACAAATGTCACGGTAGGGGCGGGCTAACGGTTATGCTCTTTGTCGTCTACTGGTGGACGACAAAGAGTTCTTTGCCGTCTGCCAGCAAACGGCAAAGAGTTTAACCTTAACTCTTGGCCCGCCACCCCCGCGCCTCTCTCTCTCACACACACACATCTCTCTCTCTCTCGATCTCTCACAGCCCCCTGCTGCCGCCTTGCAGCCCCCTGCCGCCCCTGCCTCCCCCCGTCGCCCCCTGCCGCCCCCTGTCGCCCCCCGCCAGCCTCCGCCGCCCCCCGCCACCCACCGCCGCCCCCGGCACCCCCTGCCCGCCCCGCTCCTCCGCCTCGACCACCCCTCCGGTGAGCTCCCCCTCCACCTTTTTTTTGCTTTTTCTATTTTTTCTGTTTTTTAGTCATATTAGTAGTTAGTTTATATTATTAGTTAGTCATATTAGTAGTTAGTCATATTAGTAGTTAGTCATATTAGTAGTTAGTTTAAAGAAGAAGAAGAAGAAGAAAAAAAGAGGAGAGGAGGTGAAGAAGAAGAGGAAAAAAGGAAAGGAAGAAGAAGAGGAGGAGGAGGAGGAGAAGAAAAAAGAAGAAGAGGAAGAAGAAGAAGAAGAAGAAATAGGAGAGGAGGAGAAGAAGAAGAGGAAAAGGAAAGGAGGAGAAAGAAGAAGACCTCGACCCCGACCCCGACATGACACCCCGACCCCGACATGACACCCCGACCCCGACCCAGACCCCGAACCCTACCCCGACACGACACCCAGACCTCGACCCCGACCCCGAAACTCCGACCCCGACCCCGAAACCGACAGCCCGACACGACACCCCGACACGGCACACCGACCCCGACACCCCGAGACCCCGACGCAACACCCCGACCCTGACACCCCGACCCCGACCCCAACATGACACCCCACACACACCGACCCCGTAACGACACCCCCCACACCCCGACACGACACCCCCCACACCCCCGATACTCAACCCCCAACGCCACCGACCCCAACCCCTGAAACGACACCACGACACCCCGACACCATAACACCCTGACACCCCGACACCCCGACACGACACCCTGACATCGCACCCCGACCCTGACACGACACCCCCACACCCCGACCCTGACACGACACCCCCTACACCCCGACACGACATCCCCCACACCCCGACATGACACCCCTGACACCCCGCCCCAACACAACACCCCCGACGTCGATGGAACCCTAAATAGCAAGTATCGTTGGTGCGAGATACATGTGGCTGTCGGTGTCGAGCACTGCACCCAGACACAGCACCCCTTACCCCGACACGACATCCCCGACACCCAGACCCCGACATGACACCCTGACACGACATCCCCGACACCCAGACCCCGACATGACACCCTGACACGACATCCCCAACACTCAAACCCCGACACCCCGACCACGACACATCACCCCGACACGACACAACACCCCGACCCCGACACGACACCCTCGACACCCTGACCCCGACATGACACCCCAGACACCCCGACCCCGAAACGACACCCCTGACACCCCGACCCAGACACGACACCCCCGACACCCCGACCCTGACACGACACCCCAGACACCCCGACCCCGACACAACACAGGTCATATATTTGTGAATTATGAGTTAGGTCATATATTTTTTGATTTTGTTATACAAAACATCATTTCCTCTGTTCCGGTCTTCGTGCCGATGAAACTTGCCAGCTATAGGTGTCTTCAATCATCAGTCTTTTGTGTGTGTCTAGTAGCTAGGCAAGATGAGTGATCGTGGGTCGATGTACATCGGTGTAATGCGTGTGTGACTTTCGGTCCGTCGAGGCTTTCCTTAAATAACTTTCATGTGTGTTCTTGATGGAGGAATCCCGACTGTTGTTGTGGGGGGCGCCTCTTCTTTTTTCTCTTCTATGCGATATACTCGTCTATATATTGCGCAAGAAGAGGAGAGAAGAGGCATCCATCACCAGTGGTCAAACTATTACTATGAGAGAGTGTCCACCAACATATATACACCATTATATCAGTGTGAGAGAGAGCGCACCAACACACCAGGAGATATGAGAGTTACTTAAGGAAAGCCTCGACGAACTGAAAGTCACACACACATTATACTGATGTACACCGACCCAGAACTATTGCTACGCGCGGGACAGCCTAACCCGAGACCATGACATGACACCACCGACCCCCGACCCCGACACGACATCTCGACCCCGACACGACACCCCGACACCATGACACGACACCCCCGACCGCCGACACCTCTTCGGCCTCCTGTTGACCGAAAGGGTGCTCTTCGGCCATCCAGAGGCCGACGAGGTCATATATGTGTAAATTATGTGTTAGGTCATATAATTTCCTATTTTGTTATGAAAAACATCATATATATATATGTGTGTGTGTGTGTGTTTCAGGTGGACTTAAATGTGCTGTTGTTTCGTCACTGCAAGGGTTTGGTGTTCGACGACCTCCCCGCGCGTTCGATGAGCTCCGCCCTTGCGTTCGTGGGTGAGAACAAATGACATCTCCTCCTCCCCCTTCATTTGCTCTGTTCCGGTCTTCGTGCCGATGAAACTTGTTAGCTGTAAGTAGATTGAATCATCAGTATAAGTGAACACTATGCGTGAACACTAGGTACAAAATGGCACAACTACCTAGGATAGCTCAATAATGATCTATAATTAGCTTAGATAGTTCATTTATGACATAATATGCTCACTTAGGTAAACAATGGCATAATAACCTAGGTTTACCTCCAAAATGACCTATACTTAGCTTATTTTCCTCAAAAATACATAGTAACCTTACTTACCTCCAAAATGATATATTCTACCTAGGATAGCTATAAAATGACCTATACTTAGCTTATTTAGCTCCAAAATGACTTGATATGCTTAGTTAGCTAGAAAATGGTATATTCTACCTACGATAGCTATAAAATGACCTATACTTCGCTTTTTTTCCTCCAAAATGACTTGATATGCTTAGATAGCAAGAAAATGGCATTAGTAGCTAGTATAGCTCAATAATGATCTATATCTAGTTCATTTATGACATAATTAGCTCACTTAGGTACAAAATGGCATAACTACCTAGGACAGCTCAATAATGATCTATAATTAGCTTAGGTAGTTCATTTATGACATAATATGCTCACTTAGGTAAAAAATGGCATATTAACCTTGGTTTACCTCCAAAATGACCTATACTTAGCTTATTTTCCTCAAAAATACATAATAACCTTACTTACCTGCAAAATGATATATTCTACCTAGGATAGCTATAAAATGACCTATACTTAGCATTTTTATTTCGAAATGACTTGATATGATTAGTTAGTTAGAAAATGGTATATTCTACCTAGGATAGCTATAAAATGACCTATACTTAGCATTTTTTCCTCCCAAATGACTTGATATGCTTAGTTAGCTAGAAAATGGCCTTAGTAGCTAGTATAGCTCAATAATGATCTATAGCTAGTTCATTTATGACATAATTAGCTCACTTAGGTACAAAATGGCATAATAACCTTAGTTTACCTCGTAAATATCCTATAAATTCTTGTTCTTCTCCTTTTCTTCATTTTCTTCTTCTTCTAGCTAGTCTTCTTCTTCTAACTATATCTTTCCTACTTTGCAGATTTGCTATAGATGAGGAAGAGTGCATTGATGGACTGTACTCTTCTACTTCTGCTACCTTTATGTTTATGGAACACTTGTTTTGGATACATATGTATGGATATGTTGTTGGAAACCATATTGTGTGTTGTTGGAAACTTGTATATATGTTGGACTTGTATGTTGGAACTTAATTATTGGTATATATATGCTTGTTTCAACTTATTTGGTATGCTTGTCTGAACTTGTTGAATGATATGTATGTTATGGATTTGTATATGTTGGATATATATGATTTTTCTATCAAATTGAATGATTTTAAGAAAAAACAAAAAAACAAGGGCTATGTGGCCACTTTGCCATCTGCTGGCAGACGTCAAAGAGCTTTGCCGTCTTTGCCGTCTGCTGGCAGACGACAAAGAACATCCGCTGGCAGACGACAAAGATCTAAGGTTCTTTGTCGTCTGCCAGCGGACGGCAAAGAACCCACCTAGGCTATTAAAAATAGGTGCTTTTCCATCCGTGGGCAGACGACAAAGGACCTAAGGTCTTTGTCGTTTGCCAGCGGACGGCAAAGCACGCCGTTAAGCCCCCTAACGGAGCTAAGAGCCCACATGTGCCGTCCAGGCTCTTTCCCGTCTGCAGGCAGACGACAAAGATTCAAAGGTCTTTGTTGTCCGCCAGCAGAAGGCAAAGCGGCCTTTACCATGGCTTATTCAGTCGGACGGTTTGCCGTCTGCTGGCGGATGGCAAAGCCTTTGCTGTCCGGGATGCATGCCTTAGCCATCCGGGGTGGCGGACGGCAAAGTGTTTGTTTCCTGTAGTGTTTCATGTTCCATATCCATAACTGAAGATAGAGAACAACTTAGAACGGCAAATAAATCTACTTAGTGATAAAGCAAACAAGCACACACGAGAATATTCACCCCACGCTATCTCTCCCCGGCAACGGCGCCAGAAAAAGGTCTTGATAACCCACAAGTCTAGGGAATGAATTGTAGCCTTTCTCGATAATTAAGAGTGTCGAACCCAAAGAGGAGCTAAAGGTAGGACAAATATTCCCTCAAGTTCTAGCGACCAACGATACAACTCTACGCACACTTTAGGTTTGCTTTACCTAGAACAAGTATGAAACTAGAAGTACTTTGTAGGTGTGATAGGATAGGTTTGCAAGATAATAAAGAACACGTAAATAAAAACTAGGGGCTGTTTAGATAAACAAACAATTACGTTAGTTTAACGAGTGTGGAAAAGTGGTGGTAGGAGTTGCGGAATTGTCCCTAAGCAATCGACTATGTTACTAGACCGATAGCAAGTTTTATGTGGGAGAGGCCACTGCTAGCATGTCATCCCTTTCTTGGAATTCTATGCACTTATGATTGGAACTGTTAGCAAGCATCCGCAACTACTAACGTTCATTGAGGTAAAACCCAACCATAGCAATAATATATTGGTCCCCCTTCAGTCCCGTATGCATCAATTTCTATGCTAGGCGGAAGCTTCTGTCACTCTTGCCCTCCAATACATAGTCCTGTCAACATACAACTAAGCCTATGGTGCGATCCATGCGCGCGCTCATATGATGGGCACCAAAGGACAGCAACATAACCACAAGCAATTTAAACCAATCATAGAAATTTATCAATCACCGATAGGACAACGAAAATCTACTCAGACATCATAGGATGGCAACACATCATTGGAAAATAGTGTGAAGCATAAAGCACTATGTTCAAGTAGAGGGTACAGCGGGTTGCTGGAGAGTGGACCCCTGAATATAGATGGGGGACGGTGATGGAGGTGTTGGTGAAGAAGAGGTGTTGGTGTAGATTGCCGTCACACGATGATGTCCCGGGCGGCGTTTCGGCGCCGCCGGGAGAGAGGGGGAGAGAGCCCCCCTTCTTCTTCATTTTCTTCCTTGACCTCCTCCCTAGATGGGAGAAGGGTTTCCCCTCTGGTCCATGGTCTCCATGGCAATGGAGAGGCGAGAGCCCCTCCGACATTGGATCTCTCTCTGTGTGTACTTCTGTTTCTGCGCTCCCAGATTCTGGCCTTTCACCGTTTCTTAAATTCCTCGAGATCCGTAACTCCGATCAGGATGAAACTTTGAGGGGATTTTCCTTATAAAAATATATTTCTTTCAGCGAAAGAAGGGCCCCAACCTCCGTAAGGGTTAGTCACGAGCTTGCCAGGGGTGCCTGGGGGGTAGGGGCCGCCTCCTGGGCTCGTGACCACCTCGGGCATCGTTTCGCATTGATTCTTCTTCCCAAAAATCATAAATATTCCAAAAAAATCCCCGTAGGTTTTGTTTTGCATTTGGACTTTGTTTGGTATAGATATTCTACAAAACAAAAAACATGCAACAAACAGGAACTGGCACTAGGCACTGGATCAATATGTTAGTCCCAAAAATAGTATAAAAGTGGCCAAAAGTATATGAAAGTTGTTGAATATTGGCATGAAACAATCAAAAATTATAGATACGATGCAGACGTATCAGGGACGGATCATGATGAGTTCGTGAGACGGATCATGATGAGATTGCAAAACAGATCGTGATGAGATCGCGAGACGGATCATGATGAGTTCACGGGACGGATCGTGATTGGATCGCGGGACAGATCGTGATGAAATCGCGGGATGCTCGGCGATTTGGATCGCGAAGACGTTCGACTACACCAACCGCGTTTCTTAACGCTTCCCACTTAGTGATCTACAAGGGTATGTAGATCCACTCTCCCTCTCGTAGATGCTCATCACCATGGATAGATCTTACGTGTGCATAGGAAATTTTTTGTTTCCCATGCAATGTTCCCCATCAGTGGTATTAGAGCTAGGTCTATGTGTAGATGAGATCTCGAGTAGAACACAAAGAGTTTGTGGGCGTTGATGCTTAGATTTCTTCCTCCCTTGGTCATATTTCGGTTCAGCGGTATTGTGAGATGAAGCGGCCCGGACCAACATTACTCGTACGCTTACGAGAGACCGGTTCCCTCGACCGCAACTTGTTGCACAGATGGCTTGCAGGTGCCAGTTTCTCTCACTTTAGTTGGATCGGATTCGACAAAGGCGGTCCTTGAGAAGGTTGAAAAGCAACTAGTGTATCACCGTTGTAATTTTTGCGTAGATGAGAATTGTTCTTGCTAGATACCCGTAGCAGCCACGTAAAACATGCAACAATAATTAGAGGATGTCTAACTTGTTTTTGCAGGGTATGTTATGATATGATATGGTATGATATATGTGATGTATGAGATGATCATGTGATGTATAGATTATCATGACTTGCATGTCGATGAGTACGGCAACCGGCAGTAGCCATAGGGTTCTCTTTAATTATTGTATGACATGCGTGTCAATCATTAAGAGCTATGTAATGCTTTAATTTATCGCTACGATAGCAATAGTAGTAGCAGCATGTTGGGCACGACAACCCCGATGGCAACACGTTGATGGAGATCAAGATGATGGAGATCATGGTGCCCTGCCGGTGACGATGGAGATCATGCCGGTGCTTTCTAGATGGAGATCAAAAGCACAAGTTCATGGCCATATCATGTCACTTATGATTTGCATGTGATGTTAATACTTTTATGCACATTGTTTTGCTTAGGACGACGGTAGCATTATAAGGTGATCCCTCACTTAATTTCAAGATAAATTGTGTTCTCCCTAAGTGTGAACCATTGCGAAAGTTCGTCGTGTTGAGACACCATGTGGTAGACTGTACGTTCACATACAGCGGGTGTAAGCCAGTGTTGCGCATGCAGAACACTCGGGTTAAACTTAACGAGCCTAGCATGTACAGACATGGCCTCGGAACACAAGAGACCGAAAGGTCGAACATGAGTCATATAGTAGATATGATCAACATGATGATGTTCACCATTGAAACCACCTCAACTCACATGATGATCGGACTTGAGTTGCTGAATTTGGATCATGTATCACTCGAATGACCGGAGGGATGTCCATTTGAGTGGGAGTTCTTAAGTAATATGATTAATTAAACTCATTATCATGAACATAGTCAGTAGTGCCTTTGCAAATTATGTTGTAGATTACTAGCTCGCGCTGTAGCTCAATAGAATTTTTATATGTTACTAGAGAAATAGAGTTGAATGATGATGGTAGAAATATTGAGGACTAGGTCCATGATCTGAGGATTGTCCTCATTGCTGCACAGAAGTCTTATCTCCTTCATGCACCGCTCGGTGCGCCAACCCCTCTAGCATTGCCTGTAGATGTTGTGAACATCTGACAGGCATGTTCTGATAACTACTTGATAGTTTAGTGCGTCATGCATTACGGCTTAGAATTGAGGCTCCGAAACATTTTGAACATCACAGAACATATGAGATGTTTCTAAGAGCTGAAATTAGGATCTTAGGCTCGTGCCCGTGTTGTGAGATATGATATCTCCAACAAGATTCTTTGTCTGCATGATGAAAGAGAATAGCTCAATCGTTGAGCATGTGCTTGGATTGTCTGGGTGCTACAATCGCTTGAATCGAGTGGGAGTTGATCTTCCAGATAAGATAGTGATTGATATAGTTCTCCAAGTCAGTGTAACTAAGCTACTAGAACTTGGTGACGAACTATAAAATGCTAGGGATAGAAGTAATGATCCCTGAGTTGTTCACGATGTTTGACACCGCGAAGGTAGAAATCAAGAAAGAGCATCAAGTGTTGATGGTTAGTCAAACCACTAGTTTCGAGAAGGGCAGGAGCAAGGAGGGAAACTTCGTGGATAGCAAGTCAGTTGCTTCTCCAATGAAGCAACCCAAAGTTGAACCCAAACTCGAGACTAAGTGCTTCTATTATGAGGAGAGCGGTCGCTGAAGGGGAACAACCCTAGATACTTGGTAGATAAGAAGGCTGGCAACGTCGACAGAAGTGTATTTGATATACGTGTTATTTATGTGTACCTTGCTAGTACTCCTAGTAGCACCTGGGTATTGGATACCGGTTCGGTTGCTAAATGTTAGTAACTCAAAATAAAAGCTACAAAATAAATGGAGAACTAGCTAAGGGTGAGGTGACGATCTGTGTTGGAAAAGTTTCCAAGGTTGATGTGATCAACATCGCACGCTCTCTCTACCTTCAGGATTAGTGACAAACCTAAATAAATGTTATTTCGTGTTTTGCGTTGAGCATGAACATGATTAGATCATGTTTATTGCAACACGGTTATTCACTTAAGTTAGAGAATAATGGTTATTCTGTTTACATGAATAATACCTTCAATGATCATGCACCCAGAGAGAATGGTTTGTTGAAATCTTGATCGTAGTAATACACATGTTCAACACATTGATGCCAAAAGATACAATGTTAATAATGATAGTACCACATACTTATGGCACTTCTGCTAAATGTCATATTGGTATAAAGCGCATGAAGAAACTACACGTCGATGGATCTTTGGACTCATTCGATTTCAAATCTGTTGAGACATGCGAACCATGCCTTGTGGGCAAGGACCCCGTTTTCCGGATTGATGGAGCGGGCAACTCTATTATTGGAAATGATACATGTTGATGTATGCAATCCAATGAGTCTTGTAGCGTGCGGTTGATATCGTTATTTTCTTACCTTCACTGACGATTTGAGTAGATATAGTAGATATTTACTTAATAAAGCACATGTCTGAATCGTTTGAAAGTTTCAAGCAAATTCAGAGTGAAATTTAAGCTTATCGTGACAAGGAGATAAAAATGTCTGCGATGTGATCGTGGAGGTGAATATCTGAGTTACGAGTTCGGCATACAACTTTAGACGATGTGAAATTTGTTTCACAACTCACGCCACCTGGAACACCATAGTGTGATGGTGTGTCCGAACGTCATAGTCATGCTCTATTGGATATGGTGTGTGCTATGATGTCTCTTATAGTTTTACTACTATAATTTTGGGGTTATGCATTAGAGACAACTACATTCACTTTAAATAGGGCACCATCTAAATCCGTTGAGATGACACCGTGTGAATTATGGTTTGATAGAAACCTAAGCTGTGATTTCTTAATGTTTGGGGCTGGGACACTTCTGTGGAAAATGTTTTCACCTAAATAATCTCGAACCCAAAGAGGACAAATGCATCTTCATAGAATACCCTAAGAACAGTTGGGTATACCTTCTATCTCAGATCCAAGTGCAAAGTGTTTGCTGCTAAAACCAGGTAGTTTCTTGAGAAAGAGTTTCTCTCGAAAGAATTGAGTGGGAGGAAGATAAAACTTGATGAGGTTGTTGAACCTTTGTTCAACCAGAGAGTAGCGCAACGCAGGAAGATGTTTTTGTGAAGTCTACGTTAGTTGAAGAGGAAGTTAATGATGATGATAATGAAGCTTCAGGATCAAGTTACTATCGAACCTCGCAGGTTGACAAGGACGCATACTGCTCCTGAGTGGTACGACAACCCTGTCTTGGAGGTAATGTTGTTGGACAAAGATAAACCTACGAGCTATGGAGAATCGATGATGGGCCCCGATTCTGACAAATGGTTGGAGGCCATGAAATCCGAGAAAGGATCCATTTATGAAAACCAAGTATAGACTTTGGTAGACTTGGTCGTTGGACGGCAGGTCATCGAGTATAAATGGACCTTTAAGATGAAGACAGACGCTGATGGTAAATGTCACCATTTATAAAGCTCGACTTGTTGCAAAGAAGTATACGACAAGTTCAATAAGTTGACTGCGATGAGACTTTCTCACTCGTAGCGATGCTAAAGTCTGTTGGAATTATGTTAGAAGTTGCTGCATTTTTCAATTATGAAATCTGGCAGATGGATGACAAAACATCATTTCTTTAACAGTTTACTTGAGGAAAGGTTGTATGTGATACAAGCAGAAGGTTTTGCCACTCCTAAGGATGCTAAAATGTGAGCCAACTTCAGTGATCCTTCTATGGACTAAAGTAAGCATCTCGGAGTTGGAATATACACTTTGATGAGGTGATCAAAGTTTTTGAGTCTATACAAAGTTTATGAGAAACTTGTATTTGCAATAAAGTGAGTGGGAGCACTATTGAGTTTCTGATAATTATATGTGGATGACATATTGCTATTCGGAAATAATGTGGAACTTCTGGAAAGCATAAACGGTTGTTTGAAAAATGATTTTCAAAGGAAGACCTAGATAAAGCTACCTAATTGTTGGGCATCAAGATCTATAGAGATAGATCAAGATGTTTGATAAGACTTTCAATGAGTACATACCTTGACAAGATTTTGAAAGAGTTCAAAATGGATCAGTCAGAGAAAGAGTTCTCGCCTGATTTGTAAGGTGTGAAGTTGAGTGAGACTCAAAGATCGACAATGGCAGAAGAAAGAGAAAGGACGAACTTCGTCCCTATGCCTTAGCCATAGGCTCTATATTATGCCATGTTGTGTACCGCACACGGTGTGTGCCTTGCCATGAGTCTGTCAAGGGGTACAAGAGTGATCCAGGAGTGGATCACTGGATAGCGGTCAAGATTATCCTTAGTAACTAAAGACTAAGGAGAAGTTTCTCGATTATGGAGGTGATAAAGAGTTCGTCGTAAAGAGTTACGTCGATGCAAGCTTTAACACCAATCCGGATGACTCGTAGTAGCAATCTGGATACGTATAGTGGAGCAGCCATTTGGAATAGTACCAAGTGGAGTGTGGTAGCAGTGTTTGCAGTTTGACATAGAGATTTGCAAAGTACAAATGGATCTGAATTTCGCAGACCCATTGACTCTAAGACCTCTCTCACATGCAAAGCATGATCGAGCCCCAGAACTCATTGGGTGTTAGCTTCATAACAATGCGAATCACATAGTGATGTGAACTAGATTATTTACTCTAGTGCAAGTGGGAGACTGTTGCAAATATGCCCTAGAGGCAATAATAAATTAGTTATTATCATATTTCCTTGTTCATGATAATCGTTTATTATCCATGCTATAAGTGTATTGATCGGAAAGTCGGATGCATGTGTGGATACATAGACAAAACCATGTCCCTAATATGCCTCTAATAGACTAGCTCGTTGATCAAAAGATTCGTAAGGTTTCCTAGTCATGGACATTAGATGTCATTTGATAACGAGATCATATCATTAGGAGAACTAGGTGATGGACAAGACCCAAACTACAAACGTAGCATATGATCATGTCAGTTTATTGCTACTGTTTTCTGCATGTCAATTATATGTTCCTATGACCATGAGATCATGCAAATCACGGACATCGGAGGAGTGCCTTGTGTGTATCAAACATTGCAACATAACTGGGTGAGGGTGTCTGTTGAGTTGGCATGGATCAAGACTGGAATTTGTTACTCCGCGTGACGGAGAGGTATCTCAGGGCCCACTCGGTAATACAACATCACAATAAGCCTTGCAAGCAATGTGACTAAGTGTTAGTTGCGGGATCTTGTATTACGGAACGAGTAAAGAGACTTGCCGGTAATGAGGTTGAACTAGGTATGGAGATACCGACGATCGAATCTCGGGAAAGTAACATACCGAAGAACAAAGGGAACATCATACGGGATTAACTGAATCCTTGACATAGAGGTTAGACCGATAAAGATCTTCGTAGAATATGTAGGAACCAATATGGGCATCTAGGTCCGGCTATTGGTTATTGACCGTAGAGGTGTCTCGGTCATTTCTACATAGTTCTCAAACCCGCAGGGTCTGCACACTTAAGGTTTGGTGACATTTCGGTAGTATAGAGTTATGCATGATGGTGACCGAAGGTTGTTCGGAGTCCTGGATGAGATCCCAGACGTCACGAGGATCTCCCAAATGGTCTGGAGGTAAATATAGATATATAGGAAGTCCTATATTGGTCACCGAAAAAGTTTCGGGCTCACCGGGAGTGCCGGTAGTGTATCAGGAGACCATCGGGAGGGGTATTTCGACCCAAGAGGCTACATGGGCTGTGGGAGAGTTAATACCAGCCCTTACTGGTCTGGTGGAAGTCCCACACAAGGCCAATGAGTCTGGGAAGAAAATCCCAATTGGAAAAAGGTGGAAAAAGTGGAAAAAGGCAAAAATAGGGTGAATCCTAGTCCTACTAGGATTGGAGGTTGATTCCACCTCTCCACCTAGTTCGGCCGACACAAGAGGACTTGGCCCTTGTGCCAAGGCCTCTCCTCCTCTCCTCCTATATACACTAGAGGTTTTAGGGTTTTTTGCACATGATTTTCAGCCACGCGCTACCCGTTCCTCTAGTGCATAGTTTCTCCCCTAGATCGGATTTCTGCAGTGCTTAGGCGAAGCCCTACCGAAATAGCTCCACCACCATCGCCGGAGCGTCATCACGCTGCCGGAGAACTCTTCTACCTCTCCGGTCCCTCTTGCTGGATCAAGAAGGCGGAGATCGTCATCAAGTTGTACGTGTGCTGAACGCGGAGGTGTCGTCCGTTCGGCGCTAGATCGGAAGGACCGTGATCAAGATCGCGAGACGGATCATGATGAGATCACGGGATGGATCGTGATGAGTTCGTGAGACGGATCATGATGAGATCGAGGGACGGATCGTGCTGAGATCGTGGGACGTATCATGATGATTTCACGGGACGGATCGTGATTGGTTCGCGGGACGGATCGTGATGAGATCGCGGGATGCTCGGCGATTTGGATCACGAAGACGTTCGACTACACCAACCGCGTTTCTTAACGCTTCCCGCTTAGCGATCTACAAGGGTATGTAGATCCACTCTCCCTCTCGTAGATGCTCATCACCATGGATATATCTTGCGTGTGCGTAGGAATTTTTTTGCTTCCCATGCAACGTTCCCCATCAGGAGTAGCAACTGACTTAACATCCATGAAGTTTCCCTCCTAGCCCTTGCCCTTCTCGAAACTAGTGGTTGTACTAACCATCAACACTTGATGCTCCTTCTTGATTTGTACCTTCGTGGCGTCAAATATCGCGAACAGCTCAGGGATCATTATTTCCATCCCTGGCATTTTATAGTTCATCACGAAGCTCTAGTAGCTTAGTGAGAGTGACTTGAAAAACTATATCAATCACCTTCTTATCTGGAAGATCAACTCCCACTCGATTCAAGCGATTGTAGCACCCAGACAATCTGAGCACATGCTCAACGATTGAGCTATTCTCCTCCATCTTGCAACCAAAGAATCTTGTTGGAGATCTCATATCTCACAACACGGGCACGAGCCTAAGATCGCAATTTCAGCACTTAGAACATGTCAGATGTTCCATGAAGTTCAAACTTTTTTGAGCCTCGATTCTAAGCCGTAAAGCATGTCGCACTAAACTATCAAGTAGTCATCGGAACGTGCCTGTCAGATGTTCACAACATCTACAGGCGACGCTAGAGGGGGTGGCGCACTGAGTGGTGCATTAAGGACATAAGCCTTCTGTGCAGCAATGAGGACAATCCTCAGATCACGGACCTAGTCCGCAATATTGCCACCGTCATCTTTCAAATATATTTCTCTAGGAACATATAAAATTCAAGGGAGCTACATTGTGAGCTAGTAATCTATAACATAATTTGCAAATACACTACTCACTATGTTCATGATAATGAGTTCAATTAATCATATTACTTAATAACTCCCACTCAAATTGACATCCCTCCGGTCATTCGAGTGATACATGATCCAAATTCACCAACTCAAGTCCGATCATCACGTGATTTGAGGTGGTTTCAATGGTGAACATCATCATGTTGACCATATCTACTATACGACTCATGTTCGACCTTTCGGTCTCTTGTGTTCCGAGGCCATGTCTGTACATGCTAGGATCATCAAGTTTAACCCGAGTGTTCTGCACGTGAAACACTGCCTTGCACCCGTTGTGTGTGAAAGTAGACTCTATCACACCCGATCATCATGTGGTATCTCGACACGACGAACTTTCGGAACGGTGCACACTCAGGGAGAACACAATTTTTATCTTGAAATTTAAGTGAGGGATCACCTTATGATGCTACCATCGTTCTAAGAAAAACAAGGTGCATAAAAGGATTAACATCACCAATGCATGCGTAACTTTAGTTGCTCAATCATTCAATGAAGGATGCTTAGCTACAACAAGTTAAGCATCTGTGCATTGGGGGCTTTAGTTGCTAAAATCTTTAATATGCTTAGCACCGATGCATTGGAAATGGCCTAATAAATTAGGCCATCTATGACACTACTACCTTATTACTTTACAATATGCATATAGTAACATGGACTAGTGTCATACACATCTTTGTTAGTATAAGTTACTCTCCACTATAACGAGCCTAATTCCAGTTTGCGCGTGGAGTGATAAGTAATTACTACATTACATGCACGACGCCATAGTGTTTATCATCTATTACATGATAGCGTGATGGCATGCAAAATTATATCTGCATACACTAGTAGAAAACAGGGCTTTGGTCCAGGCAGGGCCAGCCCATTAGTCCTGGTTCAGTCACGAACCGAGACCAATGGAGAAAACGGTCCCAGTTCGTGAGGCCAGGGGGGCAGCCGAGCCACGTGGGGCATTGGTCCCGGTTCATAGGACCCCTTTGGTCCCGGTTCCAGACACCAACCGGGACCAATGGGCCTCGCTCCTAGCCAACAACCATTGGTCCCGGTTTGTGGCTGGAACCGGTACCAAATGCGGTCCTTTAGTCACGGTTCCATCCATGAACCAGGACCAATGAGATGCCTATATAACCCCCCCCCCCCCACCCCCCCCCCCCCCCCGCTCGCGACTCGACCAGTGCACTGCTCTGTTTTTTTGGCCGGCGAGGGGAGAGCTTTGTGGTGCTCTAGCTCACCTCCTATGCAAATGAGGTGTTTGATGAAATTCCCAAGCCACACTTAATCTTTCTCCTCTCGAAGCTCCTTGTACAAGCTCCATTTTCCACAAGATTTGTCTAGGTTTGGCGGTCCGTCCTATCCCGTCCCCATCCTCATCGCCGTCGATCGCCCACGCCCATCTCGGTGCCGGCACTACCGTGGTTAGCCTCTTCTTCTTATCTTCTTTCTAAAAGGAGAAAGTTTTTACTTGTATGATTTAGATAGAACTTGTGTAATTTTATTACTTTTATTATTTTTTGTTATTATATAGTGTGAAGGTTTTCGGTTTTCGTATCCGCCTCCGTCGGCCCTCGTCCTGCCTATGATTCGGATGTGGTATATATTATCTTTTATAACTATTGGTTCTATTTAGTGTTTCTGACAATTATGCCGACCAACGTGACATAGATTTTTTAATCTAGGAGGAGTTAGTTGAACCGTAAATTCCAACCCACATAGCTACTCTTGTCGAGAAGTTAAATTTGGTTGAAAAAGAAAACAATGACTTGAAAGAAAAATTACAAAGAGTTGAAGAGGAGAAGATGAAGTAGGAGTTGCACGTTATCGATGTCATAGACAATCACAGGACCAAGATGGATGCAATGCACTTGCAGATTAAAAAGAGGAGAAAATATGCCATTCATAGTTGTACCTTAGTAGCGTTTATGATCGCATTTGTTGTTCCATTTAAATCTTTTACATAGTTTTGATGTATTTTTTAATTACATGCTCTAGAGTGTTATATGTTGTTCAATAATGAAAACTATGTATAAGCTGTATGTATTTATTTTGGTCACTATTATACTTTGGCTTTAATGTGATGATGAATTTCTATTAATTTGGTTAGTTCTCTATTCATGATTTGTTGTAATGGTTTTTAAATCAGAAAGTTTTGATGATGTGGATTTGAATGGTGCATTTTGAACACACAAAAAGTTTGGAGTTCCAAAATGTTCAAAAAAAATGAAATCCCTTTGTACTAGATGAGTTTTCGTCCGAAACCATGACACTTCGCAAGAGATTGTATGTTTTGTACATGAAGTGCATCCAGTTTTTGCCGTAACCCTCTCAATGTTTTAGCACGTACTATGTGGGTGAAATGATGATACCATGCCAACTTTCAACCTTTCCATAGTTCATTTGAAGTGCTTTTCAATTTCAGGGGTATTTAGCTAAAAAAATCAGTAAGTGCATCAAAGATACCAAATGTAGTCAGAAAGGGATGAAAAGTGAGGATGTGGCTTTGAATGGTGCATTTTAAACACACTAAATGTATAGAGCTCCAAAAATTTCAAAAAAATGAAATCCCTTTGTAACAGATGAGTTTTCGTTCGAAACAGTGATACTTCGAAAGAGATTGTCCATTTTGAACACGAAGTGCATCCAATTC
Source organism: Hordeum marinum (assembly GCA_022496015.1). Taxonomy (NCBI): domain Eukaryota; kingdom Viridiplantae; phylum Streptophyta; class Magnoliopsida; order Poales; family Poaceae; genus Hordeum; species Hordeum marinum. The sequence continues at coordinate 585,532,500 of CM039673.1, forward strand.
TTGCCGTAACCCTCTCAAATTTTTAGCACATGATATGTGGATGACATGATGATACCATGCCAATTTTCAACCTTTTCAGATTTTATTTGAAGTGCTTTTCAATTTCAGGGTTATTTAGCTCAAAAAATCAGTAAGTGCATGAAAAATAACAAATGAATTCAGAAAGTTTTGAAAATTGATGATATGGCTTTGAATGCTGCATTTTGAACACACAAAAAGTATGGAGTTCCAAAAAGTTCAAAAAATGGAATCCCCTTGTAACAGATGAGTTTTCGTCCGAAATTGTGATACTTCGAAAGAGATTTTCCGTTTTCTACACGAAGTGCATCCAGTTTTTGCCATAACCCTCTCAACTTTTTAGCACATGCTATGTGAGTGATGATGCAACCATGCCAATTTTCAACCTTTTCAGAGTTTATTTGAATTTCTTTGCAATTTTAGGGTTATTTACCTCAAAAAAATTAGTAAGTGCATGAAAATACCAAATGAAGTCAGAAAGGGTTGAAAATTGATGATGTGGCTTTGAATGGTGCATTTTGAACGCACAAAATGTATGGACTTCAAATAAGTTCAGAAAAACGAAATCCCTTTGTAACAGATAAGTTTTCGTTCGAAACCATGATACTTCGAAAGAGATTGTCCATTTTGTACGCGAAGTGCATCCAGTTTTTGACGTAACCCTCTCAAATTCCTAGCACATGCTATGTGGCTGAAATGATGATACCATGCCAACTTTCAACCTTTTCAGAGTTCATTTGAAGTGTTTGTAATTTCAGGGTTATTTATCTCAATAAAATCAGTAAGTGCACGAAAATTACCAAATATAGTCACAAAGGGTTGAAAATTGATGATGTGACTTTGAATGGTGAATTTTGAACACACAAAAAGTATTGAGTTCCAAAAACTTCAAAAAAATGAAATCCCTTTGTAACAGATGAGTTTTTGTTCGAAACCGAGATACTTCGAAAGAGATTGTCCGTTTTGTACACGAAGTGCATCCAGCTTTTGTCGTAACCGTCTCAAATTTTTACCACATGCTATGTGGGTGAAATGATGATACCATTCCAACTTTCAAAATTTTTAGAGTTCATTTGAAGTGCTTTTCAATTTCAAGGGTAATTAGCTCAAAAACATTAGTAAGTAAAAAATACCAAATGTAGTCAGATAGGGTTGAAAATTGATGATGTGGCTTTGAATGGTGCATTTTGAACACACCAAAAGGATGGAGTTCCGAATAGTGCAAAAAAATGAAATCCCTTTGTAACAGATGAGTTTTCGTTCGAAACCGTGATACTTCGAAAGAGATTGTCCATTTTGTACACGAAGTGCATCCAATTTTTCCGTAACCCTCTCATCTTTTAGCACATGCTATGTGGATGAAATGATGATACCATGCCAATTTTCAACCTTTTCAGAGTTCATTTGAAGTGTTTTTCAATTTCAGTGTTAATTAGCTCAAAAAAATCACTAAGTGCATGAAAAATACCAACTGAATTTAGAAAGTTTTGAAAATTGATGATTTGGCTTTGAATGGTGCATTTTGAACACACAAGAAGTATGGAGTTGTAAAAAGTTCAAAAAATGAAATCCCTTTGTAACATATGAGTTTTCGTCCGAAACCGTGATACTTCGAACGAGATTGTCTGTTTTGTACACGAAGTGCATCCAGATTTTACCGTAACCCCCTCAACTTTTTAGGACAAGCTATGTGGGTGAAATGATGCAACCATGCCAAATTTCAACCTTTTCAGAGTTCATTTCAAGTGCTTTTCAATTTCAGGGTTATTTAGCTCAAAAAAATCACTAAGTGCCTGAATAACACCAAATGAAGTCAGAAAGGGTTGAAAATTGATGATGTGGCTCTGAATGGTGTATTTTAAAGACACAAAGAGTATGGAGTTCAAATAAGTTCAAAAAAATGAAATCCCTTTGTAACACATGAGTTTTCGTTCAAAATCATGATACTTCGACGACATTGTCCTTTCTGTACATGAAGTGCATCTAGTTTTGGCCATAACCCCCTCAACTTTTTAGCACATGCTATGTGGGTGAAATGATGATATCATGCCAACTTTCAACATTTTCAGAGTTCATTTGAGGTTCTTTTCAATTTCAGGGGTATTAGGCCTAAAAAATTAGTAAGTGCATGAAAAATACCAAATGAATTCAAAAAGTTTTGAAAACTGATGATGTGGCTTTGAATGGTGCATTTTGAATACACAAAAAGTATGGAGTTCCAAAAAGTTCACAAAATTAAATCCCTTTGTAACAGATGAGTTTTCATTCGAAACCATGACACTTCAAAAGAGATTGTCTGTTTTGTACTTGAAGTGCATCCAGTTTTTGCTGAAACCGTGTAAAATTTTTAGCACATGCTATGTGGGTCAAATGATGATATCATGCCAACTTTAAACCTTTTCAGAGTTCATTTGACGTGCTTTTCAGTTTCAGGTTTATTTAGCCTAAAAAACCAATAAGTGCATGAAAAATACCAAATGAATTTTGAAAGTTTTAAAAATTTATGATGTGGCTTTTAATGGTGCATTTTGAACACACAAAAAGTATGGAGTTCGAAAAAGTTCAAAAAAATGAAATTCCTTTGTAACAGATGAGTTTTCGTTCAAACCTTTAATTCTTCGAAAGAAATTGTCTGTTTTGTACATGAATTGCATCCAGTTTTTGCCGTAACCCTCTCAACTTTTTAGCACATACTATGTGTGTGCAATGATGATACCATGCCAACTTTCAACCTTTTCAGACTTCATTTGAAGTGCTTTTCAATTTCAGACGTATTTAGCTCGAAAAAATCAGTAAGGCATGAAAGATACCAAATGTAGTCAATTTTGTACATGAAGTGCATCCAGTTTGGGCCATAACCCCCTCAACTTTTTAGCGCATGCTATGTGGGTGAAATGATGATATCATGCCAACTTTCAACCTTTTCAGAGTTCATTTGAAGTGCTTTTCATTTTCAGGGGTATTAGGCCTAAAAAATTAGAAAGTGCATGAAAAATACAAAATGAATTCAAAAAGTTTTGAAAATTGATGATGTGGCTTTGAATGGTGCATTTTGAACACACAAAAAGTATGGAGTTCCAAAAAGTTCAAAAAATTAAATCCCTTTGTAACAGATGAGTTTTCATTCGAAACCATGACACTTCGAAAGAGATTGTCTGTTTTGTACTTGAAGTCATCCAGTTTTTGCTGAAACCCTCTCAAATTTTTAGCACATGCTATGTGGGTCAAATGATGATATCATGCCAACTTTCAACCTTTTCAGAGTTCATTTGAAGTGCTTTTCAATTTCAGGTTTATTTAGCCTAAAAAACCAGTAAGTGCATGAAAAATACCAAATGAATTTTGAAAGTTTTCAAAATTGATGATGTGGCTTTTAATGGTGCATTTTTAACACACAAAAAGTATGGAGTTCGAAAAAGTTCAAAAAAAAGAAATCCCTTTGTAACAGATGAGTTTTCGTTCGAAACCGTGATACTTCGAAAGAGATTGTCCGTTTTGTACACGAAGTGCATCCAGTTTTTGCCGTAACCCTCTCAACTTTTTAGCACATGATATGTTGGTGAAATGATGAACCATGCTAACTTTCAAGATTTTCAGAGTTCATTTGAAGTGTTTTTCAATTTCAGGGTTATTTAGCTCAAAATAATCATTAAGTGCATGAAAAATACCAAATGAATTCAGAAAGTTTTGAAAATTGATGATGTGGCTTTGAATGGTGCATTTTAAACACACAAAAACTATGGAGTTCCAAAAAGTGAAAAAATGAAATCCCTTTGTAGTAGATGAGTTTTCCTCTAAAACCATGATGCTTCAAAAGAGATTGTCCGTTTTGTACACGAAGTGCATCTAGATTTTGCCGTAACCCTCTCAACTTTTTAGCACATGATATGTTGGTGAAATGATGAACCATGCCAACTTTCAAGATTTTCAAAGTTCATTTGAAGTGTTTTTCAATTTCAGGGTTATTTAGCTCAAAATAATCATTAAGTGCATGAAAAATACCAAATGAATTCAGAAAGTTTTCAAAATTAATGATGTGGCTTTGAATGGTGCATTTGAAATACACAAAAACTATGGAGTTCCAAAAAGTGAAAAAATAAAATCCCTTTGTAACAGATGAGTTTTCCTCTGAAACCGTGATACTTCGAAAGAGATTGTCCGTTTTGTACAAGAAGTGCATCCAGTTTTTGCCGTAACTCTCTCAACATTTTAGAACATACTATGTTGGTGAAATGATGAAACCATGACAATTTCAATCTTTTCAGAGTTAATTTGAAGTGTTTTTCAATTTCAGGGGTTTTTAGCTCAAAAAAATCACTAAGTGCATGAAAAATATCAAATTAATTCAGAAAGTTTTGAAAATTGATGATGTGGCTTTGAATGGTTCATTTTAAACACACAAAAATTATGGACTACCAAAAAATTCAAAAAAATGAAATCCCTTTGTAACAAATGAGTTTTCGTCTCAAACCGTGATACTTCGATATAGATTATCCGTTTTGAACACGAAGTGAATCCAGTTTTTGCCGTAACTCTCTCAACTTTTTCCCACATGCTATGTGGATGGAATGATGATACCATTTCAATTTTCAACCATTGCAGAGTTCATTTGAAGTGCTTTTTGATTTCATGGTTATTTAGCTCAACAATCAGTAAGTGCATGAAAAATACCAAATGAATTCAGAAAGTTTTGAAAATTTATGATGTGGCTTTGAATGGTGCATTTTCAACAGAAAAAAAGTATTGAGTTCCAAAAAGTTCAAAAAATGAAATCCCGTTGTAACAGATGAGTTTTCATTCGAAACCATGACACTTCGAAAGAGATTGTCTGTTTTGTACTTGAAGTGCATCCAGTTTTTTCTAAAACCCTCTCAAATTTTTAGCACATGCTACGTGGGTCAAATGATGATATCATGCCAACTTTCAACCTTTTCAGAGTTCATTTGAAGTGCTTTTCAATTTCAGGTTTATTTAGCCTAAGAAACGAGTAAGTGCATGAAAAATACCAAATGAATTTTGAAAGTTTTTAAAATTGATGATGTGGCTTTGAATGGTGCATTTTGAACACACAAAAATTATGGAGTTCGAAAAAGTTCAAAAAAATGAAATCCCTTTGTAACAGATGAGTTTTCGTTCGAAACCGTGATACTTCGTAAGAGATTGTCCGTTTTGTACACGAAGTGCATCCAGTTTTGGTTGTAACCCTCTCAACTTTTTAGCACATGATATGTTGGTGAAATGATGAACCATGCCAAATTTCAAGATTTCCAGAGTTCATTTGAAGTGTTTTGCAATTTCAGGGTTATTTAGCTCAAAATAATCACTAAGTGCATGAAAAATACCAAATGAATTCAGGAAGTTTTGAAAATTGATGATGTGGCTTTGAATGGTGCATTTTAAACACACAAAAATTATGGAGTACCAAAAAATTCAAAAAAATGAAATCCCTTTGTAAGAAATGAGTTTTTGTCTCAAACTGTGATACTTTGGAAGAGATTGTCCGTTTTGTACACGAAGTGCATCCAGTTTTTGCAGTAACCCTCTCAACTTTGTAGCACATGCTATGAGGGTGAAATGATGATATCATGCCAACTTTCAACCTTTTCAGAGTTCATTTGAAGTGCTTTTCAATTTCAGGGGTATTTGGCCTAAAAAGTCAGTACGTGCATGAAGAGTACCAAATGAATTCAAAAAGTTTTGAAAATTGATGATGTGGCTTTGAATGGTGCATTTTGAACACACAAAACGTATGGAGTTCGAAAAAGTTCAAAAAAATGAAATCCCTTTGTAACAGATGAGTTTTCGTTCGAAATCGTGATACTTCGAAAGAGATTGTCTGTTTTGTACGCGAAGTGCATCTAGTTTTTGTCGACACCCTCTCATCTTTTTAGCACATGCCATGTGGGTGAAATGATGATATCATGCCAACTTTCAACCTTTTCAGAGTTCATTTAAAGTGCTTTTCAATTTCAGGGGAATTTAGCCTAAAAAATCAGTAAGTGCATGAAAAATACCAAATGAATTCAGAAAGTTTTGAAAATTAATGATGTGGATCTGAATGGTGCATTTTGAACACACGAAAATATGGAGTCCAAAAAGTTCAAAAAAATGAAATCCCTTTCTAACAGATGAGTTTTCATTCGAAACCATGATACTTCGAAAGAGATTGTTCGTTTTGTACATGAAAGGCATCCAGTTTTTGTCGTAACCCTCTCAACTTTTTAGCACATGCTATGTGGGTGAATTGATGATATCATGCCAACTTTCAACCTTTTCAGAGTTCATTTGAACTGCTTTTCTATTTTAGGGGTATTTGGCCTAAAAAATCAGTAAGTGCATGAAAAGTACCAAATGAATTCAATTTTTTTTTTAAAATTGATGATGTGGCTTTGAATGGTGCATTTTAAACACACAAAAACTAAGGAGTTCCAAAAAGTGAAAAAATGAAATCCCTTTGTAATAGATGAGCTTTCCTCTGAAACCGTGATACTTCTAAAAAGATTGTCCGTTTTGTACACGAAGTGCATCAATTTTTTGCCGTAACCCTCTCAACTTTTTAGCACATGATATGTTGGTGAAATGATGAACCATGCCAACTTTCAAGATTTTAAAAGTTCATTTGAAGTGTTTTTCAATTTGAGGGTTATTTAGCTCAAAATAATCATTAAGTGCATGAAAAATACCAAATGAATTCAGAAAGTTTTCAAAATTGATGATGTGGCTTTGAATGGTGCATTTTAAATACACAAAAACTATGGAGTTCCAAAAAGTGAAAAAATGAAATCCCTTTGTAACAGATGAGTTTTCCTCTGAAACCGTGATACTTCGAAAGAGATTGTCCGTTTTGTATACGAAGTGCATCCAGTTTTTGCCGTAACCCTCTCAACATTTTAGAACATACTATGTTGGTGAAATGATGAAACCATGCCTACTTTCAATCTTTTCAGAGTTAATTTGAAGTGTTTTTTAATTTCAGGGTTATTTAGCTCAAAAAATCACTAAGTGCATGAAAAATACCAAATTAATTCAGAAAGTTTTGAAAATTGATGATGTGGCTTTGAATGGTGCATTTTAAACACACAAAAATTATGGACTACCAAAAAATTCAAGAAAATGAAATCCCTTCGTAACAGATGAGTTTTCGTTCGAAACCGTGATACTTCAAAAGAGATTGTCCGTTTTGTACACGAAGTGCATCCAGTTATTGCTGTAACCCTCTCAACTTTCTAGCACCTACTATGTTGGTCAAATGATGAAACCATGCCAACTTTCAAGCTTTTCAGAGTTCATTTGAAGTGTTTTTCAATTTCAGAATATTTAGCTCAAAAAATCAATAAGTGCATGAAAAATACCAAATGAATTCAGAAAATTTTGAAAATTGATGATGTGGCTTTGAATGGTGCATTTTAAACACACAAAAACTATGGAGTTCCAAAAAAGTGAAAAAATGAAATCCCTTTGTAACAGATGAGTTTTCGTGTGAAACCGTGATACTTCGAAAGAGATTGTCCGTTTTGTACACGAAGTGCATCGAGTTTTTGCCGTAACCCTCTCAACTTTTTACCACATGCTATGTGGGTGAAATGATGAAACCATGCCAACTTTAAATCTTTTCAGAGTTCATTTTAAATGTTATTCAATTTCAGGGTTATTTAGCTCAAAAAAAATCACTAAGTGCATGAAAAATACCAAATGAATTCAAAAAGTTTTGATAATTGATGATGTGGCTTTGAATGGTGCATTTCAAGCACACAAAAATTATGGAGTACCAAAAAATCTAAAAAACTGAATTCCCTTGTAACAAATGAGTTTTCGTCTCAAACCGTGATACTTTGGAAGGGGTTGTCCGTTTTGTACACGAAATGCATCCAGTTTTTGCAGTAAGCCTCTCAACTTTTTAGCACATGCGATGTGGGTGAAATGATGATATCATGCCAACTTTCAACCTTTTCAGAGTTCATTTCAAGTGCTTTTCAATTTCAGGGGTATTTAGCTCGAAAAATCAGTAAGCGCATGAAAGACACCAAATGTAGTCAGAAAGGAATGAAAATTGATGATGTGGCTTGGAATTGTGAATTTTGAACACAAAAAAAGTATGGAGTTCCAAAACTTTCAAAAAAATGAAATCCCTTTTTAACAGATGAGTTTTCGTTCGAAACCGTGATACTTCGAAATAGACTGTCCGTTTTGAACACGAAGTGAATCCAGTTTTTGCCGTAACTCTCTCAACTTTTTCCCACATGCTATGTGGATGGAATGATGATACCATTTCAATTTTCAACCATTGCAGAGTTCATTTGAAGTGCTTTTCAATTTCATGGTTATTTAGCTCAACAATCAGTAAGTGCATGAAAAATACCAAATGAATTCAGAAAGTTTTGAAAACTTATGATGTGGTTTTGAATGGTGCATTTTGAACAGAAAAAAAGTATTGAGTTCCAAAAAGTTCAAAAAATGAAATCCCTTTGTAAGAGATGAGTTTTCATTCGAAACCATGACACTTCGAAAGAGATTGTCTGTTTTGTACTTGAAGTGCATCTAGTTTTTGCTGAAACCCTCTCAAATTTTTAGCACATGCTATGTGGGTCAAATGATGATATCATGCCAACTTTCGACCTTTTCAGAGTTCATTTTAAGTGCTTTTCAATTTCAGGTTTATCTAGCCTAAAAAATGAGTAAGTGCATGAAAAATACCAAATGTAGTCAGAAAGGGTTCAAAATAGATGATGTGGATTTTAATGGTGCATTTTGAACACACAAAAAGTATGGAGTTCTAAAAAGTTCAAAAAATGAAATCCCTTTGTCAGAGATGAGTTTTCGTTCGAAACCGTGATACTTTGAAAGAGATTGTCTGTTTTGTACACGAAGTGCATCCAGTGTTTGCCGTAACTCTCTCAACTTTTTACCACATGCTATGTGGATGGAATGATGATGGAGTTCCCAAAAGTTCAAAAAAATGAAATCGCTTTGTAACGGATGAGTTTTCGATCGAAACCGTGATACTTCGAAAGAGATTGTCCGTTTTGTACACGAACTGCATCCAGTTTTTGCCCTAACCCTCTCAACTTGCTAGCACATACTATGTTGGTGAAATGATGAAACCATCCAAACTTTCAACCTTTTCAGAGTTCATTTGAAGTGTTTTTCAATTTCAGGGTTATTTAGCTCAAAAAATCAGAAAGTGCATGAGAAATACGAAATGAATTCAGAAAGTTTTGAAAATCGATTATGTGGCTTTGAATAGTGCATTTTAAACACACAAAAAGTATGGAGTTCCAAAAATTTTTATAAATGAAATCCATTTGTAATAGATGAGTTTTCGTCTGAAACCGTGATACTTCGAAAAAGATTGTCCGTTTTGTACACGACGTTCATCCAGTTTTTGTCGTAACCCTATCAACTTTTTAGGACATTCTATGTGGGTGCAATGATTATACCATGCCAACTTTCAACCTTTTCAGAGTTCATCTGAAGTGCTTTTCAATTTCAGGGGTATTTAGCTCGAAAAAATAAATAAGTGCATGAAAGATACCAAACGTAGTCAAAAAGGATTCAAAATTGATGTTGTGGCTTTGAATGGTGGATTTTGGACACACAAAAAGTATGGAATTCTAAAAAGTTCAAAAAAATGAAATCCCTTTGTAAGAGATTAGTTTTCGTTCGAAACTGTGATACTTCGAAAGAGATTGTCTCTTCGGTACACGAAGTGCATCCAGTTTTTGCCGTGACCCTCTCAACTTTTTAGCACATGCTATGTGGGTGCAATGATGATACCATGACAACTTTCAACCTTTTCAGAGTTCATTTGAAGTGCTTTTCAATTTCAGGGGTATGTAGCTCGAAAAAATCAGTAAGGCATGAAAGATACCAAATGTAGTCAAAAAGGGATGAAGATTGATGATGTGGCTTTGAATGGTGCATTTTGAACACACTAAAAGTATGGAGTTCCAAAAATTTCAAAAAAAATGAAATCCCTTTGTAACAGATGAGTTTTCGTTAGAAACCGTGATACTTCGAAAGAGATTGTCTGTTTTGTACATGAAGTGCATCCGGTTTTTGCCGTAAGCCTCTGAAATTTTTAGCACATGCTATGTGGATGAAATGATGATATCATGCCAATTTTCAACCTTCTCAGAGTTCTATTGAAGTGTTTTACAATTTCAGGGTTATTTAGCTGAAAAAATCAGTAAGTGCATGAAAATATAATATGAATTCAGAAAGTTTTGAAAATTGATGATGTGGCTTTGAATGGTGCATTTTGAACACACAAAAAGTATGGAGTTCCAAAAAGTTCAAAAAATGAAATCCCTTTGTAACAGACAAGTTTTCGTCCGAAACCGTCATACTTCGAAAGAAATTGTCCGCTTTGTACACGAAGTGCATCCAGTTTTTTCCGTAACCCTCTCAACTTTTTAGGACATGCTATGTGGGTTAAATGATGCAACCATCCCAACTTTCAACCTTTTCAGAGTTCATTTCAAGTGATTTTCAATATCAGGGTTATTTAGCTCAAAAAATCAGTAAGTGCATGAATAATACCAAATGAAGTCAAAAAGGGTTGAAAATTGATGGTGTGGCTTTGAATGGTGCATTTTTAAGACACAAAAATTATGGACTTCAAATAAGTTCAAAAAAATGAAATCCCTTCGTTCAAAATCGTGATACTTCGAAGAGATTGTCCATTTTGTACATGATGTGCATCCAGTTTTGTCCATAACCCCCTCAACCTTTTAGCACATGCTCTGTGGGTGAAATGATGATATCATGCTAACTTTTAACCTTTTTAGAGTTCATTTGAAGTGCTTTTCAATTTCAGGGGTATTTAGCCTAAAAAATCAGTACGTGCATGAAAAATACCAAATTAATTCAGAAAGTTTTGAAAATTGATGATGTGGCTTTGAATGGTGCATTTTGAACACACAAAAAGTATGGAGTTCCAAAAATTTCAAAAAATGAAATCCCTTTGTAACTGATGAGTTTTTGTTCGAAACCATGATACTTCGAAAGAGATTGTCTGTTTTGTACATGAAGTGTATCTAGCTTTTGCTGTAATCCTCTCAAATTTTTAGCACATGCTATGTGGGTCAAATGATGATATCATGCCAACTTTCAACCTTTTCAGAGTTCATTTGAAGTGCTTTTCGATTTCAGGTTTATTTTGCCTAAAAAACCAGTAAGTGCATGAAAAATACCAAATGAATTCAGAAAGTTTTCAAAATTGACGATGTGGGTTTGAATGGTGCATTTTGAACACACAAAAAGTATGGAGTTTGAAAAAGTTCAAAAAATGAAATCCCTTCGTAACAGATGAGTATTCGTTCGAAACCGTGATACTTCAAAAGAGATTGTCCGTTTTGTACACGAAGTGCATCCAGTTATTGTTGTAACCCTCTCAACTTTCTAGCACCTACTATGTTGGTGAAATGATGAAACCATGCCAACTTTCAAGCTTTTCAGAGTTCATTTGAAATGTTTTTCAATTTCAGGGTTATTTAGCTCAAAAAAAATCACTAAGTGCATGAAAAATACCAAATGAATTCAAAAAGTTTTGATAATTGATGATGTGGCTTTGAATGGTGCATTTCAAGCACACAAAAATTATGGAGTACCAAAAAATCTAAAAAACTGAATTCCCTTTGTAACAAATGAGTTTTCGTCTCAAACCGTGATACTTTGGAAGGGATTGTCCGTTTTGTACACGAAATGCATCCAGTTTTTGCAATAAGCCTCTCAACTTTTTAGCACATGCGATGTGGGTGAAATGATGATATCATCCCAACTTTCAACCTTTTCAGAGTTCATTTGAAGTGCTTTTCAATTTCAGGGGTATTTAGCTCAAAAAATTAGTAAGGGCATGAAAGACACCAAATGTAGTCAGAAAGGAATTAAAATTGATGATGTGGCTTTGAATTGTGCATTTTGAACACACAAAAAGTATGGAGTTCCAAAAATTTGGAAAAATGAAATCCCTTTGTAACAGATGAGTTTTCGTTCGAAACCGTGATACTTCGAAAGAGATTGTCCGTTTTGAACACGAAGTGCATCCAGTTTTTGTCGTAACACTCTCAACTTTTTACCACATGCTATGTGGATGGAGTGATGATACAAGTCAATTTTCAACCATTGCAGAGTTCATTTGAAGTGCTTTTCTAATTCATGGTTGTTTAGCTCAAAAAATCAGTAAGTGCATGAAAAATACCAAGTGAATTCAGAAAATTTTGAAAATTTATGATGTGGCTTTGAATGGTGCATTTTTAACACACAAAAATTATTGAGTTCCAAAAAGTTCAAAAAAAATGAAGTCCCTTTGTAACAGATGAATTTTCGTTTGAAATCGTGATACTTCGAAAGATATTGTCCTTTTTGTACACGAAGTGCATCCAGTTTTTGCCGTAACCCTCTCAACTTTTTACCACATGCTATGTGGGTGAAATGATGCAACCAAGCCAACTTTCAACCTTTTCAGAGTTTATTTGACATGCTTTTCAATTTCAGGGGTTATTTAGCTCAAAAAAATGACTACGTCCATGAAAGTACCAAATGAAGTGAGAAAGGGTTGAAAATTGATGATGCGGCTTTGAATGGTCCATTTTCAACACACAAAACATATGGAGTTCAAATAAATTTAAAAAAAATGAAACCCCTTTGTAACATATGAGTTTTCGTATGAAACCGTGATACTTCGAAAGAGATTGTCCATTTTGTACGCGAAGTGCATCCAGTTTTTGCCATACCCTCTCAATTTTTTAGCACATGCTGTGTCGGTAAAATGATGATACCATGCCAACTTTCAACCTTTTCAGAGTTCATTTGAAGTGTATTTCAATTTCTGGAATATTTAGCTCAAAAAATCAGTAAGTGCATGAAAAATACCAAATGTAGTTAGAAAGGGATCAAAATAGATGATGTGGCTTTGAATGGTGCATTTTGAACACACAAAAAGTATGGAGTTCTAAAAAGTTCAAAATAACGAAATCCCTTTGTAAGAGATGAGTTTTCGTTCGAAACCGTGATACTTTGAAAAAGATTGTCTGTTTTGTACACGAAGTGCATCCAGTTTTAACAGCGCAGGAAGGGACGTTCATTCCAGACAGAGAGAAGGACGAGCTGACTCAGGACCTACGGAATGCTCCGTTCCGTGGACGAACACGAGGCACACCAGGCTCCGTTCCGTGGAAGGTTGGGTTCCCCGACGCAGGCGGTTACAGAAACCAGAAGAGAAAGAGGAAAGCGGAGCTGAGCGAAATGCAGAAGCTCAATGCAAGACTAGAAAATCTAGAGGAAGCTGAGAGCCAGCGAGCTGCCGGCCAACCATCTCAGCGCCACGAAGCTACCCCAGAAGGTACCCTGCCATCTCAGTGCAGAAGCAGCATGGCTTCCACGGAGCTCATTCAGCCTGACTTCACGGCTCCTAGCTACCCCGTGGATACTATCACGGAGGTTTAAAATTGCGAGCTTTGGAAGAAATTCCGGAACCTCACTTTCAAGGCGGCTCTCGGCTCTGTTGCACCTCCTCAACCCAACGGAACCTTTCACTGCCGTCTGATTCCACATGGCTATGCTATTGTGATGGTGGATGAAGTAATGAAGGGATTTGATGATCTCGAGCTTGACCACCTTACCGGTGAAGGGGAGAAGAAGCTGGTTAATGCTTTGAGGAGTACATGCCTACGGCCGAAGGAGTACATCAAGCTTCCAAACTGGACGCATCCCTCTCCTCCTCCTTCTCCGGCGTGTTAGGGCACTCCGCCTCCTCCTCCTCCTCCGGAGAGTGATAAGAGCACTCCGCCTCATTCTCCGGCTCCTCCGACGCATGATGACACTCCACCTCCTCCTTCGCCTACTCCGGCACATCGGAGCAGTCCGCCTCCTCCGGCACGTGAGGCCACTCCGCCTCCTCCTCCACCTCCCTCGGCGCGTGAGGCCACTCCGCTTCCTCCTCCTCCTCCTCCTCTCGCACGTCAAGCCACTCAGCCTCCTCCTCCGGCGCGTCAGGCCACTAAGCCACGATGAAAGAGAGACGTCGCCGCCGCTCCGGCTGCTAGCAGTACAATAGGCGGGAAAAATACAAATTTGGTCCAAGCCTCAAGCTTGTTACAAAGTTACCATACGAGAGGAGTGACGAAGAAAATGCTGAGATCAGAAATGCCGAAGTGACTGCCCGTTTTGCACGGAAACAGCCACCTCAGAAGGAAATGATAGATCCGGTGAAAGCGAAGCGCACTCTGGATGTCGTGAAGCGACTACCATCGCCTCCGCTGCCATCAAACTATGACCGCTATATTATAAAGACACATAATGAAGCGCAGCATTCGGGAAGTACCTCTTGTGCTTCCCGAGTCAAAGAACGAAGAAATGGGAAAACAATTCCTCAGTTCGGCGATAGGAGATGCAATCGTGCCCCCCGTTCAAGGTGTCTAGCAACATTGCTAATGATCCGTCGATACTGCCTGGTACCAAACTTGGTGATTAGGTGGGGGATGATGTACTTTTTGAAATTGCTAAGGTAACCAAAGAAGAACACAAATACGTGCACGGGGAGCCTCTCGTCAAACCTGATCATCCTCCTCTAACAACGATGATGTACAAATTGCATGAGTGGTACATGAAAACCTGCAGGGAGTCTGGGAGAAACACTATGTATGTGGCAGTGAAACCACATCATGAATTCATTGGACTTCCCGTGATGCCTATTGAATTTGTGGAGTTATTTCAGTTATACAATCAACGGGCTCTCGACAAACAACTCATGATTGCCTACTGTCTGTAAGTATTACTTCTATAGTTAAGTCTCTAGCTCAGCTCGTTCATTGCATGTATATATATATAATTATCATCACTTAATTATGCAGATTGAAGATCGTCGAATGCAAAAAAAGCAGGAATCTTCGATGTTGGGTTCATTTGCCCAGATGCCGTAAATGAATGGTCGATACAAAAAGAACCCACAATGACCGAGGAGAGCTTGCTAAAGTCGTTCCTTGCACATCAAAACAAAAGGGAAATACCCTTTCCTTACAACTTCAAGTGAGTGTTGTTGTCTTATCTCTATACTCGGTTTCGCATACTGGAGGTTAAGTAATGCAATTGATGAGTTATATCTGTGTGCGTAGTTACCAATTTATTCTGCTATCCATGAAGCTTGACGTGGCATTAGTAACTGTTTTAGACTCGAGACGCCACCTCCTCCTTCACGTACTCCGGCACGTCGGAGCAGTCCGCCTCCTCTGGCGCGTGAGGCCACTTTGCCGCCTCCTCCTCCTCCTCCTCCGGCGCGTGAGGACACTCCGCCTCCTCCTCCTCCTCCTCTAGCACGTCAGGCCAGTCAGCCTCCTCCTCCGGCGCGTCAGGCCACTAAGCCACGATGAAAGAGAGACGTCGCCGCCGCTCCGGCTGCTAGCAGTACAATAGGCGGCAAAAATACAAATTTGGTCCAAGCCTCAAGCTTGTTACAAAGTTACCATACGAGAGGAGTGACGAAGAAAATGCTGAGATCAGAAATGCCGAAGTGACTGCCCGTTTTGCACGGAAACAACCACCTCAGAAGGAAATGATAGATCCGGTGAAAGCGAAGCGCACTCTGGATGCCGTGAAGCGACTACCATCGCCTTCGCTGCCATCAAACTATGACCGCTATATTATAAAGACACATAATGAAGCGCAGCATTCGGGAAGTACCTCTTGTGCTGCCCGAGTCAAAGAACGAAGAAATGGGAAAACAATCCCTCAGCTCGGCGATAGGAGATGCAATCGTGCCCCCCGTTCAAGGTGTCTAGCAACATTGCTAATGATCCGTCGATACTGCCTGGTACCAAACTTGGTGATTAGGGGGGGGGGATGATGTACTTTTTGAAATTGCTAAGGTAACCAAAGAAGAACACAAATACGTGCACGGGGAGCCTCTCGTCAAACCTGATCATCCTCCTCTAACAACGATGATGTACAAATTGCATGAGTGGTACATGAAAACCTGCAGGAAGTCTGGGAGAAACACTATGTATGTGGCAGTGAAACCACATCATGAATTCATTGGACTTCCCGTGATGCCTATTGAATTTGTGGAGTTATTTCAGTTATACAATCAACGGGCTCTCGACAAACAACTCATGATTGCCTACTGTCTGTAAGTATTACTTCTATAGTTAAGTCTCTAGCTCAGCTCGTTCATTGCATGTATATATATATAATTATCATCACTTAATTATGCAGATTGAAGATCGTCGAATGCAAAAAAAGCAGGAATCTTCGATGTTGGGTTCATTTGCCCAGATGCCGTAAATGAATGGTCGATACAAAAAGAACCCACAATGACCGAGGAGAGCTTGCTAAAGTCGTTCCTTGCACATCAAAACAAAAGGGAAATACCCTTTCCTTACAACTTCAAGTGAGTGTTGTTGTCTTATCTCTATACTCGGTTTCGCATACTGGAGGTTAAGTAATGCAATTGATGAGTTATATCTGTGTGCGTAGTTACCAATTTATTCTGCTATCCATGAAGCTTGACGTGGCATTAGTAACTGTTTTAGACTCGAGACGCCACCTCCTCCTTCACGTACTCTGGCACGTCGGAGCAGTCCGCCTCCTCTGGCGCGTGAGGCCACTTTGCCGCCTCCTCCTCCTCCTCCTCCGGCGTGTGAGGACACTCCGCCTCCTCCTCCTCCTCCTCTAGCGCGTCAGGCCAGTCAGCCTCCTCCTCCGGCGCGTCAGGCCACTAAGCCACGATGAAAGAGAGACGTCGCCGCCGCTCCGGCTGCTAGCAGTACAATAGGCGGCAAAAATACAAATTTGGTCCAAGCCTCAAGCTTGTTACAAAGTTACCATACGAGAGGAGTGACGAAGAAAATGCTGAGATCAGAAATGCCGAAGTGACTGCCCGTTTTGCACGGAAACAGCCACCTCAGAAGGAAATGATAGATCCGGTGAAAGCGAAGCGCACTCTGGATGCCGTGAAGCGACTACCATCGCCTTCGCTGCCATCAAACTATGACCGCTATATTATAAAGACACATAATGAAGCGCAGCATTCGGGAAGTACCTCTTGTGCTGCCCGAGTCAAAGAACGAAGAAATGGGAAAACAATCCCTCAGCTCGGCGATAGGAGATGCAATCGTGCCCCCCGTTCAAGGTGTCTAGCAACATTGCTAATGATCCGTCGATACTGCCTGGTACCAAACTTGGTGATTAGGGGGGGGGGATGATGTACTTTTTGAAATTGCTAAGGTAACCAAAGAAGAACACAAATACGTGCACGGGGAGCCTCTCGTCAAACCTGATCATCCTCCTCTAACAACGATGATGTACAAATTGCATGAGTGGTACATGAAAACCTGCAGGAAGTCTGGGAGAAACACTATGTATGTGGCAGTGAAACCACATCATGAATTCATTGGACTTCCCGTGATGCCTATTGAATTTGTGGAGTTATTTCAGTTATACAATCAACGGGCTCTCGACAAACAACTCATGATTGCCTACTGTCTGTAAGTATTACTTCTATAGTTAAGTCTCTAGCTCAGCTCGTTCATTGCATGTATATATATATAATTATCATCACTTAATTATGCAGATTGAAGATCGTCGAATGCAAAAAAAGCAGGAATCTTCGATGTTGGGTTCATTTGCCCAGATGCCGTAAATGAATGGTCGATACAAAAAGAACCCACAATGACCGAGGAGAGCTTGCTAAAGTCGTTCCTTGCACATCAAAACAAAAGGGAAATACCCTTTCCTTACAACTTCAAGTGAGTGTTGTTGTCTTATCTCTATACTCGGTTTCGCATACTGGAGGTTAAGTAATGCAATTGATGAGTTATATCTGTGTGCGTAGTTACCAATTTATTCTGCTATCCATGAAGCTTGACGTGGCATTAGTAACTGTTTTAGACTCGAGACGCCACCTCCTCCTTCACGTACTCTGGCACGTCGGAGCAGTCCGCCTCCTCTGGCGCGTGAGGCCACTTTGCCGCCTCCTCCTCCTCCTCCTCCGGCGTGTGAGGACACTCCGCCTCCTCCTCCTCCTCCTCTAGCGCGTCAGGCCAGTCAGCCTCCTCCTCCGGCGCGTCAGGCCACTAAGCCACGATGAAAGAGAGACGTCGCCGCCGCTCCGGCTGCTAGCAGTACAATAGGCGGCAAAAATACAAATTTGGTCCAAGCCTCAAGCTTGTTACAAAGTTACCATACGAGAGGAGTGACGAAGAAAATGCTGAGATCAGAAATGCCGAAGTGACTGCCCGTTTTGCACGGAAACAGCCACCTCAGAAGGAAATGATAGATCCGGTGAAAGCGAAGCGCACTCTGGATGCCGTGAAGCGACTACCATCGCCTTCGCTGCCATCAAACTATGACCGCTATATTATAAAGACACATAATGAAGCGCAGCATTCGGGAAGTACCTCTTGTGCTGCCCGAGTCAAAGAACGAAGAAATGGGAAAACAATCCCTCAGCTCGGCGATAGGAGATGCAATCGTGCCCCCCGTTCAAGGTGTCTAGCAACATTGCTAATGATCCGTCGATACTGCCTGGTACCAAACTTGGTGATTAGGGGGGGGGGATGATGTACTTTTTGAAATTGCTAAGGTAACCAAAGAAGAACACAAATACGTGCACGGGGAGCCTCTCGTCAAACCTGATCATCCTCCTCTAACAACGATGATGTACAAATTGCATGAGTGGTACATGAAAACCTGCAGGAAGTCTGGGAGAAACACTATGTATGTGGCAGTGAAACCACATCATGAATTCATTGGACTTCCCGTGATGCCTATTGAATTTGTGGAGTTATTTCAGTTATACAATCAACGGGCTCTCGACAAACAACTCATGATTGCCTACTGTCTGTAAGTATTACTTCTATAGTTAAGTCTCTAGCTCAGCTCGTTCATTGCATGTATATATATATAATTATCATCACTTAATTATGCAGATTGAAGATCGTCGAATGCAAAAAAAGCAGGAATCTTCGATGTTGGGTTCATTTGCCCAGATGCCGTAAATGAATGGTCGATACAAAAAGAACCCACAATGACCGAGGAGAGCTTGCTAAAGTCGTTCCTTGCACATCAAAACAAAAGGGAAATACCCTTTCCTTACAACTTCAAGTGAGTGTTGTTGTCTTATCTCTATACTCGGTTTCGCATACTGGAGGTTAAGTAATGCAATTGATGAGTTATATCTGTGTGCGTAGTTACCAATTTATTCTGCTATCCATGAAGCTTGACGTGGCATTAGTAACTGTTTTAGACTCGAGACGCCACCTCCTCCTTCACGTACTCTGGCACGTCGGAGCAGTCCGCCTCCTCTGGCGCGTGAGGCCACTTTGCCGCCTCCTCCTCCTCCTCCTCCGGCGTGTAAGGACACTCCGCCTCCTCCTCCTCCTCCTCTAGCGCGTCAGGCCAGTCAGCCTCCTCCTCCGGCGCGTCAGGCCACTAAGCCACGATGAAAGAGAGACGTCGCCGCCGCTCCGGCTGCTAGCAGTACAATAGGCGGCAAAAATACAAATTTGGTCCAAGCCTCAAGCTTGTTACAAAGTTACCATACGAGAGGAGTGACGAAGAAAATGCTGAGATCAGAAATGCCGAAGTGACTGCCCGTTTTGCACGGAAACAGCCACCTCAGAAGGAAATGATAGATCTGGTGAAAGCGAAGCGCACTCTGGATGCCGTGAAGCGACTACCATCGCCTCCGCTGCCATCAAACTATGACCGCTATATTATAAAGACACATAATGAAGCGCAGCATTCGGGAAGTACCTCTTGTGCTGCCCGAGTCAAAGAACGAAGAAATGGGAAAACAATTCCTCAGCTCGGCGATAGGAGATGCAATCGTGCCCCCCGTTCAAGGTGTCTAGCAACATTGCTAATGATCCGTCGATACTGCCTGGTACCAAACTTGGTGATTAGGTGGGGGATGATGTACTTTTTGAAATTGCTAAGGTAACCAAAGAAGAACACAAATACGTGCACGGGGAGCCTCTCGTCAAACCTGATCATCCTCCTCTAACAACGATGATGTACAAATTGCATGAGTGGTACATGAAAACCTGCAGGGAGTCTGGGAGAAACACTATGTATGTGGTAGTGAAACCACATCATGAATTCATTGGACTTCCCGTGATGCCTATTGAATTTGTGGAGTTATTTCAGTTATACAATCAACGGGCTCTCGACAAACAACTCATGATTGCCTACTGTCTGTAAGTATTACTTCTATAGTTAAGTCTCTAGCTCAGCTCGTTCATTGCATGTATATATATATAATTATCATCACTTAATTATGCAGATTGAAGATCGTCGAATGCAAAAAAAGCAGGAATCTTCGATGTTGGGTTCATTTGCCCAGATGCCGTAAATGAATGGTCGATACAAAAAGAACCCACAATGACCGAGGAGAGCTTGCTAAAGTCGTTCCTTGCACATCAAAACAAAAGGGAAATACCCTTTCCTTACAACTTCAAGTGAGTGTTGTTGTCTTATCTCTATACTCGGTTTCGCATACTGGAGGTTAAGTAATGCAATTGATGAGTTATATCTGTGTGCGTAGTTACCAGTTTATTCTGCTATCCATGAAGCTTGACGTGGCATTAGTAACTGTTTTAGACTCGAGACGCCACCTCCTCCTTCACGTACTCCGGCACGTCGGAGCAGTCCGCCTCCTCTGGCGCGTGAGGCCACTTTGCCGCCTCCTCCTCCTACTCCTCCGGCGTGTGAGGACACTCCGCCTCCTCCTCCTCCTCCTCTAGCGCGTCAGGCCAGTCAGCCTCCTCCTCCGGCGCGTCAGGCCACTAAGACACGACGAAAGAGAGACGTCGCCGCCGCTCCGGCTGCTAGCAGTACAATAGGCGGGAAAAAATACAAATTTGGTCCAAGCCTCAAGCTTGTTACAAAGTTACCATACAAGAGGACTGACGAAGAAAATGCTGAGATCAGAAATGCCGAAGTGAATGCCCGTTTTGCACGGAAACAGCCACCTCAGAAGGAAATGATAGATCCGGTGAAAGCGAAGCGCACTCTGGATGCCGTGAAGCGACTACCATCGCCTCCGCTGCCATCAAACTATGACCGCTATATTATAAAGACACATAATGAAGCGCAGCGTTCGGGAAGTATCTCTTGTGTTGCCAAGTCAAAGAACGAAGAAGTGGGAAAACATTTCCCCAGCTCGGCGAATAGGAGATGCAATCGTGCCCCCCGGTCAAGGTGTCTAGCAACATTGCTAATGATCCGTCGATACTTTCCGGTACCAAACTTGGTGATTAGTTGGGGGATGATGTACTTTTTGAAATTGCTAAGGTAACCTAAGAAGAACACAAATACGTGCACGGGGAGCCTCTCTTCAAACCTGATCATCCTCCTCTAACAACGATGATGTACAAATTGCATGAGTGGTACATGAAAACCTGCAGGGAGTCTGGGAGAGACACTATGTATGTGGCAGTGAAACCACGTCACGAATTCATTGGACTTCCCGTGATGCCTATTGAATTTGTGGAGTTATTTCAGTTATATAATCAACGGGCTCTCGACAAACAACTCATGACTGCCTACTGTTTGTAAGTATTACTTCTATAGTTAAGTCTCTAGCTCAGCTCGTTCATTACATGTATATATATAATTATCATCACTTAATTATGCAGATTGAAGATCGTCGAATGTAAAAAAGCACGAATCTTCGATGTTGGGTTCATTTTCCCAGATGTCGTAAATGAATGGTCGATACAAAAAGAACCCACAATGACCGAGGAGAACTTGCTAAAGTCGTTCCTTGCACAATAAAACAAAAGGGAAATACTCTTTCCTTACAACTTCAAGTGAGTGTTGTTGTCTTCTCTGTATACTCGGTTTCTCTTACTCGAGGTTAAGTAATGTAATTGATGAGTTATATATGCGTGCGCAGTTATCACTTTATTCTGCTATCCATTAAGCTTGACGTGGCATTAATAACTGTCTTAGACTCGAGACGTAAAGATCCCGAGAATTATGCGAACATCACTGCAATGCTCAAGAAGTAAGTTCAGTCAATACCGGGACCATATCGGAATGTAACTTCCGTTAATTTTTCCTGATATCAAGTAATCATTTTCTTTGACTGGCAGGGTTTGGAACAAGTTCACCCGAAAGGTTCCCGGTCTAAACAAAGGGTTGCGATTTACGCACCCCAAAGTAATTAGTACTAGCTTGTTCCACGCATCTCTAATTGATTTAGAATTTCATCAATATATCATTACCATGTTTGCTTACCGGTTTGATTGAACTCTATTCTCGTAAAGTGCTTGTACCAGAAAGAAGGGATTGTTTTATGTGGATACTATGTATGCGAGTTCATTCGCCACTCGATCTCTGAGCGGGGCTTCTCTGACAAACAATTTGAAATACGTAAATAATATTCACAATTTTATTTTATACATTACCATCAATTGTGTTGAGTTTTGTTCATATATATGTATGTATTGTTCCCTTTCTTCAAATTAGATGTGGAAAATGCGGGATGAACTCGTACCACATGATCGCATACGAGCAATTTAAGAGGGATTGGCAGGATTCTTTCTTAACCACGTCATACCTGAAGGCGGAGAATGCTATATTAATTTGTGATTGGATCTTAGGGATTATAAGAGATCTTATATTGTATATATATAGCTAGTAGCGTCGGATAAATATATGAAAACTTGTTGTTCGACCAATCTCTTGGAGAAAGATAGGTCGGTCACTTCTCTGTGTGTATATGTTCATGACAATCTTGTATACTTAATGGTTTCTTCATTTTCTTACTATCTAGCGTGTCGAGTTCTCTTTATCGTAGCTACCTAGCATCGACCAAGCATGGAGAAAGAAAGGACACTTCTCTCTATTAATTAGCTAGTTAACACAATATGAAACCCCTAAATTAACCCTACAAAACACCCTAGCCCCCCCCCCCTCCCTAAAAAAACCCAGCAACTGTCAGATGCTGACGCGTGGATGCCTTTTGGTCCCAACCGGGACTAAAGGTCCTCTTGCCTGGGCTCCCCGCAGAGGCCACGTGGAGCCCCTTCTGTCCCTGTTTGTAAGCGAATCGGGACTAAAAGTTTGGGGCTTTAGTCCCGGTTCAAAAACCAGGACTAATGGGTCTCTGAAACCGGGACAAATGGACCGTTTTCTACTAGTGAGAGTTGGGTAAATTCAGTTTTCTTAAGTAATACACTTAAGTTTTGTTCGGCACATATATTCATACAAAGACAAACACTGATTTACAATAACAGAAAGAATGCACCATGGCTACCAGTTCACTTACAAGCACGCAAAAGTATCGAGGGTATGCCGCGGATAAGAGGAACTCTTATTGGATATAACACATGCTTGCTTCGTTTTTCTTTGCTTGTTGGCTGGTCGATGGATAGCCCGTTGCTGCATATTCCTTCTCATCTGTTTCTTCAATCAAATCATCCATGACCTTCTTCTTGGGTGTTTGGAGAGCTTCAAGCGCCATCTCTACTTGCCTCATGGTTGGTCGCTTCTCTGCTCTCTGTTTCAGGCACTCCATGGCTAGAATAGCAACTTCTTTCACTTCGCTGCCCCCCTCCTCTATAACTCGTGGGTCTAGTATTTTTTCCAAATTACCTTGTGCAAGTAGTGCAACAAATTGCATGACAAGCCCATCACCTTCGGAAGATCTGTATAGAGATGGCTTCCTCCTAGTAAGCAATTCGACAATAAAGACTCCAAAGCTATAAACATCACTACTTTCCGTGAGGCGTCCAGTATAATAATACATAGGATCTAAGTATCCTATAGTTCCTTGCACCGCAGTTGTTGTTCCTGTTTGATCTACAGAAATAGTGTACCTTGAAGCGCCAAAGTCTGACACCTTTGCTGTCAAGGCATCGTCAAGAACTATGTTGGAGGGTTTGATATCTCTATGTACTACAGGAACAGAAATAGCAGAGTGAAGGTAAGCAAGAGCTTTGCCTGTTTCAGTTGTGATCCTTAACCTATCTTTCCAATGTAGTGATCCTCGTTCTTCCGTGTGAAGATGATCAGCGAGTGTTTCATTGGAAATGAACTCGTAAGCAAGTAAAGGGACTTCTGTCTCGAGGCAACATCCACGAAGCTTCACTATATGTCTATGGTTGATCTGTGAGAGTATGGCAACCTCATTTATGAACTCGTCGATTTCTCTCCTCACAATAATATTTGACTTCTTGATGGCCACAACATCCAGGTCTAACATGATCCCTTTGTAGACCATGGCATGTCCACCCCCACCGAGCCTACGGGCTTGATCAAAATTGTTGGTAGCCTTCTCTAGCTCCTCTAAGGAGACGAGCATCCTCTCTGCGATGTCGGCCCTATGAGATACCATTTGCTTTAATAGTTAGCCACGGTTTTGAGTAAAGAACTTCTGTTTCAGCGCCTTCGCCTTGCGTTGCTTAAAACCACGGGTTATTACGAGCGCACCAAAAACCAAAAGTAGAATAAATGGGCCACTAGCGACCGAGAGACCAATGACTAAACCCAAGTTATAATGACCTGAAAAGCGATTCACAAATTAATTTACTGCTAGTACTATTTCCTCAAGCATATACTCCCTCCGTCTCGGTGTATAAGTCATCTTATACGAAAACCAAATAATCCTAAGACACTTAGATGTGGTGCATTAACTTTCACCTCGTTTTTGGAATCAACCAATGAAAGATGTGAGGCGTGTATGGAATCAACCAATGAATCAACCAATGCATGCAATGAATCAACCAATGCATGCAAGTTATAATGTTGCCTTGTTGAAAGCAACATTAGCCAGCTAGCGGCTGTTGGGTGGTGCAGACGGCTTTTCCAACCCTCTAACATTTTTTTTAGAAAAGGAGTGTGACCTCCGGCCTCTGCATCAACATGATGCATATGGTCATTTTATTAATTATTCATACAGACCATAGAAAGTAATACATCAGTCAGCCTGAAGCCACCATCTAGGCAACACCTGTTGCTACTACTATCCCCTTGATGAAGATGTGTCGAATATCCGGGCCTAATACCAAACGGACATTGCATCAGACCCTAACATCTAAAGCCGGATGCCCAGCCCAGCCACACACCGGGACTGGGTCCCATACCGGACCAACGCACTCTCAGAGACTGCCGCCACCAATCCATCTCCAGAGCAAAAACTGACCCATCGACCTTGCCTGGCCAGTCGTCGACGCCACCACGATGCCAGACAACTCCACCATCCTGCACGTATCCGTCCACACGCGCTCGTCGTCGAACCTCCGCAGCACCATGCCACCGGGATCACAACCCACGCGGCGAAGATGCCGCCATCCACTGGTCTCCAGGTTGTGGCCGGCTCCGAGACGATGCCCCCAAGGAGGAGGAAGACGTGAGACGCCTTCATCGCCCGACCCCGAAGATCTAAGGTTTCCCTCCGGAACCAAGGCCGCGGGAAGGGAGGAGGAGCACCACACAACAACAACGCTTTCAAGAAAGAGCACAGCGCCCGCGGGTGTCGCCGTCGCCGGATCCAGCAAAGGCCGGACAAAGGATTTCTCCCGGAGATGCTCAACCACCACCTGTCCGCATCAACGCAGCCAACAAACCCCATCCTGCCGAGGCCAACCCCACGCTGGCCGTGGGATCCCACGACCCACCACGCCCAGATGCGCGCACCACCCCCCAGCCGAAGCCGCTTCCACCACATCCGGGAACCTCACGCCAGCAACGCCGACGAGCCAAATCGAGCCGCATCGGCCAGATTCGGCCTCCAACCGCCACTGTGCCACCACCGTCGCCCAGCACGCCGCCAGCACGAAGCCAGGAACAGAGATCTCGAATAGGGAGGGGAGGCGACACCCCACCCCATCACGCCACACCGTAGCAGGCAGCCGAAGCTCGCACCGCGCGGCGCCGCCGCAGCCCCAGCCGGAAGGCCACATGGACCGCCGGGGAGCACTGCCCAGAGACCCGCCAGGGCGATGCCCAGCAAGCACAGAGGCGGAGGACCGAGCCTCCATCCACCACGACCACGCGAGGAAGCTACCGGCGAAGATCCACGCCCAGAAGGCCACGCAGCCACCGGAGGTAGCCCACCGCCGCCGCCAGAGCCCATCATGCCACCGGACCGGCCGCCGTCCTCACGCATCGGTCACCACACCCTGGCACCGACGCACGCCTGCGCGCTGCGAGATCCTGCCCCGCCGCCGCCGTCCGCGGCACTGGCTTAGCCCGGTCGCCTCCTCCGACGGCAACGAGGGGTTAAGGAGGGGAAGGAGGTCCCGGCGGTTGGCGGCTAGCGTTTCCCCCCGTGTCCCCCATGAGAGCGACGCGGGGGTCGATAGATACAGAGCTACATGTCCATCTTATTTGATTGGCTGGAACTGGGACCGAGTCCAGATATTTTTGGAATATGTTTTGTGTTTTAAAACAAACTACTCCACTTAATTAGAGGCAGAGCTATGCAAATTATTTGATTGGCTTGAAATGTTAGTGAGTCGAGATATTTTGGTGTATATTTTATACTTGTATAAAGAAGATGGTATGCAAATTCCACCAAGCTACTTCCACACATCGAGGATGGTCGTTCCCACAAAACACTTGCCTCCAAAAAGAATAGTACTTATACAGGTCCACGGCTTTTTGCGTCCCTTTGAAAACGAAAATGTGTGCTCGCAAAAATAAAAGGAAAACAAACATGTCACGGTTTTATATGTGAAGACTTGGACTTGGCCGGTCTCCCTGGGACCCACACGGAGTATCAATGACTGAGAGTGATAAGCGTTGGTCAAATAATCTTTTTCTTCTACGCTTAAAGGACGGGAATGTGATTCCTGTTCTGCAACCTCTGCCAGCGAGTCCGGTCCAAGGGTTGTGTAGCAAAAGTATTGTACGTGTAGTTGAATACACATACGTACATAAAAGTAAATTGACACAGAGATGTAAAGATGAGTCTTTGCTTATTAATCATCATCAACTGTACATACAATGAGGTGATCTCCTCTTTATATAGCTATAAGGGGTGGGGGATAAGTGCCCACCTTGACGCTAAGCGGAGGGTCTTAGTCGTAACGGGTCAATGACTTGTTCCACCGAAGGCCTAAGTTTTTCGACACTCCCAATTGGGCGGTTATCTGTATATCCATGAACATCGCTCGGAAGAGGCAGTGTCAACGGCAACGAGAGAGGGAAGCGGTGACGACATCGCAGGGAGGTGCGGACATGGAAGAGCAGCTTTCCCCCGCCGTGGCCCGAACCCCACACCCTGTCCATCCTTCCGCTGACTACGTGCAGACTATAAAGCCTAGTCATTTGCTGCTAACCTGCAGCCTTGAAGTACTCACTTTGATGGCCAAGGGAGAATGTAGCTCCAAGTGGAACAAGTTTTGTCATATCAAGCAAGTCGAGTCATATGCAAAGGATGAGAAGAAATGGTACGTGCTCTACGCATTGAACCCTACAAAATAGAGATAAATCTTCAGAGAATACTTCGGTCACTCCTTCTCAATCCAGTTAATATATTTCTGCCAGGTGGACGTCAAAACTGCGTTCCTTAACGGTTTTCACGAGCAGAATATGCGTTGAGATGTAATAATCATGGGTCAAACCATGGCGGCACCAAGCATAGTAGGAAACCCGAGTAACATTAAGCGTGTGCCCCACAGCCATCGCTACAACATCAGTTACAATCGGCATAAGGCCGTCAGAGGATCCACCGGAGAATCGGAAGGAAATAAAGAAGAGAAAAGAAGAAGGAACTTGAAATTAGAGGTTGCACGCCCGCGCGTTGCCTCGGGGATTTGTTGGAAATATATAGCAAAACAAAAAAGTTGATGAACTATATTGGCTTGCCTCGCTTGTCGACCGTCGACGTGCCAAGCGTTCTAAATCTATGTCCCAAATATTCACACGAGTGCACACACTATTGCGTGCAACACTAGACTACTCCATATGATTCTAGCATTCGAGAAGATAAGAGTGGTGCCCCCATATAAGCTGCTCACGACCTCCTTTCCTGGGCGGTTTGGGACTAGGCCTTCTTTGGTTTGGAGGAATCTTATAGGAATATACCAGCGATGGCTGGAGGGAGGAGGGAAGGTGGGGGGGGTTACGAGAGGGGTCGTGGGGGAGGGGAACCCGGCTTGCACTGACTAGGCACCTTTCCGCTCTGTAATTTCATAATTCTTGAATGTGTCTCCGTGCATCGATAGATGAAAAAAGTCCACATAATAACGGTAGCCCCTTTGACTCTTTGTTTTGTTTATCCTAATTTTATGTACAAACTGCAACAATCATGTATAAACTTGTAGAGAATATAAAAGAGCACTATGTCTGAAGCGTGGGGCATTTTCTAGGGTTATAACTTCTAAATGGATCATATCTTATTTGTCTATACAAGTTTTCTTGTCTCATTTGTAATTTGTACTTGTCGAATACACATACCATGGACGGGTTTCTTCTTAAAATAAAACCACCAAATTGTGAAAATAAGATTGAATATAATCCAAAAAAGAAATTATTGATAGGACAATATGATCCTAGTTTGAAAGGTTTGGTAAAAAAAATTGTTAAATGGACCTTGTTAGACAACAGGCATTGATTTTGAATCTTCTGATTTGGGAGGGACACAGTCCTGGTTGGTTTTGACACAACAAAGAGAAGAAACGGGCATATTGTTTTTCTTGCTTCTTATTTAGGGACTATGTAGCCACAAGAAACTTTAATTCTATTTGTGTCTTGTAGGTTACTGAACCTTGTTGTCCGACGATGTAGTTTTGAATTTGGAAATGCAAGACATCTTTTCAGGTAATTGTTTCCCTTGTTTTATCATTATTGTGAGCATTTTGATGGCTACACTCTGTCTTTACAAACTGCGCTGTACTGTATCCAATAGTGTGTGTTAGAAAATTTTATGACCTGATTAAGTGGTGCATCGGATAACATTTGCTCCAGCTCCACCCCTGGTGCTGAAGATGGACAGCTTGGAAATGGTGAGTAAACTGAAGAATGCCACTATTGACAGATCGATTTACGGCTCTCTAATCGAAGAGCTCAAGTTTAGGTGTTCTTCTTATTCTGAATTTGGAGTTGTGAGGTGTCATAGAAAAGCCAACGGTTGAGGCCATGTAATAGCAAAAGCTGGGAGTTATTTGAATGGCTCGGATCTGTGGTGTGGGGTTCCTCCACTGTCTCTTGATCCATTACTATGTAAAATACATGTAAGGGTCTATGAATAAAACACCAGTTGTTCTAACCAAAAACTGCCTGCCATGCAAGTGTCTTACCGGTTGACTAGTTAAAAGGGGTATCTCGTGACGGGGAAGGTTGTAGCCGGCTTCCGGGCTACTCCCTCCATCCCAATATATAAGGGTGTTTTTGACACTATTAAAGCAACAATAACAACAGCAAAGCCGTTTGTTCCAAGCAAGCTTTCCTGTTGGGTTTCATATCTGTACGAATGGTTTGTTCTTATGTTGGCTCACCAAGCCTGTCATAACCCTCCTCCTTCATCTAGGTTTGAGAATGGCTATTCCTAGAAGGCATAGATAGAGTTGGAGTACTACTTAATTATCAAAAAATAAATCATCTCTAACCGACTTGTTCTTAATTAGTTATCCTACTCTGCCATGAGCAACATTTCATAAAGTGTATCTGTTAAGAGAAGACTTTGACATGTGAGTAGGCAATGGCGGAGCTTGAGCCAAAAGTATGGGGGAGGGGGGGGGCAAGGCTCATTATTTTCAACTAATTTGTAGTAAAAAATAGACGTGATAAAAATAGATATATGCTTGTTTTCTTTTGAGCCGGTGGGCCATGGCGGAAGTTGGCCCCCACCAAGCTCCGTCATTGTGAGTAGGTGCAAAGTCGACATCTTCGTGTCAGCTTAATTATTTATAGCTGGCGTATTGTTCATCTCCATAAAGAACTAGTTTATTACTATAGACCAAACTAACTTTGAACTAGTTTATAGCTAGCATGTAAGGAAACATGTATTGGCGATTGTTGGTTTATAATAATCGTGAGATGCCACCAGCTAGTAGTTGATTCTTAAATTGAAAATTATGTACTACAATAATATATTATAGTTTACAATGGGTACCTAGTTTACACCATTGCACATTCGATATATAAAGGATAAAGTATAAGTACATGCCATACAAAATATGCCATTGGATTTGTTTATGAAATGTTATTTTTTTGGCACATAACTCTATTTTGATGGTCAGATTGAAAGTCAATGTTGTTAGAGTCGAATGCCTGCAGGGAACATATCTGGCAGCTTGCACGCACAAACTCTTTGAGGTCACATCACACAGGCCAAAGAAGCTAAGTATGGCTGCGTGCATTGTTCAATGCAGAGGCCCGTGGGTTATCATTCTTTTCAAAAAGAAAAATGAAGCAAGAACGAAGCTAAGTAGAAACAGATGGTCCTCACAAATTCTGAGGGAAAACTCTCCCATGTATACAGCATAGCTAGCTTGTTACACAATGTGTAGGTTGCACCAAAAATAACTAGCTAGATCAGGACAATACATATAGAGGCCTTACAGAAAAAAATCGCCTGGCCCTTTATTTAATTATTAGTAAGTTGCTCAGTTCCTCCACCATCCGTGATTTGAATTTGTGAGGTGACGAAGCTATTGATAGTTTGCTGGACGAAATCATCCGAAACCAACGTGAAGGCAGGTTCGTCGGTGGTGAGCCCTGGCGGCATGGTTAACACGAGGCCTAGGGCAACGATCAAGGCTGCCTTGGTGTACAATCTGTACATGGAAACCACGCGCATCGACTCCATGGATAACAAGGGAACGGCTAGAACGGTGAGGTTCCTTATCCCCGCGTAGGCGCCGTGGTAACCGTTTATCATGTCGATGACGCCGAGGAGCCCGGCTTTCATGCCGGAGAAGACGGAAGGCTCGTTGACGGCCTGTACGACGACGTCCAACATGGCTTTCATGGCCATGAAGGTGAGGCTGATGATAGTAGCGAACGTTCGTGCTGGGTGATGACGCCAGGCAGACGGAAGCAGCATGTCGACCCACGTCTGCAGGAACATGAACACCAGAAACGACATGGCAGCCAGAACAAAGAAGGCCATGAGCGCCGTGGTGATGGTCCCAATCGTGGCCACCATGTTAGAGTAGCTGGAAGGCTTGACGAACACATCCAACAGCGTGAAGGTGAGGCCGATGGTGAAGGTCCTGGGCAGCAAAGATGCACCGAACAAGTTGTAGGACAGCACCATGGAGCAGAGGATGTAGGCGAGGTAGCCACCGAGGCCGACAAGTGCCGATCTCGTGTCGGAGTCGGCGGAAGGCTTCTGGAACGGCGAGCCCCACATCATGTTGAGCAGGAGGAAGGCGAGGCCGACGATGCTCGTGTGGATCAGCTCGGGCCACCAGCTCTTTGAATTCTCGATGGCGGCGCCGGCTATGAAGAGCACCAGAGCTGACAGCGCCAGCATGCACGCGATGTAGACGAGGTAGCCGGCGAGGAACATGATGTAGGGGAGAAATCCAGAGATAATAGCAGGATCTACATAATAGCCCGCGACCCTATCCGTCACTACGAAGTTGACAACCAAGCAGATCATATGTACCACATCGGGTGGCTCCTTAACATCACAGTGCCGCCTCATTGCTGCACTCCAGACCAAGGCGCATGCGTTGATCAGGAGCACCGGCAATGGCATCATGCATACTAGGTAGCTAGCGATGCAAATAATTGTGGCTATCACTTGGGAGACACTCGTAGGTAAGGTGTAGTGGGATTCTGAGATGAGAACAACCCACCGAAAATTCTTGAGCGCGAAGCAGACGGCTTGTATGATCGAGAGCTGAATGTAGGAGGGGTGCTTACCGAGTGCTGACGGGAAGATCTCGAAAAACGCAATGCCTACCAGACCCGTCAGCGCCACCATGAACATGGCATAGAGAAGGTAGCCACCGAGGGAGATGAGTAGTTGTGTGACCACCATGTTGGAGAAATGGGTGAGAAATGCAAGATTACTTAGTTGGGGATCCCAAGTATATATGTGTGTGTGACAATCATTCGGTAGCGATATATATGAACCGATGCCAAGTCATCCCGGCTCAAAAAAAATACTGATAACAGCTCCGTGTGACCAACCGGCCGGCCGTGTTGACTAGGCACGCATACATCCAATATCAGTTTCAAGTCTGCTGGGTACTTCCCCCAAGGTGCCTACTTGCTGATTGATCAGGACTACTAGTTGAGGACTAACGGCCGGAGATGCTCCAACTACTATTCTTTTTAGTGACAAACCAAAGGAGACGAACCTTTGGTACCGACAGGTTAAACCGATGGTACGTACACACGGTGCATTTATAGATATCCTATGTATCTAAAAGATTCATCCTCGCTACCTTATTTATCTTGACATGCAAGCTATCCATCTCTTCAAGTAGGTCCATCATGTAAAAATGCTTTCCCACTAACTATTCATGCACATGCTCTCACTATTTTTTCTTTTCATGCGCATGCAATCTGCCACAAATAACCATTAATTTTGTTTTTGTGCACTCTCAAGCAACCACGTAATCATAGGTTCTTTAGCTATATGTATATGTCTTGATGTCATTTGATCCTCTCCATACACATAAGACGAGTCCCCATCCAACAATTTGGTTAGAGTTCACGTGTTGTTAATTAATGCTTTTGTCTGATTCTAAAAGACCAAACAACCGTTTTTGTCTCACTCTCACTCTCTTGTCCTTTCTTTCCTTTTTTCTTTTGTCCCCGACAGGTCAAGGAATTGCGCTAGATTCCTTCGTTTCCTTGAACCTCCAGTGTTCTAGGCAACCTTTTAATCTCAATTTAATTCCATTGGGTATATAGAAGTTGTTCATCAGATTTTACTTTTTTGAGAATCCGCAACTCCCACGCAACTGTTTAATTCTAATTTTATACCATTGCATACACCCGTGAAGCTAATTAGGCCTTTTTATGACTAAACTGAGATTGACCTAATGGAGAAGCATCCATGGTTGTGCACATGAATAAAATAAACAAAAATAATTATGGCTACATAGGTATATTATGGTGAATGAGCTACGTGGGTAAGTGACATTCTTCTTTTAATATAAAATCAAATTATTAGTGAACTCACATTTTTTCCATGGGAGCTATGATTTTCTATGAATGCACGTTAGTACTTGATATCATTGCTTTAGGTTTAGCCAAGGGTTGAGATATCTCTACTGTCTCTACACAACGTTGTTTTCATGTCATATCGCCTTGTTGATATATTGCCAAGGTTGTTTTTTGAGAGGGCTAAGTTAATAGATTAAAAGAACGAAAATCACACCTATTTTCAGGTTTTCATCAAATTTGTTTTAAATGGTTACTCTACATATACTTATACTATGTTTCATAAACTTTTTCATTTTCTTAAACATTAAATTATTTATCAAAAGTTCTCGCAGCAACGCGCGGTGTATCATCTTGTTTTATTAAACACATGGTTGCTGAATTATAACACGTCCATGTCAAGCAAAAACTCACTCCAGGCCATGAGTCAATATTGGAGAAACTGAATACGATTCTATGTAGGATATTAATTACACGTCCATGTCAAGCAAGTCCGTGCTCTATAGGCAATAATTAATGGAGAAACCCTTTGAGATGAAAGGGGAGCCCAGCCTTAAAAAAAATGAATTCCTAAACCTCCACGAGCAGTAGAACGAAACGAGGTACCCATCGCCAGCATGCACGCGATGTTGAGACTACTCATAATGGGAGTAACATAGGTAGTAACATATATGTCACCTAAGCAAAAAAAAAAATATGATGTGGCATCTAATTAATGAGAAGAGAGAGAAATTGAGTAATTTAGCACGTTACTACCCTACGAGTAACATAACGCATATCAAGGCAAAATAAGTCTATAAGCTAATAAATGGAAGGCTCAATGTTACTACTGATATGTTACTAACCATTGTGGAGGTAATTGTTGCCACGCAAATTTGCTACGCGACACCACGATAATCGTCGTGCTTACGTGACGACGGACGGATGCTTTTCCGGCAAAGCAACAAAGGCTTCCTCGATTTCGTAGAGGAGTACGGCCGCTTTTCAGCGCAAAACGGCAAAGATGATCCGGGCTCTAGGGTTGCTAGGGCTCAGGAGAGAAAACGATAGAAAAAATATGAACGTAAAAAGTAGATTGATTTTTGTGTGTAACGATTGGATCCCCTCTTCAATCGGCCGTGTATCTATATATATAGGCAGCCTAGTCTTTGGCGTACATGACTTGGCGTGTAAGAATAAAACTCTAGACCTGTAACCGAATAGGATATATTCTTCCTTCTATGATTCGGTTGTTTACAACTTCGTACTAGCTCCAATTTATGTCACGTACATATACTCTTAGGCCTTACAAGGAAATAATAAAATATTCCGGCCGGAAACCCTAATTACACTATATAATGACAATGTATGCAAACCAGCTTTCACGTGCATGCCTTCAATTACTACGTAACTCCATAGGCTTGCAAAAATCCTATGGCTTGGCATTTGAGGCTGGCTAAGACTTGTCCTTGGCAACAATGCGTCAGGCAAACATATTTTTGAGTCTGACCAAGACTTGTCCTATGTCCGTCCAGGATTTCTGTGGTATAAATCTTAAAAGAAAATAACAAGCGATTAGCCCAATTGACAACTAACACAATTTGGCCAATCTCACTAGCTAGCCAAATTACACCATCAACACATGCCCCCTGTTTTTGGTATAATTCTATTTATCAAAAATACTATCAGAGTACCTTAGGACAATGTCGATAATTTCACCGGCCATATGACTTCTTAGGGCGATGTTCAAAGAACACATCGGCCAAATTTTCTTAGGGCGATACTTATATTGGCCATAGATCATCAAGCATCCTGCCACATGCTAGGATAGTATTTTTTCAAATATTTTCCATTGAAAGCCTTGGGCAATACCACTCCCTGCAAAGATTGTACAAAATATGAATTTCCAGGAACGATTTCCACAACTTTATATGGGCCTTCCCAACTCGGCGACCATTTGCCGAATTTCTTATCTTTAGTTCCGATAGGTAAAATCGTTTTCCACACCAAATCTCTTATCTGAAACGATTTTTCTCTCACCTTTTTATTATAAGCCTTAGCTACTCTTAATTTCTCCTTCTCAATTTCGCGCAAAGCTCGTAGTCTTTCTTGATAAATATCATCTATGCTATCCATCATCAAATTATTATAATCTACAGCCGACAAATCATTTTGTCTGGCCACTCTAAGAGCCTGCAAGTCAATCTCAACAGGTAATACTGCTTCCTGACCATACACTAGCTCAAATGGTGTCACTTTAGTAGCCCCGTGCTGAGATATCCGATGAGCCCATAAAGCTTCTGAAAGCACCTGCTCCTCAATTTTCTTTTTGATAAGCTTAATCAAAGTCTTATTGCTAGATTCGACCTGTCCATTAGCTTGAGCATAATATGGCGACGAATTTAACAATTTGATTCTAAAAGATTCGGCAAATTCACGAAATTGATGAGACATAAAAGAAGAACCTTGATCAGTAGTTAAAGTCTGAGGGATGCCGAATCTATAAATAATATGTTCTAAGACAAAACTAATCAATTCTTTATGAGTCATATTTTTCAAAGGTACCGCTTCAATCCATTTAGAAAAATAATCTGTAGCTACTAAGACGAAGCGGTGTCTTTTAGAAGATGCAGGATGTATTTCACCAATGAAATCTAAACCCCGCCCTCTAAATGGCCATGGTTTAATTATGGGATTCAACATAGCCGCAGGCGCTAACTGTATATTATCAAATTTTTGACACGCCTCGCAGCCTTTATAATACCGAAAGCAATCGTCTAGCAAAGTCGGCCAATAAAAACCAGCTCTTTTTAGTAACCATCGCATTTTATGAGCCGACTGATGCGTCCCACATAAACCTTTGTGTACTTCACCCATAGCTATTCTAGACTGATCAGAATCCAAGCATTTTAAAAGTAACCCATCTATAGTTCGGGAATATAATTCATCATTCAACAAAGTATATTTTAAAGCTTGTCGCTGAATTTTCCTATCTCTAGTTTTACTTGGATCCTTTAAATGATTAATAAGTGGAACTCTCCAGTCTAAATCATTAGCTAATTCGGTCGCTTCTGATACTTGAACCGAATTTTCTTTCTCATGTAAAGTTTCTTGCTAGACCGAACTAGGTTGTGTTGCACCTTTCACTGTATTAATAAATAACCTGTCCGTCTCACTATTTTCAGCAACTAGCATCGGTTTCTCTATTATGAAAATTTTGCCTTTACTAACATGGTAACCTGATGCCTGCTGTGCTAAAGAATTAACTCTATAATTTTCTTTCCTAGGTATATAATTAATAGTGAAAGTATCTAGAGACTTAATTATGTCCAAACATCGGTCCAAGTAGCTATTTAGTAATCCATCAAAACACTGAAATTCGCCTTTAATTTGCTGTACTACCAGAAGCGAATCACCAAAAGCATCTATATCCTTCACACCCATGTCCACTAAATTTGTAAACCAAACAATAAACTTCGTACTCAGCTTGGTTATTAGTGCAAAGATATTCTAAACGGACCGATGTTTCATAAATAACATTGTTAGGAGATATTAAAACATTACTGACGCCTTGTCCCTCTCTACAAACCGATCCATCAAAATAAAGTTTCCATGGGCATACACTAACATAATTAATATTTTCTTTATCTGTAATTCTATTATCAACAATAAAATCGGCGATAACTTGACCTCTCATAGCATGCAACGATTCATATTCTAAATCATATTCTATTAATGCATAAGCCCACTTCCCAATCCTACCACTAAGAATCGGTTGTTGCAACATATACTTAATTACGTCGGCTTGACAGGCTACTACACACGTACTAGAAAGTAAATACGGTCGAAACCTGGTACACGCATGATATAAAGATAAGCATAACTTTTCAATAAACACGTACCGAGTCTCGGCGTCCAGCAAACGGTGACTTAAATATGCAATAATGTACTCCTTCCCGCCGTCTTCCTACGCCAACACCGCGCCGATCACTCTATCTTGTGCAACAATGTATAACCTGAACGGCACACCAGACTTGGACGCTCGCAATACCGAAGGACTCGATAAATATCTTTTTATATTATTAAAAGCATCCCGCTGTTCTGCCCTCCAAGTAAATTCGGCCTCATTCTTTAGCCGAAGTAATGGAACAAACGATTCAATTTTACCTGCAAGGTTAGATATGAATCGTCTCAAGTAATTAACTTTCCCTAGCAATTTTTGCACGTCCTTTTTACATGTAGGTTCCTTTAATTTTCTAATTCACTCCACTTTTGTAGGATCAATCTCTACACCATGCTCATGAATTATGAAACCTAAAAACTTTCCGGCCAACACACCAAAAGCACATTTGAGTGGATTCATTTTTAACCCATACCGACGCATCCTCTCAAAAGCTAACCGTAAATCGGCTAAATGATGATCAAACCCATCCGATTTAACAACCACATCATCAACATAAATTTCTAATACAATGCCTAGAAGATCATGAAAAATTAAATTCATGGCACGCTGGTATGTTGCGCCGGCATTTTTCAAACCAAAAGTCATAACAACCCACTCAAATAAACCGACAAATCCTGGACAGCGAAAAGCAGTTTTAGAAGTGTCCTTTTCGGCCATAAATATTTGATTATAACCAGCATTGCCATCTAAGAAGCTGATCATTTTATGTCCCGAAGCATCATTAATAAGCATGTCGGCAATAGGCATAGGGTATTCATCCGTCGGAGTAGCCTTATTCAAATCTCTGAAATCAACACATATTCTAATCTTATCAGTGTTTTTCTTTTCTACAGGAACAATATTAGAAACTCAATCTGCATATCTACATGGCCGAATAAACCCAGCTTTTATCAACCGATCAACTTTTTCTTTGATGCGGTCATACATATTGGGATTAAAATTCCTACGAGGTTGTTTATGCGGCCTAAAACCAGATTTAATAGGTAATCTATGTTCCACTAAATCTCTACTCAAACCGGACATCTCAGTATAATTCAAAGCAAAGCAATCAACAAATTCTTTAAGTAATATGCATACCTTGATTTTCTGATCGGCTTCCAATTTAACATTGATAAATGTAGGCCTTGGAATGCTTCCATCACCAATATCTATTTCTTCAAGTGGATCAGCCGATGAGAACCCTTGTCTAAGCTTCTCCATATCATCAAAATTTTCAATTGCCTCATGCATGTCGCTCTTTTCGGAACGATATTCCTCAGTGCTTCTTTGCAGCCACTTAATATTATCTTCTTTACTCATCATTTATATAGATAGATCATTAAGCCGAGCTATGCTAGCCGGCTGCGCATGTATAGGTACAAAACCATCTTTACCGATGCTGATATAATCATAGTCCGATAAATCTCTACCGGTCAAACATCGCATCTCACCGTGTTGCCAATCAACCGGTGCCTCTGTCAAAGCAATGCATGCTGAATTATCTGCCTCAATCACCTCCACGTCATCATTAACCCACTGAATCAAGCACTGATGCAAAGTAGAAGGAATGCAGCAATTTGCATGAATCCAATCACGCCCCAAAAGAACATTATACCGACATTTGACTTCAACAACAAAAAATGCAGTCGACGATGTTTTGCTACCTACCGTGAGCTCCATAGAAATAACACCTTTAGCTTCAGACAACTCTCAGGAGAAACCACTAAGACTCATGTTCGTCTTCATTAATTCACTCTCTTTTCAGCCCAGTTTAGAAAAAACCGAAAGTGACATAATATTAACTCTAGCACCTCCATCAACAAGCATGCGACCAATCGGCTTACCATCAACATGACCCTTGATGAACAATGGCTTTAAGTGCTGCTCGGGCTTTTCGGGTTTCTCAAATGTAGCATTTTTTGCACCAAGAATAAGTTCTGCAACTTTAGCCTCGGGCACGCGGAATTCAGCAGGCAAAGCGAACACCATGTTGACATCCATGTCACTAAGTATATCATCGATGTCCTCTGAATTATCGCTACCAACCGTATCGTCTGCGAGATCATCCGTCATGTCATTTGCGATGTCGTCCGTTGTGTCATCGGCGGTCCTATTCTCTTTCGCTATGATGCGCTTCTCTTTCCAAATTTTTGTAGGTACCATTGGCCTTTCTTGATTAAACAATTCATCGCGCTTCTTCTCAGCTATCTCTTCCCGGATCTCCATAGCTCGCATCCTCTGTACTCGGCGTTTTGTGTGTGTGTTAGTCCCGTCGGACACCACCGAGGTCCAGGTTTAGTCCCTGGAGCAACTGATTGAATTCTGCTGCCCCCCGAGTCTCTCGGCCTGTACTGACGAACTACAGTTTTTGGCGCAAATAATCTGTACCGGGCCAAAGAAATATTCCGCTGATCAAATGTGCCACCAGCTCCAAATATCCCTTCGTAGCTTGCATGTAAATCGGCAAAAGCATTAGCCGATCCACTAGTGCCAGTACGTACTACTTCCTTGTCTGAACGTGTATGCACAGGCTCTAAATCAGAGGCATTAACGTTTGGTAAGTTAATTGTGCCAAATACAATTTGAGGAGACCAACTAGTGAATGTAGGTGAGCTGTTGCTTCTCATAATTGGATCGCTTGTGCTAGTTGAACCAACCTCTTGACTAGTACTAGAAGAAGCAACGGTGGCATTAAAGAGACCCTTGCCTTGCGTACCGGTAGCTTTTTCCTGCACCGATGCACACCTTGTTGAATCAGCGTCTTTTGTTCCTATAAAGTTCTTGACACCGCGAGCAGACTGGCCTTTCCCGAATTTCAGAGCACGATCAACATTTAAATCATATGAATCTTGTACAGGCTTACGCACCCAAGTGAGTTTGCAGCCACCATTATATTCCCGTATCCGTACCATGCACCGGCGATCGGTTCCCTTGAATGACAATTGCATCACGTGGTGGACGATTTTGATTAAAACGAGCTCTGTTGTCGCGCATTGGTTCTCTGTAAACTGGCCCAGATGAAGTCCACCCTGGCTGACAATAATTTGCTGGTTCTGAATAATATGGCGCCCATGGATTAAAACCCCATGGATGCAACTGTGGGTACATAGGAGGTGCACCACCCCAATACGCGGGCTGCATTGCAAAGTATGGCTGCTGGTCATATGAATTTGCTATCCATTGTTCATGACCACCAGGTCCAGAAGGAGATCTAGGACGCTTAACACCTCCAAGCCGATTAAAAGCATTGCCGGACCTGCGTGAAGTGTATTTCTCCAATAACATACTAACGGTCGGCTTTATTTTTGAAGCTTGCTTCCTTCCTCCATTGACTTTCCATACCCCCACTTCTGAATTTTTTGGCTTGATCATCCTCGGTGCTGCATTATTTTCAATGATAACATTTTCCCTCTAGTTGATTCAGTCTGATCCGACTGAATAAGCACCTTCTTGTTCTGAAACTCGATCACATTAATAGGAAAAGGATCAATATCAAGCTTCATTGTAGAACTTTCTGTAAATGTCAATAGTCCGTCACTAATGGCCGATTGCACCTGTCGACGAAACACATTACACTCATTAGTAGAATGCGAAAATGAATTGTGATACTTACAATAAACTCTTTTACCCAATTGTTCTGGAGATGGAATTACATGACCTTCTTTTAGTCTAATTAACTTTCCTTGCAGTAACATATCAAGAATCCTATCACACTTGGTAACATCAAAAGTATACTTAATTTTATCTCTTTTAATAGGTGTAGGCTGCAATGCAGGACATGCAAAGGGTTTTGATTTTGGCGCTTGAACCCATTCAGCTACACATATGTCAACATCATCATCACTAGCCGAATCACTATCATGATCTAAATAATTTACCACATGATTATCCTTTTCTTTATTCCTATTATCCTTAAACCGGCTATATTGTTTAATTTCTTTAGCCCGATTTTACTGCGCCAAAGCCTTTTGCAAAACTTGATTAACATCTAAAAATTCTTGACCTTCTAATTTATCTTTAATATGAGTGAGCAAACCCGAAAAGGCAAGATCAGCTAAATCCTTTTCGGCTATGGTCAAACTAAAACATCGGTTCTTGACATCTTTAAACCTCTTAATATAATCATGGACATGCTCATTATATTTTTGCCTAACCATAGTTAAATCTGAGAGCCGAAGTTCAGTTTCACCACTATAAAAATATTCATGAAATTTTTGCTCAAGTTGTGCCCATGTTGAAATAGAAGTAGGAGCAAGCGAGGTAAACCAAGTGAATGCAGTACCGGACAAACATAAAGGAAATAATTTAACCCTAAAAACATCCGATGTGCCGACCTCGCTGCATTGTGCTAAAAACTGTCCTATATGCTCAAAAGTTGATCTACCATCATCTCCCATAAATTTAACAAAATCTGGAATTCGAAAACCACGAGGATATGGTGTTGAATCAAAGTAATCAGGATATGGTTTTTAATAAACACGTGCTCTACCCTTAGGTTCTAAACCAAATTCTCTAAGTATAATAGCAAGTTGATCCTTAAAATTATCATTGGGCTGTGAAGAATTGGTTTGTGGAGCACGCGGCGGAAACTCCGGCAACAAATTTTGAGCATGTGACGTTTGCAACGGAGTTCCACAAAATATGAATCAGGTACCGGCCCGTACGGAATGCCGGTACCGACAGGTTGCAGCGGTGGCGTATTATATGCTACTGTTTGATAAAAGGGCTGCTGCAAATTTGGGTTAAAGTTAGAACTTCTGTTATTGCTGTTGTAATTTTGTGGAACCAAAGTTGAAACAATAGGAGCAGTAATACCAGGAGCACAATTATTGGCCGAACTGATAGCATAGTTTCGACAATCTTAATTATTATTTAAAGTGAAGCGAGGCTACACAATATTAGCCGATACACCGGGTGAATTATTTAATCCATTACTTTCTAGAGGCATCGGCTTTTTACCAGAATTTTCATCGTTAATTTGAGCGGACATGGTGAGGTATATCTCTATTAAACTGCTCCTTAAAGTCTTCCAATTTATCAACTATAGCTTTAGTAATTGTGCGTGCCGTATTTGTCAAATCGGAACCATATATACTAGCTAGGGACACATCAATTAAATGAGCAATTTCTTCGGTTGGCTTTTTTACCTCAACGCCGAGCGGATGGGAAGGGCTCGGCGCGGCTACCTTCTTGACGACGCCGTTCCTTGTCTTCTGGTATCCAGCCAACTTCAGTCTTCTCCTTTCAGCCTGTTCTTCCTCAAACTCTCGCTCAAACTCGCGCCGATCTTCCTCCGACAGATCGTCGAGTGTGACGGCGATGACGTTGTCCACGTCGAAGTCGCTTCCGTTCTTCGATCCGGCTTCCATCGCGTGTATGTTCTTGTGCTTCTCGTCCCCATCGAAGTCGCCAATTGTGTTGCCACGCTAATTTGCTACGCGACACCACGATAATCGCCGTGCTTACACAACGACGAATGGATGCTTTTCCGGCAAAGCAACAAAGGATTCCTCGATTTCGTAGAGGAGTACGGCCGCTTTTCAGCGCAAAACGGCAAAGATGATCCGGGCTCTAGGGTTGCTAGGGCTCAGGAGAGAAAACGATAGACAAAATATGAACGTAAAAGGTAGATTGATTTTTGTGTGTAACGATTGGATCCCCTCTTCAATCAG
This sequence comes from Hordeum marinum, assembly GCA_022496015.1. NCBI lineage: Eukaryota > Viridiplantae > Streptophyta > Magnoliopsida > Poales > Poaceae > Hordeum > Hordeum marinum. The sequence goes on from CM039673.1 coordinate 585,575,184, forward strand.
CCGTGTACCTATATATATATAGGCAGCCTGGTCTTTGGCGTACATGACTTGACGTGTAAGAATAAAACTCTAGACCTGTAACCGAATAGGATATATTCTTCCTTCTACGATTCGTCTACGATTCGGTTGTTTACAACTTTGTACTAGCTCCAATTTATGTCACGTACCAATATTCTTAGGCCTTACAAGAAAATAATAAAATATTCCGGCCGGAAACGCTAATCACGCTATATAATGACAATGTATGCAAACTAGCTTTCACGTGCATGCCTTCAATTGCAGCTTCTCCATAGGCTTGCAAAAATCCTCTGGCTTGGCATTTGAGGCTGGCTAAGACTTGTCCTTGGCAACAATGCGTCAGGCAAACATATTTCTGAGTCTCACCAAGACTTGTCCTATGTCCGTCCAGGATTCCTGTGGTATAAATCTTAAAAGAAAATAAAAAGCGATTAGCCCAATTGACAACTAACACAATTTGGCCAATCTCACTATCTAGCCAAATTACACCATCAACGGTAATAACTTAGATTAGTAACATATGCATGTTATTGCTCTATGTTTCCCGAAAGGGGCGTATTGTTTTGTTGTGCCGCAATATGAAAGGCCAAAAGAACAAGCTAAAAATCAAACTATTGTTTCCTGAGTTCTGAAGCCTTTTTACTGAAAGTCAAACCGAACTGTTTCCTTAATTCAGAAGCCTGCGATGGCATCTCTACTGTAGTGATGCACATAATAAAGTAGTACTTAACCCACCCAAGCTATGAAACCAGTCACCATATCTATCATGGAATGGAAGGCGTGAACCACGTCGGCAGTGGCCAGCTACGGTACCGCCCAAGGCCCTCGACCTTCTCCCGGCTGCCATCCTTGAGGCTGAACATCCTGACGCAACTGCAGTACGTAACGGTCGCAGGCATCCTGATCATCCTCAGTGTAGTAGACGCAGCCAGCCCTGAGCTCCAGGTGCTTCCTCATGGACACGCAGAGGGAATTGTTTTCCCCGACGAACAGCGCGTCTTCGCCGATGTCGTCTGTCACCTTCCACTCCTTGCTGCCGGACAGCCGGAGTCAAGTACGAACACCTTGAAGGACGGTGATGTCTGCCCACTTGTGGTCTCCTTGAGCACGACCATGAGCCGTCCACCCAGGGCGGCCATGAGGTACTTGCGGTGGTCCGAGTCAGACGGTAGCAGCAGCCTCGGTGCGATCACCGCGCTCGCGAACATGCCTCCACTTGTATGTGTCCACTCGCGAACAGCGTCGGCGTCGCGCTCCTCCCATGCCTCCACTTGGCCAGAGTATGTGATCGAGTAGAACCTGCCTTCGTGGTGGATGGCATCCTCGATGGCGTTGCACCAGTGCCGCAGTCTCCATGTGCCGGCCTCTGCCGTGGCGACGGGCTCAACACCGTCGTGCGGGAGCGCCAGCTTCCACACACCGCACCCCGCCATGGCAAAGGCCGCAACACCGTAATCCGGCCCTGCGATTAGCAATGGCGATGGCGGCGGAGTCGGAGAGGACAACCTTGCGGTACAGGGAGTGGCGCATCTCCTCGGCTCTGAATGTCATGGTGCCGTAGGGGTACAGGGATTGGCCCATCTCCTCGCCGCCGTCTTCCACACTTCACGCGGCCGTGAATGTTGGCTAGCATATCCTCAAGGAGGGGGAGGCTGCTGACCGCAGCCGAGGTGGAGGGCCTCTTCTGGGGCTGCATTGCTCGCAGCCTTGTTGATATATCATGCTATGCAATTGATAGACAGATAAAATGAATGTCACATCTTAGATGATGCTACTTTGCAACATTTTATTAGCTTTGCCAATTGATAATGCAAAATGTATCCTTAACCAAAAAAAAAAATAAGACAAGGGGAAAAAACTGCACAAAAGTGTCATCGCAGATCCACAAGTTGATACTGATACGAACTTGAGTGAGAGAGAAGCTCACCTGAGCCTCGATTCGGGTGCTGCCTTTCTTGGATTCGCGGCCGGCGGCGTGGCCGGGAGGAAGAGAGGGCAGGACGGGAGCACGCGGTGTGGGACCTGCAGCTGCAGCTGCAGGGCGGCGGGTAGGGTGGCGGAGCTCCGGCAGCGAAGGACCAAGTCGAGCGGGTCAAGAAAGAATCGTGGCGGCGGCGGGAGAGAGGCGGAGAACGGCGGCGGACAACTGAAGAACGCTTCGTTCCGTCGTTGCTTCCGTGTTGGCCCACAAAACGCTTCGCAGCCCAGCAGCGCGCCACCTATTTTCTTGTTTCGTTTTTTTTTCTTCTTTATATAATTCGGGATTTCAAAAGAGTTTCAAAATTAAAGAAAAATGTGGATTTCAAATAAATCGTCGAGCGGAATTTTTTTCCGGTATTCAAATAATGTTCACGAATTTGAAAATTATTCCTGATTTCAGAAAATGTTCGTAATTTGGATATTGATGGCCATTATTTTGCCAGATGATTTTTTTTAACTTGTTGAATATTGTTTGAACTTTATTAACAAATTCTCAGCAAAACCCGCTTCACAACTCAGAATCCCAGCAGTACCCCATGAGCGGCAGCGGGGCGCCCTCTATTTTCTTGTTTCATTTTTGTTTTTTCTTCTTTCAATAATTCGGGATTTCAAAAAAGATCATGCTAGACATCCGCCGGCTGATATTTTTGAAAGATCCGCCACCGTGACGCATGTCTTCTCATCATTACAATTGCAACAAATTCAGAGTTATAGAACCCTTTACAACAATGCTTACGTTGCAAAAACATTTTCTGCATTACATTCTTTTTATATTTTCTATTTTGCATACTTTATTTTTTACAGTAAAAGATATCATAAAAGTTGCACGGTCGCCGTCATTGTCGTAGATGTTTTGCAACAAGAGTCTTGCTGCAAACCTTTTTTCGCAACAAAATCCCTGTTGCAATAACGATCTTATGCGGAATAATATCGGCCACAGCGTGATGGGCCATAGCAATGTGTGATTCATGGGAACCGACGGACAAAATGTATGAGCTCAGCCGGGTCAAGGGAGTCATTTTCATTCTAAAAGAGTTTGGAAATTAAAGAAAAATATGAATTTTCAAATAAATCATAGAGAAAAAAAATGCCCCTGTACTCAAATAATGTTGACGAATTTTAAAAATATTCCTGATTTCAAAAAATGTTCATAATTTGGATATCGATTAACATTATTTTACAAGATGAACAAACATTGTTTGAACTTTATTAACGAATTCTCAACTCATGAACATGTTCTAAAAAAATATATATGAACTTTTTTGAACTTTATTAACTTTTTTAAACATGCCTTGGGCCGCCTGCCAGGCATGGGCCACTGCATAACACACACTGTGGTCTGTGGTTGTGCAGATTCAGTGGATGCCGATTGTAGTACAAAGGGGAGGTCGCAAAGCCGTGTAATCTAGTACAAAGCGTACAGACAAAAATAGATTAATACTAATCTGTGGGCGCTCACACCCAAAGAAATAAGCCAGAGATGCCAAGGAAATTTGTGAGGTAATTACGTTGGAGGTGATGTTTAGCCGAACGAGGTGAGCGCAACCTTCGTTGGAGGTGATGGATTTCAGACAGCTGCAGTCCATCCGGACGGATGGGGAGGAACTCACTCCAGGCCTTGTTCGATTGATAGGAAAGTAAGGCCTTGTTCGGTTACACCCTTTGTCAAGGGGATTGAAGGGAATTTGGGATGGTTTTGACTTGTAGAAGATTAAATCCACCTCAATCATTGTCAAAACCATTTCATAACCCTGTCAACCGAACAGGGGGGATTTCACAGGGATTGAGGGGATTAAATCCCTAACAAGTCAAAATCCCCTCCAAACCTCTCCAATCTCCTTGGGAGGAGGATTAGCCAAACGAGGCCCCAGGGAGATGGGGAAGCCACGGTGGGCAAGGGTTTTTTTTCTGGAAAAAAAAACGGGACAGAGGTTTCACCGTGTGAGCGCACCCATGCACGTGGGACCTCAATATACTCCACGACGGACCGTGACGACCATGTGCCACTTTTTTCTCTTGAGCTGACCATGTGCCATTTGCCAGCTTAGTTTCTTTTCATTTTATATTTTAGGTCTTGTACAATGGTATGTGCTTTGACGTGTCCACGCACCGCACACGCGTATATCTGTACCCAGTTTTTTGTAATTATTATACTCGTAGTACCCAAAATGATGAAAGATAAATAGCATAGTTCTTCAACATTTGTTTTTCTTATTCCTTGACTTAGAGCTGGTCTTGTCAAGTATTGTCCTTGAAGATTACATGCCATCATAAAGATAACATCGCATGATGTCACTAATAGAAAACGGCCTATTTGTCTCGGTTTCAGATGCCCATTAGCCTCGGTTCAGGAACCAGGACTAAAGGGTCGGGACTAAAGCCCAAAATCTTTAGTCCCGATTCGCTTACGAATCGGGACAGAAGAGGCTCCACGTGACCGCTTCGGGGAGCCCAGACAGAAGAACCTTTAGTGTATTTATTACTAGATTAAACTGATTTGCAACTTGTTAGTGTATTTGTTGGATTAAACTGATTTGCGATGCAGTGCCAGATGGGGTCGTAAGTACTCGCTCTTCCTAATTAGTACTCCTTCATCCTAATCCTGATTGACGTACTCCGCCCTACAGCTCAAAGTGCAGCAGCTTTCTTTCCAGCAGCCACCAGGTGCTAAAAATCAAGCCCATTTAACTTCTGAGCCCTGCAAAACTACTACCACTGCATTACAACTAGCATCTAGTAATCCGTATTCCCTCTCTGAAACTTGTATGCGTCGATCACGAGAGGTATTTATTCAACTTGGTTGCAATTTGAAACTATCACAAGGCAAAAACACGCTAAAACACAATCTCAAGATGCCAACACAAAAACCAAATGGTTTTCCTCACTTCTAAAACACCAAATAAAAAGATGTCACAGTAAGCGGGCTTCACAGGAATAAAATGAATGAACAAACACGTTAAAAGGCGCTTATAAACATTCAAATCAGAAAAGAAAAGTTAGAACATTTTATAATTTGGAACAGAGGGAATTGTTTTTAGCGATTAAACTGTTTTTTCATCTAGCAGACCCCCAAACCAATTCTTTTGGCAATTCATTCAAAAGTTTGTGCACACAAATGCAACACCTATTTAAAAAAATAATTGAAATGCACCACATCATAATTCAAGTATGAGCATAAGTTAACTTCATCCAATATGACAAACAAAAAATAAATAACCATAATTTATACCAAAAGGCATCGAAGGAACAATAGAGAAACAAAAGTTGAATTATGGCGGTTTGATCCACCATGTATTATTTTGGGAAATATATTAACACATGGTGGATCAAACCACCAAATATAGCTTTGGGGGGGGTCTGCTAGAGATGCAATTAGTGAGCTAAAGTACACCGCCTTGGCTAGATTTGTTGCACACCACAACTAATTCATTTTAAAATAATCTATCAATAATTCCAGAGTTAATATGCATCCAAACACACAAATGCATACATGTACACCACGTGTCTTACAGATGCATGGTGATTCTCTGTCATTTCATCAGTTAAAACAAGTTTACTACGAATCATGCAAGCTGGGAACCGATAGTTATAAGCACAAATATAGCTCACAGATGGAATTATTGATGAAATAAACTGCTCAAAGGGAGAAGCAGCTGGACAAGGGCATGATGTCTTGTTCTCCTTGTGTCTTCCAACTTCCAAGCGATGCAGCTACGGTTCTTCACCTTGAAGAACAAAACATGGTCACTATAGCAAATTTTCCAAAAAAAAAAAGAAGAAGGAAATTTTCACTTTAGCACACGCAATACAACAACACTTGATCTACATGTTATCAAGTTTTTTTCAAAATGTCAGTTGTATGGAGTTGTTATAAACATTACAATTTTCTTTTGGGAAATATTGACAGATCCAGATTGTATACAGACTAAAAATTGGAACTAACAAGCAGAAACAAGATATGTAATCCATGTAGGTGTCATCAACAAGTAAGTTCAGTCTAATTTTATGATAATGATTATCATGGATTGGTACTGTATAATCCATGAGTTAGTTCCTGCCTTCCAGCATATAGGGAATTTCGAACAATAGAGAAGCAAAAGTTGGACTAAAAACAAGTGTTAGCACAAATACCTTAGGCAGGTTCTTCTATTGATCTGCTCCTCTTCCTTCAATTTAGGACAATCGCGTATCAGCACCTTCTTTATTTTTGCAACCGCCCTTGCACTACCAATTGAAACTAGGCCTGGACAATGCTCAATCACCAAATTGTCGAGTGATACAAGATTACTCTGCCAAAAGTCACCTGGAATGGATGTTATACCCTGGCATCCAGAAATGCTTAGTGAGACGAGGGATGCGAGGTTTCTTAGGCAACTGGGAACACATGGAGAGTTATCTCCACATAGCCTTAAGCTGAGACTTCGGAGAGATGATGGAAGCACTAATCCCCTTTGCCAGCTGAGACTTGGGCAATCCAGAACCTCCAAATGTTTCAGATTAGAAAAATTTCTCAAACCTTTCAACTGGCAGGGACATTAAGTCCCTACAATATCTTATTTCAGTTTTCTCAATAGCGGGTAGATATTCTTGCGTTACGAGATCATCAAGGTTTGACAATTTATCACAGTATAAAACTTTTAGGACCTTAAGGGATGAGAATGCTGTATTGTTGCCTCCAATAGATGTAAGAGATTTGCAACTAATGGTGAACTCCCGTAGAGATGGAAGACTCCACATTTGTAGTTGGATGGACGTGACAAATTCACATTCCAAATGAAAGTATGCCAGGGAGCAACAATCAATATTGCTAAAGAAACCAGAACCAAGAAGACTGAGTTTCTTAAGGGATGATGATACCAATCTTTCGTAGCGAATGTTTGGACAATGTTGCACGTACAACTCTTGAAGGTAAATAAAATCCCCAAACTTTTCAGTCGGTACTGATGCTAAAATTTTGCACTTCTCAATTCTTATTTCCTTGATAGCTGGTACATAATCTGGACGCAAAAAATGTTCAAGGCTTGACATATTTTCACACCCAACAATGATTATGTCTGTCAAGAACTTGAAAATACTAACTGCAGGTATCTCATTTGAGTTTATGCTCCGTGAGATAGATGGGGGTGTTATGCTCTTGAGTTGAAAACAACCTTCAAAAGTAAGTGATTTTAAGCTTGGCAAGTCTTGTGGCTGAAACCAGCTTGGGAGCGAGATACCGACATAATTCTTGAGGAACAGAGACTTGAGGCTAATAGGACGCTGCAGAACTTCAAGCACTTCGATCTCATTGTTGTGGATATAAAACTCAGGGAAGTATACAATATCCCTCATATTCAGTTTTAATTCATCAAGATATTTCTTATTCTTCAGTTCAGCTTCTGCTGCATGATCCTTACCAAGGATGCCAACATTGGTTATCTCCAAGTATCCACGAAACTGGTTCAGATTCTTTATTGACATAAGTCCTTCTCCCTCTTCATTGGCTGAATCAAGAGTTAATCCGTGTGATTCAAATTTCTGCAAACTGATCAACTTACAGAAGTCACCGGGTAAACTTTCTAGCTTGCATTTCTTGGCATGTAAAGTCTGAAGATTATATAGCCAACAAAAAGTTAAAGGAATCCTCTTCAAAGGACAAGCTCTGGAGATTTCAAGGTACCGGAGATGCTTCAAGTAGCCAATACTATCTGGTAGCTCATGTACGGAGTCACACGAAATCACACGCATCCGGGGAAGTTTAGTACACCAACGGTCCATTACAGACCTTGTTTTTCCCCCTAAATTATTCTTGCAAATCAGGGTACGCAGCTTCATGTACTTGCATAATCCTGACAAGTTGGAATCATCAAAGTCTCTGCTAGGGAGTACATAGAGATGACGAACATTCATGGGAACTTTACCAAAGTCACTCTTATTTCTTAAGATGAAGCAGTCGTGCTCTGAAACTTTATGTGCCATGTCATGCATTACAAAGCTACCACTAACTTTTTGAAAGAAGAACCGGGCAACAAGTTCTTCAAAATACTGACAGGCAATATCTTGAATGGGAACACCGCCTTGAGGCTCCACAAAGCTCTCTGCTACCCAAATTTCAGCTAAACATGCCTTCTCAAATTTGTAATTTTTTGGGTACATGGCACAAAATTTGAAGCATTTCTTCAAATATAATGGTAGATAAATGTAGCTCAACCGAAGGGCAGGCAAAATGCCAGTCTCCTTTTGTGTCAACTCCCACACTTCACTCTCAAGTATAGAATTCCAGTGTGATGCTTGATGGTCCATTCTTAACACGTGTCCCAGATTTTTGGCAGCCAAAGGAGAACCGTTCAATTCTGGAAGTATACTTCTAGCAATGCACTCTAACTCGGGATCATTGTTAGAATCCTCAGATCCAAACATGCACAGTTTGAAGAATTTCCAAAACACATCATCCTTTAGACCTTCTAATATAACAGACTCCATTGTGCAGACCCCTTTGGTAACATTTGGACATCTAGTGGTGACCAACATCGCACTTCCCTCTCGAACACTACTTATAAAAGGTGCACAAAACCTCTTCCAACACTGTCCATTTTCCTTCAAGGCATCGATCATCCCACATATCGTCAAGGACTATCAATAACCTTTTATTGTTCACATGTTTAGAGAGAGCACGCTGAAGATTATTAGTGGTTGCCTCCTTTCCAGTACATGATTGTATGACCTCTTTAGTTAGCCTCTTCACATCAAAGTCATCTGAGACACAAATCCATATTATCATCTCAAAGTGAGACCTCACTCGTTGATGGCTGCAGATATGTTGGGCCAAAGTGGTCTTTCCAACACCACCAATTCCAGCTATAACTGAAACAGGAAGACTCGATATTCTTGATTCACTGTTAACATGGTTTTTTACTGATGTGCTTGTCGATGCATAAATCGAACCACTTGTTCTCTTGCGTTTTGGACCTGTAGATACATTGAGAAATCCCAATACCTGATTCAGCTCCTTGTCACGGCCAAATATTTTTGTTTGATTTGGCAAAGAGGCGATCTCCGGTCTTGGTCTGACTAACATTTCTAAGTGTTGTGTAATTCCATGCGGCCCCATATCCTGGAGCTGACTAGAAAGGTGATTCAACCTCAATTGGACATCATTCAATTTGTTGGAGCTGCCTTGGATGACGGTATGAAAGAAGTCAATGAAAGGAGATTGGCTTGGATTACCCTCCACCTGCACCTTCTTCTCGTACCATGTAAACTCATCAAGAAGGTCCTCGGCCTCAGCCACTGTATCCTTGAGTTTAGGAAGGAGCTTGGCTACACTAGTTTGGTGCACGAAGAGTATGCACTCTGCTTTATGAACAAGGTCATACATGGCAGGAAGTAGTAGTCCACTCTCCAGCTGCAATACACGATCCTGCAGACGTTCCTCCTGTGAGCTGCTCCATCGGGAATGCAGAGATGAAATGCTAGATTTGGCCCACTGCCAGAAGGTGACACACTCGTTGAAGCCACTGATGGTCGCAATGGCAGCAGATAAGCTCATGGTGGCTGGCCAGTCCTGCGAGCAAGAAGTGGACACAATTAGCTCCTTTTGAAAAAATAAAACCAGAAAGGATAAACCAAAGTTAGTTTATGGCACATGCTACAACTTGGTTGCAGTTTGAAACAACCACAAGGCTGGTCTGAAGCCTGCTAGAAAACCAAATGCATATAACCACTGTATCAGTGATCTATAAATGAAGTACATTCCTTCGCTAGCTCGGCTGCACACAACAATTAATTCCTTAGAATCGCTTTTTGTCCTGAGTTCCAATTCTTCGCCGAGTGCATTTTGTCGGAACATCTATCTGCCGAGTTTAATTCAAAATTGGACTTGACGGTAGTAGGAAACTCAGCAGTGCAGTGACTTTTGCCAGGTTCTGATGAAAATCTAACCAGCGAACAAAAAAAACTCGGCAGACTCAAAAGTTTGCCGAGTTCTCGACCGAAATAACTTGATGAAGACTGACATGTGGACCATGCCTCGCAGCAAGGGACGGAGCCGTGACGGCGGCCTTAGTTTGTCGGGTCTCTACTAACGGCAACTCAGCAAAAAAAAATCTATTTTTTATTTTCAAAAATCGTAATTCTAGTGATCATATACTTGTCGAGTTGCCAATAGAAAGAACTCGGTGAACTTATGACCCTGGACTTTTGTTTAGTCCCACCAAGCTACTTGAGGAGCGAGAAGACCAGGTTAAATAGCCACCTCATCTAGAAGCAGTAAGATAATGTTCATCATTGCACCCTTCGTGGAAGGTACGACTGTCACTATGAATCTCAAAATAGAGAGTAGATCTGCTTATGATGGGCAGATAAGTTCCATAGTGACACTTCATATCCTCCCAAAGTGAGCACTGCTGACCATCGGCTCTTCTTTGAATCATTTCATTAAGCTCCTTTTTGAATCATTTCATTACCGACAGAAAGAACTCGGTAAACATAGATGGTGGTGTAGTCCCACCTTGCTAGTTGAGGAGGGATGGTGTTGGTGTGAAAACCGGCAGACCTCGGGATAGGGAGTCCCGAAATGCGGATCTCGGATATGGATGGTCACATGAACAAGGGGGGCGATGTTTACCCATGTTCGGGCCTCTTGATGGAGGTAATAACCTACTTCCTGCTCTTGTTTATACTCCCTCCGTCCCAAATTAAGTGACTCAAAAGTGACTCAACTTTGCACTAAGTTTAGTGCAAAGTTGAGTCATCTTTGAGTCACTTAATTTGGGACGGAAGGTGTATCAATGGAGAAGTATCAAATACAAAGTTGATCTAACTCGACATCGTCAGATGTGTTCTAACTCTAGGGCTAGGTAAATCATATCGTGTTGATGTCCCCTATACGGGCTAAACCCTATGCCTTATATGCACGCCAGGTAGGGTATTTAGGGTTACAATGTCGGTATCTTGGCGTAGAGGCAGTATGAGAAGTCTTGGAGTATACGACAAAAGCCTTCGACAGATGTAGTCCCGGTCACGCCCCATCGTGCAGCTTCCGGAGTCCATCTTGAGAGGAGGAGGACCCACCAGCCCAACTCGAGGAGCCTGGGCCGGCAAGTTTAGGGCCCCCTATTCCAGGACGCTGTTAGTATCCCCCTATTCCCATAGTCTTTGGCTCGATAGGCCATTTCCCTTGATTCCTCCATGTTGGTTTCAGAAAGTCTTCGTCTATGTTAGTGATTCTTCCCGGCGGGCCCGACTCCGCCGCACGTGGTGCCTAATTACTAACCTTCGTAACCACCTCTTATGGGGAATTTGACCGCTTCATGGCGAAACGTCAAAGCGTTGGCCTTTTCACGTATTTTATTGGCAAGCCAAGCGTGCGAAATTACCACGCATCCGACTCCTTTTTTCAAGAATGTCGCGCAAGCGCTCCCCTTTTTCGAAGTCCACCCTTGAGAGTTCTTCATGGCGAGCGACGCTGGCTCTTCAAGGCGCCCTCACGGTCTTGTTAGGGGCGACTAGGGCAGTTGCGCCATTTCGCGCCTTGAACTGGAGTGCCTTGCCAAGCAAGGATATTTGCCTGATTCAGATCTGACAATGACCCGCTCCGGTTTGACATCCGTGAGAGGGGAAGTGCACGCAAAGAATCACTCTTCTCCTTAAGAGGGCGAAAGGGTATGCTTCGTTTCCTTCTTATTTGCGCGGCTTAGGGTTTCCCGTTCACCCCTTACCTTGGGGCCTGCTGGAGTTCTATGGGTTGCAGCTTCACCATTTCACCCACAACTCAACTTTACATATCGCGGGGTATGTCGCCCTTTGGGAGATGCACCTTGGATGCTAGGCACACTTTGGGCTATGGAGAAAGTATTTCTGTGTAGTGCCATGTTCTTCGGCCGGGAAGTTGTATGAGATCGCATTACTACAGGAAGGTCCAAAGATGACACATCAATCAGGGACCCTTCGACCAAACTGTGTGCGATTTAACAATCGCAAATGGTATAGTTCTAGCTCTATCGCCAATAATGAGAACTGTGTGCGATGACGGATCCGTCAAATGTGATTTAGAAAAGACTTATGTGTGCGGTACGCGGCATACAATTGGTTCTTGTGAACCGTTTGCGGTTAGCCATGATACGTCTCCAAGGTATGTATCGTTTCTGCGGCATTGGGGATTGGAGATGGGATAATCAGGTATGCCTGCGTCGTCTGATTTGGAAGATCAGGACTAGCCGTCATACCCTAATTTTTTTCTTGATGGGCCAAAGTCCACTTAATTTTTTTTGCGAGTTGAGGGAGCATTTTTTTATGCCAAAGTGGATTAAAGTGGATTATAACGAGTTAAGTCTTTCTACGATTATGTCGAAGAGGTTTTTCGCACAACGTTCAAGGTTTATTATAAAGAAATGTCTAGTTGTCATGAACAAGGTTACTCTGAGAGACAGGTGTATCAAAAAAATGATGGACTCAAGGTTATAACAAAAAAAATTGATCATGTGTTTGAACTTAAACCCTTACCATATGGCAAATTTAGGCACCCATCGTGTGGATACAGAGGTTGCGGCTGTCGTGCCCAAAGAAAGAGTCGCCATAATGCGGTATCCATTTTTTTTTCTATTTTTTGTTGCCTCAACTCAAATAATCAACACATTCAATTTGAAGGATGCTAATTTGTGTTAACACTGCATTCCAAAGTGCTTACATATGGGTAGAAATGTTAATTAGAAAAAAGCATTACTAAATTGATGACTTTTTACGTCTTGGAAGAAGCACTAGTTGCTTCTCAGCATGACGATGGTGAATGCACGAGGTGCATGCATATGTGACGTGTCCACTGGTCTACACAGGGTTGTGTGATTGTCATCATCCCATTCATGTCGGCAATCGTCTGTTGGCCCAGCCTCTTCCCGGCGCCACTCTTCTTCTATCTCACAATCTCTTCCTCTCATGATTTGTCTCACACAAAAACACATAAGCGGTGAGAAGAACTCAACATATACACACACATGCCAAGGATGAAGCCAACCACTAGCTTTGCCGAGTGGTTCTCCTCCTTACTACACATGTGCTACATCTTTTGCCCAGCCCTCTCAGCCTCCCTTTTTCGCATTCATCTGGCCACTTAAATAACAAGGATAGGGTATCACTAGTAGAAAAGGGCCCATTTATCTCGGTTCGTAAGGTCCATTTGTCCCGGTTCCGGAACCGGAACTAAAGGGTCGGGACTAAAGCCCAAAACTTTTAGTCCCGGTTCTCTTACGAACCAAATCGGGACAGAAGGGGCTCCACGTGGCCTCTGCGGGGAGCCCAGGCAGGAGGACCTTTAGTCCCGGTTTATAACACCAACCGGGACCAAAAGGCATCCACGCGTCAGCATCTGGCAATTGTTTTTTTTCAAAAGGGAGGGGGGTTTTGGGGGTTTTGGATGGTTAATTTAGGGGTTTTATATTGTTATAACTAACTAATTGATAGAGAGAAGTGTCTTCTCTTTCTCCGTGCTTGGTCGACGCTACCTACTATAGAGAGAACTCGACACGCTAGCTATAGTAAGCAAATGAAGGAACCATTAAATACAGAAGATCGTCATGAACATATAGAGATAGAAGTGATCGACCTCTCTTTCTCCGAGAGAATGGTCGTATAACAAGTTTTCGTATATATATCCGACGCTACTAGCTACATATACACAATATAAGATCTCTTGCAATCCCTAACTTCTAATGTCCAATTCCAGATGGTATCTTTCGGTTTTATTTATAACATGGTCATGAAAAAATCCTGCCAATTCTTCTTGAATTACTCGTATGCGATCATGTGGTAGGAGTTCATCCCGCATCTTCCACATCTAATTAGAAGAAGGGGATCAATACATATATATGGTAATAAAATAAAAGTGTGAATATTATTGCTTACGCACTTCAAATTGTTTTTTAGAGTAGCCCCGCTCAGGGGTCGTCGCGTTGTAGATGAACTCGCAAACGTAGTATCCACATAAATTAGTCCCGTCTTCCTGCCACAAGCATTTTACGAGAAATAGAGTTCAATCAAACTGATAATGAAGCATGATAAATGGTATTGATGAAACCAGAATTAATGGGAGATGCGCGGAACTAGCTAGTGGTACTTATTTGGGGTGTGTAAATCGCAACTCCCCCGACAGTGGCGGAACTATTGTTGTGAACTTTTTCCAAACCCTGTCAGACAAAAATAATAATTACTTGATGCTCGGGTTGTAAAAGAGCTTCAGTCTGATGCTCGGTTGCATACAATTAATTGCAGACATGAAGGACAGGGTGAACATTTTTTTCTTTTTGTCAAACCAAAGCTATTGGCAGAGACCGCAATAATTTGGCTCATGGGCTCGCCTAGCCAATTGACGAATGTTGCTTCTAAGGACATCTCTAGCCGGTCTGTTAAAAACCGATAGTGGAGTAAAAAAATTGTTTTACTCCTGTAAACTGCATCTAACCAAAGTCCTAAAACAATTTTAGGAGTAATTTTTTTACTCCATAGTACCCGCCACCGCTTCTCCATGCGCCACCATCGTCCCTATTGACAGCAGCTGCGGCCGGAAAAATAATAATTAGGCAAGTTTAATCAATTTAAATGAAAAATAAGCATCACATGTCATATCTCTATCTACTATTTTAATTAATGTCTATATCTATGTATGTATCCATCTACATCTACTAATAGAATATACTCCCTCCGTTCCTCCGTATAAGGTGTATTTGTTTTTTGATAAAATTTCACAATGTAAGGTGCATTTCTTTTAATTCTTCATAATTCCCTTGTTAGCCCTCTGAAAAAAGGAGAGTATCTCTTTTCTGATTGTCTGTATCTTTCCTTATAGCAAAAGAAGGAAACTATCTCTTTATCAATTGCATGTATCTTGTACTTTTCTGTACTAATTGATTCACTTTCCACTAACCAACAAATTTGCCAAGGGTAATTTAGTCTTAACATGTCTATAATTATGTGCCTTGGTCACCATGCCGAAAATAATACACCTTGCATAAAGGAACGGAGGGAGTATCTACTAGTAGAACTCTATGTGTTGTTATGGGCTACACTGCATGCAAATAAATAAAAAATGCTTTTCCGAGTGTCATGGACACTCGGTGAATGGCTGAAAAAGCTCGGCAAAGCCTTTGTCGTGAACTCTTCTCGGCAACACGTACTCGGTGTACATCTCTCATGCAAACAAAACTTTGTTGAAAACCGATCGTCGGTTGCTTAGCAAACTTGTTACCGAGATCCGAAAGCGCAATCGCGGCAAAATAAAGTGATTTCACGTCCATCGTGTGAGGACATGCCGTCAGGTCTTTGTCGAGATCCAACGTAGAACTGAGCCAACATTTTTTCAGTTTCCGAGCTACAGCTCTCGGCTTACCTGGATAGAGGTAGTATATTGTGTTGAGCGTGGCATACGAGTTGACATTTTTTACCGCATTTCAAGAAGGCGGAGTGCCTTGTCTCTTTTTAATTTGTTTCCTTTATCGAGTGAATTGGAAGGTTCTTCTTATATCCGTTTAGCCTATGTACCATTAATTTGGTGCTATTATCTCAATTGAGAACCATCTGTTACAGAGTTGTTCCTCTATGTATGCGCTGCAACCATACATACATTGCCGAACCATACTCACTGAATGCTGTTGATGAACAGTGTATGGACTACATACGAAGTAAAATGAATGAATCTACACTTTATATTATGTCTATATACATCTGTATGTAGTTCATAGTAAAATCTTTAAAAGACAAATATTTAAGAACGGAGGGAGTAGAACACAGGGCAGACACTATCCGGACCCAAGTCTACCCCTTTAGCAGTAGGGCATATGAGGCCAGAAGGCAGTGCTCACCGGCCGTGCCCCACCAGTCGACGGTCCGGTTCTCCATGGTTAGTGTGAAGTACAGCAGCACCGCCATGAACGCGACGCCTGCATCTAGCGCGCCAGAGAGGATGTAGTTGTACTTCTGCCACCACGTCTTCCGGTACCGGAACACAAAGAAGTTGAAGATGGTGCCTATGAGCAGCCATGAGTTGTAGTTCACGGCTGTCGCTGCTGGCATGTAGGCTGTTTATCATGAGTATCCATTTCTGACTGGGGAATATCCTGTGGAAGATGCACACCATGACAGGGCCTGCTGCGCCTATGAGGAAGAACCAGTTGAGAGCTTCATAGTTACCACAAGGCCCCAGATAACTGATCATGCATCAAAGAAGACACGGTCACCGGGGCACGTCCATGGGCTGTTTGGTGAAAGCAATTGGTCCTGGCAGATGTTCTCGACGGAGCCAAGTAGCCACCAAGCCACGCTTAGGTTGACAGTCGCGGCCACCAGTGTACCAACAACCTGGTTAAACAGTGTGC
Source organism: Hordeum marinum (assembly GCA_022496015.1). Lineage (NCBI taxonomy): Eukaryota > Viridiplantae > Streptophyta > Magnoliopsida > Poales > Poaceae > Hordeum > Hordeum marinum. Next base: position 585,591,524 of record CM039673.1, read on the forward strand.
CCGAATGTCACTCCCTGGCTTACAACGTGAGCAGATTTAGTTGTTTTATTACCTGAACAATGAACATTGATCTGGGAGGTATCTTCATCTAGTGTCCGAGCTTGAAATCTGAGAGGAAGGCATCTGCCTGCAACATGCTCATGTAGCCGTACACCTTGAAGCAAACATTGGCGATGGGGTATCCAGGCATATTCGGTGATGACATTCAGACCAGGAGTCTGTCCACGAAAATTTTACGGCCTTGTCAGTTTGTCATGCAGAAATCATGAAAGAGCAGGAGAAATGGAGAAAACTTAATTAAATTCGAAAATATATTTGCCTGGTTAGAGGTTGCAGTAATGATGCTTATGGGGAGAGTGAAGACGAAGGCCATGCCAGAGGCGAAGAGGAGGCCCCACCATGGGACAGAATGCAAAGCATTGTTTCAAATAGAATGGCAAATACATGTAGCTCAACCGAAGGGCAGGCAAAATCTCGGTTTCCTTTTGTTTCAACTCCCACAGTTCACTCTTAAGTATAGAACTCCAATGCGATGCTTGATGGTCCATGCTTAACATGCGCCCTAGAGTTTTGGAGGCCAAAGGAGATCCCTTCAATTTAGGAAGTATTCTTCTTCCAATACACTCTAACTCGGTATCATTGCTAGAACCCTCAGATCCAAACGTGCATAACTTGAAGAAATTCCAAAAGACATCGTCCTTTAGACCTTCAACTATAACAGGATCCATTGTGTGCACCACCTTGGTAACATTTGGACATCTAGTGGTGACTAACATTGCACTGCCCTCTTGGACACTTGTAAAAGGTGCACAAAACATCTCCCAACACCGCCCATTATCCTTCAAAGCATCATCCCACACATCATCAAGGACTATCAATAACCTTTTATTTTTCACGTGTTTAGAAAGAGCACGCTGAAGAGAATCCAAATTATCAATCTTTGCCTCATTTCCAGTACATGATTCTATGACCTCTTTAGTTAACCTCTTCTCATTGAAGTCATCTGAGACACAAATCCAAATTATTAGCTCGAAGTGAGACTTCACTCGTTGATGGTTGCAGATATGTTGGGCCAAAGTAGTCTTTCCAACACCACCAATTCCAGCTACCACCAAAACAGGAAGACTCGATATTATCGGTTCACCATTAACATGGTTGCTTGATGATGTGCTTGTTGATGCATAGATTGAACTATTTGCTCTCTTGCGTTTTGCACGTGTAGGTACATTAAGCAATCCCAATACCTGCTTCAGCTCCTTGTCACGACCAAATATCTTTGCTTCCTTTGACAACAAAGAGGTGGTCACCGGCCTAACTAATTCGTCAAACCGTTGTGTAACTCCACGAAGCCCCATATTTTCCATCTGACTAGAAAGATGATTCAACCTTGATTGGACATCATTCAGTTTGTTGAAGTTACCTTCAGTGACCTTATCAAGGAAGTCAATGAAAGGAGATTGGCTTGCATTGCCCTCAACTTGCACCTTCATCTGGTACCATCTAAAGTCATCAATAAGGTCCTCAGCCTCAGACACGGCATCCTTGAGACTCGGCAAGAGCTTTGCCACACGCTCTTCGCGGCTTCTCCACTCTGCTCCATTAATGAGGTCGTACATTGCAGGAAGAGTGTCGCAAAGGCGTTGCAGGTCACTCTGTAATTGCAATACATGATCTTGGAGACTTTGCTCCTGTGACCCACTCCATCGGGAGCGCGGAGAAGAAATTGCAGATTTGGCTGACCGAAACAAACTGACACACTCATTGATGGCACCGATGGTCCCGACGGCAGATAAGCTCATGGTTGCAGGATTCTGGCAGAATCTGCTCTGAGCAAACAGTGGACAGGATAGCATTGTGGGGGTAATTTTTGCAGTCATAATATACAACAAGTAGGCTACTGTAGTAATTACTTTCTCTAGATCCGTTTCCACCCATGAAATTAGTCTCAGTGCATCCGCAAGAAAGCTAGTTAGAGAAACATCATGAATGCAGTAAAAATAAAATCATTAAGTTTCAATAGGCTTTGCAATTATTTACAAACATTTTGTGCTTTGACTAGAAATCGTGTATGTGGAATATATGTTATACTCCAAGTGGATTTCGTGACGTGAAATATACACTGCTTGTTGTAAATACCAAATTATTTTCTTCTGACTCCTTAGACCTTCATAAAACAGAGCGTTCTGCTTGCCCAGCCCCTACTTCTCTCTTCCCTGGCTTACTGAAATTTCCCTTGATTTTTACTCTTTGAAAACTGGTTCGTTCATAGCTAACATAGCTTCCTGAAATTTTCCTTCATTTTTCTTCTTTGAAAACTAGTTTTTTCAGAGCTAGAATAGGTTGGCTCAAGCTCACCTGGATCGGTGTGGTTTGCCGTCGATGAACGACTCCTTCAAACGGGCAGCAGCAGTAGTAATTATTTTCTCCTGATACGGTTCCATGAAAAATTCCCATGAAGTTAGTTTCAATGGATAAGTTAGAGAAACGTTGTGAAGTGAGAATAAGGTTTCAATATGTCTTAGAAATGATGTGTACTTGAAATATACACCAACATATTCCAATTCAAGTGAGATCGATTCATAAGCGGAATAGAGAGAAAGAGCGTGCAAGGCAGAACTGAACACGTCGAGTATGATGGAGATGTCCCTCATAACGCAGTGTTCTGCTTGCTCTAGCTCTCTATTTTTCAGATTTTTTGAAAGTTTCCCAGCTTGCTTGTTCTGATTTATCTTCTTCGAGAAATGTTTTGGTCAAAGATAATATAGATTGGCAAATTCTATTTTTAAGAACAGACAGAAAAAAAGGGGGGTGCTTAAAAGAAAGCAAGATTTTTATTCCTTGAAAACTAGTTTGTTCAGAGCTAAAAAAATGGCTAGCCGAAATTTCCCTTGATTCTAAAAAGCAGAAGAAGAAATGAAGCCATACATAGAAGAATGGAAGCTCACCTAGGTCGGTGCGGCATGCCGTCGACGAGCGACTCCTTCAAATGCGCAACAGCAGCAGTACCAACAGGAGGAGGACACAAATCTTGGATGGGTCTTAATGTGAGGAGCCTAATGACAATCTCTTGGGAAGTGTCAACCAAGCATAGTCGTTTTGTTTGCTTCTCCTTGGTGACAACACCCAGGTGAGGTGCTATGTCATCATCGTATCCTACAATTTTGATGCTAGCTGTTCCTTGTTGCATATATTCTCTTAAATTGTAGGGTATTTTTTTCCCCAAGTTGGACACGGTCGTGAGAACGAATGAATCGAATACAGAACGAGCCGAATACCCGCATCCTCGATAACGAGTATATTGCATGCGTCAAAACAAAACAAAGTACTCCGAGGAATAATCGCATACCGATTGTTTCAAAAAGAAGAGTTAACCCTACAATGCAAACCAATTGTTTCTCGTACTCCAGGCACCAAGAACCCCCAGATTTTATTTTTACACAACTTGCTGATGATGAATCTATTGTAAAAAATGAATATACCTGACATGAAGGCTTTCCCTCAAAAAAAGAAATTGTTTCTCATACTCCCATTGATACCAAAATGCTTGTAAAATGTGGAGTAGGCAGGGCTGGTAGAGGTTCCCACTTTCAGAAGCACTTCACATATCCTTCTGAAATAATCTCTTCAATCCTGAAGAACATGTGCAGCTAGTGTTGTTCTATCTATCCTGAAGAACATGTGCAGCTAGTGTTGTTCTATCTATCCTGAAGAACATGTGCATCTAGTGTTGTTCTATCTATCCTGAAGAACATGTGCATCTAGGGGTTTTCATAGCGAGGACCCTCGAGCCGGTAGTGCTAAAATGGCCATTTCATTATCGTCCTGGCGACAATACAAGTAATATACCGCTTCCATAAACTGAACCTCGTAAACTGAACCGTTGCAGCTCGAGATACAGAACAGGATATTAGTTGCAAACCTCGTAAAAGTACCCTACCCTCTCAACACCCTACACCTAAAATCTGCCTCTGCTTTAGTACTTAATAGTCTGAACCCTGCAAACTAAATTGTTTTCATACTTGTGAGATCCGTCTGCTAAACTAACTAAAAGCACATAAGCAAAGTCATCTTATCTTCACATTCCTCTTTGATATCAGTACCAAAGACTGATATGCAACCATCAAAGTAAGTCTGAAGCACGACGTAAACTCAACAGTTAATTTCCCACCACATCAGCGGTGACCAAAACTTGGACTGACCGATCGATCGATACATCTTTTGTAAAGACATAAAGAGTCCAGATTAGTTTGTTGCAGTTTGAGACTGAACAATGGAACTCCAAGGAGATCCAACTCTTGGCTTTAGTTATTGAGATGATATATCCCTTCATTAAGGGTGGTGCTCTGCTGGTGAAAAAACAGAGGATGGTACTCCTGCAATCCTGTAGCAATACAAATAGGAAGCCAAACAAATTAAAAACAAACAATGGTTGATGTTTGAAACAATCACAAGGCAAGACAAACACAAATTGTTTCCCTTACTTCTGAACCCGCCAATACTAGAGTGTCTTAAGAAAAAAAGGTCCCGATTAAGCAGGCGTCAGCTCTAAAGCACCTGCAAACTAGCTAAGCTCCACATCTGAAATAAAGAACATTTCCTTAGTTAAGCTCTACTCATTGTCCAAATTAATCCTACTTACTGTCAAATGTATAACCCTGCCAACCACCATCAGAACTAAAAACGGCATTTAGTTTAACTCTGTGGCAGTAGAAATGTGGCACCTGCAACCTGCTTCAGCAAACTAGCTAGTAGAAAAACAAAATCCTAATTTATGATGCTACCTGCTCCGTGTTGCATATCTTAAATTATACTATTTTGTTTCCAAATGTTCTCTTTAGTTGTCACTGAAACCACAGTTGTATATATCTTGAGGGAAGTGCAGCAAGAGGCATGCTCCTGCTGGTAAGATAAAGCAGAGGATGCTACTCCAATAATCACAGAAATGGCAGAAAATGACAGTTTGATTCCTTTCAATAATCTATGGCATCAAATGCTTGCTTAACAAGGCAAAGCCGAACGCCACCGTTTGATTTGGCTGATAATGCACCCTCTCAGGACCGATCATCAAGAGGCAGGCAGATGCATGCATGCTACAACTTGGTTGCAGTTTGAAACAATCAAAAGGCAAAGCAAACACAAAATGCTAGTCTGAACCCGGCCAACTAAACACTGCAATATATTTTGTTAGCTTGGTTGCAGTTTTGGAATAAATCATAAGAATTACTCTTCTCCTCTGTTTAGTTCTGAATTAAACCTGTTTATCCAGAAACCTCACAAGGTAATAATTACTTACTGATATTGGTTGCAATCATCATAGCATAAAATTAAGTCTGAACCCTGCAACACTGATTAAACCTGAAGGTGCCCTGACCTGAATAGCCAAAAGATGAAACTGTTTCCTGTGTTCTCAAGCATTTTAATGAAAATCAAACCCAACTGTTCCATAATTTCGAATCCTGTTACGACCCAAGCTATGAAATCAGACACCATATCTATCATGGGATGCATAGCGTGAATCATGCTGGGGGCGGCCTGTTCCGGTGCGGCCCAAGGCCCTCGACCTTCTCCATGCCGTCCTTGAGGCTGAACATCCCGGCGCCACGCTGGTTGTCGGGGTAGTACAGCGACAGATCGTCGGCAGTGTAGTAGATGCAGCCGGCCCTAATTAAGCTCATGGTGCTCCCTCGTCGACACACACAGCGAACCGTTCACCCCGACCAACAGTGCGGCGTCGCCGATGTCGTCCGCCTCCTTCCATTTCTGGGCACCAGCATCAAGGACCTGCACCTTGAATGCCAACCGATTCGTCATCTTATCAGACTGCTTGAGCACGACCATCAGCCGACCGCCCGGCGCCGTCACCAGGTACTTGCGGTGGTCGCACCAGGGCTAGCTGCCCTGGCGCCACCACCACGCTGGTGAACACGCCGGCACCATCGGCGTCCTGCTCCCACGCCTCCAACTCACCCGAGTAAGTGATCGAGTAGAACCTGCCCTCGTGGTAGACGGCGTCCTCGATGCTGTCACGCGAGGGCGGCCTCGGCCACCTGGCACACTTGGTCCCGGCCTTGGCCATGCCATGGCGTCAAGGCACGAGGCTCCACACGCGGCTCTCCGTGGTGGCAAAGGCCACGGCGCCGTTCCGTAGATCGGTGATGAGCATGGCGATGGCGGCGGAGTCGGAGAGGACGACCTTGCGGTACAAGTAGCAGCGCATCGCGCCGGGAATCATCCCTGCGAATCCGTTGGGGTGCGGCGGCGGCCCCGTGATGAACGGCTTCTCCTCGAACTCGAAGACGGAGCCCCCACGTTGGGCGTCGACTGACCTCGTCAAGGAGGTGGAAACCGCATGAGGAAGAGCAAGTCGATCGACATCTACCCTGAGTTGTACATCGCCTGTATGGATAAGTCATCAAGCTGCTTCAGTCCGGAGCCTTTGATGGTTGCTCTTAGCCACCCGTTGGCACAAGGCGTTGGGTTTATTGCCATGGGGCGCCCATAGGGTCATCTGGCTTACGACCTAGCTAGGCAAGCACTACTGGTAGTGCTTCTCAGAGCATTTCCAACAGTCGTACAACTCGTGCGGCGCGTTAAAATATACTTTACATCGTGCCCATCGTCTGAAAAAGCATGCCGGGCAGCGCTGACTTCAGCAGCCGCGTTAAAATTTAGTACGCGTGTGTAGCTTCAACAGGGCACGCTAAAATGTTGTGCGCGCGCTCTCGCACGAACAGTCTGAAATAGATGCATACATATTTTTTAGATAAAAACGATACATTCATAGATAAAACGATACATAGATATTTTACATAATTCGATCGATAACTACGATGCAACTAAAAATTAAAAACTACGATGCAAACTAGATAAAAACTACGGTGCAGCTAGAACTACTCCGAGTCGTCCTCATCATCATCCTCGGTGGTGTTGTCCAAGGTAGAGATCCATATGTCATGCCAACGATCATCGTCTACCGTGAAGATCGACTGCCCACCTGCTTCAACGACAGCACACTGCGATACCGTCAGTGCCTTCCACCGATGCCTGTCTGCCCGCTCCGCGCGGCGCCTTGCTGTCCTTTCCGTCCAGTAGGCGCGCTCGTTGGCGACGTCCTCCGGGTGGCGCCGACGCCACTCCGTCATGGCTCGCTCGTCCTCCTCGTCGACGAGGAGGCGGCGCTGCCACCGAAGGTGCTCCGCACGGTCCTGGTCCGTGATAAGACGAGGTGGAGGGGCGACGGCCTGCGCCTGCTCGCGTGTGTAGACGTCGCGGAAGTTCATCTGCGACCAAGGCCTCTCTAGGCGCCACGCTGCCGCGTCGTACGCGCAGGCAGCCTCGTGCACGGTTCCGAACATGCCGAGGCCGAGCCGGACATCGCTGGACCGGATCTCGGCGTAGTAGGTGCCGCCGGGGCGCTCGGGGACGCGGCATGGTGACACGGTGGTGGCGGGACGAGGAAGCGGCGAGGGAGCGGAGAGAGTGCGCATGGCAGTGTGGAGGTCGCGTGGCGAGCGTCGTAATTTATAGGCGCGCCGGAAGTGGACGCACCAAATCTAGCGCGCGAGCTGCCGCCTTTTCTCGCACACGCACAATCGTTTCCCACGCACGCTACTTTCCCACCACCGTTGGAGCGCGCGGAAACGTCACGCACACGCTAAAGTGGCAGTTTACCACGCGCGCTTCTTTTCGCGTGGCTGTTGGAGATGCTCTTATGGTGGTCGTAATGGCACACATGATGATCGACAACAGTGATGATGGCGATGTACGCGTTGTGGTAGCTAGGGGTTGAAAAACTGTTGTTGGCCTGTATATTTTGACGAGGCGGTATATACTAACTCATCACGCTAATGGTGAAGCCTGGATTCTGGAATGCCCGGCATTGGGTCAGCCCCAGGGCCCCGCTATGACCTAGGCCCCTCAGGACCCTCCCGCCATGGCCTATGGCGAATGTCCAGCAATGACGAGTGACCCGTGGGAGAATGAGGATCCCATGATGAGGTGGTCAGTCCTCCGGGCACGTAGGATGGTAGAGCAACAGTGCGTGAGCGAGAAGAGTGGGCGGTCTCCGAGGTGTCGCCAGACAGGACGAGCCATGACGCCTCCGGCTTGCGGACGACAGCAGCGAAAGCGAGGTGCTCGAAAATTCTTAGGCGGGCTTGGATGTTGGCTAGCATGTCCAGCGGGAGGCCGGTGACACTGACGACGACAGCCTCTAGTCGATTCCGTGGCTCCAACCGCGATTTGGGGTTGGAGAGAAGATGGGATGATCTGTGTGATCCGACTGGAGATCAATGGTTCAGAAATCAGCTAGCCTTTGTACCCTAATAAGTTGGTTGTCAAATCAACCATGAAGATTTTGCCGGGGGAAGGCTGATGCATAGGCCTCTTAGCACTCATCCCATGCCTCCTTAACAGAGAGACGGGGAGCATGTGGTGGATGATACTGATTCGTCTCCAACGTATCTATAATTGTTGTTTGTTCCATGCTGTTATATTATCATTTTTGGATGTTTCATAATCTTTTTATATCAACTTTATATTATTTTTTGGGACTAACCTATTGACATAATGCCTAATACCGGTTGCTGTTTTTTCCTCGTTTTTACTTTGCAGAATTCGAATACCAAACGAAGTCCAAACATCGCGAAACTTTGCAAAATTTAATTCTCAATCTATATATACCCGAAACCCAACTATTATATAAATACACATAAATATCTTGAGAGAGAAAATGCAGCAAATCTGGCCGGCACTGTGCTGGTGAAAAACAAATAAATAGTGTTGCTTTGGATCAGGTGAGGAATTCAGCCTGCTGCATCAACGGGTTCCAACAAGACCCTGCGCTACGGCCTACGGCTCAAATGCTCAAACTATATACAACCAACATATATAGCAGTGCTCATGCATGCATGAATGCATTGTAATTAAACTCAAGCTAGGGCCAACACACCCAGAGTTTACTTATGATGCGAAAGCTCATGAGCCAGCAGCTTTCTGTTCTAGCAGCCATATATAATATGAGACATGAAAATTCAACTCCATGCATGCATGCAGCAGATTCAAGTGATCATCTAGGGGCGTCAAAAATCTGAGCCTCTCTGCTGGTATGCTGTGGGATCAAATAGCTAGCGCCCTGATCATTATTCAAATATGCCAGTTCATTGTTCAAATTAAACAGCCTTGACCATCGACAGCTTATCCCAGATTTGGTTTTGAAACAATCAAAAGGCAAAATACCAGTCTAAAAAGCCTGCCTAGTAATGCACATTGCACATAGATAGGAGTAGGAGTAATATAAATTACCCAACCACCCAAGGCAAGCTGGAGTATATATCATGGGATGGAAGTCATGAACCATGCCGGCGGTGGCCAGCTCCGGCACCGCCCAAGGCCCTCGACCTTCTCCCCTATGCCATCCTTGAGGCTCAACACCCAGACGCCATTGTAGTTGTAGTAGCTGTCGCACGCGCCCGGGTCATCCTGGCTGTAGTAGTAGACGCAGCCAGCCTTGAGCTCCGGGTGCTCCCTCGTCGGCACCGGCACGCACAGGGTTCACCCCGACCAACAGCACCGTGTCGCCGATGTCGTGCGTCTCCTTCCACCCCTCCCTGTCGGTGTCGAGGACCTGCACGTTGAAGGAGCGCGTTCCCCAAGCGTTCAACTCGCTGAGAACGACCATCAGCCGCCCACCCGGCGCCGCCACAAGGTACTTGCGGTGGTTCGGGTCGGCCGGCAGCCGCAGCCTCGGCGCGATCACCGTGCTTCTGAACACGTCGCCTAACGGGTGTAGGCGTCGCACTCCTCCCATGCCTCCACTTGGCCGGAGTATGTGATGGAGTAGAACCTGCCGTCGTGGTGGACCGCGTCCTCGACGCCATTGCGCGAGTGCAGCCTCCACGACGCGGCGACGGGCTCGACGTCGTCACGCGGGGGCGGGGGCGGCATCCTCCACGCGTCGTCTCCTGCCATCGCAAAGGCCACGACGCCGTAATGCGTCCCCGTGATGAGCATGGCGACGTCGGTGGAGTCGGAGAGGACGACCTTGCGGTAGAGGGAGTGCCGCATCTCCTCGGCTCTCAACGTCATGGTGCGGTAGGGGTACGACGGCGGGCCCCTGAGGAACCTCGTCACGTCGAGGAGCGTGAATTGCTGCCGTTTCCGGTGGGCGTAGAGGCCGGGTATGGTGTCGATGGCCGGGAGCGCGTGCCGATCGCCGTGACCGGGCTGACGAGCCACAGCCGGGCCCGGTCGTCGGCGGTGACGAGCCACCCACTGCAGGAGGAGCCGAGGATGGCGTGTTGGGACCCCGGGGCGCGCACGGCTTCGACGCAGCGTTCGGCGAGGGAGAAGAGGGTGGCGGTGTTTTGAGCGTCGCCGGGCAGGAGCAGACACGGCGCCTCCGGCTTGAACGCGTGGCCAGAGGCACGGAAGACGGCGGCGAAGGCAAGCCGGTCGAGGAGGCTCAGCCGGCCGTGTATGTTGGCTAGTATCTCGTCAGGGAGGCTGGCGACGGCGGCGGCGGCGGCAGCCGCCTTCTTTCGCCCCATTGCTGCGTATGGATCGGATCGGATCGCCCTAAAGCCCTTTACTTCTCCCCGCAAACAAAAAAAAAGCCCTTTACTTTTTTTTTAGACAACCTTTTTTTTTCTGGAGGAACGTTTTTTAAATTAGTGAAATCTATTTTAAGAAACAAGTGAAAATGTTTTTTGAATTAACTTAAATCAGTTGCTTTGAGTGAAAACAATTTCTAAATGAGGGAAATCACTTTTTCGCACTGACTAAAATTCATTTCGAACTAAAATATGAAAATGAGTGAAATCTGTTTTCCCAACTTAGTGATATTCTTTTCCTGATACGAGCAACATCAGTTCTTTCAGATGAGTGAAATCATTTTTTTAACATAGTGAAATGAGTGAAATCAGTTTTCCGAAAGTAGTGTAGCCAGTTCTTTGAAACAAATTACATATGTGTTTTCAATTATGTGAAACCGGTATTTAAATTGAGTAAATTTGTTTTTTGACACGAGCGTAAACTGTTTTCTGAAATTGTTTTTGTAAATGAGCTAAATATGTGGTTCGGAACAGGTGAGATCAGTGTTTCAAAATGAGTGAATTTTTTCTTTTTGAAATGAGTGAAATCACGTATTTGAAATGAGCAAAATTAGTTATTTGAAATGACTTAAATATGTTGTTTGATACGAGTGAAATCAGTGATTTTAGAAATGAATAAAATCAGTTTTCCAAAATGAGTTAAATCTATTTTAGAATATGTTAGATGTGTATTTTCGAATATGGAAGAAGACCAACTGGGTGGTGCAGGTCCTCTCCACAATTTCAGGTTCACCCTCGATCTTTTGGAGCTTCTGACCGTTGCCACGCCAAAGAGTGTTGTCTTATAGCATCTCTAGCAGATCCCGCATAGCGACGACTCGCAAAATGCGTCTGCAGTTCGCGGAAAACGGCGTTGCGGGCCGGCGCAGACGGCGGCAGAGGCAGACCCCGCAAAACGGACCCGTATAAAAGGATATTCGTGGAATATGCTCTTTTACGGGACGGCTTTATGGGTCTGCTCTTGCATCGCTATCGCCGGTCCGCAAATATCAATAGCACACCACAAAAATACAACAACCATTCACACTACAAAATAATTATTTAGAAAAAAATATCAATACCAGCACAATACAACAATCATCCACATTACAAACAATCAATCAAATCAACCGTAGCAAACTAAATAATGCAATATAAAACTTGTCTAGAATACAAATTGTTGGGGAATGTTGCATGGGAAATAAAAAAAATCCTATGCACACGCAAAATCTATCCATGGTGACGAGCATCTGTGAGAGGGAGAGTGGATCTACGTATCCTTGTAGATCGCTAAGCGGGAAGCGTTAAGAAACGCGGTTGATGTAGTCGAACGTCTTCGCGATCCAAATCGCCGAGCGTCCCGCGATCCAATCACGATCCGTTCCGATCAAGTACCGAACGGATGGCACCTCCGCGTTCAGCACACGTACAGCTTGATGACGATCTCCGTCTTCTTGATCCAGCAAGAGGGAGCGGAGAGGTAGACGAGTTCTCCGACAGTGTGACAGCGCTGCAGCGATGGTGTTGGAGTAATCTCAGCAGGGCTTCGCCTAGGCACAGCTGAAACCGATCTAGAGGAGAAACTACGAAATAGAGGGTAGGGTAGCGCGTGGCCAAAAATCATGTGCCAAAACCCTAAAACCCTCTAGTATATATAGGAGTAGAGGAGGAGGAGTCTTGGAGCAAGGTCTAGCCCTTCTAGGCTTCAGCCGAAGTGGAGAGCAGGAGTCCTCCTCTTCCACTCCTTCCTTAAGACTAGGACTCCTTCCTTATTTCCACTCTTTTTGTCTTTTTCCACCTTTTCCACTTAGGAATCTCTTCCCAGCCGCATGGGCCTTGTGTGGGACTTTGGCCAGCCCATTAAGAGCTGATATTAGTCCTCTCATAGCCCATGTAGCCTCTTGGGTCGAAATACCTCTCCCGATGGTCCCCCGGTACACTACCGGCACTCCCGATAAACTACCGATGATCCCGAAACTTTTCCGGCGACCAAAATAGGACTTCCTATATATCAATCTTTACCTCCGGAGCATTCTGGAGCTCCTCGTGACGCCCGGAATCTCATCCGGGACTCTAAACAACCTTCGGTCACCACCATGCATAACTCTATACTACTGAAACGTCACCGAACCATAAGTGTGCAGACCCTGCGGGTTCGAGAACTATGTAGACATGACCGAGACACCTCTACGGTCAATAACCAATAGCGGGACCTGGATGCCCATATTGGTTCCTACATATTATACAAAGATCTTTATCGGTCGAACCTCTATGTCAAGGATTCAGTTAATCTCGTACGATGTTCCGTTTGTTCTTCGGTATTTACTTGCCCGAGATTCGATCGTCGGTATCTCCATACCTGGTTCAACCTCGTTACCGGCAAGTCTTTTTACTCGTTCCGTAATACAAGATCCCGTGACTTAACACTTAGTCACATTGCTTTCAAGGCTTATTGTGATGTTGTATTACCGAGTGGGCCCTGAGATACCTCTCCGTCACACGGAGTAACAAATCCCAGTCTTGATCCATGCCAACCCAAAAGACACCCTCGGAGATACCTGTAGAGCACCTTTATAGTCACCCAGTTACATTGCGACGTTCGATACACACAAGGCATTCCTCCGGTGTCCGTGAGTTGCATGATCTCATGGTCGTAGGAACGTATACTTGACATGCAGAAAATTGTAGCAAGAAACTGACACAATCATATGCTACGTTTATAGTTTGGGTCTCGTCCATCCCATCATTCTCCTAATGATGTGATCCCGTTATCAAATGACATCACATGTCAGTGGCTAGGAAACCTTGACCATCTTTGATCAAAGAGCTAGTTCACTAGAGGCATACTAGGGACAGAGTGTTGTCTATTCATCCACACATGCAATGTGTTTCCAATCAATACAATTATAGCATGGATAATAAAAAATTATCATGAACAAGGAAATATAATAATAAACACTTTATTTATTGCCTCTAGGGCATATTTCCAACAGTCTTCCACTTGCACTAGAGTCAATAATCTAGTTCACATCACTATGTGATTGACATTGTAATAAATAGAACACCCATGCAGTTCTGGTGTTGACAATTTTTAGCCCTTGGAAGAGGTTTAGTCAACGGGTCTGCAACATTTAGATCCGTGTGCACTTTGCAAATGTTTATGTCGTTCTTCTCGATGTAATCGCGGCTGGAATTGAAGCATCGCTTTATGTGTCTGATCCTCTTATGAAACCTTGGTTCCTTGGCCAGAGCAATGGCACCAATGTTGTCACAGAACAGAGTCATTAGATTTGGTGCACTGGGCACTACTCCAAGATCCGTCATGAACTGCTTCATCCAGACACCTTCCTTCGCCGCCCACGAGGCTGCGATGTACTCCGCTTCACATGTAGAATCTGTTGGGGAACGTCGCATGGGAAACAAAAAATTTCCTACGCACACGCAGATCTATCCATCGTGATGAGTCTCTACGAGAGGGAGAGTGGATCTACGTACCCTTATAGATCGCTAAACGGGAAGCGTTAAGAAACGCGGTTGGTGTAGTCGAACATCTTCGCGATGCAAATCGCCGTGCATCCCGTGATCCAATCACGATCCGTCCCACGATCTAATCACGATCCGTCCCGCGAGCTTGATCACGATCCGTCCCACAAACTTGATCACGATCCGTCCCACGAGCTTGATAACTATCCTTCCGATCTAGCGCCGAACGGACGGCACCTCCGCGTTCATCACACGTACAGCTTGATGACGATCTCCGCCGTCTTGATCCAGCAAGAGAGAGCGGAGAGGTAGAAGAGTTCGCCGGCAGCATGACGGTGCTCCGGCGATGGTGGTGGAGCAATTCCGGCAGGGCTTCGCCTAAGCACTGCAGAAATCCGATCTAGAGGAGAAACTATGCAGTAGAGATTAGGGTTTGCACGTGGCTGAAAATCAAGTGCCAAAACCCTAGAAACACACTAGTATATATAGGAGGATAGGAGGAGAGGAGGCAGCCTTGGACTCCAAGTCTAGCTTGGTTAGGCCGACTAGGAGAGGAGGAGTCCACCTCCTCCACTCCTAGTAGGATTAGGATTCACCTTTTTTTTTCCTTTTTGCCTTTTTCCACCTTTTCCCTTTTGGGCTTTCTTCTCCAGCCACATGGGCCTTGTGTGGGACTTTCCACCATCCCACTAAGGGCTGATATTCATTCTCTCACAGCCCATGAAGGCTCTTGGGTCGAAATACCCCTCCCGGAGGTCTCCCGGTACACTACCGCCACTCCCGGTACACTACTGATGAGCCCGAAACTTTTCCGGCGACCAAACTGGGACTTCTTATATATGAATCTTTACCTCTGAACCATTCCGGAGCTCCTCGTGACATCTAGGATCTCATCCGGGACTCTGAACAAACTTCGGTCACCACCATACATAACTCTACACTACCGAAATGCCACCAAACCTTAAGTGTGCAGACCCTGCGGGTTCGAGAACTATGTAGACATGACCGAGACACCTCTACGGTCAATAACCAATGGCGGGACCTGGATGTCCACATTGGTTCCTACATATTCTACGAAGATCTTTATCGATCGAACCTCTATGTCAAGGATTCAGTTAATCCCGTATGATGTTCCATTTGTTCTTCGGTATGTTACTTGCCCGAGATTCGATCGTCGGTATCTCCATACCTAGTTCAACCTCGTTACCGGCAAGTCTCTTTTACTCGTTCCGTAATACAAGATCCCGCAACTAAAAATTAGTCACATTGTTTGCAAGGCTCATTGTGATGTTGCATTACCGAGTGGGCCTCGAGATACCTCTCCGTCATACGGAGAAACAAATTCCAGTCTCGATCCATGCCAACTCAAAAGACACCACCGGAGATACCTGTAGAGCACCTTTATAGTCATCTAGTTACGTTGCGACGTTTGATACACACAAGGCACTCCTCCGATATCTGTGAGTTGCATGATCTCATGGTCATAGGAACATATACTTGACATGCAGAAAACAGTAGCAATAAACTGACATGATCATATGCTACGTTTGTAGTTTGGGTCTTGTCCATCACATCATTCTCCTAATGATGCGATCCCGTTATCAAATGACATCACATGTCAATGGCTAGGAAACCTTGACCATCTTTGATTAACGAGCTAGTTCACTAGAGACATACTAGGGACACAATGTTTGTCTATTTATCCACACATGCAATGTGTTTCCAGTCAATACAATTATAGCATGGATAATAAACGATTATCATGAACAACGAAATATAATAATAAACACTTTATTTATTGCCTCTAGGGCATATGTCCAACAGTCTCCCACTTGCACTATAGTCAATAATCTAGTCCACATCACTATGTGATTTACATGGTAATAAATCAAACACCCATCAGTTCTGGTGTTGGTCATGTTTAGCCCTTGGAAGAGGTTTAGTCAATGGGTCTACAACATTCAGATATGTGTGCACTTTGCAAATATTCATGTCTTTCTCCTCGATGTAGAACCGGATGGAGTTGAAGCGTCGCTTTATGTGTCTGGTCCTCTTGTAAAACCTTGGTTCCTTGGCTAGAGCAATGGCACCAGTGTTGTCACAGAACAGGTTCATTGGATTCAATGCACTAGGCACTACTCCAAGATCTGTCATGAACTGCTACATCCAGACACCTTCCTTCGCTGCCTCCGAGGCTGCGATGTACTCCGCTTCGGACGTAGAATCAGCTACCACACTCTGCTTGAAACTGCACCAGCTTACCGCTCCCCCGTTAAGAATAAATACGTATCCGGTTTGCGATTTAGAGTCGTCCGGATCAGTGTCAAAGCTTGCATCGACGTAAACCTTTACGACGAGCTCTTCATCACCTCCATAAACGAGAAACATTTCCTTAGTCCTTTTTAGGTACTTAAGGATATTCTTGACCGCTTGCCAGTGCTCCATTCTAGGATCACTTTGAAACCTTCCGGCCATACTTATGGCAAGGCTGACATCGGGTCTTGCGCACAGCATTGCATACATGATAGTGTTGGGGAACGTCGCATGGGAAACAAAATATTTCCTACGCACACGCAAACCTATCCATGGTGATGAGCATCTACGAGAGGGAGAGTGGATCTACGTACCCTTGTAGATCGCTAAGCGGGAAGCGTTAAGAAACGCGGTTGGTGTAGTCAAACATCTTCGCGATCCAAATCGCCGAGCGTCCCGCGATCTCATCACGAGTTGTCCCACGATCCAATCACGATCCGTCCCATGAACTCATCACGATCCGTCCCGCGATCTCGTCACGATCCGTCCCGCGATCTCGTCACGATCCGTCCCGCGATCTCATCACGATCTGTCCCGTGATCTCATCACGAATCGTCTCATGGCCTTGATCACGATCCTTCCGATCTAATACCGAACGGACGGCACCTCCGCGTTCAGCACACGTGCGGCTTGATGACGATCTCCACCGTCTTGATCCAGCAAGAGGAGGTGGAGAGGAGAGAGAGTTCACCGGCAGCGTGTCGGCGCTCCGGTGATGGTGGTGGAGCAATTCCGGCAGGGCTTCGCCTAAGTACTGCGGAAAACCAATCTAGAGAAGCACCGACGGAACGGGTAGCACGTGGCTGTAATTGTTAGCCAAACCCTAGCTATTACACTAGTATATATAGGAGGAGAGGAGAGGAGAGGCAGCCAAGGCCTTTGGTTCAGCCGAAATAGGAGGTGGGAAGCAATCCTACTTCACCTCCAATCCTAGTTGGAGTAGGATTGCCTCCTATTGGCTGATTTTTCACCTTTTCCTTAGCCTTTTTCTCTCCCTGCGCCATGGGCCTTTTGTGGCTGATTTACCAGCCCACTAAGGGCTGGTTAATACTCTCCCACAGCCCATGGTCCTTCTAGGGTCGAAAAACCCCTCCCGGAGGCCTCCCGGTACACTACCGGCACTCCCGGTACACTACCGATGAGCCCGAAACCTTTCCGGAAACCAAACTGGGACTTCCTATATATGAATCTTTACCTCCAGACCATTCCGGAGCTCCTCGTGACGTCCGGGATCTCATCCGGGAATCCAAACAACCTTCGGTCACCACCATACATAACTCTACACTACCGAAACGTCACCGAACCTTAAGTGTGCAGACCCTGCGGGTTCGACAACTATGTAGACATGACCGAGACACCTCTACGATCAATAACCAATGGCGGGACCTGGACGTCCACATTGGTTCCTACATATTCTACGAAGATCTTTATCGGTCGAACCTCTATGTCAAGGATTCAGTTAATCCCGTATAACGTTCCCTTTGTTCTTCGGTATGTTACTTGCCCGAGATTCGATCGTCGGTATCTCCATACCTAGTTCAACCTTGTTACCGGCAATTCTCTTTACTCGTTCCGTAATACAAGATCCCGTGACTAACACTTAGCCACATTGCTTGCAAGGCTTGTTGTGATGTTGTATTACCGAGTGGGCCCCGAGATACCTCTCCGTCACACGGAGTAACAAATCCCAGTCTCGATCCATGCCAACTCAACAGACACCATCGGAGATACCTGTAGAGCACCTTTATAGTCACCCAGTTACGTTGCGACGTTTGATACACACAAGGCACTCCTCCGATGTCCGTGAGTTGCATGATCCCATGGTCATAGGAACATATACTTGACATGCAAAAAACAGTAGCAATAAACTGACACGATCATATGCTACGTTTGTAGTTTGGGTCTTGTCCATCACGTCATTCTCCTAATGATGTGATCCCGTTATCAAATGACATCTCATGTCCATGGCTAGGAAACCTTAACCATCTTTTGATCAACGAGCTAGTCTATTATAGGCATACTAGGGACATGGTTTTGTCTATGTATCCACACATGTATATAAGTCTCCGATCAATACAATTATAGCATGGATAATAAACAATTATCATGAACAAGGAAATATGATAATAACTAATTTATTATTGCCTCTAGGGCATATTTCCAACAGTCTCCCACTTGCACTAGAGTCAATAATCTAGTTCACATCACCATGTGATTCGCATTGTTAACATCACCATGTGAATCTAACACCCAATGAGTTCTGGGGCTCGATCATGCTTTGCATGTGAGAGAGGTCTTATAGTCAACGGGTCTGTAACATTCAGATCCGTGTGTACTTTGCAAATCTCTATGTCAAACCGTAAACACTGCTACCACACTCCACTTGGTACTTTTCCAAATGGCTGCTCCACTATACGTATACAGATTGCTACTACGAGTCATCCGGATTAGTGTTAAAGCTTGCATCGACGTAACTCCTTACGACGAACCCTTTATCACCTCCATAATCGAGAAACATCTCCTTAGTCTTTCAGTTACTAAGGATAATCTTGACTGCTGTCCAGTGATCCACTCCTGGATCTCTTTTGTACCCCTTGACAGACTCATGGCAAGGCACACACAGGTGCGGTACACAGCATGGCATACTATACAGAGCCTATGGCTAAGGCATAGGGGACGATGTTCGCCCTTTCTCTTTCTTCTGCCGTGGTCCAGCTTTGAGTCTCACTCAACTTCACACCTTACAAATCAGGCGAGAACTCTTTCTCTGACTGATCCATTTTGAACTCTTTCAAAATCTTTGTCAAGGTATGTACTCATTGAAAGTCTCATCAAGCCATCTTTGATCTATCTCTATAGATCTTGATGCTCAACAATTAGGTAGTTTTTTCCAGGTTTTACTTTGAAAATCACTTTCCAAATAACTGTTTATGCTTTCTAGAAATTCTACATTATTTCCGATCAACAATATGTCATCCACATATACTTATCAGAAATTCTATAGTGCTCCCACTCACTTTATTGCAAATACAAGTTTCTCGTAAACTTTGTATAAACTCAACAACTATCATCAACTCATCAAAGCGTATATTCCAACTCCGAGATGCTTGCTTCAGTCCATAGAAGGATCACAGAAGCTTGCTCACCTTTTAGCATCCTTAGGACTGACAAAACCTTCTGGTTGTATCACATACAACCGTTCCTCAAGTAAACCGTTAAGGAAACAATGTTTTGACATCCATCTGCCAGATTTCATAATTGAAAAATGCAGCAACTGTAACATAATTCCAACAGACTTTTAGCTTCGCTACGAGTGAGAAAGTCTCATCGCAGTCAACTCCTTGAACTTGTCACAAACATCTTTGCAACAAGTCGAGCTTTACAAATGGTGACAATTACCATCAGCGTCTATCTTCATTTTAAAGATCCATTTGTACTCAACAACCTGCCGTCCAACAAGCAAGTCTACCAAAGTCTATACTTGGTTTTCATACATGGATCCTATCTCGGATTTCATGGCCTCCAACCATTTGTCGGAATCCGGGCCCATCATCGCTTCTCCATAGCTCGTAGGTTCATCGTTGTCCAACAACATGACCTCCAAGACAGGGTTGTCGTACCACTTAGGAGCAGTACACATCCTTGTCAACCTACGATGTTCGATAGTAACTTGATCCTGAAGCTTCATGATCATCATCATTAACTTCCTCTTCAACTAACGTAGGCTTCACAGAAACATCTTTCTGCGCTGCGCTACTCTCTGGTTGAACAAACGTTCAACAACCTCATCAAGTTCTATCTTCCTCCCACTCAATTCTTTCGAGAGAAACATTTCCTCGAGAAAGGATCCGTTTAAGCAACAAACACTTTGCACTAGGATCTGAGATAGAAGGTTCACCCAACTGATCTTAGGGTATTCTATGAAGATGCATTTGTCCCCCTTGGGTTCGACCTCATTAGGCGAAAACATTTTCCACACAAGTGTCGCAGCCCCATATATTAAGAAATGACAGCTTAGGTTTCTATCAAACCATAATTCACACGGTGTCATCTCAACAGATTTAGGTGATGCCCTATTTAAAGTGAATGTAGTTGTCTCTAATGCATAACCCCAAAATTACAGTAGTAAAACGATAAGAGACATCACAGTATGCACCATATCCAATAGAGCATGACTATGATGTTCGGACACACCATCACACTATGGTGTTCCAGGTGGCGTTTAGTTGTGAAACAAATTTCACATTGTCTTACGTTGTATGCCAAACTCGTAACTCGGATATTCACCTCCACGATCATATCGCAGTCATTTTTATCTTCTTGTCACGATGATTTTAAACTTCACTCTGAATTTGCTTGAACCTTTCAAACGATTCAGACTTGTGTTTCATTAAGTAAATATAAACTATATCTACTCAAATCATCAGTGAAGGTAAGAAAATAACGATATCCACTGCATGCTACAAGACTCACTAGATTGCATACATCAACATGTATCATTTCCAATGAATCACTTGCCCGCTCCATCCAATGGGGTCCTTTAGTCATCTTGCCCAAGAGGCATGGTTCGCATGTCTCAACCGATTCGAAATCGAATGAGTCCAAAGATCCATCAGCATGGAGTTTCTTCATGCGCTTTATACCAATATGACATTCTACGGCAGTGCCACAAATATGTGGTACTATCATTATTAACTTTGTATCTTTTGACATCAATGTTATATACATGTGTATTACTACGATCAAGATTTCAACAAACCATTCTCACTGGGTGCATGACCATTGAAGGTATTATTCATGTAAACAGAATAACCATTATTCTCTAGCTTTAAATGAATAACCGTATTGCAACAAACATGATCTAATCATGTCCATGCTCAACGCAAAACACCAAATAACATTTATTCAGGTTCGTCACTAATCCTGAAGGTAAAGAGAGCGTGCGATGTTGATCACATCAACCTTGGAAACATTTCCAACACATATCGTCACCTCACCCTTAGCAAGTTCTCCGTTTATCCCGTAGCTTTTATTTCGAGTTACTAACATTTAGCAACCGAACCGGTATCCAATACCTAGGTGCTACTAGGAGTACTAGCAAGGTACACATCAGTAACTCGTATATCAAATATACTTCTGTCGATGTTGCCAGCCTTCTTTTCTACCAAGTATCTAGGGTTGTTCCGCTTCAGCAACCGCTCACCTCATAACAGAAGCACTTAGTCTCGGGTTTGAGTTCAACTTTGGGTTGCTTCACTGGAGCAGCAACTTACTTGCTATCCATGAAGTTTCCCTCCTTGCTCTTGCCCTTCTCGAAACTAGTGGTTTTGATTAACCATCAACACTTGACGCTCCTTATTGATTTCTGCCTTCGCGGTGTCAAACATCACGAACAGCTCAGGAATCATTATTTCTATCCCTGGCAATTTATAGTTCATCACCAAGTTCTAGTAGCTTACTGAAAGTGACTTGGAGAACTATATCAATCACTATCTTATCTGGAAGATCAACTCCCACTTGATTCAAGCGATTGTAGTACCCAGACAATCTGAGTACATGCTCAACGATTGAGCTATTCTCCTTCATCTTACAAGCAAAGAATCTTGTTGGAGATCTCATATCTCGCAACACGGGCACGAGCCTGAGATCACAATCTCAGCTCCTAGAACATCTCATATGTTCCGTGACGTTCAAAAAGTTTTGGAGCCTGAATTCTAAGCCGTAACGCATGACGCACTAAACTATCAAGTAGAAATCAGAACGCGCCTGTCAGATGTTCACAACATCTACAGACGACGCTAGAGGGGTTGGTGCACCGAGCGGTGCATTAAGGACATAAGCCTTCTGTGCAGCAATGAGGACAATCCTCAGATCACGGACCCAGTCCGCAATATTACTACCATCATCTTTCAATTCTATTTCTCTAGAAACATATAAAAATACAAGGGAGCTACAGCGTGAGCTAGTAATCTACAACACAATTTGCAAAGACACTTTGACTATGTTCATGATAATGAGTTCAATTAATTATATTACTTAAGAACTCCCACTCAAATTGACATCCCTCACATCATTCGAGTGATACATGATCCAAATTCACCAACTCAAGTTCGATCATCACGTGAGTTGAGGTGGCTGCAATGGTGAACATCATCATGTTGATCATATCTACTATATGACTCATGTTCGACCTTTCGGTCTCTTGTGTTTCGAGGCCATGTCTGTACATGCTAGGCTCGTCAAGTTTAACCCGAGTGTTCTGCACATGCAAATCTGGCTTGCACCCGTTGTATGTGAACGTAGAGTCTATCACACCCGATCATCACGTGGTGTCTCAACACGACGAACTTTCGCAACAGTGCACACTCGGGGAGAACACAATTTATCTTGAAATTAAGTGAGGGATCACCTTATAATGCTACCGTCGTCCTAAGCAAAACAAGGTGCATAAAAGAATTAACATCACATGCAAATCATAAGTGACATGATATGGCCATGATCTTGTGCTTTACATCATGAAGCTCCATTGTCACCGGCATGACACCATGATCTCCATCATCTTGATCTCCATCAACGTGTCGCCATCGGGGTTGTCACGCCCTGCATGCTCCTACTACTATTGCTACCGTAGCGATAAAGTAAAGCATTACATAGCGCTTAATGATTGACACGCAGGTCATACAATAATTAAAGACAACCCTATGGCTCCTGCCGGTTGCCGTATTCATCGACATGCAAGTCGTGATAATCTATACATCACATGATCATCTCATACATCACATATATCACATCATGTAATTGGCCATATCATATCACAACATACCCTGCAAAAACAAGTTAGACGTCCTCTAATTGTTGTTGCATGTTTTACGTGGCTGCTACGGGTATCTAGCAAGAACAATTCTCACCTACGCATAAACCACAACGGTGATACACTAGTTTGCTTTTCAACCTTCTCAAGGATCGCCTTTGTCGAATCTGATCCAACTAAAGTGAGAGAAACTGTCACCCGCAAGCCATCTAGGCAACAAGTTGCGTCGAGGGAACCGGTCTCTCGTAAGCGTACGAGTAATGTTGGTCCGGGCCGCTTCATCTCACAATCCCGCTGAACCAAAATACGACCAAGGGAGGAAGCAATCTAAGCATCAACGCGCACAAACCTTTTGTGTTCTACTCGAGATCTCATCGAACCATCAACCTAGCTCATGATACCACTGTTGGGGAACGTCGCATGGGAAACAAAATATTTCCTACGCACACGCAAACCTATCCATGGTGATGAGCATCTACGAGAGGGAGAGTGGATCTACGTACCCTTGTAGATCGCTAAGCGGGAAGCGTTAAGAAACGCGGTTGGTGTAGTCGAACATATTCGCGATCCAAATTGCCGAGCGTCCCGCGATCTCATCACGAGCCGTCCCGCGATCCAATCACGATCCGTCCCGTGAACTCATCACAATCCGTCCCGCGATCTCGTCACGATCCGTCCCGCGATCTCGTCACGATCCGTCCCGCGATCTCATCACGATCCGTCCCGCGATCTCATCACGATACGTCACGCGATCTCATCACGAATCGTCTCGTGGCCTTGATCACAATCCTTCCGATCTAATACCGAACGGACGGCACCTCCGCGTTCAGCACATGTGCAGCTTGATGACTATCTCCACCGTCTTGATCCAGTAAGAGGAGGTGGATAGGAGAGAGAGTTCACCGGCAGAGTGACGGCGCTCCGGTGATGGTGGTGGAGCAATTCCGGCAGGGCTTCGCCTAAGTACTGCGGAAAACAAATCTAGAGGAGCACCGGTGGAACGGGTAGCACGTGGCTGTAATTCTTAGCCAAACCCTAGCTATTCCACTAGTATATATAGGAGGAGAGGAGAGGAGAGGCATCCAAGGCCTTTGGTTCAGCCGAAATAGGAGGTGGGAAGCAATCCTACTTCACCTCCAATCCTAGTTGGAGTAGGATTGCCTCCTATTGGCTGATTTTTCACCTTTTCCTTAGCCTTTTTCTCTCCCTGCGCCATGGGACTTTTGTGGCTGATTTACCAGCCCACTAAGGGATGGTTAATACTCTCCCACAGCCCATGGTCCCTCTAGGGTCGAAAAAACCCTCCCGGAAGCCTCCCGGTACACTACCGGCACTCCCGGTACACTACCAATGAGCCCGAAACCTTTCCGGAAACCAAACTGGGACTTCCTATATATGAATCTTTACCTACGGACCATTCTAGAGCTCCTCGTGACGTCCGGTATCTCATCCGGGACTCCGAACAACCTTCAGTCACCACCATACATAACTCTACACTACCGAAACGTCACCGAACCTTAAGTGTGCAGACCCTGCGGGTTCGAGAACTATGTAGACATGACCGAGACACCTCTATGGTCAATAACCAATGGCGGGACCTGGACGTCCACATTGGTTCCTACATATTCTACGAAGATCTTTATCGGTCGAACCTCTATGTCAAGGATTCAGTTAATCCCGTATAACGTTCCCTTTGTTCTTCGGTATGTTACTTGCCCGAGATTCGATCGTCGGTATCTCCATACCTAGTTCAACCTTGTTACCAGAAAGTCCCTTTACTCGTTCCGTAATACAAGATCCCGTGACTAACACTTAGCCACATTGCTTGCAAGGCTTGTTGTGATGTTGTATTACCGAGTGGGCCCCGAGATACCTCTCCGTCACACGGAGTAATAAATCCCAGTCTCGATCCATGCCAACTCAACAGACACCATCGGAGATACCTCTAGAGCACCTTTATAGTCACCCAGTTACGTTGCAACGTTTGATACACACAAGGAACTCCTCCGATGTCCCTGAGTTGCATGATCTCATGGTCATAGGAACATATACTTGACATGCAAAAAACAGTAGCAATAAACTGACACGATCATATGCTACGTTTGTAGTTTGGGTCTTGTCCATCACGTCATTCTCCTAATGATGTGATCCCGTTATCAAATGACATCTCATGTCCATGGCTAGGAAACCTTAACCATCTTTTGGTCAACGAGCTAGTCTATTAGAGGCATACTAGGGACATGGTTTTGTCTATGTATCCACACATGTATATAAGTCTCCGATCAATACAATTATAGCATGGATAATAAAAAATTATCATGAACAAGGAAATATGATAATAACTAATTCATTATTGCCTCTAGGGCATATTTCCAACAGATAGAGCCTATGGCTGAAGCATAGGGGATGACACTCATCTTTTCTTTATCTTCTACAGTCACTGGGCATTGAGTCTTACTCAACTTCACACCTTGTAACACAGGCAAGAACCCCTTCTTGGACTGATCCATTTTGAACTTCTTCAAAACTTTATCAAGATATGTGCTCTGTGAAAGTGCTATTAAGCGTCTCGATCTATCTCTATAGATCTTAATGCCTAATATGAAAGCAGCTTCTCCTAGGTCCTTCATTGAAAAACTCTTATTCAAATATTCCTTCACGCTTTCCAGTATTTCTATATTGTTTCCAATCAGCAATATGTCATCCACATATAATACTAGAAACGCTATAGAGCTCCCACTCACTTTCTTGTAAATACAAGCTTCTCCATAAACTTGTATAAACTAAAATGCTTTGATCACCTCATGAAAGCGCTTATTCCAACTCTGAGATGCTTGCACCAGTCCATAAATGGATCGCTGGAGTTTGCAAAGTTTGTCAGCATTATCTGGATCGACAAAACCTTTGGGTTGCATCATATACAACTCTTCCTCAACGAAACCGTTAAGGAACGCCGTTTTGACATCCATCTGCCAAATTTCATAGTCGAAATAAGCAACTATTGCCAACATGATTCTGACAAACTTAAGCATCGCTACAGGTGAGAAAGTCTCATCGTAGTCAACTCCTTGAACTTGTGAAAAACCCTTTGCCACAAGTCGAGCTTTATAGACGGTGACATTACTGTTTGCGTCCGTCTTCTTCTTAAATATCCATTTGTTCTGAATGGCCTTTCGCCCTTCAGGTAATACTTCCAAAGTCCATACTTTGTTTTCATACGTGGATCCCATCTCGGATTTCATGGCCTCTAACCATTTCTCAGAATCCGGGCCCACCACTGCTCCTCCATAGCTCGTGCGTTCATTGTTGTCTAACAACATGACCTCCAAGACAGGGTTGCCGTACCACTCAGGAGAAGTACGCGCCCTTGTCGACCTACGAGGTTCAATAGTAGCTTGATCCGAAGCTTCATGATCATCATCATTAACTTCCTCTTCCAAAGTCGTAGGTTCCACAGAAATAACTTCCTATGTTGCGCTACTTTCTAGTTGAAGTAAAGGTTCAATAACCTCATCAAGCTCTATTTTCCTCCCACTCAATTCTTTCGAGAGAAACTCTTTCTCAAGAAATGTTCCGTTCTTAGCGACAAACACTTTGCCTTCGGATCTGAGATAGAAGGTATACCCAACTGTCTCTTTCGGGTATCCTATGAAGACGCATTTCTCCGCTTTGGGTTCCAGCTTTTCAGACTGAAGCTTTTTGACATAAGCATCACATCCCCAAACTTTAAGAAACGACAACTTCAGCCTTTTGCCAAACCACAATTCATATGGCGTCGTCTCAACGGATTTCGATGGTGCCCTATTTAAAGTAAATGCAGTTGTCTCTAATGCATAACCCCAAAACGATAATGGCAAATCAGCAAGAGACATCATAGAACGCACCATATCCAATAAGGTTCGATTACGATGTTCGGACACACCATTACGTTGTGGTGTTCCGTGCGGTGTCAACTGTGAAACAATTCCACATTGCCTACATTACCTTAAGTGACTGCCAAACTCATAACTCAGATATTCACCTCCTCGATCAGATCGCAGAAACTCAATCTTCTTGTTACGATGATTCTCAACTTCACTCTAAAAATGCTTGAACTTTTCAAACGTTTCAGACTTGTGTTTCATTAAGTAAATATACCCATATCTACTTAAGTCATCAGTGAAGGTGAGAAAATAACGATATCCATCGCGCGCTGTAACATTCATTGGACCGCACACATCGGTATGTATGATTTCCAATAAGTCACTTGCCCGTTCCATTGTTCCATAGAACGGAGTTTTAGTCATCTTGCCCATCAAGCATGGTTCACTTGTGTCAAGTGATTCAAAATCAAGTGACTCCAAAAGTCCATCAGCATGGAGCTTCCTCATGTGTTTTACACCAATATGACCTAAACGGCAGTGCCACAAGAACGTGGTACTATCATTATCAACTCTACATCTGTTGGCATCAATGTTATGAACATGTGTGTCATCACTATCAAGATTCAATATGAATAAACCCTTAGCATTGGGTGCATGACCATAAAAGATATTATTCATATAAATAGAACAACCTTTATTCTCTGATTTAAACAAGATCCAGATATAATGTTCATGCTTAACGCAGGCACTAAATAACAATTATTCAGGTTCGTCACTAATCCCGATGGTAATTGAAGAGAGAGCATGCCGACGGCGATCACATCAACCTTGGAACCATTTTCCACGTGCATCGTCACTTCGTCCTTTGCCAGCCTTCGTTTATTCCGTAGTTCCTGCTTTGAGTTGCAAATGTGAGCAACCGAACCGGTATCAAATACCCAGGCACTACTACGAGAGCTAGTAAGTTACACATCAATAACATGTATATCATATATACCTTATTCGTCGTTGGCCGCCTTCCTGTCAGCCAGGTACTTGGGGCAGTTCCGCTTCCAGTGACCAGTTCCTTTGCAATGAAAGCACTCGGTTTCTGGCTTAGGTCCATGCTTAGGCTTCTTTTTAGGAGTAGCAACTGCTTTGCCATCCTTCTTGGTTTTACCCTTCTTGCCATTGCCCTTGCCATTTTTCTTGAAACTAGTGGTTTTATTGACCATCAACACTTGATGTTCTTTCTGGATTTCAGACTTAGCGACTTTCAGCATCGCAAACAGCTCGGCGACTGACTTGTTCATCCCGTGCATGTTATAGTTCATCACAAAGCTCTTGTAACTAGGTGGCAGTGATTGAAGAACTCTATCAGTGATCGCCTATGGCGGAAGGGTAATTCCCAACTCAGCTAGACGGTTTGAATACCCAGACATTCTGAGTATGTGCTCACTGATAGACCCGTTCTCCTCCATCTTGCAAGCATAGAATTTATCGGAGGTCTCATACCTCTCAATCCGGGCATTCTTCTGAAAGATAAACTTCAACTCCTGGAACATCTCATATGCTCCATGACGTTCAAAATGTCTTTGAAGTCCCGGTTCTAAGCCATACAATATTGCACACTGAACTATTGAGTAGTCTCCAGCACGAGCCTCCCAAGCGTTCTTAACGTCTTCGAAGGTCATGTCTTCTGGTTGGTCACCAAGTGGTGCATCAAGGACATATGACTTCTGGGAAGCCGTGAGGATAATCCTCAGATTACGGGCCCAATAAACAAAGTTACTTTCATCATCTTTCAACTTAGCTTTCTCTAGGAACGCATCAAAATTCAGGGGTGCTACTGCGCGAGCCATTGATCTACAACATAAATATGCAAAGGTTACTTAGACTATTGTTCAAGATAATGAGTTTAGTTAATCAAATTACTAAAGCTCCCACTCAAATTGACATCCCTCATGTCATCTGAGTGTCACATGATCCAAATTCAGCAACTCAAGTCCGATCATCACGTGAGTTAAGGTGGCTTCAATGGTGAACATCATTATGTTGATCATATCTACTATATGACTCACGTTCGACCTTTCGGTCTCTTGTGTTCCGAGGCCATGTCTGTACATGCTAGGCTCGTCAAGTTTACCCGAGTGTTCTGCACGTGTCAATCTGGCTTGCACCAGTTGTATGTGAACATAGAATCTATCACACCCGATCATCACGTGGTGTCTCGACATGACAAACTTTCGCAACGGTGCACACTCGAGGAGAACACAATTTATCTTGAAATTAAGTGAGGGATCACCTTATAATGCTACCGTCGTTCTAAGCAAAACAAGGTGCATAAAAGGATTAACATCGCATGCAAATCATAAGTGACATGATATGGCCATGATCTTGTGCTTTTGATCCCCATCATGAAAGCACCGGCATGATCTCCATCGTCACCGGCACGACACCATGATCTCCAACATCTTGATCTCCATCAACGTGTTGCCATCGGGGTTGTCGCGCCCAACATGCTTCTACTACTATTGCTACCGTAGCGATAAAGTAAAGCATTACATAGCGCTTAATGATTGACACGCAGGTCATACAATAATTAAAGACAACCATGTGGCTCCTGCCGGTTGCCGTACTCATCGACATGCAAGTTGTGATAATCTATACATCACATGATCATCTCATACAACACATATATCACATCATGTAATTGGCCATATCATATCACAACATACCCTGCAAAAACAAGTTAGACGTCCTCTAATTGTTGTTGCATGTTTTACGTGGCTGCTACGGGTATCTAGCAAGAACGATTCTCATCTACGCAAACACCACAACGGTGATACACTAGTTTCTTTTCAACCTTCTCAAGGACCGCCTTTGTCGGATCCGATCCAACTAAAGTGAGAGAAACTGTCACCCGCAAGCCATCTATGCAACAAGTTGCGGTTGAGGGAACCGGTCTCTCGTAAGCGTACGAGTAATGTTGGTCCGGGCCGCTTCATCTCACAATACCGCTAAATCAAAATCTGACCAAGGGAGGAAGCAAACTAAGCATCAACGCCCACAAACCTTTTGTGTTCTACTCGAGATCTCATCGACACATAGACCTAGCTCATGATGCCACTGTTGGGGAACATCGCATGGGAAACAAAACATTTCCTACGCACACGCAGATCTATCCATGGTGATGAGCATCTACGAGAGGGAGAGTGGATCTACGTACCCTTGTAGATCGCTAAGCGGGAAGCGTTAAGGAACGCGGTTGGTGTAGTCGAACGTCTTCGCGATCCAAATCGCCATACGTCCCGCGATCCAATCACGATCCATCCTGCGATATAATCACGATCCGTCCCGCGAGCTTGATCACGATCCGTCCCACGAACTTGATCATGATCCGTCCCACGAGCTTGATCACGATCCTTCCGATCTAGCGCCGAACGGACGGCACATCCGCGTTCAGCACACGTACAGCTTGATGACGATCTCCGCCGTCTTGATCCAGCAAGAGAGAGTGGAGAGGTAGAAGAGTTCGCCGGCAGCGTGACGGCGCTCCGACGATGGTGGTGGAGCAATTCCGGCAAGACTTCGCCTAAGCACTGCAGAAATCCGATCTAGAGGAGAAACTATGCACTAGAGATTAGGGTTTGCACGTGGCTGAAAATCAAGTGCCAAAACCCTAGAAATCCACTAGTATATATAGGAGGAGAGGAGGAGAGGAGGCAGCCTTGGCCTCGAAGGCTAGCTTGGTTCGGCCGACTAGGAGAGGAGGAGTCCACCTCCTCCACTCCTAATAGGATTAGGATTCACCTTTTTTTTCCATTTTGCCTTTTTCCACCTTTTTCCTTTTGGGCTTTCTTCTCCAGCCACATGGGCCTTGTGTGGGACTTTCCACCATCCCACTAAGGGCTGATATTCACTCTCTCACAGCCCATGAAGCCTCTTGGGTCGAAATACCCCTCCCAGAGGTCTCCCGGTACACTACCGATGAGCCCGAAACTTTTCCGGCGACCAAACTGGGACTTCCTATATATGAATCTTTACCTCCGGACCATTCCGGAGCTCCTCGTGACGTCTAAGATCTCATCCGGGACTCCGAACAAACTTCGGTCACCACCATACATAACTCTACACTACCGAAACGTCATCAAACCTTAAGTGTGCAGACCCTGTGGGTTCGAGAACTATGTAGACATGACCGAGACACCTCTACGGTCAATAACCAATGGCGGGACCTGGATGTCCACATTGGTTCCTACATATTCTATGAAGATCTTTATCGGTCGAACCTCTATATCAAGGATTCAGTTAATCTCGTATGATGTTCCCTTTGTTCTTCGGTATGTTACTTGCCCGAGATTCGATCGTCGGTATCTCCATACCTAGTTCAACCTCGTTACCGGCAAGTCTCTTTTACTCGTTCCGTAATACAAGATCCCGCAACTAACAATTAGTCACATTGTTTGCAAGGCTCATTGTGATGTTGTATTACCGAGTGGGCCCCGAGATACCTCTCCTTCATACGGAGAAACATATCCCAATCTCGATCCATGCCAACTCAACAGACACCATCGGAGATACCTATAGAGCACCTTTATAGTCACCCAGTTACGTTGGGACGTTTGATACACACAAGGCAATCCTCCGATATCTGTGAGTTGCATGATCTCATGGTCATAGGAACATATACTTGACATGCAGACAACAGCAATAAACTGACACAATCATATGCTACGTTTGTAGTTTGGGTCATGTCCATCACATCTTTCTCCTAATGAAGTGATCCCGTTATCAAATGACATCACATGTCAATGGCCAAGAAACCTTGACCATCTTTGATTAACGAGCTAGTTCACTAGAGGCATACTAGGGACACAATGTTTGTCTATTTATCCACACATGCAATGTGTTTCCAGTCAATACAATTATAGCATGGATAATAAACGATTATCATGAACAAGGAAATATAATAATAAACACTTTATTTATTGCCTCTAGGGCATATTTCCAACAGAATCGGCTACCACGCTTTGCTTGGAACTGCACAAGCTTATTGCTCCACCGTTGAGAATAAATATGTATCCGGTTTGCGACTTAGAGTCATCCGGATCAGTGTCAAACCTTGCATCGACGTAACCCTTTACGACGAGCTCTTCATCACCTCCATAAACGAGAAATATTTTCTTAGTCCTTTTCAGGTACTTAAGGATATTCTTGACCGTCGTCCAGTGCTCCATTCCAGGATCACTTTGAAACCTTCCGGTCATACTTATGGCAAGGCTGACATCAGGTACTGTGCACAGCATTGCATACATGATAGAGCTTATGGCTGAAGCATAGGGGATGACACTCATCTTCTCTCTATTTTCTGCAGTCACTAGGCATTTAGTCTTACTCAACTTCACACCTTTCAACACAGGCAAGAACCCCTTCTTGGATTGATCCATTTTGAACTTCTTCAAAACTCTATCAAGGTATGTGTTTTGTGAAAGTGCTATTAAGTGTCTCGATCTATCTCTATAGATCTTAATGCCTAATATGAAAGCAGCTTCTCCTAGGTCCTTCATTGAAAAAATCTTGTTCAAATATTTCTTCACGCTTTCCAGCATTTCTATATTGTTTCCAGTCAGCAATATGTCATCTACATATAATATTAGAAACGCTATAGAGCTCCCACTCACTTTCTTGCAAATACAAGCTTCTCCATAAACTTGTATAAACCCAAACGCTTTGATCACCTTATCAAAGCGCTTATTCTAACTCCGAGACGCTTGCACCAGTCCATAAATGGATCGCTGGAGTCTGCAAACTTTGTCAGCATTCTCTGGATCGATAAAACCTTCCGGTTGCATCATATACAACTCTTCCTCAAGGAAACCGTTGAGGAACGCTGTTTTGACATCCATCTGCCAAATTTCATAGTCAAAATATGCAGCTATTGCTAACATAGTGAAAATGAGTGAAATCTGTTTTCCCAACTTGGTGATATTCTTTTCCTGATACAAGCAACGTCAGTTCTTTCAGATGAGTGAAATCATTTTTTTAACATAGTGA
Organism: Hordeum marinum; assembly: GCA_022496015.1. NCBI lineage: Eukaryota > Viridiplantae > Streptophyta > Magnoliopsida > Poales > Poaceae > Hordeum > Hordeum marinum. The sequence continues at coordinate 585,624,619 of CM039673.1, forward strand.
AATGAGTGAAATCATTTTTCCGAGATTAGTGTAGCCAGTTCTTTGAAACAAATTAAATATGTGTTTTCAATTATGTGAAACCGGTATTTAAATTGAGTAAATTTGTTTTTTGACACGAGCGTAAACTGTTTTCTGAAATGAGTGAAATTATTTTTGTAAATGAGCTAAATATGTGGTTCGGAACAGGTGAGATCAGTGTTTCAAAATGAGTGAATTTTTTCTTTTTGAAATGAGTGAAATCACATATTCGAAATGAGCAAAATTAGTTATTTGAAATGACTTAAATATGTGGTTTGATACGAGTGAAATCAGTGATTTTAGAAATGAATAAAATCAGTTTTCCAAAATGAGTTAAATCTATTTTAGAATATGTTAGATCTGTATTTTCGAATATGGAAGAAGAGCAACTGGGTGGTGCAGGTCCTCTCCACAAGTTCAGGTTCATCCTCGAGCTTTAGGAGCCTCTGACCGTTGCCACGTCAAAGAAATACTGTCTTAGAGCATCTCTAGCAGATCCCACATAGCGACGACCCACAAAATGCGTTTGCAGTTCGCGGAAAAACGGCGTTGCGGGTCGGCGCGGACGGCTGCAGAGGCAGACCCGCAAAACGGACCCGTATAAAAGGATATTCGCGGAATATGCTCTTTTACGGGTCGGCTTTGCGGGGTCTGCTCTTGCGTCGCTGTCGTCGGTCTACAAATATCAATACCACACCACAAAAATACAACAATCATTCACACTACAAAATAATTATTCAGAAAAAATATCAATACCAGCACAATACAACAATCATCCACATTACAAATAATCAATCAAATCACTGTAGCAAATTAAATAATGCAATATAAAACTTGTCCCGAATACAAATAACACATGAATTAAATAAAAATGAATAGAAAAATGAGTTTTGTTATTGTCCAGCTCTTTGTCAATGGTGCTCAATGAGATCCTCTTGAAGCTGAAATTGGGTGTTTACATTTTCCATCTCCTTGTATGTCTAAAGAAAAGCTCTAATGTGGTTAGGGTCTCTAGCTGGTTTGACACAGTTACCCACATTATCATAGAAGAACTCTAAGTTTATGCCTCTCTCATCTTCGAGAATCATATTGCGAAGGATAACATAGCATGTCATGATGTTTATTAAGGTCCGCTTGTTCCAAAAACGAGCAAGACCACGAACAATGGCAAACCTAGATTGCAAAACTCCGAATGCTTATTCAATGTCTTTTCGGGCTGCCTCTTGCACCCTTGCGAAGTAGTCTTGCATCAACATCTCGTTCCCGAGATGACGATTTCAAGGAATGCAAAGACGGACGACGGTCGATCCTCGCCGCCTCTTTCGGTTCTCGTCTTCGTGCTCCTTCACAGCAAGGGCCATCACCAAGTATGTTGCTGATAGTTTGCAAGCAGCATCTCAACATCCGAGTCGTCCGAATCGGACGAATCGGACGAATCGTCGAGCAAAAACTTCTCGCACGGGCTCAATTCCATCTACATGAACAGGAATCGCACGCCGCGTCAACCAACTATGCATAGCGCTCGGCACAAAGCACAAGCAAACACTCATCAGCGGCTCGTGGGGCGCGCTATCCCGAGCGGAGACTAGGGGCAGCTCGTGGGCGATCGATCCTCGGCGACGACGGCGACCAGGGGCGGCTCGTCTCGCCAGATCCAGGGGGAGGGGGCGGGGCAGCGTATCAGTGGTGGAGGGTGGGGGCGCCCCCGCGGCGCGATTCCGTCCGCAGATTTGATCGGAATCGCCGACGGCGGACGGGCTAAACCAATGGCGGGCGACGGCAGAAGGAGGTGAGGAAAGGGCACGGGCTAAAATGTCTCTCCCGCCAACCCCTTTCTTGGGATACGGGGCACCGTAGGGACGAGGCGGAAACCTGCGTATTCGCGGGTTGGGGCGGAGATTTTGCCGCATCCCTCAAAAAAATTTACTGGTCGGCTGCGTTTGTGGGGTCTATTCAGACGGGATTTTCCGCGCTGACCCGCATTTTGATGATCATTTTGCGGGTCGGGGCTTTTTACGGGGTCTGCTACTCAGAGGACCGGAGTCATTGCGGGCTCCCTCTGAAATGATCTGCCCTGAAGAACATGAGCAGCTTCTCATAGCAAGAAGATTCAAGCCTGAAGGCAGCTCTGTTGCATGACATAGATAATTACAAGGCAAGCAGGAAGTTGCAAACATACCTCTTGTGTTTAGTTTTCCCTGAAACCCAAGTATTATAAATACTACATAAATATCTTGAGAGGAATGCAGCAACATGCAGTGGCACTTGATCCGATGATCTCAAATGCCAACAGATATGTAGTGTTCATGCATGCATTGTAATTAAACATAGTACTTGATCATCTAAAGGCCTCTGCAAGCTCCAATCCTAGATCAAACTTGAGGCTAGCAAAGTGTTTATTCTCTTTTAGTCGTTACTGAAACCTCACTAATCACTATGTATATACGTTGAGGAAAATGAATTAAGAGAGAGTCGTGCTCTGCTAGCTGGTTGGTAATGGGTCCCCTCAAATCTGCCTGTTTATTGTTCAAACTAACCAGCCTTGATCATCGACATGCAGCCAGAATTACTTGGTTGCAATCACCCTAGGAGTAAAATTAAGTCTCTGAAATCCCTGCACACTAATTCGACTGTTAGTTCTCAACCCTAGATTGTTTGTTCTAATTCGGAAGACCTTCATCATTACATCATGGTATGGAAGGCGTGAACCACGCCGGCGACGGCCAGCTCCGGTGCCATCCGAGGCCCTGGACCTTCCCCCGGCTGCCATCCTTGAGTCTCAACACACTGACGCCATTGTCGTCCTCGCGTCCCTCCGATTCCTTGCACGGCCCGAGATCATCCTCGTCATAGTAGTAGACGCAACCGGCTCTGAACTCCGGGTGCTCCCTCGTGGACACGCACATTGAACCTTTCACCCCGACCAACAGCGCGGCTTCGCCCATGTCCTGCGTCTCCTTCCACCCCCTCCCTGTCAGCGTCCATGACCTGCACCTTGAAGGACGGCGACGTCCCTCGACCCTCCGTGTTCTCCTTGAGCACAACCATCAGCCGCCCGTCCAGCGCCACCACGAGGTACTTGCTGCGGTGGTCCGCGTTGGCCGGCAGCAGCAGCCTCGGCGCAACCACCTCACTCGTGAACACGCCGGATGCGTTGGCCTCCCACGCCTCCACTTGGCCGCAAGGCCGTACTTGGGCCCCGTGATGAGCATGGCGACGGCGGCGGAGTCGGAGAGGACGACCTTGCGGTAGAACTCGTGGCGCACCCACTCGGCGGGGTACGTCGTCATGGTGCCGTATGGGTACGGCAGGGTACGGCGGGGGTCCCCTGAGGAATCACATCAGGTCGAAGGTGAAGTGGCGGCGCCCGTAGCCGGCGAAAACGTGGGGGATGGTGTCGATGGTCGGGAGCTCGCGGCGGTCCCCGGTGGCCGGGTTGACGAGGTGCATCCGGGCCCGGTCGTCAGCGGTGGAGACACCCACGGGAGGGGGAGGTGCCGATCGAGGACGGAGAGGACGGCTGCGGAGAAGTGGGTGGCGGTCTTCGGGGCATCGGCCGACAGGAGGAGACACGGCGCCTCCAGCTTGAACGCGTCCTGCGAGGCGCGGAAGACGGTGGCGACGGCGAGGCGGTCGGGTAGGTTCAGGCGGCCGTGCATGTTGGCAAGCATATCCACGGGAAGGCTGGCGACGGCGAGGCGGTCGAGTAGGTTCAGGCGGCCGTGCATGTTGGCTAGCATATCCACGCGAAGGCTGGCGACGGCGAGGCGATCGGGTAGGTTCAGGCGGCCGTGCATGTTGGCTAGCATATCCACGGGAAGGCTGGCGACGTCGAGGCGGTCGGGTAGGTTCAGGCGGACGTGCATGTTGGCTAGCATATCCACGGGAAGGCTGACGACGACGAGGCGGTCGGGTAGGTTCAGGCGGCCGTGCATGTTGGCTAGCATATCCACGGGAAGGTTGGCGACGACGAGGCGGTCGGGTAGATTCAGGCGGCCGTGCATGTTGGGTAGCATATCCACGGGAAGGCTGACGACGGCGAGGCGGTCTGGTAGGTTCAAGCGGCCGTGCATGTTGGCTAGCATATCCACGGGAAGGCTGACGACGGTGAGGCGGTCGGGTAGGTTCAGGCGGCCGTGCTTGTTGGCTAGCATATCCACGGGAAGCTGGCGACGGCGGTATTGTTTCGGTGTCGCTTTCGCCCCATTGATTATGAATCGTACCGATATGGGGATAAAAAAAAGTTTTTATAACCGAAGAGCCCTGAATTAGGCCGGGTTGGATTAGGGCCGGGTTGGATTAGGGCCGGGCTTTAAGAAAGCCCAACCCTGTCAGGCCTAAAATCATCAACAGTTCTATTTAAACCTCAAACACACATCAACAGTAATACCTATATGTGTTGCAATAATGAACGGCAATCCTCGACCACTCAATGAGTCAAATCTAAGGGATCGCGGTCCGGATGATCTTTTAAAAAGAACGGCTAGTGGACACATAGCAAGCCCCTTCATTCAGTCATTTTCGGGATATCAATCAAATCTCTTAGTAATACCTATTTTTTGAGCAATGTTAACTTTTGCCCCGTTCAGGCTTTTCATGGGCTTGGGAAGAAAATCTACCCCAAGCCCGGCTAGGCTGTTGGGCTTCCGTGATTGGCTTGTCGGGCCAGGCTTTCCACGTGTAGGGTTTTTCCCTCGGCTATCCTCAGCAATTTTTTACGGATGGTTTTGATGGGGTGGACACAAATTTCTAGCCATTTGTGTCCGCCTCACGTTGGACATTTGTAAAAGGCACAATCGGGCCTCACGGGTCCTCTTCCAAGTCCATGTGCCGCAATGAATTTTATACATGTTTATGATTTTCATTTAGTATAGATTATTAACATTTATTAAAACTTATGTCTTGATGTCTGCTTTTCTCATACACATTATAGATTTTTCATATATACCTGAAATATTTTTCTATACACATTTTTTTAAAGAAACTACATGATTACCATTTTTTTCCAAATACATGTTTTGATGAATTTTTCCATTCACATTTGTACTTTTTTGTATACGTCAAGAATATTTTTTATACATGTTTGAAATTTTCTCAAATAAATGATTAACATTTTTGAAAGTGTGATGAACAATTTACAAATTAAAAGGAAAATAGGAAAATGAAATAAAACAAAAAACAAAAAATAGATAAGAAAATAAAACAGAAAAGAAAAAGAAAAGAAAAGAAAATGGCAGGACCAAAGTTTTCACTCGGATCTCTGACGGGAGAAGCAAGCCTGCTACAACGTCCTCAAGAGGGGAACGATGCAAAGCGTAGCCATCGCTGCGTCCTAGAAACTGACCAAAGTTTTCACTCGGAACTCTGACGGGAGAAGCAAACGTGTGACGACGTCCTCTAGGGGAGAGTGGCATCCATGGGTGATGTCATCGTCGACGCCGAAGCGCAAAGCTTTCACCCACTAGCTTCGCTGAGATATATAGGAGTAAACTTGGCCGCTGCGATGAAGCTTTGCGCCCAACGGGAGTAAACGTGTGACGGGAGAAGCAAACTTGACCTCCAAAACCAGATTTGGGCACCTCCCATGCCACAACAAACGAGACATCCTGGCCTCCCAACGCAACACCATTCGCCCGCACTCGACCGAGGGCATAGCCACCACCGCAACTCGGCGACCCATCGGAGAGCCAAATAAGTAGCCCACGACTCGAGACGACTGCCCAGCCATCTCTCTCTAAACCTCTCACCGACGCCTTTACATGGGGATGCCTCCGACCGTAGGGGAAGCATGCACTCCCCACCAACCCTCAGATCCCACAACAAGGCCGATTAGAAGGGCATAGTTGGGCAACATCGCAATGCTGCCCAATGAACATGCACTAGACCGCGAGATGGGACGAAGCATGTCCTAGGCGGGGGGAATGTCCACCCTTGTACCCGGGGTCGGGGCACTAAGCACCCACCGACAACACCTCCGGAAGGAGAAGCAACCAACGTCCTATCAGAACTGGCCTCTCCAGATCTTAACAAGGAGCGCCGCCCAGGAACTAGCACCTGTGGTCGTCAGGCAGCCTCGGCTGCACCAACCACAACCACCCCAAGTTTCCACACGCACGCCAGCCCCCACCATAACCCACAGAGTGCCACCATCTTGTCGGCAATGGCTAGGGTTCCCTCCCTGTGACCCGTGGGGGTGACGCGTGATTGGAGAGGGGTACACACCTTTTCTGATCTTGTACAATTTAAGACTGAAACAGTCAAAGAGAAAATCTGACCTTGCAAATCTAATTGTTTCATTTACTATAATGTAATGCACACGATTTCCTTTAAAAGTGAATTTTTATGAACTTTAAGGAAATTTGTAGAGGTAACAATACAAAATGCATATCATCAGATATGCCATAAAGCTTGCTTCATATTATATGTTTGGCATTGATCATCACAAGTATAGTAGAAGCAACTACCAGGGCTTTCCATAACAATCTATCTTGGATAACATGTGCAGGTACATACACAAGGCTTTTCATAGCCAAGCATCCTCAAGCCGTCAGTCCTAGAAAGTTCATACATCTCACCGTCTATTTGTCATAAATCATAATATACGATGTGGTTACTAATCAAAGAAAGACAGTTTTTTTTTTTTGCGGGTGAAAGAAAGACAGCTTTGCTGCAGCTTAATATAGACGATTATTACAAGGCAATAGTAACTCAACAAGGAAGTTACAAGCCGGACCGATGAGCTTATTTATTCATGAAATCCAATTGCAGGTATATATCTTTGAGAAATTTGCAGCAAAGAGTGGTGCTCTGCTGGTGAAAAGAAGATGAACAGACCACGAAAAATACTCGGGCAGCGATCGAAAGCGGCAAATGTCGTCAGCTCGATCCCTTTCGAAAAAACAGGGGCGGTCAAATGCTTGCTTAACAAGGCCAAGGGATGAACCAATTTGGTTGGTAATGTACATCTCAACAACTGAAGAAGACGGTCTCTCTTGTAAGGCAAAGAATGACCAGAGCAGACAGAGCAAAAGGATGAAATGAAAGAATGGTTCTTTCTTTCTCTCTTTTTCTCACATGCAATGCAATGCAATGCATTGCAATTGCTTAATTACCCTATCTCTCAAATCTTTCTCAATGTACATGCATATATATACCCGGACCGGATTACCGGATCGGATCGATGATCATAGCAGAAACGAGACGAGGGCGTTGAATATGTTCCATGTTCTTCGTCTCTCGGTGATCTCGCTCCGGAGCTCGTCGACGAGCCCCCCATCCAGCAGATTCCTCTGAAAACCCATCCATCATCCACATTAGAATTCCCATGTATGCATGGTGAATCAATGGTGATCATCACAATTCACCAGTAAATAGAAGCAACCAAGAAGAAGAAGAGGAGGAAGAAGATGAGGCACCTTGGTGGCCTCCCGGAGGGCGCCCCAGCACTCGATGCGGTTGTACTTGCGGGTCGAGGAGTGGAAGTGCACCCAGACGCGGGCGTCCATGAGCTCGGGGCGGGCGGCGAAGAGGGCGGCGTCGCCGTGCACCACGGCCTTGAGCACCAGCGGCAGCTCCTTGGAGAAGACGTAGTAGCGGAAGCCAGCGGCGAGCTCCTGCAGCGGGTTGGGCCCGCTGACGTGGCAGTGCAGGTGCAGCGTCATCTCCCCTCCGCCGGGGCCGCCGGTGCAGGTCATCTCCTTCCACTCGGCGAAGACGTCGTCGCGCCGCCACCCCCACCGCCGCAGCTGCTCGCTCGTGATGGTCTCCGACACCGCCAGCGTCAGGTTCGCCGTGAAGTCGCAGTGGCTCAGCGTGTAGGCCCTCGGGAACGCCGGGCCGCGGTCCTCGCCGCCGGCGTGCTGCACCGTGAGCTTCGCCGCGTCGAAGGTCGTGGGCGCGCCCAGCACCTTGGCCGCCTGGACAGAGCAGAAAGAAGATGCCACTCTATACTGTCAGGTGAGCTCACGAGAGAAGAATCAAGTTTGTCAACTTACCAGGGAGGAAGAGAGCAGGTCAGATCTCCGGCCGCCGTCGCAGCAGATGACCAAGAAGCGCCTCCGGCTCCTGCCCCTGCCACCGCCGCCGGTAGCCGCGGTGGTCGTGGTGACGGCGGCAGAGAAGCAGAGCGCCATTGGGAATCTTGCATCAACAACAAGCCCCTGCTCGCCGTGGCATCCTGCAGGCGCCTCCTACCGCTGCTGCTCAGGCCGGCCGGCCGCCGGATTCGAGCTCCTCCTCCGGTGGCTGGTGGTGCCGCGTGCTTGGCACAGGAAGTGTGTGTGAGAGAGAGAGAGATGTACGTGGCTGCTGCCTGAGCTGAACGAGAGAGGGAGAGAGAAAGCAGAGAGAGGTGGATTGGGTGGGCAGCAATCCATGGCTGCCGCTTGCCCCTAGTATTCTTCCATGGCTGTGGACGACGCAGCGGTGGGCTCCACGCCGGGGCTCACACGTGGCGCGCTCCCATTCGCTGCCTTGAACATGCATGGATAACGCAGCACCCAATACCCTCACTGACAACAGGGGACCCACCCCCACCACCACACCCAGTTTCTCACACCAGCTACATCAAGGGCTCCCAACAATCATCTAAAAATGACTCTATTTCTGCTGCCGAATTACCAGTGGCTCAAGCAGTCAATTACCAAATGCTTTTACAACGAGTTCATCTAAAAATGATTTTACCACGATGGCACCATTCACATTCAGCAATCATCATGAATGTTACAGCAAGCAAAATTTCCATTTCCATGGGCAACTAAGGAACAGATGTAAGATGTTGGTGGCCACCTCAACTTACTACATAATAATCTCAGCCTCAATCAAGAGCTGCTAAGCTATAGGGTGCACCTAGTTGTGGCCCTGTTTCTTCTTAAATCTAAAATAAATAGGCCCAAATCTGGATGCTATTTTTCTACTTCTGGTATATGCTCATGCACCCCCATAACATGAGGTATAGCAAAGGCTACCAACCAAGATCACTTAACCTCGCTTTTGGTGAAGAAGATGGTCTCTCCGTAGTTTTGTTAGTGGCCGAAGCTTGGGGTGGCGGACAAGACGCTGTCTCCCAAGTTTTCCTGGTGGTGCGAGCTTGAGGCGGCAGAGAAGACGGTCTCTCCCAAGTTTTCCTGGTGGCGTGAGCTTGAGGTGGCGGAGAAGACGGTCTCTCCGAGGTTTTCCTGCTGGCGCGAGCTTGGGGTGGCGCAGAAGACGGTCCCTCCAAAGTTTTGCTCGTACCACGAGCTTGAGGCGGCGGAGAAGGCGGACTCTCCAAAGTTTTGCTCATGGCGCCAGCTTGAGGCGGCGGAGAAGGCGGACTCTCCGAAGTTTTGCTGGTGGCGCGAGCTTGAGGCGGCTGAGAAGGCAGTCCCTCCGAAGTTTTCCTGGTGGCGCAGACCCACTGCCGCGGGCTCTCGATATCGTCGCCGGTCGTCGTCGGCACGTGCCAGCTCCCGGCTTCAGATTCCTGCATCCAAGGACGATAACACCGTTTGTTTCAGCACGTATTCATGAACTACTGATGCTGGCAGAGGGCAATGCGCCTGGCTCAGAGTTAGTTTAGTCACCTGAATGACAATTGAATAAGGAGGCGGCAAGTGGAATGTAGGACCGCGGCCCGAGTACGTTAGCCTGACCTGCATAGAGTTTGCCAGGGTTCTTTAGATCGAAATTTCCAAAGAGATAATTCAGTGTATCCACGACTGATGCATCGACACTGAACCAGGGCTTAAGATGTGTCCGGGCTCTGCAGTAAGAAAATTAACCTGGTGCTTCTCTTTCCATCTTGGGAAGAAACAAGTGCCGAGAAGTTGAAACAAGTGGTCCCGCATCTCATCGTTCGTAACAAGCAATGAACGGCAACTAACTGCTGCATACAGCCAATACCTGCAGCAGAAAAGGAGATAGATGATTTGTAAAGGTGAAAAAGCTAAAGAACAACTCGGGGCTAGAAAAATAAATTCATCAACTGGGGGAGCAGTCATATCCCAAATCCCCGCTTCCACATTTCTCACGATTATCTACTGAATTTAGAAAACAGTAAAGAGCACAACGGTTGCTTCGTTACAGCCTACTACCGGCTCGCTTAAGTAAGGGGTGCAGATAATAATGCATATGTTAAGCAGGAAACATGGGCTCACCAATCATCATTGGAACCAGGAGGAGTAGAATATAGTGCTCCAGCATTTCGCCAACTCTCTATGAGCTTCTGATTCTGTGGTGTTTTTGCAGGGCCACCATTTACTCGGCTCCTATGCAAAACGATCAGCGGCAATTTCTTTGACTTGGTTACTCTCTGAATGCCATTTACAACGGAGTTCACCTACAATAAAAGCATGGTTGCATAGTAGGAGTGTCAGTCGCCTGCATGTCAAAAACAATTGTATCATAGGATTTTGCTCTGCAGGACAACATTCCTTTTACCTGAGAAAAACTGAAAGCTTTGCTATTGTAAAGGCCAACATTAGCAGCATCGATAACAGCATCGAATGGTCCATGGCGATGGAGCCAGTCCTGCAGAGATCAGATAATCAATTAGACAGAGAAGAGAAGCTTCAGATGCAGATATATAAGCAGTTAAATCTCAAGAAACAGAACAAAGGGTCATAAAGGAATCATTCTGTCATGAGAAATAAACTTGCGAAGTACCTCATTAAGGTTACAACTTTCTACAGGTAAAACCTTAAGCAAAGAGGTAAAGCGTGTGCGAACAAATAACATGCTGGCAATCCGAAGTTTTATGGAGCCGCACTGATGGCATGCCAATAATGCTGTATGAAGTTTTATGGCGTGCCAATGACCAACAACAATACTACCTAAATTGCAGCTCTATGCATGGTCCATCTTCAGAAACTCAAGTTAAACAATCAGCTTAATTTGGAGCTAATAACATAATATGCTCTCGCATGGTCCTACTCCTGCTGTGTCAAGCCCCATATGAGCTGAAATTGGTGTGGCTTCTCGGACATTTGTCATAACAAAATGGCTTACAGTAGAAAGTCCAATCAGGCCGAACGAGTTATTTGCATACGGCCACACCAAAATGAAAGCCAAAGAATATAACTTGGTACCGACGGGTGTTATGGGTGTGTTTGGATGCTGCCCAGGCTGGCCCTGCCAACCGTGGGCGTGCCAAAAATTTGGTGCAGGATTCCCTTGCCCGCAAGTTGGCGGAAAATTGAACCGACGAAGCTAACACGGCCAGGGCGAGCCAATTAATTGGCCCTCATCCAAACGCACACCCACGCCTGGTCAACGACCAACTTTTTTGGCTGGGCTGCTCTTGGCTCCAATCCAAACACACCCTATATTCTATGACTCCATTTAAGTTTCTCAGAGCATCCCAATTTCAGATCAGCTTAAACAGTCACGGGCCACAAACAAAATGCCCTTTAAAAGAGTCTAGCACAAAATCCGCTCAAATGCACCATTTCAAAGCTCTTTATAAGCGCTTCATATATGGTGTATACAAAAGAACTATATGCACTAGCATTATGTATAATTATTGGCAACACCGTCATAGGGAGTTCCGGTAAAGATAGAAAGCTACATTTGTAACCTGTGGTGGTCAGAGAATGGACGCTATACCTGAAACCGTACGAAATCGTCCCTGACCTCCCGCTTGCACGCGAGTTCGGCGAGGGACTTGGCAAAGGTCTCTGTCTCGGAAGGATCGATGTCTATGCAGACGAGCTTCTCCCCGCAGCGCTGGCATTTGCCGTTCTTGTCCATCTTGCTCCGGCCGATGTCCCATTGCCCCTTGCCAAGCCAGCCCTGGCCATGCCAGCCACCGCCGCCCTTCACCACGCCTTCCCTGACCTTCCTGGAGTCCCACTTCTCCACGCCGGCCTCTGCCGCGGCGTCCGACCGGAACCAGGCCTCGACCACCTGGGCGGTCGCCTCGCACACCTGCCTGACGAGCGTGCGCGTCCTGTGCAGCACCCTGTACACCTGGTCGGCCCTCCCGGTGTCGGCATTGACCCGGAGCAGAGCGGCGAGCTCCGTCTCCTCGGGCACGACCCCTCCGGCGTCCATGTGGGCCTCGACCTCGGCGGCCCCGTCGGCGTCGCGGGCGTCGCAGTAGGCGAAGAGGGCCGGGCCGTATGAGCGGAGGCGCGGCGGGATGCCGGCGGCGGCCATGCGGCGGACGACGGAGAAGGCCATGGCCGGGTCCCGGACGGCGGCGGCGAGGCGGGCGAGGCTGGTGAGCGTGGCCTCGTTGGGCTCCACGCCCTGCGCCTCCATCGCGGCGAAGATCTCGAAGCCGCGGCGCGCGGCGTCGGCGTCGCCCGGCTCCTCGGCGGCCGCGTTGGAGCAGAGGTAGAGCAGGCAGTTGTAGTGGTGGAGGGCGAGCGGGACGGCGGTGGCTGGGTCGACCGCCGCCTCGTAGAGCTCCAGCGCCGTGGCGAGGTCCGCGTCGCGGGAGCACATATCGAGTCGGTGCTTGAGCAGGCCCTCCGGGGACTCCCGCGCGCGCCGGCGTCGGGCGGCCTTGGTCTCCCCGCCCTGCCCCGTAGGCGTCGGTGCATCAGGGGAGGGCGGAGGAGGGGGGTCGTCGAGGGCCGTGGCGGTGGAGGAGGAGTAGGAGTGGCGGCGGCGGCGGGCGAAGGGGAGGGAGGAGCGGCGCTGGGAGGGGAGGAGGCGGTGTGGGCGGGAGCGGGAGTGGAAGAGGAGGGCGGCCGTGGGGCGGAGGACCCCCGCCGCCGCCGCGAGCCGCATCGCCGGACGGTGGTGGATTGGAGAGGACGACTTATCTGGAAAAAACAATTCTTTTGTTTTCAGGAAGGGCAACTGTCTATCCGTCACTTATCTGAACCTTTGTTCATTCAAATGAAATTCATTGGATTCACTTGATTTTTTTGGATGGTTTCGATTCATATGTGGGGCTCCTCCGATTCGAAGAGAAATCGTCAGACTGATTTCGTTCCTTGGAAGATTTTCCCGACGTACGTGTTTGATTCATAAAATTGTAAAGTTTTTAGGAATTTTTCTTACGAACCGCATCGCAAATATCTTGTTCCTCGTTTATTTGTCCTATAATGTAAAACAGTCGTTGATGCACATGACTGTAGTTTTTGAAACATTTATGTTTTAAAATAAGTGTCGTCGATAGTATTAATTTTGTATTAAATCGGCTACACTTATTTTGTGGTGGCAATAAAATTTAAAAGGACATGATGCTAATCATATGCTTGTTTCTGTTTTCCCATGTTTTAAGAATCTTGTGAGTAAAACAAAAACTTAATAAGATGAAATTTCAATATAGTCACAACTACTATCTGGTTAAAACCTAAAATCCTATATGGTTAAGGCACTTAGGGCATGCTTGGTTGGAAAGTAAGAAAAATACATAGCCAATATTTTGGCATATCAATATTTTGGCATATCCCGACCTATATTGCAGTTTATTGTCTGTAATCTCAAGCTCATTTTTGGCAACACTGCCTATTGTGTGGTCACACGCTTCCATCAAATTTGCCGCACCGAACGAACCACATCCAGTGCTCAAAATGGACCTATTATGGCCCAGCAGAAAAGTCAAGGCTCAGTTTGGATTGGTTCAAAGGTCCGGCGAGCCAAGCCCAAGCCTCTTTCCAAGCTTGTGAAGCTCAACAAAGCTAGTGATTCCTCTCTACTAGGAAGTTGTTGGGCCCTCAAGTGCAAAGGTTTGTAGAAAGAAGCAATTTCCCTCAAGTGACTTCAAGGTTTATCGAACCAACAGGAGATGTGTAATTATAACCAATGATCAGTAAATATAGACACAAACAAAACTTCCTTGTGCTCCCAACATGACTAGCAAGGTTGTCAATCTCACTAGTTTTGCTATTACAAAGGAATTAATGCGCAAGTGTGGAAAGAGTTGATGGAAATAAATAAGAAAGTAGAAACAAGAAATTGAAAGAACGCTAATTGAGGTTGAAAATTTTATCGAAGAAAAAGGATGGGGTCCATAGGTTCACTAGAGGTCTCTCTCAAAAGAAAAACATGGTGTGGTAACAAATCACAGTTGTGTAATGATAAATTGCAATATTTATGAACATGAGTATTCATGGCATAATTAACATATAAGCCTCATGTCCATAAACCCATAGATTGTTATTCAACTGCATCTATAGCTAATACTTCACCGAAGACCGCTACGGAACATGCATCTTAAAGTATTAATTTAAAACATAGTGTTGCAATGAGTATGATGACATGAAATAGATGATATATTGTCTTCACGATGTGTTCAAAGGATAACTATCAACCATGTTTTTATCCCTAGCGGCAACAACACAAATACAAGCCTTTTCCACTTCATGTCACCGCGGTAGCATACTTGCAGGGTTGAACCCAACTATCATACACAATTCCCTCTAAAGATTGAACATTGCTATCTTCATGTGATGAATTGAATCTTCCACTTTGAGATTTTGTTATGTCGGATTGAATATTAGATTTGAGATCACTTGATGTATGTCTTGCATGTGGATACTCATGGTGACAATGGGATGTTCTATTGATTCACTTGATATATGTTTTTATACTCAACTTCCGGCTTCCCGTGGTGACAATGGGGTAATCTATGCATATGGGTTGATACACGTTCTTGTCCTACTTTCTCCGATAGAAATCTTTGGATACTCTTTGAAGTTCTTTGTGTTGGATTGAATATGATGAATCTAAAATTGTTTGATGCATGTCGAATAATTAACCCACGGATACTTGAGGTGAGATTGGAGTATCTATGTGACATTATTATTGATTGATATATATCATAGGTGTTATTCTAGTACGAACTCTAGGGCTGTTTGTGGCACTTATAGGAATAGCTCAATAGAATGATCAGAAAGAATAACTTTGAGGTGGTTCTACTACCTACAACAATTTCATCTTATGTTCTCCGCTAGATATGAACTTTGGAGTGATTTTTATCACACGTTGAGGGGTGATCATATGATTCTATTATGTTAACATTATTGAGAGATCACACTAGTGAAAGTATGAACCCTAGGCCTTATTTCCAAGCATTGCAACACCATTTGTGCTCACTTTTATTACTTGTTACCTTGTTGTCTTTATATTTTCAGATTACAAAAACCTATATCTACTATCCATGCAACACTTGTATCAGCATCTCTTCGCCGAACTAGTTCACCTATAAAATTTGCCATTGTATTGGGTGTGTTGGGGACACAAGAGATTTCCTGTATTTGATTGCATGGTTGTTTGAGAGAGACCATCTTCATCCTACACCTCCCACGAATTGATAAACCTTAGGTCATCCACTTGAGGGAAATTTGATGTTGTCCTACAAAACTGTTGGGGAACGTCGCATGGGAAACAAAAAAGTTCTACGCACACGCAGATCTATCCATGGTGATGAGCATCTACGAGAAGGAGAGTGGATCTACATACCCTTGTAGATCGCTAAGCGGTAAGCGTTAAGAAACACGGTTGGTGTAGTCGAACATCTTCGCGATCCAAATCGCCGAGCGTCCCGCGATCTTATCACGATCCGTCCCGCGATCCAATCACGATCCGTCCCGTGAACTCATCACGATTCGTCCCGCGATCTCATCATGATCTGTCTCACGATCTTGATCACGGTCTGTCCCGCGAACTCATCACGATCCGTTCCGCGATATCATCACGAACCGTCTCGCGATCTCGATCACGGTCCTTCCGATCTAGCGTCGAACGGACGGCACCTCCGCGTTCAGCACACGTACAGCTTGATTACGATCTCCACCTTCTCGATCCAGCAAGAGGGGCGGAGAGGTAGAAGAGTTCTCCGGAAGTGTGATGGCGCTCCGGCGATGATGGTGGAGCTATTCCGGCAGGGCTTCGCCTAAGCACTCCAGAAATCAGATCTAGAGGAGAAAATATGCACTGGTGGAACGGGTAGCACGTGGTCGTAAATTCTGTGCAAAAACCCTCTATTCCACTAGTATATATAGGAGGGAGGGAGAGGAGGCCTTGGCGCAGGGTTGAGCCCCTCCTTGAGTCGGCCGAAGCCAAGGAGGAGGAATCCTACTCCTCCTCCAATCCTAGTAGGAGTAGGACTCTCCCTTTTTGCCTTTTTTTTCCACCCTTTTCTCTTTGGGACTCTTCCACTAGCCGCATGGGCCTGTTGTGGCTATTCCACCAGCCCACTAAGGGCTGGTTAATACTCTCCCACAGCCCATGAAGCCTCTTGGGTCGAAATACCCCTCTCGGAGGTCTCCCGGTACACTACCGATGAGCCCGAAACTTTTCCGGCGACCAAACTGGGACTTCCTATATATGAATCTTACCTCCGGACCATTATGGAGCTCCTAGTGACGTACGGGATCTCATCCGGGACTCCGAACAAACTTCGGTCACCACCATACATAACTCTACACTACCGAAACGTCACCGAACCTTAAGTGTGCAGACCCTACGGGTTCGAGAACTATGTAGACATGACCGAGACACCTCTATGGTCAATAACCAATGGAGGGACCTGGATGTCCACATTGGTTCCTACATATTCTACGAAGATCTTTATCGGTCGAACCTCTATGTCAACGATTCAGTTAATCCCGTATGATGTTCCCTTTGTTCTTCAGTATGTTACTTGCCCGAGATTCGATCGTCGGTATCTCCATACCTTGTTCAACCTCGTTACTGGCAAGTCTTTTTACTCGTTCCATAATACGAGATCCTGCAACTAACAATTAGTCACATTGCTTGCAAGGCTTATTGTGATGTTGTATTACCGAGTGGGCCCCGAGATACCTCTCCGTCACACGGAGTAACAAATCCCAGTCTCGATCTATGCCAACTCAACAGACACCCTCGGAGATACCTATAGAGCATCTTTATAGTCACCTAGTTACGTTGCGACGTTTGATACACACAAGGCACTCCTCCGATGTCCGTGAGTTGCATGATCTCATGGTCATAGGAACATATACTTGACATGCAGAAAACAGTAGCAATAAACTGACACGATCATATGCTACGTTTGTAGTTTGGGTCTTGTCCATCACACCATTCTCCTAATGATGTGATCCCGTTATCAAATGACATCTCATGTCCATGGCTAGGAAACCTTAACCATCTTTTGATCAACGAGCTAGTCTATTAGAGGCATACTAGGGACATGGTTTTGTCTATGTATCCACACATGCATCTAAGTCTCCTATCAATACAATTATAGCCTGGATAATAAACGATTATCATGAACAAGGAAATATGATAATAACTAATTTATTATTGCCTCTAGGGCATATTTCCAACAGTCTCCCACTTGCACTAGAGTCAATAATCTAGTTCACATCACCATGTGATTCGCATTGTTATGAATCTAACACCCAATGAGTTTTGGGGCTCGATCATGCTTTGCATGTGAGAGAGGTCTTATAGTCAACGGGTCTACGACATTCAGATCCGTATGTACTTTGCAAATCTCTATGTCAAACTGTAAACACTGCTACCACACTTCACTAGGTACTATTCCAAATGGCTGATCCACTATACGTATCCAGATTGCTACTACGAGTCATCCGGATTAGTGTTAAAGCTTGCATCGACGTAACTCCTTACGACGAACCCTTTATCACCTCCATAATCGAGAAACAATTCCTTTAGTCTTTTAGTCACTAAGGATAATGTTGACTGCTGTCTAGTGATCCACTCCTGGATCACTTTTGTACCCCTTGACGGACTCATGGCAAGGCACACACAAGTGCGATACACAACACGGCATACTATATAGAGCATATGGCTAAGGCACAGGGGACGACGTTTGTCCTTTCTCTTTCTTCTGCCGTGGTCGAGCTTTGTGTCTCACTCAATTTCACACCTTATAAATCAGGTGAAAACTATTTCTCTGACTGATCCATTTTGAACTCTTTCAAAATCTTGTCAAGGTATGTACTCATTGAAAGTCTCATCAAGCATATTGATCTATCTCTATAGATCTCGATGCTCAACAATTAGGTAGCTTTATCCAGGTCTTCCTTTGAAAATCACTTTCCAAACAACCGTTTATGCTTTCCAAAAATTCTACATCATTTCCGATCAATATGTCATCCACATATACTTATCAGAAATTCTATAGTGCTTCCACTCACTTTATTGTAAATACAAGTTTCTCATAAACTTTGTATAAACTACAAAACTTTGATCACCTTATCAAAGTGTATATTCCAACTCCGAAATGCTTGCTTCAGTCTATAGAAGGATCACTGAAGCTTGCACACCTTTTAGCATCCCTAGGACTGACAAAACCTCCTGGTTGTATCACATACAACCTTTCCTCAAGTAAACCGTTAAGGAAACGATATTTTGACATCCATCTGCCAGATTTCATAATTGAAAAATGCAGCAACTGTTAACATAATTCCAACAGACTTTAGCACCGCTACGAGGCAGAAAGTCTCATCGTAGTCAACTCCTTGAACTTGTCACAACATCTTTGCAACAAGTCGAGCTTTATAAATGGTGACATTTACCATCAGTGTGTGTCTTCATTTTAAAGATCCATTTGTACTCAACGACTTGCCGTCCAATGAGAAAGTCTACCAAAGTCTATACTTGGTTTTCATACATGGATCCTATCTCGGATTTCATGGCCTCCAACCATTTATCGGAATCCGGGTCCATCATCGCTTCTTCATAGCTCGTAGGTTCATCGTTGTCCAACAACATGACCTCCAAGACAGGGTTGTCGTACTACTTAGGAGCAGTACACATCCTTGTCGACCTACGAAGTTTGATAGTAACTTGATCCTGAATCTTCATGATCATCATCATTAACTTCCTCTTCAACTAACGTAGGCTTTACAGAAACATCTTTCTGCGCTGCGCTACTCTCTGGTTGAAAAAAAGTTTAACAACCTCATCAAGTTCTATCTTCCTCCCACTCAATTCTTTCGAGAGAAACTTTTCCTCGAGAAAGGATCTGTTTTAGCAACAAACACTTTGGACTTGGATCTGAGATAGAAGGTTCACCCAACTGTTCTTAGGGTATTTCTATGAAGATGCATTTGTCCGCTTTGGGTTCGACCTCATTAGGTGAAAACATTTTCCACACAAGTGTCACAACCCCAAATATTAAGAAATGAAAGCCTAGGTTTCTATCAAACCATAATTCACATGGTGTCATCTCAACGGATTTAGATGGTGTCCTATTTAAGGTGAATGTAGTTGTATCTAATGCATAACCCCAAAATTATAGTAGTAAAACGATAAGAGACATCATAGCACGCACCATATCCAACAGAGCATGACTATGATGTTCGGACACACCATCACACTATGGTGTTCCAGGTGGCGTTAGTTGTGAAACAAATTTCACATTGTCTGAAGTTGTATGCCAAACTCGTAACTCAGATATTCACCTCCACGATCATATCGCAGTCATTTTTATCTTCTTGTCACAATGATCTTAAACTTCACTCTGAATTTGCTTGAACCTTTCAAACGATTCAGACTTGTGTTTCATTAAGTAAATACACACTATATCTACTTAAATCATTAGTGAAGGTAAGAAAATAACGATATCCACTACACGCTACAAGACTCACTGGATTGCATACATCAACATGTATCATTTCCAATGAATCACTTGCCCGCTCCATCCAACGGGGTTTTTTAGTCATCTTGCCCAAGAGGCATGGTTCGCATGTCTCAACCGATTCAAAATCGAATGAGTCCAAAGATCCATCGGCATGGAGTTTCTTCATGCGCTTTATACCAATATGACATTTAGCGGCAGTGCCACAAGTATGTGGTACTATCATTATTAATTTTGTATCTTTTGACATCAATGTTATGAACATGTGTATGTTGGGGAACGTCACATGGGAAACAAAAAATTTCCTACGCACATGCAAACCTATCCATGGTGATGAGCATCTACGAGAGGGAGAGTGGACCTACGTACCCTTGTAGATCGCTAAGCGGGAAGCGTTAAGAAACGCGGTTGGTGTAGTCGTACTTCTTCGCGATCCAAATGGCCGAGCGTCCCGCGATCTAATCACGAACCGTCCCGCGAACTAATCACGAACCGTCCCGCGATCTCGTCACGATCCGTCCCGCGATCCGATCACGAACATCCCGTGGCCTTGATCACGATCCTTCCGATCTAGTACCGAACGGACGGCACCTCCGCGTTCAGCACACGTGCAGCTTGATGACGATCTCCACCGTCTTGATCCAGCAAGAGGAGGCGGAGAGGAGGAAGAGTTCACCGGCAGCGTGATGGCGCTCCGGCGATGGTGCTGGAGAGATTCCGGTAGGGCTTCGCGTAAGCACTGCTGAAAACCGATCTAGAGGAGCATCGGTGGAACGGGTAGCACGTGGCCGTAAAAACTATTGCAAAACCCTAGCAGTCCACAAGTATATATAGGAGGGAGGGAGAGGCATCCCTTGGCGCAAGGCCAAGGGCCTCTAGGAGTCGGTCGGCCAAGGGGGAGGAGTTCCACTCCTCCTCCAATCCTAGTTGGACTAGGATTGCTCCCTATTGGCCCTTTTTTCACCTTTTTCCTTTAGGCCTTTTACTCCTGGCGCCATGGGACTTTTGTGGCTGTTCCACCAGCCCACTAAGGGCTGGTTATTACTCTCCCACAGCCCATGGTCCCTCTAGGGTCGAAATACCCCTCCCGGAGGTCTCCCGGTACACTACCGATGAGCCCGAAACTTTTCCGGCGACCAAACTGGGACTTCCTATATATGAATCTTTACCTCCGGACCATTCCGAGGCTCCTTGTGACATCCGGGATCTCATCCGGGACTCTGAACAACCTTCGGTCACCACCATACATAACTCTATACTACCGAAACGTCACTGAACCTTAAGTGTGCAGACCCTGCGGGTTCGAGAACTATGTAGACATGACCGAGACACCTCTACGATCAATAACCAATGGCGGGACCTGGACGTCCACATTGGTTCCTACATATTCTACGAAGATCTTTATCGGTCGAACCTCTATGTCAAGGATTCAGTTAATCCCGTATCACATTCCCTTTGTTCTTCGGTATGTTACTTGCCCGAGATTCGATCGTCGGTATCTCCATACCTAGTTCAACCTCGTTACCGGAAAGTCTCTTTACTCGTTCTGTAATACAAGATCCCGCAACTAACAATTAGTCACATTGCTTGCAAGGCTCATTGTGATGTTGTATTACCGAGTGGGCCCCGAGATACCTCTCCGTTACACGGAGTAACAAATCCCAGTCTCGATTCATGCCAACTCAATAGACATCATCGGAGATACCTGTAGAGCACATTTATGGTCACCCAGTTACGTTGTGACGTTTGATACACACAAGGCATTCCTCCGATATCCGTGAGTTGCAAAATCTCATGGTCATAGGAACATATACTTGACATGCAAAAAACAGTAGCAATAAACTGACACGATCATATGCTACGTTTGTAGTTTGGGTCTTGTCCATCACATCATTCTCCTAATGATGTGACCCCGTTATCAAATGACATCACATGTCAATGGCTAGGAAACCCTGACCATGTTTGATCAATGAGCTAGTTCACTAGAGGCATACTAGGGACACAGTGTTGTCTATTTACCCACACTTGCAATGCATTTCCAATCAATACAATTCCAGCATGGATAATAAACGATTATCATGAACAAGGAAATATAATAATAAACACTTTATATATTTCCTCTAGGGCATATTTCCAACCGTGTATTACTACGATCAAGATTTCAACAAACCATTCTCACTGGGTGCATGACCATTGAAGGTATTATTCATGTAAACAGAATAACCATTATTCTCTAACTTAAATGAATAACCGTATTGCAATAAACATGATCTAATCATGTTCATGCTCAACGCAAAACACCAAATAACATTTATTTAGGTTCGTCATTAATCCTGAAGGTAGAGAGAGCATGCGATGTTGATCACATCAACCCAGGAAACATTTCCAATACACATCGTCACTTCACCCTTAGTTAGTTCTCCGTTTATTCCGTAGCTTATACTTCGAGTTAATAACATTTAGTAACTGAACCAGTATCCAATAGTCAGTTGCTACTAGGAGCACTATCAAGGTACACATCAATAACACGTATATCAAATATACTTTTGTCGACGTTGCCAGCCTTCTTATCTACCAAGTATCTAGGGTTGTTCCGCTTCAGCGACCGCTCACCTCATAACAGAAGCACTTAGTCTCGGGTTTGAGTTCAACTTTGGGTTGCTTCACTGGAGCAGCAACTGACTTTCTATTCCATGAAGTTTCCCTCCTTGCTCTTGCCCTTCTCGAAACTAGTGGTTTGATTAACCATCAACACTTGACACACCTTCTTGATTTCTACCTTCGCGGTGTCAAACATCGCGAACAGCTCAGGGATCAATATTTCTATCCCTGGCGTTTTATAGTTCATCACTAAGTTCTAGTAGCTTTAGTGACAGTGACTTGGAGAACTATATCAATCACTATCTTATCTGCAAGATCAACTCCCAGTTGATTCAAGCGATCGTAGCACCCAGACAATCTGAGCACATACTCAATGATTGAGCTATTCTCTTTCATCTTGCAGGCAAAGAATCTTGTTGGAGATCTCATATCTCGCAACACGGGCACGAGCCGGAGATCACAATCTCAGCTCTTAGAAACATCTCATATGTTCCGTGACGTTCAAAACGTTTTCGGAGCCTCAATTCTAAGCCGTAATGCATGACGCACTAAACTATCAAGTAGTCATTAGAACGTGCCTGTCAGATGTTTACAACATCTACAGACGACGCTAGAGGGGTTGGCGCACCGAGCGGTGCATTAAGGACATAAGCCTTCTGTGCAGCAATGAGGACAATCCTCCGATCATGGACCCCGTCCGCAATATTGCTACCATTATCTTTCAACTCTATTTCTCTAGGAACATATAAAAAAATTAAGGGAGCTACAACGTGAGCTAGTAATCTACAACATAAGACACTATTGACTATGTTCATGATAATGAGTTCAATTAATCATATTACTTAAGAACTCCCACTCAAATTGACATCCCTCCGTTCATTTGAGTGATACATGATCCTAATTCACCAACTCAAGTCTGATCATCACGTGAGTTGAGGTGGCTGCAATGGTGAACATCATCATGTTGATCATATCTACTATATGACTCATGTTCGACCTTTCGGTCTCTTGTGTTCCGAGGCCATGTCTGTACATGCTAGGCTCGTCAAGTTTAACCCGAGTGTTCTGCATGTGCAACACTGGCTTGCACCCATTGTATGTGAACGTAGAGTCTATCACACCCGATCATCACGTGGTGTCTCAACACGACAAACTTTCGCAACGGTGCACACTCGGGAAGAACACAATTTATCTTGAAATTAAGTGAGGGATCACCTTATAATGCTACCGTCGTCCTAAGCAAAACAAGGTGCATAAAAAGGATTCACATCACATGCAATTCATAAGTGACATGATATGGCCATGAACTTGTGCTTTTGATCTCCATCTAGAAAGCACCGGTATGATCTCCATTGTCACCGGCATGACACCATGATCTCCATCATCTTGATCTCCATCAACGTGTCGCCATCGGGGTTGTCACGCACTGCATACTTCTACTAATATTGCTACCGTTTAGCGATAAAGTAAAGCATTACATAGCGCTTAATGATTGACACGCAGGTCATACAATAATTAAAGACAACCCTATGGCTCCTGCCGGTTGCCATATTCATCGACATGCAAGTCGTGATAATCTATACATCACATGATCATCTCATACATCACATATATCACATCATGTAATTGGCCATATCATATCACAACATACACCGCAAAAACAAGTTAGACGTTCTCTAATTGTTGTTGCATGTTTTACGTAGCTGCTACAGGTATCTAGCAAGAACAATTCTCATCTACGCAAAAACCACAACGGTGATACACTAGTTGCTTTTCAACCTTCTCAAGGACCGCCTTTATCGGATCCGATCCAACTAAAGTGAGAGAAACTGTCACCCGCAAGCCATCTATGCAACAAGTTGCGGTTGAGGGAACCGGTCTCTCGTAAGCGTACGAGTAATGTTGGTCCGGGACGCTTCATCTTACAATACCGTTAAACCAAAATCCGACCAAGGGAGGAAGCAATCTAAGCATCAACGCCCACAAACCTTTTGTGTTCTACTCGAGATCTCATCGACACATAGACGTAGCTCATGATGCCACTGTTGGGGAACGTCGCATGGGAAACAAAAAAAATTCTACGCACACGCAGATCTATCCATGGTGATGAGCATCTACGAGAGGGAGAGTGGATCTACATATCCTTGTAGATCGCTAAGCGGGAAGCGTTAAGAAACGCGGTTGGTGTAGTCGAACATCTTCGCGATCCAAACCGTCGAGCGTCCCGCGATCTCATCACGATCCGTCCCGCTATCCAATCACGATCCGTCCCGTGAACTCATCACGATCCGTCCCGCGATCTCATCACGATCCGTCTCACGATCTTGATCACGATCTGTCCCGCGAACTCATCACGATCCATTCTGCGATCTCATCACAAACCGTCTCGCGATCTCGATCACGGTCCTTCCAATCTAGCACCGAACGGACGGCACCTCCGCGTTCAGCACACGTACAGCTTGATGACGATCTCCGCCTTCTCGATCCAGCAAGAGGGGCGGAGAGGTAGAAGAGTTCTCCGGAAGCGTGATGGCGCTCCGGTGATGGTGGTGGAGCTATTCCGGCAGGGCTCCGCCTAAGCACTGCAGAAAGCAGATCTAGAGGAGAAACTATGCACTGGTGGAACGGGTAGCACGTGGCCGTAAATTCTGTGCAAAAACCCTCTATTCCACTAGTATATATAGGAGGGTGGGAGAGGAGGCCTTGGTGCAGGACTGAGCCCCTCCTTGAGTCGGCCGAAGCCAAGGAGGAGGAATCCTACTCCTCCTCCAATCCTAGTAGGAGTAGGACTCTCCCTTTTTGCCTTTTTTCCACCCTTTTCTCTTTGGGACTCTTCCCCTAGCCGCATGGGCCTATTGTGGCTATTCCACCAGCCCACTAAGGGCTGGTTAATACTCTCCCACAGCCCATGAAGCCTCTTGGGTCAAAATACCCCTCCCGGAGGTCTCCCGGTACACTACCGGCACTCCTAATACACTACCGATGAGCCCAAAAATTTTCCGGCGACCAAACTGGGACTTCCTATATATGAATCTTTACCTCCGAACCATTCCAGAGCTCCGCGTGATGTCCGGGATCTCATACGGGACTCCGAACAAACTTCGGTCACCACCATACATAACTCTACACTACCGAAACGTCACCAAACCTTAAGTGTGCAGACCCTGCGGGTTCGAGAACTATGTAGACATGACCGAGACATCTCTACGGTCAATAACCAATGGCAGAACTGGATGTCCACATTGGTTCCTACATATTCTACGAAGATCTTTATCGGTCGAACCTCTATGTCAAGGATTCAGTTAATCTCGTATGATATTCCCTTTGTTCTTTGGTATGTTACTTGCCCGAGATTCGATCGTCGGTATCTCCATACCTTGTTCAACCTCGTTACCGGCAAGTCTCTTTACTCGTTCCGTAATACGAGATCCCGCAACTAACAATTAGTCACATTGCTTTCAAGGCTTATTGTGATGTTGTATTACCGAGTGGGCCCCGAGATACCTCTCCGTCACATGGAGTAACAAATCCCAGTCTCGATCCATGCCAACTCAACAGACACCCTCGGAGATACCTGTAGAGCACCTTTATAGTCACCCAGTTACGTTGCGACGTTTGATACACACAAGGCACTCCTCCGATGTCCGTGAGTTGCATGATCTCATGGTCATAGGAACATATACTTGACATGCAGAAAACAGTAGCAATAAACTGACACGATCATATGCTACGTTTGTAGTTTGGGTCTTGTCCATCACATCATTCTCCTAATGATGTGATCCCGTTATCAAATGGCATCTCATGTGCATGGCTAGGAAACCTTAATCATCTTTTGATCAACAAGCTAGTCTATTAGAGGCATACTAGGGACATGGTTTTGTCTATGTATCCACACATGCATCTAAGTCTCCTATCAATACAATTATAGCATGGATAATAAACGATTATCATGAACAAGGAAATATGATAATAACTAATTTATTATTGCCTCTAGGGCATATTTCCAACAAAAACAACATCACCCATACTCCCTGATTGGCACTCCACTCGATGGTGCATGGTTGACTGGATCAATAGAACTAGACCATCGATTTAATTGCTCTTGGATGGTGGGCCAACGGTGCCAAAGAGAGCCTTGAGTGTGGTCGGATGAGACGGTCACGGTGTTTTAATATTAGTCTTCAATCCTACTCCAAAATATTTCCTTGGTTTGATCTCTGCCAACTGATGCATTAAGTGACACATTCATCCAAGCATGACACAAAGCAACGCCTTCGCTTTGTGAGTAGTTTTGAGTCCTTGATCTCTTATTGCTTGCTTGTGTATCCATATGATCTTCAATCTCCTCCTCCACTTTAGTATCATCATCCTGCTCCATCTCTTCCCCTTGAGCAAACCTCAAACCATCATAGTCCAGATCATCAAGGACGAGCACGTGTGACTCCTCAACTGAGACATGAAGTCTACCCCGCATCCATATCCTCTACACTATAATCAACAGAAACAACAAGTCAAACTCCCCACGGAAGCAAGTCATCACCAAATTCTTGGCCAAAATGAAAAGGCAAAAATAATCATCTCTCCAATGTAGTATCGAGCACTTGGTGTCGGAGCTAAATCCGACAGATCCATCGGTGGGGTATCCTAAGCTAGGTGTCTTGGGGTGATGCTAACAAGGACACATTATATACCCATTTTCAGGATCCAAAGGAGATAAAACTCTACGTCATGCTTGTGCTTATTACGTTGTAGTGTATCGAGAGTGCATAGTACCAACCGACTATAAGTTTTCTGTCTAAGATCTGTACAATTGACTAGCCTGACCCCGACTTATATAAGATACCGAGGTCCTATGATTACAAGAGTCCTAGTCGGCTACATCGGTGGAAGGGGAGTCCTCCATGGATACAGAGTCCTTGTTTTGAATGCCAAGGCTTCCAAAGTCCTCTAGAGAACGCCATATGTTCCACCCAATGTGGCCTAGGGTGGAACCGACCTACGGGTCCTTAGCCGGCCCACTAGGCCGAGAACTGACGTGGTGAGAGACCCCTGGACCGGGACACTGTCAGTAGCGGCTAGCTCTCAAATTTTGTTCCCCTAGTCGTTTAAGAGTTTGTTGGTGCGGCTAGCTCTCAAATTTACTCTAAAGGGTTTTAAGAGATTTGCTAGATGTGCTCTAAGTACAGGATAACCCCTTGTTTTAGGTTGATCGCTGTTCTAGTGATGGTTTCACCTATAATGACACACACACACAAAAGCAACAATAATGATCAATATTAGTTACTAGTTTGACGTCACACTTAGAATCACAATTTCTATCTTGACACTTATTAGTAATCTAGAGTAAAAAAAGGACAAATCCAGAATGATTTTTTTAGGGGTTGTAGACTGTCTTGTGAACATCCATAAAGTAAAATATGTGACCATGGGAATATGCGATGAATGGGGCACCGTATATTTTCTCGGGCTTGATGTCAAGCTTCATACCTTTACTGCGGCTCTTTCCAGTTTTTGTGGTCTGAATCCTTTTAAAATTTTGATCACTAATGTGCGCATTGGTTGTGCAAGAATAACACAATCATACTAATGCACATGTATATAATCTTACTATGTTCTAAGGCCTACTACAAGTAAAAATAATGATCAAGATCGTGCACAGATTGAGATTGAAAAACAAAAGTCTCATTTTTGTCCAGTGAGTGAACATTTTCAGAAAAAACTAAATATAAATACACGCATCTCATCAACGAATTTGTGCATCTTATTATCAGCTGTATATGTTAGGCTCAATCTTGCTGAGCCTACTCACCGGTAACAACATGAACAATAATAATCATGCATTACATACATACATCACATACAATGCCTTGCCCTAATTTAAGAACAAAATTGACAGTAACAACATCATCTCAATATGCTATTTCTACACTCATCCCTCTACACAAACACGATGTATATATCAATGGATGCATTGTTCATCCAGATCCCGCTTTTTTAGCTTCGATCAACTCGAAGAAGTATTTGGTCGCCACATGGTCTTCTGCACAAACAGAAGACCTTCATTCTCCTGGGAGTACGACAGCCGGACCTCCCAGTGCAGCGACTTGACGATCGACTCCACCTCGCGTATCGTCTCCATATCGTCCCTGACAATCAGCCTCCCTTCCGGCCTCACTATCCGGTCCACCTCCACAATCACAGACAACAGTTCACACCTACAGCAACATTATTCAGCACTTGAGTCAAACTTTAACTATTGTTCTATCCATAACCATAAGGACGACATGTTTTTCCTCCATATATTGAGCAGGTTAAAAAGCATTTGATCATTCAGTGCTCTGCCCAGACCCTTACCTCTTCTTAATCTTGGAGAAGAGATGGTTCGCGTGCACGAGATCGTAGCTTCTCGGGTAGGTGCTAAACGACTCGCACCAGTCATGGTAGAGTCCAAATAACCCGCGCTCGTATATGATTGGGAGCGTGTCGGGCGAATCAATTGGAACTACATTCATGACCCACACCTTCATGTTTCGCAAAGCTGCTGCAAACCTACATCAGGAAGCAGGTCCCAGGAATTATTAAATGTGATGTACTGCAAACTGATGCAATGTTTTGCTCATAGACTTGCGAAGAACAGTCGACATAAACATTGCTAACACAGATTGACATGGAAGAAAAGTTGATATAAACTGGGTGGCGCTATTTTCATTCTTTTCGATGCTAAAAAAGACCATTGATGTGATGTGGTCGTACCCTCCGTATACGGCTTTCATGTCCATAACGTTTCTGACAGCAGACCAATCAATACCCAGGCCTTCCATGTATGAATTTTGTATCACCCGCTTCCAGTGTTCGTAGTCCGTTTGAAAATCCTCAGGGGCAGGTTTTCCATATACTCCAGTCTCAGAGCTTTTCAGCCAGTAAGGAGGTCTTTCCACCCTCAATGGCCATTCCTCCGGCCACCGTAAACCACGGACGGCGGGGTCTGCGGGCAATTTATGCATACAAGACTGCAATGAAACATTCCTGAAGGGCAATAAGAGAATACATGAACCTAAAATTAGGTACAAGATTCAGTGACCAGCATCAAAGACATAACCTGTTGAGAATGAGAACACTCACCAGGCAGCATCAGGATTATCACTCTCTCCACACAGTGGAGGGTTTGCAGCAGATCTTCCGTCATAGCAGCGGTTGTCCATTGGCTTCTGGAAAATCGCTACTCCCACTCGATTTATCCTATCCTTTACTTTATTGACCAAATTCCAGCACATTGACCTTGTTAGAGCAGACATCGCTGGCAAAGTGCAAAACAATATAGATATTAGAGCAAGAATTCGATATTTCAGTAAACAGTCGAATTGACTGCCGTAACCATCAGTTGATTTACCTTCCCATATCTCGACATCTTCTGGTAGTTTCTGGTACACAGGAGTAGCAGACCACACAAAGTAACCACCAGGCCGTAACAGTCTGTTCAATTCTAGCAAGAGCTTACCGCCTGCCAGACAACACGTATAATTTCAGACAACAGCAACAGAGAGGAACGATGTTGTACAAGAATCTTGTTGTTGTCAAAGAAAGCACCTTCAATATGCCATGGTACCCTACAGCGTGCACAGTGTACAGCATCAAAGACCCTGCCAGGAAATGGGAGCCTTTTGGTACCCATAACCGCTGATATAGCAGGGATTCCTCTCTCGAGGGCAAACTGCACCTGAGCTTCATGCTCATCTTTAGGTGCAAACGACATCGTAAGTGCATCTCTCTCAAATAGATATCCTCCAAAGCTAGCAACTCCACAGCCAACGTCTAGAACTACACGGGTCCGTTTTCCCCATGTCACGTCTTTCTTTGCCTGTTTAGTAGCATCAGATGTGTCAAACAAAGAAGCTCAGTTTCAACTACATTGAGTTCCTAAATCCAGTGTGGTATCTTTTTCGTCATAAGGAAATAACAATCCTATCATGTCAATTACATTTGGTCTGAAACCTTGGACAGCATGTAGGAAACCACAGTTTTCCATAATTTAATTCTACAGAAATTTGTGCACAGCACCTACTCAACGAATCATTCAGATTATCTGACAGTATAGCATGCCTATACCAAGTAATTGTGAAAAACTTATTGCGATAACTATTGTTCACAACACAAAGGGCTCTGAACTTATCAAGTTGCGAGTGATATTTTAACAAATTGTAGCATGCTGAGTGTTAATTACCTCATGAATGAAATCAATGTAATGCAGAGCACCATGCTTGAACTGAGTTCCGCCTCCCGGAAAGACGAGGTGCTCCCCGGAGATATTAACCCAGTTCTGGTGCCCCTTGTACTGCACCAGCTTGGTATGAGGAACATTATTGTACCATATCTGCACCAACAAAACCTCAGTCAGTCAGGTAAACAAGCCATGTCTGAAGAAAGATAACTGAACTCAGGCACCAAAATAAAGAGAATTCAGTTCAGTGTGCAGCTAGAAAGAACCTGGTCTCTGCTCTTCGGCCATCTTATCGGGCTCCGGTAGCCTGGCGGCAGGGGGACGAGGCAGGTCGGGGGCTCCTCGGGGCAATGCCGCTCCCGGTGCTCGTAGTGCTTGTCGCTCCGGAGCTTCCTGATGGCCTCCACGTTGTCGAGGCACGGGATGTAGTCGGCTCCGGCCTCGACGTCGCAGAGCTTCCAGCTGTAGCTCGTCGTCGCCGGGAGACTCGGCGCCGTGGTTCGCTCCTTGGTCTCCGTGTTGGACTCCGCGGCCTGGGTGCGCCACGAGCCCGGCTCCACCGCCGTCTGGTTGAGGAGCTCGGCGTCCTTGGCGTCGGGGAACACCTCGACCACCTCCTTCTTTGCCTCCGGCTTCTCATCCTTGAGCTTCTCATCGGGCTTCTCCTCCGGCTTATCTGCCGCGCTCTGTTTTTCGTCAGCCCCCTTTGCTTTCTCCGTGGAACCCGCCTGCTGCCGCTCTGGCACGGGGGGCTCCTGCTCGTCGGCGGCCTCTTCTTCTCTGGCAACGGCGGGGGGCGCGTTCCCCTCGGCCGGAGCGGCGGCGCGGCGCCATAATGGGGCCTGGAACGGGGAGAAGTCGGCGGGGGTGACGAGCGTGGAGGAGGCCATCCAGACGGCGACCAGGCAGAGCCCGACGAAGGCGGCGACGGCGGGGGCGGAGCAGCAGCAGGAGGAGGAGGAGGAGGAGGAGGCGTGCTGCTGCCGCCGGGCGTCGAGGCGCGTGTGCCCGAGCGCCATTGGCCGGCTGCTTATCGCATCCAGCAATCCGGAGGAGGAAGATCTGGACTGGAGCGTGCCGGATGAATTGAATGGATGATTGAGTGGATCCAGGCAGGCTCGGAAGAAGGAAGAAGAATCGGCGAGGAATCGAGAAGCGCGGCGACGGAAATGGGGAAGAAAAATGCAGCCTTTTTGCTGCTGGCGACGGAATGGAATCGCGGCCGGATCCAGATTTCGTCGGGTCCGGACGCCACGCGACCGCCGCCGCCTGTCCGGCAGAAACCGTGCCCAGTGATAAAAATAAATAAATACTGTACAAAAATAGAGTAAAAAGATCACACATTTCTTCTTTTTTTTAGGGAAAAGATCACACATTTCACCTTCTGTTTTGCGATGAAATTAGTCTACAATTTTTATTTATGGTAGTGAAGCTCTTGAATGTTTCAATGCAATCGTGTCAATCAAAAATATTGATGGTGTTTTTCTTTTACAGAATAAGAGAAGCAACACGCGAGAGTAAATAACACAAACGATACAACTCCGATTTTCTCACACTTTAATTCTTTAGGAGATAATGTGCCAAGACAAATGTATCTCTCTCGTCAAAAGAAAACCACATGAAAATGGAAAAGAGAAGCATTTTCTGATTAATTCATTTTGGGCTTGGCCTTGGCCGGATCCTTAGGATCATAGCCTATGACCGCATACACCGTATGCACGATGTCTCCGACGACCAGCAGGATGGCGGTGACCAAGGCGAGGAACGTCCATGGGCTCATGAAGTACTTGTTGTTGAGGTATGCCCACGCCTGCTAGAGGACAACGCGTGATCGTTTGCCGCGGTAGTGCTGCTCCACGTTCCCCCGCACCTCGCACGGCCCATTCTCCTAGTTCTTGGACACGTCCCTGGTGAGGCCATTGAAGAGCCTCACGACGGCAGCGTCGTCATCGGCGAGGTCGTTCTCCAGGACTTTCTTGTTCACCAGCAAGCGCACGTCCTCGATGGAGTCGATGAGGTCCTTGAGGAATAGCACGTACGCCGTCACGTCATTGCCGGTGCCGACATGCATCACCTCGAACACCATCATGTTGTGGAACTTGTAGGCGGTGGAGTCGTCCAGCTGGACCATGGGCATGTTGAGCCTCCAGTTGTGTAGTTTGATGTCGTCGAGACAACTTGTCTTGTTGGGCATGAATTGGATCCCTGCCTCGGATAGTTTCCACGCCGATCGGGGCACCGCTATCTCCGAAGGCGTGTTACGACGGGAAAGATGTGGTGTCCCCGTCACTATCTTCACGCCCCTATCTCTTTGAATATTATTTTAGGGGGGGAAGGAGGCTTGATCCACGGGCACGCCGATCGGGGCACCGCTATCTCCGAAGGCGTGTTACGACGGGAAAGATGTGGTGTCCCCGTCACTATCTTCACGCCCCTATCTCTTTGAATATTATTTTAGGGGGGGGGGAAGGAGGCTTGATCCACGGGCACGCCGATCGGGGCACCGCTATCTCCGAAGGCGTGTTACGACGGGAAAGATGTGGTGTCCCCGTCACTATCTTCACGCCCCTATCTCTTTGAATATTATTTTAGGGGGGGAAGGAGGCTTGATCCACGGGCACGCCGATCGGGGCACCGCTATCTCCGAAGGCGTGTTACGACGGGAAAGATGTGGTGTCCCCGTCACTATCTTCACGCCCCTATCTCTTTGAATATTATTTTAGGGGGGGGGGGGAAGGAGGCTTGATCCACGGGCACGCCGATCGGGGCACCGCTATCTCCGAAGGCGTGTTACGACGGGAAAGATGTGGTGTCCCCGTCACTATCTTCACGCCCCTGTCTCTTTGAATATTATTTTAGGGGGGGAGGAGGCTTGATCCACGGGCACAACCAGCTTATGAACTTGCGGGGGCCTAAGTTATTTGATTTTGTGTTGTAAACTTCATGAGTGAAGAAAATAGTATAAAAAAATTATCAGGAAATGATGCTTCTAATGCATAATATTCATGCATCATCATATTCAAACATCCCCTTGGCATTGCTTAATAATTAAAAATATATGGTTGTATGCATCGAGTAAATTTGGTCCCTAAAAAAAGCTGGAAAATGTAACAATGTTATATGATGGCATGCGGTACGTAGCCTACAAGTGATGATACGATGTGCCACTCTCCACTGCGAGGATCCTGTGGAGCAACCTTAGTGGCAGCTGGTTCTCGACCATGAGCATGTCACGCTGGACGAACGGCTTGATGTGCTCGATACCATGTCTGCTGATGAAGATGGGGTCACCGTGCGCGTAGTCTCCCGTGGGAATGGAGTCCTTCTTCCTTAGGGTTGTGGCGGTCCTCATCACCTCTAGCAAGAAGCAGCCGTCCATAATCATCATCTCGAGGAACTTGCCCTTGTTCTCACCCCGCCACTCGTTGCCCAAGTCCATGTAGGCGTCCTCCAGCTCCTCGGCCACCTCCTCAATGGCTATGACGAGCTCGGCAAGGTTGGTCTTGCAGCTCTCCCGGCCCTCAACTTGTGTTCCTCCATCGGTTTTAGGTCCTTGTCATCGTGATGGAATGGGCCCAGAGACACTGTACGTGTGCAGCTTGTATACGCTGCCATTGGCGGTTACTTTTTTTAGTAGAGTACGTATATGTGAATATCAATCTTACCTTATTTTTTTTGTGTTGTATTCATCTTCATCCCTAGTCCATTGCTCGATTGGTTCAGCCGGACGGATGCCACGGCAACGAGCGTTCACTATCGACGTACGCGCTCGTTGTGTGCGGCCGGACTTGGTGCCGCAGAATGAACCTGTTGGCTGTGTTGGACACCGGCCGGCCTGGTAGTGGTAGCCACTAGAGAGAGGCCAGAGTGAGGTTCACGTACATACGTACATCTAAGCGCTAGACGCGAACGTAGTGCTGCTTCCGAGCTAGCTTTAATAAAATAAATAAACGGTACATGTATCTAGCTACTTCCCGTGAATTGATGTTGCGTTTTAGGTACGTAGAACAAACACTACAAATTAATTGTCATAATGTAGGAGTATATACTACTCCCTCCGAAACTTATCACGTACGTGCGTTTTAAAATAAATGGCCGCTAAAATATGTTTTAGGTACTTGTATACGTTTTAGGTACATGTATCTACTTCCCGTAAAATAAACGGCACTGACTACAACGGCGAAGCCGGAGCGCAGCATGACGAGACTCCTGACAGGGCGGCCATAGAGCAGGGTTGTAGAACGAGGTCGCGACACACCATGTATGGCACGGCACTAGTGTGACAAGATATACGAGATAGTGGTCGGAGGGGAGAAGATGAGTATGACAGGTGGACCCATGTAGTCAGTGAGGATAGAAAGCGATCCCGGCCGCGATTGTTACTTTCCTCGCGTGTCAAACATGCATAAACTGATCAAAGGTTGATCACGTCTGACCTATTTTATCTCAACCTGTCTTATCGTAGAATTGCACCGGTTAGGCACAAAGATAGATGCATATATGCTTAATTACACTAATACTTAACTTGAGGGAGTGGTGGCAGAGTTGTTTAGGCTTTTTAGACTAGTGTGATTTGTAGAAACCTAATGATAATGCCCACACCTGTGCTAGATTTGCAATTCGCCCACATGCTTCGATCTACGTTTATTCTATTTTGCACGAATCTTGACAGCATGTGACGACGTTTGTGTGCCACATAAGCAATGTCCCGTGGGTGAGCGTTTCCAGTTCACCTGGACGCCCTATATGCGCACACATAACGTGTGGTTGCCACCCCCGACGTGCGGTGGAACTGTCGTCGCGCCTGCACGCCTTGCACGATCGCCTGATCGACTGCAGTCATAAGGAATGGAGGAAGTTTTCCCCACCCCGTGTGTCTCCTCTTCCTATTCCCCCACCCCCTTTCACATTTCACAGCAGTGAACAGTTCACAGGAGACCAACAGCGATTCCGCGACGTAGCTGAGGAGAGGCGGCGGCGGAGGTGTCGTGGGGACTCGTGGCCGACGCTGGAACTCAGGCAACTGGGGCGTCATCGCCGGAGCCTTGATTGCGCTGAGGTAACCGTGCTTTTGATTGATTTCAATCTGCCTCCCCTTCCCCGTTTCTTCCGCTTCGAATCCTCTGAGATTCGAGTGGATTTTGAGGGAGCTCGAGTGCTCCCCATAGGCGGGGAGTCGTCGGTGTGCCAATTGGCCAGCATTAGCAAGCGTTGTTGCCGCGGTGGTGGAAGTCACACCGGCGGGACTCTTCCGTTCCCACACATGAACCCTAGATTTAGGTTGCCCATGCTGAAATGCGTATTTCGTTGTATGTGCAAATAGGGCAACCTCAATCTAATGGCTTATCTACAATTTGCCGCTTTGTTTAATTAGTACATGGCAACTGTCTCTTGAACCCAAATTGCCAGTTGCCGGGACAAATGCCTAATGTGTTTGTAAGTAGCTGTCAACTAGCTCATTACCCCAATACATTGTTCGCCATACCTTTCTGTAGTGTTTGATGGCAATTACCTGGTGTGCTTAGGAGCATACGGCAACTCCAAGTTTACCCCAAGATATTAAGTGTAACATGGCAATTGCCTAGTATACTCTAATTTTCAGGTGTCAACTTCCTCTTTTTATCCAAGATATTATTTGCCATGTCTTCTGTATTGTTACATGGAAATTGCCATGTAAAATGGCACCTTCAACTTACTACAATATTTTCTTTTTTTCATGTCTTTGTAGTGTTACATGGCAACTGCCCATAGCAGGTGGCAATTTCCTCTTTTACTCCAACATATTTTTTGCCATGACTCCTGTAGTGTCAAAGGGCAACTTTGCAGTTTATTTAGTTAGCAGGTGGCACACTAAGGTTTTTGTTTCTGCACGAAAACACATTGACATTTGCCGTATGTATGCTAGTAAACATGGCACTGTTGGGAGACGTAGTAGTAAATCAAAAAAATTCCTACGTTCACCAAGATCTATCTATGGAGAAACCAGCAACGAGAGGGGAGAGATTGCATCTTCATACCTTTGAAGATCGCTAAGAAGAAGCGTTACAAGAACGCGGTTGATGGAGTCGTACTCACAGCGATTCAGGTCGCGGTAGATCCGATCAAGTGCCGAACGGACGGCACCTCCGCGTTCAACACACGTGCAGCCCGGTGACGTCTCCAACACCTTGATCCAGCAAGGAGGAAGGAGAGGTTGGGGAAGGGCTCCAACAGCAGCACGACGGCGTGGTGGTGGTGGAGTAGCAAGGTATTCCGACAGGGCTTCGCCTAAGCGCTGCGGAGGAGGAAAAAGAGAGGTAGGGCTTCGCCGTGAGAGAGAGAGATCAAATCCTCTCTCAAAACATCCAAAACCTCAAGTATATATAGGAGGAGGGACATGGAGGGCTGGCTTGGACTCTACTCCAAAGAGGAGAGGGCCGGCCGAATTAAAGGGAGAGTCCACCTCCCACAAGGGAGGTGGATCTCCTCC
The DNA here is from genome assembly GCA_022496015.1 of Hordeum marinum. NCBI lineage: Eukaryota > Viridiplantae > Streptophyta > Magnoliopsida > Poales > Poaceae > Hordeum > Hordeum marinum. The sequence goes on from CM039673.1 coordinate 585,661,450, forward strand.
TTTTAAATCCTTTTTGCCTTATCTCCTTATCTCCAGCCACATGGGCCCACATAGATGGTCTTGGCCGACCCAATATGGGTTGGCACACCTCCTCTAAGGGCCCATGAGGTCCTTTGGTCGTCACACCCCTCTCGGGGGTCCTCCGGCACCCTCCCGGCACTCCCGGTACACTACCGATGAGCCCGAAAACTTTCCGGTGACCAAAACTGGACTTCCTATATATCAATCTTTACCTCCGGACCATTCCGGAGCTCCTCGTGATGTCCGGGATCTCATCCGGGACTCCGAACAACCTTCGGTAATCACGTATACCTTTTCCCTATAACCCTAGCGTCATCGAACCTTAAGTGTGTAGACCCTATGGGTTCGGGAGACACGCAGACATGACCGAGACACTTCTCCGGCCAATAACCAACAGCGAGATCTGGATACCCATGTTGGCTCCCACGTACTCCACGATGATCTCATCGGATGAACCACGATGTCGGGGATTCAATCAATCCCGTATACAATTCCCTTTGTCTATCGGTATGGTACTTGCCCGAGATTCGATCGTCCGTATCCCTATACCTTGTTCAATCTCGTTACTGGCAAGTCTCTTTACTCGTTCCGTAATACATCATCCCGTGGCTAACTCCTTAGTCACATTGAGCTCATTATGATGATGTCTTACCGAGTGGGCCCAGAGATACCTCTCCGTCACACGGAGTGACAAATCCCAGTCTCGATTCGTGCCAACCCAACAGATACTTTCGGAGATACCCGTAGTGCACCTTTATAGCCACCCAGTTACGTTGTGACGTTTGGCACACCCAAAGCATTCCTACGGTATCCGGGAGTTGCACAATCTCATGGTCTAAGGAAACGATACTTGACATTGAAAAGCTTTAGCAAACGAACTACACGATCTTGTGCTATGCTTAGGATTGGGTCTTGTCCATCACATCATTCTCCTAATGATGTGATCCCGTTATCAACGACATCCAATGTCCATGGCCATGAAACCGTGACCATCTATTGATCAACGAGCTAGCCAACTAGAGGCTTACTAGGGACATGTTGTGGTCTATGTATTCACACATGTATTATGGTTTCCGGTTAACACAATTATAGCATGAACAATAGACAATTATCATGAACAAGGAAATACAATAATAACCATTTTATTATTGCCTCTAGGGCATATTTCCAACAGTCTCCCACTTGCACTAGAGTCAATAATCTAGTTCACATCACCATGTGATTAACACTTACATCACCATGTGATCATATCATCATGTGATTAACACCCAATAAGTTCTGGGGTTTGTTCATGTTCTGCTCGTGAAAGAGGTTTTTAGTCAATGGGTCTGCGACATTCAGATCCGTGTGTACCTTGCAAACTTTCCATGTCATATTTGTAGATACTGCTCCCACGCTCCACTTGGAGCTATTCCAAATGGCTGCTCCACTATACGTAGCCAGATTTCTACTAAGAGTCATCCGGATTGGAGTTAAAGCTTGCATCATCGTAACCCTTTACGATGAACTCTTTATCACCTCCATAATCGAGAAATATTTCCTTAGTTCTCAAGTTACTAAGGATAACTTTGACCATTGTCCAGTGATCCACTCTTGGATTACTCTTGTACCCCTTGACAGACTCATGGCAAGGCACACACAGGTGCGGTACACAGCATGGCATACTATATAGAGCCTATGGCTAAAGCATAGGAGATGACACTCATCTTTTCTTTATCTTCTGCCGTGGTCGGGTATTGAGTCTTACTCAATTTCACACCTTACAATACAGTCAAGAACTCCTTCTTTGACCCATCTATTTTGAACTCCTTCAAAAACTTGTCAAGGTATGTCTTCGTCGAAAAAACTTATCAAGCGAATTGATCTATCCCTATAGATCTTGATGCTCAATAAAATAGTAGCTTTATCTGGGTCTTCCTTTGAAAAAACTCTTTTCAAACAACCCTTCATGCTCTTCCAGAAATTCTACATCATTTCCGATCAATAATATGTCAACTACATATTCTTATAAGAAATTCTATAGTGCTCCCACTCACTTTCTTGCAAATACAAGTTTCTCATAAACTTTGTATAAACTTAAACACTTTGATCACCTCATCAAAGCATATATTCCAACTCCGAGATGCTTGCTCCAGTCCATAGAAGGATCGCTGGAGTTTGCATATTATTAGCATCCTTAGGATTGACAAAACCTTCTAGTTGTATCACATACAACTCTTCCTCATAGAAACCATTACGGAAACCTTGTTTTGTCATCCATCTGCCAGATTTCATAATCGAAAAATGCAGCAACTGCTAACAAAATTTTAATAGACTTTTAGCAACGCTACAGATGAGACAATCTCATCGCAGTCAACTCCTTGAACTTGGCGGAAACTTCTTTGCGACAAGTCGAGCTTTATAAACGGTGACAATTCACCATTAGCGTCTATGTTTATCTCAAAGGTCCATTTGTACTCAATGACCCGCCATTCAACAGGAAAGGCTACCAAAGTCCATACTTGGTTTTCATACATGGATCCTTTCTCGGATTTCATGGCTCCTAGCCATTTGTTGGAATCCGGGCCCACCATCGCTTCTCCATAGTTCGTAGGTTCATCGTTGTCCGACAACATGATTTCCAAGACAGGGTTGTCGTACTACTCAGGAGCAGTACGCGTCCTTGTCGACCTACGAGGTTCGATAGTGACTTGATCCGAAGCTTCATGATCATCATCATTAACTTCCTTTTCAACTGAGTAGGCTCCACAGAAACATCTTTCTGTGTTGCGCTATTCTCTAGTTGAAACAAAGGTTCAACAACCTTATCAAGTTCTATCTTCCTCCCACTCAATTCTTTCGAGAGAAACTCTTTCTCAAGAAAGGACCCGTTCTTAGCAACAAACACCTTTTGCGCTTGGATCTGAGATAGAATGTATACCCAATGTCTCATTAGGGTATTCTATGAAGATGCATTTGTCTGCTTTGGGTTCGAGCTCACTATGTGAAAAACCCATTTTCACATAAGCGTCGCAGCCCCAAATACTAAGAAATGACAACTTAGGCTTCTATCAAACAATAATTCACACGGTGTCATCTCAACAGACTTAGATGGTGCCCTATTAAAGTGAATGGATTTGTCTTTAATGCATAACCCCATAATGATAGTGGTAAAACGATAAGAGACATCATAGTACTCACTATATCCAATAGAGCACGACTATGACGTTCGAACACACCATCACACTATGGTGTTCCAGGAGGCGTGAGCTGTGAAACAATTTCCACATTGTCTAAAATTGCATACCAAACTCGTAACTTAGATATCACCTCCATGATCATATCATAGACATTTATCTTCTTGTCACGATGATCTTTAACTTCACTCTGAAACTCCTTGAACCTTTCAAACATTTCAGATTCGTGTTTCATTAAGTAAATATCCCCATATTTACTCAAATCATCAGTGAAGGTAAAACAACGATATCCACTGTGTGTTTCAACACTCATTGGACCACATACATCAACATGTATTAATTCCAATAAGCCACTTGCCCGCTCCATCATATTGGATGACGGGGTCTCAGTCATCTTGCCCAAGAGGCATGGCTCGCATGTCTCAACCGATTTGAAATCGAGTGAGTCAAAAATCCATCAGCATGGAGTTTCTTTCATGTGATTTATACCAATATGACATTTAGCGGCAGTGCCACAAGTATGTGGTACTATCATTATTAACTTTATATCTTTTGGTACCAACGTTATGAACATGTGTACTACTACGATCATGATTTGATAAACCATTCCGAGTGGGTGCATGACCATTGAAGGCATTATCCATGTAAATAGAATAACCATTATTCTCTAACTTATATGAATAACCGTATTGCACTAATCATGATCTAATCACGTTCATGCTCAACGCAAACACCAAATAACATTTATTTAGGTTTATCACAAATCCCGAAGGTAGAGAGAGCGTGCGATGGTGATCACATCAATCTTGGAAATACTTCCAACACACATCGCCACCTTTCACCTAGCTAGTCTCCGTTTATTCCGTAGCCTTTATTTCGAGTTGCTAACACTTAGCAACATAACCGGTATCCAATACCCAGGTGCTACTAGGAGTACCAGCAAGGTACACATCACTAACACGTATATCAAATATACTTCCATCGACATTACCAGCCTTCTTATCTACCAAGCATCTAGGGTTTTTCCGCTTCAGCGAACATTCTCCTCATAACAGAAGCACTTAGTCTCGGGTTCGGGCTCAACCTTGGATTTCTTCACTAGAGCAACAACTGGCTTGCCATTCCTGAAGTTTTCCCTTCTTGCCCTTGCCCCTTTTGAAACTAGTGGTTTCACTTAACCATCAACACTTGACGCTCCTTCTTGATTTCTACCTTCGTGGTGTCAAACATCACGAACAACTCAGGGATCATCTTATCCATCCCTGGCATGTTATAGTTCATCACGAAGCTCTAGTAGCTTGGTGGCAGTGACTTGGAGAACTGCATTAATCACTATCTCATCTGGAAGATTAACTCCCACTTGATTCAAGTGATTGTAGCACCCAGACAATCTGAGCACACGCTCACCGATTAAGCTATTCTCCTTTATCTTGCAGACAAAGAATCTTGTTGGAGGTATCATACCTCTCAACATAGGCACGAGCCTGAGATCACAATCTCAGCTCCTAGAACATCTCATATGTTCCGTGACGTTCAAAACGTTTTGGAGCCTCAATTCTAAGCCGTAATGCATGACGCATTGAACTATCACGTAGTCACCAAAAAGTGCCTGTCATATGTTCACAACATCTAAAGACAACGCTTGAGGGAGTGGTGCAGTTAGCGGTACATCAAAAACATAAGCTTTCTGTGCAGCAATGAGGACAATCCTCAGATCACGGACCCAGTCCGCATTATTGCTACCATCAACTTTCAACTTACTTTTCTCTAGGATTGTATCAATAAAACTGTGGAGCTACAGCGCGAGCTATCTACGACATAATTTGCAAGGACATTTTTAGACTAAGTTCATGATAATTAAGTTCATTTAATCAAATTATTAATGAACTCCCACTTAGATAGACATCTCTCTAGTATTCCAAGTGATACATGATCCATGTCAACTAGCCCGTGTCCGATCATCACGTGAGACGGACTAGTCATCCATGGTGAACATCTCTATGTTGATCGTATCTTCTATACGACTCATGTTCGACCTTTCGGTCTTCCGTGTTCCGAGGCCATGTCTGTACATGCTAGGCTCGTCAAGTCAACCTAAGTGTTTCGCATGTGTAAATATGGCTTACACCCGTTGTATGCGAACGTTAGAACCTATCACACCCGATCATCACGTGGTGCTTCGGAACGACGATCCTTAGCAACGGTGCACAGTTAGGGTGAACACCTTTCTTGAAATTTTATTGAGAGATCATCTTATTTACTACCGTCGTTCTATGCAAATAAGATGTAAACATGATAAACATCACATGCAATCAATATAGTGACATGATATGGTCAATATCATCTTTCTCCTTTGATCTCCATCTTCGGGGCACCATGATCATCACTGTCACCGGCACGACACCATGATCTCCATCATCATGATCTCCATCATTGTGTCTTCATGTAGTTGTCTCGCCAACTATTACTTCTACTACTACAGCTAACGTTTAGCAATAAAGTAAAGTAATTGCATGGCGTTTATGATTGACACGCAGGTCATACAATAATATAAGACAACTCCTATGGCTCCTGCCGGTTGTCATAGTCATTGACATGCAAGTCGTGAACCCTATTACAAGAACATGATCAATCTCATACATCACAATGCATCACATCACATCCTTTTGGCCATATCACATCACACGGCATATGCTGCAAAAACAAGTTAGACGTCCTCTAATTTGTAGTTGCAAGTTTTTACGTGGTTGCTATAGGTTTCTAGCAAGAACGTTTCTTACCTACGTCAAAACCACAACGTGATATGCCAATTGCTATTTACCCTTCATAAGGACCCTTTTCATCGAATCCAATCCGACTAAGGTGGGAGAGACAAACACCCGCTAGCCACCTTATGCAACTAGTGCATGTCAGACGGTGGAACCGGTCTCACGTAAGCGTACGTGTAAGGTTGGTCCAGGCCGCTTCATCCCACAATACCGTCGAATCAAGATAAGACTAGTAACGGCAAGCATATTAACAAAATCGACGCCCACAACTGCTTTGTGTTCTACTCGTGCATAGATTCTACGCATAGACCTAGCTCATGATGCCACTGTTGAGAGACGTTGTAGTAAATCAAAAAAATTCCTACGTTCACCAAGATCTATCTATGGAGAAACCAGCAACGAGAGGGGAGAGATTGCATCTTCATACCTTTGAAGATCGCTAAGCGGAAGCGTTACAAGAACGCGGTTGATGGAGTCGTACTCGCAGCGATTCAGATCGCGGTAGATCCGATCAAGTGCCGAACGGACGGCACCTCCGCGTTCAACACACGTGCAGCCCGGTGACGTCTCCAACACCTTGATCCAGCAAGGAGGAAGGAGAGGTTGGGGAAGGGCTCCAACAGCAGCACGACGGTGTGGTGGTGGTGGAGTAGCAAGGTATTCCGACAGGGCTTCGCCTAAGCGCTGCGGAGGAGGAAGAAGAGAGGTAGGGCTTCGCCGTGAGAGAGAGAGATCAAATCCTCTCTCAAAACATCCAAAACCTCAAGTATATATAGGAGGAGGGACGTGGAGGGCTGGCTTGGACTCTACTCCAAAGAGGAGAGGGCCGGCCGAATTAAAGGGAGAGTCCACCTCCCACAAGGGAGGTGGATCTCCTCCTTTTAAATCCTTTTTGACTTATCTCCTTATCTCCAGCCACATGGGCCCACATAGATGGTCTTGGCCGACCCAATATGAGCTGGCACACCTCCTCTAAGGGCCCATGAGGTCCTTTGGTCGTCACACCCCTCTCGGGGGTCCTCCGGCACCCTCCCGGCACTCCCGGTACACTACCGATGAGCCCGAAAACTTTCCGGTGACCAAAACTTGACTTCCTATATATCAATCTTTACCTCCGGACCATTCCGGAGCTCCTCGTGACATCCGGGATCTCATCCGGGACTCCGAACAACCTTCGGTAATCACGTATACCTTTTCCCTATAACCCTAGCGTCATCGAACCTTAAGTGTGTAGACCCTACGGGTTCGGGAGACACGCAGACATGACCGAGACACTTCTCCGGCCAATAACCAACAGCGGGATCTGGATACCCATGTTGGCTCCCACGTACTCCACGATGATCTCATCGGATGAACCACGATGTCGGGGATTCAATCAATCCCGTATACAATTCCCTTTGTCTATCGGTATGGTACTTGCCCGAGATTCGATCGTCGGTATCCCTATGCCTTGTTCAATCTCGTTACTGGCAAGTCTTTACTCGTTCCGTAATACATCATCCCGTGGCTAACTCCTTAGTCACATTGAGCTCATTATGATGATGTCTTTGTTGGGGAACGTCGCATGGGAAACAAAATTTTTCCTACGCACACGCAAACCTATCCATGGTGATGAGCATCTACGAGAGGGAGAGTGGATCTACGTACCCTTGTAGATCGCTAAGCGGGAAGCGTTAAGAAATGCGGTTGGTGTAGTCGAACATCTTCGCGATCCAAATCGCCGAGCGTCCCGTGATCTCATCACGATCCGTCCCGCGATCCCATCATGATCCGTCCCGCGATCTCATCACGATCCGTCTCACGATCTTGATCACGATCTGTTCTGCGAACTCATCACGATCCGTCCCGCGATCTCATCACGATCCGTCTCGCGATCTCGATCACGGTCCTTCCGATCTAGCGCCGAACGGACGGCACCTCCGCATTCAGCACACGTGCAGCTTGATGACGATCTCCACCGTCTTGATCCAGCAAGAGGAGGTGGATAGGAGAGAGAGTTCACCGGCAGCGTGACGGCGCTCCGGTGATGGTGGTGGAGCAATTCCGACAGGGCTTCGCCTAAGCACTGCAGAAAACCGATCTAGAGGAGAAGCTGTGCACTAGAGGAACGGGTGGCACGTGGCTGAAAATCTTGTGCCAAAACCCTAAAATCCTCTAGTATATATAGGAGGAGAGGAGGAGGAGGCTTGGCTGCCAAAAAGGCAGCCCTTGGGTCGGCCAAACCAAGGAGGGAGGAGTCCTCCTCCTCCACTCCTAGTAGGATTAGGACTCCTTCCTTATTTGGCCCTTTTTGCCTTTTTCCACCTTTTTCCTTTTGGTATTTTCTTTCCAGCCTCATGGGCTTTGTGTAGGACTTCCACCATCCCACTAAGGGCTGGTATTCATCCTCCTACAGCCCACAAAGCCTCTTGGGTCGAAATACCCCTCCCGGTGGTCTCCCGGTACACTACCGGCACTCCCGGTACACTACCGGATAGCCCGGAACTTTTTCGGCGACCAAACTAGGACTTCCTATATATGAATCTTTACCTCCAGACCATTCCGGAGCTCCTCGTGACATCCGGGATCTCATCCGGGACTCCGAACAACCTTCGGTCACCACCATACATAACTCTACACTACCGAAACGTCATCGAACCTTAAGTGTGCAGACCCTGCGGGTTCGAGAACTATGTAGACATGACCGAGACACCTCTACGGCCAATAACCAATGGCGGGACCTGGACGTCCACATTGGTTCCTACATATTCTACGAAGATCTTCATCGGTCGAACCTCTATGTCAAGGATTCAATCAATCCCGTATAACGTTCCCTTTGTTCTTCGGTATGTTACTTGCCCGAGATTCGATCGTCGGTATCTCCATACCTAGTTCAACCTCGTCACCGGCAAGTCTCTTTACTCGTTCCGTAATGCAAGATCCCGTGGCTAACATATTAGTCACATTGCTTGCAAGGCTTGTTGTGATGTTGCATTACCGAGTGGGCCCTGAGATACCTCTCCGTCACACGGAGTAACAAATCCCAGTCTTGATCCATGCCAACTCAACAGACACCTTCGGAGATACCTGTAGTGCACCTTTATAGTCACCCAGTTACGTTGCGACGTTTGATACACACAAAGTATCCCTCCGGTGTCAGTGAGTTGCATGATCTCATGGTCATAGGAACATATACTTGACATGCGGAAAACAGCAGCAATAAACTGACATGATCATATGCTACGTTTGTAATTTGGGTCTTGTCCATCACATCATTCTCCTAATGATGTGATCCCGTTATCAAATGACATCTCATGTCCATGGCCAGGAAACCTTAACCATCCTTTGATCAATGAGCTAGTCCATTAGAGGCATACTAGGGACATGGTTTTGTCTATGTATCCACACATGCATTTAAGTCTCCGATCAATACAATTATAGCATGGATAATAAACGATTATCATGAACAAGGAAATGTGATAATAACTAATTTATTATTGCCTCTAGGGCATATTTCCAACAGTCTCCCATTTGCACTAGAGTCACCATGTGATTCGCATTGTTATGAATCTAACACCCAATGAGTTTTGGGGCTCGATCATGCTTTGCATGTGAGAGAGGTCTTATAGTCAACGGGTCTGCGATATTCAGATCCGTGTGTACTTTGCAAATGTCTATGTCAAACCGTAAACACTGCTACCACACTCCACTTGGTACTATTTCCAAATGGCTGCTCCACTATACGTATCGAGATTGCTACTACTAGTCATCCGGATAGGTGTTAAAGCTTGCATCGACGTAACTCTTTACGACGAACTCTTTATCACCTCCATAATCAAGAAACATTTCCTTAGTCCTCTGGTTACTAAGGATAATTCCGACCGCTGTCGAGTGATCCACTCCTGGACCACTCTTGTACCCCTTGACAGACTCATGGCAAGGCACACATAGGTGCGGTACACAGCATGGCATAATATAGAGCCTATGGCTAAGGCATAGGGGACGACGTTCGTCCTTTCTCTTTCTTCTGCCGTTGTCGAGCTTTGAGTCTCACTCAACTTCACACCTTACAAATCAGACGAGAACTATTTCTCTAGCTGATCCATTTTGAACTCTTTCAAAATCTTGTCAAGGTATGCACTCATTGAAAGTCTCATCAAGCATCTTGATCTATCTCTATAGATTTTGATGCTCAACAATTAGGTAGCTTTATCCAGGTCTTCCTTTGAAAAACTCTTTTCAAACAACCTTTTATGCCTTCTAGAAATTCTACATTATTTCCGATCAACAATATGTCAACCACATATACTTCTCAGAAACTCTATAGTGCTCCCACTCACTTTATTGCAAATACAAGTTTCTCGTAAACTTTGTATAAACTACAAAAACTTTGATCACCTCATCAAAGTGTATATTCCAACTCTGAGATGCTTGCTTCAGTCCATAGAAGGATCACTAAAGCTTGCTCATCTTTTAGCATCCTTAGGACTGACAAAACCTTCTGGTTGTATCACATACAACCTTTCCTTAAGTAAACCGTTGAGGAAACGATGTTTTGACATCCATCTGCTAGATTTCATAATTGAAAATGCAGCAACTGCTAACATAATTCCAACAGACTTTTAGCATCGCTACGAGTGAGAAAGCCTCATCGCAGTCAACTCCTTGAACTTGTCACAAATGACTTTGCAACAAGTCGAGCTTTACAAATGGTGACATTCACCATCAGTGTCTGTCTTCATTCTAAAGGTCCATTTGTACTCAACGACCTGCCGTCTAACGAGCAAGTCTACCAAGGTCTATACTTGGTTTTCATACATGGATCCTATCTCGGATTTCATGGCCTCTAACAATTTGTCGGAATCCGGGCCCATCATCGCTTCTCCATAGCTCGTAGGTTCATCGTTGTCCAACAACATGATCTCCAAGACAGAGTTGTCGTACCACTTAGGAGCAGCACACATCCTTATCGACCTACGAAGTTCGATAGCAACTTGATCCTGAAGCTTCATGATCATCATCATTAACTTCCTCTTCAACTAACGTAGGCTTCACAGAAACATCTTTCTGCGTTGCGCTACTCTCTGGTTGAACAAAGGTTTAACAACCTCATCAAGTTCTATGTTCCTCCCACTCAATTCTTTCGAGAGAAACATTTCCTCGAGAAAGGATCCGTTTAAGCAACAAACACTTTGCACTAGGATCTAAGATTGAAGGTTCACCCAACCGATCTTAGGGTATTCTATGAAGATGCATTTGTCCGCCTTGGGTTCGACCTCATTAGGTGAAAACATTTTCCACACAAGTGTCACAGCCCAAAATATTAAGAAATGACAGCTTAGGTTTCTATCAAACCGTAATTCACACGGTGTCATCTCAACGGATTTAGATGATGCCCTATTTAAAGTGAATGTAGTTGTCTCTAATGCATAACCCCAAAAATTATAGTAGTAAAACGATAAGAGACATCACAGTATGCACTATATAAATAGAGCATGACAATGATGTTCGGACACACCATCACACCATGGTGTTCCAGGTGGCGTTAGTTGTGAAACAAATTTCACATTGTCTTAAGTTGTATGCCAAACTCGTAACTCAGATATTCACCTCCACGATCATATCGCGGTCATTTTTATCTTCTTGTCACGATGATCTTTAAACTTCACTCTGAATTTGCTTGAACCTTTCAAACGAGTCAGACTTGTGTTTCATTAAGTAAATATACACTATATCTACTCAAATCATTAGTGAAGGTAAGAAAATAACGATATGCACTGCACGCTGCAAGACTCACTAGATTCCATACATCAATATGTATCATTTCCAATGAATCACTTGCCCGCTCCATTCAATGGGGTCCTTTAGTCATCTTGCCCAAGAGGCATGGTTCGCATGCCTCAACCGATTCGAAATCGAATGAGTCCAAGTATCCATCAGCATGGAGTTTCTTCATGCGCTTTATACCAATATGACATTTTGCGGCAGTGCCACAAGTATGTGGTACTATCATTATTTAACTTTGTATCTTTTGACATCAATGTTATGAACATGTGTATTACTACGATCAAGATTTCAACAAACCATTCTCACTGGGTGCATGACCATTGAAGGTATTATTCATGTAAACAGAATAACCATTATTCTCTGACTTAAATGAATAACCGTATTGCAACAAACATGATCTAATCATGTTCATGCTCAATGCAAAACACCAAATAACATTTATTTAGGTTCGTCACTAATCCTGAAGGTAGAGAGAGCGTGCGATGTTGATCACATCAACCTTGGAAACATTTCCAACACACATAGTCACCTCACCCTTAGCTAGTTCTCCGTTTATTCCGCAGCTTTTATTTCGAGTTACTAACATTTAGCAACCGAACCGGTATCCAATACCCAGGTGCTACTAGGAGTACTAGAAAGGTACATATCAATAACTGGTATATCAAATATACTTCTCTCGATGTTGCCAGCCTTCTTATCTACCAAGTATCTAGGGTTGTTCCACTTCAGCGACCTCTCACCTCATAATATAAGCACTTAGTCTCGGGTTTGAGTTCAACTTTGGGTTGCTTCACTAGAGCAGCAACTGACTTGCTATCCATGAAGTTTCCCTCCTTGCTCTTGCCCTTTTCGAAACTAGTGGTTTGATTAACCATCAACACTTGACGCTCCTTCTTGATTTCTACCTTCGCGGTGTCAAACATCGCGAACAGCTCAGGGATCAATACTTCTATCCCTGGTGTTTTATAGTTCATCACTAAGTTCTAGTAGCTTTAGTGACAGTGACTTGGAGAACTATATCAATCACTATCTTATCTGGAAGATCAACTCCCACTTGATTCAAGCGATTGTAGTACCCAGACAATCTGAGTACATGCTCAACGATTGAGCTATTCTCCTTCATCTTGCAGGCAAAGAATCTTGTTGGAGATCTCATATCTCGCAACACAGGCACGAGCTTGAGATCACAATCTCTGCTCCTAGAACATCTCATATGTTCCGTGACGTTCAAAACGTTTCGGAGCCTCAATTCTAAGCCGTAATGCATGACGCACTAAACTATCAAGTAGTCATCGAAACGTGCCTGTCAGATGTTCACAACATCTACAGACAACGCTAGAGGGGGTGGCGCACCAAGCGGTGCATTAAGGACATAAGCCTTCTGTGCAGCAATGAGGACAATCCTCAGATCACGGACCCAGTCCGCAATATTGCTACCAACATCTTTCAACTCTATTTCTCTAGGAACATATAAAAATTTAAGGGAGCTACACCGCGAGCTAGTAATCTACAACATAATTTGCAAAGACACTATTGACTATGTTGATGATAATGAGTTCAATTAATCATATTACTTAAGAACTCCCACTCAAATTGACATCCCTCCGATCATTCGAGTGATACATCCCACTTTGGTCTTTGTTGTCTGCTGGCAGACAACAAAGAGCTTGACCTAGCCAGTGCCATGCCCCGTGGGGCCCACTTTGGTCTTTGTTGTCTGCTGGCAAACGGCAAAGAGCTTGACCTAGCCAGTGCCGTGCCCCGTGGGGCCCACTTTGGTATTTGTTGTCTGCTGGCAGACGGCAAAGAGCTTGACCTAGCCAGTGCCGTGCCCCGTGGGGCCCACTTTGGTCTTTGTTGTCTGCTGGTAGACGGCAAAGAGCTTGACCTAGCTAGTTCCATGCCCCGTGGGGCCCACTTTGGTCTTTGTTGTCTGCTGGCAGACGGCAAAGAGCTTGACCTAGCCAGTGCCGTGCCCCGTGGGGCCCACTTTGGTCTTTGTTGTCTGCTGGCAGACGGCAAAGAGACCTAGCCAGTGCCGTGCCCCGTGGGGCCCACTTTGGTCTTTGTTGTCTGCTGGCAGACGGCAAAGAGCTTGACCTAGCCAGTGCCGTGCCCCGTGGGGCCCACTTTGGTCTTTGTTGTCTGCTGGCAGACGGCAAAGAGCTTGACCTAGCCAGTGCCGTGCCCCGTGGGGCCCACTTTGGTCTGTGTTGTCTGCTGGCAGACGGCAAAGAGCTTGACCTAGCCAGTGCCGTGCCCCGTGGGGCCCACTTTGGTCTTTGTTGTCTGCTGGCAAACGGCAAAGAGCTTGACCTAGCGAGTGCCGTGCCCCGTGGGGCCCACTTTGGTCTTTGTTGTCTGCTGGCAGACGGCAAAGAGCTTGACCTAGCCAGTGCCGTGCCCCGTGGGGCCCACTTTGGTCTTTGTTGTCTGCTGGCAAACGGCAAAGAGCTTGACCTAGCGAGTGCCGTGCCCCGTGGGGCCCACTTTGGTCTTTGTTGTCTGCTGGCAGACGGCAAAGAGCTTGACCTAGCCAGTGCCGTGCCCCGTGGGGCCCACTTTGGTCTTTGTTGTCTGCTGGCAGACGGCAAAGAGCTTGACCTAGCCAGTGCCGTGCCCCGTGGGGCCCACTTTGGTCTTTGTTGTCTGCTGGCAGACGGCAAAGAGCTTGACCTAGCCAGTGCCGTGCCCCGTGGGGCCCACTTTGGTCTTTGTTGTCTGCTCGCAGACGGCAAAGAGCTTGACCTAGCCAGTGCCGTGCCCCGTGGGGCCCACTTTGGTCTTTGTTGTCTGCTGGCAGACGGCAAAGAGCTTGACCTAGCCAGTGCCGTGCCCCGTGGGGCCCACTTTGGTCTTTGTTGTGTGCTGGCAGACGGCAAAGAGCTTGACCTAGCCAGTGCCGTGCCCCGTGGGGCCCAGTTTGGTCTTTGTTGTCTGCTGGCAGACGGCAAAGAGCTTGACCTAGCCAATGCCGTGCCCCGTGGGGCCCAGTTTGGTCTTTGTTGTCTGCTGGCAGACGGCAAAGAGCTTGACCTAGCCAGTGCCGTGCCCCGTGGGGCCCACTTTGGTCTTTGTTGTCTGCTGGCAGACGGCAAAGAGCTTGACCTAGCCAGTGCCGTGCCCCGTGGGGCCCACTTTGGTCTTTGTTGTCTGCTGGCAGACGGCAAAGAGCTTGACCTAGCCAGTGCCGTGCCCCGTGGGGCCCACTTTGGTCTTTGTTGTCTGCTGGCAGACGGCAAAGAGCTTGACCTAGCTAGTGTCGTGCCCCGTGGGGCCCATTTTGGTCTTTGTTGTCTGCTGGCAGACGGCAAAGAGCTTGACCTAGCCAGTGCCGTGCCCCGTGGGGCCCACTTTGGTCTTTGTTGTCTGCTGGCAGACGGCAAAGAGCTTGACCTAGCCAGTGCCGTACCCCGTGGGGCCCACTTTGGTCTTTGTTGTCTGCTGGCAGACGGCAAAGAGCTTGACCTAGCCAGTGCCGTGCCCCGTGGGGCCCACTTTGGTCTTTGTTGTCTGCTGGCAGACGGCAAAGAGCTTGACCTAGCCAGTGCCGTGCCCCGTGGGGCCCACTTTGGTCTTTGTTGTCTGCTGGCAGACGGCAAAGAGCTTGACCTAGCCAGTGCCGTGCCCCGTGGGGCCCACTTTGGTCTTTGTTGTTTGCTGGCAGACGGCAAAGAGCTTGACCTAGCCAGTGCCGTGCCCCGTGGGGCCCACTTTGGTCTTTGTTGTCTGCTGGCAGACGGCAAAGAGCTTGACCTAGCCAGTGCCGTGCCCCGTGGGGCCCAGTTTGGTCTTTGTTGTCTGCTGGCAGATGGCAAAGAGCTTGACCTAGCCAGTGCCGTGCCCCGTGGGGCCCACTTTGGTCTTTGTTGTCTGCTGGCAGACGGCAAAGAGCTTGACCTAGCCAGTGCCGTGCCCCGTGGGGCCCACTTTGGTCTTTGTTGTCTGCTGGCAGACGGCAAAGAGCTTGACCTAGCCAGTGCCGTGCCCCGTGGGGCCCACTTTGGTCTTTGTTGTCTGCTGGCAGACGGCAAAGAGCTTGACCTAGCCAGTGCCGTGCCCCGTGGGGCCCACTTTGGTCTTTGTTGTCTGCTGGCAGACGGCAAAGAGCTTGACCTAGCCAGTGCCGTGCCCCGTGGGGCCCACTTTGGTCTTTGTTGTCTGCTTGTAGACGGCAAAGAGCTTGACCTAGCCAGTGCCGTGCCCCGTGGGGCCCATTTTGGTCTTTGTTGTCTGCTGGCAGACGGCAAAGAGCTTGACCTAGCCAGTGCCGTGCCCCGTGGGGCCCACTTTGGTCTTTGTTGTCTGCTGGCAGACGACAAAGAGCTTGACCTAGCCAGTGCCGTGCCCCGTGGGGCCCACTTTGGTCTTTGTTGTCTGCTGGCAGACGGCAAAGAGCTTGACCTAGCCAGTGCCGTGCCCCGTGGGGCCCACTTTGGTCTTTGTTGTCTGCTGGCAGACGGCAAAGAGCTTGACCTAGCCAGTGCCGTGCCCCGTGGGGCCCACTTTGGTCTTTGTTGTTTGCTGGCAGACGGCAAAGAAGTGCAGATGGCAAAGACCCTCTTTGCCATCAGCTGGTTTTTTGCCGTCTGCTTTGGAAAGACAGATGGCAAAGAACCTCTTTGCCATCAGCTGGCAGACGACAAAGAGCTGGCAGATAGCAAAGTCCCTGATTCCAGTAGTGTTTGCTTTCCCCGTGGAACCCGCCTGCTGCCGCTCAGACACAAGAGGGTCCTGCTCGTCGGCGGTCTCCTCTTCTCTCGCGACGGCGGGGGACACGGGGAAAGCAAAGCGTCCCACCGGCCGAGGGCGTCGCCCACTACACGTATCGTTGAACACGCCACCTCGCTGCATTGAAACACCTTCATTAAACCCGCGTGGCAGCCAAGAAACCTATTCCGGCCACACATCTGTTCATAAGCGGCGCAACATTAAATGCAACGCCGGCCGAGCTCCTCCCGTCCACCCTCTATTTAAACGAGGCCAGACGCCGGGCAAGAATCACACCCCTCCGCCACTCCCCATCTCCTCCGTCACCATTTCCTCAATCTTTCGTTGGCTTCCAAAAAGAAGTTCTCCGACGTACAAGCCGACTGGATGGCCCACCGAGCCCGTCGGATACGAGCGCATGCAAGGCGTTTTAAGTTTTAGGACGCAGAGCAAAAAAAAAAGTGCAACCACAAAACCATGAATAGTTGCATTTATATGGTATTGATTCTGTTGTATTTTGCTCGGAAAGCGGCATAAATTATTTTGCCCCCGAAAACTTCATGTGAGTATTATGCTAGACCATGTATCTATATACCTCGTAATAAAAGGGCTATTTATTCTGGCGGTACGTCATTACAAAATATTACACTCAATGCCCTATAAGTTAAAGATGGTTAGGTTCAATACATCAGCCATTGTCTTTGGTTCATATAAAGCTACACCCTTAAATATCACATGCACACGCTGTTGCCGAGTGGCTAGATCGTTTAGAAGCCATCTGGGAGACCAGAGTTTCAGTCCCGTTACTCCTTTATTTCTTTGCTTTTCTCTCTAATTTTTCGTTAGCGTACAATAGAGTTGCATCGCCCGAGGATCGCTTAGTAGATGGGCTGCACCGTGTGTAATTTCAGCGCATCTACTATCCCTTTTTTGGTAGATTTAAATATTTCTCGAAGTATTCTTATTTTTAAACTGCAACTTTTAACAAAAAGGAATTATATATGAAAATCCCTCATAAAAATGTGTAAATTTCAAATATGCTATTATCATCATGTTTCTCATTTCTAATTTTTTCTTTAGGATGTGCGCTTAAATAATACTTTTATTTATATGATATATTTTGAAAATGCATATTATATAAGTTTTCTATCCATTTAAATTGGCTAGATATAATAGTTTGATGCTCTAAAAAAACTATTATTGGCACCATATGCTAAAGGTTGTTACCACATGCACATAATCATCCTCTTTATTTTGGCGAGTGCACAATAACCAACCCATACAGATGCTGTACTCTAAATTACTCATAAGAGCTTTATGTAAACCAATGGCTTAACGCAGAATAGTGTCTATAAATATGTTTTTAAGAATATCAATTACTCATAAGAGCTTTATGTAAACCAATGGCCGGTTTGCTTTTTGACAGCGGTTTGCTTCGTGTAGGAGTCCTACCCCCACATGACCCATTGGCCTCGATTCCCATCCTGATGTAGGACTGAGAGATGGAGTAGTCCTGGCCCAACAAATCCGAGTTGTACTGGAATAAATTTTACTTAGCTTGGTAGGACTCGGATTGAGGTGTTGTCTTTTTATATAATGGGCAACGCAGACCAAGTTGATTCTCTTGTCTTTGTGCGTAGCAACACACAAGCACCGAGAGTTTTTAGTCCGTTCTCGCCAGGGCGGCCGACCGCACAGCGACATTGGTCATAGATAGATAGAAATCATCAAGGCAATATATTCTTCCATGGCGGACAAGCAGGCCGTCTTGGGAGACGAGTTGGTGGCTGACGAGATCCTCGCCCGCCTGCCGGCCCACTGCGCTGTGCGCTGCATCATCCTTTGAAAGCGCTTCCAACAACTCGTAAGAAGCTCGCACTTCTGGCTTCGTCACTGCCGACTTGGCGCACCGGGCCTCCAACTCCCCCATGCCGCTTGCCTCTACGAACATGAGCTCTCGGCCAGTGCTAGGACCTTCTACTTCCATGTTGTCGGCCCCGCGTTGGCCACCTTGAAGCACACCGTTACAGTCCACCGCTTTGGTGAATACATCAACACGTGTAACGGGCTAGTCCTCCTCGACGATGGGCGAGGGCGGCTGTCATCCGTCGGTGGTCTTGTTTTCAACCCGGCCACCAAGGAGGAGGTATGCCTGTCAGTGCCATTGCCCCCACCCGCTGGCAAGGAGGGTGAGAGCCACCCGCACCGCCGATTCTTAGGGTTTGCGTACGCGTCATCGAGCAAGGTCTACAAGGCTCTTATCTATGAGGTGGACAGCCATGGCACAAAGTTGATGGTGGTATCAATATCACTGGGATGCCAGCAAGAGCCGAGGACATTGTTCTCATACGACGAGGTGCCGATTTGCCCCCGAAGTCTACACATGGGCGACGGCAAAATCTACATCCTTTTAGACAACATGAACGTGTTCGAGCACTACCCGGCGTTGCTGCTTGCTTTTGACGCCAATGACGAGATCATCACCAACATTGCTCTCCCGTACAAGGAGTTACACGTCTCATTTCACAATATGTTGGTGGTTTGTGGCCGCCCGTGCATCTACAAGGACAAGGGCCAAGACACGGTGCTCTGGTTACTCACCCCGGATCACCGGTGGGAGCGGCGCTACATCCTGGTCAAGCAAAGCCCTCACTGTTTGTCAGTCGCCTGGGACTGCGGAGGTGGCCTCTTGTTTGCCAGGTTTGCCAGCGATGCCTACTTGTACAACCTCAACGTTGGCGAGGTAGCTGAGGACGAGGAACAAGGTGGCGGAACAAGGCTGTCGGCCATCGGCTCAACGAGAATCCAATATGAAACCCCAGAGTCATTCAAATATACCACCATTTTTGACACGGATCTATGGGATTACCATCCGACACTCATATCACCAGCAAGCATCTTCGGCGATGCTGCATTGATCTCAAGCCATTGTGAGATCAGTGATGTTGCACCAAACCATGAGTTGGCTGGGACGTTTGTGGAGATGACCCGGAAGTTGATCATAGATCCGGCGACGCAGATGCTCTCTAGCATCTAGATCAGCAGGTTCCTCATATGGTCAGCCAGAGTGATGACGAGTGATGTTGTCCTCCGTTGGCAGAAGGCAGGCGGAGCCGACACGGTGAGCAAGTAGAGAATTGGAGATGGGAGCAGCTGGGAGGAACATATCTAATATGAAAAAGTCAATATTGTATATCTATACGTCATTTCGTTCAAATTGAGTTGTTGCAAGACATAGCAAAGTGCCATGAAACACAAATTTAAATAACGCTGAAGGGTCAATGTTGAGTTGAAATCTTTGAAGCATCTTTTGAATTCATCGGTTTCTCTATCAAGATATCCATAGATTTTTATACAAGTCTTAGCAGCAAATGCTAAGCAACTGGCGTGAAGTAGGACATTGCATTTTTTTTTCCGAGAACACCTCGAGAGGGGCATGGGGTTCCTGCATTTCATTAAGAAGAAGAGAGTTGGTCCAGTTTATAAGAAAAATCGGACCCAAAAACATAACATTCTCGGTTAATCAAGGAAAACCGAATGAAAAAAGAAAACGAAAAAAGAGGCACTGGAACTTGGGGTAAGGGCAAGACAAAAAAAGCATCAAGGGATATTGACGGAGCGAGACACCTGCGCGCCTAGGCCTCTAAGAATCATGTGCTAACATTATCTTGTGAAAAACATCCCGAGAGGTCCAACTTTGACTTCCCCGCGATCCTCGCCAAAGAGCTCAACGCCACTTTAAGCTTCTGGTTTTACCTAGCAAGGTAAAACATAAATATAAGTAGAATCCCGCTCCTTGTGTGTGTGGATTTAACTTGCAGTTTAAACAAACACAATGTATGACCTTCTAACTTGCAGTAATCAAATTATGTCTGGTGCGCAAACACTCCCTAAACATCAGTTTGAAGTGTTTTCTCTTACCGGCAAAATATTATTTTTTTATTTTGCGACGAAAATGGTTATAGGTAATAAAACTGAGCATTTGTAAATTATAACAAGTGAGTTTGTTCAGGTATAAACCAAGATTGCAGTCATTCTGGCTTGTCTCTAAATAACAGTTTTACATGCAGATGAGTAGCGCTAGTGGAGAAGTGCATCCATGAACCCAGGGGCATCTGCATCCATGAACCCAGGAAATGCACTCTCTAGTGCGGCAAAGAAGGAGAAAGGAGATTCTACGGTGCATGGGAGGTCCCGTGCCTTCTAACTTGCAGTCAATCTCTCTCTTCCTTTACTGCTTCTTACTCCACTCACCCATGCCTTGTTCATTTGATTTTGAAGTTTGAATCTTATTTATCTATTGAATCAAAAGTCTAATTTATAATTTGTATTTGTCAGTGTGTTCCTTGCAATTAATACTTTGAAATAAGACCACCCTTGAATACATTTGGACAGTTTTAAAAATTGAAATCTGAGACATGATAAAACTCTGAAATATATTACAAACATGGTAAAAATCATAATTTTTTACAACAAACTTGCTCAAGTGTTACGCACGCGTAATTGTTTTTGCGAAGAAAAGCCTGGCACGGTATTGTTGGCGAAGAAAACAAAATCAGCACTATATGAGAGTCACTCTATATATTATTGGAAAAATTATTGTTTTCTCTTAGATTTTCTATGCAGTTCTTTGTCGAAAGTCTTATACGAGTACACAAGTAGGTCAAGTTTGTTCGAAAGAAGTTTTGAAGATTTTTGACCTTTTCCTAAATTTCTAGAAAAATCAAAGATTTTTTTTACCAGTTTCATCATGTTTTAGAACATAAATTTTAATTTTTGTCAAAATATATTCAAGATTGATTTTGTTTGGAATGCTTCATTATGAGAAATGCAAATATGCAACCTGGTGATAAATTTGACTTCGTGTTCAGAAGATAAAATCGATACAATCTTTGAATCATATGAAAAAACATAGGTCAGTTGCACTGTCTAGCACGAATCACAGCATAACAATCAATGGCTGGACCATGCACGGGACCTCCCGTGCACGGTAGTTAATCCAGTCTCCGCAAAGAAGTACATGTAACATGTCAGTCCTGGCTCACATAGCCAAAGAAAGTAAAAAAATCTGAAAAGATAAGGAGCAAGACATAACGCAAACTGATGCACAATTAAAATGGAAGTGGAAACGAAGCTGCTACAGAATGCAACCCAAGTAGGAAAGAATTCTTTGAGTAGGGGAGGGGGGAAGAACCGTTCAGGGAAGACATATAAGAAGGTGGCGAGGGCGGACAGAGTTGAAGGTTCGGAGAGGAGGAGAGAGAAGATTCTAGGAGCAAAGAGGAGTAGGGTGGGGGAGGATGAGACTATCGAGGGGAAGAAGGGGAGGACTGAGGGTATTGTGGCCAGCGTGGAGGAGGCAGAGAAGTGTGAGAAGGAGTCGGAAGATACAAACAATATATCGGCCGGGCTGTCCGAGCAGCCCTGCCGAGAGCAATGAAAATTGTCAGCTGGAACTGCCGGGGTCTCGGGAATGGCCCGGCAGTTCGTAGCCTCCTCGAGATGGGAAGAACGGAGGTGCCCGACATTTTGTTCCTAGCTGAGACAAAACTCTCAGTTAAGGAGCTGGAGAGGTTTAGGTGGATGCTGGGCCTAGTTCATATGAATGCTTGGAACCCAGAAGGGAGGAGTCGTGGAGTTGCTTTGTTCTGGAGGAGGGGTGTGAATGTGGCGTTGAGATCGTATGGGAGGAGGCACGTAGATGTGGACGTAACGGAGGAGAATGGCCAAGTCTGGAGGTTAACGGGGGTGTACGGAGAGTCGGTGGTGGAGAGAAAGAAGGAGACATGGAGGACACTCAATATTCCAGGACAACAGCACCAAGCGGGAAGACCATGGTTGTGTCTCGGAGATTTTAACGAGATCCTTACATGTGATGAAAAAAGTGGGGGTGGGGGTGGGGCTCGGCCCCAACATTGCATGGACAAATTCAGAGAAGCTTTGGTGGGGTGCGAACTAATGGACATTGGCTACGATGGGGATAAATATACATGACGTAATCATAGCAAAGTGTTGTCATCGTACATATGCGAGCATGTTGATCGGGCCACTGCTAACAGCGAATGGTGTGGGTGCTTCCTAGATTTCTCGGTGGTTAATGGGAACCCACGTCATTCTGACCATCGGCCTGTGATTGTATGCACAACGGGAGGAGGACAGATAACGAAGGGAGGTGATCGTAGCTTCAGATTCGAGGCCTGGTGGCTCCAGGAGGATAGCTGTGCTGAAGTAGTTCAAACAGCCTGGGAGGAAGGCTTAATCACCGAAGGAGGGGATGTGAGCTCGGCTATGAGGAATGTGGCTGGACGCCTGTGGCGGTGGCAGAAGGAAGTGGTGGGAGAATTACAAGGAAGACTGAAGAAGGCCCGTGAGGCACTGGAGATCTGTATGAGGGCTCCTATCTCAGAAGAGAAAGTCAGGGAAGAGGCACGACTGAGGTGTCTTGTGCAAGACCTGGAGGAGAAGATAGAAACGAAGGCAAAGCAAAGATCACATATTACCTGGCTGAAAAGTGGAAATAGGAATACAAAATATTTTATGGCGTTCGCGTCGACGAGGAAGAAAGCTAATAGAGTTAAGGAGCTACGAAGGGAGGATGGGACGGTGGTGAAGGGGGGAGAGGAGTTGACTAATTTTGTTTGCTCATTTTTTCAGGATCTGTTTACTTAATCTTGGCAGGATCAAGGATTTGCGCCCTATCAGCCTATGCAATGTTCTATACAAGCTCATTTCCAAGGTCATCGCCAACCGGCTGAAACTGGTCCTCCCGGACATCATCTCACAGAACCAGAGCGCGTTTGTACCGGGTAGATTGATAACGGATAATGTGCTCGTGGCGTATGAGCTATCTCACTTTCTACTGAATAAAAAGAAGGGCAAGGAGGGATATGCAGAAGTTAAAGGGGACATGAGTAAAGCCTATGATCGAGTGGAATGGGACTTCCTAGAGGCTATGCTAAGGAAGTTAGGGTTTAGAAGCCATTGGGTGGAGCTAGTCATGCGGTGTGTGACCTCGATCAGGTACCAAATCAAACTAAATGGCTCGCTAACACCACAGTTTAGTCCATCACGTGGCTTACGACAGGGAGATCCAATTTCTCCGTATCTCTTTGTAATCTGCGCGGAGGGGCTCTCAGCCTTATTACATGATGCAGAGCAAAATGGACGGCTTAGTGGGGTTTAGATCTGCCAGGCAGCGCCAGTGGTGTCACATTTATTCTTTGATGATGATTCAATCTTACTGATGAAGGCAGACTGCAGAGAGGCTGAAGCGCCGAGGGATGTTCTTGAGCTCTATGAGAATTGCTCAGGCCAATGCATCAATACAGAGAAGTCAGCCATGATGTTTAGTCCGAACACCGCGGATAATGCCCGTGCAGCAATAAAAGGGGTGTTGCAGATTCAGAGCGAGTCCTGGAATGATAAGTATCTTGGCCTCCCGGTACATGTTGGCAAATCTAAGATAAAGGCATTTGCATATATTAAAGGAGCTATGGCCGTACGTGTGTATGGGTGGCAGGAGAAATTGATAGCAAAAGTAGGGAAGGAGACCCTGGTGAAAGCTGTAGCGCAGGCCATCCCGACGTTTGCCATGTCTTGTTTCTTCCTGACCAAAACCTTCTGCCAAGAGCTCTGTACGCTGCTAGGCAAGTATTGGTGGAGCCAACAGGAGAAAGAGAACACCCTACACTGGATAAGCTGGCAAAAACTTACACAATGTAAAGCCCAAGGGGGACTTGGGTTCAGAGATATGTACGGGTTTAACATTGCCATGTTGTCAAGACAAATCTGGCGCTTGATTCAGCACCCTGACACTCTCTGTGCACGTGTCCTCAAGGCTAGATATTTCCCGCATACACATGTGTTGGAGGCGAGGCCGAGGAATGGTATATCTTACACATGGCGGAGTTTGCTCCATGGTTTGGACCTAGTGAAAGAAGGGTACATTTGGCGAATTGGTGATGGGACGCAGGTTAGAATCTGGAGTGACCCATGGATCCCCCGACCGTGGTCTAGGCGAATCATCACACCCAGAAATGGTAACCTGCTGGAGTTCGTGAGTGATTTAATCAGCCCAATCACAGGGGGGTGGGACGAGCAGCTAATCAGGGACACTTTCTGGCCGGATGATGTGAGGAACATCCTACAGATTCCAATCCGGGATGGGGTGCCGGATTTTATAGCATGGCAATACGACACTAAAGGACTGCACTCTGTCAAGAGTGCTTATAAACTGCATGTCCATCTCGAGAAATAGGTGAAAGATGGGCGGTGTTGGTAATAGCTCAACAATGGCTGGTAACTTGAACTCCTACAGGGATGATTCGTGGAAACGCTTATGGAAATTGCCATGTCCCAGGAACATTCAAATGTTTATTTGGAGGATCAAGCACGAGTCACTTGCCTTGAGAACAAACCTTGTTAGCAGGGGAGTTCCAGTCGAGGATGCATCCTGCTTCTTTTGTGGCAAGGCAGAGGAGGACGGAGCTCATTTATTTATCAAATGCAAGTCCGTTAAGGAAGTATAGAGGGAGCTAGCTTTGGAAAAAGAAAGGATCGAGCTGGAGGAAGTAACGTCTGTGCACGCAATGCTTGATTACCTCTGGGCTCTAGATGAAAATAAACGCCTACTCATCCTGACTTTCTGGTGGTTTTGGTGGTCCAACCATAACAGGCTCAGGGAAGGAGAGAGCCCGACGTCTGCACTGGAGACGGCCCGACGTACACGCTCCAGCGTCTTGGAGTATCAGCAGATATTTACCTCTCCAGCGGCCAAGCTATCCACCAGGCAATGGCGGCCACCGACTGATGACATGGTTAAAATCAATTTCGACGGATCCTTTGTTCCGGGGGACACACACGCGGGTTGTGGCTTATCTGGCTATTCAGTTTTTTGTAATCTGGTTCCTTTGGAACGTAGTTGGACTCACATACTATTTGTTTTTCGCAAGTTTAATAAAATGGCCGCATGCTGATGCAAAGGCCACGGGTAACCCTCCTTTTCTAAAAAAAAAAATCTTTGCCTGTGCTGGGAGGCAGGAGAACGTCTGGGATGCTTTCGCCGCAGAGGTCCACGCCATGGCACATGCAGTTGCCACGGCTGCTGATATGGGTATGATCCGGGTGGCTTTTGAGACATATTCCCAGCTGCTAACCGATGCCCTGGACACTACCAGAATAACAGCTTACGCCGACAGCCTAATCTACGCCGACGGCCCCCGTCGGAATAGAGAGAGGTATGCCAATGGCCTAGGCGAAGCCGTCGGTGTAGAAAAGTCGTCGGCGTACCTAGAGATATGCCTACGGTGGCCGTCGGCGCAGCCAGACCGTCGGCATATCGTAATATATGCCTATAGTGTCCGTTAGCATAGCCGGGCCGTCGGTATAGATGTGGGCCCGGCGAGCCTTCGTCCAATGGGAGTCTGACGGCGGCCGTTGGCGTAGGTGTGGTCCACGTCACCGATTCGCGACGCGTGCCACGTCATCGATCCGAGGCCTGCCGTCGATCCGTGGGCAAACCTATGCCGACGGCTTTGCCGTCGGCATAGCTTTGTTTTATCTATTTTTACTTATTTTTGTACTTTAGTTTTTTTCTAAATTAATTTTGATTAACTTAAATGTGCCTTGTCTAAACATAAACATACATAATAAATTATATATAGATTTGTGTTGACTTTTTCATATATTATGTATATGTAGTTTGTATTTGTTTTCGAGTATGTTAGTAATGTGACCACATGTTCTTTTGCATATAGCTTCCTATACTTTATTAAAATGAGAAAAGTTCACATTTCAACCCCAAACTAACCAGCCGGTTTGATTTACAACCCTGAACTACGAAACCGGCCAAAATATACCTCCAACTAACCACGAGGTTCAAAACTCAACCCCGAACTCTGAAAACAGGCCAGGATTCAACCCTCCTCTCACTGTTCACCGGTTTTTCGCTTGGTTGACCTGGTCGTATGAAGGGGGGAAACGGCCACATCGGGCAAACACAAAGGGAATATTGCAGTGGGTTGGGCCCGGACCATGTTCGGGGGTGTAGCTATGGGTTGGACTATCACAACCAGGTGAAAAGGTCCATCGGTCAAACCCCGTCCGGTGAAAGTCAAAGGCGTAGATCCGCCGGTCAACTATGACATGGTTAGACGAAACGGTGTACTTGGGGGTAGCTACGCCACCAGGTCTTGCGCTGGGCCCTCTTACAGGTCTAGAAGCGTGGTGGCAGGTGCAAGCACCCGGCACCCGGCTCCGTAGTGTGACCCCCCCTCACGGACGTCGCTGCCGCCGTCGCACGGAGGGGGGAAACGGTCACGTCTGGCAGACACGGAGAGAATCTTGCGGTGTGTTGGGGCCGGACCTTGATCATAAGCGTGCCTATGGGCTGGACTATCACAACCAGGTGAAAAGATCCATCGGTCAAACCATGTATGGCAAAAGTAAAAGGCCTAGATCTGTCGGTCAACTATGCCATGGTTAGATGGGACGGTGTACTTGGGAGGTAGCTATGCCGACAGGTGTTGCACTGGGCCCGCTTACACGTCTGGAAGCATGGTGGCAGGTGCAAGCACCAGGCACGTGACTCGTGGGTAAAATTTGCAGGCTTTGTCATGGTTAGACGGGACGGGGGACCTGGGGGTGGCAATGCCGCCAGGTATTGCCCTTGGCCCTCTTACATTGGGAAAATGTGGCATCGGGTCGACACCGAGGGATCATGCGGTGGGTTTGGCCCGGACCTTGTGCTAAGATGTTCCTATGTGCTCGCCTATCACAGCGAGGTGAAAATGTCGCTTGGTCAAACCCCGTCCGGTGAAAGTCAAAGGGGTAGATTCGTTCGGTCAACATTGTCAGGGGTTAGATAGGATGGGGGACCTGGGGGTGGCAATGCCGCCAGGTCTTTCTCTCGGCCCTCTTATGTTCGGAAACTGTCGCATCGGGTCGATACCGAGGGAATCTTGCGGTGGGTTGGGCCCGGACCTTGTGCTAAGATGTTGCTATTGGCTGGCCTATCACAGCCACGTGAAAATGTCCCTCGGTCAAACCCCGTCCGGTGAAAGTCAAAGGGGTAGATCCGTTCGGTCAACAGTGTCACGGTTAGATGGGACGAGGGACCTTGGGGGTGGTAATGCCGCCAGGTCTTGCCCTGGGCCCTCTTACATTGGGAAAATTTGGCATCGGGTCGACACCGAGGGAATCTTGCGGTGGGTTGGGCCCGGACCTTGTGCTAAGATGTTGCTATGGGATGGCCTATCACGGCCAGGTGAAAATGTCCCTCGGTCAAACCCCGTCCGGTGAAAGTCAAAGGGGTAGATCCATTCGGTTAACAGTGTGAGGAGTTAGACGGGACGGGGGACCTAGGGGGTGGCAATGCCGCCAGGTCTTGCCCTGGGCCCTCTTATGTTCGGAAACTGTCGCATCGGGTCAATACTGAGGGAATCTTGTGGTGGGTTGGGCCCGACCTTGTGCTAAGATGTTGCTATGGGCTGGCTTATCACAGCCAGGTGAAAATGTCCCTCGGTCAAACCTTGTCCGGTGAAAGTCAAAGGGGTAGATCCGTTTGGTCAACAGTGTCAGGGTTAGACGAGACGAGGACCTGGGGGTGGCAATGCCGCCAGGTCTTGCCCTAGGCCCTCTTACGTTCGGAAACTGTCGCACCGGGTCGATACCGAGGTGATCTTGTGATGGGTTGGGCCCGGACCTTGTGCTAAGATGTTGCTATGGGCTGGCTTATCACAGCCAGGTGAAAATGTCCCTCGGTCAAACCCCGTCCTGTGAAAGTCGAAGGGGTAGATCCGTTTGGTCAACAGTGTCAGGGTTAGACGGGAGGGGGACCTGGTGGGTGTCAATGCCGCCAGGTCTTGCCCTGGGCCCTCTTACGTTGGGAAACTATCGCATCGAGTCAATACCGAGGGAATCTTGCGGTGGGTTGGGCCCAGACCTTGTGCTAAGGTGTTGCTATGGGATGGCCTATCACAGCCAAGTGAAAATGACCCTCGGTCAAACCCTGTACGGTGAAAGTCAAAGGGGTAGATCCGTTCGGTCAACAGTGTCAGGGTTAGACGGGACGGGAGACCTGGTGGGTGTCAATGCCGCCAGGTCTTGCCCTGGGCCCTCTCACATTGGGAAACTGTCGCATCGAGTCGATACCGAGGGAATCTTGCGGTGGGTTGGGCCCAGACCTTGTGCTAAGGTGTTGCTATGGGCTGGCCTATCACAGCCAGGTGAAAATGTCCCTCAGTCAATCCCCGTCCGGTGACAGTCAAAGGCGTAGATCCGTTCGGTCAACAGTGTCAGGGTTAGACGGGACGGGGGACCTAGGGGGTGGTAATGCCGCCAGGTTTTGCCCTGGGCCCTCTTATGTTGGGAAAATGTGGCATCGGGTCGACACCGAGGGAATCTTGCGGTGGGTTGGGCCCGGACCTTGTGCTAAGATGTTGCTATGGGCTGGCTTATCACAACCAGATGAAAATGTCCCTCGGTCAAACCCCGTACGGTGAAAGTCAAAGCGATAGATCCGTTCGGTCAACAATGTGAGGGGTTACACGGGACGGGGGACCTGGGGGTGGCAATGCCGCCAGGTCTTTCCCTGGGCCCTCTTATGTTCGGAAACTGTCGCATCGGGTCGATACTAAGGGGATCTTGTGATGGTTTGGGCCCGGACCTTGATCTGAAGTCTATCTATGGGCTACCTATCACAGCCAGGTGAAAATTTTCATCGGTCATACCTCGTCCGGTGAAAGTCAAATGGGTAGAGCCGTCCTGTCAACGGTGCTATGGTTATATGGGACGGGGGACTTGCGGGGGTAGCAATGCCGCCAGGTCTTGCGCCGGGACCTCTTATATGTCTGCAAGTGTGGTGGCAGGTGCAAGCACTCGGCACGTGGCTCCGTAGTGTGACCCCCCTCACGAACGTCGCTGTCACCGTCGCATGGAGGGTGGAAACGACCACATCGGGGAGACACAGAGGCAATCTTGCACTGGGTTGGGCCCGGACCATGATCCGGAGTGTATCTATGGGCTCGCCTATCACACCTAGGTGAAACTTTCCATCAGTCATACCTCGTCCGGTGAAAGTCAAAGGGATAGACCCGTCCGGTCAACGGTGCTAGGGTTAGACGGGACGAGGTACTTGGGGGGAGGCAATGCCGCCAGGTATTGCATTGGGCCTTTTTATACGTTTTGGAATTGTGGTGGTAGGTGCAAGCATCCGGCACGCGGCTCCGGGGTGTGGCCCCCCTCATGGACATCGATGCCGCCGTCGCACGGAGGGTTGAAACGACCACGTCGGGGTGACATAGAGGCAATCTTGCACTGGGTTGGGCCCGGACCTTGATCCGAAGTCTATCTATGGGTTGCCTATCACTGGGTTGGACATAAATAACTTCCCTACAAAAATGTAAAGAAATCCATAAAAAATGAAAAAAAATACTATGCCGACGGCTAGGCCATCAGCGTATGCTGCCACATGGCTCCAGTAGTCTATGCCGACGGCTCGGCCGTCGGCATAGATCCTTACCTTATCCGGTCGGGCGGGCCTCCCTCTCCTCCACTCATCCCGTCTCTGCCCCGACCCGACCCGACCGCCTCGCTGCCGCCACCCCGCCCTGCGCCGCCGCGGCGCCTCCCTTCCCCGTGTCGCCGCCCCGCCCTGCGCCGCCTCCCTTCCCCGCGCCGCCACCGGGCACCTCCATGGCCGCCGCCCCGCCCAGCCCCGCCCAACCCCGCCCTGCCCCCTCCCCGACCGCCGCCCCGCACCGGCCGCCCTGCCCGGCCCTGCCTCGGCCCCCTCCCCGACCAACACCACCACCCAGGCCCCTCCCCGGCCATCGCCCCCCGCCCCCGCCCCAGCCCCTCCCCTACAGCCGCCCCGCCGCAGCTCCTCCCCGGCCGCCGCCCCGCCATAGCTCCTCCCCGTCCGCCGCCCTACCCCGCCCCGCCCCAGCCCCTCCTAACGCCGGTCGGCCCGCACCAGACCCTCCACGGCCACCTCCCCGTGCCGGCCACCTCCCCCCCTACGTGAGCTCCTCCTCATTTTTTTGAACTAAATCTCTTGTTTTTTAATGAATTACAATGATAATTGATGATGTTAGATGTTAGATGGTGATTAATGATGGTTATTTAGTGATGATGATTGATGATGTTGTTAGATGGATGAATGATGATGTTATGTAGATGAATGATGATGTTGTTTCTGTTAATGTTAACATGCTAGATGATGTGATGACCTAAGTTTTTTCACTCGATGGAATTTACAGAATTTGTGGTGTTGTATCTTTGTGGAGTGATCGTTGAGGTTAGAGATGTTGGTCCCTGATCCTCCCTCTGCTGTTCGACTACTTCCTCTACAGCCGAGGGTGAGCTACAAATCCACCACCTCCTCATCTACTTTTTTTATGTCACTAGATTTTCTTTTCACGTCAAGTCCCGTAACCTAGGCGTCTCCCGTCCGAAAGGGTTGCATCGATAAATATGCATTGAATTGCATATTTATCACCGCAACTCTTTTGGATTGTCCAATGTTTTCTACGGACAGCCCGAGGGTGTGTAGATTGGGTACGTTCTCCATGCCCTACCCCGTTCCGAGACAAGATTTTGGTGGAGCCTCCCCGTTGTTCTCCGGAGCACATTCTCTCGGCTATTTGCCGAGACGTGTATCTGGAGAACAGCGGGGAGGTGCTGCCAAAATTTTGTCTCGGAACGGGGTAGAGCATGGAGAACGTACTCAATCTAGATATCCTCGGGTGGGATTAGGACCCATCTTTACCTATTAGAGATGTTGGATTCACCGCAGAAGAAAATAAAAATTTGATGTGATTAATTCAAATGAGTCCTTAATTTTGTTGTGTGGCTCCCAATAAAATAGAGGATGGCAGATAATCAGTGGATGTATAGTGGTTTTATCCGTAGGAATCGAGTAACATCAGAGTGGATCACGAAAACCGATGTGTATTTGAAGGATATATTTTGTAGTCCAATGAGAATTATCCCACCATGCCCATGTGCGAGATGTGGCAGACATCACCGTAAAAATCAAAAGGACATGACTGACCACCTTCGCATGCACGGATATATGGCAAACTTTGACATGCCACTGATAAACTTAGCTGAGCATGACTGTGGTAGAGAGGAGGTGATGCGACAACCCGTCGATGGTTATGAAGACGACGGGGTCAGGGACTTGCTAGATGATATAATTGCTGTAGAAACGACAAATGCGACACCTTCAGAGAATGAACTGGAGGAGCCGGAGGCAATCACAAAGGCCTTCTTGGAGGTCTTGGCCTCGTCGAAGAAACCTCTTTGTGAGGGTGCCAAAATATCTCAGCTGGATACCATCTCGCAACTTATTGCAGTCAAGGATGAGTACGGCTGGAGCCAGAAATGCTTTGAAGCATTCCTAGGAGTATGGGCTAACAGCCTCCCCGAGGGTCATCAACTGCCGAAAAGCATGTACGCTACAAAGAAAATCATGAAGGCACTCTCTATGGATTATAAGAAAATAGATGTTTGTCCGAAGAATTGCCTTTTGTTTAGGCACGATTATGTGGATGACAAGTACTGTAGGGAGTGTGGTTCGTCTCGGTACCTTGAGGTGGTCGGTGAGGATGGTGAGAAAAGGCAGCTAACCATCCCTGCTAAGGTTCTTCGGTATCTCGATTTCATACAAAGACTGCAGCGCCTTTTCATCACGGAGGAGCCTGCCAAAATGATGAAGTGGCACAAGGAAGGTAAAAGGTATCATCCAAATTAAATCGTACATCCATCAGAAGGTGAAGCATGGAAGTCGTTCGATGAAGAATACCCCGAGGAAGCAGCAGAGGCTGGGAATGTCAGAGTTGCAATAACAGGTGATGGGGTTAATCCATATGGTATGTCGACCAATCCATACAACGTCTGGCCCGTGTTTGTTATTCCGCTCAATCTCCCTCCAGGTGTCCTAATGCAACGCAACACCATGTTCTTGTCGCTAATTATTCCAGGGCCTGAATACCCGGGGAAGAATTTGGTAGTGTTTATGAAGCCGCTGGTGGATGATTTGCACCATTCTTGGTACTTCCCAAGGTTGACATACGACCGACATCTGCAGAAAAATTTCTTGATGAAATTTTGGTTGATGTATTGCATGCATGACTTTCCCGGCTATGATCTATTCTGCGGATGGTGTATAAGTGGGAAGATGCCATGCCCAGTGTGCATGCAGGCTCTGCGTTTGATTTGGCTGCAGAAGGGTGGCAAGTATTCAGCATTTGACCTGCATCGACAATTCCTCCCTCCAGACCATCTAGACAGGGAAGACAAGAAGAACTTCACGAAAGGTCGGGTTGTCCATGAAGTAACCGAGATTCCAACATTTTCGGGGGCAGATGTTCTTGCTCAGCTAAAAGCTCTCAAGCCTAAAGTCAAAGTCAAAGGCAAAGAAAAATGCTTCCAGGGATATGGTGAGACGCACAATTGGACTCACATTACCCCCTTCTCGAAGCTTCCCTATTTCAAGGACCTCAAACTTCCTTACAACATTGATGTGATGCACACCGAAAAGAATGTCGCAGAGTCCCTTTTCCGCATGATCCTCAACACTCCTGATAAGACGAAGGATAACCTTAAAGCTAGAGCCGATCAACAGAGAATTTGTGATACACCACGTCTAAACATGAAGCCTCCCACAGGCGGTCGAAGAAGCTGGTTCAAGCCAGATGCTGACTTTGTCCTTAAATCGCTAGAAAAGAAGGAAGTATTTATCTGGATGAAACACATTTTGAAGTTCACCGATGGTTATGCATCGAACATAAGTAAGGGAGTCAATCTTTCAACGGGCAAAGTGACCAGGCTCAAGTGTCATGACTACCATGTGTGGATTGAGCAGATAATGCCGGTGATGGTTCGAGGCTATGTCCCCAAGCATGTCTGGCGAGTGCTTGCCGAACTAAGCCATTTCTTCCGCATGCTCTGTGCTAAATAAGTAAGTAAAGATGTGATTGAACAATTGCATAAGAAGGCACCGGAGTTGATAGTCAAGCTAGAGAAGATCTTTCCGCCAGGCTTCTTCACTCCGATGACACATCTCATTCTTCACCTCGCGAAAGAGGTATTGTTGGGGGGGGCCTGTGCAGAATCATTGGCAGTATGTCCCTAAGAGACAGAACAAACATCTCCGACAGAAATGTGGAAACAAAGCTAAGATTGTAGCTTCCATAGCTGAGGCAGTTATCCTAGAGGAGGTGTCAAACCTCAGGACATCGTACTATCCAGACCACGTTCCCCATCTGCATAATAAGGTGCCTCGATACAATATTGTAGAGCCCAAGTATCAACCCAAGCTCCATCTATTCAACGGGCAAGGTGGCAGGGCTGGGGCCTCGAAATCTTATAAGATGCCACGACAAGAGTGGGAGGACCTTATGTTCTATGTCTTGCACAACATCAAGGAAGTGTGGATGAGGTAATACCACTACACCATTCCTTTATGCACATCATCATGTTCTATGTTCACTTAATCCCAGTCTAACACCGCTTCTCTTCTTTTAGTGATTTCGTTCAAGCGGAATGGACGGGAATGAATCCTCCTACTGAGGTGGAGGCACTTACTCTTCTCCGTCATGGAAACCCTGGAAATAAAAAATTCATTGCTTGGTGCATGGAGAAAGTATTTTTCCACATTCCCCTATTAAATACGTAGTTCAACATTTATTAGTTAACCGAACTAATGAACCCAACAATTTCAATTATACTTGTAGGGAAAAGATTCGAACATATCTATGGATGATGAATTGAGATGGGTTTCCATGGGTTTTGACCCTGCCATCATGACATGTAAAAAATATGATGTGAATGGGTATCGCTTCCATACAGAGGAGCACCAGAACAGCCGGCCTGATCTCCAAACTATAAATTCCGGAGTGTACACCCCTGGTCAAAATTCAATAGACTACTACGGAAGGGTCCAAAATATATATGAGATTACATTCCGCAAAGGGCGCGAAACCCTAAGTCTACCTGTGTTCAAATGTCGATGGTTCGATCCGCAGGAGGGGCAGAGACATACGCCTTCCATTGGTTTGGTCGAAGTTAAACCATCAACCGTCTATTCTGGAGCTGATCTCTTCATTGCGGCTACCCAAGCCACACAAGTTTATTATTTGCCTTACCCATGCCAGAAAGAGTACCTACGGGGTTGGGAAGTTGTGTTCAAGGTGTCGCCACATGGTAAGCTACTGGACCCGAACGAAGATGATTACTACAACATTAACCCCATGACATACGAGGGGGTGTTCTATCAAGAGCAACCCGATGATGATGTGGTAAGAAACGATGACGCTAGACCATTGAGCGATGATGATGTGGATCCAAACGATGACGATGCATGAAATGATGGTGAGACCATTGTTAATGAAAATGACATACTTATGCTAGAAAACTTAAACGAAGACGCTGATGACCAGGAAGAGCCTCCACCTCCGTCAGACAATGAAGATGATATGATTGATACTGATGATGAGACCGAGCGAGAAATCGGTTACAACAGTGATGATTCGTATGGGTTCTAGCAGATGTACGTTTCATGTCTTTTTTTCCTATGGTTTAGGAATATGCCTTTTTATGCTTATTTGTAATGTTTTTATTATTATGCTTTTTTCCTTCATTATTAATGTACTAATTGTTTATTCTATTTTCAATGCAGGTTCATGGAACATGGGCAAGGGGAAGGCCGATGGCGCGGGTTTCATACGCAAGGTCGTCGGCATTGCTAGTCGGAGTGGTCGAGCACGTACTGTTACCCCCCGACTACTTGAGGATGACTCATCACAGGAAGTGAGAGGGAGAGGTGCCCCTAGAGGAGGAGGGGGGCGGGAGGAGAGCCCATGGTGGGCGAGGGGGTGGTTGGAGAGCCACTAGAGGGGGTCGCGTCCAGAAACAGCACACCCTCACCGACTTAGGGGTGTTGTCTTCGAGGCCCTCCTCTAGTGAGGTACCCTCTGCCGAGGAGGAAGAGGACGAGGAGGAGGAGGTAGTTCGTGAGGAGGGGGGTCAGGAGGAGGAGGAGGACGAGGAGGAGGATGAGGTTGGGGAGGGGGACGAGGAGGAGGAGGACAATGAGGAGGCAGGCGGGGATGATGGTGGTGGCAGGGATGATGGTGGTGGTGGGGACGCTGGTGGTGGCGGGAATGACAACAATAAGGGATGGCTGCGTGGTAACGCAAAGGTCCCAAAGCATATTCCTACTATCGAGGAGCAGAAGTGGCTCATTAAGCCAAAGGGGATAGAGTAAGTTCCACTAAATAATTTCAATCATAATTTAATTCTTTTGCTTGTCACATCCTAATATTTTCATTCTTTAATATTTTCATCCTAATATTTTGTCTAAGACCTGGGAGCACTGGGAAGCGGCCCCCACGCGGAGTATGTGACCCATGCTAAGGCCGTGATCACTAATGTTTGGGTGAGTTCTCTTCACAAGCACATGTCCATTCTGGTTTCATTAATGATTTAACTCATGGCTTCTTCCATTCTGGTTTCATGAATGCTTGTAGAAATACTATCGAGTTCTCCCGGAGCACAAGGCCGCTGCCGACGAGATCATGCTGCGCCAAGCGAAGAAGAAGGCCCGCGAGATGCAATACGAGGTGCGGTTGGTGGCCATCACACAATACTATCACGACCATCTTGGTATGAAGATGACCAAGGAAGGAGCGAAGGCGCGACACATTACCTTGGAGAGGGACGAGTACTTGTCGGTAATTATTAACGATTTTTCATTCCGAAGTTTGTGGTAAATTTCATCGTTTCGTGTTAGACATGCCATTATGCTTCCTATTATGTAGGTGTGTCCAAATTGGTGTTATGGAAAAGACGAGTCCTGGGCGGCATTGGTGGACCTATGGTGTGGTCAGGATGAAGCCTAGGTGGCTACTAGCAGCAAAAATAAGGCTAACCGAGGAAAGGAGGGAGTACATGCTCAGGGAAACTGGAACCACTTTCTCCAGAAGCACTTCAGGTATGACTAACCTTATTAAACAATCTTATTTTATTTACCTTCACTTTTTTATGTATTACTAACATTCGTTTGTTGGTGCAGGAGGAGAAACTCAAGCGACCGTTCTCACACATGGAGGCGTGGGAGATCGCCCATACTCGGAGGAAGCCCAAGCCTGGGGAAGACAAGTACTACGACAAGACCGCGGAGAAGAATAAGAACTACTCTGCTGCGTATCTGAATCTACATCCTAACACACCTGACCCCGTCAAGGCGCCTTTGGACGACAGAGCGGTGGTTGGCATGGGGCCGAAGGCTCATGGTCGGTAGCCGGTTCTGGATGCTATGGTCACTCCTTCTATCTCCTACACACAGCTCCGAGCTACCGACCCAAGCCTGAGACAGCACACGCCCACAACCACTGCGCAGTCACAGTCCCTCCTAGCCGAGCGGCACTCTGTAAGTATTTTTCCCTCTTATCTTTGTTGCTCACTTTATTTCCTGTATTTAGATGTTTAATGAGTTCCATCACGTCATATTGTAGGCCTACATGGAGTACACACCACAGGAGACCATGGCGTGGAGCGCGAGAGTTGCAGTCGTCCAGGACCACAACACTCGCATGATGACGGTTAGTTTAGCCCCTATCATTTCATTTCCATATTGACACTTTCATTTTTTCTGGCATTGGTGTTTGCTTTGTCAATTAACATGCAGCTCGTGTTTGAGAGCTTGAGGAACGACACGATTCCTGAAATGGAACCAGCACCACCAGCTGCAGGACCACAACCAGTGCTGCTTACCTTTGAAGTATTTCTAACACAACAACCGGGGACAACGGTGGTTAGTACATCCCCAAACTATTCAACAAATGCTTACTGTTTATTCAACACAATATCATTCGCTGAACATGTCTTTTCAAACATCCAGGGTACCGGTAGATCATCCGTTGGTGGTGGTGTCGGTGTTCACATCAATCCCGAGTCACGGAGCCCGATCACTCCAATCCACCGAGGCGGTAGCGCTGCCGCTAGCAGTGAAGATCTGGGCTTTGGCGGACTTGGCGTCGACGACCTTGGAGGTGGACGTACTGGCGCTCCTTAGATTACTTGTGCTCTTTTTACGCTTCTTAGATGACTTGTATTTCGCTACTTATATTTCGGAGCTCCTGATGTTGTTGGTTGTGACGATGTGATGGTGGTGGTGTTGATGACGTCCCTCTGTTTATGCTACTTATATTTATGATGCTCTTGATCGTGCTGCTGTGCATTTATTTTTCATTGTATATACCCTGATATTTTGAATTGAAATGAATTTGTAGGAAACAGGAAAAAGAAAAAAAAACAGCACAAAACTACGCCGACGGCTAAGCCGTCGGCATAGAGGGCGTTCGAGTTACCAGTGGCTACCACGTGGCAAGCTATACCGACAGCTATGCCGTCGGCGTAGTTTTTTAGCCTATGCCGACGGCCTGAGTCGTCGGCGTAGCTACGCCCAGGAACTACCAGCGGCCGCCACTTGTCATAGTATGCCGACGGCTATGCCGTCGGCGTAGCTTCGGACCTATGCCGACTGCCTAGCCGTTGGCATAGGTGCGCCACCAGGGACCGTCTCCTGCCGGCACGTGGCAGTCTATGCCGACGGCCGGGCCATCGGCATAGAGCGACACGTGGCTGTCCCTGGATGCGCCGCCCTTGACGGCAGCGCTGTCGGACGTCGTTTGCCATGGAAGTATGCCGACGACCGGGGCCGTCGGCATTGATGTACGGACACCGTCGACATAGCATCTACGCCGACGGCTTTCCTATGCCGACGGCACCCTAGGGTACGCCGACATATATGGTGCCGACGGTGCTATGCCGACAGGAATCGGGGCCATGCCGACGGCTCAGGCCATCGGCATAGGCCTTTATCCTGGTAGTGGGACTTGCAGAAAGCCGACTCATCCGCGTATTCGGCTGTAATTGAGGACATTAAACTACAACTTAAGCTCTGGTTCTCAAGTCATGTAATTTCCTTTTGTAAGCGTGCTGCAAATACGGTGGCACATGAACTGGCTAGTATGGGTCGGATGTGTGAACCAAACCATTCTGTAATGTGGAATTCTGATGTACCAGCCATTGTGGCTGCGTGTGCTATGGGCGATTTGCCTAAGCACAGTTAAGTTAAAAAGCTACGCTTTAAAAAAAAAATCTATTTTAGATTTTTTAATTAACAATTCTGGGCATGGCTCGCATACCTAAACACAAGTACACATAGCATAACAATACTGAAATTTCAAGCAAGTGGAATATAGCTACCAGTACGTGAACCTATCTCTGATTGCTCTACATGAAATTTTAAGCACCTGCCACTACCGGAATAAACGTAGCTGTCTACAGCCATATCTATGCCGCCGTAGATGGAGATATGCTGACGGTCATTGTGAGGCCGTAGGCATAAAGAGGCCGTCGGCGTACCTAGATGTATGCCGACGGTGGCCGTAGGCATATAGAGGACATCGGCGTATTGAGGTCTATGTCGACGCTGACTGTCTGTATATGTGGGCTGTCGGCGTAGACGCGACGTACGAGACATGGGGATAGACCGTGAGCTGACGCCGTCAGATCTATGCCTTCGGTTATGACGGAGGACGTCGGCATAGCTATGCCTATGGCCGATTTTTTTTCAAAAGTAGTACCTAATTTCTACCAAATTCGAAAAGCATCCGTCGAAATTGAAAAAATATATCAAAAAAGCACCCCGTCGGCCTCTGGAGGGCCGAAGAGGGCCCATCGGCCCACGGGTGGCCGAAGAGCCGGCTATCGGCTGCGGGGTGGCCGAAGAGGGCTCTTCGGCCTCCTCGAGGCCGAAGAGCCCCTGGATAAGGCCCGACCGCCCGGGACCTTCTTCCTCCTCTCGCTGGCTCCTCCTCTCTCTCACGTTTTCTCATCCGATTTTGCCCCCCTCCGATCTCCTCCATCCTCCACCCGTTTTTCTATTCAATCCGCTGAAACAATAGATCATACCCATCTCCACCCGCTTACGGTCTCATTTTGTGCCATGGGGTAGTTTTTTGTTCGTTTGTAGGAGCCATGGTGGGGTGGTGGAGGTGTGGATGGTGAGGAGGTGGTGTGGTGGAGAGGAAGAAGAAGGGGACACAAGCGTCGAAGGTATACCGATTTTTTTAATTTAAGTTAGTTTTTTTATTATACGTAAAATTAGTTTATGTAGTGTAGTCATTTTAGTGTACGTGTTGGTAGTGTAGGTTTATTTAGTTTACTTAGTGTAGTCATTTTTAGTGTACGTTTATTTAGTGTACGTAGGTTTATTTTAGTGTAGGTTTATTTTAGTGTACGTAGGTTTATTTAAGTATAAATTTGTTCGTTGCGAATAATCAGAAGCTGGCAATGTCTGACAGGTGAAAATGTTTGAATTCGTAAATTTAACTGTTTATTACGGCCCTGGTAATGTTCGATATAATGAGTTGGGGGTTGATCTTAGCGAGTTTAAAAAAGGCGTCATGACACTTTCAGACCCGGACAGACCGGACATTAGGCAGTTGAAGCACTGGTTGACTACTAGTTTTGGGCTGGATCCTCAAGTCTGTTCTCTCAGTATTCATGCATTGTGGACCAAATTCTGTAAAAATATCAAGTGAGAGTTGATGCCGATAGATAGGAGCCAACATTGGTTGTCCCTGTTAAGTCGTTCTAGAGACCGAATAATCCACCCATATGCCCTAGTGCAATCAGTGGCGAAGGAGGAGAATTTCGTACAAGTCAATGTGGTGTATGAACCAGGCTAGGGTAGTCAAGTGGCTAACGAGATTTATGTATTCGGGTCACATACACCGGATATGGATGCTAGCCAAACCGAGAAAGAGTCAGATTATGTGCCACACAATGTTAGTGGTCATGATACTGGGCAGAGTATTCAGTCGATAGTATTAGCTGGCTCTAGTGTTGCTGATGGGGATGAAGAAGGCGATGAAATGCATAGGATGATGGAGGAAGAGGACGAGGATGGGTTTACGGAGGATCTGGATTCTGAAAATTCCGAGGATGAAGTGGAGGCACCGATTCCTTCTGCATGGGATCAGGATATATCCGCTGGCATTACTGTCAACGTTGGTCATGAGACTCCATGGCAATATAATCTGAACCAAGTCCAGATCGGGGCTATGTTTGACACAAAGAAAAAATTGAAGTATGCGGTGATAAAGTGGGCTATGTCTACGCAGAGTGTTTTTTGGAAACACATATCGAGTCCAACAAATTATACCGTGAAGTGTGTTGAAACTGGTTGTCCTATGAAGGTGCACGGGCACGTGCCTAAGTATAACATCCACTCGGTTGTCACCAATGTGGTCCCACATAATTGTGTGAGGAAAAACCTATTGGTTCATCATCTAAACCTGACTTCAACTCTCATAGCGCAACTCATGTATACTGAGATAGTTGAGAAGAAAGATATGAAAGCAAAACATATCCAGAAAGCAGTGAAGGTCAAATGGAATTACGACATTCCATATGGGAAGGCTTGGAGGGCTAAGCAGAAGGCTATGGAGGAAAGGTTTGGGACATTCTTCGACTCATATGATAATGTTGTCCGTCTCCTTGACATACTGAAGGAGAGGAATCCCGACACTTATGTTAACATACAACACACGAGGTTGGAGATTATACCAGATTACAAGGTGTTGAAACGAGTATTCTTGTCTTTCGGTTTGTGCATCGAAGCTTTCCGGCATTGTCCTCATGTGATGTTTGTGGATGGTACATTCCTAACTGATTAGTACAAATGGAAAATCCTAACTACGATTGGTGTGGACGGGAACAACCAAATCATCCCACTAGCCATGGCATTTGTGGGGGGTGAGAACTTTCCGAGCTGGATATGGTTCTTCCGGCAAGTTAAAATTGCGATCGTGGAGGACCGACCAAACGTGTGTGTCATTCATGACAGACATCCTGGTATATTGAAGGCCATGAAGACACTAATAATCCAACAGCTGACGAGCCAACACCTTAGAAGGACTTGCAAAGCTGGTGGTGCATGCGCCATCTGGGTGCAAATGTTTTCTCACAGTTCATGAACAAACGGTTGATGAACTTGTTCAAAAAGTTATGCAAGTAGAACCAGCAGTGCAAATACGAATTTATTTGGTCAAAACTAGATGAGTTTACTAAGAAGCAGGTCTTTGATAGGAAGAAAATGGAAAAGGAACAGGTTAAATTAACAACACCCATCGTGGAGCTAGAGGAGCCAGTAGGTCTTTGTCACTTGCCAGCAATTGACCCTCCTAATATGAAGAGAAAGAAGGGCAGGGCAATAAAGAATTTTTCTTAGTGGATAGAGAAAGAGCCTCCAGTGAATTGGTCTTTGATGCATGACACCCATGGAGCTAGGTATGGCCACTTGACAACCAATCTTGCAGAGGTGTATAACTTTGTACTCAGAGGGAATAGAGCATTGCCACTGACAGCTATTATGGGGGGTGTATTCTATGGCACTTTGAGATATTTCAGAGAAAGACACAAGTTAGCAAAGAAGCATATTGCAGTTAATCAGAACACACCTTATTGTAGCCGTGTCATGGAGTACATGGCTTAGAAGATAAAGAAAGCAAAAAAGCACATTGTCATACTCATATGTAATCAAGAAAGGAGGTATGAAGTTCAACTTCCTACTAATGGTTTTGGTTTTGCAAATGAGGTGAAGACGCATGAGGTTAAAA
Source organism: Hordeum marinum (assembly GCA_022496015.1). Classification (NCBI taxonomy): domain Eukaryota; kingdom Viridiplantae; phylum Streptophyta; class Magnoliopsida; order Poales; family Poaceae; genus Hordeum; species Hordeum marinum. The sequence goes on from CM039673.1 coordinate 585,703,585, forward strand.
TTGGAACAGAATTTTATCCAACTTGTGAATGTACATGCAACAAACCGCAGTTGTTGCACCTGCCGTGCTCACATGTGTTGGCTGCGTGTGGCCGGATTGAGTTGGACGCTATCTCTTTCGTGTCTCCATACTATTCAAAAGAGGCAGTACTCAATGTCTGGACAAGTGAGATGACATGGTTTAGAGTCGTTGGCAATTTCAATAATGTAAATGATGGTGAGAGAGTATACATCCCGAATCCTTGACTTCGACGAACTAGTAGGGGCAGACGTAAGGTAAAGCGCATCCGAACAATATGGACCAACCTGAAGCTGGTGGAGCAACCAGACAATGTTTGCTCTGCACGGCTTATGGGCATAGGATGAAATATTGCCCCGACCTGAACAAAGATGGTGCTTCCACATCGACGAGTGCTTCCCCATCAACGACTGCGACAACAGTAGCAAGAGGTGGTCATGGCAGTCGTGGTGGACATGGCAGTCGAGGCCGAAGGGGCGGACGAGGAATAAATAACTCAGAAACTACATAATGTGTCGGCCTACATTTTAATTTGTAATAAGTCTGCACTATGTTTTAATGTGTACTATTTCGGACTATGTTTTTATTTGTAATATGCAAACACCTCTGTTTTATTTTGTAATAAGTGTGGACTCTGTTTTAATGTGTAATATGATGGACTATGTTTTATTCTGTAATATGTGTGGACTATGTTATAATTGTAGATATGGCTTTGTATCCATTGCTTAATAGTAATATCGATAGAGGGCACCGAGGCGCACTTATGGGATCGGGCACGAACTTAGACATGTTGATCACTCACAACCCAAAGTCTAACTGGATGATACACCCTTCATGGGTTGATAGGTATGTGTCAGTATAATGACTTACTATGTTTGACATCCTTTTGATAGCCGCTAACTGTATGCTACATTCTATTTATTTTGTAGGTTAAGTTGGGTTGGACTTCTACTCTTGGCATGGCTGGTTGAGGGTACATTGGATGAGTGGGTTGATCATCCGGACATCGATGAGGCAGGTGAACCAATGCATTTACACAAGAGGCAAGTTACACGTTTCTCTTACAACAGGTCACTGCTTACCTACTTAGTAGATAGATGGAGACCAGAGACACATACGTTTCACTTTCCCGGGGGAGAGCTGGCGTCTACTTTATGTTGGAAATATGCCCTAGAGGCAATAAATAAAGTGTTTATTATTGTATTTCCTTGTTCGTGAGAATCGTTTATTATCCATGCTATAATTGTATTAATTGGAAACATGGATACATGTGTGGATACATAGACAAACACAATGTCCCTAGTATGCCTCTAGTGAACTAGCTCGTTGATTAAAAGATGGTTAAGGTTTCCTAGCCATGGACATGAGATGTCATTTAATAACGGGATGACATCATTAGGAGAATGATGTGATGGACAAGACCCAAACTACAAACGTAGCTTATGATCGTGTCTGTTTATTGCTACTGTTTTCTGCATGTCAATCATATGCTCCTATGACCATGAGATCATGCAACTCACAGATATCGGTGGAGTACCTTGTGTGTATCAAAAGTCGCAACGTAATTGGGTGACTATAAAGGTGCTCTACAGGTGTCTCCGAGGGTGTCTGTTGAGTTGGCATGGATCGAGACTGGGATTTGTTACTCCGTGTGATGCAGAGGTATCTCAGGGCCCACTCGTTAATACAATATCACAATGAGCCTTGCAAGCAATGTGACTAATTGTTAGTTGTGGGATCTTGTATTAAGGAACGAGTAAAGAGACTTCCGGTAGCGAGATTGAACTAGGTATGGAGATACCGACGATCGACTCTCGGGCAAGTAACATACCGAAGAACAAAGGGAACATCATACGGGATTAACTGAATCCTTGACACAGAGGTTCGACCGATAAAGATCTTCATAGAATATGTAGGAACCAATGTGGACATCCAGGTCCCGCCATTGGTTATTGACCGTAGAGGTGTCTCGGTCATGTCTACATAGTTCTCGAACCCGCAGGGTCTGCACACTTAAGGTTTGGTGACGTTTCGGTAGTGTAGAGTTATGTATGGTGGTGACCGAAGTTTGTTCGGTGTCCCGGATGAGATCCCGGACGTCATGAGGAGCTCCGAAATGGTCCGGAGGTAAATATTCATAGAAGAACGAATCTTTACCTTCGGACTATTCTGGAGCTCCTTGTGACATCCAGGATCTCATCCGGGACTCCGAACAAACTTCGGTCACCACCATACATAACTCTATACTACCGAAACGTCACCAAACCTTAAGTGTGCAGACCCTGCGGGTTCGAGAACTATGTAGACATGACCGAGACACCTCTACGGTCAATAACCAATGGCGGGACCTGGATGTCCACATTGGTTCCTACATATTCTACGAAGATCTTTATCGGTCGAACCTCTATGTCAAGGATTCAATTAATCCCGTATGATGCTCCCTTTGTTCTTTGGTATGTTACTTGCCTGAGATTCGATCGTCGATATCTCCATACCTAGTTCAATCTCGTTACCGGCAAGTCTCTTTACTCGTTCCGTAATACAAGATTCCTCAACTAACAATTAGTCACATTGCTTGCAAGGCTCATTGTGATGTTGTATTACCGAGTGGGCCCTGAGATACCTCTCCGTCACACGGAGTAACAAATCCCAGTCTCGATCCATGCCAACTCAACAGACACCCTCAAAGACACCTGTAGAGCACCTTTATAGTCACCCAATTACGTTGCGACTTTTGATATACACAAGGTACTCCACCGATATCTGTGAGTTGCATGATCTCATGGTCATAGGAGCATATGCTTGACATGCAGAAAACAGTAGCAATAAACAGACACGATCATAAGCTACGTTTGTAGTTTGGGTCTTGTCCATCACATCATTCTCGTAATGATGTCATCCCGTTATGAAATGACATCTCATGTCCATGGCTAGGAAACCTTAACCATCTTGCAATCAACGAGCTAGTTCACTAGAGGCATAGTAGGGACATTGTGTTTGTCTATGTATCCACACATGTATCCATGTTTCCAATTAATACAATTATAGCATGGATAATAAACGATTATCATGAACAAGGAAATACAATAATAAACACTTTATTTATTGCCTCTAGGGCATATTTCCAACAGATTCATATATAGGAAGTCCTGTTTTGCTCGCCGGAAAAGTTCCGGGCTTATCGGTAGTGTACCGAGAGTGCCGGTAGTGTACCGGGAGACCTCCGGGAGGGGTATTTCGACCCAAGAGGCTTCACGGGCTGTGGGAGAGTGAATATCAGCCCTTAGTGGGCTGGTGGAAACTCCCACACAAGGCCCATGTGACCGGAGAAGAAAACCCAAAAGGAAAAAGGTGGAAAAAGGCAAAAAGGAAAAAAAGGATGAATCCTAATCCTACTAGGAGTGGAGGAGCTGGACTCCTCCTCTTCTAGTTCGGCCGAAGCCTAGAAGGCTTGGAGGCCAAGCTGCCTCCTCTCCTCCTCTCCTCCTATATATACGGGTGGTATTGAGGGTTTTTGCACTAGATATTCAGCCACGTGCTACCCGTTCCTCCAGTGCATAGTTTCTCCTCTAGATCGGTTTTCTGTAGTGCTTAGCCGAAGCCCTGCCGGAATTGCTCCACCACCATCGCTGGAGTGCCGTCAGGCTGCCAGAGAACTCTTCTTCCTCTCCACTCCTTCTTGCTGGATCAGGACGGTGGAGATCGTCATCAAGCTGTACGTGTGCTGAACACGGAGGTGCCGTCCGTTCGGTGCTAGATCAGAAGTTTAGTGATCAAGTTTGTGAGATGGATCGTGATCAAGTTCGTGGGACGGATCGTGATCGGATCGCAGGACGGATCGTGATTGGATCGCGGGACGCACGGCGATTTGGATAGTGAAGACGTTCGACTATACCAACCGCGTTTCTTAACGCTTCCCGCTTAGCGATCTACAAGGGTATGTAGATCCACTCTCCCTCTCGTAGATGCTCATCACCATGGATAGATCTTCGCGTGCGTTGGAATTTTTTTGTTTCCCATGCAACGTTTCCCAACAGTGGCATCATGAGCTAGGTCTATGTGTTCATGAGATCTCGAGTAGAACACAAAAGGTTTGTAGGCGTTGATGCTTAGATTGCTTCCTCCCTTGGTCGGATTTTGGTTCAGCGGTATTGTGAGATGAAGCGGCCCGGACCAACATTACTCGTACGCTTACGAGAGACCAGTTCCCTCAATGCAACTTGTTGCCTAGATGGCTTGCGGGTGGCAGTTTCTCTCACTTTAGTTGGATCGGATTCGACAAAGGCGGTCCTTGAGAAGGTTGAAAAGCAAATTATGTATCACCGTTGTGGTTTATGCGTAGGTGAGAATCGTTCTTGCTAGAAACCCGTAGCAGCCATGTAAAACATGCAACAACAATTAGAGGACGTCTAACTTGTTTTTGCAGGGTATGTTGTGATGTGATATGGCCAATTACATGATGTGATATATGTGATGTATGAGATGATCATGTGATGTATAGAATTTCATGACTTGCATGTCGATGAGTACGGCAACCGGCAGGAGCCATAGGGTTGTCTTTAATTATTGTATGACCTGCGTGTCAATCATTAAGCGCTATGTAATGCTTTACTTTATCGCTAAACGGTAGCAATAGTAGTAGAAGCATGCAGGGCGTGACAACCTCGATGGCGACACGTTGATGGATATCAAGATGATGGAGATCATGGTGTCATGCCGGTGACGATGAAGATCATGTCAGTGCTTTCAAGATGGAGATCTAAAGCACAAGTTCATGGCCATATCATGTCACTTATGAATTGCATGTGATGTTAATCCTTTTATGCACCTTGTTATGCTTAGTATGATGGTAGCATTATAAGGTGATCCCTCACTTAAATTTCAATATAAAATTGTGTTCTCCTCGAGTGTGCACCGTTGCGAAAGTTCGTCGTGTTGAGACACCACGTGATGATCGGGTGTGATAGACTCTACGTTCACATACAACGGATGCAAGCTAGTGTTGCACATGCAGAACTCTCGGGTTAAACTTGATGAGCCTAGCATGTACAGACATGGCCTCGGAACACAAGGGACCGAAAGGTCGAACATGAGTCATATGGTAGATATGATCAACATGATGATGTTCACCATTGAAGCCACCTCAACTCACGTGATGATTGGACTTGAGTTGGTGAATTTGGATCATGTGACACTCAGATGACCTGAGGGATGTCAATTTGAGTGGGAGCTTTAGTAAATTTGATTAACTAAACTCATTATCTTGAACAATAGTCTAAGTGAACTTTGCATATTTATGTTGCAGATCAATGGCTCGTGCAGTAGCACCCCTGAATTTTTATGCGTTCCTAGAGAAAGCTAAACTAAAAGATGATAGAAGTAACTTTGTTGACTGGGCCCGTAATCTGAGGATTATCCTCACGGCTTCCCAGAAATCATATGTCCTTGATGCACTGCTTGGTGACCAACCAGAAGACATGACCTCCGAAGACGTTAAGAACGCTTGGGAGGCATGTACTGGAGATTACTCAATAGTTCAGTGTGCAATATTGTATGGCTTAGAACCGGGACTTCAAAGACGTTTTGAACGTCATGGAGCATATGAGATGTTCCAGGAGTTGAAGTTTATCTTTCAGAAGAACACCCGGATCGAGAGGTATGAAACCTCCGATAAGTTCTATGCTTGCAAGATGGAGGAGAACGGATCTATCAGTGAACATATATTCAGAATGTCTGGGTATTCAACTCGTCTAGCGGAGTTGGGAATTGCCCTTCCGCCAAAGGCAATCACTAACAGAGTTCTTCAATCACTGCCACCTAGTTACAAGAGCTTTGTGATGAACTATAACATGCACGGGATGAACAAGTCAGTCGCTGAGCTGTTTGCGATGCTAAAAGTCACTGAGTCTGAAATCCAGAAAGAACATCAAGTGTTGATGGTCAATAAAACCACTAGTTTCAAAAAAAATGGCAAAGTCAAGGGCAAGGGCAAGAAGGGTAAAACCAAGAAGGATGGCAAAGCAGTTGCTACTCCTGCAAAGAATCCCAAGCATGGACCCAAGCCAGAAACTGAGTGCTTTCATTGCAAAGGAACTAGTCACTGGAAGCGGAACTGCCCCAAGTACCTGGCTGACAAGAAGGCGGCCAACGACAAACAAGGTATATATGATATACATGTTATTGATGTGTACCTTACTAGCTCTCGTAGTAGTGCCAGGGTATTTGATACCGGTTCGGTTGCTCACATTTGCAACTCAAAGCAGGAACTACGGAATAAACGAAGGCTGGCAAAGGACGAAGTGACGATGCGCGTGGGCAATGGTTCCAAGGTTGATGTGATCGCCGTCGGCACGCTCTCTCTTCGATTACCATCGGGATTAGTGATGAACCTAACTAATTGTTATTTAGTGCCTGCGTTAAGCATGAACATTATATCTGGATCTTGTTTATTGCGAGACGGTTACTCATTTAAATCAGAGAATAAAGGTTGTTCTATTTAGATAAGTAATATCTTTATGGTCATGCACCCAATGTTAGGGGTTTATTCATATGGAATCTTGATAGTGATGACACACATGTTCATAACATTGATGCCAAAAGATGTAGAATAGAAAATGACAGTACCACTTTCTTGTGGCACTGCCGTTTAGGTCATATTGGTGTAAAACGCATGAGGAAGCTCCATGCTGATGGACTTTTGGAGTCACTTGATTCTGAATCACTTGACACATGTGAACCATGCCTCATGGGCAAGATGACTAAAACGCCGTTCTCTGGAACAATGGAACGGGCGAGTGACTTATTGGAAATCATACACACTGATGTGTGTGGTCCTATGAATGTTACAGCGCGTGGTGGATATCGTTATTTTCTCACCTTCACTGATGACTTAAGTAGATATGGGTATATTTACTTAATGAAACACAAGTCTGAAACGTTTGAAAAGTTCAAGCAATTTCAGAGTGAAGTTGAGAATCATCGTAACAAGAAGATTAAGTTCCTTTGATCTAATCGAGGAGGTGAATATGTGAGTTATGAGTTTGGCAGTCACTTAAGACAGTGTGGAATTGTTTCACAGTTGACACCGCCCGGAACACCACAACGTAATGGTGTGTCCGAACGTCGTAATCGAACCTTATTAGATATGGTGCGTTCTATGATGTCTCTTGCTGATTTGCCACTATTGTTTTGGGATTATGCATTAGAGACAGCTGCATTCACTTTAAATAGGGCACCATCAAAATCCGTTGAGACAACGCCATATGAACTGTGGTTTGGCAAGAAGCCAAAGTTGTCATTTCTTAAAGTTTGGGGATGTGATGCTTATGTCAAAAAGCTTCAGCCTGAAAAGCTGGAACCGAAAGCGGAGGAATGCGTCTTCATAGGATACCCGAAAGAGATAGTCGGGTATACCTTCTATCTCAGATCCGAAGGAAAAGTGTTTGTCGCTAAAAACGGAACATTTCTTGAGAAAGAGTTCTCTCAAAAGAATTGAGTGGGAGGAAAATAGAGCTTGATGAGGTTATTGAACCTTTACTTCAACCAGAAAGTAGCGCAGCGCAGAAAGATGTTTCTGTGGAACCTACGACGGTAGAAGAGGAAGTTAATGATGATGGTCATGAAGCTTCGGATCAAGAAGCTATTGAACCTCGTAGGTCGACAAGGCCGCGTACTACCCCTGAGTGGTACGGCAACCCTGTCTTGGAGGTCATGTTGTTGGACAACAATGAACCTACGAGCTATGGAGGAGCAGTGATGGGCCCGGATTCCGAGAAATGGTTAGAGGCCATGAAATCAGAGATGGGATCCATGTATGAAAACAAAGTATGGACTTTGGAAGTATTACCTGAAGGGTGAAACGCCATTCAGAACAAATGGATCTTTAAGAAGAAAACAGACGCGGACGGTAATGTCACCGTCTATAAAGCTTTACTTGTGGCAAAGGGTTTTTCACAAGTTCAAGGAGTTGACTACGATGAGATTTTCTCACCCGTAGTGATGCTTAAGTCTGTCCGAATCATGTTAGCAATTGTTGCCTATTTCGACTATGAAATTTGGCAGATGGATGTAAAAATAGCGTTCCTCAACGGTTTCCTTGAGGAAGAGTTGTATATGGTGCAACCCGAAGTTTTGTCGATCCAGAAAATGCTGACAAAGTTTGCAAACTCAAGTGATCCATTTATGGACTGGTGCAAGCATCTCGGAGTTGGAATAAGCGCTTTGATGAGGTGATCAAAGCATTTGAGTTTATACAAGTTTACGGAGAAGCTTGTATTTACAAGAAAGTGAGTGGGAGCTCTATAGCATTTCTAGTATTATATGTGGATGATATATTGCTGATTGGAAACAATATATAAATGCTGGAGAGCGTGAAGGAATATTTGAACAAGAGTTTTTCAGTGAAGGACCTAGGAGAAGTTGCTTTCATATTAGGCATTAAGATCTATAGAGATAGATCGAGACACTTAATAGCACTTTCACAGAGCGCATACCTTGATAAAGTTTTGAAGAAGTTCAAAATGGAACAGTCCAAGAAGGGGTTCTTGCCTGTATTACAAGGTGTGAAGTTGAGTAAGACTCAATGCCCAGTAACTACAGAAGATAGAGAAAAGATGAGTGTCATCCCCTATGCTTCAGCCATAGGCTCTATCATGTATGCAATGTTGTGCACAAGACCCAATGTCAGCCTTGCCTTAACTATGGCCGGAAGGTTTCAAAGTGATCCTGGAATGGAGCACTGGCAAGCGGTCAAGAATATCCTTAAGTACCTGAAAAGGACTAAGGAAATGTTTCTCATTTATGGAGGTGATGAAGAGCTCGTCGTAAAGGGTTACATCGATGCAAGCTTTGACCCTGATCCGGACGACTCTAAGTCGCAAACCAGATACATATTTATTCTTAACGGGGGAGCGGTAAGTTGGTGCAGTTCCAAGCAAAGCGTGGTAGCTGATTCTACGTGCGAAGCAAAATACATCGCAGCCTTGGAGGCGGCAAAGTAAGGTGTCTGGATGAAGTAGTTCATGATAGATCTTGGAGTGGTGCCCAGTGCACTGAATCCAATGAACCTGTTCCGTGACAACACTGGTGCCATTGCTCTGGCCAAGGAACCAAGGTTTCACAAGAGGACCAGACACATAAAGCGACGCTTCAACTCCATCCGCGATTACATCTTGGAGAAAGACATAAATGTTTGCAAAGTGCACACAGATCTGAATTTTGCAGACCCGTTGACTAAACCTCTTCCAAGGGCTAAACATGATCAACACCAGAACTGCATGGGTGTTCGATTCATTACAATGTAAATCACATAGTGATGTGAACTAGATTATTGACTCTAGTGCAAGTGGGAGACTGTTGGAAATATGCCATAGAGGCAATAAATAAAGTGTTTATTATTGTATTTCCTTGTTCATGATAATCGTTTATTATCCATGCTATAATTGTATTAATTGGAAACATGGATACATGTGTGGATACATAGAAAAACACAATGTCCCTAGTATGCCTCTAGTGAACTAGCTCGTTGATTGAAAGATGGTTAAGGTTTCCTAGCCATGGACATGAGATGTCATTTAATAATGGGATCACATCATTAGGAGAATGATGTGATGGACAAGACCCAAACTACAAACATAGCTTATGATCGTGTCAGTTTATTGCTACTGTTTTCTGCATGTCAAGTATATGTTCCTATGACCATGAGATCATGCAACTCACAGATATCAAAGGAGTACCTTGTGTGTATCAAACGTCGCAACATAACTGGGTGACTATATAGGTGCTCTACAGGTGTCTCCGAGGGTGTCTGTTGAGTTGGCATGGATCGAGACTAGGATTTGTTACTCCGTGTGACCAAGAGGTATCTCAGGGCCCACTCGGTAATACAACATCACAATAAGCCTTGCAAGCAATGTGACTAAGTGTTGGTCATGGGATCTTGTATTACGGAACGAGTAAAGAGACTTTCCAGTAATGAGGTTGAACTAGGTATGGATATACTGACGATCGAATCTCGGGCGAGTAACATACCGAAGAACAAAGGGAACATCATACGGGATTAACTGAATCCTTGACATAGAGGTTCGACCGATAAAGATCTTCGTAGAATATGTAGGAACCATTGTGGACATCCAGGTCCCGCCATTGGTTATTGACCGTAGAGGTGTCTCGGTCATGTCTACATAGTTCTCGAACCCGCAGGGTCTGCACACTTAAGGCTTGGTGACGTTTCGGTAGTATAGAGTTATGTATGGTGGTGACCAAAGTTTGTTCAGAGTCCCAGATGAGATCCTGGACGTCACAAGGAGCTCCGGAATGGTCCGGAGGTAAAGATTCATATATAGGAAGTCCTGTTTTGGTCGTCGGAAAAGTTTCGGGCTCATCGGTAGTGTACCGGGAGTGCCGGTAGTGTACCGGGAGACCTCCGGGAGGGGTATTTCGACCTAAGAGGCTTCATGGGCTGTGGGAGAGTGAATATCAGCCCTTAGTGGGCTGGTGGAAACTCCCACACAAGGCCCATGTGGCTGGAGAAGAAAATCCAAAAGGAAAAAGGTGGAAAAAGGCAAAAGGGAAAAAAGGATGAATCCTAATCCTACTAGGAGTGGAGGAGGTGGACTCCTCCTCTCCTAGTTCGGCCGAAGCCTAGAAGGCTTGGAGGCCAAGCTTCCTCCTCTCCTCCTCTCCTCCTATATATACTGGTGGTATTGAGGGTTTTTGCACTAGATATTCAGCCACGTGCTACCCGTTCCTCCAGTGCATAGTTTCTCCTCTAGATCGGTTTTCTGCAGTGCTTAGGCGAAGCCCTGTCAGAATTGCTCCACCACCATCGCCGGAGCGCCGTCAGGCTGCCGGAGAACTCTTCTTCCTCTCCACTCCTTCTTGCTGGATCAAGACGGTAGAGATCGTCATCAAGCTGTACGTGTGCTGAACGCGGAGGTGCCGTCCGTTTGGTGCTAGATCGGAAGGATCGTGATCAAGTTCGTAAGACGGATCGTGATCAAGTTTGTGGGAAGGATCGTGATCGGGTCACGGGACGGATCGTGATTGGATCGCGGGACGGATCATGATTGGACTGCGGGAGGCACGGCGATTTGGATCGCGAAGACGTTCGACTATACCAACCACGTTTCTTAATGCTTCCCGCTTAGCGATCTACAAGGGTATGTTGATCCACTCTCCCTCTCTTAGATGCTCATCACCATGGATAGATCTTCGTGTGCGTAGGAAATTTTTTGTTTCCCATGCAACGTTCCCCAACAAAAATGTCCATCGTTCATACCTCGTCCGGTGAAAGTCAAAGGGGTAGACCCGTCCGGTGAACTGTGCCAGGGTTAGATGGGATGGAGTACTTGGTGGCTAGCAATGGCGCTAGGTCTTGCACTGGGCCCTCTTACACGTCTCGAATGTTTTTTGGATGGATGGCTGGATGCTATATGAGATGTGATAACTTCACATTAATTTTTGTGTGGAATCTATATGAGATGTGATACGATCACATTTTTTTTATGGATGCTATATGAGATGTGTGTTGGAAATATGCCCTAGAGGCAATAATAAAATGGTTATTATTGTATTTCCTAGTTCATGATAATTGTCTATTGTTCGTGCTACAATTGTATTAACCAGAAACCGTAATTCATGTGTGAATACATAGACCACAACAAGTCCCTAGTGAGCCTCTAGTTGGCTAGCTCGTTGATAAATAGATGGTCATGGTTTCATGACCATGGACATTGGATGTCGTTGATAACAGGATAACATCATTAGGAGAATGATGTGATGGACAAGACCCAATCCTAATCATAGCACAAGATCGTGTAGTTCGTTTGCTAAAGCTTTCCAATGTCAAGTATCGTTTCCTTAGACCATGAGATTCTGCAACTCCCGAATACCGTAGGAATGCTTTGGGTGTGCCAAACGTCACGACGTAACTGGGTGGCTATAAAGGTGCACTACGGGTATCTCCGAAAGTGTCTGTTGGGTTGGCATGAATCGAGACTCCAATTTGTCACTCCGTGTGACGAAGAGCTATCTCTGGGCCCACTCGGCAAGACATCATCATAATGAGCTCAATGTGACTAAGGAGTTAGCCATGGGATGATGTATTACGAAACGAGTAAAGAGACTTGCCGATAACGAGATTGAACAAGGTATAAAGATACCGACGATCGAATCTCGGGCAAGTATCATACCGATAGACAAAGGGAATTGTATACGGGATTGATTGAATCCCTGACATCGAGGTTGATCTGATGAGATCATCGTGGAGCATGTAGGAGCCAACATGGGTATCCAGATCCCGCTGTTGGTTATTGACCGGAGAGGTGTCTCGGTCATGTCTACATGTCTCCCGAACCCGTAGGGTCTACACACTTAAGGTTCGATGACGCTAGGGTTATAGGGAAATGGTATACGTGATTACCAAAGGTTGTTCGGAGTCCCAGATGAGATCCCAGACGTCCCGAGGAGCTCCGGAATGGTCTGTAGGTAAAGATTAATATATAGGAAGTCCAGTTTTGGTCACCGGAGAGTTTTCGGGGTCATCGGTAGTGTACCGGGAGTGCCGGGAGGGTGCCGGAGGACCCCCGGGAGGGGTGTGACGACCATAGTACTTCATAAATAGATCTCTCCCCACTCGTTGCTGGTTTCTCCATAAATAGATCTTGGTGATACGTAGGATTTTTTTTGATTTACTACTATGTCTCCCAACAGTGGTATCAGAGCTAGGTCTATACGTAGAATCTATGCACGAGTAGAACACAAGTTGTTGTGGGTGTCGATTTTTGTTAATTTTCTTACCACTTCTAGTCTTATCTTGATTCGGCGGTATTGTTGGATGAAGCGGCCCGGACCTACTTTTCAAGTACGCTTCCGTGAGACTAGTTCCTCCGCTTGACATGCACTTGTTGCATAAGGTGGCTAGCGGGTGTCTGTCTCTCCCACCTTAGTCGGATTGGATTCGATGAAAAGGGTCCTTATGAAGGGTAAATAACAATTGGCATATCACGTTGTGGTTTTGGCGTAGGTAAGAAACGTTCTTGCAAGAAACCTATAGCAGCCACGTAAAACTTGCAACTACAAATTAGAGGACGTCTAACTTGTTTTTACAGCATATGCCTTGTAATGTGATATGGCCAAAAGGATGTGATGTGATGCATTGTGACGTATGAGATTGATCATGTTCTTGTAATAGGATTCACGACTTGCATGTCGATGAGTATGACAATCGGCAGGAGCCATAGGAGTTGTCTTATTTTATTGTATGACCTGTGTGTCAATCATAAATGCCATGTAATTACTTTAATTTATTGCTAATCATTAGCCATAGTAGTAGAAGTAATAGTTGGCGAGACAACTTCATGAAGACACGATGATGGAGATCATGATGATGGAGATCATGGTGTCGTGCCGGTGACAGTGATGATCATGGTGCCCCGAAGATGGAGATCAAAGGAGCAAGATGATATTGGCCATATCATCTCACTATATTGATTGCATGTGATGTTTATCATGTTTACATCTTATTTTCTTAGAATGACGGTAACTAAATAAGATGATCTCTCACTAAAATTTCAAGAAATGTGTTCACCCTAACTATGCACCGTTGCTAAGCATCGTTGTTCTGAAGCACCACGTAATGATCGGGTGTGATAGGTTCTAACGTTCGCATACAACGGATGTAAGCCAGATTTACACACGCAATACACTTAGGTTGACTTGACGAGCCAAGCATGTACAGACATGGTCTCGGAACACGGAAGATCCGAAAGGGCGAACATGAGTCGTATAGAAGATACGATCAACATGGAGATGTTCACCATGGATGACTAGTCCGTCTCATGTGATGATCGGACACGGGCTAGTTGACATGGATCATGTGTCACTTGGATGACTAGAGAGATGTCTATCTAAGTGGGAGTTCATTAAATAATTTGATTATGTGAACTTAATTATCATGAACTTAGTCTAAAATTATCTTTACAATCTATATTGTAGATCCAATGGCCAATGCTAATGCCAACCTCAACTTCAACGCGTTCCTAGAGAAAACCAAGCTGAAAGATGATGGAAGCAACTATGCGGACTGGGTCCGTAGCTTGAGGATTATCCTCACAACTTCCAAGAAATTGTATGTCCTTGATGCACCGCTAGGTGACACACCCATTCTCCCATCAGAGCAAGACGTTGAGAACGCTTGGCATTCACGCTGCGATGATTACTCCCTTGTTCAATGTGTCATGCTTTACAGTTTAGAACCGGGGCTCCAAAAGCGTTTTGAGCAACACGGAGCATATGAGATGTTCCAAGAGCTGAAACTGGTTTTCCAAGCTCATGCCCAGGTCGAGAGATATGACGTCTCCGACAAGTTCTTCAGGTGTAAGACGGAGGAGAATAGTTCTGTCAATGAGCACATCCTCACGATGTCTGGGCTACACAACCACTTGACTCAGCTGGGAGTTAATCTCCCGGATGACTCGGTCATTGACAGAATCCTCCAGTCGCTTCCTCCTAGCTACAAGAGCTTTGTGATGAACTACAACATGCAAGGGATGGAGAAGTCCATTCCTGAGTTGTACTCGATGCTGAAATCAGCGGAGGTAGAGATCAAAAAGGAGCATCAAGTGTTAATGGTGAATAAGACCACTAGTTTCAAGAAAGGCAAGCCTAATAAGAACTTCAAGAAGGATGGCAAAGCTGTTGCCACACCCGGTAAGCAAGTTGCCGGGAAGAAGAACAAGAATGGACCCAAGCCTGAGACTGAGTGTTTTTACTGCAAGGGTACCGGTCACTGGAAGCGGAACTGCCCCAAGTACTTAGCGGAAAAGAAGGCCGGCAACATTAAAGGCATATGTGATATACTTGTTATTGATGTGTACATAACCAGCGCTCATAGTAGCTCCTGGGTATTTGATACCGGTGCAGTTGCTCACATTTGTAACTCCAAGCAGGAGCTGCGGAATAAGCGGAGGCTGGCAAAGGACGAGGTGACGATGCGCGTCGGGAATGGTTCCAAGGTCGATGTGATCGCCGTCGGCACGCTGCCTCTACATCTACCTTCAGGATTAGTTTTAAACCTTAATAATTGTTACTTAGTACCAGCTTTGAGCATAAACATTGTATCTGGATCTCGCTTGATGCGAGATGGCTACTCATTTTAATCTGAGAATAATGGTTGTTCTATTTATATGAGAGAAATGTTTTATGGTCATGCCCCGCTGGTCAATGGTTTATTTTTGATGAATCTCGAACATGATGTTACACATGTCCATAGTGTGAGTACCAAAAAGTGTAAGGTTGATAACGATAGTCCCACTTACATGTGGCACTGCCGCCTTGGTCATATTGGTGTCAAACGCATGAAGAAGCTCCATGCTGATGGACTTTTGGAGTCACCTGATTTCGAATCATTTGTCACATGCGAACCATGCCTCATGGGCAAGATGACCAAGACTCCGTTCTCTGGAACAATGGAGCGAGCAACCGACTTGTTTGAGATAATACATATCGATGTATGCGGTCCAATGAGCGTCGAGGCTCGCGGTGGCTACCGTTATGTTCTCACCCTCACTGATGACTTGAGCAGATATGGGTATATCTACTTAATGAAACACAAGTCTGAAACCTTTGAAAGGTTCATGAAATTTTAGAGTGAGGTAGAGAATCAACGTGACAGGAAAATAAAGTTCCTACGATCTGATCGTGGCGGAGAATATTTAAGTCACGAGTTTGGCACGGACCTAAGGAAATGTGGAATTGTTTCACAACTCACGCCGCCCGGAATACCTCAGCGAAATGGTGTGTCTGAACATCATAATCGCACTCTATTGGATATGGTGCGATCTATGATGTCTCTTACCGACTTACCGCTATCATTTTGGGGATATGCATTAGAGACTCCCGCATTCACTTTAAAGAGGGCATCGTCAAAGAGACGACACCGTAAGAATTGTGGTTTGGAAAGAAACCTAAGTTGTCGTTTCTAAAAGTTTGGGGATGCGATGCTTATGTGAAGAAACTTCAACCTGAGAAGCTCGAACCCAAAGCGAAAAAGTGCGTCTTCATAGGATTTCCCAAAGAGACTATTGGGAACACCTTCTACCTCAGATCCGAAGGCAAAGTCTTTGTTGCCAAGAATGGATCCTTTCTCGAGAAAGAGTTTCTCTCGAAAGAAGTAAGTGGGAGGAAAATAGAACTTGATGAGTTAATTGTACCTCCACTCGAACTGGAGAGTAGCGCAGCACAGGAAGTTGTTTCTGTGGAGCCTACACCGGCTGGAGAGGAAGTTAATGATGATGATCATGAAACTTCAGATCAAGTTACTATTGAACATCGAAGGTCCACTAGGACACATTCCGCACCAGAGTGGTACGACAACCCTGTCCTGGAGATCATGTTGTTGGACAACGGTGAAACTTCGAACTATGAAGAAGCGATGGCGGGCTCGGATTCCAACAAATGGCTTGAGGCCATGAAATCCGAGATAGGATCCATGTATGAGAACAAAGTGTGGACTTTGGTGGACTTGCCTGATGATAAGCGATCCATTGAAAATAAATGGATCTTTAAGAAGAAGACTGACGCTGATGGTAATGTGACCGTCTATAAGGTTCGGCTTGTCGCTAAGGGTTATCGACAAGTTCAAGGAGTTGAATACGATGAGACTTTCTCACCCGTAGCGATGCTGAAGTCTATCCGAATCATGTTAGCAATTGCCGCATTTTATGATTGTGAGATCTGGCAAATGGACTTCAAAATGGCATTCCTTAATGGATTCCTCAAGGAAGAACTGTATATGATGCAGCCGGAAGGTTTTGTCTATCCTAAAGATGCTAACAAGGTATGCAAGCTCCAGCGCTCCATCTATGGGCTGGTGCAAGCATCTCGGAGATGGAACATTCACTTTAATGAGGTGATTTAAGCGTTTGGGTTTGTATAGGTTTATGGAGAACCCTGTATTTACAAGAAAGTGAGTGGGAGCTCTGTATCATTTCTCATATTATATGTGGATGACATACTGATAATGGGAAATGATATAGAACTTTTGGAAAGTATAAAGGCCTACTTGAATAAGTGTTTTCCAAAGAAGGACCTTGGAGAAGCTGCTTACATATTAGGTATTAAGATCTATAGAGATAGATCGAGGCGCCTCATAGGTCTTTCACAAAGCACATACCGTGAAAAGATATTGAAGAAGTTCAATATGGATCAATCCAAGAAGGTGCTCTTGCCTGTGTTACAGGGTTTGAGATTGAATACGACTCAATGCCCGACCACGACAAAGGATAGAGAAGAGATGAGTGTCATCCCCTATGCTTCAGCCATAGGCTATATTATGTATGACATGCTGTGTACCAGACCAGATGTGAACCTTGCCATAAGTTTGGTAGGGAGGTACCAAAGTGATCCCGGAGCGGAACACTGGACAGCGGTCAAGAATATCCTGAAGTACCTGAAAAGGACAAAGGAAATGTTTCTCGTATATGGCGGTACCGAAGAGCTCATCGTAAAGGGTTACGTCGATGCTAGCTTCGACACAGATCCGGACGACTCCAAGTCGCAAACCGGATACGTGTATATTTTGAACGGAGGGGCAGTCAGCTGGTGCAGCAGCAAGCAAAGCATCGTGGCAGCATCTACATGTGAAGCGGAGTACATAGCTGCTTTGGAAGCACCAAAGGAAGGAGTCTGGATGAAGGAGTTCATCATCGACCTACGAGTACTTCTAAGTGCGTCGGGCCCGATGACTCTATTCTGTGACAACAATGGAGCTATTACCCTTGCGAAGGAGCCTAGGTTTCACAAGAAGACAAGACACATCAAGCGCCGCTTCAAATACATCTGTGATTACATTCAGGAGGGAGATATAGATATTTTTGAAGTGCATACAGATCTGAATGTCGCAGATCCGTTGACTAAACCTCTCTCACGAGCAAAACATGATCAACACCAGAATGCTATGGGTGTTCGATTCATCACAATGTAACTAGATTATTGACTCTAGTGCAAGTGGGAGACTATTGGAAATATGCCCTAGAGGCAATAATAAAATGGTTATTATTGTATTTCCTAGTTCATGATAATTGTCTATTGTTTGTGCTACAATTGTATTAACCAGAAACCGTAATGCATGTGTGAATACATAGACCACAACAAGTCCCTAGTGAGCCTCTAGTTGGCTAGCTCGTTGATAAATAGATGGTCACGGTTTCATGACCATGGACATTGGATGTCGTTGATAATGGGATCACATCATTAGGAGAATGATGTGATGGACAAGACCCAATCCTAAGCATAGCACAAGATCGTGTAGTTCGTTTGCTAAAGCTTTTCAATGTCAAGTATCGTTTCCTTAGACCATGAGATTGTGCAACTCCCGGATACCGTAGGAATGCTTTAGGTGTGCCAAACGTCACAACGTAACTGGGTGGCTATAAAGGTGCACTACGAGTATCTCCGAAAGTGTTTGTTGGGTTGGCATGAATCGAGACTGGGTTTGTCACTCCGTGTGATGGAGAGGTATCTCTGGGACCACTCGGTAAGACATCATCATAATGAGCTCAATGTGACGAAGGAGTTAGCCACGGGATGATGTATTATGGAACGAGTAAAGAGACTTGCTGGTAACAATATTGAACAAGGTATAGAGATACCGACGATCGAATCTCGGGCAAGTATCATACCGATTGACAATGGGAATGGTATACGGGATTGATTGAATCCCCGACATCGAGGTTCATCCGATGAGATCATCGTGGAGAATGTAGAATCCAACATGGGTATCCATATCCCGCTGTTGGTTATTGACCAGAGAGGTGTCTCGGTCATGTCTACATGTCTCCCGAACCCGTAGGGTCTACACACTTAAGGTTCGATGACGCTAGGGTTATAGGGAAATAGTATACGTGATTACCGAAGGTTGTTCGGAGTCCCAGATGAGATCCCGGACGTACTGAGGAGCTCCGGAATGGTCTGTAGGTAAAGATTGATATATAGGAAGTCCAGTTTTGGTCACCGGAAAGTTTTTGGGCTCATCGGTAGTGTACCGGGAGTGCCGGGAGGGTGCCGAAGGACCCCCGGGAGGGGTGTGACGACCATAGGACTTCGTGGGCCCTTATAGGAGGTGTCCCATCCCTTATTGGGCTGCCCAAGTCCTTCCGGAAAGGCCCATGCGGCTAGAGATAAGGAGATAGGGCAAAGGAGTTTGAAAAGGAGGAGATCCACCTCCCTTGTGGGAGGTGGACTCTCCCTTTGATTCGGCCGAAGCTCTCCTCCTTGGAGGAGAGTCCAAGGCAGACCTCCCTCTCCCTCCTCCTATATATACTTGAGGTTTTGGCCTTTTTGAGAAAAGATCTGATCTCTCTCTCTCTCACGACGAAGCCCTACCTCTCTTCTTCCTCCTCTGCGGCGCTTAGGCGAAGCCCTGCCGGAATACCTTGCTACTCCACCATGACCACGCCGTCATGCTGCTGTTGGAGCCCTTCCCCAACCTCTCCTTCCTTCTTGCTGGATCATGGCATAGGAGACGTCACTGGGATGCACGTGTGTTGAACACGGATGCGCCGTTGTTCGGCGCTGAGATCGGAGTCCACTGTGATCTGAATCGCTGCGAGTACGACTCCATCAACCACGTTCTTGTAACGCTTCCGTTTAGTGATCTTCAAAGGTATGAAGATGCAATCTCTCCCCACTCATTGCTGGTTTCTCCATACATAGATCATGGTGATACATAGGAATTTTTTTGATTTACTACTACGTCTCCCAACAATGTGATACCATCACGATGGATGATGGATGCTATCTTAGTCTTCACCTAGCATTTGTTATCTTGTGAATTATTTTCATGTCATTATCATTTTGTCATCATAGATTTCTATACGATATGTGATGACCTAATTTTTTTCACTTTGTGGAATTTACAGGCCTTGTGGTGTTGCATCTCCATGGGGTGATCATTGACGTCGGAGCTGTTGGTCATCGATCGTCCCTCCGTTCTTCGACTACTTCCTCTACAGCCGAGCGTGAGCTCCGAATCCACCTTCACCTTCTATGCTTTTTTAATCATGTCGCTAGATTTTCTTTTCATGTCAAGTCGTGTAACCTAGGCATCTCCTGTCCGAAATGGTTGCATGGATAAATATGCATTCAATTGCATATTTATAATGGCAACTGTTTCGGATTGTCCAACTGTAGAAATTCTATAGATTTCTTGAGGAGCACAAGGCCGAGGCCGATGAGGTCTTGCTACGGGCTGCGCGGAAGAAGACCAGTCAGTGGTCGTACGAGGTGCGCTTTCTAGCCGTCTCGCAATATTATCACGAGGTATGTAATGAGAAGGTGACCAAGGATGACGTGAAGGAGCATAACCTTACCTTGACTAAGGACCAGTACATGTTGGTAAGTATAAATGACTGTTCATTACGACGTTAGTGGTAAATTTCATTGTTTCGTGGTCACATGCCATTATGCTTCTTATATAGGTGCGTCCTGATGGCACTACCAGAATCAGGGTTGTTGCCGACGGCCTAAACTATGCCGACGGACCCCGTCGACATATGTCACCCTACGCCGAGCACCAGTGCCTCACTATCGGCGTACTAATAATCGTCGGCGTAGATCAACCTATGCTGACGGCCACCGTCGGCGTACAAAGGCCGTCGGCGTAGATTCACCTATGCCTACGGTGGCCGTCGGCGTATCAGCGGGCCCGGTCATTCGATGAGTAACGCCCGTTTGACGCCGTCAAATAGACGCTGACGGCCCTGACAGACACCGTCAGCATAGCTTCCATGGCCCACGTCATCGATCTGCGGTAGGTGCCACGTCATCGATTCGAGGAGGTGCGGATCCTGGGGCCTAGCTGTTGGGAGACGTAGTAGTAAATCAAAAAAATTCCTACATGTTCACCAAGATCCATCTATGGAGAAACAAGCAACAAGTAAGGGGAGAGTGCATCTTCATACCTTTGAAGATTGCAAAGCGGAAGCGTTACAAGAACGCGGTTGGTGGAGTCGTACTCGCAGCGATTCAGATCGTGGTGGATTCCGATCTAAGCGCCGAACAACGGCGCCTCCCTGTTCAACACACGTGAAGCCCGGTGACGTCCCCTATGCCTTGATCTAGCAAGGAGGAAGGAGAGGTTGAGGGAGAGCTCCGGAAGCATGACGGCATGGTGACGGTGGAGCTATGTGGTACTCCGGCAGGGCTTCGCCAAGCTCTACGGAGAATGAGGAGAAGGAGGAGTAGGGCTGCGCCGCGAGAGAGAGAGATGCGTGCCCCGGCTGCCCCAAGGGCTCCACTATATATAGGAGGAGGAGGGAGGGCTGCGCCCTAGGGTTCCCACCCTAGAGGCTGGCGCAGCCCCAAATCCCATCTGGACGGCGGCCAAAGGGGGAGAGGGGAGGGTGGCGCCCTAGGGTGGGCCTTGGGCCGATCCACACCCTAGGGTTTGCCCCCCTCCACCCCTTGTTGCTCCTTGGGCTGGGGTGGGAGGCGCACCAGCCCACCTAAGGGCTGGTTCCCTCCCACTCTTGGCCCATGAAGCCTTCCGGGGCTGGTGGCCCCACTTGGTGGACCCCCGGACCCTTTCGATGGTCCCGGTACATTACCGGTGACGCCCGAAACATTTGCAGTGACCGAAACCTCACTTCCTATATATGAGTCTTTACCTCCGGACCATTCCAGAACTCCTAGTAACGTCCGGGATCTCATTCGGGACTCCGAACAATCTTCGGTAACCACGTACACTATTTCCCTATAACCCTAGCGTCATCGAACCTTAAGTGTGTAGACCCTACGGGTTCGGGAGGCACGTAGACATGACCGAGACACCTATCCGGTCAATAACCAACAGCGGGATCTGGATACCCATGTTGGCTCCCACATGCTCCATGCTGATCTCATCGGATGAACCACAATGTCGGGGATTCAATAAATCCCTATACAATTCCCTTTGTCTACCAGTATGATACTTGCCCGAGATTCGATCGTCGGTATCCCTATACCTTGTTCAATCTCGTTACTGGCAAGTCTCTTTACTCGTTCCGCAACACATCATCACGTGGCTAACTCCTTAGTCACATTGATCTCATTATGATGATGTCTTATCGAGTGGGCCCAGAGATACCTCTCCGTCACACGGAGTGACAAATCCCAGTCTCGATTCATGGCAACCCAACACACTTTCGGAGATACCCGTAGTGCACCTTTATAGCCACCCAGTTACGTTGTGACGTTTGGCACACCCAAAGTATTCCTACGGTATCCGGGAGTTGCACAATCTCATGGTCTAAGGAAACGATACTTGACATTAGAAAAGCTTTAGCAGAAGAACTACACGACCTTGTCCTATGCTTAGGATTGGGTATTGACCATCACATCATTCTCCTAATGATGTGATCCCGTTATCAACGACATCCAATGTCCATGGTCATGAAACCGTGACCATCTATTGATCAACGAGCTAGTCAACTAGAGGCTCACTAGGGACATGTTCTGGTCGATATATTCACACATGCATTACGGTTTCCGGTTAATACAATTATAGCATGAACAATAGACAATTATCATGAACAAGGAAATACAATAATAACCATTTTATTATTGCCTCTAGGGCATATTTCCAACAGTCTCCCACTGACACTAAAGTCAATAATCTAGTTATATTGTGATGAATCGAACACCCATAGAGTTCTGGTGTTGATCATGTTTCGCTCGTGAGAGAGGTTTAGTCAACGGATCTGCGACAATCCAATCCGTATGCACTTTACAAATATCTATATATCCTTCCTGCATGTAATAACAAATGGAGTTGAAGCGGCCCTTGATGTGTCTTGTCTTCTTGTGAAACCTGGGCTCCTTGGCAAGGGCAATAGCTCCAGTGTTGTCATAGAATAGAGTCATCGGGCCCGACGCATTGGGAATCACTCCTAGGTCGGTGATGAACTCCTTCATCCAGACTCCTTCCTTTGCTGCTTCCGAAGCAGCTATGTACTCCGCTTCACATGTAGATGCCGCCACGACGCTTTGCTTGCTGCTACGCCAGCTCACTGCCCCTCCGTTCAAAATATACACGTATCCGGTTTGTGACTTGGAGTCATCCAGATCTGTGTCGAAGCTAGCATCGACGTAACCCTTTACGACGAGCTCTTCGGCACCTCCATAAACGAGAAACATGTCCTTGGTCCTTTTCAGGTACTTTAGGATATTCTTGAACACTGTCCAGTGTTCTTCTCCAGGATCACTTTGGTACCTCCCTACCAAACTTATGGAAAGGTTTGGTACACAGCATGGCACACATAATAGAGCCTATGGCTGAATCATAGGGGATGACACTCATCTTTTCTCTATCCTCTATCGTGGTCGGGCATTGAGTCGTACTCAATCTCACACCTTGCAACACAGGCAAGAACCCCTTCTTGGACTGATCCATATTGAACTTCTTCAATATCTTGTCAAGGTATTTGCTTTGTGAAAGACCTATGAGGCGTTTTGATCTATCTCTATATATCTTAATGCCTAATATGTAAGCAGCTTCTCCAAGGTCCTTCATTGAAAAACTCTTATTCAAGTAGGCCTTTATGCTTCCCAAAAGTCCTATATCATTTCCCATCAACAATATGTCATCCACATATAATATGAGAAATGCTATAGAGCTCCTACTCACTTTCTTGTAAATATAGGGTTCTCCATAAACCTACATAAACCCAAACGCTTTAATGACCTCATTAAAGCGAATGTTCCAACTCCGAGAGGCTTGCACCAACCCATAGATGGAGCGCTGGAGCTTGCATACCTTGTTAGCATTCTTAGGATTGACAAAACCTTCCGGCTGCATTATATACAATTCTTCCTTAAGGAAACCATTAAGGAATGCCGTTTTGACGTCCATTTGCCAGATCTCATAATCATAAAATTCGGCAATTGCTAACATGATTCGGACGGACTTCAGCATCACTACGGGTGAGAAAGTATCATCGTAGTCAACTTCTCGAACTTGTCGATAACCCTTAGCGACAAGCCGAGCCTTATAGACGGTCACATTACCATCTGCATCAGTCTTCTTCTTAAAGATCCATTTATTTTCTATGGCTCGCCGATCATCAGGCAAGTCCACCAAAGTCCATCCTTTGTGATCATACATGGATCCTATCTCGGATTTCATGGCTTCAAGCCATTTGTTGAAATCTAGGCTCGCCATCGATTCTTCATAGTTTGAAGGTTCATCGTTGTCCAACAACATGATCTCCAGGATAGGGTTGCCATACCACTCTGGTGCGGAACGTGTCCTGGTGGACCTTCGAATAGCAACTTGATCTGAAGTTTCATGATAATCATCATCAACAAAAGCTTAGGTTTCTTTCCAAACCATAATTCATATGGTGTCATCTCAACGGACTTAGACGGTGCCCTATTTAAAGTGAATGCGGCAGTCTCTAATGCATATCCCCAAAATGATAGTGGTAAGTTAGTAAGAGACATCATAGATCGCACCATATCCAATAGAGTGCGATTATTATGTTCAGACACACCATTTTGCTGAGGTGTGCAAGGCGGCGTGAGTTGTGAAACAATTCCACATTTCCTTAGGTGCGTGCCAAACTGGTGACTCAAATATTCTCCACCACGATCAGATCGTAGGCACTTTATTTTCCTATCACGTTGATTCTCTACCTCACTCAAATTCTTTGAACATTTCAAAGGTTTCAGACTTGTGTTTCATTAAGTATACATACCCATATCTGCTTTAAGTCATCAGTGAAGGTGAGAACATAACGGTAGCCACCGCGAGCCTCGATGCTCATTGGACCGTATACATCGGTATGTATTATCTCCAATAAATCAGTTGCTCGCTCCATTGTTCCGGAGAATGGAGTCCTGGTCATCTTGCCCATGAGGCATGGTTCGCACGTGTCAAATGATTCAAAATCAAGAGACTCCAAAATTCCATCAGCATTGAGTTTCTTCATGCGTTTGACACCAATATGACCAAGGCAGCAGTGCCACATGTAAGTGGGACTATCGTTATCAATTTTACATCTTTTGGCACTCACACTATGGACATGTGTAACATCACGTTCGAGATTCATCAAAAATAAACCATTGACCATCGGGGCATGACCATAAAACATTTATCTCGTATAAATAGAACAACCATTATTCTCAGATTTAAATGAGTAGCCATCTCGCATAAAGCGAGATCCAGATACAATGTTCATGCTCAAAGCTGGTACTAAATAAGAATTATTGAGGTTTAAAACTAATCCCGAAGGTGGATGTAGAGGTAGCGTGCCGACGGCGGTCACATCGACCTTGGAACCATTCCCGACGCGCATCGTCACCTCGTCCTTTGCCAGTCCCCGCTTATTCTGCAGCTCCTGCTTGGAGTTACAAATGTGAGAAACTGCACCGGTATCAAATACCCAGGAGCTACTACGAGCGCTGGTAAGGTACACATCAATAACAAGTATATCACATATACCTTTAACATTGCCGGCCTTCTTATCTGCTAAGTACTTGGGGCGGTTCCGCTTCTAGTGACCGGTACCCTTGCAACAAAAGCACTCAGTCTCAGGCTTGGGTCCATTCTTGTTCTTCTTCCCGGCAACTTGCTTTCCAGGCACGGCAACTACTTTGCCATCCTTCTTGAAGTTCTTCTTACCCTTGCCTTTCTTGAAACTATTGGTCTTATTGACCATCAACATTTGATGCTCCTTTTTGATCTCGACCTCCGCTCATTTCAGCATCGAGTACAACTCAGGAATGGACTTCTCCATCCCCTGCATGTTGTAGTTCATCACAAAGCTCTTGTAGCTAGGTGGAAGCGACTGGAGGATTCTGTCAATAACCGAGTCACCCAGAACATTAACTCCCACCTGAGTCAAGCGGTTGTGCAACCCAGA
Source organism: Hordeum marinum (assembly GCA_022496015.1). Lineage (NCBI taxonomy): Eukaryota > Viridiplantae > Streptophyta > Magnoliopsida > Poales > Poaceae > Hordeum > Hordeum marinum. The sequence goes on from CM039673.1 coordinate 585,729,501, forward strand.
CATTTTGAGTATGTGCTCACTGACAAAACTATTTTCCTCCATCTTAACACTGAAGAACTTGTCGAAGACGTCATATCTCTCGACCCGGGCATGAGCTTGGAAAACCAGTTTTAGTTCTTGGAACATCTCATATGATCCGTGTTGCTCAAAACACTTTTGGAGGCCCGGTTCTAAACTATAAAGCATGTAGCACTGAACCAGGGAGTAATCATCACAGCGTAACTGCCAAGCATTCGTAATGTCTTGATCCGTTGGGAGAATGGGTGTGTCACCTAGCGGTGCATCAAAGACATACAATCTCTTGGAATCTATGAGGATGATCCTCAAATTACGGACACAGTCCGCATAGTTGCTTCCATCGTCTTTCAGCTTGGTTTTCTCTAGGAACGTGTTGAAGTTGAGGGCAACATTAGCATGGGCCATTGGATCTACAATATAGATTGTAAAGATATTTTAGACTAAGTTCATGATAATTAAGTTCACATAATCAAATTATTAATGAAATCCCACTTAGATAGACATCTCTCTAGTCATCCAAGTGACACATGAACCATGTCAACTAGCCCGTGTCTGATCATCACGTGAGACGGACTAGTCATCCATGGTGAACATCTTCATGTTGATCGTATCTTCTATACGACTCATGTTCGACCTTTCGGTCTTCCGTGTGCCGAGGCCATGTCTGTACATGCTAGGCTCGTCAAGTCAACCTAAGTGTTTCGCGTGTGTAAATCTGGCTTACACCCGTTGTATGCGAACGTTAGAACCTATCACACCCGATCATCACGTGGTGCTTCGGAACAACGATCCTTAGCAATGGTGCATAGTTAGGGTGAACACATTTCTCGAAATTTTAGTGAGAGATCATCTTATTTAGTTACCGTTGTTCTAAGCAAATAAGATGTAAACATGATAAACATCACATGCAATCAATATAGTGACATGATATGGCCAATATCATCTTGCTCCTTTGATCTCCATCTTCGGGGTACCATGATCATCACTGTCACCGGCACAACACCATGATCTCCATCATCATGATCTCCATCATCGTGTCTTCATGAAGTTGTCTTGCCAACTATTACTTCTACTACTATGGCTAACGATTAGCAATAAATTAAAGCAATTACATGGCGTTTATGATTGACACGCAGGTCATACAATAAATTAAGACAACTCCTATGGCTCCTGCCGGTTGTCATACTCATCGACATGGTCGTGATTCCTATTACAAGAACATGATCAATCTCATACATCACAATCCATCACATCACATCCTTTGGCCATATCACATCACATGGCATATGCTGCAAAAACAAGTTAGACGTCATCTAATTTGTAGTTCCAAGTTTTTACGTGGCTGCTATAGGTTTCTAGCAAGAACGTTTCTTACCTACACCGAAACCACAACGTGATATGCCAATTGCTATTTACCCTTCATAAGGACCCTTTTCATCGAATCCAATCCGACTAAGGTGGGAGAGACAGACACCCGCTAGCCATCTTATGCAACAAGTGCATGTTAGGCGGTGGAACCCGTCTCACGTAAGCGTACGTGTAAAGTTGGTACGGGACGCTTCATCCCACAATACCGCCGAATCAAGATAAGACTAGTAACAGTAAGAAAATTAACAAAATCGACGCCCACAACACCTTGTGTTCTACTCGTGCATAGATTCTGTGCATAGACCAAGCTCATGATGCCATTGTTGGGAGACGTAGTAGTAAATAAAAAAATTCCTACGTGTTCACCAAGATCGTTCTATGGAGAAACCAAGAATGAGTAAGGGGAGAGTGCATCGTCATACCTTTGAAGATCTCAAAGAGGAAGCATTACAAGAACGCGGTTGGTGGAGTTGTACTCGCAGCAATTCAGATCGCGGTGGATTCCGATCTAAGCGCCGAACAACGGCGCCTCCGCGTTCAACACACATGCAGCCCGGTGACGTCTCCTATGCCTTGATCCAGCAAGGAGGAAGGAGATGTTGAGGGAGAGATCCAGCAGCACGACGGCATGGTGACGGTGGAGCTAGGTGGTACTCTGGCAGGGCTTCAGCAAGCACTACAGAGAACGAGGAGAAGGAGGAGTAGGGTTGCGCTGTGGGAGAGAGATGCATGCCCCGACTGCTCCAAGGGCTCCACTATATATAGGAGGAGGAGAAGGGAGGGTTGCGCCCTAGGGTTCCCACCCTAGGGGCTGGCGGCAGCCCCAGATCCCATCTGGGCGGTGGCTAGAGGGGGAGAGGGGAGGGTGGCACCTAGGGTGGGCCTTGGGCCGATCCACGCCCTAGGGTATGCCCCCCTCCACCCCTTGCTACGCCTTGGGCTGGGGTGGGAGGCGCACCAGCCCACCTAGGGATTGGTTCCCTCCCACTCTTGGCCCATGAAGCCTTCCAGGGCTGGTGGCCCCACTTGGTGGACCCCTGGAACCCTTCCAGTGGTCCAAGTACATTACGGGTGACGCCCGAAACATTTACGGTGACCAAAACCTTACTTCCTATATATGAATATTTACCTCCGGACCATTCCGGAACTCCTCGTGACATCCGGGATCTCATCCGGGACTTTGAACAACCTTCGGTAACCGTGTACACTATTTCCCTATAACCCTAGCGTCATCGAACCTTAAGTGTGTAGACCCTACGGGTTCGGGAGGCACGTAGACATGACCGAGACACCTCTCCGGTCAATAACGAACAGCGGGATATGAATACCCATGTTGGCTCCCACTTGCTCCACGATGATCTCATAGGATGAACCACGATGTCGGGGATTCAATCAATCCCGTATACAATTACCTTTGTCTACCTGTATGATACCTCCCCGAGATTTGATTGTCAGTATCCCTATACCTTGTTCAATCTCGTTACCGGCAAGTCTCTTTACTCGTTCCGTAACACATCATCCCATGGCTAACTCCTTAGTCACATTGAGCTCATGATGATGATGTCTTACCGAGTGGGCCTAGAGATACCTCTCCGTCACACGGAGTGACAAATCCCAGTCTCGATTCGTGCCAACCCAACACACTTTCGGAGATACCCGTAGTGCACCTTTATAGCCAGCCAGTTACGTTGTGACGTTTGGCACACCCAAAGTATTCCTATGGTGTCCGGGAGTTGCACAATCTCATGGTCTAAGGAAACGATACTTGACATTACAAAAGCTTTAGCAGACGAACTACACGACCTTGTGCTATGCTTAGGATTGAGTCTTGTCCATCACATCATTTTCCTAATGATGTGATCCCGTTATCAACGACATCCAATGTCCATGGTCATGAAACTGTGACCATCTATTGATCAACGAGCTAGTCAACTAGAGGCTCACTAGGGACATGTTGTGGTCTATATATCCACACATGCATTACAGTTTCCGGTTAATACAATTATAGCATGAACAATAGACAATTATCATGAACAAGGAAATACAATAATAACCATTTTATTATTGCCTCTAGGGCATATTTCCAAGACTAGCTACGCCGATGGTTATGTTCTCGGTGTACCTTTCGCGTTAACCGTCGACGTAGGTGCAATTTTTTCTACATCTACGCCGTCGGCCACACCGTCGGCATAGGTTCGATGCCCCACGTCGTCGATCCGTGGCAGATGCCATGTAATCGATCCGGGAGGTGCGGATCCGGGGGCGCAGCTACGCCGACGGTTATGCCATCAGCATACCTTTTCGGGATACGCCGACGGTGTAACCGTCGGCGTAGGTGCAATTTTATTTTTTATTACATCTACGCCGACAGTCACACCGTTGGCATAGGCTCAGTTTTTTATTCCACGTACGCCGACGGTGTAACCGCCGACATAGGTGCATTTTTTTAAAATATTTCCCTTTATTAAAATTTATTTTAATTAGGAAGTCTATAGCCCATGTCCATGTTATATATAGTCTACACACTGTTTTTTCAATGCATCGTCTATTTAGCAGTGCGTATAGGTGCTAAAAAAATCATGTTATATATAGTGTGCACATAGTCTTGACGGACGGCGTTGCCACTTGCACCTAAAGGGGGGAAACGTTGGCGTCGGGTCGACACGAAGGGAATATCATTCTAAGATGTTGCTATGGACTGACCTATCACAGCCAGGTGAAAATCACCCTCGGTCAAACCCCGTCCGGTGGAAGTCAAAGGGTTAGATCTGTCCGATTAACAGTGTCAGGGTTAGACGGGTCGGGGGACCTGGAGGAGGGCTATGCCGCCAGGTGTTGCCCTGGGCCCTCTTACGTTCGGAAACTATGGCATCGGGTCGACACCGAGGGAATCTTGCGCTGGGTTGGGCCCGAACCTTGTTCTATAAGATGTTGCTATGTATTGGCCTGTCATAGCCAGGTGAAAATGACCCTCGGTCAAACCCCGTCCGGTGAAAGTCAAAGGGGTAGATCCGTCCGGTCAACAGTGTCAGGGTTAGACGGGACGGGGGACCTGGATGGGGGCTATGCTGCCAGGTGTTGCCCTGGGCCCTCTTACGTTCGGAAATTGTGGCATCGGGTCATCACCAAGGGAATATTGCACTAGGTTGGGCCCGGACCTTGTGCTAAGATGTTGCTATGGGATGGCCTATCACAGCCAAGTGAAAATGACCCTTGGTCAAACCCTGTACGGTGAAAGTCAAAGGGGTAGATCCGTCCGGTTAGCAGTGTTAGGGTTAGACGGGACGGGGGACCTGGAGGGGGGCTATGCCGCCAGGTGTTGCCTTGGGCCCTCTTACGTTCGGAAACTGTGGCATTGGGTCGACACCGAGGGAATCTTGCGCTGGGTTGGGCCTGGACCTTGTGCTATAAGATGTTGCTATGGGATGGCCTATCACATCCAGGTGAAAATGTCCCTCGGTTAAACCCCGTATGGTGAAAGTCAAAGGGGTAGATCCGTCCGGTCAACAGTGTCAGGGTTCGACGGGACGGGGGAAACATGTGCATCGGGTCGAGCCGGAACGAATCTAATGGGGGGTTGGTCCCAGACCATGTTCGGGGATGTTCTTACGGGATGTCCTATCTCAACAAGGTGGAAGAGTCCACTGGTCAATGAACGTCCAGCAAAAGTCAAATGCCCAGATCACCGGGTCTACGGGGCTAGGGTTTAGTTCGGTCGGGGGGCGTGTGTGGGTAGCAATGCCACCGTAATATCGCACGGGGTCTTTGGAGAGAAGGAAGGATATGAATATTTTAAAAATTGCTACGACATTTTAAAATTATATTAAAATTAATGTCAGTAAAAAATATAACGAAAAAAAATACATATGCCTACGGCTTAGCCGTCGGCATAGGTTGCCACGTGGCTATAGAACCTATGTTGACGGCTAAACCGCCGGCATAGATCCCTGCCTTATACCCTCACCCCACCTCTCTCCACCACTCACTCACTCCCACAGGCGCCTTGACCCCGACCTCGCTCGCCGTCCTCGCGCCGCCGCCTCACCCGGCCCCGCAGCAGTGCCGCCTTGCCCGCCGCCACCCCACCCGGCCCTGCCCCGCGCCTCGCCCCGCCACCGCCCCACCCGACCTTGCCTCGTCGCCGCCCCACCCGGACCCCGCCCTGCCGCCGCCCGATCCGACCCCGCCCCGCGCCGCAGCAACGCCCGCCCCGCCGCCTCACCTCGCCGCCGCCCCACCCCACCTCGCCTTGCCCGACCACACCGCCGCCCCGCCTCGGCCACCCCGTCCCCGCCCCGACCGCCCTCACCCCTGCCCCGCACACGGCCATCCCTCCCCTGCGCCAGGCGACCGCCGCGCCGGCCCTCCGCCGCCTGCTCCGACCCTCCATCGCCCGTGCCTGCCCTCCCCCCCCACCGAGCAGGCCTTCCCCCACGTTGAGCTCCCTCCCTCCCTCTCTGTAGCATTTTTTGTTAATTTAGTTGTTGTTCATAGTTATGTAAGTAGATGGATGGTTAGATGGATGGATGCATTATGTATGATGATGGTTAGATGATAGATGATTTGATGATAGTTAGAAATGTGAGAAATGCAATTTTTTTAAACAGAATGCAAGAGATGCAAATGGATGATGATAGTTAGATGATAGATGACGATGATGATGATAGATGATGATGTTGATAATAGATGATGAGTATTTTTTATGCCTGGATATTTTTTAGATGATGATGATGATTTTTTTTGCGGAAGAGATGATATATGATGATGATTGTTAGATGATGATAGATGATGATGATGAATATATTGTGATGTTCTTAATTTTTGTCATGGTGCAGGTTCTGTGGTGTTCCATCTCGGTGGAGTGATCGTCGTAGGAGCTGTTGGTCCCCGATCGTCCCTCCGCTGTTCGACTACTTCCTCTATAGCCGAGGGTGAGCTACGAATCATGTCACTAGATTTCATTCTCAAGTCAAGTCACATAACCTATGCGTCTCCCATCCAAAAGGGTTGCATCAATAAATATGCATTCAGTTGCATATTTATCACCATATCTCTTTCGGATTGTCCATCATTTTCCACGGATAGCCCGAGGATGTGTAGATTAGTACGTTATCCATGCCCTACCCCGTTCCGAGACAGGATTTCGGCGGCGCCTCCTCATTGTTCTCCGGAGCACATTCTCTCGGCTATTTTCCGAGACGTGTATCTGGAGAACAACGGGGAGGTGCTGCCGAAATTTTGTCTCACAATGGGGTAGAGCATGGAGAACATACTCAATATACAAATCCTCAGGTGGGATTAGGACCCTCTTTACCTATTAGAAATGTAGGTGGATTCAGTGCCGTCAACGCGGTAGAAAATCAATATTTGATGTGATTAATTCAAATAAAATCTTACTTTTGTTGTGTGGCTCCCAATAAAGTAGAGGATGGCAGATAATCAGCGGATGTGTAGTGGTTTTACCCGTGGCCCTCGTGGGAATCGAGTAACATCAGAGTGGATTGCCAAAACCGATGTGTTTTTGAGGGAGACATTCCGTGGTACAATGAGAATGATCCCACATTGCCCGTGTGGGATATGTGGCAGACGTCACTCTAAAGGACAAGACGAAATGACCTGGCACCTTCGCACGCACGAATATATGAAAAACATTGACATGTCGATAAACTTTGCCGAGCGGGACCGTGGTAGAGAGGAGGTGATGCGTCAACGCATCGGTGGCTATGTGGATGACGGGGTCAGAGACATGCTAGATGATGTCATTGCTACAGAGGCGACACATGCGACACCTTTAGACAATGAACTAGAGGAGCCAGAGGAGCCGGAAGCAACCGCAAAGTCCTTCATTGAGATATTGGCTTTGTCAAACAAGCCTCTTTATGCTGGTGCCAAACTCTCTCAGCTAGATGCCATCTCGCAACTAATGGCAGTTAAGGCCGAGTACGGTTGTAGCCAAGCTTGCATCAAAGCATTTATAGGAGTATATGTTGGGGAACATTGCATGGGAAACAAAAAATTTCCTACGAACGCAGATCTATCCATGGTGATGATCATCTATGAGAGGGAGAGTGGATCTACGTACCCTTGTAGATCTCTAAGCGGGAAGCGTTAAGAAACGCGGTTGGTGTAGTCGAACGTCTTCGCGATCCAAATCGTCGATCGTCGCGCAATCCAATCATGATCCATCCCGCGATCCAATCATGATCTGTCCCGCGAACTTGATCACGATCCGTCCCACGAACTTGATCACGATCCTTCCAATCTAGCGCCGAATGGACGGCACCTCCGCGTTCAGCACACGTACAACTTGATGACGATCTCTGCCATCTTGATCCAGCAAGAGGGAGCGGAGAGGAGGAAGATTTCTCCGACAGGATGACGGCGCTCCGGCGATGGTGGTGGAGTTATTTCGGCAGGGCTTCGCCTAAGCGCTGCAGAAAACCGATATAGAGGAGAAACTATGCACTGGAGGAACGGGAAGCACGTGGCTGAAAATTCTGTCCAAAAACCCTAAAACCTCCAGTATATATAAGAGGAAGAGAGGAGGAGGCTTGTCCAAAGGGCCAAGCCTCAAGGAGTCATCCGAACCAAGGGGAAGAGGTGGAATCCACCTCCAATCCTAGTAGGACTAGGATTCACCCTATTTTTGCCTTTTTCCACTTTTTCTCTTTGGGCTTTTTCTCCCTAGCCGCATGGGCTTTGTGTGGGACTTCCACCAGTCCACTAAGGGCTGGTATTCACTCTCCCACAGCCCATGTAACCTCTTGGGTCGAGATACCCCTCCTGATGGTCTCCCGGTACACTACCGGCACTCTCGGTACACTACCGATGAGCCCGAAACTTTTCCGACGACCAAAATAGGACTTCCTATATACGAATCTATACCTCCGGACCATTCCAGAGCTCCTCGTGATGTCTGGGATCTCATCCGGGACTTCGAACAATCTTCGGTCACCACCATACATAACTCTATATTACCGAAAACGTCACCAAACCTTAAGTGCGCAGACCCTGCGGGTTCGAGAACTATGTAGACATGACCGAGACGCCTCTACGGTCAAGAACCAATAGCGGGACCTGGATACCCATATTGGTTCCTACATATTCTACGAAGATTTTTATTGGTCGAACCTCTATGTCAAGGATTCAGTTAATCCCGTATGATCTTTCCTTTGTTCTTCGGTATGTTACTTGCCCGAGATTCGATCGTCGGTATCTCCATACCTAGTTCAACCTTGTTACCAACAAGTCTCTTTACTCGTTCCGTAATACAAGATCCCACAACTAACACTTAGTCACACTGCTTGCAAGGCTTATTGTGATGTTGTATTACCGAGTGGGCCCTGAGATACCTCTCCGTCACACGGAGTAAAAAATCCCAGTCTTGATCCATGCCAACTCAACAGACAACCTCGGAGATACCTGTAGAGCACCTTTATAGTCACCCAGTTACGTTGCGACGTTTGATACACACAACTCCTCCGGTGTCCGTGAGTTGCATGATCTCATGGTCATAGGAACATATACTTGACATCCAGAAAATAGTAGCAATAAACTGACATGATCATATGCTACGTTTGTAGTTTGGGTCTTGTCCGTCACATCATTCTCCTAATGATGTGATCCCGTTATCAAATGACATCACATATCAATGGCTAGGAAACCTTGACTATCTTTGATCAACGAGCTAGTTCATTAGAGGCATATTAGGGACAGAGTGTTGTCTATTTACCCACACATGTAATGTGTTTCCAATCAATACAATTATAGCATCGATAATAAACGATTATCATGGAAAGGAAATATAACAATAAACACTTTATTTATTGCCTCTAGGGCATATTTCCAACAGTCTCCCACTTGCACTAGAGTCAATAATCTAGTTCACATCACTATGTGATTTATATTGTAATGAATCGAACACACATGCAGTTCTCGTGTTGATTATGTTTTGCCCTAGGAACAGGTTTAGTCAATGGGTCTGCAACATTCAGATCCGTGTGTACTTTGCAAATATCTATGTCCTTCTCCTCGATGTAATCGCGGATGGAGTTCAAGCGTCGCTTTATGTGTCTGGTCCTCTTGTGAAACCTTGGTTCCTTGTCCAGAGCAATGGCACCAGTGTTGTCACAGAACAGGTTCATTGGATTCAGTGCACTGGGCACTACTCCAAGATCTGTCATGAACTGCTTCATCCAGACACCTTCCTTCGCTGCCACCAAGGCTACGATGTACTCCGCTTCGCATGTAGAATCAGCTATCATGCTTTGCTTGGAACTGCACCAGCTTACCGCTCCCCTGTTGAGAATAAATACGTATCCGGTTTGCGACTTAGAGTCGTCCGGATCAGTGTCAAAGCTTGCATCGACGTAACCCTTTACGACGAGCTCTTAATCACCTCCATAAACGAGAAACATTTCCTTAGTCCTTTTCAGGTACTTAAGGAAATTTTTGACCTCTGCCCAGTACTCCATTCCAGGATCACTTTGAAACCTTCCGGCCATACTTATGGCAAGGCTGACATCGGGTCTTGTGCACAACATTGCATACATGATAGAGCCTATGGCTGAAGCATAGGGGATGACACTCATCTTTTCTCTATCTTCTGCAGTCACTAGGCATTGCGTCTTACTCAACTTCACACCTTGTGACATAGGCAAGAACCCCTTCTTGGACTGATCCATTTTGAACTTCTTCAGAACTTTATCAAGGTATGTGCTCTGTAAAAGTGCTATTAAGCGTCTCGATCTATCTCTATAGATCTTAATGCCTAATATGAAAGCAGCTTATCCTAGGTCCTTCATAAAAAAACTCTTGTTCAAATATTCCTTCACACTTTCCAGCATTTCTATATTGTTTCCAATCAACAATATGTCTTCCACATATAATATTAGAAACGCTATAGAGCTCCCACTCACTTTCTTGTAAATTGAAGCTTCTCCATAAACTTGTATAAACTAAAATGCTTTGATCACCTCATCAAAGCGCTTATTCCAACTCCAAGATGCTTGCACCAGCCCATAAATGGATCGCTGGAGTTTGCAAACTTTGTCAGCATTCTCTGGATCGACAAAACCTTCTGGTTGCACCATATACAACTCTTCCTCAAGGAAACCATTGAGGAACGTTGTTTTGACATCCATCTGCAAAATTTCATAGTCGAAATAAGAAGCTATTGCCAACATGATTCTGAAAGACTTAAGCATCGCTACGGGTGAGAAGGTCTCATCATAGTCAACTCCTTGAACTTGTGAAAAACCCTTTGCCACAAGTCGAGCTTTATAGACGGTGACATTACCGTCCGCGTCCGTCTTCTTCTTAAAGATCCATTTGTTCTGAATGGCGTTTCGCCCTTCAGGTAATACTTCCAAAGTCCATACTTCGTTTTCATACATGGATCCCATCTTGGATTTCATGACCTCTAACCATTTCTCGAAATCCGGGCCCATCACTGCTCCTCCATAGCTCGTAGGTTCATTGTTGTTCAACAACATGACCTCTAAGACAGGGTTGCCATACCACTCAGGAGCAGTATGTGCCCTTGTCGACCTACGAGGTTCAATAGTAGATTGATCCGAAGCTTCATGATCATCATCATTAACTTCCACTTCTACCGTCGTAGGTTCCACAGAAACATCTTTCTGCGCTGCGCTACTATCTGGTTGAAGTAAAGGTTCAGTAACCTCATCAAGCTCTATTTTCCTCCCACTCAATTCTTTCGAGAGAAACTCTTTCTCAAGAAATGTTCCGTTCTTAGCGACAAACAGTTTGCCCTCGGATCTGAGATAGAAGGTATACCCAACTGTCTCTTTCGGGTATCCTATGAAGACACATTTCTCCGCTTTGGGTTCCAGCTTTTCAGGCTGAAGCTTTTTGACATAAGCATCACATCCTCAAACTTTAAGAAACGACAACTTTGGCCTCTTGCCAAACCACAGTTCATATGGTGTCGTCTCAACGGATTTTGATGGTGCCCTATTTAAAGTGAATGCAGTTGTCTCTAATGCATAACCCCAAAATGATAGTGGCAAATCAGCAAGAGACATCATAGAACGCACCATATCTAATAAGGTTCGATTACGACGTTCGGACACACCATTACGCTGTGGTGTTCCGGGCGGTGTCAACTATGAAACAATTCCACATTGTCTTAAGTGACTGCCAAACTCATAACTCGGATATTAACCTCCTCATCTTCTTGTTACGATGATTCTCAACTTCACTCTGAAATTGCTTGAACTTTTCAAATGTTTCAGACTTGTGTTTCATTAAGTAAATATACACATATCTACTTACGTCATTAGTGAAGGTGAGAAAATAATGATATCCACCACGCGTTGTAACATTCATTGGACCGCACACATCAGTATGTATAATTTCCAACAAGTCACTCGCCCATTCCATTGTTCCACAGAACGGCATTTTAGTCATCTTGCCCATGAGGCATGGTTCACATGTGTTAAGTGATTCAAAATCAAGTGACTCCAAAAGTCCATCAGCATGGAGGTTCCTCATGCGTTTTACACCAATATGACCTAAACGGCAGTGCCACAAGAAAGTGGTACTATCATTATCAACTCTACATCTTTTGGCATCAATGTTATGAACATGTGTATCATCACTATCAAGATTCAATATGAATAAACCCCTCACATTGGGTGCATGACCATAAAAGATATTAATCATATAAATAGAACAACCTTTATTCTCTGATTTAAATGAGTAACCGTCTCACAATAAACAAGATCTAGATATAATGTTCATGCTTAACGCGGGCACTAAATAACAACTATTCAGGTTCATCACGAATCCCGATGGTAATCTAAGCGAGAGCGTGCTGACGGCGATCACATCAACCTTGGAACCATTTCCCACGTGCATCGTCACTTCATCCTTTGCCAGCCTTCGTCTATTCAGTAGTTCCTGTTTAGAGTTGCAAATGTGAGCAACGGAACCGGTATCAAATACCCAGGCACTAAAACGAGAGCTAGTAAGGTACACATCAATAACATGTATATCATATATACCTTGTTTGTCGTTGGCCGCCTTCTTGTCAGCCAGGTACTTGGGGCAGTTCCGCTTCCATTGACCAGCTCCCTTGCAATGAAAGCACTCAGTTTTTGGCTTAGGTCCACGCTTGGGCATCTTTACAGGAGTAGCAACTGCTTTGCCATCCTTCTTGGTTTTACCCTTCTTGCCCTTGCCTTTGCCATTCTTATTGAAACTAGTGGTTTTATTGACCATCAACACTTGATGTTCTTTCTGGATTTCAGACTCAGCGACTTTTAGCATCGCAAACAGCTCGGCGACTGACTTGTTCATCCCGTGCATGTTATAGTTCATCACAAAGCTCTTGTAACTAGGTGGCAGTGATTGAAGGACTGTCAATGATCGCCTCTGGCGGAAGGGCAATTATCAACTGTGCTAGACGATTTGAATACCCAGACATTCTGAGTATATGTTCACTGATAGACCCGTTCTCCTCCATCTTGCAAGCGTAGAACTTATCAGAGGTCTCATACCTCTCGATCCGGGAATTCTTCTGAAAAATAAACTTCAACTCTTGGAACATCTCATATGCTCCATGAAGTTCAAAATGACTTTGAAGTCCCAGTTCTAAGCCATACAATATTGCACACTGAACTATTGAGTAATCTCCAGTACGTGCCTCCCAAGCGTTCTTAACATCTTCAGAGGTCATGTCTTCTGGTTGGTCACTAGGCGGTGCATCAAGGACATATGATTTCTAGGAAGCCATGAGGATAATCCTCAGATTACGGGCCCAATCAACAAAGTTACTTCCATCATCTTTCAACTTAGCTTTCTCTAGGAACGCATTAAAATTAAGGGGTGCTACTGCGCGAACCATTGATCTACAACATAAATATGCAAAGGTACTTAGACTATTGTTCAAGATAATGAGTTTTAGTTAATCAAATTTACTAAAGCTCCCACTCAAATTGACATCCCTCAGGTCATCTGAGTGTCACATGATCCAAATTCACCAACTCAAGTCCGATCATCACGTGAGTTGAGGTGGCTTCAATGGTGAACATCATCATGTTGATCATATCTACCATATGACTCATGTTCGACCTTTCGGTCCCTTGTGTTCCGAGGCCATGTCTGTACATGCTAGGCTCGTCAAGTTTAACCCGAGTGTTCTGCATGTGCAACACTGGCTTGCACCCGTTGTATGTGAACGTAGAGTCTATCACACCCGATCATCACGTGGTGTCTCAACACGACGAACTTTCGCAACGGTGCACACTCGGGGAGAACACAATTTACCTTGAAATTTAAGTGGGGGAAATCTAAGCAAAACAAGGTGCATAAAAGGATTAACATCACATGAAAATAATAAATGACATTATATGGACAGGAACTTGTGCTTTTGATCTCCATCTAGAAAGCACCAGCATGATCTCCATCGTCACCGGCACGACACCATGATCTCCATCATCTTGATCTCCATGAACGTGTCACCATCGGGGTTGTCGCGCCCAACATGCTTCTACTACTATTGTTACCGTTTAGCGATAAAATAATGCATTATATAGCGCTTAATGATTGACACGCAGGTCATACAATAATTAAAGACAACCCCATGGCTCCTGCCGGTTGCCGTACTCATCGACATGCAAGTCGTGATAATCTATACATCACATGATCATCTCATACATCACATATATCACATCATGTAATTGGCCATATCACATCACAACATACCCTGCAATAACAAGTTAGACGTCCTCTAATTGTTGTTGCATGTTTTACGTGGCTGCTACGGGTATGTAGCAAGAATAATTCTCATCTACGCAAAAACCACAACGGTGATACACTAGTTGCTTTTCAACCTTCTCAAGGACCGCCTTGATCGAATCCGATGCAACTAAAGTGAGAGAAACTGGCACCCGCAAGCCATCTATGCAACAAGTTGTGGTTGAGGGAACCGGTCTCTCGTAAGCGAACGATTAATGTTGGTCCGGGCCACTTCATCTCACAATACTGCTGAACCAAAACACGACCAAGGGAGGAAGCAATCTAAGCATCAACACCCACAAACTCTTTGTGTTCTACTCGAGATCTTATCTACACATAGACCTAGCTCATGATTCCACTACTGGGGAACGTTGCATGGGAACCAAAAAATTTCCTACGCACACACAGAGTTATCCATGGTGATGAGCATCTACGAGAGGGAGAGTGGATCTATGTACCATTGTAGATCGCTAAGCGGGAAGCGTTAAGAAACGCGGTTGGTGTAGTCGAACGTCTTTGCGATCCAAATCGCCGATCGTCCCGCGATCCAATCACGATCCGTCCCGCGAATTTGATCATGATCCGTCTCACAAACTTGATCACGATCCTTCCGATCTAGCGCCGAACGGACAACACCTCCGCATTCAGCACACGTACAGCTTGATGACGATCTCCGCCGTCTTGATCCAGCAAGAGGGAGCGGAGAGGAGGAAGAGTTCTCCGGCAGCGTGACGGCGCTCCGGCAATGGTGGTGGAGTTATTCCGGCAGGGCTTCGCCTAAGCGCTGCAGAAAACCGATCTAGAGGAGGAACTATGCACTGGAGGAACGGGCAGCACGTGGCTGAAAATTCTGTCCAAAAACCCTAAAACCTCCAGTATATATAAGAGGAAGAGATGAGGAGTCTTGGCCCAAGGGACAAGCCTCAAGGAGTCGGCCGAACCAAGGGGAAGAGGTGGAATCCACCTCCAATCCTAGTAGGACTAGGATTCACCCTATTTTTGCATTTTTCCACTTTTTCTCTTTGGGCTTTTTCTCCCTAGCCGCATGGGCTTTGTGTGGGACTTCCACCAGCCCACTAAGGGCTGGTATTCACTCTCCCACAGCCCATGTAGCCTCTTGGGTCGAGATACCCCTCCTAATGGTCTCCCGGTACACTACCGACACTCCCGGTACACTACCGATGAGCCCGAAACTTTTTCGGTGACCAAAATAGGAGTTCCTATATATGAATCTTTACCTCCGGACCATTCTGGAGCTCCTCGTGACTTCCAGGATCTCATCCGGGGCTCCGAACAACCTTCGGTCACCACCATACATAACTTTATACTACCGAAAACGTCACCAAACCTTAAGTGTGTAGACCCTGCGGGTTCAAGAACTACGTAGACATGACCGAGACGCCTCTACGATCAATAACCAATAGGAGGACCTAGATGCCCATATTGGTTCCTACATATTCTACGAAGATTTTTATCGGTCGAACCTCTATGTCAAGGATTCAGTTAATCTCGTATGATGTTCCCTTTGTTCTTCGGTATGTTACTTGCCCGAGATTCGATCGTCGGTATCTCCATACCTAGTTCAACCTCGTTACCGGCAAGTCTCTTTACTCGTTTCATAATACAAGATCCCGCAACTAACACTTAGTCACACTGCTTGCAAGGCTTATTGTGATGTTGTATTACCGAGTGGGCCCTGAGATACCTCTCCGTCATACGGAGTAACAAATCCCAGTCTTGATCCATGCCAACTCAACAGACACTTATGTGGCTCAAACACATTGTGAAGTTCACTGATGGTTTTGCATCGAATATAAGTAATGGAGTCAATCTTTCAACGGGCAAAGTCAACGGGCTCAAGAGTCATGACTATCATGTATGGATTGAGCGGTTAATGCCGGTGATGGTTCGAGACTATGTCCCTGAGTGTGTCTGGCGAGTGCTTGCGGAGCTAAGTCATTTCTTTCGCATGCTCTGTGCTAAAGAAGTATGTCCCGAGGTGATTGGACAATTGCATAAGAAGGCACCAGAGTTGATATGCAAGCTAGAGAAGACCTTTCCGCCAGGCTTCTTTACTCCGATGACACATCTCATTTTACACCTCGTGAAATAGGTATTGTTGGGGGGGCCCTGTGCAGAATCGTTGGCAGTACGACCCTAAGAGACGGAACAAGGATCTCCGAAAGAAATGTGGAAACAAAGCTAAGATTGAAGCTTCCATAGCTGAGGCAGTTATCCTTGAGGAGGTGTCAAACCTCAGGACATCGTACTATCGAGACCACGTTCCCAGCCTGCATAATAAGGTGCCTCGATACAATACGGAAGAGCCCAAGTATAAACCCAAGCTCGATCTATTTAGCGGGCAAGGTGGCAGGGCTGGGTGCTCGAAATTGTATAGCATGCCAGAACAAGAGTGGGAGGGCATCATGTTCTATGTCTTGCACAACATAAAGGAAGTTGAGGAGGAGTGGATGAGGTAATACCACCACACCATTCCTTTATGTCTTGCACAACGTCATGTTCTATGTTCTCTTAGTCTAGGCCTAAACACCGCTTTTCTTCTTTCGGCCAATTCATTTATGAGGAGTGGAAGGGAATGATTGATCCTACTCAGGTGGAGGCACTTACTCTTCTTCGACATGGCAACCCTGGAAGGCAAAATTTTGTTGCTTGGTTCATGGCTAAAGTAATTTTTCACATTCCCCTATTAAATAGCTAGTTGAACATTTTATTAGTTAACCAAACAATTTCAATTAAACTTGTAGGGAAAAGATTGAAACATATCTATGGATGAAGAATTGAGATGGGTTTCCATGGGTTTTAACCCTTCGGTCATGACATGTGAAAAGTATGATGTGAATGGGTATCGATTCCATACAAAGGAGTACCAGAACAACCGGCCTGATCCCAAAACTATAAATACTGGAGTGTACACCCCAGGTCAAAATGGAGTTCACTATTACGGAAGGGTAGGAAAATATACGAGCTTTCCTTCAGTCGTGGCTGCGAAACCCTAAGTCTCCCTGTGTTCAAATGCCGATGGTTCGACCCAGTAAAGGGGCTGAGACATACGCCTTCGTATGGTTTTGGTCGAAGTTAAACCATCAACCGTCTATGTTGTAGACGATCTCTTTATTGTGGCTACCCAAGCCACACAAGTTTATTATCTGCCTTACCCATGCCAGAAAGAATACCTAAAGGATTGGGAAGTTGTATTCAAGGTGTCGCCACATAGTAAGTTACCGGACCCGAATGATGACGATCATTACAACATTAACCCCATGACGTACGAGGGAGTGTTCTTTCAAGAGCAACCCGATGATGATGATGATGATGTGGTCATAAGCGATTATGATGACTCCTTGGGTGATGATGATGTGGATCCAAACGATGACTCTGCACAGAATGATGGTGAGACCATTGTTAATGAAAAAGACATACTTATGCTAGAAAAGTTGTTAAATGAAGACGATGACGACGAGGAAGAGCCTCCACCTCCGTCCGACAATGAAGATGATATGTGTGATAGTGATACTGACAGTGATGATTCGTATGGGTCCTAGCAGATGTACGTTTCATGTCTTTTTACTATGGTTTATTAATATGCTTATTTATCAATATCTTTTTTATAAGGTTTTTTTCTTCCTTATTTTTATACAAATTGTTTATTCTCCTCTCAATGCAGGTTTCATCTCTTTTCAAACATGCAAGGAACTGATCGATCCTCCGTTGGTGGTGGTGCCAGTTATGGCATCACTCCGGAGTCACGGAGCCCGGTCACTCCAATCCACCGAGGAGGTGGCGGTCACGGTCTTGCCAGTAGTGCTGCTGGTAGTAGTGATGACCTTGGCTTTGGAGGTCTTGGCGGTACCGAACTTGGTGGTGGACCTCCTCACGCTTAAGCCTCTTGGTGGTGGTGGTCATGACTTATGTTTCATGCATTCATATTATGTTGTTCAGATATATGTTGTGTTGTTTCGACGTATGTTTTATTGATTTCACGTATGTTGTGATGGTAATACTTATATTATGGTGATAATGATGTGGATCTGTGATATATATTATTGTGTACTATTTGTGATATATTTGTGTCGTATATTGTCGAGAAATAAAACAAAAACAAAAAAACAACACCTATGCCGACGGTGTAACCGTCGGTGTAGCCCTGACCTCGGTGCACCAGAATCTACCACGTGGCATGTCTTCGCCGACGGTTACACCGTCGGCATAGGCGCTGGCCTAGGCCGACGGTGTAACCGTCGGCGTAGACCTACCTTCGGGTGCGCCAGAGGCTGCCACGTGGTGGGGCTATGTCGACGGTTACACCGTCGGCATGTGGCAGCTTCCGGTTGGTGCACGAACTCCGCCGTCGCCGTCAGCCGCCGTCACGTGAGAAAGGACGCCGACGACCCATCTACGCCGACGGTCGTACGGCCGGAGGTCGGCATAGGGGACCTACGCCGACGAAAAATGCTCGGGTATGCCGACGTTCGTGATCCCGATGGACCTATGCCGACGACATTCTGGCCTACCCCGACGGTGCCAGGCCATTGGCGTAGGGTCCGATTCCGGTAGTGTGGGTGCTACGCAAGTGGTGGATTGGAGGGATTGGTGGATCTGTGGGTCAGCAAGGACGCAGAGTTTGCTGCCAAAGAGCAAGATAAACAAGGCTAATCGGGGATCCGACGGAACACACCGTCAGGGAAATCGAAACCACTGGCGCCACAAGAAATTTCAGGTATATCTATGTACATGAAATATTCTTAATCTTCTCTTTACCGTATGTTATTATGTATGACTAACCTCTGTTTGGTGTTGCGGGAGGAGAAATTGAAGCGGTCGCTCTCAGACATCGAGTCATGGGGGCTCGCCCTGTGCGGCCTAATCGCAAGGCCGGCGAGAGTTAGTACTATGGTCATACCGGGGAGAACCTAATGTCATACACGCAGGAGTTTCAGAAGTGGAATCCTGGCACATCAGACCCCTTGTCTATGGATGTCGACGAGAGGGCCGCCGTCAGCATAGGGCCGAAGAGTCATGGTCGGCTTAAGATTCTGGATTCTGTGATCACCCCTTCTGTCTCCTATGAACGGATCCGTGCTACCGACCCGAGGCCGAGCCAGCGCCTGCGCCCCAACGCGTCCTCTACACTGTCGTTCCTAGCCCAGCAGAACTCTGTAAGTATTTTCCCTATTATCTTCTTTCATTCGACCTTTATTTTCCGCATTGCTATGTTTTATGAGTATGATCATGTCATATTTGTAGGCCTACATGGACTTCGTACTCGTTCGATTGGAACGAGAGAGTTGCAGCAGCCACTGAGCACAACACCCGCATAACAGAGCTTGTGGTTGCGTCTATGGCAACCGGGCAGACTCCTACACTGCCACCACCACCACCACCTCCTGGACCACAATCAGTGACGCCTACGTTTGAACAATTCCTGGCGGAATACTATGTCATTCCGGTTAGTACATCACCAAACTATTCAACCACAACTTACCGTTTATTCAATACAATAATATATTGCCTTCCCATCTCTTTTCAAACATGCAGGAACCGGTGGATCATCCGCTGATGGTGGTGCTACTTATGGTTCCACTCAAGAGTCACAAAGCCCTGTCACTCCTCTCTGGCGAGGTGGTGGCGGTAGCGGTGGCAGTGGCGGTAGCGCTAGCGGTGACAATCTGGGCTTTCGCTTCCTTGGCTTTGGCAGTGGAAGTGATGGCGCTTAATCTTTTATGCCTATGTTGAATTATGCTAACGGTGGTGCTCGCCTTTATGTTTTGTTGAACTTGTTGAAATTGTCATTATGTTGTTGGCTTTGTCGAACTTGTCATTATGTTAAACTATCTATGCCTATGTTGAAATATAGTTGATGATATGTACATATTCTGTATATCCTGTGTATTTAAATGGAAATACAACAAATTAAATAATAAATAAAAATTTGTTATAACTACGTCCACGACCTAACCGTAGGCATATCTTCATCTATGCCTACGGCCTAAACCGTAGGCGTAGTGTATCACCAGGAAACACCAGGAGCGGCCACGTAGCATCTATGCCTACGGCCTAACCGTAGACGCAGTGTATCATCAGAAGCTGTATGGATCTGACACGTGACCATGTACGCCGAGGGCTAGAACGTAGGCATAGATGGCCACGTGTCAGCTCCAAACAGTTTCGGATGGCACACTACGCCGACGGTTAGACCGTAGGCATAGATGAAGATATGCCTACTCGTCGCCCAGGTCCATGTAGGCGTCCTCCAGCTCGTCGGCCACCTCGTGAACGGCGGCGACGAGCCCGGCTGACCCGACCAAGGAGGTGACGGACGGCCCGCAATTTGTGTTCCTCCATGGGTTTCAGCTCCTCGTCATTGTGATGGAATGGGACGAGAGTCTGCGGCTTGCATAGGCTGCTCACCATGCCATTAGTTTGCCCGTAAAAAAGAGAGCAGGCGATGCGGGTGATGTGGCATGCATACCTGCCATCGACCATCTTGATCTTGAAGCGCAATGGGACGCAGAAGATGCAGTGCCTCGGCCATTTCTCCACCTTCACCGGCGGCTCAACATCCTCGAGCTTCCACCACCCACGACATCATGCAACTAATAAGTAGAGTAACTTTGTTTAATTACCTAGCTACACGCGCTTTGTGCTTCTGAATTCTTGTATATATATTTAAAGGACGGTGTTACTTGCCTTGTTCCCTAGGTTAGGCACAAAAATGCAGATCTACTACCAAACTTGTGCTTTGCCGACAGGATGTTTTCTAGTACTGTCACTACAGTTCTCTGGTTCAGGCTTTACCAAAAGGAAATGATACGATGCTTAACTTAATGGGGGTGCCATGCATAGCAACTTTTATTACTAGGCACACCGGTCCGACGCATTCCGAGAGACCTTCGTCGTCGCCTTTCATCGACCCATCCTTCGAGCAAGTACTGAAGTATCGACCTTCGCAGGTCTATCATCGACGCCACCACGACTTCTATATAAAGTTACAAATGTTTATGTACATCTAAATATGTGTTAATCATGTTCAAAAATTATACAAATATATTTGGAAAAATGTTACCATGTATTTGGACAAAGTGTTCAAATATGCATAAATGCACTTTATTTGTTTGAAAAATGTCTAGCGTGTATCTGGAACATGTTTTATATGTGGTCTAAAAATACACATTGTATACCAAGAAAAATTAGACACGAGGTCAAAAATAAAACCGATAAAATCACAAAAAAAGCTAAAACCAAGGAAACTAGCAAAAAGACAAAAGACAAAAATCCGAAAAGAAACAAAAAAAGGCAACAAAACAGGTTTGTAATAGACACGTGTTAAAAAAACAAAAGATAAACAAAAAGAAAACGGAGTCTCTCAACAAAGAAACAAAAAAGAAGTAAAAGGTAAGACGAATAAAAAAGAAGAAACTAAATAAATAAAAGAAAAGAAAAAGGAAAGAAAAACATCCAAAAAAAGAAAAGCAAAAGTATAATGGTAATAAGAAAAACCAGTGGAAAACGGTGGAAAAATAAAATAAAACGGAAGAAAAATCCGATATAATAAGGAAAATAAACAATGAAAAGTAGAGCTACGTTCAAAAGAAAAAAGAACTGAAATATAAGTAGAGCTAGGTCTGGAAGCATCAGCGGCCTAGCGAGCAGGCCCTGAAGCCCAGGAACCGGCAGTGTTTACTCAAAGAAAAAGAAAACAAAGGAAGCGGCAGCTTGTGTCGGGGCAGCAGCGTCACATGAGAGTGAGACAAAGGAACGGTCTTTGCGTAACACTAACAAGCCACGGTGGCCATGTTAGTATTATGGCATATAAAGGTTGTTGCACGTGGTCGAGGTGAGAGAATCTACAACCACATCAAATTGATTCTCCATAATCAGATGCATCTAAACCACATACTCAGTTCCGTCGTCCCTGCGGCAATAACAAACGAAGACGCAAAACCGATGAAGGCGGCATTTGGCGGGACTAGGTCCCACCTAAAAGGTTCCGGCGGCACGGCGGTGGTGTGTCAAATGTTCCTCGTGACAGCTGCTTGGGATACGACCGTCAGTTGGGCAACGAATTCATGTCGACTCGCTGAAGACTGCGAAAGGGCACACACCTCCTATGAGCGTCGGAGAGCAACACGGACAACCATATGCTCCTTCGGGTTGCAAGGGATGAGCTCCCAGTCCTTTGATCCGGACATGTCAGAGTCGGATCCAGACGCCACCATGGAGGAGAACGACCGTCGGAGCTGGCGGCAGAGGAGGTTGGTAGCGTGGGAGGCGAGGCGAGTGGAGTGGAATGCGGTCACGGTTTCGACCGGAGTGCGGATGCAGTCCATTTTATGTGGGGTCGGGTGGGCCAGAGTGGACCTGTTCCGAGGTGGTAGGCGTATCCGGGCACGTCGGGGCGTCCCCATATCCTCCCCAGATTTGGGCTGGATATGGGGAGTGTCGGTCGGTCCGGACGTTTGGATCGGCTATGAGAAAACTGATTGGGTGGCATTTTTATAGTCCGAGCACTGATCGGGCAGCCCGTCAGAGCTTTTGGGGCGGCTTTGGGGACTCCAATCGTAGATCCTCTAAGCTAGCAGATTTATACATAGAAGTACATTCTTTTTAAGTGTTGTCTTCGATGGTAAGAGAGGAAAGGGCGTTACCATCTACATCCATACTACTACAGCCGGTGTTACACCCATATCCGGAGAAAACTCTTCGGACGATTGTCCCAATAAAGGTGAAAAGGAATAAGCGATGATGTCTAGAAAACATCAAGAAACTACCGGAATTCAAGGACGGGAATACGAGGAGTGTTGGCATCAGGCTACGAAGGAAGAGTTGAGATCGACCCACAACAACAAAGTACGAGAGCTCGTGGATCTTCCCAACAATCAAAAATCCATGGAGATCAAGTTCATATTCAAGATCAAGAAAGATGCCAAAAGATGTGTGAAGCACAAAGCAGGGCTAGTAGCCAGAGGATACGGGAAGTATTTGTTCCCATTGCAA
Source organism: Hordeum marinum (assembly GCA_022496015.1). NCBI lineage: Eukaryota > Viridiplantae > Streptophyta > Magnoliopsida > Poales > Poaceae > Hordeum > Hordeum marinum. The sequence goes on from CM039673.1 coordinate 585,752,664, forward strand.
GGATGGAATTGATGAGATTACTCATAGCTCCCATGACTCAGGAATCATCAAAGATTTGTTCCCATTGCAAGGATGAAATTGGTGAGATTACTCATAGCTCTCATGACTCAGGAATCATCAAAGATACATCATATGGATGTAAAATCCATGTTTTTTGGACGGGGAATTAGAAAGAGAAGTTTATGTGAACCAAGCACCAGGATTTGTCAAAGAAGATGAAAAACACAAGATGTTGAAGCTACACAAAGTCTTGTACGGACTATGACAAGGTGCTTAGGCGTGGAACATCAAACTTGATTAAACGAAAATTTCTCTTTGATTTGAGAAAGCATGAGAGCATCCAATGTACAAGTGAGGTCAAGGAATGGACTGTCTACTACTTGGCATGTATGTTGACGATCTATTGATAACTGAAGCAGATGAAGATGTGATTGCTATGTTCAAGCTATAAATGAAGGAGCTTTTCATGATGAATGATCTAGGACTATTGAGTTACTACCTTAAGATTTAGGTACATAAAAAACCGAAGGATGCTTGGAGGCATATGCAAGAAAGGTACTTGAAAGCCGTGGCATGAAAGATTGCAAAATTCAATTGATGCTCCAATGAAACCTTGTCTTGAGCTGAGAAAGAAGAGTAAATCAACTACATTTGTCATTGCACCTGCATTAGAATTGTTGTGAGCAATTTGAGATGTCTCTTGAACACAAGACCGGACTTGGCCTATCCTCTTTGGATTGTGAATCGCTTCATGGAGGTGTATCATGACATTAAAGAGACCAATATGCACAATGATATACAGAAAGATGTCATGGAAAATGGCACGGGGATCAGGCCTCCTAGTTCCATCTCTCTATTTGTTGCATTGTGCAAGAATTTTTGTTGTATTTGTGTTGCATTACATGTTGCGGATCTGAAAAATTATGTAATAGTTTGATGTTATGGACTAATCAAATTGTTGTATTGTTTCATGTAGTTTTTTACTTGAATTTATGTGGCTGTTGTGCTTGTGTAGTGTGGCTGCAACGTTGTTGCCGTTTGCCGTTTGCCGTTTTTACATCGGTTGTTGAAGCGCCGGCCGCGTTACTTATGTATTTTACATCTATTGTTGAAGTTGGATGTTTTTTATGATGTAAAGGGAACTTTTTTAATTATGTAAACTTTATGTCTAGCATTTTTTGATGATGTATTTTACATTATTTATTAATGATTCTCTCCACATGTCTCATAGTCACAGGGTGTACAACCAAAATGCAACCAAACACATGACAGACATACACAGATATGGAAATCAAGAAAAAAATCTTGAGCACAACATATGCCATTTACTAGAATGATTCATGTTGGAGATTTTTAATAAAGGCGTGAAAATCGGCATCACCGTGGTTGACTAGAGGAGCAGGAACTGGACCGGAGAAAGCTAGAAGTGGGGTCCACATCACCGCCCAGATTCCGACGGGCCCACCAAACAGCGAGCCAGGCAGCGACTGTCCGGTGATTCTTCTCCCCTTCCGTCTTCCCTCTTTCTTCTCCCTCAGGTCACCAATTAAAATTAAACAACGCCGAAAGAAAGAGAGAAAAAAAAATCTGGCCTTGGCCTCCTGGCGATTCCGCTCCGACGCCGCAAGTTGCTTCTGTCGCAATGTACAAGTGAGGTCAAGGAAATGGATTGTCTACTAGTTGGTATCTATGTTGACGATCTACTGATAACTGGAGTAGATGAGGAGGTGATTGCAAAGTTCAAACTACAAATGAAGAAGCTTTTCATGATGAATGATATAGGTCTATCAAGTTTCTACCTTAAGATTTAGGTACATCAAAAGCCAAAGGGAATCACACTATGCCAAGATGCATACGCAAGAAATGTACTTGAAAACATGAAAGTTTGCAATCGAATTGACGCTCCAATAAAACCTCGTCTTGAGGTGAGATAGAAGAGTAAATCACCTGCATGTCTCACTGCAGCGAGATGTCTCTTGAACACAAGACCGGACTTGGCCTATTCTATTGGGATTGTGAGTCGCTTCATGGAGGTGTATCATGACATTAAAGAGACTGATACACACAATGATATAAAGAAAAATGTCATGGAGGAGTTGTGGCAATGTCATTGGGATCAAGCCTCCTAGTTTCGTCAGTCTGTTTGTTGTAGCGTGCAAGAAATCTTTGTTGTATTTGTGTTGCAATTGCATGCTACGGATTTAAAAAATCATGTAATAGTTTGATGTTGTGGATGGATGAAATTGTTGTATCGTTTCATGTATTATTAATTTAGGATGGTTTTTATTTGAAATTATGCGGCTGTTGCGCTTATGTAGTGTGGCGGTAGCATTGTTATTGTGCGGCCGTTGGTTGTTTTTTACATCAGCTGTTGGAGCCCCGGCCGCGTTACTTATGTATTTACATACATTATTTGTTGGAGTTGGGTATATTTCTCTGATCATGTAAGTTTTACACATCTAGTATTTTTCTTTATGATGTAGGAGTGTGTTACATCATCTATTGAAGATGCTCTCAGCAAGCCTCATAGTCACACGGTACAACCAAAATGCAACCAAACACATAACATACATGCACAGATCTGAAAATCAAGAAAAAAAGATCTTGGGCATAATATATGCCATTTACTACTAGAATGATTCATGTTGGAGAATTTTAATAAAGGCGTGAAAATCGAAGCAGGAACTGGACTGGAGCAAGCTGTATGTGGGGCCCACATCACCGCCCAGATTCCGGCGGGCCCACCAAACAGCGAGCCAGGCAGCGACTGTCCGGTGACTCTTCTCCCCTTCCGTCTTCCTCTTCCTCTTCCTCGGGTCACCTATTAAAATTATATAAATTAAACAACGCCGGAAGAAAGAGGGGAAAAAATCTGGCCTTGCCTTGCCCTCCGTGCGATTCCGCTCCGGCGCCGCAAGCTGCTTCTCTCCTCGCTCCGGCGCCCCGCCTCCTCGCCGTCCATCCACCAGGACCAGGACCAGGGTTTCTTGCTCGGCTCCGAGCAAGCCAGGTATCAAAGGATCCGCCTTTCCTTTCCTTTCCTTCCGTCCGTTCGCTCCCCTGCTGCCTGCGGGTCGCCGGCCGTCTCACCGGGTTTCCCTCCACTTCCCCAGCTCCCCGTCTCCGGCGCCATTCCCCTTGGGCTCCGCTTGCCGGATCCAACTCCCCAACCACGACACGACAGCGCAGGTACCCCTCCCCTCCGCCAGATTTATCGCCTCTGTTCGGTCCCCTGCTTGCTTATCTAAGCCGGATCCCACACCCACCTAATCCCCTACCCTGCCTGCCGCTTCCCACTAAACTCTAGTCTAGATTGCGATACACGCCGGTGAATGCACGTCGGTGGGAGCACTAGGCCGCATCCTCACTTTGCTGCTGATTCCGCCATCTCATCTCAGCTAACCCCATTATCTGTCATTCCATTTGGGTGACTCTGACTGAATAATTTCACCTCACTCATCCACAAACAACTTTGCATCCCTTTCTCTTATTATCAACTACTCCCTCTGTTCCTAAATACGTATAAGTCTATTAAGAGATTGCAAATAAGTGAATTCATACTCTAATGCATGTCTATATACATCTCTATGTAGTTTGTAGTGGAAGTTTTAAAAAGACTTATATTTAGAAACGGAGGGAGTGGTACTTGGTTATTCAACTATTTGTTCTTCTGTTTCGTTTCAGTTTCTAAAGGCCAAGTGCGCCGGTTGATCAGTTGGCGCAATGGGCGTCGAGGAGGAGCAAGACGTGCAGCAGCAACCGGACGGCGCCGCCGCAAAGCCCAAAGCCGCCGCCAAGTCACCGACTACTCCGGAACACGGTCAGCAAAAACCGAGCAACCCCCGTGTGTCCACCTGCAGCATGGACAAGGACGACGGCCTCGCTCTCTGCCGGGTGTGCCACTGCGTCGAGCCTGACCTGAGAGGCGAGTCTGCTCTGGGTTTCCTCGGCATCGTGCCGCCTTCTACAGACCCATCCTGCCTCAAGGCCGACAAGGACCTGGACAACGACGCCACCAAAACCTCCATCAGCAAGAATGGCTCTGATGCTCCCACATTTCTCGAGTTCATAAGCCCCGAGGGGGAGATCTTCAAGTGCGCCACTGACATCGAAACAGGCCCTTTGCGCCCGCAAGACGACATCGTCAGCCTTGGATGCTCCTGCAAGAACGAGCTCGCGCTCGCGCACTACGCGTGCGCGCTCAAGTGGTTCATCAGCCACGGGTCCACCGTGTGCGAGATATGCGGGAGTGTCGCCACAAACGTGCGGCCCAGGGATTTCAACACGGTGCTCGCGTCTTTGAAGGACTACGAAGCTCTGAGGGAAAGGACGTCCACCGGGGATCTCTCCTACTTGCACTATAGGGCGGACGCGTTCGTCGACCCGGTCGCCCTTGCTGCAGTACGCAGACAGCGGCTTTGCGAGATATCGTCATGGTTCAACCCTCACAACACGCATTTCGTGTTTTCTCAGAGTCAGAGGCACAACAGCAGCAGCAGCAACAACAACAACGAAGAGGAGCCAGTTAGCCCAAGTAATAACTCTGTAGACTATAGTGTTTCGGCTTGGGGGCCATCACACGGGGGGCCGACTGTCGGGAGTACCGGAGCTTTTGTTGCAATCGCCCTAGCTTTTGTTATTCTTGCATGGTTTGTTGCTCCACATGTTGGCAAGGTAATTAATCTACCCCTCAAAGCTTCATTCCTGTTTCTGTGTATGCCGTGGCATTGCATTACAAGAGCAGATAAAACTTGGTGCCACTCTTGTTCTGGACAGGAGTAGGACCATTCAAATTTCTTCATAGTTTTGTTCACAAGAGCAGATAGACAAACCTTATATAGGTATATATATTTGCTTCCAACGGAATTACATACAGATACGATCATTTGAGATGAAAATCCAGCTGCACGTCCCTTCGAAGGAAGGAACCTGATGATATAGCTAGAGGCATAGAGCAGCTTTTATAATCTTGTCTTGTGGTCCCTATCCAATTTATCTTCTGAATGTTATGTGCATCTTAAAATTATCAGTGCACATTGCTGTTATGCACCAACTCATCCCTTTCCATTTAATGATAGACAAACCTTACATTTGTGTTCAGAGAACTACATACATATAATTATTTGGGGCAAACATTCAGCTGCCCACTGCTATTCTAAGATGAACTGATGGCATTTCTAGAGGCATAGGCAGCTGTTTTAATCTTGCAATTTCCCCCAACTTATCTTCTGAATGTGGTGTGCATCTTCTTAAAATAAATAAATCAGTGCCCACTGCTATTGTGCATCAACGGATGCTTTTGTATGTAATGGTAGGCCTCTCGCATTTTTTCTCTCCTCAAGACAGAGCATTACACTAGCGGCTAGTTATACGTCAGAAGTTAATGTGTCTTGTCTTTATCCAAAAAGTTGTGCCAGTAGGGCACTGTATTGTTTGTAGATCTAAGCTAAGATAGTCTGCAGCACAATCATGTTTGTAACTGCAAAGTTTGCATTTCTCTGTATTGTGTATGGTATGATGTGTATGTATAAACCATATTTCAAATATTTGACCAGAAGTGTGATGCTTTTCCTCCTCTCTTTTCTTTCAAATTTCTGTGCAGAGAGCGGCTGCGATCATCCTTCACATGCTTCTGGGAGGCCTATGCTCGTTGACTATAATAATCTCGCTGAGATTTGTAAGTAAACTGCAATGCTTAACACATATGGTTTGTTCTGAACTTTTACTGCTAGCGCTTATTCAGATGATAGTTTCTGGTGGTGGTGGCACTGTTTCTGCCTCCTGACCATGGCGTAATTTCCACCGTCCTTTTTGACATGTGCAGGTGTTCCCGAGAATCCAGTTTGGGTCGATGCGATACTGGGGGATCCTGTTTGTGTCGTGGTTCCTCGTGTTTGGAGTGTGGGCGTCGCAAACCCGCACCATCCGCCGCGCTTGATGATCATATATCGAGTGGATGCATCGTCAGTGAGCCGTTGTGAGGAAGTAGGACCGCGTCGGTAGAGTAGCGTCCACGGCAGCGTTAGGTATTGTCCTCCTTGTCTATATCATGGGTGCGTTTTTTGTAGCTGAAAAATTATGTTTCAGATGTATATGTTGGGCCGAGAAAACAAGGAGAATTTATGGTAGTGGGTGTTTTAATGGTGGTCTGGTCTGCTACTCGTTTGAGATAGAGATGGAATGCTAGTTGTTGAGCATTGTGTATATGGGAAATGATATGTTGTTATATGTTTTTCCTAAGGCTTCATCCATCCATCCATCCATCCATCCATCCATCCATGGTGTTTGATTGGATCTTGACAAAAAGAGTGAGCCTGGGTTGGGCATGCATCTTGAGGAGTAATCCTGCTGCTGCTTCATATGGCCTTGTGATCTTGTTATCTTGGCACTAGTGGCCTTGCGTGCAAACTGCGAGGTGCGGGTCACCTTGATGCCATGGCTATGGTGAAGCTCCTTGTCACTCCCATCATGGCTTTGGCTCACCCTGGGCTCCTTCCCCTCCTTGATGGTGATGATGTCGGAGTGACAGCTGACGCCGATGGTGACCCGGTGGTTCCTCGGCCTCAGAGACCTCTCCAGATAAACCCTCCTCCTTGACAAGGATGATCTTTGTGATGACTTGCCACGGCGTGCCTGTGCTGAGTCCGAGTGGTGGTGTCCTCTGACGAGCTGGAGGAGAGGTGGGCTTGTTGGACGTCGATGTGGCGGGGGTAACTTCTCCATGGTCGTCTGGTATGCCCTTGGCGCTTGATGCTCCTCATCTCGTGCTTGCAGGCGGAGGAGGAGCAGAGGATGTTGCAGAGGCAGCCGCATATGCCCGCCGAGCTTGTAGAGGAGGTAGAAGAAGAGCAGCACTGCATTATTCATGTGTGTGTGTGTATGTAATGTAAGCAGTCAAAACATGGGAGAGATTTTTGAGTGGAATCCATTCCTGAAGCAACTGACTAAGAATTACTCCCTCCTTACCATAATAATTGTAGTTGGGAAGAACTAGTCTAGTTCTTCCTAACTACAATTATTATGGTACAGAGGGAGTACCTATCAAGGTAGAGGACGAAGAGCGTGGCGGCGGTCTTGGCAAGGCTGGAAGGAAGGCAGAGAGGACGTGGTCTTGGCAAGGCTGGCGACGCACACGTTGTCCACGTCGACCCGCAGGCCGTGCTGCCATGGTGTCGATCCGGGGAGGGGAGGTGTCAGAATTGCATTGCAGTTAGCAAAATGAAAGGTAGTGATGAACCAAGGAGGATGGTGAGAGCATGGAGGAGGTGGCAACATACTCTTTGCGTCCCCAAAGGAGAGGGAGGGGGAGAGAAGGCTAAGAGCATCTTCAGTCATTGGCTCCCAGGGGCTGATTTTAGTGCCGCCTGGGGCAGCCGGCGCTAAAATCGGTCTGGAGCAGCTCGGCTTCCAAGCCGTGTCTTCGGGGTCGCCTCCCAACCACCGCTTTCAGCCCAGTATGGACATAGAATCAGTCCAAAAGTGGCCCAAACATTAAAAATAATTTGGATTTTTCATTAAAAATATAATACAAAAACTAAAAAGAAACTATGTCGACTACGTCGTCCCGCCGCCGCATTCTACATGCCGAGGAGCTTGTGGAAGTTGGTGTAGTCGCCGCCGTCGTCCCCGTCCCCGTCGCTGCCGTCGCCGTCTGGTGCGCCGCGGCCGCCGTCCCTGCTGCAACCCTGTCCTGCTCGCCGAGACGGGAGGAGTGGGAGGACTGGGAGCCGGAGGAGTACGACGACGACGACGACGACGCCTCCATACGCCGGGGCTGCCACGACGAGCCCCTCCGGAGGCACGACTCGTTGTCGTCCTTGATGTGCTCGAGGACGGCCTCGAGAGTGCGTCCGGGGACGCCCCACCAAAGACGGCGACCCTCGCTGTTGTTGCGGCCGAGAGCGGGGCCGTCGTTGGTGGAGGCGAGCTGCTCCTCGCGGCGCTGCTCGAAGTAGGCCGTCCAGAGGGAGGTACTGTTCGGGGCGTACCTTGGTTGCCGGCGATGTTCCTCGGACAGTGTGGACCGGATCCGGGTGATCTTGGAGCGTCGCTCGGCTCCGATAGGCACCGGTGGCACGGGGACGCCGCCCGCGCTGAGCCTCCAAGCGCCGGGCGCCCGCATGTTCGGCGGCGCCGGGTATTCCGCCTCGAATAGCAGGCGGACCTCGTCCTCGTGAAGGTGCCGGCGGTCGAAGCCGTTGCGGGCCGCGCCGTCGCCAGGGTAGCGCTCGCCATTGCGGGGGAGAGGGAGAGGGGAGATCGCCGAAGGTAGAAGAGAGAGGGCGGGATTGGGGGTAGGCGAGGTGTGGCGAACACCGGCGAGATCGCCTTTTATAGCAGGCGAGTGGGCGGCACCGTGCGGACGCGTGGGAGGCGAGGTGTGGACACACGTTGCCATACTGACTGCGCCGCCCGTGAACGCTGACTCATGAAGGCGCGTCTGGGCCGATTTTCGACCGCCGACGCAAAAAAAGGCCTTCGACATGCATCTTGAGGGCGTGGCTGGAGATGCTCTAACCGCACCACGTCCTCTCTGCCTTGCTTTTTTTATTTATTTCTTCTCATCAATCAATCAAAACCGCAGCATTGTAAGTAAGTTAAGTAAGTTTGTAACCGACGCGCCTCTTCCCGATTCGATTCATATCCCCGGCGACCTCACTCGGCGCCCATGGCCATGGCCGGGCCGATGATGGGCAGGGTGGCGTGCGACTGCCAGTGCGGGTGCGGCGGCGACATCGCCGCCTCCCACGACGAGGAGTCGGAAGAGACATTCGCCACCCCTCTCGATGTGTCGTCCCAACAGCAGCAGCATCAGGAGAAGGAGGACACCGTGACCATGTGCACCCTCCCCTCCACCCCCTCTCCCATCAGATCGCCGTTGCCGTCGCCTCCTTCCCCACCACCGCGCCGGAAGCCCAGGGTGTGCGTCAGGAAGGTCAAGGCCAGGGGTGCAAAGATCCGAACCCCAACCCCCAGCCCCGATCAACCGCCGGAGCAACCAGAGCAGCAACCCCATGCCGATCTCCTCTACAGGGCGGTGCTCATGGTGGGTGCCCTCGCCGGCGCCAGCGCCACCGCCGCCGCCACCACCACCACCACCAGCAATGAGAATGCCATCGACGACTTCCTCGCGCTCGCTCGCCGTCGTGGCCTCCTCTAGCAATCAGCCAGAGCCAGGAGCAGCAATGAGGATGCCCAGGTCAGGAACACAAGAATGATACAGTAACAAGAAACACCTGCTGGTGCCTGGCCATGTCACTTCATTCAGTCAGTCAGTCAGTCAGATTGATTAGATTAGATTAGATTAGATCAGATCAGATTAGAGCTACGTATGTTTTTCTTCTTCCTTGAATCCAGTGCCATGTTGATGATTGCTCCATGGAATGTAGTATCAGCATTTAGCACTGAATATAATTATTATATGTTCATCACTGCTCGCTCAACGCATCAGGCAGGTAGGCAGGCTCATGCTTATGCTCATTGTTTTTCAAGTACGTTCGCAATTTTTTATACAGCGTGTTCAGCTCTTTCTCTTGGTGTTCAACTTGGCAATTTATTTATTTACTTCTCAACACCCAGTTAACTGAACGAGAGGGAACAGAGGAGATAAAACTGACTAACCTCTAGGCACTAGCTAGTTTCTTCGGGCAACCAATGCATTCTACTTTTTTTTTTGAAAAGGAGACTTGGCCCCGGCCTCTAGCATCTGATCGATACATGCAGCCATATTATTAAATAAGGTCTCAAAATAATACAGAGTCTCGAAAGTATTACAACTCACATATTGAGCAAATCAAAATCAAAATAAATATAAAGATCTCAATGCCTAAACCAGTATGTCGTAAAGGACTACGATCCTAGACTCCTATCCTGTTATGCGACCGCCATCCAAACCGATTAAAAATAGCCCGTGCTACCATCTCCCATTGGTTGCACCCAGTAACCAGTGGCTCCTTGGAGTCCGTAGGAGTGAGTAAGGACCACGTACGGATCCATGCCGTAGCTCTGAAGATGACCTGCAAGAAGTTTAAAATATCTTGTTTGTTAAAAAATCATATCATTCTTGCAGTTCCATATAGCCCACATAAGTGCACATATTCCAATTCGAATACGCGTCGCAGTGATACTTTCCACCCCAGCTAACCACGTCCCAAATAACGATTCAATGCTAACTGGAGGGACGATGTTAAAGGCTGTATGAATCGTGCCCCAAAGTAATTTTGCGAGAGGGCAATCATGAAGAGATGTTGAATTGTTTCATCATGATCACAAAAACAACACCGTGAACTGCCTACCCATCTTCGCTTTAACAAATTATCTTTAGTCTTTAACAAATTATCTTTAGTGAGTATCACCTGCTTGTGAATAAACCACATAAAGTTTTTAATACGTAAGGGTACCTTAACCTTCCAGATATGAATCGATCTCGGGATTGGGCCAGAGTTAATAAGGTCCATATAAAAGGATTTGCCCGTAGTAAACACACCGTTACGAGTCAACTTCTAGTGTATGGAGTCCGGTTGGTAGGATAATTGAACATCCATCAATCTCCGAACCAAATGAATCCAGGCACTCCATCTATCTCCCACCAAAGATCACCTAAACTGAATATTCAAGGGCGCCGATTGTAATACTGTTCCTACATAAACCTCCTTACGTTGCACAATATTATAAATGCTTGGATACTGCGTGGCTAATGGCGTCTCCCCTAGCGACGCATCCTCCCAAAATCTTGTTGTCATCCCATTACCAAGAAGGAATTTTGTCCTACGAAAGAACAAGTCTTTTGTTCTCATAAGCCTCTTCCAAAATGGCAAATCATTAGGCCTTGCGGTTACCTGGGCGATAGTTTTCGATTGCAAGTATTTGTTGTGTAATATTTGTGCCCACATACCGTCATGTTCTACTGATAACCTATAGAGCCATTTACTCATTAGGCATTTGTTCTAAATTTCTAGGTTCTCAATACCGAGCCCACCCTGATCCTTAGGTCGGCATAATATATCCCATCGTCCTGGGCAATATTTCTTCTTGGCCTCATCTGACTGCCAGAAGAATCGAGATCGACAGAAATCTAGCCTCTTCTGTACCCCTTTGGGCACGTCAAAGAAGGATAGCAGGAACATCGGCATACTAGTAAGTACTGAGTTAATGAGCACCAGCCTACTGCCATAGGACATTAACTTGCCCTTCCAACGGCTAAGTTTCTTTTCAATTCGATCTTCGATGCATTTCCTGTTGGAAATATGCCCTAGAGGCAATAAATAAAGTGTTTATTATTATATTTCCTTGTTCATGATAATTGTTTATTATCCATGCTATAATTGTATTGATTGGAAACACATTGCATGTGCGGATAAATAGACAACACTTTGTCCCTGGTATGCCTCTAGTGAACTAGCTCGTTGATCAAAGATGGTCAAGGTTTCCTAGCCATTGACATGTGATGTCATTTGATAATGGGATCACATCATTAGGAGAATCATGGGATGGACAAGACCCAAACTATAAATGTAGCATATGATCGTGTCAGTTTATTGCTACAGTTTTTGCATGTCAAGTATATGTTCTCACGACCATGAGATCATGCAACTCACGAACACCGGAGGAATGCCTTATGTGTATCAAACATCACAACGTAACTGGGTGACTATAAAGGTACTCTACAGGTATCTCCGAGGGTGTCTGTTGAGTTGGCATGGATCAAGACTGGGATTTGTTACTCCGTGTGACGGAGAGGTATCTCAGGGCCCACTCGGTAATACAACATCACAACAAGCCTTGCAAGCAATGTGACTAAGTGTTAGCCATGAGATCTTGTATTATGTAACGAGTAAAGAGACTTGCTGGTAACGAGATTGAACTAGGTATGGAGATACCGATGATCGAATCTCGGACAAGTAACATATCGAAGAACAAAGGGAACATCATACGGGATTAACTGAATCCTTGACACAGAGGTTCGATCGATAAAGATATTCGTTGGATATGTAGGAACCAATATGGGCATCCAGGTCCCACTATTGGTTATTAACCGTAGAGGTGTCTCGGTCATGTGTACATGGTTCTCGAACCTGCAGGGTCTGCACACTTAAGGTTTGGTGACGTTTCGGTAGTATAGATTTATGCGTGGTGGTGACTGAAGGTTGTTCGGAGTCCCAGATGAGATGCGGGACATCACGAGGAGCTCCGGAATGGTCCGGAGGTAAAGATTGATATATAGGAAGTCCTGTTTTGGTCACCGGAAAAGTTTCGGGCTCATCGGTAGTGTACCGAGGGAGCATCGGGAGGGGTATTTCGACCCAAGAGGCTACATGGGCTGTGGGAGGGTGAATACCAGCCCTTAGTGGGCTGGTGGAAGTCCCACACAAGGCCCATGCGGCTGGGAAGAAAATTCTAAAGAGAAAAAGGTGGAAAAAGGCACAAAGACCAAATAAAGAAGGAGTCCTAGTTGTACTAGGATTGGAGTAGGATTCCTCCTCTCCTCCCTTCGGCTGAAGCCTAGAGGGCTTGGCCCTTGCGCCAAGTATCCTCCTCCTCTCCTCCTATATATACTAGAGGGTTTTAGGGTTTTGACACAAGATTTTCAGCCACGGCCAACCCTACCCTCTAGTTCGTAGTTTCTCCTCTAGATCGATTTCAGCTGTGTTAGGCGAAGCCCTGTTGAGATTACTCCACCACCATCGTCGCAGCGCCGTCATGCTGCCGAAGAATTCGTCTACCTCTCCGCCCCCTCTTGCTGGATCAAGAAGGCGGAGATCTTCATCAAGCTTTACGTGTGCTGAACGTGCAGGTGCCGTCCGTTCGGTACTTGATCGGGACGGATCGTGATTGGATCGCGGGACGCTCGGTGATTTGGATCGCGAAGACGTTCGACTACATCAACCGCGTTTCTTAACGCTTCCCGGTTAGCAATCTACAAGGGTACGCAGATCCACTCTCCCTCTCGTAGATGCTCATCACCATGGATAGATCTTGTGTGTGCGTAGGCATTTTTTGTTTCCGATGCAATGTTCCCCAACATTTCCACTCTTTATTGGATAGTTTGCGATGGTGAATCGGTATACCCAAATAAATGAAGGGCAAAGAATAATTGTCTCTATGTGTCTTTCTCCTCTTTGGCCCGACCGAAGCAGAACAATTCACTCTTATTAACATTAATTTCAGCCCCGACAATTGTTCGAAGAGACATAAAACTAATTTCCTGTTTCGAGCTTTAGCAATGCCGTGCTCCATGAAAAGAATAGTGTCATCCGCATATTGTAGAATGGATACTCCCCCATCAACTAGATGAGGGACTAGTCCATCTACCATGTCATTTTCCTTGGCCCTGCCAATAAGAACGGTCAACATATCTGCCACTATGTTAAATAGAAGGGGCGACATCGAATTCCCTTGTCTCAATCCTTTATGAGTCTGAAAATAGTGATCGATATCATCGTTAACCTTAATTCTGACACTACCTTTTTGGACTCGAGAACCCACTTGGTTCCGGCAGGTCTCATTGAAACCTTTCATCCGCATTGCCTGGTGAAGGAAAGGCCATTTAACTTTATCGTATGCCTTTTCGAAATCCACTTTCAAGATAACCCCATCTAGCTTCTTCGAATGGATTTCATGGAGTGTTTCATGGAGGACAACTACCCCTTCTAGGATGTGCCTCCCATGCATGAAGGCCGTCTGACTAGGTTGCACCACTGAATGGGCAACCCGTGTCAGTCTATTTGTCCCCCACTTTCGTGAATATCTTGAAACTCACGTTCAAGAGGCAAATCGGCCTAAACTGCTCGATACGAACCGCTCCCTCCTTCTTTGGCAATAAAGTGATCATGTCAAAATTAAGATGAAATAGTTCTAAATGCCTGTCAAAGAAATCATGAAACATAGGCATAAGGTCGTCCTTAATAATATGCCAACATTTCTTATAGAACTCTGCAGGGAACCCATCTGCTCCCGGTGCTTTGTTCGGTTTCATTTGAGATATTGCATCTAGAACCTCGTTCTCTATGAAAGGTGAAGTTAGGATCTCATTATCCTCTGACCTAAGCTGATGGATATCCCCACTAACCGATTCATTCAAGGAGGCCATGCTATCTATCGGATGTCTGAATAGTTGTTTATAGTAGTTGGAGACATATGCTTTAAGATTCTCATGGCCCACTATGGTCCCTTCGTCTTGCTCAAGCTGGATAATTTTCTTCTTCCTATGTTTGCCATTCGCAATCATGTGAAAGAATTGTGTATTGTCATCCCCTTGGACAACTTTGAGAACCTTAGCCCGCAATGCCCATTTGAGCTCTTCCTCTCTAAGAAGAGCCCGTAGGGTCTGCTCTACGTCGGACTTCGTGGCCTGCTCATCCACATCCAACAGGGTAGCCTATGCTTTTAGGTTCAGACACTAGTAGAATGTATGTCTGTAGTCCCGGTTGGGATGGGCCTTTAGTACCGGTTCCGCAACCGGTACTAAAGGGTCGGGACTAAAGGTCCAGACCTTTAGTACCGGTTGGCCCACGGACCGGTACTAAAGGCCCAACACGTGGCTGCCTGCGTGGGCTGGTGGTGGAGGACCTTTAGTACCGGTTGGTGATACCAACCGGTACTAAGTGTATCCATTTCAAATTTATTTTATGGTGCTACATACTGTAAACAATACACAAGTTGATGCATATATATATATATGTAATATAATATACAATATCTCATACACAGTATATATACAAATGTAATTACACATCCATATATATTCTGGACTTATAAATTAAGGCCCAAAACCCCGGTCGGGACTAGCTAGCTAGTGCTTCGGATGAAATCTCAGTTTTCTACTACTTATTTGCTGGCATTATTGAGGCGGCGGTAAGGAATAGTGCTCTCCATTTACATCAATGACATGTCGAAGAAGAAATCCTGCAAATTCCTCTTGAAGTGCTACAAAGCGATTCTCGGGTGAGAGCTTCGACATCATCTGCCAAACCTTGAGTTGTCTTTCATGTGCTCTTCTGCGATGTATACGGCATTCGGTCTAGATGCGAATGTTCTTACAGAGGAAGTATCCACATAAATTTGTCCTTTGTGTCTGCTTCATGCACTTTGCAAAAGAATAGAATTCAATAAGATAATTAATAATCAAGCATGATAATGGTATTGAAACTAGAATTAAAGAGATGCGTGGACCTAGTAGTACTACTTAATTACCTGCATCTTTTTCCACTTCAGCTTCGGTTTCCATTGACGACCATGATGGTTTTTTTCTATCATCTTTTTTCCAAACACTACGCGGCAAAGAAAAAGAACGAAAGAGTTATTATAGTTACTTTTGATATCAAGAAATAATGAAAGAAAACGAGGTCGATAAAGATTGAAATTACCATTCTATCATAAAATACAAGTCCATGTATGATTGTTCTAGTGTATCTAGTGAGTCGTACACTTGAACAAGTCCATCCGCGAGGATAATATTTAGGAGGATATAGTGGTCTCTACGCAGAAGTTTATATAATTAAGCAGGCATGCATATAACTCATCAACTACACTTGACATCGAGCTAGTAGGCAAAAATAGAATTTGTAGTATACAAGAGAGTAAACACTCATCCCATGTTGTAAGGAAATATTATAGTAGATTTGGTATTCATTAGTGCCTCTAGAAATTTTTCTAAGATATCTTCTGTGTCCTTGGCATAATGTTTTACCACATGACCATGAATGGTATTTGGGTCGATGAATCCAATGTCATCGATTCCCTCTTGCTTCAATTCCCACATCTTCAATCTGCATAATAACGTAGAAAAGAACATATATAGTGAGGATATACCAATGAACGATATCTGAGCTAGAGACTTAAATTATTAAAGATATAAATCACTTACATACAATAGCAACTGATGAGTGTTTTGTCGATAGAGTCCATGTGGTATAACTAGAAAAGTTCTGAGAATTCAAGACATATGTCACATCCATTGACGTAATGCTCTTTCCTTACTTTGACCATGACCGCCGTCTCCCCTTGCTTTGCTTCATGCAGGTACCAATCATGCAACCGTCGCATCGCAGTTGGTAGTTCCTTGTACTGCTCGGGTGTGACAAGTAGTTTTCCGACGGCATATTGCATTGCGTACTCAGCTACACCATACCCGCGGATTTCCTCGGTGCCAAGGATTTGGCCAAGAGTGAGACCTACAACCTTTACTTCTTCGAGGTCGATTGGGTTGCCAGCAGCGTCGACTGCTTGGATCGATTGCTTGCTTGGATTGGTACTCACGTTGAGCGGACAGATCGATTGCTTGGATTGTTCTACGAGCTAGGGAACTATTTTCCCGCTAGTAGTACCACCTGTCGTTGATGCCGTACTTCCCGACTTCTTCCTTGGGCTGGGCCGACTTCTCTTCTCACTTGCCTTCTGAATATGTCGGTCATAGTCTGTCGGCATACGCTCCACATATGTCAGGGGTCGATCAATAAAGTGTTCCCTAAAGTGCTCTTGGACTTCCTTGGGTATTACCTCCTTTGGCGGTAGGGCCTTCTTCGCAAAAAAGGATTTCACTTGGCGATCGCTTTTAATTTTGGTTTCCTCTAGTGTCATGTCGTAAGGCAGCTTCTTTTTGTCCGGAGGCTCATGTTTCTTCTTTGCTTTCTTCCGAAGAGGACTGCTGATGGCCTTCCTCTTTCGGGAGCCCTGCTGGCGGGACCGCTGCCGGGGTGGAGTCGGCTCACGTGGCGGAGATCGATATCGACGATATGGACTCGCGTCGTGCTCCGTCCCGAGGTTGGGTGGACTCGCGTCGTGCTCCGTCCCGAGGTTGGGTGGACTCGCACTGGGATTCCTATCGAAGTGGGACGCCTCTCGAGGTGGGGAAAACTGCTGGCGCTGCGATGCCTCTGGCTAGGATCCCTCACACTAGACATCAATACTCGGAGGAGCCGGTGGCCTTAGCGCCGAGTGTGGAAAGACGATGTAGTCCTTAGTCCATAGAATTAGACCACGACTAGCTTCTACCAGTGTGGATTCCCCCTCACCTCCAGGGATGTCAAGCTTTAGTTCATCATATCCTGCCTCTATTGCGTCCACGCGACACGAGCATACCCAGCTGGAACCGGATTGAAATGCCAGAGAACATCAGGTGTATTTGGTAAAGCATATCCCGTTGCGACCCGCACGGGTATGTTCTTCATTTTTTGGATTAGCTCACAAGATGTCTTCTCGGTGATATCATCCATGGGGGTGTGACCCAGCGGTGCCCCCGTGGAACCCACACTGCTTTTCGGCATTGTAGATGGGACAGGTTCCGATGCCTCCTGCCGCGGAGTTTCCCTTTACTGGGTCAGTACCTATATCTACAGCTGATGCTGCTCGTACTTCTGTTTCAACTTTGAAAGTCGATCTGCTTCCACCTTCTTTTTTCTCGAATGACTTTTATAACTGTCCTTCTAGCCCGCAAACCCCTCATACCACGGAACAACGCCCATGCCTCGTGTTCGTCCTGTGTGTTCGGGATTCCCGAGGGTGCGTGTAGGCTCGTCGTTCTCTCTATCGGGGTGAAACCGTCCTTCTTGGGCAGCTTTTATTGCTTCAATCAAGTCATCTGATGCATGCTTTAGACTGGCCAGTACAATAATCTTCCCTGTTGCTGGGTCCAACTTTCCCCCATGTGCAAAAAAACCAATTCCCGCACCTCCGGGGCCAGTGGAAGGTTATTGGAGTGATCCCTTCAGCATGCATCATATTCTCTAATGCATCCCACTTAGGAATGGCTGACGTGTATCCACCTGTCCCTAGTTTATGCTGATACTGTTTTTCTCCGCATTTATCTTATTCTTTGCTGACTTCTTCATAGAAGCTTCCGATGTCTTGTACTCGAGAAATGCGTCCCAGTGATTCCTTACCTTCTCGTATATTCCTGTGAATTCGGTTGCCTTGCTTCCTCTAGTATTGTACTCGGTCCACAATCTTTTCTTCCAAGTCTGGAACACATCGGCCATCTTATGGAGAGCAAACTCCTTGACTTTGTCCCTTTGGCGCTCCGAGAGAGAATCTGGTAGGATTAAATGCTCCATGAGATCTCGCCAAAGGGCATCTTTAATTCTTTTATCGACATAATTCACTCCTGGTTTTGGTTTGTTTGGCAAAATCCATTCTTGCATTGTGATCGGGACTCCATCCCTAACAACCACTCCGCATTGACGCACAAATGTCTTGACATTGGCTTCAGGGTGAGTCAATGTGCCATCATGTTTGACAGCATCAAGATTGAGCTTTACGTTGCCATCCAATATTTTGGCACCGCCTCGTACCTTTCTACTAGATTGGCTTGATCTGGAGGGCTGATAATTAAAAGAAGAAAGATTTGTTAATACATATATATATATATATATATATATATATATATATATATATGAAAATCAATTAATACACATGTAATGATCACCAGAGGCTAATATGTATATACCTTGCCGGACATTGTTAGTTGTTCCGGATTTTGGAACATAAGTTGTTCTTCCTCGGCCTCACATCCTGTTGGAAATATGCCCTAGAGGCAATAATAAAATGGTTATTATTGTATTTCTTTGTTCATGATAATTGTCTATTGTTCATGCTATAATTGTGTTAACCGGAAACCGTAATACATGTGTGAATACATAGACCATAACATGTCCCTAGTGAGCCTCTAGTTGGCTAGCTCATTGATCAATAGATGGTCATGGTTTCATGGCCATGGACATCAGATGTCTTTGATAACGGGATCACATCATTAGGAGAATGATGTGATGGACAAGACCCAATCCCAAGCATAGCACAAGATCGTGTAGTTCGTCTGCTAAAGATTTTCAATGTCAAGTATCATTTCCTTAGACCATGAGATTGTGCAACTCCCGGATACCGTAGGAATGCTTTGGGTGTGCCAAACGTCACAACGTAACTGGGTGGCTATAAAGGTGCACTACGGGTATCTCCGAAAGTGTCTGCTGGGTTGGCATGAATCGAGACTGGGATTTGTCACTCCGTGTGACGGAGAGGTATCTCTGGGCCCACTCGGTAAGACATCATCATAATGAGCTCAAAGTGACTAAGGAGTTATCCACGGGATGATGTGTTACAGAACGAGTAAAGAGACTTGCCGGTAATGAGATTGAACAAGGTATAGGGATACCGACGATCGAATCTCGGGCAAGTATCATATCGGTAGACAAAGGGAATTGTATATGGGATTAATTGAATCCCCGACATCGTGGTTCATCCAATGAGATCATCGTGGAGCATGTGGGAGCCAACATGGGTATCCAGATCCCGCTGTTGGTTATTGACCGGAGAGGTGTCTCGGTCATGTCTACGTGTCTCCCGAACCCGTAGGGTCTACACACTTAAGGTTCGATGACGCTAGGGTTATAGGGAAATAGTGTACGTGGTTACTGAAGGTTGTTCGGAGTCTCGGATGAGATCCTGGACGTCACGAGGAGTTCCAGAATGGTCCGGAAACAAAGATTGATATATAGGAAGTGAGGATTTGGTTATCGGAAGTGTTTCGGGCGTCACCGGTAACGTACCGGGACCACCGGAAGGGTTCCGGGGGTCCACCAAGTGGGGTCACCAGCCCCAGAGGGCTGCCTGGGCCGCAAGTGGGAGGGAACCAGCCCCTAGGTGGGCTGGTGTGCCCCCCACAAGGGCCCGAGGCACAGATGAGGTGGGAAGGGGGCAAACCCTAGGGCAGATTGGCCCTAAGGCCCATCCTAGGGCAGCCGCACCCCTCTCCCTTTATGGCCGCCGGCCAGATTGGATCTGGAGGCTACTGCACCACCCTAGGGTGGAAACCCTAGGGCTCAGCCCTCCCTCCTCCTCCTATATATAGTGGAGGGTTTTGGGGCTGCCATTCACACGAGTTCCTCTATTCTCGGCGCATCCCTACTCCTCCCTCTCCTCGTTCTCCATTGCGCTTGACGAAGCCCTGCCGGAGACCATGCAGCTCCACCGTCACCACGCCATCGTGCTGCTGGAGCTCTTCCCCAACCTCTCCTTCCTCCTTGCTGGATCAAGGCGTAGGAGACCTCACCAGGCTGCACGTGTGTTGAACGCAGAGGCGCTGTTGTTCGGCACTGAGATCGGAGTCCATCGCGATCCGAATCTCTACGAGTACGACTCCACCAACCGCGTTCTTGTAATGCTTCCACTTACCGATCTTCAAAGGTATGAAGATGCAATCTCTCCCCACTCGTTGCTGGTTTCTCCATAGATAGATCTTGGTGACACGTAGGGATTTTTTTGATTTACTACTACATCTCCCAACAATGGTATCAGAGCTAGGTCTATGCGTAGAATCTATTCATGAGTAGAACAGAAAACAGCTGTGGGCGTCGATCTTGTGAATTTTCTTACCACTACTAGTCTTATCTTGATTCGGCGGTATTGTGGGATGAAGCAGCCCGAACCAACTTTATACGTACGCTTACGTGAGAGCGGTTCCACCGCCTGACATGCACTTGTTGCATAAGGTGGCTAGCGGGTGTCTGTCTCTCCCACCTTAGTCAGATTGGATTCGATGAAAAGGGTCCTTATGAAGGGTAAATAGCAATTGGCATATCACGTTGTGGTTTTGGCATAGGTAACAAACGTTCTTGCTAGAAACCTATAGCAGCCACGTAAAAACTTGCAACTACAAATTAGAGGACATCTAACTTGTTTTTGCAGCATATGCCTTGTGATATGATATGGCCAAAAGGATGTGATGTGATGCATTGTGATGTATGAGATTGATCATGTTCTTGTAATATGATTCACGACTTGCATGTCGATGAGTATGACAACCGGCAGGAGCCATAGGAGTTGTCTTATTTTATTGTATGACCTGCGTGTCAATCATAAACGCCATGTAATTACTTTACTTTATTGCTAAACGTTAGCCATAGTAGTAGAAGTAATAGTTGGCGAGACAACTTCATGAAGACACAATTATGGAGATCATGATGATGGAGATCATGGTGTCGTGCCGGTCACAATGATGATCATGGTGCCCTGAAGATGGAGATCAAAGGAGCAAGATGATATTGGCCATATCATGTCACTATATTGATTGCATGTGATGTTTATCATGTTTACATCTTATTTGCTTAGAACGACGGTAGTAAATAAGATGATCTCTCAATAAAATTTCAAGAGATGTGTTCACCCTAGCTGTGCACCATTGCTAAGGATCATTGTTCCGAAGCACCATGTGATGATCGGGTGTGATAGGTTCTAACGTTCGCATACAACGGGTGTAAGCCAGATTTACACACGCGAAACACTTAGGTTGACTTGACGAGCCTAGCATGTACAGACATGGCCTCGGAACACGGAAGACCGAAAGGTCAAACATGAGTCGTATAGAAGATACAATCAACATGGAGATGTTCACCATGGATGACTAGTCCGTCTCACGTGATGATCGGACACGGGCTAGTTGACATGGATCATGTGTCACTTGGATGACTAGAGAGATGTCTATCTAAGTGGGAGTTCATTAAATAATTTGATTATGTGAACTTAATTATCATGAACTTAGTCTAAAATTGTCTTTACAATCTATATTGTAGATCCAATGGCCAACGCTAATGCCAACCTCAACTTCAACACGTTCCTAGAGAAAACCAAGCTGAAAGATGATGGAAGCAACTATGCAGACTGGTTCCGTAGCTTGAGGATCATCCTCATAGCTTCCAAAAGATTGTATGTCCTTGATGCACCGCTAGGTGACGCACCCATTCTCCCAGCAGAGCAAGACGTTGGGAATGCTTGGCATTCACGCTATGATGATTACTCCCTTGTTCAGTGCGACATGCTTTACAGATTAGAACAAGGGCTCCAAAAGCGTTTTGAGAAACACGGAGCATATGAGATGTTCCAAGAGCTGAAACTGGTTTTCCAAGCTCATGCCCGGGTCGAGAGATATGATGTCTCCGACAAGTTCTTCAGCTGTAAGATGGAGGAGAATAGTTCGGTCAGTGAGCTCATCCTCAAGATGTCTGGGCTACACAACCACTTGACTCAGCTGGGAGTTAATCTCCCGGATGACTCGGTCATTGATAGAATCCTCCAGTTGCTTCCACCTAGCTACAAGAGCTTTGTGATGAACTACAACATGCAAGGGATGGAGAAGTCCATTCCTGAGTTGTACTTGATGCTGAAATCAGCGGAGGTCGAGATAAAAAAGGAGCATCAAGTGTTGATGGTGAATAAGACCACTAGTTTCAAGAAGGGCAAGGGTAAGAAGAACTTCAATAAGGACGGCAAAGCTGTTGTCGCGTCCGGTAAGCAAGTTTCCGGGAAGAAGAACAAGAATGGACCCAAGCCTGAGACTGAGTGCTTTTATTGCAAGGGTACCGGTCACTGGAAGCGGAACTGCCCCAAGTACTTAGTGGATAAGAAGGCCGGCAATGTTAAAGGTATATGTGATACTCTTGTTATTGATGTGTACCTAACCAGCACTCATAGTAGCTCCTGGGTATTTGATACTGGTGCAGTTGCTCACATTTGTAACTCCAAGCAAGAGCTGCGGAATAAGCGGAGGCTGGCAAAGGACGAGGTGACGATGCGCGTCGAGAATGGTTCCAAGGTCGATGTGATCTCCGTCGGCACGCTACCTCTGCATCTACCTTCGGGATTAGTTTTAAACCTCAATAATTGTTATTTAGTACCAGCTTTGAGCATGAACATTGTATTAGGATCTCGTTTGATGCGAGATGGCTACTCATTTAAATCTGAGAATAATGGTTGTTCTATTTATATGAGAGAAATGTTTTATGGTCATGCTCCGCTGGTCAATGGTTTATTTTTTGATGAATCTCGAACGTGATGTTACACATGTCCATAGTGTGAGTACCAAAAAGTGTAAGGTTGATAACGATAGTCCCACTTACATGTGGCACTGCCGCCCTGGTCATATTGGTGTCAAACGCATGAAGAAGCTCCATGCTGATGGACTTTTGGAGTCTCTTGATTTTGAATCATTTGACATGTGCGAACCATGCCTCATGGGCAAGATGACCAAGACTCCGTTCTCCGAAACAATGGAGCGAGCAACTGACTTGTTGGAGATAATACATACCGATGTATGCGGTCCAATGAGCGTCGAGGCTCGCGGTGGCTACCGTTATGTTCTCACCCTCACTGATGACTTGAGCAGATATGGGTATGTCTACTTAATGAAACACAAGTCTGAAACCTCTGAAAGGTTCAAGGAATTTCAGAGTGAGGTAGAGAATCATAATGACAGGAGAATAAAGTGCCTATGATCTGATCGTGGCGAAGAATATTTAAGTCACGAGTTTGGCACACACCTAAGGAAATGTGGAATTGTTTCACAACTCACGCCGCCTGGCACACCTCAGCGAAATTGTGTGTCTGAACGACGTAATCACACTCTATTGGATATGGTGCGATCTATGATGTCTCTTACCGACCTACCGCTATCATTTTGGGGATATGCATTAGAGACTGCCGCATTCACTTTAAATAGGGCACCGTCAAAGTCCGTTGAGATGACACCGTATGAATTATGGTTTGGAAAGAAACCTAAGCAGCCATTTCTAAAAGTCTGGGGATGCGATGCTTATGTGAAGAAACTTCAACCTGAGAAGCTCGAACCCAAAGCAGAAAAGTGCGTCTTCATAGGATATCCCAAAGAGACTATTGGGTATACCTTCTACCTCAGATCCGAAGGGAAAATCTTTGTTGCCAAGAATGGATCCTTTCTCGAGAAAGAGTTTCTCTCGAAAGAAGTAAGTGGGAGGAGAATAGAACTTGATGAGGTAATTGTACCTCCACTCGAACCAGAGAGTAGCGCAGCACAGGAAGTTGTTTCTGTGGAGCCTACACCGGCTGGAGAGGAAGCTAATGATGATGATCATGAAACTTCAGATCAAGTTACTATTGAACGTTGAAGGTCCACTAGGACACATTCCCCACCAGAGTGGTACGACAACCGTGTCCTGGAGATCATGTTGTTGGACAACGGTGAACCTTTGAACTATGAAGAAGCGATGGCGGGCCCAGATTCCAACAAATGGCTTGAGGCCATGAAATCCAAGATAGGATCCATGTATGAGAACAAAGTGTGGACTTTGGTGGACTTTCCTGACGATAAGCGAGCCATTGAACATAAATTGATCTTTAAGAAGAAGACTGACGCGGATGGTAATGTGACCGTCTATAAGGCTCGGCTTGTCGCTAAGGGTTATCGACAAGTTCAAGGAGTTGACTATGATGAGACTTTCTCACCCGTAGCGATGCTGAAGTCTGTCCGAATCATGTTAGCAATTGCCACATTTTATGATTATGAGATTTGGCAAATGGACGTCAAAACGGCCTTCCTTAATGGCTTCCTTAAGGAAGAACTGTATATGATGCACCTGGAAGGTTTTGTCGATCCTAAAGATGCTAACAAAGTATGCAAGCTCCAGCGCTCCATCTATGGGCTGGTCCAAGCATCTCGGAGTTGGAACATTCGCTTTAATGAGGTGATTAAAGCGTTTGAGTTTGTACAGGTTTATGGAGAACCCTGTATTTACAAGAAAGTGAGTGGGAGGTTTGTAGCATTTCTCATATTATATGTGGATGACATACTGATAATGGGAAATGATATAGAACTTTTGGAAAGTGTAAAGGCCTACTTGAATAAATGTTTCTGAATGAAGGACCTTGGAGAAGCTGCTTACATATTAGGTATTAAGATCTATAGAGATAGATCGAGACGCCTCATAGGTCTTTCACAAAGCACATACCTTGAAAAGATATTGAAGAAGTTCAATATGGATCAGTCCAAGAAGGGGTTCTTGCCTGTGTTACAAGGTGTGAGATTGAGTATGACTCAATGCCCGACCACGACAAAGGATAGAGAAGAGATGAGTGTCATCCCCTATGCTTCATCCATAGGCTCTATTATGTATGCCATGCTGTGTACCAGACCTGATGTGAACCTTGCCATAAGTTTGGTAGAGAGGTACCAAAGTGATCCCGGAGCGGAACACTGGACATCAGTCAAGAATATCCTGAAGTACTTGAAAAGGACAAAGGACACGTTTCTCGTATATGGAGGTGACGAAGAGCTCTTCGTAAAGGGTTATGTCGATGCTAGCTTCGACACAGATCCGAACGACTCCAAGTCGCAAACCGGATACGTATATATTTTGAACGGAGGGGCAGTCAGCTGGTGCAGCAGGAAGCAAAGCGTCGTGGCGGCATCTACATGTGAAGCGGAGTACATAGCTGCTTCAGAAGCAACAAAGGAAGGAGTCTGGATGAAGGAGTTCATCACCGACCTAGGAATAATTCCAAGTGCGTTGGGCCCGATAACTCTATTCTGTGACAACACTGGAGCTATTGCCCTTGCGAAGGAGCCCAGGTTTCACAAGAAGATAAGACACATCAAGCGCCACTTCAACTCCATCCGTGATTATATTCAAGAGGAAGATATAGGTATTTGTAAAGTGCATATGGATCTGAATGTCGCAGATCCGTTGACTAAACCTCTCTCACGAGCAAAACATGATCAACACCAGAATGCTATGGGTGTTCGATTCATCACAATGTAACTAGATTATTGACTCTAGTGCAAGTGAGAGACTGTTGGATATATGACCTAGAGGCAATTATAAAATGGTTATTATTGTATTTCCTTGTTCATGATAATTGTCTATTGTTCATGCTATAATTGTGTTATCCGGAAAACATAATACATGTGTGAATACATAGACCACAACATGTCCCTAGTGAGCCTCTAGTTGGCTAGCTCGTTGATCAATAGATGGTCATGGTTTCATGGCCATGGACATTGGATGTCGTTGATAATGGGATCACATCATTAGGAGAATGATGTGATGGACAAGACCCAATCCTAAGCATAGCACAAGATCGTGTAGTTCGTCCGCTAAAGCTTTTCAATGTCAAGTATCATTTCCTTAGACCATGAGATTGTGCAACTCCCGAACACCGTAGGAATGCTTTGGGTGTGCCAAATGTCACAATGTAACTGGGTGGCTATAAAGGTGCACTACGGGTATCTCCAAAAGTGTCTGTTGGGTTGGCATGAATCGATACTGGGATTAGTCACTCTGTGTGACAGAGAGGTATTTCTGGGCCCACTCGGTAAGACATCATCATAATGAGCTCAAAGTGACCAAGGAGTTAGCCACGGGATGATGTGTTACGGAATGAGTAAAGAGGCTCGCCGGTAACGAGATTGAACATGGTATAGGGATACCGATGATCGAATCTCGGGCAAGTATCATACCGATAGACAAAGGGAATTGTATGAATCCCCGACATCGTGGTTCATCCGATGGGATCATCGTGGAGCATGTGGGAGCCAACATGGGTATCCAGATCCCACTGTTGGTTATTGACCGGAGAGGTGTCTCGGTCATGTCTACGTGTCTCCCGAACCCGTAGGGTCTACACACTTAAGGTTCGATGATGCTAGGGTTATAGGGAAATAGTGTACGTGGTTACTGAAGGTTGTTCGGAGTCTCGGATGAGATCCTGGACGTCACGAGGAGTTCCAGAATGGTCCAGAAACAAAGATTGATATATAGGAAGTGAGGATTTGGTTACCAGAAGTGTTTCGGGCGTCACCGGTAACGTACCGGGACCACCGGAAGGGTTCCGGGGGTCCACCAAGTGGGGCCACCAGCCCCAGAGGGCTGCATGGGCCGCAAGTGGGAAGGAACCAGCCCCTAGGTGGGCTGGTGTGCCCCCCACAAGGGAGCAAGGCGCAGCTGAGGTGGGAAGGGGGCAAACCCTGGGGCAGATGGGTCCTAGGGCCCACCCTAGGGCAGCCGCACCCCTCTTCCTCTATGGCTGCCAGCCAGATTGGATGTGGAGGCTGGCGCACCACCCTAGGATGGGAACCCTAGGGCGCATCCCTCCCTCCTCCTCCTCCTATATATAGTGGAGGGTTTGGGGCTGCGAGACACACGAGTTCCTCTCTTCTCGGTGCAGCCCTACTCCTCCCTCTCCTCGTTCTCCGTAGCGCTTGGCGAAGCCCTGCCGGAGACCACGCAGCTCCACCGTCACCACGCCGTCGTGCTGCTGGAGCTCTTCCCCAACCTCTCCTTCCCCCTTGCTGGATCAAGGCGTAGGATACGTCATCGGGCTGCACGTGTGTTGAACGCGGAGGCGCCGTTGTTTGGCGCTGAGATCGGAGTCCATCGTGATCCGAATCGCTACGAGTACGACTCCACCATCCACGTTCTTGTAATGCTTCCGCTTAGCGATCTTCAAAGGTATGAAGATGCAATCTCTCCTCACTCGTTGCTGGTTTCTCCATAGATAGATCTTGGTGACACGTAGGAATTTTTTTGATTTACTACTACGTCTCCCTACACATTCATCACCGTATTTGTTCAGATATTGTGAGCCGTCATCATCATGTGATTCACCCAGAAGGTCCGCTGAATTTTCGGAGGAGCGTATCATGTCGAAGATGTCCTCTTCATGAGCTCTACCGGTATTGTCCATAGCTTTATAACTAATCCATAATAATATAGATGAAACAAATTAGTATTCAAATTAACTGATAGTTAATTAATAATGCATCATCGAATACATATATAGTAGTTCTTAGAAAAGATCTCATCACAATCTCGATTAATAGTTAATACATCGGCTAATCCATCGATCTAGCTAATACATCATAATAATATATATATATAGTAGCTAATATATCAATCTAGCTAGAACCCTAGCGCCCGACGGATATCGGGGCGGGCGGTGGACACCCAAAGAGAAGGAACCATCACTGGAGCTATATAGCTCCAATGAGATCCCCGAAGAATCTGCCACGTATTGTCGGACCTAGCCTCCAAAGCTGCCATGTAGCGACGGACGTGCTCGTTATCGTTGCTGACATGGTATTGTACCACCTCCGCGGGGGACTCAAGCCTCCGAATCGTCAATGGCCCATGCCGCCACCACCACAGAACCTCCGGGTCAATGACGGGCTAGCTCCTCACCAAGCTGCGCCGCCTAGAAGGTAGCACCTCCCAGTACCAGCCCAGCGGAGCCTAGTCCCGGACTGATGACGGGAAAATGGGGCGATAGAAAAATACTAACTACGCGTCCACGTCATAGAGACAGATGAAAATATTTAAAATGCGCGAATTTAAATGAGACAATATCAAGTATTGCGAGTACATATTTCCGGAACTCTTACATTTATATAAAAGAACCGTTAATTACATCTCCGAAGAGAAAACCCCTGATTAAGAATTCCAACATTTCTAATATACAAAGGATTACAAGTTTGCAACACATATGACTATTACAAAATATAAAACTAAGACTAGGAAGTCCTCCTCGCCGTCGTCGCCGTCGGATGCTTGAAGGAACATTTAATCTTCTTCGATTTATCATTTGATTTAATATCATATATTTTACTTGTACTAATATTAGCAGTACAAGGAATTTGCATGAATCGGCTGCTCAATTTATTAATCGGCCCAACATACATGTATTTTGATGCTACAGTATATTGTTTGCTTTTTTTTTAAATAGCCGACCAAGAGCGTCCGGGATTGTGCACAGCATTTGAGCCAGAGGCCATGTATGTGCAATTCTTATTTCTCTATATGCATGCGATAACTACATACACTCATCATTTTATATTTCTTTTGATACTATTCAACACAGCACTGGCTTGTCTTAGATAAAGACTAGATTTTGGGCTACTTGCATGCCACCGGAGTATGCATAGAAGTTTTAATTTATTTTGGACAAGAGTGCCCGTAGCATATGCAAAGTGCATTTTTGTTTGATATTTTGCTAAGGCATGATTTAGCCTATATTTCTACATGTGTATGTGACATGTGAATTTTATTGAATTCGACATCTCTTATACTACTCCATCGCATAGCAAGGCCTGCGAGAAGTGTAATCAGATGAAGGTTTATTTTCTTCATGTTTGTATTACTACTAGCGTGACATAAAATGCTCGTAGCGTAACCGAACAAGAAGTGTATTTTATGATTTAGTGAAAACACTATGACAATTTTCTTCTCACTTTTACCCTGGTCATATCCGTTTTTTTTGAGGACTGATTTGGGAAGATTTCATATGCATTTTGTACTTAGTTTATTCTCAGATTTGTATCTGCGTATAGGGACCAAACCAAGGAACGAGGCTTTCGCACACGTTTCGTTCGGGTTTGTATCGCTAAGGGGACCGAATTGAGAGCGACCAAGAAGATAATTATTTTAGAAATGAACATGCTCCTTGATGTTTGAAACGTTAATCTTCTTACAGTTGGCGTGCCGGCAAGTTTCTTGGTCCGTCGTACGACTGTTAGATGCAAGTATTTTACGAAACTAGATCCCACTGTTTTATTTTTACATGCTTAGGAAACATTTTTTTTTGAATACTCATATATATGCGTGTATGGAAGCTTGTTCATGGTTGGCGTTCCGGCAAGTCTGTCATAAGCTTGGTCCGTCGTACAACCATGGCCGTATATAAATTTATGGACAACTTGTCCGCGGTTGGCGTTCCGGGAAGCTTTTCATGAGCTTGGTCCGTCGTACAACCGTAGGAGTATGTATAGATAAATGTATTAGTCTTTCATCTCAGAACACATTTTGCGCACTCTCATCGTATTTACGTACTTTATATTATTTCGTACGCTTATTTTGGTTGTCTCTTTTTTTATACAGAGATTTTTATTAGTAAGGGCCATACCGGAGTCATCTGTCGTACATATTTTAGGTAATGCCATGCGTCATTTGATTTGTCAATTCAATCAGCATTTTATGCTTGTACCAACATGTCTATGTTTCATTTACATATAGATGGAGGAGGCTGCACCATCTTCATCTAATAATTTGCACAGAATGTCACTTTTGCAATTGGCAAAAATTCAATTGTTTAGACCAGCCACTGACGAATTGGCCAACCCCGTAATCAAGCCATTAAATATACCACATGGAAACCTTGAGTACGGAGAACGTGACTGGTCATCAGGACCTTCCTTTTTAGGCCAGTGTTATCATCCGATGGCGCCCTTGCCAAGACTTGATGAGGCAGTAACCTTGGGAACCCACTTAGTGTCCAAAGGCTTGGGCTGGGAGAACCACGAAGTCGAGTATGTTCCGATGCCTCTTGGATATATGGAATGGGGTAAGTGCATCATGAAGAAATATTGTACTCATCTGAAAGGAAGCGAGGAGGGCGTGGATTACGTCTATGGAGCAATTTATTGCTCTGTGGGCGACTACTCCGTTTCTCCTCCTCTTTTGCGCTCGCTGTTGGAGAAATGGAATCCCAACACTAACACATTTTTATTCTCAAGTGGTGAGCGCACGATTACTCTCCTTGACATGCATCAAATGGCTGGGTTACCTCTTGATGGAGAGCCTTATGAAGAATTCGTTCCACCTCTTTGCGAGCTAGAAAATTCATTACTTTTGTATCCCAAATTTCTATCTCGGCTCTTGGATATTTGGCACCAGCTTGCTATCAGCAACCAGGTTGGTTTCAAAGACCGGTGTGATTTCTTTCACAACCGCGATGACGGCTGCTTTGTTATGGACAGTTTAGAAAGCGAGCGTATATACGCTGCCGCTTTTATTGCTCTTTGGCTATGCCGCTTCGTTGTTGTTGGTGGCGGGCCCTACGTTCGTCCTGGCGTTTTAGTGATGGCATCGTGGATTGTCTTGGGACGTCGAATTTCTTTAGGTCCACCTGCTCTTTGCTCACTCTATTATTCTCTTCGGGTGATTAGTACTCACCCAGTTGGACCTTCCTTCACACAAAGGATTTGGCCAGTCCATTTTATCGCTGGATGGATGGGTAGGTATCTCAAGACACCCTTTGGAAACAAGGTAAAAACACCACAGTTCCCAAGTCCTAGAGTACTAATAGTAAAACCCCATATGGTTAATACTATGTTTAGGACACCAAAATCTTTTACTCCTGAGAAAGCGCACAATTTTCTCGAGAACCGTCACAACATCTCTTGTCATCCCTACAGTTTGACAACTCCGGATGGTTTGTTCCAGCAGAAAAAGGTTTTCCTGATCTCTATCCGCCGTGGGATGCTTCCTTGGCGGCGTGGGTGTTTGAACCATGATGCTCTTATAGTTGAACCATATCACCCAGATCGTGTGGCACAACAATTTCGCTTTGATCAAGTTGTTCCCTTTTCTCCTCTAGAAAGTTTGTACACAACTAGTGAGATTGGGATTGCTTATGATTTTTGGCTGCATTTGCTCTCGTTGGATCCGGCGTTTCAATATTTCCCGAGTGATACTCGAATGACGGATTCTTCCTTAGCGTGGGCTAGTTGGTGGAAAATATTTGTGAAGCCTTTTGCTCGTATTTCAAACTCCCTTCGTCATGGTAGTATGAGTGGGACAATTCCTTATGATGAGAGGAAGAAGGGCAAGTATGCATTGCAGAGCCATATCAAGGCTCGTCCGCTTTTCCAAAGAGACTTAAAAGTGGTAAGAAGGGTGCATGTTGAGCGACGAGCACAACATATTGCTGTTATTGAGCGGACAGAACGCAGGATTAAAGATCGATCGATGCCTGTACTGCATGAATATCTAAGTGATCTTACTGCTGCTCCTCCGATACAGCCCAATGAGGTGAGTTTGAAATATTTTGTTTTTCGTTTTTTTTAAAAATACATTTATTCATATTATCATCATTTTTTTATGGACTACAGGTAGGCAGTCTATTACAGGATGACGATGGAGCTGGTACTTCTTCAGCTTATCCGTTGTCCATAGATAATGAGCCATCGGAAATTGTGCCAACCTCTGGGGAAAAGAGATGTAGACAATCTTCTCTTACTCACGTTGGTGAAGAAGATAGGTTGCCTTCAAAGCGGAAGCTTGATTTTTCTGCGGAGTCTGCTCCATCGGAGCTGTTTCATGAGATGCTGGATTTAGATATTGATGATTTCCCTAATGGTGAAGAGTTTAACCCTGATCTCGCGGTTGAAGCGAATCATGTATATAATGATCTTCTTGAGACGTGCTTAGAGGACAACCAGCTGGATGGGCTTGGCACGTCTCACGCATTTATGGGAGTTGAAACTGTGCCCCCCACCCCTAATGCACTTGATTTTTCATCAACTTTACATGGTAGTTGATAAGCATATATTTTACTAGTTAATTATGCTTATTGCTTATTAATTCTCATCAATTGATTTACTTTCTTCATGTATATATTTCAGGCGGCGAGTTACGCAGTAACAACTTGGAAAACTCTGAAGAGCCAGTTGTCGTTTCAGGGGCAAGCGAACCAATGGACCCTTTTTTCATAAAGGATACCTTTCTAAATGCTACAGATACGGTGGTGCAGAAGGCTCTCGAGGGTCTGAACACAACCACACTCCGCAATCCTGATCGCCGCAACTTGCTGGATATGATCTCTAAAACGCTACCTGGGCATATTCCCGAGGTAGCGAAAGTTCATGGCATACTAGTTGAACTTGTAACTCTCTCAAACAAACTAGAAGTCAATCAGAATGAGTTCCAGCTGGAGACAGAACAAGAAAAACGTGTTGTGACGCTCGAAGTTCAGTCTCAAAGGGGTGTTGTCAAAGCTTCCGCTGAAGAGTTATCCTCTAAGGGAAAGCTTCGTGCAGAAAAGACATCATTGGTAGAAGCTCTCAAGGCGCAGCTCCAAGAGGCTTCCGCTGAATTGCTTAAGATTGAAGAGGATGAAGAGCAGCTACGTCAAGCACACCTTGCTCACGAGTCAAAATTGAAGGAACAGCAGGATAGGCTCCAGAATATTGGTGTTGGCCAGAGTCAAAAACTCACTGATTTCCAGCATCAGGCCACGGCTTTGGAACATGAAGCGAATTAGCTTGTTACAAATCTGCACAACTGGCGCTCTCTTTGAAGAATACGGCTTGCCTTTGCCTTAATTTTTTTTGTGGTGTTAACTAATTAGTCCTTTGATCCTATGTTACCAAGCCTAGTATTTGAAGCGTTATAGCAGACTCTGCTGCTCATGTAATAAATTTTAGACCATCGATTCATTTAAACTTGCACGTTTTTTTTCTTTTTAATTTCCCCGAATATTTGTGATGTACTGCTATAACTATGGTTATCAGGTGCAAGCTGAGAGACTCTCATATTGAAGCTATTTTATTTATGTACGGCTCCAAGTCTCATTGCTACAGTTTTCTTTTTTTTTAGTTATATTTCCTTTTATTGTTACACTCGTAATGTTTGGCATATATATTTTCTATATGCCCCGGTTCATGTTCACGAGGGTATGAAATATTTTTTTTTGGCAAGGATTAATCTCATTTTCAGTAATTTACTCGTAAGTTTCGTGGACTATTTATTTTGTGTCGCAGTTTAGACTCGTAAGTTCGTCGGAGTATTTATTTTTTTTGCATGTCCCCAGTTTATACTCATGATGGTATGGAGTTATGTAATTTCGTTGAATCATACATTTATGATTTTCTGCCCCAGTTTACACTCATGAGGGTATGGAGTATATGATTATTTTGTTGTGCCCCAGTTTATACTCATAAGGGTGTGGAGTATTGTTTTTATTCTTTTTTTTTGAAGTTCTTTTTATTTTGCGTCCCAGTTTATACTCATGAGGGTAT
Organism: Hordeum marinum; assembly: GCA_022496015.1. Classification (NCBI taxonomy): domain Eukaryota; kingdom Viridiplantae; phylum Streptophyta; class Magnoliopsida; order Poales; family Poaceae; genus Hordeum; species Hordeum marinum. Next base: position 585,786,250 of record CM039673.1, read on the forward strand.
GGAGTATATGATTATTTTGCTGTGCCCCAGTTTATACTCATAAGGGTGTGGAGTATTTTTTTTCTTATTCTATTTTTTTTGAAGTTCTTTTTATTTTGCGCCCCAGTTTATACTCATGAGAGTATGGAGTATTTTATTTTAAGCATAGTAACGTTTAAGGAATTTTCCATTCACCGGCGACGGTGAGTATTTACCATCCGGTGACATGATTTTGTATGCCCCTCTAGAATAAACTTCCTTTACGACGTAGGGACCTTCCCATTTAGGTTCAAATTTTCCTTTCATCCGCCGGGTTATATTCATAGGACGGATGACAGCGAGCACTAAATCTCCTTGTTTAAATGACCTCCTCTTAACACGTTTGTCGAAGGCTCGTGACATCCTAGCTTGATATGCCTCTAGATTTTGCAAAGCTTGAAGTCTTTTCCCTTCGAGTCTCTCTAATTCATCAAGACGTAGTTGTGTTGATTCTTCTTCTGATAGTTTTTCATGAGTAGCGACCTTGAGTGAAGTAATTTGTACTTCCAAAGGCAAAACTGCTTCTCCACCAAATACGAGGGAATAAGGTGTCATTCCCGTCGGTGTGCGTGTTGTGGTTCTATAAGCCCACAAGGCTTCAAGTAGCTTTTCATGCCACTCGCGCTTATTTTTTGATACAACTTTCTTTAACAATTTACATAGAGTCTTGTTAAAAGCCTCTGCTTGTCCGTTAGCGGCCGGATTATATGCCGTAGAATAAGAATGCACTATCTTAAATTTTGAGCATAACTTATCGACATGTTTATTTTTAAAAGGAGTTCCATTATCAGACATAATCCGAGCAGGAACACCAAAGCGATATATGAGTTGTGTTCTTATAAAATGTTCAACATTTTCCGCCTTATCTTCCTTTAGCGGTGTAAGTTCAGCCCACTTAGAAAAATAATCGGTTGCGGCTAAAATAAATTTATGACCCTTGGATGAGGGTGGGTGAATCGGCCCTACTATATCCATCCCCCACATTTCAAAAGGCCAAGATATATTTGTCGCATGGAGTGGTTCATGCGGTAAATGTATAAAGTCACCATGCACTTCACATTCATGGCACTTCTTTGAAAATTTGGCAGCGTCTTCGAACATAGTGGGCCAATAATAACCCAAACGTCTTAGCTGATAATGTAATTTAGGACCAGATTGGTGTGTGCCACATATTCCGGCATGCACCTCCTTTAAGGCTTCTATAGTTTCGTTTCTAGCAAGGCAACGCAATAAGATGCCTTCATGCGAGCGTCTATAAAGCGTGTTATTTATGCATGTATAATGAACTGATCTCTTGCGGATACGAGATCTTTCACTAGCATCCAAAGGTAAGTAGCCGTGAAGTAAATATTCTAGGAATGGTGATCTCCAGCCCCCTACTTCAATTTCACAAACCTCGGTTGTCATTGCTAAAGATATTGTTGTTTCTTCTTCTTCCTCTTCAGCGAGGATCGGTAGAATTCTCCTTTCCTCAACATGAACGTCCATTGACTAATGTGAGGTTAGTGACATGCTAGCAGCTAAACTCGCTAAAGCGTCAGCCTTGTCATTTTGGCTTCGAAGAATTATGCTGGATATTTATATTTGAAAATGTGGACATGAGCATTTTTGCTCTTCTAAAATATGGCATCAGCTCTTCTTTTTTTACCATGTAGATTCCCAATAATTGGTTAATTATCAATTGGGAATCACCATATACGGTGAGTGAGTCTAACCCCATGTTTAGAGCCAACTCAAGCCCAATTATCAAAGCTTCGTACTCAGCTGCATTATTCGAGACTGCTGAGGTTAAAGTGAATGAATATGGGATTATCGCCTCGCTTGGTGTAATGAAGACGACTCCGGCTCCTGCCCCTGATTGTCGACAGGCACCATCAAAATACATTTGCCATGTTGAGTTTATGACCGTTGTGATGAATACTTCTTCATCTGGCAAGTCGTCATCAATCAGGAAATCATCGGGTATCGGATGTGGAGCTAGAAAATCAGCTAAGGCTTGTCCTTTTACGGCCTTCTGTGGCACAAATTTAATATCGAATTGCGACAAAAACATTGCCCATTTGGCCAATCTTCCTGAAAGCACCATTTTATTGAGAATGTACCTAAGAGGGTCTGCTCTCGATACGAGGTGTACAATATGTTCTAACATGTAGTGGCGCAATTTTTGTGCTGCAAATACTAGTGCTAGGCATATTTTTTCCATATCCGGATAGTTACATTCAGCCCCCACAAGGGTGCGACTAAGATAATATAATGACATTTCTTTTCCTGCATCATTATTTTGTGCTAATAAGGCACCCAACGATGCAGGCATGGCTGCTGTATATAGGATCAATGGTCGATCCTTAACTGGTGCACCTAAAACGGGAGGATTTATTAAATATTTTTTAATTTCTAAGAATGCATTTTGGCATGCTTGATCCCATTCAAAAGGTACACCCTTTTTCATAAGGCGTGAGAAAGGCTTGCATCTCCCCGACAAATTAGAGATGAACCTTCGGATGTATGCTAAGTGACCTTGGAAGCTTTTTAATTTGTCAAGGTTTATTGGCGGTGGCATTTTAACGATCGCTTGTATTTTACTCGGATCGATCTGAATACCATGTTTTGTAACCACAAACCCAAGAAATTTTCCAGAAGAAACTCCGACTGCACATTTCATTGGATTCATTTTTAAATTATGTTTCCTAAGACGTTCAAAAACCATTTCGAGGTGTTTTAAGTGGTCTTTTTCATTCTTTGATTTTACCACTATGTCATCTATATAACATTCGACAATATCATACAAAAATCCGTCTAGAATTATTGTCATTGCACGCTGATACGTGGCTCCAGCATTTTTTAACCCAAAAGGCATAACTTTATAACAGTATACACCTTTAGGCGTGCGGAACGCCGTTAGCTCTTCATCTTCCGGCGCCATTTTTATTTGATTGTAACCGGAATAACCATCCATGAAAGAAAATATTTCATGGCCCATGGTGGCATCGACTAGTATTTCAGAAATAGGTATTGGGAAATCATCTTTCGGACATGCTTTATTCAAATCTCTAAAATCCACACATACACGAGTCTGGCCATTTTTCTTTTTAACAGGTACAATACTAGAGATTCACGAGGGATATTTGACTTCTCTAATGAAACCTGCAGCTATGAGCTTATCTACTTCAGCTTCTATCTTTGGAAGTATTTCTGGCCGATATTTTCTTTGCGCTTGCTTCACTGGCGTAACATCTGGGTCCAGTCCCGGCATTTCTTCATAAGTCCAAGCGAAGACATCTCTATTTTCAGAGAGAAACTTATTATACTTTATTTTATTTTGGTTAGACAAATATTTGCTAATAAAAATTGGACGAGGATCATCAGTCGTACCAATATTTATTTCTTCCAAGTCGTCGATGGTAGGTTGATTACCATCTTCCATTTCTGGCGACGCCTCGATCATGTCTATAAGTTCAGCTGAGGTCATGCAAACCTCATACCCTAGTCCATATCTTTTTTCTATCAAAGTTTGATCTTCATGCAATGCTTTGAGCTGCGCCTGGGATATTGCCCTTTCAAATGGCGCAAGTTCGCCCCGGCCGTCGCATAAAGACGGTCCAGTGAATATATCATATTTCATTTTCTGCATCATATATAAAACTCTGTTATCATACAAAGAAATCGGCAACGACTTGTCATCTTTATTCGACAAAGTAATTTGCGCTACATGGCTCCTTGTATTTTTATTTTTGTAATGTAACTCTTTTTTAGCTTGTTCAATTTTGTGTTGAACCAAAGGGGGTAGAGGCGTTGGAAATTTTGTACCTCCTTTTGCAGAAGATTTATTCACGACGCGGAATATTGGGTCGCCTTTTCTTCTCTGATTACTTGGTATATATTGATAGACTTTCTTGCTTGATGAAGACTCTGCAACACATCTTGCTCGGAGCTGTTTGATTCAGGTCTAATAATTGCTTTTGGCTTACGCACTTTCTCGACCGGCTCAAAATAAAATTTTGCATCAGCATAGAAGGACTCAGCTATTGTAAATGGTCTTTTGTCCGTGAATATTCTTACTGTTTCTCCGGACTGGTCCATGTACTTAATGCCCTGATGGAGTGTAGATGGCACAATTTGGTTATCGTGCAACCATGGTCGACCCAATAAAGCATTATATGAAGTGGCTGCATCAATGACATGGAATGTCACGTGTGTGCAAAGTGATTCCAATTTTAGAGCCAATGATATAGTGCCCATGGCTTCTTGACCTGATTGATTAAATCCATGAATAACAACATTAGACCGACTCAAGCATCCAGTGGAATATCCTATTTTTTTCGCAGTGGTAACAAATTTATGGCAGACCCGCCATCAATCATAATGCGATTTGTAGGCAAATCATCAATTTCACCAAACATAAGGAGAGGTCTATTGTGTTTCTTTGAGCCTAGCAGAAGATCCTCATCAGTGAATGTAATATTCAGCACATTATTTAATTCGGTTTCCGTTTGTGAGACTTCCACTCGATAATCTTCCGAGAAAGATAATGTTGTGACCAAAGCCTTGCGCAAATCAGAAGAAAGAGACAAAGCATCATACACAGAAAGCATAGCTGGTATTTTCTTCAAGTGCGAAATTACATCATACTTGACCGCCACTTTAGCAGTAGGGTCAGTGGTTTCATTTGGAACTACATCTTTGTTCCTAGGCTCCTTTCTAGGTGGAGGATATGGGTCGGCTAGCTGGCGACCTGATCTAAGATGAACTTGATCAACTTCTGGCGCTTCATCTTCTTCTTCAGGGAAGTGAAGAGATTCGCCATCATCCTCGAAAACACCAATGGTCAGGACATCAAATTCTTGGGGAAGACCTTTTAAACGCTTCGCCAAGCTCTCTGATATTCCCGGCCTAGAGCGCGGAACATTATTTTCTTCTTTCACTTGATGCCGGACGATGAGTCCAGATCGCCGTCGTCCTCGATCTTGAGATCCTCGGGGCTCGATGGCGTGTAATCCTCGGGGCTCAATGGCGTGTAATCCTCCTCTTCGGAGAATGTCCCTCCTGAGTTGACATCTACACCGCCCTCCATATCTGAAGTACGGTTCAACTCCTGACAATATCATAGGATTAACTTTTCCATCTGATATGAGCATATTTCTATTATAAGTTGGTCTCATATTTGAAGAGGCACAACTCACCATGTCATCTTGAAGAGTGGCCACGTTTGCTGTAGCAACCTTCTTTCCTTTCTTTAAACTTGTAAGGAGATCTGCATCGATCGTTCCTTCATCTATCATTTTCTGAATAATATTCTTGACCACAAAGCAATTTTCGAGAGTGTGACCCAAGATGCGATGATATTCGTAGAAATTTGGATCATTGGACTTGTTAGCTTCTGCCGGTCTCTTTGAGCTTGGAAGATCAATAAGTTTCAGCTCAAGTAGACCAGCAAACAAATTGCGAATCTCATCCACAGGGAAAGAATACTCTCTGTTCTGACGCTCGGCAAGAGTTGGTCCTCTATGAGCCGGTGCACCTGTACGTTCTGTATTTCTTGCACCAGATGCCCCAGGCTGGAATTGTGGTTTCATCGCCGTTGTTTCCATGACTTGCGCCGGCTTAGGCTTAGCAAGTAACTTGTCGCGTTGACCGCTCTTATCCACTGGCTTGTACACCGTCTTTGTCCCACGTGCAACAAGCTGCATATAATTCTCAATATCCGTGGCTTTTGAGGCCAACTCTTCAAATGTAACAGGCCGCACACCTTGAAGGTATACAGCCATATCAGGACGCAAATTGTCCATACAGATACGCACAGACTCACATTCTGTAATAGGTTGCAGGAAATGAAGACTTAGATTTCTCCATCTGTTAATAAAATCTGCAGCCTTCTAATTTATCCCTTGTTCCGTTTGAGTTTACTCTGTGATGCCGACTGTCCTCTGAGTGCTATAGAAGCGCTCGAGGAAAGCATCTTGCATTTGTTCCCATGTCCTGATTGAACATGGTGGCAACTTGCTGTACCAAGTAAAAGCTGGACCTGATAATGTTTGCACAAATTGTCAGAGAAGAAGTGCACCATTCTGAGCTGTATCTTGACATGCTGCCAAGAAATGAGCTATGTGTTCATGTGGGGATCCGCCGCCACTGAATTTACTAAACTGAGGTTGTCGGTAATTTGCCGGGAATGGAACAAGATCAACATCCGGCGGGTACGGCTTAACATATCCCGGCCGCATGGAGTAGTTAGTCTGCATATATTGGGCCTTGATCCCTTCAGCTATCATTTTCTGAATAGCTTCAAGGTTTATTCCTTGCCCTCCTTGGTTAGTATTATGACTACCCAAGGCATTCCTCTCAGCTTCAGCACTTGCATTATTAGCTACACGATTGCGCAAAGCAATCAGCTCATCTTCTTTCTGTTGAAGTGCAGCTGTAAGTTGTTTAAGCTGTTCTTCAGCTGACCGGCTTGTATTTGCCGTGAGGACCTGCTCCACACGGGTCATATTATGCCCCTGTTCCTCATGAGAATTTAGCTCATTCTCGGACTCAGGCTGAGAATCCTCCAACTGAAGACGCGATTCTATACAATCTGAATCATGGTCTTCATTGTTTGAATCCTTTTGACTGCGAGTTACAGGACGATGACCTGGTACAATATTTTTCTTGGCTTTCTTTCTCTTGAAATGTACTGAAGTTGATGATGCTTCATTGTTGCTGTCCACTGCTTCTACTATACCAACCGGCAAACAATTAAATACTTCAAATGAGTTGCTTGAAACTCTCTTACGAGCTGGCCAAGGAGTGAGTGTCATGGTAGCCTTCCTTGGTAATTCCTTGCTCACTTGTGCTTCACTAGCTGTACTTGACGTTGGACCATTTCTCTCCTGGGTTCTGCTATATCCAGACTCAGCACGTACTGCCATTTCTCTTCTCTTGAGGGCAGCACGCCCTGCACTTGCACGACCAGCTTGGGTGACATATTCTTTGCGCTTGGGATTTTCCTTCACAAACTCATCATACTCTGGCCAGTTGGCGAGAGTCCGTGCGCGCCGCATGATTTCGCCGCCCTCATCATCTGCTGACATGGAACAACCGGGCAACATTTCTCTTAGTGTCTCACATATACTTTCTGTTATCATTTTGTGAAAGTCCATGTGACGCCTTGAACGGATTCTTGCATTAGTCGTCCCATCTCTGTTTCGGATGGGATAAGCGACTTGCTTCCTTTGATGTCTTGCTTGATTTGCGTCGACTGCCACCGGCAAATCAACCCATGCCCGATGGGCTCTCTGTCGTCGACGACGGTAACGAGCGGGGTCATATGAAGCTTCAAATGATGGACGTGGCATTGCCACTGATGATGACAAAGGGTCTGAAATTGTAGCGGTCGGATCAACATGGCCCATCCTAATGTCACTTGGAGTAAGGTATACCCCCTTCCACATGAGCGAACGTTTGTTGTTCGGCTCAGGGTATGTAGGGAAGAACTCAGGCGCATCGACCCGAAGTTGACCACGTGGTCGAGGAGATTCAGATTTCTCTACCATCACGGCCTTTCCTTTATCCGCCACGGAAGCTTTATGAACTGCCCTTGGCATGTTCAAAGTAGGCTTGTACGAGCTTTCTCCCGTTGCCTCATGGACAACATCTCTCATGCATGACGTCGCCGATGGGCCCACTTTCAGTTTGGAAGGAGTGAGCGGTACCGCGACCTTGGTTGATGTAGACAAAGGAGCTTGTCCTCGTCCAGTTGGAGTAACCGGAGCCGACACGGAACGTGCCGGCGAACCCGTCTTCAGTGGAGCTGCTCTTTTTGCAAGAACAGGCCACTCTTCTAGTGATGGTTCATGGAACTTGACAGGTGCTTCCTGACTTACATGCTTGGCATAATCTTCCTTTGCAAAGCCAGGAGGAACCGAGTTGGAGGATGAAGCCTTATGCACATTCACGTGTTTGTCATGTGCAACTGCTCTTGCAGCTTTGGCTGCAGCCCGCATCCTCCTTTTGGCTGATTTGGACATCACTTGAACAAAGTCATCTTTAGGATCAGATGACACTTCTTTTTCATTCTCAGGTTCAGTTGGTGATGCAGCCGTAGTCTTCCAGCTCTCACTCACCGAAGTCACAAGCGGACCAATCGGCACATTGAGCCAAAGTTTGCCGAAACGGAGAGTCACAAACTGCTGCACTTGTCCCTCCATACCTACTATAAAATTAAGAAAACCATATATTAGTTTTCTTATATATATTTTATTTTGATATATTTATTTTGCAAAGTCATATGTTGTAATCCTATGTTGGAATTCGAACATGAGGGGAGAAATATGTCCCACCGGGCGTGCCAGAATCTGATGATGGGAAAATGGGGCGATAGAAAAATACTAACTACGTGTCCACGTCATAGAGACAGATGAAATTTAATATTTAAAATGCGCGAATTTAAATGAGACAATATCAAGTATTGCGAGTACATATTTCCGGAACTCTTACATTTATATAAAAGAACTGTTAATTACATCTCCAAAGAGAAAACCCCTGATTAAGAATTCCAACATTTCTAATATACAAAGGATTACAAGTTTGCAACACATATGACTATTACAAAATATAAAACTAAGACTAGGAAGTCCTCCTCGCCGTCGTGGCCGTCGGATGCTTGAAGGAACATTTAATCTTCTTCGATTTATCATTTGATTTAATATCATATATTTTACTTGTACTAATATTAGCAGTACAAGGATTTTGCATGAATTGGCTGCTCAATTTATTAATCGGCCCAACATACATGTATTTTGTTGCTACAATATATTGTTTGCTTATTTTGTTTTTTTTAAATAGCCGACCAAGAGCGCCCGGGATTGTGCACATAATTTGAGACAGAGGCCATGTATGTGCAATTCTTATTTCTCTATATGCATGCGATAACTACATACACTCATCATTTTATATTTCTTTTGGTACTATTCAACACAGCACTGGCTTGTCTTAGATAAAGACTAGATTTTGGGCTACTTGCATGCCACCGAGTATGCATAGAAGTTTTAATTTATTTTGGACAAGAGTGTCGGTAGCATATGCAAAGTGCATTTTTGTTTGATATTTTGCTAAGGCATGATTTAGCCTATATTTCTACATGTGTATGTGACATGTGAATTTTATTGAATTTGACATCTCTTATACTACTCCATCGCATAGCAAGGCCTGCGAGAAGTGTAATCAGATGAAGGTTTATTTTCTTCATGTTTGTATTACTACTAGCGTGGCATAAAATGCCCGTAGCGTAACCGAACAAGAAGTGTATTTTATGATTTAGTGAAAACACTATGACAATTTTCTTCTCACTTTTACCCTGGTCATATCCGTTTTTTTGAGGACTGATTTGGGAAGATTTCATATGCATTTGTACTTAGTTTATTCTCAGATTTGTATCCGCGTATAGGGACCAAACCAAGGAACGAGGCTTTCGCACACGTTTCGTCCGGGTTTGTATCGCTAAGGGGACCGAATTGAGAGCGACCAAGAAGATAATTATTCTAGAAATGAACATGCTCCTTGATTTGTACCGCAATGGCCGAACCAAGGGAATGAATTTTGGTAGATGGATATAATTTCTCTATGGATTTTATTATGATGGCCAAGCCAAGTTGACAATTTTTTAGAAAATATAGAGCATGCTCCTTGATTTGTACCACAATGGCCGAATCAATTGCATGTACTATGATAGATAGAAGAGAAGAAGCTATTTGGTTTGTACTCATGGCCAAACCAAATGCTAGCGGGGAGGATTAAGATGAAAGCTCCTTGATCTGTACGCATGGCCAAACCAAAGGCTAAGGGGGAGATGAGAATGGAACTCTTAGGTTTGTACCCATGGCCAAACCAAATATTAGGGAGGATTCATGAATCCCACCTACTGCTGCGATGTTCCTTCTCCTTGTTCTTCTCTTCTTCTTGATTTGTGGTGTACGGTCTTGTTTGTGGTGATGGCACTTACCAGGAGCCGAGCGTCGAGAGAATATGTGAGCCGGCTGGAATGACTTTGGGTGGCCAAATATATAGGCGGCCAGTGAGAGGTGCCGAGACGCGCACAACACGCGCACGTCCCGATCGTGGGAGCGTGGTGCGGTTACTCCTTTTCTTTTACAATTTCTATATTCCTTTAATTGGTTAATCGATATCGTAATCCTGGAGAGCTGACCAAGTCTGATCGTGGCTCCTATGAAGTACTCCATGCATGTGGGCTGCCGCCCTGCTTGTGGGCCTTTAATTGGTTTAATGATTGATTAGCTGTGTAATGATGCCGGTAAATCCATGCACGTATGGGATATATTTATTTTATATGGAGCTGCATGGGTGTGGGCCATAGGCTAGCTAATTGACTCATCATTAGCTAGTAACCTTGCCGCCTAATCCATGCACAACGTATGCATGTAAGTGGCATGCATGTTGCACGTACTACTTTGGTCACTATAGCCCAATAACTTAGCTAGCTCTTAGGTAATTTGGCTCAAGGGCTAACAAAGATAAATTTCTTTATGTGTTATGAAATTCCTTTTTTTTTCATGAAACATTTGTATATAATTTGCCATTTATGTCAATATAATTTGATCATACTTTATAGGATTTGTCTAGATAATGCCACGATCTATCAGCGGTCGACTATTTCTTTAAGCATTTAGTGTTGATGGAGGCATTGAGATTTAAATTGATATCAGACCACTGCCGTTGTCATTGGTGACGGAAAATATGTAAATAAATCTTTTATTATTTATTTATTTATTTATTTCCCTCTATTTCAAGATCGCCGATTATTTTTAATATCCGTGATAAAATTGATGTCAACAGATGCCCCTCGAGGTCTGGGTGCCAATGTATTTTGATGATTCGTATCCAGAGCTCGAAAATACAGGCATATATATATTCTTTATTTTAGCACATACCTTTTTATTATTATTATTTTCGGCTAGGTTGTTTTCTATCACGTCATTTTGAAAATTAGTTGAGGCCTCGAAGGATAAGTAGCCATGCTTTGGAAATTGGTTACCAATAGAGATAACTACGTATGCCGATATTGTAGCAGCCTGCTGCCCATTATTTGCGTTGCTATCGGATTAGCTCCAGCCCACGCGTATCCTTTTACTCTCCAATATATATATCCCGTATGTTCCTCTTGTTTTTCTTTTTGCTAGGTGCTCTGCAGATCTCAACCCAACCCCGCTCTCACGAAGCTCTGGAAACAATCTCCAAGTAGATTGGATCTCTAGCAGAATCTGCTGACGTTGAATATGCACCGCTATCATATTCCTTGATGCTACTTTTGACTCTATCATCTAACTGGTCTGTTTTTTATCTTCTTTTTTTACTAGGATTTCATGCTTGCAATTTCGTGCAGGGCTGTAGACCAGTTCTCATTTCAATCTGGTGAGTGCTTAATTTCTTGTATAAACATCCAGCACAGCAGGTAATCTATGTATTGTGGTCTGATTTTTTTTATCTCTACTTTTTCGGTAGGCTGATATCAGATCGCTTTTCTGTTCGGCTGATCCGCATCCAGATTCTACATAGGTACCTGATCGTTCCATATCCCTTGTTCTTTAATATATATACGAATTATACTTTGAATTAAATTAAAACATGACCTGCATGTATCAATTCAATTGTTTTTTTAGGATATTTAATCTCATGGTTGGCGTTTCGGCAAGTCTTGTACTTGACCATCGGCAAGTCTTGTACTTGACCATCGTACACCCTTGGGAATAGATATGCATGTAGACTTGTTTACTGAACCGAAAACTTCTTTCGTGTGATATTATCATCACTAGGGAAATGCTTGTAGTGTATCGTTGGCTTGATGTTTGAAACGTTAATCTTCTTACAGTTGGCGTGCCGGCAAGTTTCTTGGTCCGTCGTACGACTGTTAGATGCAAGTATTTTACGAAACTAGATCCCACTGTTTTATTTTTACATGCTTAGGAAACATTTTTTTTTGAATACTCATATATATGCGTGTATGGAAGCTTGTTCATGGTTGGCGTTCCGGCAAGTCTGTCATAAGCTTGGTCCGTCGTACAACCATGGCCGTATATAAATTTATGGACAACTTGTCCGCGGTTGGCGTTCCGGAAAGCTTTTCATGAGCTTGGTCCGTCGTACAACCGTAGGAGTATGTATAGATAAATGTATTAGTCTTTCATCTGAGAACACATTTTGCGCACTCTCATCATATTTACGTACCTTATATTATTTCGTGCGCTTATTTTGGTTGTCTCTTTTTTTATATAGAGATTTTTATGAGTAAGGGCCATACCGGAGTCATATGTCGTGCAAATTTTAGGTAATGCCATGCGTCATTTGATTTGTCAATTCAATCAACATTTTATGCTTGTACCAACATGTCTATGTTTCATTTACATATAGATGGAGGAGGCTGCACCATCTTCATCTAATAATTTGCACAGAATGTCACTTTTGCAATTGGCAAAAATTCAATTGTTTAGACCAGCCACTGACGAATTGGCCAACCCCGTAATCAAGCCATTAAATATACCACATGGAAACCTTGAGTACGGAGAACGTGGCTGGTCATCAGGACCTTCCCTTTTAGGCCAGTGTTATCATCCGATGGCGCCCTTGCCAAGACTTGATGAGGCAGTAACCTTGGGAACCCACTTAGTGTCCAAAGGCTTGGGCTGGGAGAACCACGAAGTCGAGTATGTTCCGATGCCTCTTGGATATATGGAATGGGGTAAGTGTGTCATGAAGAAATATTGTACTCATCTGAAAGGAAGCGAGGAGGGCGTGGATTACGTCTATGGAGCAATTTATTGCTCTGTGGGCGACTACTCCGTTTCTCCTCCTCTTTTGCGCTCGCTGTTGGAGAAATGGAATCCCAACACTAACACATTTTTATTCTCAAGTGGTGAGCGCAGGATTACTCTCCTTGACATGCATCAAATGGATGGGTTACCTCTTGATGGAGAGCCTTATGAAGAATTCGTTCCACCTCTTTGCGAGCTAGAAAATTCATTACTTTTGTATCCCAAATTTCTATCTCGGCTCTTGGATATTTGTATCCCATTACTTTTGCTCGTATTTCAAACTCCCTTCGTCATGGTAGTATGAGTGGGACAATTCCTTATGATGAGAGGAAGAAGAGCAAGTATGCATTGCAGAGCCATATCAAGGCTCGTCCGCTTTTCCAAAGAGACTTAAAAGTGGTAAGAAGGGTGCATGTTGAGCGACGAGCACAACATATTGCTGTTATTGAGCGGACAGAACGCAGGATTAAAGATCGATCGATGCCTGTACTGCATGAATATCTAAGTGATCTTACTGCTGCTCCTCCGATACAGCCCAATGAGGTGAGTTTGAAATATTTTGTTTTTCGTTTTTTTTAAAATACATTTATTCATATCATCATCATTTTTTTATTGACTACAGGTAGGCAGTCTATTACAGGATGACGATGGAGCTGGTACTTCTTCAGCTTATCCGTTGTCCATAGATAATGAGCCATCGGAAATTGTGCCAACCTCCGGGGAAAAGAGATGTAGACAATCTTCTCTTACTCACGTTGATGAAGAAGATAGGTTGCCTTCAAAGCGGAAGCTTGATTTTTCTGCGGAGTCTGCTCCATCGGAGCTGTTTCATGAGATGCTGGATTTAGATATTGATGATTTCCCTAATGGTGAAGAGTTTAACCCTGATCTCGCGGTTGAAGCGAATCATGTATATAATGATCTTCTTGAGACGTGCTTAGAGGACAACCAGCTGGATGGGCTTGGCACGTCTCACGCATTTATGGGAGTTGAAACTGTGCCCCCCACCCCTAATGCACTTGATTTTTCATCAACTTTACATGGTAGTTGATAAGCATATATTTTACTAGTTAATTATGCTTATTGCTTATTAATTCTCATCAATTGATTTACTTTCTTCATGTATATATTTCAGGCGGCGAGTTACGCGGTAACAACTTGGAAAACTCTGAAGAGCCAGTTGTCGTTTCAGGGGCAAGCGAACCAATGGACCCTTTTTTCATAAAGGATACCTTTCTAAATGCTACAGATACGGTGGTGCAGAAGGCTCTCGAGGGTCTGAACACAACCACACTCCGCAATCCTGATCGCCGCAACTTGCTGGATATGATCTCTAAAACGCTACCTGGGCATATTCCCGAGGTAGTGAAAGTTCATGGCATACTAGTTGAACTTGTAACTCTCTCAAACAAACTAGAAGTCAATCAGAATGAGTTCCAGCTGGAGACAGAACAAGAAAAACGTGTTGTGACGCTCGAAGTTCAGTCTCAAAAGGGTGTTGTCAAAGCTTCCGCTGAAGAGTTATCCTCTAAGGGAAAGCTTCGCGCAGAAAAGACAGCATTGATAGAAGCTCTCAAGGCGCAGCTCCAGGAGGCTTCCGCTGAATTGCTTAAGATTGAAGAGGATGAAGAGCAGCTACGTCAAGCACACCTTGCTCACGAGTCAAAATTGAAGGAACAGCAGGATAGGCTCCAGAATATTGGTGCTGGCCAGAGTCAAAAACTCACTGATTTCCAGTATCAGGCCACGACTTTGGAACATGAAGCGCTTGTTACAAATCTGCACAACTGGCGCTCTCTTTGAAGAATACGGCTTGCCTTTGCCTTTTTTTTGTGGCGTTAAATAATTAGTCCTTTGATCCTATGTTACCAAGCCTAGTATTTGAAGCGTTATAGCAGACTCTGCTGCTCATGTAATAAATTTTAGACCATCGATTTATTTAAACTTGCACGTTTTTTTTTATTTTTAATTTCCCCGAATATTTGTGATGTACTGCTATAACTATGGTTATCAGCTGCAAGCTGAGAGACTCTCATATTGAAGCTATTTTATTTATGTACGGCTCCAAGTCTCATTGCTACAGTTTTATTTTTTTTAGTTATATTTCCTTTTATTGTTACACTCGTAATGTTTGGCATATATATTTTCTATATGCCCCGGTTCATGTTCACGAGGGTATGAAATATATTTTTTTGGCGAGGATTAATCTCATTTTCAGTAATTTACTCGTAAGTTTCGTGGAGTATTTATTTTGTGTCGCAGTTTAGACTCGTAAGTTCATCGGAGTATTTTTTTTTGCATGTCCCCAGTTTATACTCATGATGGTATGGAGTTATGTAATTTCGTTGAATCATACATTTATGATTTTCTGCCCCAGTTTACACTCATGAGGGTATGGAGTATAT
This sequence comes from Hordeum marinum, assembly GCA_022496015.1. Taxonomy (NCBI): domain Eukaryota; kingdom Viridiplantae; phylum Streptophyta; class Magnoliopsida; order Poales; family Poaceae; genus Hordeum; species Hordeum marinum. The sequence goes on from CM039673.1 coordinate 585,801,476, forward strand.
GATTATTTTGTTGTGCCCCAGTTTATACTCATAAGGGTGTGGAGTATTTTTTTTTGAAGTTCTTTTTATTTTGCGCCCCAGTTTATACATGAGGGTATGGAGTATATGATTATTTTGATGTGCCCCGGTTTATACTCATAAGGGTGTGGAGTATTTTTTTTTTCTTATTCTATTTTTTTAAGTTCTTTTTATTTTGCGCCCCAGTTTATACTCATGAGGGTATGGAGTATTTTATTTTAAGCATAGTAACGTTTAAGGAATTTTCCATTCAGCGGCGACGATGAGTATTTAGGCTAATCGGTAATGTGCCGGAGTACCGATAGTGTACCGGGAGACCACCGGGAGGGGTATTTCGACCCAAGAGGCTTCATGGGCTGTGGGAGAGTAAATAACAGCCTTTTGTGGGCTGGTGGAAGTCCCACACAAGGCCCATACGACTGGGAGAAAAAGTCCAAAGGGAAAAAGGTGGAAAAAGGCCAAAAAAGGAGGAATCCTAGTTCTACTAGGATTGGAGGAGGAGTCCTCCTCTCCTCCCCACTTTGGCCGACCCAAGGGCTGGCTTTTTGGCAGCCAAGCCTCCTCCTCCTCTCCTCCTATATATACTAGAGGATTTTAGGGTTTTGGCACAGAATTTTCAGCCACGTGCTACCCGTTCCTCTAGTGCATAGTTTCTCCTCTAGATCGGTTTTCTGCAGTGCTTAGGCAAAGCCCTATCGAAATAGCTCCACCACCATCACCGCAACACCGTCATGCTGCCAGAGAACTCTTCTATCTCTCCGCTCCCTCTTGCTGGATCAAGAAGGCGGAGATCGTCATCAAGCTGTACGTGTGCTGAATGCGGAGGTGCCGTCCGTTAGGCGCTAGATCGGAAGGACCGTGATCAAGATTGCGAGACAAATCGTGACAAGATCGCGGGACGGATCGTGATGAAATCACGGGACGGATCGTGATGAGTTCGCGGGATGGATCGTGATGAGTTTGCGGAACGGATCGTGATTGTATCGCGGGACGGATCGTGATGAGATCGCGGGACGCTTGGCGATTTGGATCGTCAAGACGTTTGACTACACCAACCGCGTTTCTTAACGCTCCCCTCTTAGCAATCTACAAGGGTATGTAGATCCACTCTCCCTCTCGTAGATGCTCATCACCATGGATAGATCTTGCATGTGCGTAGGAAATTTTTGGTTTCCCATGCAACGTTCCCCAACACTGGTGAGCTCCGGTGAGCGTGCGGGGGCCGGAGCGGTGGGCAAGGGGGAGGGTAGAGGCTCACCGAGGGTGTAGCCGTGCAAATATGCTCGAGGGAGGTACGGCATCAGGGCGGCAGGGTCGAGGTGGTAGGCGGCGTTGGTGCAGCGGGCGGCGACGGGGCGGCGGGCTCGGGGCGTCTGGGCGGCGGACGGCGTCGGGGCGGCGGGCGGCATCGGGGCGGCAGGCAACGGGCGTCGGGGCGGCGGGCGGGGTCGGGGCGGCGGGCGGGGTCAGGGCGGCTGGCGGCGGTCGTCGGGGCGGCGGTGTCGGGGCGGCGCGCGGCGTCGGGGCGGCGCGCGGCGATGACGGCGGATTTCGGCAACCTGGCGGCGCAAATGAGCTTCTCCCAGTGCGTGGTTCGGCCCGGGACGAGGGCAATACTATTTATACTTAGAGGACCTTTAGTACCGGTGCGTGGATCGCACCGGTACTAAAGACCCTTTAGTAACGGTGCAAGCCACACACCGGTACTAAAGGTCCTCCCCAACAAATGCGTGGGGCGGTGGACCTGTAGTACCGGTGCGTGGCTCGCACCGGTACTAAAGGTTTTTTTAATTCATTATTAAATATTATTTTCAGAAAACCCCCTAAACTTTAGAAAATCATAGAAAAAATCTATGACTCCAATGAAAATAAATAATATATGAAAAAATATCAAAAAAATATAAAGAATATGTTTATGGCATTCCATGCATGTTTGAACAACTTAAACTGCTGTATAAGACAATTAGATTAAATGACATTTGAAATGTCATATCTGGAGTTTGAAAAGCAGTACAAATGAACTCTGAAAAAGTTGAAACTTGGCATGACATCATAATTTCACCCACATAGCAACTTCTAAAGAGGGGAGAGGGTTACGGCAAAAACTGGATGCACTTCGCGTACAAACTGGACAATCTCTTTCGAAGTATGAGGGTTTCGGACGAAAACTCATCTATTACAAAGGGATTTCATTTTTAATAACTTATTTTAATCTCCATACTTTTTGTGTGTTCAATATACATCATTCAAAGGCACATCATCAATTTTCAACCCTTTCTGACTTCATTTGATATTTTTCATGTATTTAATGATTTATTTTGAGCTAAATGACCCTGAAATTGAAAAACAGTACAAATGAACTCTGAAAAGGTTGAAACTTGGCATGACATCATAATTTCATCCACATAGCAACTTCTAAAGAGTTGAGGGGTTACGACAAAAACTGGATGCATTTCGTGTACAAACTGGACAATCTCTTTCCAAGTATGAAGGTTTCGGACGAAAACTCATCTATTACAAAAGGATTTCATTTTTAATAACTTATGTTAACTCCATACTTTTTGTGTGTTCAATATGCACCATTCAAAGGCACATCATCAATTTTCAATCCTTTCTGACTTCATTTGATATTTTTCATGCATTTAATGATTTATTTTGAGCTAAATGACCCTGAAATTGAAAAGCAGTACAAATGAACTTTGAAAAGGTTGAAACTTGGCATGACATCATAATTTCACCCACATAGCAACTTATAAAGAGTTGAGAGAATTACGGCAAAAACTGGATGCACTTCGTGTACAAACTGGATAATCTCTTTCGAAGTATGAGGGTTTCGGATGAAAACTCATCTATTACAAAGGGATTTCATTTTAATAACTTATTTTAACTCCATACTTTTTGTGTGTTCAATATGCACCATTCAAAGGCACGTCATCAATTTTCAACCCTTTCTGACTTCATTTGATATTTTTCATTCATTTATTGATTTATTTTGAGCTAATGTCCTTGAAATTGAAAAGCAGTACAAATGAACCCTGAAAAGGTTGAAACTTGGCATGACATCATAATTTCACCCACATAGCAACTTCTAAAGAGTTAAGATGGTTACGTCAAAAACTAGATACACTTCGTGTACAAACTGTTACAAAGATACCATGCTAGAAAATGCATGCACGTCCTTCACATAAAAAGTGATGACGGTGAAGCCGGTCACATCCTAGAGTGGGATCTCGCGGTGTAAGACTTTTTCTGCGTGTTTTTCCCTTGCTTATGATTCCACCGTAACCATGAAGAATCTTCATCATTTAACATGATGCTTGGGTCAGTCTTCACTCTGAAGGAAGGGATTTCATGAAACTTTTCATAATCTTCTGACATGTCTGTCTTGTCCTCCACTCCCACAATGTTTCTTTTACCTGAAAGAACTATGTGGCGCTTTGCCTCATCGTATGATGTATTCGCTTCCTTATCTTTTTTTGTCGTCGGTTTGCTAGACATGTCCTTCACATAGAAAACCCAAGCCATATCATTGGCTAGGACGAATGAGTCGTGTGTGTACCCAAGATTGTTGAGATCCACTCTTGTCATTCCGTATTGCGGGTCTACCGGTACCCCGCCTCCAGTATATTTGACCCATTTGCACCGAAACAAAGGAACCTTAAGATCAGGTCCATAGTCAAGTTCCCATATCTCCTCTATGTAACCATAATATGTGTCTTGAAAGTTGGTTGCATCATAGCGGACACCACTGTTTTGGTTGGTGCTCTTTTTATCTTGGACGATCGTGTAAAATGTGTTCGCATTTATCTCATACCCTTTGAAAGTCATTACAGTCGAACTTGGTATCTTGGCCAACCAGTACAGTTCATCTGGAACATCTCTATCATTGATGAGATTTGTTTGCAACCAACCGGTGAAAGTCTCCATGTGTTTACATTCAATCCAGGGGTCAGACTGCTCCGGGTTCTTGGACCGTACAATATCCTTGTGCTCCTCGATATATGGAGTCACCATGGTGGAACTTTCTAGAACCGTGTAGTGTGCTTGAGTGAAAGAATGCCCGTCCATATTTATTGCTTCTTTCTTTCCTAAGGTGCCTTTTCCACCCATTCTCTGCTCATGCAACGATTCAGGAAGACCAATCGGCTTCATGCCAGGAACAAAGTCAACACAAAACTCAATAACCTCCTCTGTTCCATATCCCTTGGCGATGCTTCCTTCTGGCCTAGCACGATTATGAACATATTTCTTTAAGACTCCCATGAACCTCTCGAAGGGGAACATATTGTGCAGAAATACATGACCCAAAATGTTAATATCTTCGACTAGGTGAACTAGGACGTGCGGCATAATATTGAAGAAGGATGGAGGGAACACCAACTCGAAACTGACAAGGCATTGGACTAGGTCATTCTGTAACCTTGGTAGGATTTATGGATCGATTACCTTCTCATAAATTGCATTGAGGAATGCGCATAGCTTCAAAATGGCTAATCGAACATTTTCCGGTAGAACCCCCTAAGTGCAACCGGAAGTAATTGCGTCATAATCACGTGGCAGTCATGAGACTTTAGATTTTGAAATTTTTTCTTGCCATATTTATTATTCTCTTTATATTCGACGAGAAGCCAGACGGGACCTTGATACTGAGCAGGCATTCAAAAAAGATTTCCTTCTCTTCTTTCGTAAGAGCATAGCTGGTAGGACCTTGATACTGCTTTGGAGGCATGCCGTCTTTTTCATTAATTCTTTGCTTGTCCTCCTGTGCCCTCGGTGTATCTTTTGTCTTTCCATACATACCCAAGAAGCCTAGCAGGTTCACACAAAGATTCTTTGTCACATGCATCACGTCGATTGCATTGCAGACCTCTAGGGCTTTCAATATTCAAGTTCCCAAAATATAGATTTCTTCTTCCACATGGGTGCGTGTCCGTTGACGTCATTCAGAACAGATTGTCCGACATGACTCTTTCTTAAGATTACTTGTAAATCCTTGACCATATCAAATATATATTCACCAGTACAGAGCCAGGCTTCTTCCGGTTATCTGGCTCACCTTTGAAATGGTTGCCTGCCTTTCTTAAGATATGCTTGATCGGTAGAAATCGACGATGTCCCAGCTACACATTCTTCTTACATTTATCCAAATATATACTTTCAGTATCATCTAAACTGTGCGTGCATGCATTGTATCCCTTGTTTGTATGTCCTGAAAGGTTGCTAAGAGCAGGCCAATCATTGATGGTTACAAACAACAACGCTCATAGGTCAATTTCCTTCTGTGTGTGCGCATCCCACACATGTACACCTGGTTTTTTCCACAACTGTAGAAGTTCATCAACTAGTGGCCTTAGGTATACATTAATGTCGTTGTCGGGTTGCTTAGGGACTTGGATGAGCACTGGCATCATAATGAACTTCCGCTTCATGCACAACCAAGGAGGAAGGTTGTAGATACATAGAGTCACGGGTCAGGTGCTGTGACTGGAGCTCTGCTCCCCAAAAGGATTCATGCCATCTGTACTAAGACCAAACCATAAGTTTATTGCGTCAGCTGCAAAGTCCTCGAACTCCATCTCGATTTTTCTCCACTGCGACCCATCAGCGGGTGCTCTCAACATCCCTTCTTTCTTACGTTCTTCTTTGTGCCATCGCAACAACTTGGCATGATCTTTGTTTTGGAACAAACATTTCAACCGTGGTATTATAGGAGCATACCACATCACCTTGGCAGGAACCCTCTTCCTGTGGCGTTTGCCCTCCACATCACCAGGGTCATCGCGGAGGATCTTATAGAGCAGTGCATCGCATACCGGGCATGCATCCAAATTCTCATACTCCTCACCACGGTAGAGGATGCAGTCATTAGGGCATGCATGTATCTTCTGCACCTCTAATCCTAGAGGGAAGACAACCTTCTTTGCTTCGTACGTACTTTCAGGCAATTCGTTATCCTTTGGAAGCATCTTCTTTATCAGTATCAGCAATTCTTGAAATCCCTTGTCAGTTACACCATTCTCCGCCTTCCATTGCAGCAATTCCAGCGTGGTACCCAGCTTTTTCTGGTCATCTTCACAATTTGGATACAAGAATTTCTTGTGATCCTCTAACATGCGCTTCAACTTCAACCTCTCCTTGTCACTTTTGCAGTTTCTCTTTGCATCAGCAATGACTCGACCCAAATCATCAGCGGGCTCATCTAATGCCTCTTCTTCAGCTTCCCCCATTGATGCCTCTTCTTCAGCTTCCCCCATTGATGCCTCTTCTTCAGCTTCCCCCATTGTTGTATCGGTGAAAGGATAGTTGTCATCATCCTCTTCTTCTTCATTGTCTTCCATTATAACCCCTCTTTCTCCGTGCTTGGTCCAACAGCTATAGCCGGACATGAAACCCGACTTCAGCAGGTGGTGGTGAAGGGTTTTTGAGGTAGAGTAATTCCTATCATTCTAACAGTCATGACATGGACAACACATGAAACCATTCTGCTTGTTTGCCTCAGCCACACGAATAAAATCATGCAGGCCATTAAGGAACCCTGGACTTAGTCGGTCATCGTACATCCATTGCCGACTCATCACTAGTAGAAAATAGGGCATTGGTTCGGGCCGGGCCAGCCCATTAGTCCGGGTTCAGTCACGAACCGGGACCAATGGGTGCAACAGTCACGGTTTGTGAGGCCAGGGGGCCGGGTGGGCCACATGGGGCATTGGTCCCAGTTCGTCTGGAACCTTTGGTCCCGGTTCCAGGCACGAACCGGGACGAATGTGCCTTGCTCCTGGCCCACACCCATTGGTCCCGGTTCATGGCTAGAACCGGGACCAAACGGGCAACCGTTCGCCTGGTGTGAGCCCCCTTTAGTCCCGGTTGGTGGCTCAAACCGGGACTAAAGGTTCGAACGTTTCGCATCCCACGATGTTTCGCGCTCCGAGATATAGTCAGGATAAAGCAACTGTTCTGTGGCGAGGGCTACAGTAACTTCGCCCATTTCTATTCTTCTCCTCCATTCTCCTCTGTTCTTCTCCTCCATTCTCCTCTCTTCTTCCCCATATCTTCTATCATGAATCCAATCACTCGCTACGGGCAGGTGCTCGCACATGGCACGACCAATCTCGATGTCGTCTACACGAACGATAGCGCGATGGTGCCACGTTTTCTTTCCCTTTTGCAGAAATGGCTTCAAGTGGCGGATGAGAAAGACAAGTTCATAGGGCTTGATCTTGAGTACACGGCCAAGCAAGAACATGTTGCCGTTATCCAGCTATATATGTTTCAAGAAACATGTCATGATCTTCCAATGGGCAAGGTGAGTTTTGAGGGTTTTCTTTGATCAATTAATAATTTACAGATTATTATGAAAATTGCATAGGATAAAAATATGTTCCATTTTGAATCCTATGGGAAAGATCAATATTTCTTTTAAGTTAGTAGTGAAATAATTTTCCTTGTTGCAAAACGTATAGTTAATTTAGGGTTTCTTCATCAATTCATAGGATATGAAAATTGCATATATATATATAGGATATAGCAATATATATGTTCTATTTTGAATCCTATGACAAAGATCAATTTCTCTTAAGTTGTAGTGAAATAATTTTCGATTTTTTATGATATTACTGTTCACCGGGCTCAAATGAGCCCGGGAGCAAAAACTCTGCGTCTTCCTCTTTTGTTGCAGCGAAATAATTTTCTTTTATATAGTTGCATATTATAATTCTGCCAAAATATTCTTGTTGCAGCAGTATTTAACATTTGTTCCATTTTAATTTGTTGATGTTGTAGTAGTAACAAGCACTGCCCAGCACTCATGGACTTCCTACGCAGCGGCATACATTTTGCTAGCGTTGATGTAAGTAATGACAATCTGAAGATGAGGCGCAGCTTCGTTATTGAGATACTAGCTGCCTGCCTTATTGATATCCAAGACATATTCAGGCTTCAGTATGAGAGGACTTCGATGACTTCTATGGCAGTCGCCTTGATCGACGGCTATTACGGAGATATGAAGACCAAATTCCCCGCGGCGCAGCACAAAGAGTGGGAGAGGACCCCACTTCAGCCTATCAACATTGAGTATGCAACAAAAGATGGATATGTTGCATATGAGTTGTACTACAAGATTCGAACTGTGAACTATGGGCAGCGTCACCTCGCACCACCACCACCATGGGGAGATTCTGATTCAGACTATCTAGTAGTGTCCGCTTGGACAAATACTTTCTATAATGGATATCTGAACTATTATATATTACATATCTCTCTAGCTATTATATATTTGTAGTACTTTTCAATTCAGTTTTTTCTTAAATTCCGATTGTGGCTGAGAATAAAATGAAACAAAAAAGTGATTTTCAATTTCAGGGCCATTCAGCTCAAAAAAATCAATATCTGCATGAAAAATACCAAATGATGTCAGGAATGGTTGAAAATTGATGATGTGGCTTTGAATGGTGCATTTTGAACACACAAAAAGCCTGGAGTTCAAATAAGTTCAAGAAAATGAAATGCCTTTTGTAACCGATGAGTTTCCATCCGGAACCCTGATACTTCGAAAGAGACTGTCCGTTTTGTACACGAAGTGCATCTAGATTTTGCCGTGACCTTCTAAACTTTTTAGAACATGCTATGTGGGTGAAATGATGATACCGTGCCAACATTCAACCTTTTTAGAGTTCATTTGTTGTGCTTTTCAATTTCAGGGTCATTTAGCTCAAAAAAATTAGTAAATGCATGAAAAATACCAAATGAAGTCAGAAAGGGTTGAATATTGATGATGTGGCTTTGAATGGTGCATTTTGAACACTCAAAAAGTCGGGAGTTCAAATAAGTTCAAAAAATTGAAATCCCTTTGTAACGGATGAGTTTTCGTTTGAAACCCTAATACTTCGAAAGAGATTGCCCGTTTTATACATGAAGTGCATCCTGCTTTTGTGGTAACCCACTCAACTTTTTAGCAAATTCTATGTGGGTGAAATGATGATACCATGCCAACTTTCAACCTTTTCAGAGTTCATTTGTAGTGCTTTTCAATTTCAGGGTCATTTAGCTGAAAAAATCAGTAAATGCATGAAAAATATCAAATGAAGTCAGAAAGGGTTAAAAATAGATGATGTGACTTTGAATGGTGCATTTTGAACACACAAAAATCCTGGAGTTCAAATAAGTTCAAAAAATTGAAATCCCTTTGTAACGGACGAGTTCTCGTCCGAAACCCTGATACTTCGAAAGAGATTGCCCGTTTTGTACATGAAGTGCATCCAGTTTTTTCCGTAACCCTCTCAAATTTTTAGCACATGCGATGTGGGTGAAATGATGATACCATGCCAACTTTCAACCTTTTCAGAGTTCATTTGTAGTCCTTTTCAATTTCAGGGTCATTTAGCTCAAAAATATCAGTAAATGCATGAAAAATGTCAAATGAAGTCAGAAAGGGTTGAAAATTGATGATGTGAATTTGAATAGTGCATTTTGAACATACAAAAACTCTGGAGTTCAAATAAGTTCAAGAAAATGAAATGCCTTTTGTAACTGACGAGTTTCCGTCCGAAACCCCGATACTTCGAAAGAGACTGTCCGTTTTGTACACGAAGTGCATCCTGCTTTTGCCGTAACCCTCTCAACTTTTTAGCAAATTCTATGTGGGTGAAATGATGATACCATGCCAACTTTCAACCTTTTCAGAGTTCATTTGTAGTGCTTTTCAATTTCAGGGTCATTTAGCTCAAAAAATGAGTAAATGCATGAAAAATATCAAATGAAGTCAGAGAGGTTTAAAAATTGATGATGTGACTTTGAATGGTATATTTTGAACACACAAAAAGCATGGAGTTTAAATAAGTCCAAAAAATTGAAACCCCTTTGTGACGGACGAGTTCTCGTTTGAAACCCTGATACTTCGAAAGAGATTGCCCGTTTTGTACATGAAGTGCATCCAGTTTTTTCTGTAACCCTCTCAAATGTTTAGCACATGCGATTTGGGTGAAATTATGATACCATGCCAACTCTCAACCTTTTCAGAGTTCATTTGTAGTACTTTTTAATTTCAGGGTGATTTAGCTCAAAAATATCAGTAAATGCATGAAAAATGTCAAATGAAGTCAGAAAGGGTTGAAAATTGATGATGTGACTTTGAATAGTGAATTTTGAACATACAAAAAGTCTGGAGTTCAAATAAGTTCAAGAAAATGAAATGCCTTTTGTAACTGACGAGTTTCCGTCCGAAACCCCGATACTTCGAAAGAGACTGTCCGTTTTGTACACGAAATGCATCCTGCTTTTGCCGTAACCCTCTCAACTTTTTAGCAAATTCTATGTGGGTGAAATGATGATACCATGCCAACTTTCAACCTTTTCAGAGTTCATTTCTAGTGATTTTCAATTTCAGGGTCATTTAGCTAAAAAAATCAGTAAACGCATGAAAAATATCAAATGAAGTCAGAAAGGGTTAAAAATTGATGATGTGACTTTGAATGGTGCATTTTCAACACACAAAAAGACTGGAGTTCAAATAGGTTCAAAAAATTGAAATCCCTTTGTAACGGACGAGTTCTCGTTCGAAACCCTTATACTTCCAAAGAGATTGCCCGTTTTGTACATGAAGTGCATCCAGTTTTTTCCGTAACCCTCTCAACTTTTTAGAACATGCTATGTGGGTGAAATGATGATACCTTGCCAACTTTCAACCTTTTCAGAGTTCATTTGTAGTGCTTTTCTATTTCAGGGTCATTTTGCTCAAAAAAATCAGTAAATGCATGAAAAATATCAAATTAAGTCAGAAAGGGTTAAAAATTGATGATCTGACTTTGAATGGTGCATTTTGAACACACAAAAATCCTGGAGTTCAAATAATTTCAAAAAATTGAAATCCCTTTGTAACGGACGAGTTCTCGTTCGAAACCCTGATACTTCGAAAGAGATTGCCCGTTTTGTACATGAAGTGCATCCAGTTTTTTCCGTAACCCTCGCAAAGTTTTAGCACATGCGATGTGGGTGAAATGATGATACCATGCCAACTTTCAACCTTTTCAGAGTTCATTTGTAGTACTTTTCAATTTCAGGGTCATTTAGCTCAAAAATATCAGTAAATGCATGAAAAATGTCAAGTGAAGTCATAAAGGGTTGAAAATTGATGATGTGACTTTTAATAGTGCATTTTGAACATACAAAAAGTCTGGAGTTCAAATAAGTTCAAAGAATTGAAATCCCTTTGAAACAGACGAGTTCTCATCCGAAACCCGGATACTTCAAAAGAGATTGCCCATTTTGTACATGAGGTGCATCCATTTTTTTCCTTAATCCTCTCAACTTTTTAGCACATGCTATATGGGTGAAATGATGATACCATGCCAACTTTCAACCTTTTTAGAGTTCATTTGTAGTGCTTTTCAATTTTAGGGTCATTTAGCTCAAAAAAAATCAGTAAATGCATGAAAAATACCAACTGAAGTCAGAAAGGGTTGAAAATTTATGATGTGGCTTGGAATGGTGCATTTTGAACACTCAAAAAGTCGGGAGTTCAAATAAGTTCAAAAAATTGAAATCCCTTTGCAACGGACGAGTTTTCGTTCGAAACCCTGATACTTCGAAAGAGATTGCCCGTTTTGTACATGAAGTGCATCCAGTTTTTTCCATAACCTCTCCACTTTTTAGCACATGCGATCTGGGTGAAATGATGATAGCATGCCAACTTTCAACCTTTTCAAAGTTCATTTGTAGTGCTTTTCAATTTCAGGGTCATTAAGCTCAAAAAAATCAATAACTCCATGAAAAATACCAATTGAAGTCAGAAAGGGTTGAAAATTGATGATGTGGCTTTGAATGGTGCATTTTGAACACACAAAAAGCCTAGAGTTCAAATAAGTTCAATAAAATGGAATGCCTTTTGTAACTAACGAGTTTCCGTCCGAAACACTCATACTTCGAAAGAGACTGTCCGTTTTGTACACGAAGTGCATCTAGATTTTTCCGTAACCCTCTCAAATTTTTAGAACATGCTATGTGGGTGAAATGATGATACCTTGCCAACTTTCAACCTTTTCAGAGTTCATTTGTAGTGCTTTTCCATTTCAGGGTGATTTAGCTCAAAAAATCAGTAAATGCATGAAAAATATCAAATGAAGTCAGAAAGGGTCAAAAATTGATGATCTGACTTTGAATAGTGCATTTTGAACACACAAAAAGCCTGGAGTTCAAATAATTTCAAAAATATGAAATCCCTTTGTAACGGACGAGTTCTCGTTCGAAACTCTGATACTTCGAAAGAGATTGCCCGTTTTGTACATGAAGTGCATCCAGTTTTTTCCGTAACCCTCTCAAATTTTTAGCACATGCGATGTGGGTGAAATGATGATACCATGCCAACGTTCAACCTTTTTAGAGTTCATTTGTAGTGCTTTTCAATTTTAGGGTCATTTAGCTCAAAAATATCAGTAAATGCATGAAAAATGTCAAGTGAGGTCATAAAGTATTGAAAATTGATGATGTGACTTTGAATAGTGCATTTTGAACACACAAAAAGCCTGGAGTTCAAATAAGTTCAAAGAATTGAAATCCCTTTGTAACGGACGAGTTCACGTTCGAAACCCGGATACTTCGAAAGAGATTGCCCATTTTGTACACGAGGTGCATCCATTTTTTTACCGTAATCCTCTCAACTTTTTAGCACATGCTATCTGGGTGAAATGATGATACCATGCCAACTTTCAACCTTTTTAGAGTTCATTTGTAGTGCTTTTCAATTTCAGGGTCATTTAGCTCAAAAAAAATCAGTAAATGCATGAAAAATACCAAATGAAGTCAGAAAGGGTTGAAAATTGAGGATGTGGCTTTGAATGGTGCATTTTGAACACTCAAAAAGTCGGGAGTTCAAATAAGTTCAAAAAATCGAAATCCCTTTGTAACGGACGAGTTTTCGTTCGAAACCCTGATACTTCGAAAGAGATTGCCCGTTTTGTACATGAAGTGCATCCAGTTTTTTCCATAACCTCTCTACTTTTTACCACACGCGATGTGGGTGAAATGATGATAGCATGCCAACATTCAACCTTTTCAAAGTTCATTTGTAGTGCTTTTCAATTTCAGGGTCATTTAGCTGGAAAAAAATCAATAACTGCTTGAAAAATACCAAATGAAGTCAGAAAGGGTTCAAAATTGATGATGTGGCTTCGAATGGTGCATTTTGAACACACAAAAAGTCGGGAGTTCAAATAATTTCAAAAAATTGAAATCCCGTTGTAACGGACGAGTTTTCGTTCGAAACCCTAATACTTCGAAAGAGATTGCCCGTTTTGTACATGAAGTGCATACAGTTTTTTCCATAACCTCTCTACTTTTTAGCACATGCGATGTGGGTGAAATGATGATAGCATGCCAACTTTCAACCTTTTCAAAGTTCATTTGTAGTGCCTTTCAATTTCAGGGTCATTTAGCTCAAAAAAATCAATAACTGCATGAAAAATACCAAATGAAGTCAGAAAGGGTTGAAAATTGATGATGTGGCTTTGAATGGTGCATTTTGAACGCACAAAAAGCCTAGAGTTCAAATAAGTTCAAGAAAATGAAATGCCTTTTGTAACTGACGAGTTTCCGTCCGAAACCCTCATACTTCGAAAGAGACTGTCCGTTTTGTACACGAAGTGCATCTAGATTTTTCCGTAACCCTCTCAACTTTTTAGAACATGCTCTGTGGGTGAAATGATGATACCTTGCCAACTTTCAACCTTTTCAGAGTTCATTTGTAGTGCTTTTTCATTTCAGGATCATTTAGCTCAAAAAAATCAGTAAATGCATGAAAAATATCAAATGAAGTCAGAAAGGGTTAAAAATTGATGATGTGACTTTGAATAGTGCATTTTGAACATACAAAAAGCCTAGAGTTCAAATAAGTTCAAGAAAATGAAATGCCTTTTGTAATTGACGAGATTCCGTCCGAAACCCTCATACTTCGAAAGAGACTGTTCGTTTTGTACACGAAGTGCATCTAGATTTTTCCGTAACCCTCTCAACTTTTTAGAACATGCTATGTGGGTGAAATGATGATACCTTGCCAACTTTCAACCTTTTCAGAGTTCATTTGTAGTGCTTTTCCATTTCAGGGTCATTTTGCTCAAAAAAAATCAGTAAATGCATGAAAAATATCAAATGAAGTCACGAAGGGTTAAAAATTGATTATCTGACTTTGAATGGTGCATTTTGAACACACAAAAATCCTGGAGTTCAAATAATTTCAAAAAATTGAAATCCCTTTGTAACGGACGAGTTCTCGTTTGAAACCCTGATACTTCTAAAGAGATTTCCCGTTTTGTACATGAAGTGCATCCAGTTTTTTCCGTAACCCTCTCAAAGTTTTAGCACATGCGATGTGGGTGAAACGATGATGCCATGGCAACTTTCAACCTTTTTAGAGTTCATTTGTAGTGCTTTTAAATTTGAGGGTCATTTAGCTCAAAAATATCAGTAAATGCATGAAAAATGTCAAGTGAGGTCATAAAGTATTGAAAATTGATGATGTGACTTTGAATAGTGCATTTTGAACACACAAAAAGCCTGGAGTTCAAATAAGTTCAAAGAATTGAAATCCCTTTGTAACGGACGAGTTCGCGTTCGAAACCCTGATACTTCGAAAGAGATTGCCCATTTTGTACACGAGGTGCATCCATTTTTTACCGTAATCCTCTCAACTTTTTAGCACATGCTATCTGGGTGAAATGATGATACCATGCCAAATTTCAACCTTTTTAGAGTTCATTTGTAGTGCTTTTCAATTTCAGGGTCATTTAGCTCAAAAAAAATCAGTAAATGCATGAAAAATACCAATGAAGTCAGAAAGGGTTGAAAATTGATGATGTGGCTTTGAATGGTGCATTTTGAACACTCAAAAAGTCGAGAGTTCAAATAAGTTCAAAAAATTGAAATCCCTTTGTAACGGACGAGTTTTCGTTCGAAACCCTAATACTTCGAAAGAGATTGCCCGTTTTGTACATGAAGTGCATCCAGTTTTTTCCAAAACCTCTCTACTTTTTAGCACATGCGATGTGGGTGAAATGATGATAGCATGCCAACTTTCAACCTTTTCAAAGTTCATTTGTACTGCTTTTTAATTTCAGGGTCATTTAGCTGAAAAAATCAATAACTGCATGAAAAATACCAAATGAAGTCAGAAAGGGTTCAAAATTGATGATGTGGCTTCGAATGGTGCATTTTGAACACACAAAAAGTCGGGAGTTCAAATAAGTTCAACAAATTGAAATCCCTTTGTAACGGACGAGTTTTCGTTCGAAACCCTGATACTTCGAAAGAGATTGCCCGTTTTGTACATGAAGTGCATCCAGTTTTTTCCATAACCTCTCTACTTTTTAGCACATGCGATGTGGGTGAAATGATGATAGCATGCCAACTTTCAACCTTTTCAAAGTTCATTTGTAGTGCCTTTCAATTACAGGGTCATTTAGCTCAAAAAAATCAATAACTGCATGAAAAATACCAAATGAAGTCAGAAAGGGTTGAAAATTGATGATGTGGCTTTGAATGGTGCATTTTGAACACCCAAAAAGCCTAGAGCTCAAATAAGTTCAAGAAAATGAAATGCCTTTTGTAACTGATGAGTTTCCGTCCGAAACCCTCATACTTTGAAAGAGACTGTCCATTTTGTACACGAAGTGCATCCAGATTTTTCCGTAACCCTGTCAACTTTTTAGAACATGCTATGTGGGCGAAATGATGATACCTTGCCAACTGTCAACCTTTTCAGAGTTCATTTGTAGTGCTTTTTCATTTCAGGGTCATTTAGCTCAAAAAAATCAGTAAATGCATGAAAAATATCAAATGAAGTCAGAAAGGGTTAAAAATTGATGATGTGACTTTGAATAGTGCATTTTGAACATACAAAAAGCCTAGAGTTCAAATAAGTTCAAGAAAATGAAATGCATTTTGTAACTGACGAGTTTCCGTCCGAAACCCTCATACTTCGAAAGAGACTGTCCGTTTTGTACACGAAGTGCATCTAGATTTTTCCGTAACCCTCTCAACTTTTTAGAACATGCTATGTGGGTGAAATGATGATACCTTGCCAACTTTCAACCTTTTCAGAGTTCATTTGTAGTGCTTTTCCATTTCAGGGTCATTTTCCTCAAAAAAATCAGTAAATGCATGAAAAATATCAAATGAAGTCACGAAGGGTTAAAAATTGATGATCTGACTTTGAATGGTGCATTTTGAACACACAAAAAGCCTGGAGTTCAAATAATTTCAAAAAATTGAAATCCCTTTGTAACGGACGAGTTCTCGTTCGAAACCCTGATACTTCGAAAGAGATTGCCCGTTTTGTACATGAAGTGCATCCAGTTTTTTCCGTAACCCTCTCAAAGTTTTAGCACATGCGATGTGGGTGAAATGATGATACCATGCCAACTTTCAACCTTTTCAGAGTTCATTTGTAGTACTTTTCAATTTCAGGGTCATTTAGCTCAAAAATATCAGTAAATGCATGAAAAACGTCAAGTGAAGTCATAATGGGTTGAAAATTGATGATGTGACTTTGAATAGTGCATTTTGAACATACAAAAAGTCTGGAGTTCAAATAAGTTCGAAGAATTGAAATCCCTTTGTAACAGACGAGTTCTCATCCGAAACCCGGATACTTCGAAAGAGATTGCCCATTTTGTACACGAGGTGCATCCATTTTTTTCCATAATCCTCTCAACTTTTTAGCACATGCTATCTGGGTGAAATGATGATACCATGCCAACTTTCAACCTTTTTAGAGTTCATTTGTAGTGCTTTTCAATTTCAGGGTCATTTAGCTCAAAAAAATCAGTAAATGCATGAAAAATACCAAATGAAGTCAGAAAGGGTTGAAAATTGATGATGTGGCTTTGAATGGTGCATTTTGAACACTCAAAAAGTCGGGAGTTCAAATAAGTTCAAAAAATTGAAATCCCTTTGTAACGGACGAGTTTTCGTTCGAAACCCTGATACTTCAAAAGAGATTACCCGTTTTGTACATGAAGTGCATCCAGTTTTTTCCATAACCTCTCTACTTTTTAGCACATGCGATGTGGGTGAAATGATGATAGTATGCCAACTTTCAAACTTTTCAAAGTTCATTTGTAGTGCTTTGCAATTTCAAGGTCATTTAGCTCAAAAAAATCAATAACTGCAAGAAAAATACCAAATGAAGTCAGAAAGGGTTGAAAATTGATGATGTGGCTTTGAATGGTGCATTTTGAACACACAAAAAGCCTGGAGTTCAAATAAGTTCAAGAAAATGAAATGCCTTTTGTAACTGATGAGTTTCCGTCCGAAACCCCGATACTTCGAAAGACACTGTCCGTTTTGTACACGAAGTGCATCCTGCTTTTGCCGTAACCCTCTCAACTTTTTAGCAAATTCTATGTGGGTGAAATGATGATACCATGCCAACTTTCAACCTTTTCAGATTTCATTTGTAGTGCTTTTCAATTTCAGGGTTATTTAGCTCAAAAAATCAGTAAATGCATGAAAAATATCAAATGAAGTCAGAAAGGGTTGAAAATTGATGATGTGGCTTTGAATGGTGCATTTTGAACACACAAAAAGCTTGGAGTTCAAATAAGTTCACGAAAATGAAATGCATTTTGTAACCGATGGATTTCCGTCCGGAACCCTTATACTTCGAAAGAGACTGTCCGGTTTTAGCACATGCGATGTGGGTGAAATGATGATACCATGCCAACTTTCAACCTTTTCAGAGTTCATTTGTAGTACTTTTCAATTTCAGGGTCATTTAGCTCAAAAATATCAGTAAATGCATGAAAAATGTCAAGTGAAGTCATAATGGGTTGAAAATTGATGATGTGACTTTGAATAGTGCATTTTGAACATACAAAAAGTCTGGAGTTCAAATAAGTTCGAAGAATTGAAATCCCTTTGTAACAGACGAGTTCTCATCCGAAACCCGGATACTTCGAAAGAGATTGCCCATTTTGTACACGAGGTGCATCCATTTTTTTCCATAATCCTCTCAACTTTTTAGCACATGCTATCTGGGTGAAATGATGATACCATGCCAACTTTCAACCTTTTTAGAGTTCATTTGTAGTGCTTTTCAATTTCAGGGTCATTTAGCTCAAAAAAATCAGTAAATGCATGAAAAATACCAAATGAAGTCAGAAAGGGTTGAAAATTGATGATGTGGCTTTGAATGGTGCATTTTGAACACTCAAAAAGTCGGGAGTTCAAATAAGTTCAAAAAATTGAAATCCCTTTGTAACGGACGAGTTTTCGTTCGAAACCCTGATACTTCAAAAGAGATTACCCGTTTTGTACATGAAGTGCATCCAGTTTTTTCCATAACCTCTCTACTTTTTAGCACATGCGATGTGGGTGAAATGATGATAGTATGCCAACTTTCAAACTTTTCAAAGTTCATTTGTAGTGCTTTGCAATTTCAGGGTCATTTAGCTCAAAAAAATCAATAACTGCAAGAAAAATACCAAATGAAGTCAGAAAGGGTTGAAAATTGATGATGTGGCTTTGAATGGTGCATTTTGAACACACAAAAAGCCTGGAGTTCAAATAAGTTCAAGAAAATGAAATGCCTTTTGTAACTGACGAGTTTCCGTCCGAAACCCCGATACTTCGAAAGACACTGTCCGTTTTGTACACGAAGTGCATCCTGCTTTTGCCGTAACCCTCTCAACTTTTTAGCAAATTCTATGTGGGTGAAATGATGATACCATGCCAACTTTCAACCTTTTCAGATTTCATTTGTAGTGCTTTTCAATTTCAGGGTTATTTAGCTCAAAAAATCAGTAAATGCATGAAAAATATCAAATGAAGTCAGAAAGGGTTGAAAATTGATGATGTGGCTTTGAATGGTGCATTTTGAACACACAAAAAGCTTGGAGTTCAAATAAGTTGACGAAAATGAAATGCATTTTGTAACCGATGGATTTCCGTCCGGAACCCTTATACTTCGAAAGAGACTGTCCGGTTCGTACACGAAGTGCGTCCAGCTTTTTCCGTAACCCTCTCAAATTTTTAGCAAATGCTATGTGGGTGAAATGATGATACCATGCCAACTTTCAACCTTTTCAGAGTTCATTTGTAGTGCTTTTCAATTCTAGGGTCATTTAGCTCAAAAAAATCAATAACTAAAATTATAAACCTCTAGTATTTTTGAAACTAAAATTATATAAAACCTACCAAATTGAATATAATGTTAAAACAAAGTAATATTAAATAGCAGGGAAAATAGCAAAGAAATAACATAAAAAATAGCAAAAGTGAAAATAGATGCGCTTACACTGAAATTCAACCTAAATTCAAAGTGCTAGTTAGGCACCTAACTAGTATTTTGAATTTAGGTCAAATTTCGTGTATTAGGGCATCTATTTTCAGTAAGAGAGGAGCTTGACAGGTCAAGCGTATCGGGTCTTATAAACAGGTGTTGTCTTCCCTCGACTAGCAAGGTGGGACTAAACATCTGCTGCTTCCGCGCCGGCTGTCGAAAAGGGCCCATTGTTCCCGGTTGGTGGCACCAACCAGGACAATGCCCCCCTTTCGTCCCGGTTGGTGCCACCAACTGGGACCAAAGGGCCTGTTTCCCTCCCTTTGGGCTGCTGAAAACAGGGCTTTGGTCCCGGTTGGTGGTACCAACCGGGACCAATTCTCCTTCTATATAACAAGCACTTAGGAAAATTCACAGTTTTCATTGCCACTTTTCCCTCGTCACCGCCCCGAACCCGCCATCGCCGTTCCCGTCCCCATTGACGCCCCCATCGCCGCCCCGTCGTCTCCCCCGCCGCCCTCGTCGCCTACCCCACCGCCCACGTCGCCTCCCCCCGCCCTCGTCGCCGCTTCGTCGCTTACCCCACCGCCCTCGTCGCCTCCCCCGCCGCCCCCGTCACCTCCGTCGCCGCCCCTGTCGCCTCTGTTGCCTCCCCCGCCGCCCCGTCACCTCCCCCGTCGTCCCCGTCGCCGCCCCCGTCGCCTCCGTTGCCTCCCCCGCCGCCCCGTCACCTCCCCCGCCATCCCCGTCGCCGCCCCTGTCACCTCCCCCGCCGCGCCCGTCGCCTCCCCCGTCGTCGCCCCGCTCCCGTCGCCGCCCTGAGCCCGCCGCCCCTGTCGCTGCCCCGCCACGGTCGCCGCCCCGTCGCCACCCCGTTGCCACCCCCGCTGTGAGCCGGCGCCACCCCGGCTCGTTGCAATTTTTTTAGAATATATGTTGATTTTGTATGTTGATGTAAGTTTATGTTAGCTAGATTAGTATGTTTATGTTAGCTAGATTAGTATGTGTATGTTAGATTAGTATGTTTATGTTAGATCAGTATTTGTATGTTGATTTTGGGTTTTATGAAAAATTAGTGATTAAACAGTAAGAAAACGTTCTCCACAGGAACTTGTCGACGATGCCCGGCCCGCATCCTCGTCGTCGAGTAGTCCCGAGAGCCTGCTTGATAGGCGCCATGTCCGGGACTGGGCTCCGCTGGGCTGGCACTGGGAGGTGCTACCTTCCTGGTACCGGAGGTTGACGAGGAATGCAGGTATCGTCGTCGACCCGGACCTTTTGTGGTGGCGGTCACGCGGGCCACTTTCAGTGCGGAGGGAGCTGACACCCACGGAGGTGGTATGTCGTCGTGTCAGGGAGGAGGACAAGAACGTCTGTCGCTAAATGGCGGCGTTGGACGCCCGGTTTGACAATACCTGACAGATCCTTTAGGGATCTCACTTGAGTTATGATCCTGTGATGGTTCCTTATCTTTGGGTGTCCACCGCCGGCGACTCAGAGACCGCTAGTGAACCGAGTACACCATCCTCCATTTTGGATTCTAGGATATTCGATCTGTATTAGTGATCTTATATGATAATATTCGAGATGTATTAGTTAATATTTGATGATGCATTAGCTAGATTATTCGAGATGATGTATTAGTGATATTATATTCGAGGTCATTATAAATATTAATGTATTAGTGATATTTTATCGGTATAATGCGTGTGTGACTTTCAGTCTGTTGTTGCTCCTTGTGTGAATTTTATGTGTGTTCTTGATGGAGGAATCCTGACTGTTGTCGTAGGGGGCGCTTCCTCTTTCTTCTCTTCTTTGCGATATACTCGTCGATATATTGCGCAAGAAGAGAAGAGGGGAGGCGTCCATCATCGGCGGTCGAACTATTACCGTGAGAGAGTGTCCACCAACATATATACACCACCGTATCAACGTGAGAGAGTGCGCACCAACACACCATGAGATATGAGAGTTATTTAAGGAAAGCCTCGACAGACCGAAAGTCACACAGGCATTAATTAAGATCCAAAGCGTGTCGTAATTCTTGAACTGGATTATTCGGGATGATGTATTAGTGATATTATATTCGAGTTCATTATAAATGTATTTGTGATTTGCAAGTCATTCCGGTAAAACATAGGGAATTTTTTCTATGTCATTGCTCGTATATGAAAGGATTGACTTTAGGTCTGTTTCGGCTCATTGTGTGTCTTTCAGTGAGAGAGAGTGTCCACCACATATATATATATATATATATGAGAGAGGAAGAATCCTGACTGTTGTCGTGGGGGTCGCTTCTCCTTCGTTCCCGTGTGCTAGATATTTTGGTGTAATGCACTCGGGGACGAATGGAGGAGCCACCATCACCGATGGTCGCAATATCAGAGGGATTGCCCACCATATACGTGAGATGAGAGTTTAGGAAGGAAAGACTCGACAGACCTAAAGTCAACCCGTTGCATATTGAGTAATAGTGATCTGTGTGTTGATCAGTTTTCTCGTAGTTTCCTTCGATCGATTTTAAATGTTTCCACTATGAACATAGGAAATGTCTGACGACGAAAGTGAATTCGGTATGTGCCAATACTACGAAGACGAGCGCGGCCTGTGTGACAAGACTTTCCTAGTTGATGGTAGGCGCTTCAGCATCATGCTGGATGAGACTTTCGAAGTGGATACAGTAAGTTAGGATGACAAGACTTTTTTCGTAATTAAGCATGACTTCTGCCTCTTTTGCTTCAACTTATAATTAATTTTAATTTTTTACTGTTCTACTAGCGTATCCCCTGCCATGCAAGAATTGCTGTCTTGGATAAGATTGGTTTCAATACTAAAAAAGATATGGAGGTAAAGATAGTTCACTTGAGGACCGAACATGGTTTTACTTTTGCGGTAAAATTGTACAATGCAGACACCTATTGCTATTTCGAATGCAAAAATTGGCAAGCACTATGCAAGGCTTATGCATTTGATCCTAATATGTTATCACCTTTGATATTCGTCCGGAAGATGAAATTGAAGGTAATATCGACATTTGGGTCGATGTGCAGACACCTCCAGTTCTACCAGTATGTGAGTTTCTCAACCATATTCATTAAGTAATTTATATTGTTTATTTTAAAATAGTTGAAAACTTATTTGCATTGAAATCTTATTTTCATTCTTTAAAAAATGTATGGAAGATGGTAGACAGAACCTACTACTACAGTGATGAAGCAGAATTAACTTATAAGGAGAAAGATCATCTTACCGCATTTCTTAGTTGTCTTGAAAATTACAATAGCTATTATCAAACTCCTGCACATTATGGTCAATACGTGCCACTAGTGCACGTGGTGAACTACGGTAACATCCATGGAGATTGCATGGTAAGATTTTAATTCTACTATTACGACAACCGTGCACCTTTTGCATAAATTCTTCTAAAACTAAACTACATTGCTAACTACAAAGTTATTACTATGTTTTTCAACAGAAAATCCTAGAGGATTGTGTGCCTCATCTGATGTTTCCGAGAGGTCGCGTTGTTGTTACGAGCTTAGGGCCACCACGGCCAGGTCAGCCTACGCATCACTCCTGTCCATACCGGATTTCTAAAATTGATGGAGTCATGACAATCAAAGATTGGAAAAAAATGTATGCTCAATCGTAGAGAGCTACTTGGAAGCAACATTGTGCATAGGCCAAGAATGGGATACAGGATGATCTCCGTTCTCCATAATGGAGAGTCAGGGCCTATCTTGTTTTATGATATTATACCTAAGAGAGGATAGAGTAGGTCCTACGAGATAGGAGTACGTAGGTCTTAGGTACAATGTGTTATTATGTGCTACAATGTGTTAGAGTTGATGATGATGAGGAGGAGGAGGAGTTGTTATTATGACCAGTGACCAACTTGTGATATGATGTCTCATTGACGAAAATGACGATTAAATTGTGTCATATGTTCTATCTATAAGTATAGTACATAGCATCGTGACCAAGTATGGAGATAAGAGAGATCACTTCTCTCTATTAGCTATCTAATAAAATATATGAAACCCCTAAATTAACCCTCCAAAACCCTCAACCCCCCCCCCCTCTTTCAAAAAAAACAGCCCCTCGGCTACTAACGCGTGGACGCTCTTTGGTCCCAGTTGGTGTTACCAACCGGGACCAAAGGCCCTCCTCCTTGGGCTCGGCGGAGCGGCCACGTGGAGCCCCATCTGTCTCGGTTCGTAAGTGAACCGGGACTAATGGTCATGGGCTTTAGTCCCGACCCTTTAGTCCCGGTTCCAGAACCGGGACAAATGGGCCTTACGAACCGGGACAAATGGGCCTTTTTCTACTAGTGCATGTTCACTACACAACATCGAAGTGACCAAATTAATACAACTTCATCATCACATTACAACCAAAGTAGAGCTAGCAGTGACCAAATGTTATTACTGCAAATAATAGATACTTATAGTTCAGACATACATCTCATAAAACAACATACAACTATCTAAAACATATAATTGCAACAACAAATGCGATCATAATCGCAACTAAGGTAACAATTGAGCCAATGGCATAATGATATCAAGCCTCTTTATCAATGGCATATTTTCTAATCTTTCTAAGCTTCAAGCGCATTCCAGCCACTTGTTCTTGTGATTATCGATGATATCAGCAACATGCAACTCCAATCCCATCTTATCATCTTCAGTTCTTTTTAATTTTTCTTTCAAATGATCAATTTCTTTTTCAGCTTGTGTTAACTTCTCGAGCAGAATTGTATAGTCGGTTGGAATTTCTAGTTTAACTACGTCCTATAGATAAAAACATCTACGTCAATTTGGTGGCATAATTAATTGTCATAGACATTAGATGATGTGTGAAATTGTTATAAAAGATAACGACATACCACATCTGAATCATAGACTGGACAAAGGCCGACATGGGCGGATACCATAACCATGACACTATAGAATAACTAAAAATAATACAAGTAAGTAAATCGTACACACAACTATCCAAATCATACAAGTAATTTTTTAACAAAAAGTTTTTAAGAAGAACAAGAGGCTCACCAAGGTGGCCGGTGCCGTGATGAGATGCTGCGGATGATCGACGGTGCTTAGGACAGGGATGGGAAGGCACCAAATAAACCACACCTACACATATGCAACCTAACAATTCAATTTGAGCTCAAATTGCATATAAATCTAATAAACTTCCACATAATGATCACTCCCCCAAAACCTAGCTAAAACCCACAAATCACATATCTTTGAGCATACCACAAGCTAATCTAGCAATGAGAGATGAAGGGGCAAAGTTGCTAACCTTTGTGAACACTTGGATAGATGGGGTGCCTTCAAATCTTGAAAAATTCTTGGCAAAATGAAGGATGAACTTCGAGCAAGAAGAAGAACAGGGGAGAAAACAGAGAAATGAGAGCCCCTTCGATCGGCTGCGGACGAAGCATGTATATATAGGAAGTCTTTAGTACCGGTTGGTGTCACCAACCGGTACTAAAGGGCAACCTTTAGTACCGGCTCGTGACACCAACCGGTACTAAAGAGGCACGCGGGGCCCAAGTTTGACCAAAAGCCTGCCACGCCCCCTTTAGTATCGGTTCGTGACACGAACCTGTACTAAAGATCCCTTACGAGCCGGTACTAAAGGTCGCCCTGCTCCTAGCCATTGGAGCCGGCACGAACCAGGACTAATAGCCTCTTTAGTATCGGCTCGTAACCAGACCGAGACTAATGCGTCGGACGAAAGGTCTGTTTTCTACTAGTGAGAGAATCTATCAGTTGAATACGTCTTTCTTTTTCTTGTTTATACCTCCCACTCTCGTTTCTGGCCCAACCCCGTAAAAATGGTCTTAAATGTCTAATCTTGTTTTGCCACCTCTCCAGGCTTGTTCGCCCAATAACTGTTTTTTCCCATTCGCGTGCTATAATGTCCATAAAATTCTCTTTCTCGAACCAACTAAGTTCAAATGAGAAAGTATTTCTCTTAACAATATCTGTCGTTTCCCCCGAGTCTACTAGTAATGATGTGTGGTCTGAGATTGCCCTTTGCATCGCATGAACAGACACCAATGGATACTTATGTTCCCATTCGACACTAGCAAGCACCCTATCCAACTTCTCATATGTCGGATTAGGTAAGGTATGAGCCCAAGTAAATTGTCTACCTATGAGCTCAATCTCCCTCAGATTGAGACTCTCGATAATCATGTTAAACATGAGCGACCACCGTCCATCGAAATTATCGTTATTCTTCTCATCTCATCTCCTTATAATATTAAAATCCCCTCCAACTAGGATAGGAAGGGATTCATCTCCACATATTCACACCAAGTCAGCTAGGAAGTCAGGTTTAAGTTCGGGTTGGGCTGCTCTATATACAACTACGAGAGACCAACGGAATCCATCTAACTTGGATCTCACCCAAAACTTGACTGCAAAGTCACCCCTCACTACATTAATGATCTCTAGCATTTCACATCTAACCCCTAGCAATATCCCACCGGATCTTCCTCTAGGGGGTAAACAATGCCAGTCAAAATCTATCCCACATGTCAAAGTCCCGAGGAACTGAGCGGTGAAATTATCTCTGCCTGTCTCAAGGAGCGCGATAAAATATAACTTTTGTTCAACCGATGTCTCTGACAGGAATCTTCTTTTAGCCAAGTCAGCTAGACTTCTGCTATTCTAAAATATTCCTTCAATAGATCATCATGGAATTTCTTTTTAAGCCTAACTCTAGCAATCGTTCGGACAGCCGAAGTACGATATACCTTTCTTTTCCACGTTCGCTTAGGCCTGTCCCCCGAACCGGAAACAATTATATTATTATGGTTACTAGATTCAATTCCGTCCACCGGTATTGTCTGCACCCTGTCCTCACTTTCCAACCCTTCTATTTCATTTTCATTCTCCGAAGTTGGCATAAGATCATCACAAAAGTTGGTTCGTTTATGCATTCTACTTGTCCAACAACAAATCAAATGCTGGTTCATTTATGCATGGACACAACCCAGCTCTTAACGCAACTCTCTACAATCTTGTTAAGCTGGACCATGAAACACCCTCATGACTGTTCCAACAAATGAAACGTCTCACAAACTAACTTGTTCACTTGTGCAACACATTTCCCTCAAAATAATAATAATAACTGTACAACACATAGTACATCACAAGACCAGAGCAAGCTTTCTACTTTATACAAGTACCATTCCCCCCCCCCCCCCCCTAAACCTGGTTGTCATCATTGACATCCACCATACCTATCTTCTCCCCGAGTTCCAAGAATTTCGAGAGGCTTGGTTAGAGCATCTCTAGTAGATCCCGGAAAACGCACTGGCCCAAACAATAACCATTGTTTTAAGGTTATGGAGCTGAAAAACAACCCGAGCAGGTCCCGAAAAATGATTTTGCCCAAACAATAACCATTGTTTTAAGGTTCTGGAGCCGAACAACCCAAGCAAGTACCGAGGCCTCTTCTCGATTCATATCCTCGGCGATCCCACCATGGCTGGGCTGATGATGGACAGGGTGGCGTGCGACTGCTAGTGCGGCGACGACATCTCCACCTCCCAGGACGACGCCCTCGCCATATCCACCTTCCTCGGCGGCGGCGGCGGCCGCGACCACGATGAGGAGTCGGAAGAGGCATTCACCACCCCTCTCGATCTGTCATCCCAACAGCAGCAACAACAGCAGATGGAGGAGGTGGACACCGTGACCATGTCCACTCTTCCCTCCACCCCCTCTCCCATCAGTTTGTTGTCGCCTCCTTCCCCGCCCCCACGCTGGAAGCCCAGGGTCTGCGTCAGAAAGGTCAAGGCCAGGGGTGCCAGGATCCGAACCCCGACCCCCGACCAAACATCGGAGCAAGCTGTGCAGCCAGCCCAACGACCGAAGCCGGAGCAGCAGACCCATGCCGACCCCCTCTACAGGGCGGTGCAAATGGTGGGTGCCCTCGCCGGCGCCACCACCACCGCCACCACCACCACCAGCAATGAGAATGCCATTGACGACTTCCTCGCGCTCGCCTGCCGGCGCGGCCTCCTCTAGCCAGACAGCCGTCATGGTCATGCCTCGGAAAGATGTATAGTCAGATTGATTAGATTAGATTAGATTAGATTTAAAGCAATCAGACGCTTGCCTCCTATCTCTGTTTTCTTCCTTGAATCCACTTCCTGCTCCATGGAATGGAATGTACTAGTACTTCTTCCATCCGAAAATACTTGTTCTAAATATGGATGTATCTAGACTTATTTTAATTATAGATACATCCATTTTATTCATTTGTAAGACAAATATGTCGGAACGGAGGGAGTACTACTAGTTTATCAGCAATGAATGCAATTATATATTCATCACTACTCAATGCACCAGGCAGCTAAATTTCGTGTTTTGACCCTTTTGGGTATCTTTAGCCAAATCTCAATGCATCATGCAGGCGGGCTCATGTTCATCGCTTTTCATAATGTACAAGCCATGCGCTCTCACAGGTGCAATGCAATGGAATTCAGAGATGAGATTCGTACTAAATGCTAGATAAATTCATAATACCAAATCCATTGCTCCAACATGGATGACAACATAGGTCCTATGGATTGATCCACCACCTCTTCTGACCTTGTAATGGTGTCGCTCTATACGACTCTACCCTTGTTGATTTGTCGATTATGTTTCAATTTTTATTGTCAGACTTTTGGTCATTGAGTGTGTGCATCCTAGTTATGTAGAGGCAAGATATTACTCACGGTGCTTTCTATCCGCTTGATGCTATATGTCAAGATAGTAAAAGCCTTCTTTATAAAAAGAACAGAAATAGGACCAAATGGGAGAAAATAAAAATGGGTCACGTCCCGCCCTCGCTCTCAAAGGATTCCCTAGAGAAGAAAGGTCAGTGTCTTCCTCATGTCCCGCTGAATCGCAACAAGAGAACGAGCAAGATGACTTAATGAAGAACTGAGTGTGGAGACTTACCGAGATGAGGGGAGCTGCCCGACTCCGAGGGGCTTGATAAGTCGGCACCGAGCCGGGGAAGGGAGAAGGCATGGCGATGTTGGTGATGGCAGCGCCGACGATAGTGATGACGATGGTGGTCCTGATGAAGGTGCCGACACGATGAAGATGTTCGGCCTGGTGCTCACGGAGTCATGATGATGGAGCAGCAATGGAGATGAACTTGGATGTGTTGGTGATGAATGAGAGATGAGATAACTTGGAGGTGCATATATAGTACGCCTCCTTGGTCTCCTCCGTTTATGGGATGCATCCATGGGCTCAAGATGAGCCTTATCCTGTCCCAAACCCTTCTTTATTATCTAAGGTTATCCATTGTCTTCTCCGTTCTAAGGATTTTATGTTACATGTAATCGTATGGATTTAATAATTTAAAAACTAAGATATTTGCTTTTAAAAATAATTTTATATAATCTAACCGGTCATTGTTCGCGGACGCATTGTTACGATTCGGTTGGTTGTAAATGCTCTTAATTTGCCCAATTGGTTCTACACGTATCCAAACCGGACACGTTTTTGCCGGCACGTGCAGTGCGACAACGATTCAGACTGCAGTTCTACTGTTGGGAGGACCAAAACGATTCGGCCTGCAGTTAATAACTAAAAAAATCAACGAGGCACTATTGAAGCCTATATATACACAGCTCCCTTGCAGCGGACGTTGTAGAGATTCTTAGGACCATTGTCACGGAGATGGAGAGCGAGTCCGGTAAGGCGATGGAGAGGGATTCCGACATGGAACTCAGGATGAAGATGGGGATAGAGAAGCGCCAATCCCTGGTAAAGGAGATCGTCTCCGTGGAGAGGGAGCACAGAGACCTGCTTGCCACCCTTACTCCCACCTTCTCTCTGTGGAAAGAAATCGATGCTCAAACAATCTGGACGACCGCCACAAAGGAGGAGG
The DNA here is from genome assembly GCA_022496015.1 of Hordeum marinum. Classification (NCBI taxonomy): domain Eukaryota; kingdom Viridiplantae; phylum Streptophyta; class Magnoliopsida; order Poales; family Poaceae; genus Hordeum; species Hordeum marinum. Next base: position 585,830,676 of record CM039673.1, read on the forward strand.
CTCCTTCTTCTTCTTCTTCTTCTTCTTTTTCTTCTTCTTCTAGGGACAACGACGATGAGCACCAACTCGTAGACTACTTCAACCTGATGCTCCAAGACATGGAGGACCTGGGCCATCGGATGCTTTCCATGCTACATTTTCTCAACAAATCCAATAAGGAACCCATCTGCTCCTACAAGGCCACCGAGCTGTGCAGTACAGCAGCCAGATTAAACAGGCACATCTCCAAGGAATTCAGCACGAACCAGGAGCCGGAGACGGAGACGGAGCAGATCAACTTGTTGACTCTTTTCAGGAAGTACTCTCGATCTCCCGATAATTGCAACAACACCTTGGCCAAGTTAGAGGATGACGAGAAGAGCAAGTACAAGGGCTTCGAGGTGGAAGAGGGGGAGCAGGAGGAGGACGTGTCCACAATGGAGTATCTCAAGAAAAGGATGGACGTCGAGCAACAATTTTTAGCCAATCATCGGGAATACTGGGAACACGTGTGGGGCAGCAGGATCGGACGTTGCGGTGGATTTATGGATACAAGTAAGCAACCCCCTTTCTCCTTGTATCTTCTAGTATTGGTAATATTTTCAAGTACCACAATGCTTCTTTGTTTCTCAATTATATATCATCATAAAGGAAAATCAATAGAAAGACATGAAATTAAAATGGCATTTATAATTAATAGACTCGATGGATCATCGTTATCTTTGACAAGTTCATGCTCCTTTACTGGTAAATTTGGACCATAGTTTCTGCACTCAAGGGATCTCGTGATATCTCTACTTTGCTTACTTTATTTACTCTTATTATTCATATTCATAGTTTTAAATAGCCCGCTATAACTCCGCTATAGTCTTGCTATAGCCTTTTCAGCAGGGGGCCGTTAAATGGTCTCATGTATAAAAAGCCTGCTATAGCCCGCTATAGCTCCGTTATAGCCTATTTGAAGGTCCGCCGCTATTTGCCATAGACCGCTATTTAAAACATTGTTCATATTATGGAATTGTGAAAGTAAACATATTTTTGGTGCTGTAGCTACATTGAGCCCTATGCACTTTACACACTACACAACCGATACCATCCCTTTCCTTGCTGCTGTCGTCGGGAGCACCTTGCAGATCTACTCCATCAAAATAAAGAATTTAAAAGGCATCAACTGGCCACTCAAAGTGTATGGCATGATCGCTGCTCGAGACACCGTGGATCGCAACTGCAACATTCTATTCTCCCGGTCAAGGTTTAAGTACCAAGAACTTACCCGAGAAGTATGTACTCTATTTGGTTTTCATGTCATTTTCCTTTGTTTCTTGTTCCTGCGTTTGTAGTCCATCGCGATTCAATATTTTTGTAGGAAGCCCACTGCAATTTTGGTATAATGATGGTATGATGCTTGCAGGATTGTTCTTTATTCTTGACTGGTCCGTCTCGTGCGATTGTTGCTCTCGACCATGTTGACTTTGAGATTAAACTCCAAACAGTTGAAGGACAAAAGTTGATCAGTCTTAGACACTGCCTTGAAGATGGTCCCTCAAGTTGCTCGGTTGGTGATGGTCATAGCATTGTCTCGCTCTCCAACGACCGTTGTACAACAGACTTAACCCTTCAGCGGCTTGATAGATCACTCCAGGCTACTATTGTGGGTGTACGTGTAACCAAAGGGGATTGGCCTTTCAAATATGGATGCCGGGTTATTTGCTTTGCGCTCCTGCTTCTGTGGCAGATGCCATTGATACCACTTGCAAGCCAGGTGTGCTGCTTGACCGCCGTGGTAAAGGATTGCATAGAGGATCAGAGAACTACATTCAACTGTCGAGGAAAGTGGTTTCAGTGGAATCACAAGGAACGCTGAGAGTGTCCATAGAAGCCTACGGGAAGTCCTGTCGCTGGATCGCTCGAAAGGGCCACATCGACTTTCCTGTTCAGCAGTGCCAAACAAGCACGCGAGATTGTTCAGTTGGCGATGCCACAGTTGAGGTGGTTGTAGCTTGGTCGTTGCTTCTCAAGGAAAAGGTGGACCTCTTGGTTGATTGCCCACGCCCAGCCATACATGTGGATATGTAAAATGTCCACCTTTTGTGTATCACCAGGTCTAGCTTATGTTAGTCATATATACATACATATACTAAACCGTTTAGCATTTTATTTTTCTCCCTTTTATTTTTGCTATTTTACTACCTGCTGTCGAGAAATTACATGAATGTATTACAACTGTTCTAGGTCGGTTTACCCTAGAAATATCTCAATCATCTAGCTTATGTCAGACATATATGCATACATAAACTAGTCAAGTTCGGTTGGAATCTAGGTATTGGGTGTCATGTTTGGTTTGGATTACCCCATGACCAAAACCTTGTACCTATGATAAAGTGGGCGAGATTTCTGTAAAAACTAAATCCGCCACTACTATGTTTTCTTTGCCATGCTGAGCGAGCAGACCTTGTTTGCTATATGTATACTAGACCTTGTTTTTGAACACCCCGAGCTCAATGCTCTCTCACGAATAGTAAAATCAGAAGCACAAAAAAGATGATTTTTTCATGATAAACGATGATGAATGTTTCAACTGCGTGCAAGCATTTGCGATAACATGACATTAGTGGAGCTCCGAGCAAAAACAATCGATGCTCCACACTGTTGCTCGCAGCATTTTGGAGCATCACTTTTGTTATTTTTTCACATATCTCCACGAATGTCATTTCATCACTAAAAAATTGCATGCAGTTCATACATTCATCAATGTTTATAAAAAAAGTCAGAATTTGTTGAATCATTTTACCATTTTTTCGCATTTTACTGTTCTTCAGAGATCATGTGGGCTTGGGATCAAAAGAGTACTTTCACACGTGAAGCCAACTCTCCTCTCCCCACTATTTAGTCTTGCATGTGGTTCGACGAAAGGAAACTCTTGTTGATCGTGGAATGAATGTGACTATGTCCTCCCTGTCTTCCCTTTTCCTTTTCCATTCATTTTCTTTCGCAGAAACAACCAGATCAGTTTTTGTTTGTAGCAGCATTGTTTTGCTTGTGACCGACCACGCGCCCAATTCGTGTACTACCTTATCACTTTCGGCGAACAGGGCTCTAGTGAACGGCGGCGACATCACCACCTCGCCAACTCCCTCTTCCTTGTCCCGACGACTAAGAGGAGGAACCTTGGAGTGGTGGACGACGTCCTCGCACCAGGCAGGTATGCAATATGGCAATAATAAATTTGAGAAAAATTGGAGGAAAGTGGCAACCACACTCACTCAATAGTCATTTCTCCCCCTTCCAAAATATAAGATGCATTGATTTTTTTTCAAAAGTCAAACATGTTTTTTCTGAATTCAGAAAAAAGGATCAATATGATACCAAAATTTTCATGAAAATATTCATATTTTATTTTATTTCATATTGTAGATGTTGATATTTTATCGGGAATGCTAATTTTCATCCGGATGAAATCTTTTGGCTTTCATCCGTTCTGTGAAGCGTCAGTTCTTCTGCCTGGAGATTCGTGTTTTCTTTTTTTCCGTCCTCTAAGCTGTTGTTTTTCTTATCGGGTACGCTCGTTTTTCAGGGAGACCCGTTTACGTTTCCCTCTCTACGGCCGCGTCGGTCGTTCCGTTTCTCTATCTTCCCTCGTCGTTTCCCTTGTCATTTCGACAAGATCCATGGCGATTTGTCCCCTCTCTAATCGATTCACTAGGGTGGTGGTTAGGAGTCCGGCGCTCTCCGTCCGTCTACTCACGCCCTCCTGCTCCTTCTCCTCCTCCCTGTCGGAGGTTTGCCGCATCTATTTGCCCCCGCTCCCACCCCGGCCTGTTTCCGTCGCCAAGCGTTTCTGTTCATCGTATTATGTATGTAATCGTTGTTTTAGTTTGATCCTCGATTATGATTTGGTAGTGTGTAGGGTTTGTTTGTCAGATCTGCTACTTATCCCCTTTGGGATCTTCCATGTGGTAGTCCCCAGAGCGATTTCTATGGTGTAGTTAATGGCATCAAATCTCGTATGTCTTATGAGCTAGTTGTAGGATTTGTCTTGTGGGGATTGCTTTCTCTGTTTCGGTTAGTTGTTTGGAATCGTCTGGTTGTTACGCGCCGGAAGCTGCTCTGTCACGTGAATGCCATTCATGTATGTCGGCGGAAATTAGTGTTCCTAATACTCTGTAAAAGGGGTGGGGAGGCTTAATTTGGCCTTTGAATTCCTCTGTTATCTCCGCCCCTGCTGCTGCTGCTATTCTTGTCTGATCATGATGATGAATTTTATTTTGGTTTGTGCCCCTAATAAATACTCCCTCTGTCCGAAATTATTTGTCACCAAAATAAAAAAAATGAGTGTTTTAAAGTAAAATACGTCTAGATATATCTATTTTTATGACAAGTAAAAGTACCACTCAGGATTAAAATATTTATGTGGTTTGTTCACAAGGGAGTGATCTTAACCAAAGGCAATTTGATAAAACGAAGATGGGTTGGAATGCCCAACTGTTGTTATTGTAATCAAAATGAAACTATAAGACACCTCTTTCTCGATTGCCCGCTTGCAAAATTGTTATGACGAACGGTTCAAATAGCTATCAACGTTAATCCACCAACATGTACTGCATCGTTATTTGGGACGTGGCTACAAGGAGTAGACGTTGCCATAGCGAATCTTATTAGGATTGGAAGTTGTGCTTTATTATGGGCTATCTGGAATAGCAGAAATGATATGATTTTTAATGGCAAGAATTTTAATAACATTTTGCAGGTAATCTTTAGAGCAACATCTTGGATCCGTACGTGGTCGTTACTCAGTCATGCGGAAGCCAGGGAGCATATGGCTACTGGGTGCAACCGGTGGGAGATGGTCGCTCGGGTTATCTTCAACCGGTTTGGCTGGCTTGCTAACAATAGACTAGGTGTATAGGCATCGTAGTCTATGTTCAGTTAAGCCGCATGTGGCAAGTCTATTTTATTTTCGTACTTTTCTAGCGCTTAAGCACTTTGGCGGAATGGATTTTTTTTCGTACTTTATTAATAAAGTGGCTGCATGCATCGATTGATGCAGAGGCCGGGGACGTTGTTCCTCCTTTTTAAAAAAAAGGTAATTCTGGACCGATGGAGTAGTTTAGTGCCGCTCCAGCTGGTGGTTAATTAGCTAGCCTGAAGTGTTCCAATACAGAGATGGATGGGAGATGAGTAGTACATAATACTACGTAGATTCGATCTGGTCTTCAGTTAGGTCCAGAGGTGTCTATCTATCTGTTTCCTGTTCTTTGTTTAGTATCTGGTCTTCCAGTTAGGTCTTCAATCCCCACACCATCCCGCTCCCAAAACCAACACTCCAGTTCCATCCATTTCCCCTGTACCAATTTTTACTGAAATTAGTAATAAGGATACATTTGACTGCGTTGTGATTGTCACTACAATCAGTTACTCTGAATCTATGGAACCAGGTTGTGTTTTGTGTTCGAGTAGATTTGTTCTGCCATGGTGCGGGCAGACCGGCTGGCAGCATGCTGGCGCCGGGAACAGGAGGTTTTCGGGTTGCTGCTAGCCCGCCTTGTCGTGGCGACGATTTGGTCTCCGGAGATCATCCGGTTGCAGCTAGAGGACCGGATGCCACGGTGGGACAGGGGCAGGTGGCCCCTCTTTGTTGATGCCATCGACCGAGGAGGTGGTCGAGTTCGGAGGCATTCCAGACCCGGCGACCGTGGAGAGGCGGATGAGCCGTAGACTACAGGAGCACCCGGATGCCGATGACCTGATGATGGGTCGTGCCATGAGGACGGCCAAGCTTCATGACATTCACACCACGACAGGTATGGCTGTAATCACGGGTCATTCTATTTTGCATTTTTCAGAGGATGAAATTATTTCGAAGGCAAACATATTAGGTGTGTCTATGGGTAGTAATGCTAAGGAAGTTTCCAGATCTGTTAATAACCTTCTAGACTTAGAGGCCGAGAGAGCTATGACAATGTTGCGTAATATTGCCAGTGTAAAACCAATGAATGATGATGAGATTAATGAACTAGGGATGGGAGCTATAGAACGTCTATGTGAGGATTTTGTGCCATCATCCCATCGTAACTAGTTATGTGGACCGTGTTGCTGATGAGGAGAAACGAAAGCGAGCTTGGAAAAGAAAAGAAATTCCATGATGTCGCAGTACGTCGGAGTGCTCGATTTAAGACTGCAAAGAAATTCCATGATGAACGATGAAAGGAATATTCTGGAATAGCAGAGGTCTTGGTGACCTGGCTAAAAGGAGATTTCTAGCAGAAGCAACTATTGAGCACATGCTCGATTTTATTGCTCTAATGGAAACTGGCAGGGACAATTTTACTCCGGTAACGAGGTTGAACTAGGTATATAGATACCGACGATCGAATCTCGGGCAAGTAACATACCGAAGAACAAAGGGAATAGCATACGGGATTAACTAAATCCTTGACATAGAGGTTCAACCGATAAATATCTTTGTAGAATATGTAGGAACCAATATGGGCATCCAGGTTCCGCTATTGGTTATTGACCGTAGAGGTGTCTCGGTCATGTCTACATAGTTCTCGAACCCGCAGGGTCTGCACACTTAAGGTTCGGTGACGTTTCGGTAGTATAGAGTTATGTATGGTGGTGACTGAAGGTTGTTCGGAGTCCCGGATGAGATCCTGGACATGATGAGGAGCTCCGAAATGGTCCGGAGATAAAGATTGATATATAGGAAGTTCTGTTTTGGTCGCCGAAAAAGTTTCGGGCTAATCGGTAGTGTATCGGGAGTGTCGATAGTGTACCGGGGGACCATCGGGAGGGGTATTTTGACCCAAGAGGCTATATGGGCTGTGGGAGAGTAAATACCAGCCCTTAGTGGGCTGGTGGAAGTCCCACAAAGGGCCCATGCAGCTGGAAAGAAAAACCCAAAGAGAAGAAGGTGGAAAAACGCAAAAAAGGTTAAATAAGGAAGGAGTCCTAGTCCTACTAGGATTGGAGGAGGATTCCTCCTCTCCTCCTTGTGCGCCAAGATCAAAGGGCTGGCCCCTTGTGCGCCAGCCTCCTCCTCCTCTCTTCCTCTTATATATACTAGAGGTTTTAGGGTTTTTGCACAATATTTTCAGCCACGTGCTACCCTCTCCTCTACTGCATAGTTTCTCTTCTAGATCGGTTTTCTGCAGTGCTTAGGCGAAGCCCTGCCGTAATAGCTCCACCACCATCGCTGCAACGCCGTCGCACTTCCGGAGAACTCTTCTACCTCTTCGCTCCCTCTTGCTGGATCAAGAAAGCGGAGATCGTCATCGAGCTGTATGTGTACTGAACGCGGAGGTGCCATCCGTTCGGTGCTAGATCGGAAGAACCGTGATCAGCATCGCGAGACAATTCGTGATTCGATCGCGGAATGGATCGTGATGAGATCGCGGGACAGATCGTGATGGGATCGCGGGACGCTCGGCGATTTGGATCGCAAAGACGTTCGACTACATGAACCGTGTTTCTTAACGCTTCCCGCTTAGCGATTTACAAGGGTACATAGATCCACTCTCCTTCTCGTAGATGCTCATCACCATGGATAGATCTTGTGTGTGCATAGGAAATTTTTTGTTTCCCATGCAACGTTCCCCAACAGTGGCATCATGAGCTAGGTCTATGTGTAGATGAGATCTCGAGTAGAACACAAAGAGTTTGTGGGCGTTGATGCTTAGATTGCTTCCTCCCTTGGTTGTGTTTTGGTTCAGCGGTATTGTGGGATGAAGCGTCCCGGACCAACCTTACTCGTACACTTACGAGAGACCGGTTCCGTCGACTGACGTGTAACCTTGTTGCACAAAGATGGCTGACGGGTGTCTGTTTCTCGTACTTTAGTTGGATTGGATCCGACTAAGGCGGTCCTTGAGAAGGTTGAAAAGCAACTTATGTATCACCGTTGTGGTTTATGCGTAGGTGAGAATTGTTCTTGCTAGATACCCGTAGCAGCCACGTAAAATATGCAACAACAATTAGAGGACGTCTAACTTGTTTTTCAGGGTATGTTGTGATGTGATACGGCCAATTACCTGATGAGATAGATGTGATGTATGAGATGATCATGTTTTGTATAGAATACCACGACCTGCATGTCGATGAGAACGGCAACCGGCAGGAGCCATAGGGTTGTCTTTAATTATTGTATGACATGCGTGTCAATCACTAAGCACTATGTAATGCTTTACTTTATCGCTAAATGGTAGCAATAGTATTAGAAGCATGGTGGGCATGACAACCCAAATGGCGACACGTTGATGGAGATCATGGTGTCATGCCGGTGATGATAGAGATCATGCCGGTGCTTTCAAGATGGAGATCAAAAGCACAAGTTCATGGCCATATCATGTCACTTATGATTTGCATGTGATGTTAATCTTTTTATGCACCTTGTTTTGCTTAGGACGACGGTAGCATTATAAGGTGATCCCTCACTTAAATTTTAAGATAAATTGTGTTCTTCCCGAGTGTGCACCATTGCGAAAGTTCGTCGTGTCGAGACACCACGTGATGATCGGGTGTGATAGACTCTACGTTCACATACAATGGGTGCAAGCCAGTGTTGCATATGCGGAACACTCGGGTTAAACTTGACGAGCCTAGCATGTACAGACATGGCCTCAGAACACAAGAGATCGAAAGGTCGAACATGAGTCATATAGTAGATATGATCAACATGATGATGTTCACCATTGAAACCACCTCAACTCATGTGATGATCGGACTTGAGTTGGTGAATTTGGATCATGTATCACTCAAATGACCGGAGGGATGTCAATTTGAGTGGAAGTTCTTAAGTAATATGATTAATTGAACTCATTATCAGGAATATAGTCAGTAGTGTCTTTGCAAATTATGTTGTAGATTACTATCTCACGCTGTAGCTCCCTTAAATTTTTATATGTTCCTAGAGAAATAGAGTTGAAAGATGATAGTAGCAATATTGCGGACTGGGTCCGTGATCTGAGGATTGTCCTCAATGCTGCACAGAAGGCTTATGTCCTTAATGCACCGCTCGGTGCGCCACCCCCTCTAGCGTCGTTTGTAGATGTTGTGAACATCTAACATGCACGTTCCGATGACTACTTGATAGTTCAGTGCGTCATGCATTAAGGCTTAGAACTGAGGTTCCAAAACAATTTGAACGTCACGGAACATATGAGATGTTCTAAGAGCTGAAATTGGGATCTCAGGCTCGTGCCCGTGTTGTGAGATATGAGATCTCCAACAAGATTCTTTGCCTACAAGATGAACGATGAAGGGAATATTCTGGAATAGCAGAGGTCTTGGTTACTTGGCTAAAAGGAGATTTCTAGCAGAAGCAACTATTGAGCACATGCTCGGTTTTATTGCTCTAGTGGAAATTGGCAGGGACAATTTTACCTCTACGTTCCTAAACACCATATCTGGTGGAACTGACTTTGATTGGCACTGCCTGCCCCCAAGAGGAAGGTATGGAGGGATCTTACTTGGGGTGAGGTGTGAGACACTAGAGGTCAGAAATGTAGTGTTGGGGGATTTCGCCGTCAAATTCAGAGTATGTTCCAAGGAAGATGGGTTCCAATGGGCACTAGTGGCGGTGTATGGTGCGGCGCCACCAGAATTCGAGATGGACATTTTGGCGGACCTTGTTCGGGTTTGTGGAAACGACAGGTTACCCATCTTAGTGGGACGGGACTTCAATATTATTATGCGTAGCGATGAGAAGAACAATGATAACTTTGATGGCAGATGGTCATTTATGTTTAATACAATCATCGAAAGCCTAGATTTACGAGAGATTGAATTCACAGGCAGAAAATTCACATGGGCCAATACGTTGACCAGTGTGGAATGGGAGCAGAAATTCCCACGTATGATAGTACGAGCGCTGCCTAGGGTTATTTCAGACCATACCCCATTGTTTGTTGACTCGGGAGAGGCAACTCATGTGGATAATAAGAATGCTTTCTCCTTCGAGGTGGCTTGGTTTGAAAGAGAAGGATTCATTGACCTTGTAGGAAGAGAGTGGAATAGGGCTACAGGGGGACGATCAATGTCGATAAATGGCAAAATAATATTAGACGCTTGAGACAGTTTCTTTGGGGTTGGGCGAAGCATGAGAGCGACGTCTATAAGCTCAAGAAACAAAGCCTTCTCGACTTTATTAATGAGCTCGGCATTAAAGTTGAATCCGTGCTGTTGGACGCTCATGAGAGGGCATCCAAAGCGAAGGGAGAACACAATCTCAAACAGCTTTCAGAGAAGAGGAGTTGAAATGGGCACTTAGAGCAAAAGTGGGCCAGGTGATTGAAGGAGATGATAACACACAATTCTTTCATTTGATTGCTAATGGAAAACATAGAATGAATAAAATTTATCGACAAGAGCAGGATGAGGGTACTATCATTGGGCATGAGAACCTAAAGTTGTACATCTCGGAATATTATAAGAAACTTTTCGGTGCTCCTGATGACAATACCGTGTCTATGGATGAGCACTTGGTCAGTGATATACCTCAACTCGGGAGGGACGAGAATGAGATATTAACTGCACCGTTCACGGAGTAAGAGGTGTTTGATGCAATATCGCAAATGAAGAACAATAAGGCACCAGGGCTAGATGGCTTCCCGGCTGTATTTTATAAGCGATGTTGGCATATCATTAAAGGAGACTTAATACCGATGTTTCAGGACCTATTCGATGGGCACTTGCAATTGTACCACCTAAACTTTGGGACAATTACGTTGTTGCCAAAAAAGGAAGGGGCAATGCGTATTGAACAGTTCTGACCGATATGTCTCCTTAATGTGTCATTCAATTTTTTTACCAAGGTCGGGACTAATAGATTGACGCGGATTGCACATGGAGTGTTACAACCTAGTCAATCGGCATTTATGCATGGTAGAAATATTTTAGAGGGTGTGGTTGTACTCCATGAGACCCTGCATGAAATTCATTCGAAGAAACTAGACGGGGTTATCTTCAAAGTGGATTTCGAGAAAGCATGTGATGAAGTTAAATGGCCATTCCTACAACAAGCATTGCGTATGAAAGGTTTTGACGCGCTGTGGAGGAAGCAAGTTGAATCCTTTATACAACAAGGGAGTGTTGGAATTAAAGTTAATGATGACATTGGTCATTTTTTCCAAACTCATAAGGGTCTCCGGCAGGGTGATCCAATGTCCCCAATCCTATTCAATGTCGTTGCGGATATGCTTGCAATACTAATAGGAAGGGCGAAACAGGAAGGCCTGGTGGGTGGGTTAGTGCCATATCTTGTTGATGATGGTGTGTCCATCCTACAATATGCTGATGACACTATCCTCTTTATGGAGCATGACATAGCGAAAGCAAGAAACATGAAACTTATGCTTTGCTTGTTTGAACAGTTATCGGGGTTAAAAATCAACTTCCACAAGAGTGAATTGTTCTGCTTTGGAAGAGCCAAAGAAAGACAGGATGATTATAAACAATTATTCGGTTGTGAGTTGGGTAGCTTGCCATTTAGTTACTTGGGCATACCAATTCATCATCGAAAGTTATCGAACCAAGAGTGGAAGTGCATAGAGGATCGTTTTGAGAAGAAGCTAAGCTGCTGGAAAGGGAATCTTCTGTCTTATGGAGGAAGGCCTATATTGATTAACTCGGTGCTCACGAGTATGCCATGTTTCTCCTTTGTTTCTTTGAGATACCAGTAGGGGTACGTCAAAGATTGGAATTTTATTGATCTACGTTCTTCTGGCAGAGTGATGAAGTAAAGAAAAAATATAGACTTACTAAATGGGACATAATTTGCAGACCCAGAGACTAAGGAGGTTTGGGGACTGAAAACTTAGAGGTTAAGAATAGATGTCTGCTTAGTAAGTGGCTATACAGATTATCATTGGAGACTGAAGGAATGTGGGCATAGATTCTACATAATAAATACCTCCATTATAAAACATTAGCCCAAGTTACTGTTCGACCGACTGACTCTCCATTCTGGAAGGGCTTCATGAAGGTCAAGGCTCAATTCTTCCATAGAACTCGGTTCATCATTGGGAATGAAGGTGCTACGAGATTTTGGGAGGATACGTGGATAGGAGAGACGCCCTTGGCTTTACAATATAATGCCCTTTATAATATTGTGCAACGCAAAGATGTGTATGTTGACACAATATTTCAGTCTATCCCACTCAACATCTAGTTTTGGCGAACTCTGATAGGACATCGTTGGGCAGAGTGGTCGCACTTAGTCAGACGCCTTATGGAGGTACAGCTATCGGACGAACCTGATAGGATTATGTGGAAGCTTACAACTTCAGGCATATTTACAATCAAATCCATGTACCTTGACCTTATTGACACGACGGAGGTATCCAAGTCCATACATATTTGGAAGGTCAAGATTCCTTTGAGAATCAAAGTCTTCATATGGTTTGTTCACAAGAAGGTGATTCTCACTAAGGACATTTTAGCTAAGCGCAATTGGCCAGGAAATACAAGATGTTGTTTCTGTAGTCACCAGGAAACCATCAAACACCTTTTTCTCCTCCACTGCCCGCTAGCAAAACTATTATGGCAAACTATTCGGGTAACTTTTAATATTTCCCCCTCCCAATAGTATTGACACATTATTTGGCACGTGCCTGAACGGAGTTGACACGAACATTGCTGGACACATACACATACGAGTTTGTGCACTCCTATGGGCTATATGGAACTGCAGGAATGACTTGGTTTTTAATAGGAAAATACATATACATTTCTTGCAGGTACTACACGGGGCGTCGACGTTGATCCGTATGTGATCGTTACTCACTCCTGCGGAGACCAGGGAGCCTTTGGTTACTAGGTGTGTCCGGTGGGAGATGATAGCACGGGATATATTCAACCGATTTGGATGGCGGTCCACTAATAGGATAGATGATTAGGCATCTAGGTCTATTTTCGCCGGTTGTGGCTTCTATTGATTTTTTTTAAAAAAATTGTAACTTCACTCCTTTGGAGCGTGCTTGGATCCGCAGACTATTTATTTTCGCACTTTTAATAAAGTGGCTGTATGCATCACACTGATGGAAAGGCCGGAGGTAACACTCCTTTTCTAAAAAGAATGGTTCTTCTGTATTATTTATAGTGCAACAATAATTGTAATTCTCATGCAAAGCTATACTAATTTTGAACCATAGTCTGCAAGTTGTTTGTTGCTCGATCGAAAACTACTGTTTTTTGTGTACAATGCATCTTGTGTATTATTTACATTGCAAAAAGACTTCTAATTCTCCTGGAAAGCTATATTAAATGAGAAACAACCTCCAAGTTGTTTCCTGCTCCCAGTTTTGATACTAAACTACTGTAATTCTCTTTGTGCAATGAGTTCCGTATTGTTACAGTATAACAAGAAATGTAATTCTCATGCAAAGTTTTAGTAATTTTGAACCCTGGCATCCGTATTTGTTTTCAATGCTTTTTCTGTATATTTTACGGTAATTCTCCTACAAAGCTACATCAAGAGGAAGGGTAGGGCTGCGCCGAGAGAGGAAGAACTCGTGTGTCTGGCAGCCCCAAAACCATCCACTATATACATGAGGAGGGGGAGGGAGGGCGCAGCCCTAGATTGGCCATCTGGCCGGTGGCCAGGGAGGGAGTGGGGAGGGCGCAGCCCTAGGTGGGCCTTAGGCCCATCTGGACCTAGGGTTTCCCCTCCTTTCCACCTTTCCTGCGCCTTGGGCTAGGGTGGAGGGCGCACCAGCCCACTCTGGGGCTGGTCCCTTCCACTCTTGACCCACGCAGCCATCTAGGGCTAGTGGCCCCACTTGGTGGACCCCCAGAACACTTCCGGTGGTCCCCGTACGCTACCGGTAATTCTTGAAACTCTTCCGATGACCAAAACCTCACTTCCTATATATCAATCTTTACCTCCAGACCATTCCGGAACTCCTCGTGACGTCCGGGATCTCATCCGGGACTCTGAAAAACCTTCGGTAACCACGTACACTATTTCCCTATAACCGTAGCGTCATCGAACCTTAAGTGTGTAGACCTACGGGTTCGGAAGACACGTAGACATGACTGAGACACCTCTCCGGTCAATAACCAACAGCGGGATCTGGAAACCATGTTGGCCCCCACATGCTCCACGATGATCTCATCGGATGAACCACGATGTCGGGGATTCAATCAATCCCATATACAATTCCCCTTGTCTACTGGTATGATACTTGCCCGAGATTCGATCGTCGATATCCCTATACCTTGTTCAATCTCGTTACCGACAAGTCTCTTTACTCGTTCCGTAACACATCATCCCGTGGCTAACTCCTTAGTCACATTGAACTCATTATGATGATGTCTTACCAAGTGGTCCAAGAAATACCTCTTCGTCACACGGAGTGACAAATCCCAGTCTCGATTCGTGCCAACCCAACAGACACTTTCGGAGATACCCGTAGTGTACCTTTATAGCCACCTAGTTACGTTGTGACGTTTGGCACACCCAAATTATTCCTACGGCATCCGGGAGTTGCACAATCTCGTGGTCTAAGGAAACAATACTTGACATTAGAAAAGCCTTAGCAGACGAACTACACGATCTTGTGCTATGCTTAGGATTGGGTCTTGTCCATCACATCATTCTCCTAATGATGTGATCCTGTTATCAATGACATCAAATGTCCATGGTCATGAAACCGTGACCATCTATTGATCAACGAGCTAGCCAACCAGAGGCTCACTAGGAACATGACGTGGTCTATGTATTCACACATGTATTATGGTTTCCGGTTAATACAATTATAGCATGAACAATAGATAGTTATCATGAACAAGGAAATACAATAATAACTATTTTATTATTGCCTCTAGGGAATATTTCCAACAGTCTCCCACTTGCACTAGAGTCAATAATCTAGTTACATTGTGATGAACCGAACACCCATAGAGTTCTGGTGTTGACCATGTTTCGCTCGTGAGAGAGGTTTAGTCAATGGATCTGCGACATTGAGATCCGTATACAAATATCTATATCTCCCTCCTGAATGTAATCACGGATGGAGTTGAAGTGGCGCCTGATGTGTCTTGTCTTCTTGTGAAACCTGGGCTCCTTGGCAAGGGCAATAGCTCTAGTGTTGTCACAGAATAGAGTCATCAGGCCCGACGCATTGGGAATTACTCCTAGGTCGGTGATGAACTCCTTCATCCAGACACCTTCCTTTGCTGCTTCCGAAGCAGCTATGTGTTGGAAATATGCCCTAGAGTCAATAATAAATTAGTTATTATCATATTTCCTTGTTCATGATAATCGTTTATTATCCATGCTATAATTGTATTAAATGGAAACACATTACATGTGTGGCTAAATGGACAACACTCTGTCCCTAGTATGCCTCTAGTGAACTAGCTCGTTGATCAAAGATGGTCAAGGTTTCCTAGCCATTGACATGTGATGTCATTTGATAACGGGATCACATCATTAGGAGAATGATGTGATGGACAAGACCCAAACTATAAACGTAGCTTATGATCGTGTCAGTTTATTGCTACTGTTTTCTGCATGTCAAGTATATGTTCCTATGACCATGAGATCATGCAACTCACTGACATTGGAAGAGTACCTTGCGTGTATCAAACGTCGCAACGTAATTGGGTGACTATAAAGGTGCTCTACAGGTATCTCCGAGGGTGTCTGTTGAGTTGGCATGGATCAAGACTGGGATTTGTTACTCCGTGTGACGGAGAGGTATCTCAGGGCCCACTCGGTAATACAACATCACAATAAAGCCTTGCAAGCAATGTGACTAAGTGTTAGTCATAGGATCTTGTATTACGGAACAAGTAAAGAGACTTGCAGGTAACGAGGTTGAACTAGGTATGGAGATACCGACGATCGAATCTCGGGCAAGTAACATAGCGAAGAACAAAGGGAACATCATACGGGATTAACTGAATCCTTGACATAGAGGTTCGACCGATAAAGATCTTCGTAGAATATGTAGGAACCAATGTGGACATCCAGTTCCCGCCATTGGTTATTGACCGTAGAGGTGTCTCGGTCATGTCTACATAGTTCTCGAGCCCGCAGGGTCTACACACTTAAGGTTTGGTGACGTTTCGGTAGTATAGAGTTATGTATGGTGGTGACCGAAGGTTATTCGGAGTCCCGGATGAGATCCCGAACGTCACAAGGAGCTCCGGAATGGTCTGGAGGTAAAGATTCATATATACGAAGTCCCATTGTGGTCGCCGGAAAAGTTTCGGGCTAATCGGTAATGTACCGGGAGTGCCGGTAGTGTACCGGGAGACCACCGGGAGGGGTATTTCGACCCAAGAGGCTTCATGGGCTGTGGGAGTGTAAATACCAGCCTTTTGTGGGCTGGTGGAAGTCCCACACAAGGCCCATGCGGCTAGGAGAAAAAGCCCATAGGGAAAAAGGTGGAAAAAGGCCAAAAAAAGGAGGAATCCTAGTCCTACTAGGATTGGAGGAGGAGTCCTCCTCTCCTCCCCACTTTGGTCGACCCAAGGGCTGGCTTTTTGGCAGCCAAGACTCCTCCTCCTCTCCTCCTATATATACTAGAGGATTTTGTAGGAGATATGCCCTAGAGGCAGTAATAACAGTTATTTTGTATCTCCAAAGTTTGTAATGAATGTTTATGTTCCATGCTATAACTGCAATGATTCTCGAGTCTACAAATTAAACGAGGCTTGGAGGGAAACTCATGTGCACGTGTGGTATAATAAACGGTGAATTGTATTCCTAGTCTTGCCTCTAAGACTGGCTCAAGTGTTGCATGATGGTCCTGTTTTCCTGATCATGGGCATGGCTATGCCGGCAATTTTGAGGACGCGATGTTGGTAGAACACTCGTGTTGAATCGATCCGAATTGATGTTATGCTATGAGATACATTCGTCACAAGTTAATGGTTAATAACACAGAGATGGTTAACGTTTGCATAATTCCTTAGACCATGAGAGTATCGAGTTTCTTCATGCTTGCTTCATGAACTTTGGGGTTTGTTAAACGTCATCGGTAAATGGGTGGCTATTACGGCGACTTACAGGTTCATGGAAAAGTATGTCAAGTAACTTGATAGCTCAAGATTGGGATTTGCTCCTCCGACGATGGAGAGATATCTTTGGGCCCTCTCGGTGTTACGGTATCCATCATCGTCTGGCCAAACACTTTGTGATTTGATCACGGGGATGCCGGAACACGGGAACGAGAAAAGAGAACAATACCGGCAACGAGGTAACTGGCATAGTGGACAAGTTGTTGATCCACGAGGATGCCTACATGTCTCACCTCGGGTAATTGTAAACATATCGCGAAGCAACAGGAATAGCTCACGGCAACTAGAGGTTCACTTGAATATTCATTCGTGTGGGTATAGGGGTCAATATGGGTCTCCACGGCTCCGATGTTGATCATTGATCGGAAGGGGTTCCAGGTCATGTCTATTCTTCACCGGACCTATATGGTCACACGCTTAAGGGTCATGTATCTGTTGAATACTAGACAGGGAGTCTCAGAGAAAATCACCAAAAAGTTTCGGACAACGGAAAAGTTCCGCAGACAGGTCACCGGAACAGTTTCGGTGAAACTAAAAAGTTGTTTCAGGGGATACCAAAAAGTCAAATTGGTTTCGGCACATGCCTGATAATTCTTGAAGGGTGCCAGAATCGTTCTGGAAACTTTCTGGAATTTTCCGGGATGAAAACCGGAAATGTTCCGGAGCTGCCGGAACCACTTCAGATGCTTTTCACAGATGAAAATCACTATTCCGGAATTGTTCCGGATCGCATTAAAAATTATTTAGTGGGGTACTAGAATTGTTCTAAGCCCACATAAATATTTTCAGTTCGAGCGGATGCTGAAAAATGTCGTTGTGAATAGTGAAAGTGCTTTTTGGACTACTTTATGGAAAGCCACCTTTTGGGGCTTTGCTCCAAAAGATCTTGGGGATGACATGGATGGATTGGAACCATTTTTGGGGCCCCACATGAGGGTGTGGCCGGCCACATGGTGGACTCCTTCATGGAGTCCCTCTTGTTCCTTGGTTTCACTTTTATGCCCTTGTGGAAGGACTTCATTCATGTGCATTTTGGGTTTTATTGTAAAACCACCCTACCCCTTGGTTTTCCTATAAATAGGAGGTGAGTGGGCTGCCATTTCTTCATCCTTATTCTATCATACACATGCTTTGCTTTGCAAGCTCTCTCTTTCCCTCCCACGAAAAGAGTCTTTCGTAGAGCCGAAAGGTTGTCTGGGTTCCGGCAGGAACTAGTTCTGGACGGCAAAGCCCTGCCGGATAGATGACACCGTATGTGTGCAACCCCATAGAGAGGTCGTAGTTTCGATCTTTTTCCCGAGGGGCTGTTCATGTGTCCTCCCGTAGGGCTGTCTGAGTCTTCGTTCGAGTTTCGAGGGTCCTCCCGAAGGGCTGTCCGCGACATCGTCCGGGGGACTGTACGACCGCCTCCCGAAGGGCTGTCCGACGAGGGAGTACATCCTCGCGGTTGGGAGGTTGTAAAATCCTAGCTACGGGGATCTGCACCAACGATCTCCACCGACTCTTCTTCCTCTGCGCTTCGAGTCGGTACGGATCAGATAAAACCTTGTATGCAGTCTCCATAGTGGTCCTGGGCGTGCTCGCTATACCGGAAATTTTTGTTTTCTGTCGCGTTCCCCAACAGTGGAATCAAGAGCCAGGCTATGAGTAGATGCATGTTATGATCTAGAATACATGAGATGTATGGGTATTGCATAGTATAATTTTGTAGTACATGAGATCTATTGCTGAAAATTATTTGTGCGGGTAGTAGATGAAATCTGTTACCCGATGTTCCTGTTGCTTCCCGTGAATTTGCATAGTCCATATGTTGACGGAATGGTGGAATCTTACAAAGTTCTGGCAATCTGCGATCCTTTCATGCTGCTCCTGAGTATGCTGATTGACAGATCAACGAAGTGCTAACAGTTCTTTGGGTTCCACCATAGTCAAAAGAAAGATGGATGTTTCGCAGACGAAAGGGCAATGCAGATATGATCTGCACGGGGGTCACACGTATGACGAAGTTTAGTATGGGGCTCGAGATTTTATCATCTCGTGTTTCATACACCCTGGAAAGTTAATCTAGCAACTTGAATTATCATACTTGATGATAAACGTTGGTAGCTGCAGTTTGAGTCAAAACCTTAGAAGCCACGTAAAATAAAATTTTGTATAAACCAATTAGAGGCGTCTAACTTGGTTTTGCAGGATGGTTTGCATGTGATGTGGTATAGCAATGCTCATACTCAATTTGATTATGTATGAGATGGCTATATGATGTAATTAACATGACCTGCGTGTCATGCTTCGGCATGATGGCTGGAGCCATATGATTGCACTTTAATGACCTGCGTGTCAACCTTAGGTAATGCACTTATTCTATTAGCTATAAAGATAGCAATATTATCTGGTGCATCGACAAGGTGGTGGCAATCTTCGCAGAGGTGAACACCGACACGAATGCCGAAGACGAAGAAATACTTGACTTCTCCGTCAGAAGGGGCGATACCATATCATGCTCTTATGAATTGCTTGAGATGTTTATCCCTCTTGATGCACCCTTCTTAATTGCGCGGTAGTCGCTTTTTATTAGGGTGATCTCTCACTTAGAATATCAAGTAGTTAGTGTTCTCCCAAGTGTAGCACCGTCACGGCACCTATCTCTTTAGGGTATCACATGGTTACATGGGTACGAACGATTAGAGAAGTGTGAGGCGGGTGAGTTGAGACCTCGCAGCGAGATCACTTGGTTGTCTTGACGTTCAGGCATGAAAGTCATGAGCTCGGAACACACGCATCGAAAGATGAACAAGAGTCACATAGAGATGTGATTGGCAAGTTGGCCTACCAATTGAAATTCTCGTCACTTGAGATGGTTACATCCTTGACGCTAAATTGAAAGTTGGGTCTTGCATCACTCACAATCAATTATGAGAGATGTTGATTTGAGTGGGAGTGCACCTTGGAATAAAATTATTTATTCACTAGTGCCTAAAATCATTATGAACAAAGTCTAAATGAACTTGTGTTTTCCGTTGTAGATCAAATGGCTCGCAACACCGCATTCAACTTAGGCCCTATGTTAGAGAAAGAGAAGTTAGCTGCGAATGGAAACAACTATGCGGACTGGTTCCGTACCCTGAGGATTGTCCTCCGGGGTGCTAAGAAAGTGTATGTGCTTGACGGACCTCTTCCCCCTAAACCGGCGGCAACAGCCGCGGCAGACATACAAAATGTCTGGGCCACTAAGGATGATGATTACAACTTAGTATAGTGCCTCATGCTATCTTGCATGAGTTCAGAGCTTCAAAAACTTTTTGAATTCCATAACTCCTTTGATATGATCAAGGATCTGGATGCTCTTTACAAGTTTAATGCACGGTCTGAACGTTTTGACATCATGAAAATGATGGCGGAGACCAAGATGGCTGAGGGCAGTTCAGTTGGTGAGCACGTAGTCAATATGATTGGCTACGCTGAAAGGCTTAAAATCCTGGAATTCCCACTTCCAGAAGAGCATGTTATGGACTTGTTGCTAGGTTCACTCCCCCCGTCTTATGGCGATTTTATCATGAACTACAACATGAATGGGATGGACAAAACAGCAAATGAGGTGCTTGCCATGCTAAAAACTGCTGAAGGAGGACTGCAGAAAAATCTCAAGCAAGTGTTGCTTGTGAATAAAACTGCCAGTTTCAAAAAGAAAGGCAAGCCAAAGAAGGGCAAGGGCGCCGGTAAGACCGGCTTCCAACGCAAATCTAAGGGTGGAGCCAAGAATGAAACTGAGTGCTTCTACTGCAAGCGCACAGGACACTGGAAGAGAAACTACAAGAAGTATCTCGAATATAAGAAGTCCGGAAAAACCGGAAAAGGTATAATTTTTATACAAGTTAATGTCATTGACGTTTTGCTTGCTAGCGAAAATTCTAAGTCTTGGGTATTTGATACCGGATCGGTTGCTCACATTTGCAACTCGATACAGGGGCTTCAGAAGGTGCGCAAGCTGGCAAAGAATGAAGTCGTCATGCGTGTCGGGAACGGCGCTGGGATCGCTGCTCAAGCCGTCGGCATTATGCCTCTACGTCTCCATTCAGGATTTATTTTGGAACTTAGTAACTGTTATTTTGTTCCGTTATTGTGTAGAAACATTATCTCTGGATCATGTTTAGTACACGATGGGTACTCCTACAAATCTGAGAACAATGGTTGTTCACTTTATTGTAAGGATATGTTTTATGGATTTGCACCCATTGTTGGGGGCCTTTTCATACTAAATCTTGATTGTGGAAATGATGTCTTTAACGTGAATGCTAAACGCCTTAAGAAGGCTGATACCACCACCACTTACTTATGGCACTGTCGGCTTGGCCACATCAGAAAGAAACGCATGCAAAGACTCCATAAAGATGGAGTTTTACCGTCCCTTGATTTTGAATCATTTGACACATGTGAAGCTTGCTTGATGGGAAAAATGACCAAGACGCCATTCACGGGTCATCTTGAATGGGCGGGTGAATTATTGGAAATAATACATAGTGATGTATGTGGTCCAATGAACACGGCCGCATGGGGTGGGTATTTTTACTTCGTGACTTTTACTGATAATTTAAGTCGGTATGGCTATATCTACTTGATGAAGCATAAGTCGGAAACCTTTGAAAAGTTCAAAGATTTTCAAAATGAGGTAGAAAATCATCATGACAAAAGATTAAGTTTCTGCGGTCTGATCGTGGAGGCGAATATCTTAGTCATGAGTTTGGCCAACATCTGAGTGACCGTGGAATCGTTTCACAGCTTACGCCTCCCGGAACTCCATAGAGAAACGGAGTGTCGGAACGACGTAACCGAACCCTGTTAGACATGGTAAGGTCGATGATGTCTCTTACAGATCTACCGATATCCTTTTGGGGTCACGCACTACTCACTGCCGCTTATACATTAAACAGAGCACCGTCTAAGTCTGTTGAGACGACACCACATGAGATGTGGTGTGGGAAGATACCTAGTGTGTTGCATCTCAAGGTTTGGGGTTGTGAGGCATACGTAAAACGTTTACAGCCAACCAAACTAGAACCTAGATTAGACAAATGTTACTTTGTAGGTTATCCAAATAACACCATTGGATATTCCTTCTACCACCAGTCCGAAGGCAAAATGTTTGTCGCAAAGGTTGCACACTTTCTCGAGAAAGAATTTCTCGCTAAAGAATTGAGTGGGAGGACAGTACAACTTAATGAGATTAGTGAATCTTTGGCAACCATTGATATGGCTAAGGAACCGAAAGTAATTTCGCAAATTATCCCTACAACTGAGCCAGAAGTTGTCGCATGTGATGCGGAAATTTCAGACAATGTTGTTACTGAACCGCGCAGATCAGGTAGGGCTATCCAGCCACCTGAGTGGTTTCATAACGAAATCTTCATTCTTGAAGATGATGAACCTGCGCACTACAAGGAAGCGATGGCGGGGCCTAGCTCAAGGGAATGGCACAAGGCCATGAGATCCGAAATGGAATCCATGTACGAAAACCAAGTTTGGAACTTGGAAGAACTTCCAGATGGCGTAAAACCCATTGGTTGTAAATGGATTTTCAAAAGAAAGACGGACGCGGATGATAACATTACTATCCACAAAGCTAGGCTTGTCGCGAAAGGGTTCACGCAAGTTCCAGGAGTGGACTATGACGAGACTTTCTCGCCCGTAGCTATGCTTAGGTCTGTTCGGATATTACTAGCAATTGCTGCTTATTTCGATTATGAAATTTGGCAGATGGATGTCAAAACGGCTTTCCTAAATGGAAACCTTGAACAGGATGTATACATGATACAACCAGAAGGTTTTGTTGATCCTAAGAATGCTAGAAAGGTATGTAAGCTTCAGAAAGCCATTTATGGTCTGAAGCAAGCATCAAGGAGCTGGAACATTCGTTTTGATGAAGTGGTCAAAGAGTTTGGCTTCATCAGGAACGATGAAGAATCTTGTGTTTACAAGAAGTTTAGTGGGAGCGCAAAAGCATTTCTAATCTTGTATGTGGATGACATATTGTTGATTGGAAATGATGTGAATTTTCTTAGCGAAATAAAAGACTCATTGAAAAGGAGTTTTTCAATGAAAGACTTAGGTGAAGCGGCATATGTATTGGGCATCAGGATCTATAGAGATAGATCAAGACGCCTAATAGCGCTTAGCCAAAGCACGTACATTAACAAGGTGTTAAAAAGGTTTAACATGGAGAACTCCAAGAAAGGCCTACTCCCCATGTCACCTGGCACAGTGCTTTGCAAGAATCAGAGTCCTTGGACCCTCGATGAGCGAGTACAAATGAATGATATTCCATATGCTTCGGCAGTTGGTTCTATTATGTATGCCATGCTATGTACAAGACTGGATGTTTCCTATGCGCTAAGTGTTAGCAGCCGGTACCAAGGTGATCCAGGATTGGAACATTGGGCCGCAGTCAAGGGTATTCTTAAGTACCTCAGAAGGACCAATGATTTACTCCTTGTGTACGGAGGTGATGAAGAGCTCATTGTAAGTTGTTACACTGATGCAGGCTTCATGACTAACCCAGATGACTTCAAATCTCAATTTGGCTATGTTTTCATATTGAACGGCGGCGCAGTTCATTGGAAAAGTTCCAAACAAAAGACTGTGGCGGATTCTACGACGGAGGCGGAATATGTTGCTGCTTCTGAAGCCTCCAAGCAAGATATCGGTATCAAGCAATTTCTTGAAGACCTTGGTGTGGTTCCAAGTGCTCTGGACCCGGTGGAGATCTATTGTGATAATAGTGGCGGCGTGGCTCAGGCAAGGGAGCCATGTTCGCACCATAAGACAATGCATATTCAACGCAAATATAAACTCATTCGACATCATGTCGAAGAAGGTTTAGTGAAAGTACGCAAAGTTCACACGGATCTGAATGTGTCAGACCCGATGACAAAGCCTCTACCACGAGCAAAGCATGAGCAACACCGGATAGCCATTGGTGTTAGGGAAGCCATGTAACTGGATTATGACTCTAGTGCAAGTGGGAGTCTATAGGAGATATTCCCTAGAGGCAGTAATAACAGTTATTTTGTATCTCCAAAGTTTGTAATGAATATTTATGTTCCATGCTATAACTGCAATGATTCTCGAGTCTACAAATTAAACGAGGCTTGGAGGGAAACTCATGTGCACGTGTGGTATAATAAACGGTGAATTGTATTCCTAGTCTTGCCTCTAAGACTGGCTCAAGTGTTGCATGATGGTCCTATTTTCCTGATCATGGGCATGGCTATGCCGGCAATTTTGAGTACGCGATGTTGGTAGAACACTCGTGTTGAATCGATCCGAATTGATGTTATGCTATGAGATACATTCATCACAAGTTAATGGTTAATAACACAGAGATGGTTAACGTTTGCATAATTCCTTAGACCATGAAAGTATCGAGTTTCTTCATGCTTGCTTCATGAACTTTGGGGTTTGTTAAACGTCATCCGTAAATGGGTGGCTATTACGGCGGCTTACAGGTTCATGGAAAAGTATGTCAAGTAACTTGATAGCTCAAGATTGGGATTTGCTCCTCCGACGATGGAGAGATATCTCTGGGACCTCTCGGTGTTACGGTATCCATCATCGTCTGGCCAGACACTTTGTGATTTGATCACGGGGATGCCGGAACACGGGAACGAGAAAAGAGAACAATACCGGCAACGAGGTAACTGGCATAGTGGACAAGTTGTTGATCCACGAGGATGCCTACATGTCTCACCTTGGGTAAGTGTAAACATATCGCGAAGCAATAGGTCACGGCAACTAGAGGTTCACTCGAATATTCATTCGTGTGGGTATAGGGGTCAATATGGGTGTCCACGGCTCCGATGTTGATCATTGATCGGAAGGGGTTCCAAGTCATGTCTATGCTTCACCGAACCTATAGGGTCACACGCTTAAGGGTCATGTATCTGTTGAATACTAGACAGGGAGTCTGAGAGAAAATCACTAAAAAGTTTCGGACATCGGAAAAGTTTCGGACAACGGAAAAGTTCCGCAGACAGGTCACCGGAACAGTTTTGGTGAAACTGAAAAGTTATTTCAGGGGATACCAAAAAGTCAAATTGGTTTCGGCACATGCCTGATAATTCTTGAAGGGTGCCTGAATCGTTCTGGAAACTTTCTGGAATTTTCCGGGATGAAAACCGGAAATGTTCCGGAGCTGCCGGAACCACTTCAGATGCTTTTCGCAGATGAAAATCACTATTCCGGAATTGTTCTGGATCGCATTAAAAATTATTTTAGTGGGGTACTAGAATTGTTCTAAGCCCACATAAATATTTTCAGTTCAAGCGGACGCTGAAAAATGTCGCCGTGAATAGTGAAAGTGCTTTTTGGACTACTTTATGGAAAGCCACCTTTTGGGGCTTTGCTCCAAAAGATCTTGGGGATGACATGGATGGACTGGAGCCATTTTTGGGGCCCCACATGAGGGTGTGGCCGGCCACATGGTGGACTCCTTCATGGAGTCCCTCTTGTTCCTTGGTTTCACTTTTATGCCCTTGTGGAAGGACTTCATTCATGTGCATTTTGGGTTTTATTGTAAAACCACCCTACCCCTTGGTTTTCCTATAAATAGGAGGTGAGTGGGATGCCATTTCTTCATCCTTATGCTCTCATACACATGCTTTGCTTTGCAAGCTCTCTCTCTCCCTCCCATGAAAAGAGTCTTTCGTAGAGCCGAAAGCCTGTCTGGGTTCCGGCAGGAACTAGTTCTGGACGGCGAAGCCCTGTCGGATAGATGACATCGTATGTGTGCAACCCCGTAGAGAGATCGTAGTTTCGATCTTTTGCTCGAGGGGATGTTCGTGTGTCCTCCCGTAGGGCTGTCCGAGTCTTCGTTCGAGTTTCGAGGGTCCTCCCGAAGGGCTGTCCGCGACATCGTCCGGGGGACTGTCCGACCGCCTCCCGAAGGGCTGTCCGACGAGGGAGTACATCCTCGTGGTTGGGAGGTTGTAAAATCCTAGCTGCGGGGATCTGCACCAACGATCTCCACCGACTCTTCTTCCGCTGCGCTTCGAGTCGGTACGGACCAGATAAAACCTTGTATGCAGTCTCCATAGTGGTCCTGGGCGTGCTCGCTATACCGGAAATTTTTGTTTTCTGTCACGTTCCCCAACAGATTTTAGGGTTTTGGCACAGAATTTTCAGCCACGTGCTACCGGTTCCTCTAGTGCATAGTTTCTCCTCTAGATCGGTTTTCTGCAGTGCTTAGGCGAAGCCCTGCCGGAATTGCTCCACCACCATCGCCGGAGCGCCGTCACGCTGCCGGTTAACTCTTCTTCCTCTCCACTTCCTCTTGCTAGATCAAGACGGTGGAGATCGTCATCAAGTTGCACATGTGTTGAACGCGGAGGTGTCGTCCGTTCGGCGCTAGATCGGAAGGACCGTGATCAAGATCGCGAGACGGTTCGTGACGAGTTCGCGGGACGGATCGTGATGAGTTCGCGGGACGGATCATGATCAAGATCACGAAACGGATAGTGATGAGTTTGCGGGACGGATCGTGATGAGTTCACGGGATGGATCATGATGAGATCGCGGGACGCTCGGCGATTTGGATCTCGAAGACGTTCGACTACACCAACCGCGTTTCTTAACGCTTCCCGCTTAACAATCTACAAGGGTATGTAGATCCAATCTCCCTCTCGTAGATGCTCATCACAATGGATAGATCTTGCGTGTGCGTAGGAAATTTTTTGTTTCCCATGCAACATTCCCCAACACTATGTACTCCGCTTCACATGTAGATGCCGCCATGACGCCTTGCTTGCTTCTGCACCAGCTGACTGCCCCTCCGTTCAAAATGTACACATATCCGGTTTGTGACTTGGAGTCCTCCGGATCTTTGTCGAAGCCAGCATCGACGTAACCCTTTACGACGAGCTCTTCGGCACCTCCATACACGAGAAACATGTCCTTGGTCCTTTTTAGGTACTTCAGGACATTCTTGACCGCCGTCCAGTGTTCCGCTTCGGGATCACTTTGGTACCTCCCTACCATACTTATGGCAAGGTTCACATCAGGTCTGGTACATAGCTTGGCATACATAATAGAGCCTATGGCTGAAGCATAGGGGATGACATTCATCTCTTCTCTATCTTTTGCCGTGGTCGGGCATTGAGTTGTACTCAATCTCACACCCTGTAACACAGGCAATAACCCCTTCTTGGACTGATCCATATTGAACTTCTTCGATATCATGTCAAGGTATGTGCTTTGTGAAAGACCAATGAGGCATCTCGATCTATCTTTATAGATCTTGATGCATAATATGCAAGCAGCTTATCCAAGGTCCTTCATTGAAAAACACTTATTCAAGTAGGCCTTTACACTTTCCAAGAGTTCTATATGATTTTCCATCAACACTATGTCATCCACATATAATATGAGGAATGCTACAAAGGTCACTCACTTTCTTGTAAATACAGGGTTCTCCATAAACCTGTAGAAACCCAAACGCTTTAATCACCTCATTAAAGCGAATGTTCCAACTCCGAGATGCTTGCACCAACCCATAGACAGAGCGCTGGAGCTTGCATACCTTGTTATCATCTTTAGGATCGAAGAAACCTTCCGGCTGCATCATATACAGTTCTTCCTTAAGGAAGCCATTAAGGAATGCCGTTTTG
The DNA here is from genome assembly GCA_022496015.1 of Hordeum marinum. Classification (NCBI taxonomy): domain Eukaryota; kingdom Viridiplantae; phylum Streptophyta; class Magnoliopsida; order Poales; family Poaceae; genus Hordeum; species Hordeum marinum. The sequence goes on from CM039673.1 coordinate 585,858,335, forward strand.
ACGTCCATTTGCCAGATCTCATAATCATAAAATGCGGCAATTGCTAACATGATTCGGACGGACTTCAGCATCGCTACGGGTATGAAAGTCTCATCGTAGTCAACTTCTTGAACTTGTCGATAACCCTTAGCGACAAGCCGAGCCTTATAGATGGTCACATTACCATCCGCGTCAGTCTTCTTCTTAAAGATCCATTTATTTTCAATGGCTCGCTTATCATTAGGCAAGTTCATCAAAGTCCATACTTTGTTCTCATACATGGATCCTATCTCGGATTTCATGGCTTCAAGCCATTTGTTGGAATCCGGGCCCGCCATCGCTTCTTCATAGTTCAAAGGTTCACCGTTGTCTAACAACATGATCTCCAAGACAAGGTTGTCGTACCACTCTCGTGCGGAACATGTCCTAGTGGACCTTTGAATAGCAACTTGATCTGAAGTTTCATGATCATCATCATTAACTTCCTCTCTAGCCGGTGTAGGATCTACGGAAACAACTTCTCGTGCTGCACTACTCTCCGATTCGAGTGGAGGTACGATTACCTCATCAAGTTCTATTTTCCTCCCACTTACTTCTTTCGAGAGAAACTCTTTCTCGAGAAAGGGTCCATTCTTGGCAACAAAGACTTTGCCTTCGGATCTGAGGTAGAAAGTATACCCAATAGTTTCTTTGGGGTATCCTATGAAGACACACTTTTCCGCTTTGGGTTCGAGCTTCTCAGGTTGAAGTTTCTTCACATAAGCATCGCATCCCCAAACTTTTAGAAACGACAACTTAGGTTTCTTTTCAAACCATAATTCATACGGTGTCATCTCAACGGATTTTGACGGTGCCCTCTTTAAAGTGAATGTGGCAGTCTCTAATGCAAATCCCCAAAATGATAGCGGTAAGTCAGTAAGAGACATCATAGATCGCACCATATCCAATAGAGTGCAATTACGACATTCAGACATACCATTTCGCTGAGGTGTGCCAGGCAGCGTGAGTTGTGAAACAATTCCACATTTCCTTAGGTGTGTGCCAAACTCGTGACTTAAATATTCTCCACCACGATCAGATCATAGACACTTTATTTTCCTATCGCGTTTATTCTCTACCTCACTCTAACATTCCTTGAACCTTTCAGAGGACTCAGACTTGTGTGTCATTAAGTAGACATACCCATATCTGCTCAAGTCATCAGTGATGGTGAGAACATAACGGTAGCCACCGCGAGCCTCAACACTTATTGGAGCGCATACATCGGTATGTCTTATCTCCAACAAGTTAGTTGCTCGCTCCATTGTTCAGGACAACGGAGTCTTGGTTATCTTGCCCATGAGGCATGGTTCGCATGTGTCAAATGATTCAAAATCAAGAGACTCCAAAAGTCCATCATCATGGAGTTTCTTCATGTGTTTGACACCAATATGACCAAGGCGGCAGTGCCAGATGTAAGTGGGACTATCGTTATCAATCTTACATATTTTGGTACTCACACTATGGACATGTGTAACATCACGTTCGATATTCATCAAAAATAAACCATTGACCAGCGGGGCATGACCATAAAGCATTTCTCTCATATAAATAGAACAAACATTATTCTCAGATTTAAATGAGTAGCCATCTCGCATCAAACGAGATCCAGATACAATGTTCATGCTCAAAGCTGGTACTAAATAATAATTATTAAGGTTTAAAACTAATCCCGAAGGTAGATGTAGAGGTAGCGTGCCGACGACGATCACATCGACCTTGGAACCATTCCCGACGCGCATTGTCACCTCATCCTTTGCTAGTCTCCGCTTATTCCGTAGCTCCTGCTTGGAGTTACAAATGTGAGCAACTACACCGGTATCAAATACCCAGGAGCTACTACGAGTACTGGTAAGGTACACATCAATAACAAGTATATGACATATACCTTTAACGTTGTCGGCCTTCTTATTCGCGAAGTACTTGGGGCAGTTCTGTTTCCAATGACCGGTACCCTTGCAATAAAAGCACTCAGTCTCAGGCTTGGGTCCATTCTTGTTCTTCTTCTCGGCAACTTGCTTACCGGGCGCGGCAACAGCTTTGCTGTCCTTCTTGAAGTTCTTCTTACCCTTGCCTTTCTTGAAACTAGTGGTCTTATTCACCATCAACACTTGATGCTCCTTTTTGATCTCGACCTCCGCTGATTTCGGCATCGAGTACAACTCAGGAATGGACTTCTCCATACCCTGCATGTTGTAGTTCATCACAAAGCTCTTGTAGCTAGGTGGAAGCGACTGGAGGATTCTGTCAATGACCGAGTCATTCGAGAGATTAACTCCCAACTGAGTCAAGCGGTTGTGCAACCCAGACATTTTGAGTATGTGCTCACTGACAGAACTATTCTCCTCCATCTTACAGCTGACTCTCGACCCGGGCATGAGCTTGGAAAACCAGTTTCAGCTCTTGGAACATCTCATATGCTCCGTGTTGCTCAAAACACTTTTGGAGCCCTGGTTCCAAATTGTAAAGCATGCCGCACTGAACTAGGGAGTAAGCATCACAACATGACTGCCAAGCGTTCGTAACGTCTTGGTCCGCTGGGAAAATGAGTGGGTTACCTAGCGGTGCATCAAGAACATACAATCTCTTGGAAGCTATGAGGATAATCCTCAAGCTACGGACCTAGTCCGCATAGTTGCTTCCATCATCTTTTAGCTTGGTTTTCTCCAGGAATGCGTTGAAGTTGAGGGTGACATTCGCGTTGGCCATTGGATCTACAATATAGATTGTAAAGACAATTTTAGACTAAGTTCATGATAATTAAGTTCACATAATCAAATTATTTAATGAACTTCCACTTAGATAGACATCTCTCTAGTCATCCAAGTGACACATGATCCACGTCGACTAGCCCGTGTCCGATCATCACGTGAGACGGACTAGTCATCCATGGTGAAAATCTCCATGTTGATTGTATCTTCTATACGACTCATGTTTGACCTTACGGTCTTCCGTGTTCCGAGGCCATGTCTGTACATGCCAGGCTCGTCAAGTCAACCTAAGTGTATCGCGTGTGTAAATCTGGCTTATGTTGGAATTATGCCCTAGAGGCAATAAATAAAGTGTTTATTATTATATTTCCATGTTCATGATAATTTTTATTATCCGTGCTATAATTGTATTGATTGGAAACACACTACATGTGTGGATAAGTAGACAACACTTTGTCCCTAGTATGCCTCTAGTAGACTAGCTCGTTGATCAAAGATGGTCAAGGTTTCCTAGCCATTGACATAAGATGTCATTTGATAACGGGATCACATCATTAGGAGAATGATGGGATGGACAAGACCCAAACTATAAATGTAGCATATGATCGTGTCAGTTTATTGCTATAGTTTTCCTCATGTCAAGTATATGTTCCTATGACCATGAGATCATGCAACTCATGGACACCGGAGGAGTGCCTTGTGTGTATCAAACGTCGCAACGTAACTAGGTGACTATAAAGGTACTCTACAGGTATCTCCGAGGGTGTCTGTTGAGTTGGCATGGATCAAGACTGGGATTTGTTACTCCTTGTGACCGAGAGGTATCTCAGGGCCCACTTGGTAATACAACATCACAACAAGCCTTGCAAGCAATGTGACTGAGTGTTAGTCACAGGATCTTGTATTACGGAACGAGTAAAGAGATTTTTCGGTAACGAGGTTGAACTAGGTATGGAGATACCGACGATCGAATCTCATGCAAGTAACATACCAAAGAACAAAGAGAACATCATACGGGATTAATTGAATCCTTGACATAGAGGTTCGACCGATAAGGATCTTCATAGAATATATAGGAACCAATATGGGCATCCAGGTCCCGCTATTGGTTATTGACCATAGGGGTGTCTCGATCATGTCTACATAGTTCTCGAACCCGCAGGGTCTGCACACTTAAGGTTTGATGACGTTTCGGTAGTATAGAGTTATACATGGTGGTGACCGAAGGTTGTTCGGAGTCCCGGATGAGACCCCGGACGTCACAAGGAGCTCCTAAATGGTCCGAAGGTAAAGATTGATATGTAGGAAGTCCTGATTTGGTCCCCGGAAAAGTTTCGGGCTCATCGGTAGTGTACCGGGAGTGCTGGTAGTGTACTGGGGGACCATCTGGAGGGGTATTTCGACCCAAGAGGCTACATGGGCTGTGGGAGGATGAATACCAGCCCTTAGTGGGCTGGTGGAAGTCCCACACAAGGCCCATGCAGCTGGGAAGAAAATCCCAAAGAGAAAAAGGTGGAAAAAGGCAAAAAAGGAAGGAGTCCTAGTCCTAGTCCTAGTCCTCTCCTATCCACTTCGGCCGAAGCCTCCTAGGGATGGCACTTGTCCAAGCCTCCTCCTCTCTTCCTCTTATATATACTAGAGGTTTTAGGGTTTTTGCACTAGATTTTCAGCCACGTGCTACCCTCTCCTCTACTGCTTAGTTTCTCCTCTATATCGGTTTTCTGCAATGCTTAGGCGAAGCCCTGTCGGAATAGCTCCACCACCATCGCCGCAACGCCGTCGTGCTGCCGGAGAACTCCTCCACCTCTCCGCACCATCTTGCTGGATCAAGCAGGCGGAGATCGTCATCAAGCCGTACGTGTCCTGAACGCGGAGGTGCCATCTGTTCGGTGCTAGATCGGGACGCATCGTGATTGGATCGTGGGACGCTCAGCGATTTGAATCGCGAAGACGTTCGACTACATCAACCGCGTTTCTTAACGCTTCCCGCTTAGCGATCTACAAGGGTACGTAGATCTACTCTCCCTCTCGTAGATGCTCATCACCATGGATAGATCTTGTGTGTGCATAGGAATTTTTTTGTTTCCCATGCAACATTCCCAACAGTGGCATCATGAGCTAGGTCTATGTGTAGATGAGATCTCGAGTAGAACACAAAGAGTTTGTGGGCATTGATGCTTAGATTGCTTCCTCCCTTGGTCGTGTTTTGGTTCAGCGGTATTGTGCGATGAAGCGGCCCGGACCAACCTTACTCGTACGCTTACGAGAGACCGGTTCCATTGACTGACGTGTAACCTCCTTGCACAAAGATGGCTAGTGGGTGCCTGTTCCTCCTACTTTAGTTGGATCGGATTCGACAAAGGCGGTCCTTGATAAGGTTGAAAAGCAACTTATGTATCACCGTTGTAGTTTATGCGTAGGTGAGAATTGTTCTTGCTAGATACCCGTAGCAGCCACGTAAAACATGCAACAACAATTAGAGAACGTCTAACTTGTTTTTGCAGGGTATGTTGTGATGTGATATGGACAATTACGTGATGAGATATATGTCATGTAGTAGAAGCATGGTGGGCGCAACAACCCCAATGGCGACACGTTGATGGAGATCAAGATGATCTAGATCATGGTGTTGTGCCGGTGACGATGGAGATCATGTCGGTGCTTTCAAGATGGAGATCAAAAGCACAAGTTCTTGGCCATATCATGTCACTTATGATTTGCATGTGATGTTAATCTTTTTATGCACCTTGTTTTGCTTACAACGACGGTAGCATTATAAGGTGATCCCTCACTTAAATTTCAAGATAAATTGTGTTCTCCCCGAGTATGCACCGTTGCGAAAGTTCGTCGTGTCGAGACACCACGTGATGATCGGGTGTGATAGACTCTACGTTCGCATACAACGGGTGCAAGCCAGTTTTGCACATGCAGAACACTCGGGTTAAACTTGATAAGCCTAGCATGTACAGACATGGCCTCGGAACACAAGAGACCGAATGGTCGAACATGAGTCATATAGTAGATATGATCAACATGATGATGTTCGCCATTGAAACCACCTCAACTCACATGATGATCAGACTTGAGTTGGTGAATTTGGATCATGTGACACTCAGATGACCTGAGGGATGTCAATTTGAGTGGGAGCTTTAGTAATTTGATTAACTAAACTCATTATCTTGAACAATAGTCTAAGTAACCTTTGCATATTTATGTTGTAGATCAATGGCTCGCGCAGTAGCACCCCTGAATTTTAATGTGTTCCTAGAAAAACCTAAGTTGAAAGATGATGGAAGTAAATTTGTTGACTGGGCCCGTAATCTGAGGATTATCCTCACGGCTTCCCAGAAATCATATGTCCTTGAGGCACCGCTTGGTGACCAACAAGAAGACATGTCATCCGAAGACGTTAAGAACGCTTGGGAGGCACGTTCTGGAGATTACTAAGTAGTTTAGTGTGCAATATTGTATGGCTTAGAACCGGGACTACAAAGACGTTTTGAACGTCATGGAGCATATGAGATGTTCCAGGAGTTGAAGTTTATCTTTCAGAAGAATGCCCGGATCGAGAGGTATGAGACCTCCAATAAGTTCTATGCTTGCAAAATGGAGGAGAACGGGTCTATCAGTGAACATATACTCAGAATGTCTGGGTATTCGACTCGTCTGGAAGAGTTGGGAATTGCCCTTCCGCCAGAGGCGATCACTCACAGAGTTCTTCAATCACTGCCACCTAGTTACAAGAGATTTGTTATGAACTATAACATGCACGGGATGAACAAGTCAATCGCCGAGCTGTTTGCGATGCTAAAAGTCGCTGAGTCTGAAATCCAGAAAGAACATCAAGTGTTGATGGTCAATAAAACCACTAGTTTCAAGAAGAATGGCAAGGGCAAGGGCAAGAAGGGTAAAACCAACAAGGATGGCAAAGCAGTTGCTACTCCTATAAAGAAGCCCAAGGCTGACCCATGCCAGAAACTAAGTGCTTTCATTGCAAGGTAACTGGTCACTGGAAGCGGAACTACCCCAAGTGCCAGGCTGACAAGAAGGCGGCCAACGACAAACAAGGTATATATGATATACATGTTATTAATGTGTACCTTACTATCTCTCGTTGTAGTGCCTGGGTATTCAATACCGGTTCGGTTGCTCACATTTGCAACTCAAAACAGGAACTACGGAATAGACGAAGGCTAGCGAAGGACGAAGTGACGATGCGCGTGGGAAATGGTTCCAAGGTTCATGTGATCGCCGTCGGCACGCTCTCTCTTCGATTACCATCGGGATTAGTGATGAACCTGAATAATTGTTATTTAGTGCCTGCGTTAAGCATGAACATTATATCTGGATCTTGTTTATTGCGAGACGGTTACTCATTTAAATCGGAGAATAATGGTTGTTCAATTTATATGAGTAATATCTTTTATGGTCATGCACCCAATGTGAGGGATTTATTCATATTGAATCTTGATAGTGATGATACACATGTTCATAACATTAATGCCAAAAGATGAAGAGTTGATAAGATAGTACCACTTTCTTGTGGCACTGCTGTTTAGGTCATATTGGTGTAAAAAGCATAAGGAAGCTCCATGCTAATGGAATTTTGGAGTCACTTGATTTTGAATCACTTGACACATGTGAACCATGCATCATGGGCAAGATGACTAAAACGCCGTTCTCTGGAACAATGGAACGGGCAAGTGACTTATTGGAAATCATACATACTGATGTGTGCGGTCCAATGAATGTTACAGTGCGCGGTGGATATCGTTATTTTCTCACCTTCAGTGATGACTTAAGTAGATATGGGTAATGAAACACAAGTCTGAAACGTTTGAAAAGTTCAAGCAATTTCAGAGTGAAGTTGAGAATCATCGTGACAACAAGATTAAATTCCTGTGATTTGATTGAGGAGGTGAATATTTGAGTTATGAGTTTGGTAGTCACTTAAGACAGTGTCGAATTGATTCACAGTTGACACCGCATGGAACACCACAGCGTAATGGTGTGTCCGAACGTCGTAATCGAACCTTATTAGATATGGTGCGTTCTATGATGTCTCTTGCTGATTTGCCACTATCGTGTTCGGGTTATGCATTAGAGACGGTTGCATTCACTTTAAATAGGGCACCATCGAAATCCGTTGAGACAACACCATATGAACTATGGTTTGGCAAGAGGCCAAAGTTGTCATTTCTTAAAGTTTGGGGATGTGGTGCTTATGTCAAAAAGCTTCAGCCTCAAAAGCCGGAACCCAAAGCGAAGAAATGCATCTTCATAGGATACCCGAAAGAGACAGTCAGGTATACCTTCTATCTTAGATCCGAAGGCAAAGTGTTTGTCGCTAAGAATGGAACATTTCTTGAGAAAGAGTTTCTCTCAAAAGAATTGAGTGAGAGGAAAATAGAGCTTGATGAGGTTATTGAACCTTTACTTCAACCAGAGAGTAGCACAGCACAAAAAGATGTTTCTGTGGAGCCTACGACAGTTGAAGAGGAAGTTAATGATGATGATCATGAAGCTTCGGATCAAGTTACTATTGAACCTCGTAGGTTGACAAGGGCACGTACTGCTCCTGAGTGGTATGGCAACCCTGTCTTGGAGGTCATGTTGTTGGACAACAATGAACCTACGAGCTATGGAGGAGCGATGATGGGCCCGGATTCCGAGAAATGGTTAGAGGCCATGAAATCCGAGATGGGATCCATGTATGAAAACAAAGTATGGACTTTGGAAGTATTACCTGAAGGGCGAAAGGCCAATCAGAACAAATGGATCTTTAAGAAGAAGACAGACGGGGACGGTAATGTCACCGTCTATAAAGCTCGACTTGTGGCAAATGGTTTTTCACAACTTCAAGGAGTTGGCTACGATGAGACCTTCTCACCCGTAGCGATGCTTAAGTCTGTTAGAATCATGTTGGCAATAGCTGCTTATTTCGACTATGAAATTTGGCACATGGATGTAAAAACAGCGTTCCTCAACGATTTCCTTGAGGAAGAGTTGCATATGGTGCAACCATAAGGTTTTGTAGATCCAGAGAATGCTGACAAAGTTTGCAAACTCCAGCTATCCATTTATGGGCTGATGCAAGCATCTCGGAGTTGGAATAAGCGCTTTGATGAGGTGATCAAAGCGTTTGGGTTTATACAAGTTTATGGAGAAGCTTGTATTTACAAGAAAGTGAGTGGGAGCTCTATAGCATTTCTAATATTATATGTGGATGACATATTGCTGATTGGAAACAATATAGAAATGCTGGAAAGCGTGAAGGAATATTTGAACAAGAGTTTTTCAATGAAGGACCTAGGAGAAGCTGCTTTCATATTAGACATTAAGATCTATAGAGATAGATCGAGACGCTTAATCGCACTTTCACAAAGCACATACCTTGATAAAGTTTTGAAGAAGTTCAAAATGGATCAGTCCAAGAAGGGGTTCTTGCTTTTGTTACAAGGTGTGAAGTTGAGTAAGACTCAATGCCCAGTGGCTGCAGAAGATAGAGAAAAGATGAGTGCAATCCCCTATTCTTCAGCCATAGGCTCTATCATGTATGCAATGTTGTGCACAAGACCCGATGTTAGCCTTGCCATAAGTATGGCAGGAAGGTTTCAAAGTGATCCTGGAATGGAGCACTGGGCGGCGGTCAAGCATATGCTTAAGTACCTGAAAAGGACTAAGGAAATGTTTCTCGTTTATGGAGGTGATGAAGAGCTCGTTGTAAAGGGTTACATCGATGCAAGCTTTGACACTGATCCGGATGACTCTAAGTCACAAACCAGCTACATATTTATTCTCAACGGGGGAGCGGTAAGCTGGTGCAGTTCCAAGCAAAACGTGGTAGCCGATTCTACATGTGAAGCGGAGTACATCGCAGCCTCGGAGGCGGCAAAGGAAGGTGTCTGGATGAAGCAGTTCATGACAGATCTTGGAGCAGTGCCCAGTGCACTGAATCCAATGACTTTGTTCTGTGACAACACTGGTGCCATTACTCTGGCCAAGGAACCAAGGTTTCACAAGAGGACCAGACACATAAAGCGACGTTTCAATTCCATCCGCGATTACATTGAGGAGAAGGACATAAATATTTGCAAAGTGCACACGGATCTGAATGTTGCAAACCCGTTTACTAAACCTCTTCCAAGGGCTAAACATGATCAACACCAGAACTGCATGGGTGTTCGATTCATTACAATGTAAATCACATAGTGATGTGAACTGTATTATTGACTCTAGTGCAAGTGGGAGACTATTGGAAATATGCCCTAGAGGCAATAAATAAAGTGTTTATCATTATATTTCCTTGTTCACGACAATTGTTTATTATCCATGCTATAATTGTATTGATTGGAAACACATTACATGTGTGGATAAGTAGACAACACTTTGTCCCTAGTATGCCTCTAGTAGACTAGCTCGTTGATCAAAGATGGTCAAGGTTTCCTAGCCATTGACATAAGATGTCATTTCATAACGGGATCACATCATTAGGAGAATGATGGGATGGACAAGACCCAAACTATAAACGTAGCATATGATCGTGTCAGTTTATTGCTACAGTTTTCTACATGTCAAGTATATGTTCCTATGACCATGAGATCATGCAACTCACGGACACCGGAGGAGTGCCTTGTGTGTATTAAATGTCACAACGTAACTGGGTGACTATAAAGGTGCTCTACAGGTATCTCCGAGGGTGTCTGTTGAGTTGGCATGGATCAAGACTGGGATTTGTTACTCCGTGTGACGGAGAGGTATCTCAGGGCCCACTCGGTAATACAACATCACAACAAGCCTTGCAAGCAATGTGACTGAGTGTTAGTCATGGGATCTTGTATTACGGAACGAGTAAAAAGACTTGCTGGTAACGAGGTTGAACTAGGTATGGAGATACCAACGATCGAATCTTGGGCAAGTAACATACCGAAGAACAAAGGGAACATCATACGGGATTAACTGAATCCTTGACATAAAGGTTCGACCGATAAAGATCTTCGTAGAATATGTAGGAACCAATATGGGCATCCATGTCCCGCTATTGGTTATTGACCGTAGAGGTGTCTCGGTCATGTCTACATAGTTCTCGAACCCCCAGGGTCTGCACACTTAAGGTTTGATGACGTTTCGGTAGTATAGAGTTATGCATGGTGGTGAATGAAGGTTGTTCGGAGTCCTGGATGAGATCCCGGACGTCACGAAGAGCTCCGGAATGGTCCATAGGTAAATATTGATATATAGGAAGTCCTGTTTTGGTCGCCGGAAAAGTTTCGGGCTCATCGGTAGTGTACCGGGAGTGCCGATAGTGTACCGGGGGACCATCGGGAGGGGTATTTCGACCCAAGAGGCTGCATGGTCATTGGGAGGATGAATACCAGCTCTTAGTGGTCTGGTGGAAGTCCCACACAAGGCCCATGCGGCTGGGAAGAAAAGCCCAAAGAGAAAAAGGTGGAAAAAGGCAAAAAAGGCAAAAAAGGTAGGCTCCTAGTCCTACTAGGATTGGAGGAGGATTCCTCCTCTCCTATACACTTCGGCCGAAGCCTCCTAGGGCTGGACCTTGGGAAAAGCCTCCTCCTCTCTTCCTCTTATATATACTAGAGGTTTTAGGGTTTTTGCACTAGATTTTCAGCCACGTGCTATCCTCTCCTCTAGTGCATAGTTTCTCCTCTAGATCGGTTTTCTGTAGTGCTTAGGCAAAGCCCTGCCGGAATAGCCCCACCACTATCGCCACAACGCCGTCACGCTTCCGAAGAACTCGTCCACCTCTCCGCTCCATCTTGCTAGATCAAGAAGGCAGAGATCATCATCAAGCCATACGTGTGCTGAACGCAGAGGTGCCGTCCGTTCGGTGCTAGATCGGGACGGATCGTGATTGGATCGCGGGATGCTCGGCGATTTGGATCACGAAGACGTTCGACTACATCAACTGCGTTTCTTAACGCTTCCCGCTTAGCGATCTACAAGGGTACGTAGATCCACTCTCCCTCTCGTTGATGCTCATCACCATGGATAGATCTTGCATGTGCGTAGGAAGTTTTGTGTTTCCCATGCAACATTCCCTAACAGCTTACACCCATTGTATGCGAACATTAGAACCTATCACACCCGATCATCACGTGGTGCTTTGGAACAACGATCCTTCGCAACGGTGCATAGTTAGGGTGAACACATTACTTGAAATTTTATTGAGAGATCATCTTATTTACTACCATCGTTCTAAGCAAATAAGTTTAAACATGATAAACATCACATAAAATCAATATAGTGACATGATATGGCTAATATCATCTTGCTCCTTTGATCTCCATCTTCAGGGCACCATGATCATCACTGTCACCGGCACGACACCATGATCTCCATCATCATGATCTTCATCATCATGTCTTCATGAAGTTGTCTCGCCAACTATTACTTCTACTACTATGGCTAATGATTAGAAATAAAGTAAAGTAATTACATGGCGTTTATGATGGACACGCAGGTCATACAATAAAATAAGACCACTCCTATGGCTCCTGCCGGTTGTCATACTCATCGACATGCAAGTCGTGAATCCTATTACAAGAACATGATCAATATCATACATCACAATGCATCACGTCACATCCTTTGGCCATATCACATCACAAGGCATATGCTGCAAAAACAAGTTAGACGTCCTCTAATTTGTAGTTGCAAGTTTTTACGTGGCTGCTATAGGTTTCTAGCAAGAACGTTTGTTACCTACGCCAAAACCACAACGTGACATGCCAATTTCTATTTACCCTTCATAAGGACCCATTTCATCGAATCCGATCCGACTAAGGTGGGAGACAGACACCCGCTAGCCACCATATGCAACAAGTGCATGTCAGGCGGTGGAACCAGTCTCACGTAAGCGTACGTGTAAAGTCGGTCCGGGCCGCTTCATCCCACAATACCGCTGAATCAAGATAAGACTAGTAACGGCAAGCAAGTTAACAAGATCGATGCCCACAACAACTTGTGTTCTACTCGTGCATAGATTCTACGCATAGACCTAGCTCTGATACCACTATTGGGAGACGTAGTAGTAAATAAAAAAATTCCTACGACCACTAAGATCTATCTATGGAGAAACCATCAACGAGTAAGGGGAGATTGCATCTTCATACCTTTGAAGATCGCTAAGCGGAAGCGTTACAAGAACACGGTTGGTGGAGTCGTACTCGCAGCAATTCAGATCGCGGTGGAATCCGATCTTAGCGCCGAACAATGGTGCCTCCACATTCAACACACGTGCAGCCCTGTGACGTCTCCTATGCCATGATCCAGCAAGGAGGAAGGAGAGGTTGAGGGAGAGATCCGGCAGCACGATGGCGTGGTGATGGTGGAGCTGCGTGGTCTCCGGCAGGGCTTCGCCAAGCACTATAGAGAACGGGGAAGAGGAAGGGTAGGGCTGCACCGAGAGAGGAAGAACTCGTGTGTCTAGCAGCCCCCAAACCCTCCACTATATATAGGACAAGGGGGAGGGAGGGCACAGCCCTAGGGTTCCCACCCTAGGGGCTGTGGCTAGCCCTAGATTGGCCATCTGGACGGCGGGCAGGGAGGGAGTGGGGAGGGCGTAGCCCTAGGTGGGCCTTAGGCCCATCTGGATCTAGGGTTTCCCCTTATTCCCACCTTTCTTGCGCCTTGGGCCAGGTGGAGGGCGCACGAGCCCACTCTAGGGCTGGTCCCTTCCACTCTCGGCCGACGCAGCCCTCTAGGGCTGGTGGCCCCACTTGGTGGACCCTCGGAACCCTTTCGGTGGTCCCAGTACGCTACCGGTAATTCCCGAAACTCTTTCGATGACCAAAATCTCACTTCCTACATATCAATCTTTACCTCCGGACCATTCCGGAACTCCTCATGACGTCCGGTATCTCATCCGGGACTCCGAACAACCTTCGGTAACCACATACACTATTTCCCTATAACCCTAGCGTCATCGAACCTAAAGTGTGTAGACCCTAAGGGTTCGAGAGACACGTAGACATGACCGAGACACCTCTCCGGTCAATAACCAATAGCGGGATCTGGATACCCATGTTGGCTCCCACATGCTCCACGATGATCTCATCAGATGAACCACGATGTCGGGGATTCAATCAATCCCATATACAATTCCCTTTGTCTATCGGCATGATACTTGCCCGAGATTCGATCGTCGGTATCCCTATACCTTTTTCAATCTCGTTACCGGCAAGTCTGTTTACTCGTTCTGTAACACATCATCCCGTGGCTAACTCCTTAGTCACATTGACCTCATTATGATGATGTCTTACCGAGTGGGCCCAGAGATACCTCTCTGTCACACGGAGTGACAAATCCCAGTCTCGATTCGTGCCAACCCAACAGACACTTTCAAAGATACCCGTAGTGTACCTTTATAACCACCAGTTACGTTGTGACGTTTGGCACGCCCAAAGTATTACTACGGCATCCGGGAGTTGCACAATCTCATGGTCTAAGGAAACGATACTTGACATTAGAAAAGCCTTGACTACGGGTATCTCCGAAAGTGTCTGTTGGGTTGGCAGGAATCGAGACTGGGATTTGTCACTCCGTGTGACGGAGAGGTATCTCTAGGCCCACTCGGTAAGACATCATCATAATGAGCTCAATGTGACTAAGGAGTTAGACACATGATGATGTGTTACGGAACGAGTAAAGAGACGTGCCGGTAACGAGATTGAACAAGGTATAGGGATACCGACGATCGAATCTCGGGCAAGTATCATACTGGTAGACAAAGGGAATTGTATACGGGATTGATTGAATCCCCGACATCGTGGTTCATCCGATGAGATCATCATGGAGCATGTGGGAGCCAACATGGGTATCCAGATCCCGTTGTTGGTTATTGACCAGAGAGGTGTCTCGGTCATGTCTATGTGTCTCCCGAACCCGTAGGGTCTACATGCTTAAGGTTCGATGACGCTAGGGTTATAGGGAAATAGTGTACATGGTTACCGTAGGTTGTTCGGAGTCCCGGATGAGATCTCGAACGTCATGAGGAGTTCCTGAATAATCCGGAGGTAAAGATTGATATATAGGAAGTGAGGTTTTGGTCACCGGAAGAGTTTCGGGAATTACCGGTAGCGTACCGGGACCATCGGAAGGGTTCCGGGAGTCCACCAAGTGGGGCCACCAGCCCCAGAGGGCTGCGTGGGCTGAGAGTGGAAAGGACCAGCCCTAGAGTGGGCTGGTGCGTCCTCCACCCTGGCCCAAGGCGCAAGAAAGGTGGGAAGGAGGAGAAACCCTACGTCCAGATGGGCCTAAGGCCCACCTAGGGCTGCGCCCTCCCCACTCCCTGCCTGGCTGCCGGCCAGATGGCCAATCTAGGGCCGGCCGCAGCCCCTAGGGTGGGAACCCTAGGGCTGCGCCCTCCCTCCCCCTCCCCCTATATATAGTGGAGGGTTTTGGGGCTGCTAGACACACAGTTTTTTCTCTCTCGGTGCAGCCCTACCCATCCTCTTCCTTGTTCTCCGTAGTGCTTGGCGAAGCCCTGCCGGAGACCATGCAGCTCCATCATCACCACGCTGTCGTGCTACCGGAGCTCTCCCTCAACCTCTCCTTCCTCCTTGCTAGATCAAGGCATAGGAGACGTCATCGGGCTGCATGTGTGTTGAACGTGGAGGCGCCGTTGTTCGGCGCTAAGATCGGATTCCACCGCGATCTGAATTGTTGCGAGTACGACTCCACCAACCATGTTATTGTAACGCTTCCGCTTAGCGATCTTCAAAGGTATGAAGATGCAATCCCCCCTTACTCGTTGTTGTTTTCTCCATACATAGATCTTGGTGGTCGTAGGAATTTTTTTGATTTACTACTACGTCTCCCAACACCATATCCTTCTTGATTCCTATCATTCCTTCAAGGTCAAAATAAATGGAGTTCTATCTTGTGAATCCAAAGTACTATCCAAGTAATTTATGGTCTGATTATAAATGGATTACTTTGTAGTCTTCTCTGTAAATTTTGGTTCAATTTACTGTTCTATGCTATTTAGTGGTTTAGTTTTTAATCTATCCGTAGTGAATCTGTAATATAATTCTTCAGTGGCTTCTTAGTGTATTTACACTGTATTTTTCAGTGGATTTACACTCTTTTTTTAGTAGGCTTTTACAGTGTAATTTTTGGTGGATTTACACTGTAATTTTTAGTGGATTTACACTGTATTTTTAGTAGGTTTATACACTGCAATTCTTGGTGGATTTACACTGTAATTTTTAGTGGATTTACAATGTATTTTTTGTAGTTTTTACACTGTAATTGTTGGTGGATTTACACTGTAATTTTTAGTGAATTTTACAGTGTAATCCTTATTTGGGTTTTGCACTGTAACTCTTGGTTTTTACAGTGTAATTCTTATTGGAGTTACACTGTAATCCTTAGTGATGTTAGTGACTTTACACTATATTGATTACAGTGTAATTCTTAGTGGAGTTTCAGTGTAATCCTTTAGTAAGTGTCCCATTCCATGGGTGTGGTATGTTTATAACTCCCATCTGTCATGTATTCAGATGCATAATATTAAATCCTCTTTGTTCCCGTGGTATTATGATAGCATCTATCTGTGTTTTATGATGTTGAGATTCAGCTGTGTTCATATAGTTTCTTTACCATTTCTATAGGCAGCATCAGCCCTGGTTCCTTTTGTGTTTTCAGCCTGTGGTGGGGCTTTTGTTAAGATCTTGGCTTTATATGTAATTTTCATTGACCCTTTTTAGATGATCTTGGTTCAATCCGTGCTGCTGTAACATGGTTTGTACATTGTCTTGGTTTTGGTTAAGCTATTCTTGAAGCAAAGAGATCGACAATCTTGTACTGCCCTTGAATTGTAATTTTGTCTGGCCGAAACCAAAGTGCTGTTTTGGTTTTGCTGACATCTTCTTAGTGGATTTACACAGTAATTTTCAGTTGATTTACACTGTTTTGTGACTTTACACTGTAATTCTTGGTGGATTTATACTTTGTTTTTAGTTTATTTTTACAGCTTAATTCTTATTTGGTTATGCACTATAACTCTTTGATTTTTACAGTGTAATTCTTATTGGAGTTACACTGTAATCCTTACCGATCTTAGTTGACTTACAATGTAATCTTTATTGGATTTCAGTGTTGTAATTCTTAGTGGAGTTAGATTGTAATCCTTAGTGATCTTAGTGGATTTACAATGTAATCTTTATTGGATTGCAGTGTAATTGTTAGTGGAGTTAGACTGTAATCCTTATTGATGTTTAGTGGATTTACATACTGTAATTTTTTCTTGGATTACCGTGTAATTCTTAGTGGAGTTAGACTGTAATCCTTAGTTAGTGGTTACACAATAATTCTTAGTGGGCTTTACACAGTAATCTTATCCGATTTGCATTGTAATCAGTGTACCACATCTGAGTTTACTTCTCAGTAGCATGTAATTTATTATTTTTGGTCATTTTGTTTTTGTTTTTTTAGGTGCTATTGTTTTCATGCTTGATGCTAATATTACTTTTTGGTATTTTTTGCAGGTTATTAGTGGATAATTGCCTGATAATGTTTTGTTAGTTCTTGTTTTTTCCAGTTTATTTGTGTAATTTATTTCGTTAGGATCTTCAATGTATTCATTGTAATATTTTCAGTTTTTTAGTGGATTTTACACCATAATTCTTGGTGGACATAAAGATTTTACAGTGCATTCTTGGTGGACGTAAAGTAATTCTTGGTGTTTTTCTCCTATTAATAGTGTAATTTAAATAGTTTTTTTGATGTATTTTTAGGGTAATTTAGTGCTCAAGAGTGTATTTTCAGGTGTGCGTGCTGGTAGATGACGTTATGCCGGCCCTTTCCTTCAGCTTAGTGGAGATGGCAAAGTTTGGCTGTAACTTTGGGTTTTTTGCTCTCGCTTTTTATGTTTTTGCTGTCCGGGCTGGAAAACTTGGGGTGAGGACCCGTTAAGCTCCTGTTGCTGGTGTGTTGGGGTGAGGACATTGGACAGGACAGGAGGACAATAGGACAGTTGTCAGCCTGTAATTGGTGGAAAAATATGGATGAAAGCAAATTCGTTTTTATCCGGATGTAAAATAGACACTCCCTAGTTTATTTTATAATCTTGGTAAAACATACATACGTTTGACTTGCATGAAGAGGGAGTACTTGTCAATATTTTTTACCAAAAAAAAAACAGTTTTTGCATGTCAATTCACAAAACATACTACACGGGAATAAAATATATTTGCACATCCACCCTTGCCAAAAGAAGCGCACATATAACGATGTTTTTTTGAACATTATCATATAACGATTTGAATAGTAATAATACTCAAAAGGAAGAAAAACAATCGATCAGATCAGATGGAATAACAATATGAGGACTTAGACCACAACCATTCACAGCATACAAGTTGTAGTCACTACGTACCAAGATGAGTAGATAGTTATATGACTAACATATGCTAGACTAGACGATACACAACAGTTAGTTTTGACATCACACATAGCCACCTAATTAACTACATGGCTGCGTAATCAACCGAGAGGTCCGACTTTTCACTGACAAGCAAGGACCAGGCTATAGCAACCTCCACTGTGGCATCCCCAACGGAACACTCACGCATGCTTATTTGGCAGTGTTGAACAGGGAAGTCAATGTGACCCTTTCGAGCAATCCAGCGACGAGACTTCCCATAAGCTTCTATGGCCACTCTGAGCGTTCCTTGTGATTCCACTGAAACCACTTTCCTCGAGAGATGAAGGTACTTATCCGATCCTCTAAGCATTCCTTTACCACAATGGTCAAGCAACACAAGTCGCCTGTAAGTGATATGAATATCCTCTGTTGCAGCAAAGGGAGACCAAGAGCAGACAATTCGGCATCCGTATTTAAAAGGCCACGGTCCTTTTGTCACGCGTACACCCAAGATAGTAGCCTAGAGGGATCTATCAAGCTGCTGAAGGTTGAACTCGGCTACACAACGGTGATCGGAGAGCGAGAAAGTGGCACCATCTTCAACACGGTGGTCAAGACCGATCAACATTGTATCTTTGTCCACCCCCTCAACTGTATAGAGTGCAACTTTAAAGTCAACAGGGTCCATAGCAACAATGGCACGAGATGGACCAGTCAAGCATAAAGAACAATCCTGCAAGTATCATATCATCATTATACTAAAAAAAACTGCAATAACTTCCAAAAGAATAATACTTAAACGTAATGGACTACAAACATAGGAACAAGAAACAAAGAAAAATGACGAGAAATCTCGAATAGAGTACATACTTCTCGGGTGAGTTGTTGGTACTGAAGCCTTGACCGGGAAAAGAGAATGTTCCAGTTGCGATCCACGGTGTCTCGAGCAACGACCTGGCCGTATACTCTGAGTGGCCACTTCAAGTCTTTCAAAATCTTTATTTTGATGGAGTAGACCTGCAAGGTGCTGGCGGCGACGGCAGCAGGGGATGGGATGACACCGGGTGTGTAGTGTGTAAAGTACATAGGACTCAATGTGGCTGTAGCACCAGAGACAAGTGTTTACTGTCAGGATTCTAATATGAATAAGTCAATAAATAAAGTAAGGCAAGTAAACATTTGTACCTTTCCCTTGCTTACACAAATAAATGATAAAGATTTTGAGCATGGTCAGGTAAATTAGTGGAGTATCTTGTTGAGTTTACCCTTATTAAATTATGTTAAAATTATGTATGTATGTATGTATGTCAAGGGCTTCGTTCCTCCTTTTCCAAAAAAAAACATGTATGTGTGTTGACTTACTTTTATCTCGGAAGGCACCACACCTTCGGGTCTTGCTGCCCCATGAATTTTCCCAGAATCTGCGTACATAGGCGAAGCTCGTCTGCTCGGCTTCCATCCTCTTTTTGAGGTACTCCATTGAGGATATATCCAGCTGCGCCTGCTCCTCCTCCTCCTTCTTGGCCAGCTCGTCGTACTTCCTCCCAACTTCCTCGGGATCCTCCTCCTGTGGATCCTCTTTTTCTGCAACTAACCGCGCCAACTCGTTCTCGTAATGCTCAGGAAACTGATAGTACTTGTTGAAAATATTCAAAAACCCCATGGAAAGCTCCTGCTCCGGCTTCGGCTCCGGCTCCTGCTCTTGGTTTTGCTCCATGGGGAATTCCTTGGAGATGACCCTGTCTAACCTGGAAGTTGTGCAGCAAAGCTCCCTGGCCTTGTAGTAGCAGACGGATGCAGCGGATTGGTGACTGTTGGATTTTTTCAGGGAATGTAACATGGATAGCATCCGATGGCCCAACTTCTCCATGTCTTGCAAGATGACGTCGACGACTTCTTCTTTCTTGTCGTCGCCCCTGGCGGCGATGGGGGTTGGTTCGATTTCCATTATCTTGTCCGTTTGGATGGAGGAGGCAATGCAATGTCCGGCGCTTCTCCACGATCGATGGTGTTTGAGATCGATCTGATTCTGATCCCTCTCCAGCCAGAGGACACAATCAAGCAAGTCTCCAAGGACGGACGTCATGTCCTGCCTGATATACATCAGGGACGTATGATGATCTCCTCGTCCGAATCCCTCTCGGCCTGGCCGTGTAGGTCTAATCGGATTCGGAATCCACGACAACAAGACCGAGCCCAACACGCACGTCCGTCCTTGTCACCCACGGAACGGAAGGAGCCGACATACGTACATGGCCTCCGATCCGCTCCAACTCATTTACTTTTGTTTATCTAATATTTGTTACTCCCTCTGTAAACTAATATAAGAGCGTTTAGATCATTATTTTAGTGATCTAAACACTCTTATATTAGTTTACGGAAGGAGTACTTTATAAGTATGTACGTCACCAAACACAATATTTATTTCTGCCCTCGATGTGCTTTGTTTCTACGTGTATTTGCAGAAACACTCCCACAAGTACAAGAGACAAATAAACAATTCTTCTCTTTGGAATAAGCATTAATAATAGGGAGGCGTTTGAGAGTGCAATTTTTAAGCATAGTGTTGCGGAGCAAACTACGGTCATCCCATGGATATGTCATCGCCACCCAAGGGGTCAAGTGAACCTGTAACAGGAGCTCACGCATTGAAAGCAAAGTGAACCCACTCTTCTTCGAGCTTGAAGTGAGTATGAATGAGACATGATTCTACCTCACAATAAAACAGGATATGAGCAAGAAGGACACACGAAAGAAGGAGTTCAGCAGCCGGGAGAAAAGCAAACCTAGAAGACCCCGTGCACGGCTTCCCTGGACCCCGTGCACATGAGCCATCAAGAGAGTTTCTAGACGCCACATGCGCATGGCGCTAGTACCCTATGCACATGGCCCCTGGCTACTCTGTGCGCACAGGCGTTTACTGTGCACACGGGACTCCATGCCCGTGAAAGGTACTTTAGCTCGTACACATGGCCCCAGGACCCATGCACACGGCCCCTGTTGTAGCTGGTGACTACTCCGTGCGGACGGGGCGTGTACCGTGCACACGGCCCCCATGCCCACGGGGGTACTTTAGCCCGTGGGCACGCCCCCCTGGACCTGTGCACACATGGCCCCGCTATAGCTATAGCTATTGACTACTTCGCGGGACCCCATGCGCACGGCGGTACTTTAGCTTGTGCACACGAGCTTGTACCATGTAAACGGGACCCATGTGCACGGCGGTACTTTAGCCCGTGCGCACGGGCCCCATGACCCCGTGCACATGGCCCCACTGTAGTTGATGACTACTCCGTGTGCACATGAACCCGTGGCCGCGGGGGTACTTTAGCCCGTGTGCATGGGCTTGCCTACGAGCAAGCATGTGATATGTCCCTTTTACCCCCACTTCATCCCTAACTTTCAGTCACTTATATATTTTCGTATCTAGGTCATGTGTCATTAGGGTTAGCAAAGCATATGTTTAGATGTTGATAGAGCTTTGCTCATCTATCCATCTCCTTGGAGATCCAAGACTCCATTGGAGAAGATCCCTTAGTGGATATCAAGGTCTCCATTGGATCTTGAACCTCGAATGAGCATGTGGATTTAGTGGATGTGTGATTGGATCTTGTCATGTGAGTGTTTTGCTCTTGAGTTTGTGTTGATTTCTCTCCTCCCCACCTCCAAGTGTGAAGAAGACCACCACCTAGGGTTTCATTCTACTACATATAGTGATAAAAACTCCGTTGTAGGTTAATCAAACATAACTGCACATTAATCAAAACAGTATATTTCACCCCACGTAAGTCGGTATAGTTAGTTTATTTTAAAAGAGAAGTCAGTAAATAGTTGGATAATAGAAGCTGCAGGTACTGAAAACACTTAGGTAGATGGTCGATACACAAATACTTCAAAATGTCATAGCTAGTTAGTGCACTATTAACTAGATAGCATAAGCTAGATTTGATTAAAAAATTCTGCAATAACACTCCTCATCGATCATGGTATAATATGCCCCCGTTACTAACCAAGCTCGTCCATGGGAAGGAGGGACCAAGCAACAATGATCTCCACAACCGTAGATTTGCCAAGTGAGCATTCTCGCTTGCTTACTTTGCATTGTTGGACAGGAAAGTTCACATGACCCTGTAGAGGAGTGGAACCAGCATCCGAGTAAGCTTGTATGCAAACTTTCAGTGTACTATCTAAATCCACTGAAACCACATTCCTTGATAAATGTATGTAACCATCTGAACGTGCGGGCATTTCTTTGCCATGAGATTCGAGCAACACAACTTCCATAGGCGTGGAATCCATAGCCTCCTCTTCAACAGGAGACAAGGAGCAAGAAACTCGGCATCCATACATACAAGGCCACTCTCCTTTGACAACGCGAACACCGACAATGGTGGCCTGGATTGCTTTTGTAAGCTGCTCAAGGCTTAACTCCGCTATACAACAGAGGCTATATATCTAAATGGTGGAATACCGCCTGTTGGAGTGATGGCTATAGCTGGAAGTGAACAAGGCTGTATCTTTCGACTCTGATCCATACTTCATTTTCAGTTCGAGTTCAAACATAACACGATCTTCAGCCACAATTGCACGAGATGGGCCAATCAAGTGCAAAAAAGGGTCCTGCAAGCATCATCCTCATTACTATACTTAATAATAGAATCAGGGTAATAAAAAAATACTCCCTCCGTCCTAAAATAACTGACTCAAAAGTGACTCAATTTTGTACTAAAGCTAGTACACAGTTGAGTCATTTTTGAGTCACTTATTTTGGGACGGAGGGAGTAGATAAGAAGATTGGCATTGTACATACATCTTGGGTGACTCGTTGGCAATTAGCCTCGGAGCGGCAGAAGAGAATGTTGCGGTTGTGGTCAAAGCAGTCTCGTGCAGCAACCACACCGTAGACATGGAGAGGCCAGTCCAGATTGGGGTTGAGGTCGACGATTTTGATTGAGTAGACCTGCAAGGCGTGGCCGACCGTAGAAGAGTATGGAAATTTACCAGGCGTGCAGTGCGTGAACTGCATAGGACTTGATGTAGCTGCAACACCAAATTAATTAAAATAAGCGAGTGTAGTCGTAGAAATCAAACTAGACCAAATTAAAGTTGCGGTAAAGCTACACCAAGTGGTAATATGGAAGGACCGAAGGAATGGAGTAGCTAGTAATTTATCATTCTTACTTGTGTCATCAAAAGCGCCATGATATGGCGGTCGACTTCCCCATGTGGACTCCCAGCCGGCACCGTGAAAACGAAGAGAAGAAATTTCATCCTCCTTGTCACGAGGAGGAGATATGTGGGTCTTTATAAGCTGTGAGATGTGAACCAATGCGGTGGACATGAGACGCATCTTTTGGACCTTGTCCGAGATGAGCATGTCGAGGTCTAGTTCGTCATCATCAGAATTCCTCGAAACCGATGATGCCAGCCGGAACTGAATCCGACGGCGCAACCGTTGCGTGTGGTGCAGGAGAAAGTCGAGGGCCTTGTCAGGGTTGTCAACAAGGTAATAAGCCGAGTTTACCTTGTTGATTTGTTGTGCAGTATGCATCTCCTCCTCAACACAAAAATTGGACATGTGCGCTAGCTTGGCTCAACGGCGGACGTGACCTCTGTCCTCCGCTGTATGTATCTCACGGTGGCGGTTGCTAGAAAGAGCGCGCGCCGGCCAAGTATTTATTCCCTCTGTATCCTCTCCTCAGGGATGTCTCCTTCCCCGACTCGGACTCGGACTCGGACTGGGTATCCTTTCCGTTCTGTTTTATGCGCCGGGAGATTAAGATGAGATGGCTAAATGACCACAAGGATATACCCAGTCCTTCACAAATCCAGGACCTCTCCACAAGTCCACATAAATTATTATAATTTTGTAACTTCGCTCCTTTAGAGCGTGTTTGGATCTACAGACCGGAGGTAACACTCCTTTTTAAAAGAAAACAAGTCCACATAAACCCTCCTGCTCCTTGACAAGGCACCATGCATGCCATTGCCATGACACGACCAACCCAGTCCTTGGGTGTGTATGCTTCGTCCATCCCTGGCGAGTATTTCTAGCTCTAGATTTCTCAACAAGGCTCAACTAGTTGAGATTTTTTTTGATTCAAGAGGTGGAGAAGATTCATACTAGGACTACTGATTTGCCCATCCCCTGTATCCACTACAGGAAAAAAAATTGTAAGCCGAGTGTTCGAAATACTAGGCTTATACTCGTTTACACTCGGTTTATATATAAGCCGAGTGTTTTTCCCGACTTATACCACACGGCTTACTAAGGACCGGCCTACCAGGTGTAAGCTGAGTGCAACAGCGAAAACACTCGGCCTACATATAAGCCGAGGAACTCCCGTTAAGTCGAGTGCCAACGGACACACGGTTTATACATGACGGCATCCTGACGCTAAGGACATGCCATGTTACCGTTTACATAAGCCGAGTGCTATCACGTTCACACTTGACTTATATGAATATAAGCCGAGTCCCCGAAAAATAGTTCACGGCTTATAGATTAACACACGGCAAAACAGGATTTTCCTGTAGTGATCTTTTTTTTTGTGAAGACTGTAGTGATCTTTTCATTCGAATTAAATTTGCCATACACCAATTGCATTGAAATGGGATTGCTAGACTACTGATGGAGCGTATTCATGTGCTCCCTTCGATGTTTTTTGGGCATGACAAATTTATATTGCCATCATGCGTGCTACTCATATGGCAAAACTTTGAGTTGTTGTCTCTCTACTATTGGCCGTGGCAATTCTTAAAAGTTATAAGATTTTTGACATGCGAGCATTTTTTTAAAAACTTCTATTCTTTTGCCATGCAACTACAATATATGTCGTTTTTTGAACATGTTGTCTAGCCGTGCAATGGCAATTTTTAGGTTAAACATTCTTATTACAATATGACAAATTTTAGACATTTTTAGTTCGCTTACATGACAATTGTTGAAACCTTTTTGTGTCATGTGAATGTGCAATGATATTTTACAATTACCATCATGTGACTACTTAGATAGCAAATCTTAGTTTTCATTTTTTGCAACAGCCATGGCAAAAAAATTGAGTTGTTTGCACATGGAAAATATCATTTGCTATTCATAAATTGTTAAAGATTTTTGCCATTGCAAAATCTTATAAACTCTTTTGAAATGTATCGAATCGATTTTTTTCATGTAAGCAACACAATTTTTACTATGGCAAAACTTTCATTACTTTTTGCTATGCCAACAATACAAAATTTTCCATTTCAGCAACATAATGTTTGCCATGGATTATTTTTGGCTTACATACCATGATAGTTTAGTTATACGCATTATGGCAATTCTATTATTTATACTAGTTCCTCCGTTCCTAAATATAAGACCTTGTAGAGATTTCACTATGAACTACATACGTAGCAAAATAAGTGAATCTACACTTTAAAATATGTCTATATACATCCATATGTAATTCATAGTAGAATCTCTAAAAGGTCTTATATTTTAGAACGGAGGGAATATATGGCAATTTCTTTCGCATAAACACCTTATGGGCAAATTTGTCAGAATTGCGACTCAAGTCTTAGAATCTTACGAACTTACGATCCAAACTAGCCCATTAGATTCTACGATCCTAATAGTTATGATTCTACGATTCACGATCCTGCCAACGAAGCTTCGATCCAATTTAGAATCTCAATTCTAACAACTTTGCTTACAGGCCACATAAAAATATACGAAAAAGTTGGAATGTATTTAGTGTTTTTTTTAAATTCCATCCTTTTACAAAAAAAAATCCATGTACCAGTTACATTTTCTCAAAAAGCTGCCATGCGTTTTTAGTGAAAAAATCTCCTAAATTTTCCATTTTATTTTTTTTACAAATTTTACCACACGTAAACTTTTGATTATAGGTAGTATGGCAATTTTATTATTTAAGCCATGGGTAATTTTATGTTTGAGGTCATGGATATTTTGTTAATTGGATGATGGACTTGAGCGCGGCCTCCTGTAACCACCCACCCATCAGCGTCAGGTAAAGAAGAACGGACGCACGCCACACATTACTGCTATTTCATTCATGCCTAGGAAAGATGTAGTTAGATTGCACAACCTTCCTTCCTTCCTTCCTTCCTTCCTTCCTTCACCCTTTATGGTTGATGTTCCATGGAATGTATTTCATCAGCAAGAACTCTTGTATTTTTTTGGCCATGATATATAACCATATATGAGAATGGCTTTATGAGATTTGATGATTGTAATAAAAGTAGATGGTACCATGGGCACTCATTCATTCATCCATCTCTGAATTTCATCACAGGCAAATAATGTCAGTTTTACACCATGGGCATGCATGCCCAAACACCACTAACTGTCCTATCATTCCATTCTCCAATCCAAGGCTAGCTTGTAGCTTCTTCTTCTTCACCTACACCCTCTCTACACATACACACGCGCGCGCACACACACACAGCACCAGTGTATGTATACCTACCTCAAAAATACGTGCTCTCTACGCATCTAACAACATATAGCCCCAAGAGATACCTCCCTGACACAAACTTGTACTCCCTCCATTCCTAAATATAAGTCTTTGTAGACATTCCAATAGGGGACTACATACGGAGCAAAATGAGTGAACCTACACTCTAAAATATGTCTAAATAGTGAAATATCTAAAAATACTTATATTTAGGAACGGAGGGAGTACTTCTTCTACCACTAAAGCACGGCAGGATCAGCTGACATCGTCGTCGCCGTGCAGTATCGACTCAAGAAGGGCCTCCTCCTCCTCCTGCATATATATGCACAGCAACAAACACACATAAGCACCAGAATATATGATCATTCAGTAGCAAAACTAGCTAGGAGCTGACTGGACCGGAAGCAAGTAGTTGCTGTGTGAGTGTGACATACCACCAACGCCGTGAACTCCGTCTCTTCGTCTATGGCGCTCACGATGCTGGGGTCGTCCATCAGATCCTATGTGTTCACATAGCACGGTAAGTAAGTACAGTTGCTGTTCATACACAAAAGTGCTTCAAAACTTTTTTCAGTGTAATACTACGAACTATGGTAACTGGACTTACATCTTCAGCAATGCGTAGCACTCCATCTTTGTCCTGCACAAAGACATATCATACCAGGCATTAGTTATGAGCAACTTTCTTCAATTATTAGGGGGTTTATCATGAAGCATTTAGTCACACAGAGTTTCCAAGCAAGATGAAAGAACAATCCATTTACCTTGACCGCGACAAACAGAAGAGGATCGACTGGTGTATATATCATATAGTGTGCACCGTCCTGCACACAGGGTACACACTGTAAGGGCAACTGTCTGCTTGGACGAGTTTCTATGGTTACAGCCACGAAACAGGATAAGTAAAAGAATCTTCAAAGTTGCTCACCAGATTGAAGTTGCAGATCTCGACACCTTCAAAAGGTGCCTCGCCGCTACCACCGCTGGAATCTGCAATTTTATATTAGAAACAAAAGGTATAACTATACAAGCAGATTAAACAAGAGATATGCATACTTTTGAATTCATAGTGAGAAGATATCATTCTGACACGCAGGAAGCTATTTTTCAGGATTACTGACAGTGAAGACACGATAATACTACACAGGTTAGCGCTTCTGGTTACCGTGGAATTCTTGGATGGCATCTTCAGGAAAGCAGAAGCCACCACGTGCTGTATAGCAGAATCTGAAACAGAGGGCAAGAGATTATTACTGTATCATTTTTCGACAAGGGAGATCTCTCCCCAGCCTTTGCACATCCCAGAGTGTGAGTGTGTTACATAAGCAATGGACATGGTTAAATGTACAATGCATTCATAACGCCCTTATCTCAGTTCAATAAGAAAAACAGGTTGGAAAGTTTGCATTTATACGGGTGTTTCTGTGTGATGCTTACCCGCTTTCTACAAAGTGCATATGTACTCTAGCAAGGGCGTACGCAACCGATGGAATGATCTCCTTAATCTGGTCATCGTCAACCTACAATCGGATCGAAACACACATCATTTACTTTATTCGAAGCGAATATTTCTAGCATCAATTGAAACCATGATTGAACTAGAAATGAATGAAGTGCTTCTTGTTGGATAGAAAATATATGTAGTTGGTGACATACAGCGATCCAACCGCTGAAGTTTGTGCTCTTGAGCACCTGCACAGGCCTGAAAGAAGTAATCAAAGAAGAGGGGAATCACTTATGAACATTGCAACTAGGTAATTTGTAGAGTATGGTTAGTTACATGTCGACCGGGCAGAGAAGCAAGCACTCGTGATCCTGCGTGCTGCTGAACACCCTCCTGATTATGCACTCCAACGGGCGATTGTTCGCGTCATCAATCTGCATAATTTTGCAAGATGAACATTAGGATAATGCATTTCAAGTATGAACTAGTGCTATGTATAGGAGAAAACTGAATGTGGAGCAACTGACAATGGTGACGATGCGCTTGGAAGCGGCGGCGATGCACCGGCCCTGGTCGTCCAGGACGAAGCCGGCGGGTGGTTTCGGCATGGCGCCGCCTGACCGTGTCCCCCCGGCGAACCTCCCCTCCCCCTCCTCATCCTCTTCATCGTCGTAGTCCCTGTACCCCGCCTCGTCCTCGAACTCTTCCACTCGGCGCGGAGCTGCGACGCCCGAGCGGGCCATGTCTGCCGGCGGAGCGCGGCCGGATTGCCCCCTGGGCGGCGGCCGGCCGTGCGAGCCCCTCGGCGGCCCGCGGCCCTGGTGGTGGCGGCTGGGCGCGCCAGGAGGGCCCCGCCTACCGGGCGGACCTCGGTCGTCTCCTTCGCCGTCGTCGTCGCGGTTCCTGGGCGGCGGCCCGCGCCGGCGGTTCTGCGGAGGAGGGCCGCGGTTCCTGGGCGGCGGCCGGGACGACCGCTGCTGCCGCAGAGGCGCAGCCGCACGGACGGAGACGCACCTCCCGCCACCCGGCTGTGCCATCCGGGGGGCAGCCGCCGCCCCCATCGCCATCGCGAAAGCCAAAGCCGCCATCTTTGTTTCACTTTCACTATCCGTTCGCGGGTCGGGAGGTAGAAGACGAGCAGATAACAGAGTAGGAGACAGACAGATATTTGCTCGCCTCACGGGCCTCATTTGAGCCCGGGCATCAGAGCAGGCCCACGACGAGCCCACCTAGAGCCCCTACTACTACTCCCGCAGATCGGCGTCGGCCGCCGTCGACCGCCGCCGCCAACACTAGCAGAGAGTCGTCGTCGTGGTCGCCGCCGGAGACATGTCGAAGCTGCAGCTGCCGGCGGACGACAGCGTGGCGCTGCGCGTCACGCACTCCAACCTCGCCACCTTCGCCTCCGACATCCGCGTCTCTCAGCAGGTTAGAGCGCGCCACCAACCCAACCCATCTCGCTTGCCTTGGATCTCGTCAGCTACGATTCTTGCTTGGATCTCATCTCTAATGGCGGCGGTCAGACGACCGTGGAGGCGCTCAAGGAGAAGCTGTGGAAGAAGACGGGCACGGCCGTGGGCTCCATGCGGCTGGAGCTCCGGGACGAGGCCGGCGCCAGGGTCGCCGACCTCGACCGCGACGCCGCGCCCCTCGCCGCCTACTCCCCCTACGACGGGTGCGTCCGCCCCCCACCTGCATCTCCTCTTGCTAACTGAAGTTGGCCTGATGGTGGTGTGCTGTGAAGGTACCGCGTGCACATAATCGACCTCGACCCCTCGTCGGTGACCTCGGGCGGGTGGCTGGAGGACACCTCGCTCGTCGAGAAGTACACCATCTCGGATGAGGCGTACGACAAGCTCGGCAGTAAGTTCAGGATACACTCGGCTTCCAGTTTACAAGAAGATGAATTTGGACCCCTTGTAGAATTCTCAGTCTGAAACATAGTTCAGCTTATTCCTTAAAGATTGCATACCTCTAGTAGAAGAGTCTGAAATATACTTCAGTTCACCATTTGCAATTGACTCACTCGACCATGACATCTAAGCTTCTTTGCAATTGTGCAGCAAACTTCCGGAAGTTCAAAGAGAAGATGGTGTCGAAAAACCCTGTATCGGGTGATAAGCAAGTAAGCTGCTCACGTTCTGTATTATACTCTGTTCCCCCTTCAGTCTGCTTACTCTGTTACGTGTCCTCTTTGGCAGTCAGACAATCAGATGGAGGAATTGTGCGCCAACATCAAGGTCAGTTCATTTGCTTTACACATGTAGTATGTTAGATTAAGTTTTTGCATACGCTATGGAATGGAATGTTGCCAACTAATCTTCTTATGGTAAGAGCCCCAGCCATCTCAGTTGTTTCCCTTGCATCCACTATTTTTTTTTTCCAATGCATAGTTTTAAAATTCTATTGTCTAGGTTGCTGCATATTAACGGTTTAGCACCCCGTCACTGGGCGAGCTAAAAAGAATCATAGTATTTGATGTCTGGTATAGCAGCCCAATTGGCAGTAACTTGTTCCCATAGAACAAGCTGAATTAGTATGTATGAATCCGTGGCCACAACGACTTGAAAAACCCACACGAACTTGACAAACTTCCACCATTGTCTGGATACTCTGTTTTTTCATTTACAGTCATATAGTGCATTATTTAACTCAGAAGGAATATTTGTCTTCATCTTTCCCTTCTGTTTTTTGCTAACTGGAGCAACTATTGGGAGTATTCCAGTGTATATTTCCTTCTAGCAGCTTCCTGGTTTTTGTGACCGTTTAGTAGCTTCCTGGTTTGACTAGCAGTTTCAGTAAAGCACAACAGGAATCACACTCACAAAATATGACTATCCAACCATGTGTAGTTGACCAAGTTGACGAGGAATACGGAATTGAGCCAATATAACTGATCACTATAAACAGGGTACTCTGCTTTCAGAGGCATGCATGTGTAGGAAATATTGGTCCTTGGTGTGGTGATTGATTCTTTGCTATTGAAAAGAACGGTCTGGAACATTGGACACAAGCTTTCTTCTTCTGTGGCATGGAATGGAAATTACACCTGTTTTGTCTTGTAATATTTCATGATCCAAGATGAACATTTATGCCATAGGTGGGAGATAGATGTGAAGTTGAGCCAGGTGCCAAGAGGGGCACCGTGAAATTCGTTGGCAAAGCTGAAGCCCTTGGGCGTGGATTTTGGATTGGCGTGCAATACGACGAGCCACTTGGAAAGCACGATGGCATGTATGTTCATTCTCAAACTATGGCGGTGATAAATTTGTATCCGTTGCATAAGTCCTCGTGGCTTCTTGCAACTAGTAACAACATAACCTTGGAGAAACAGCTCTTTTTAACATTTTGTTTGACTTGTTGGGTGCTTGGTGCAGGGTGAAAGGTGTTCGCTTCTTCGAGTGCCCTCAAGGGCATGGAGCAATTGTTAGGCCAGAGAAAGTGAAGGTAGATGCCTACCTACCTTACCTAGTAGTATATCTTTCATAGCTTCTTAAAACATTCAGTCTTCATGCATCCGGTTAAAAATTCAGGAGTGGAATTGTTACTGAGCAGTTTCATTTGCAGGTTGGCGACTTTCCGGAGAGGGACCCATTTGATGAAGAAGAGGATGAGATATAGGCAAGTTTATGTACTTCGGTCGGTGTGGATCGTTTTGGTGTCTCTTCAACTTGTGTCAAATTCATTTGTTATGGAGTTGCTCATCTGTACCTGGTGAGATGATTGAAAATGCATGTACTATTTGTTATGCATTTTATATCAGCAAATGGAGAGGATCTAGAACCCATATTTTTATGGAGATTAGTTTGGGTCCAACAAGTCACTGGATGACTAAAAAGCTCATACCCCAAGAACCAATGACCAGTAATGGGTATATAAACTTGATACCATTGGATTTGTATCCAGAAGTGCCAGAAAACTTGAGGCACTGTTTTTCATTAGCTACTGGAATCAAAGCAGTAACCTGATTTTGACAATCATTATCTTGAACTTTAGCTATCTAAACCAATGTAGCAATTCAGGAAATTCTAAAGACGATACAACAGCAAGGAGAACTGAAAATCTGCTAGGAGTAGGATCCACTCAGTACAGTCTTGATGCCATGAAAAATTGCAGCCAAATTTATTTTCTATGGGTATTGCAAATTAACTACTTGTGCTTCTAATACAATGACACAGACACATTTTCTTGCATATTCTTAAAAACAGAAAACAGGAATGGTCACGAAACATGCTGGGACATGCTTGTAACGACATCACCATGGGGTGACAACAACAGAGCTGTAGTCTTTAGATATGAT
Organism: Hordeum marinum; assembly: GCA_022496015.1. Lineage (NCBI taxonomy): Eukaryota > Viridiplantae > Streptophyta > Magnoliopsida > Poales > Poaceae > Hordeum > Hordeum marinum. The sequence goes on from CM039673.1 coordinate 585,890,655, forward strand.
TGCAGCACTCTATTGCTTATCCAAATCAAGCGGTTGCTCGAAATCCATGAACACGCATATGAGCGACGCATGCCTTCTTTATGGCGTTCAGCTCCTTGACTACATCATTCATCTTCATTCTGTGCCTTGGGGAATCCTCACAGCAAGCTAGACCAATCTTAAACATAGGATTTAAGAATATGTCTATGATAAGTTGTGGGTTTCCGCTGTAGGTTGCACTAGCATCTAATACTTCCAGCAGAGTACCAGGGTAGGCCATCTTGACATACTTGACAAGACTTGCCGCGCCATTTCTGAAACAGTCAGTTGGCCTTCTCCCAGTAAACATTTCCAATACCAACACCCCGTAGCTATATACGTCACCAGCTGTTGAGGCTTCAGATCCCGAGCCATACTCTGAAAAAATTATTTAAATCATGGATTTATTGACTAGGTAATTAGTAGACATAAGTTTGATGGATTTCACTGTTCAGTTCAAGCTGTTGAGTGAACGTTAATTAGTGACGGAAAATTCACTGAACAATGCAATAATTTTAATTAAAAGAATCATTGCTGACCTGGTGCGACGTATCCAATTGTTCCTTTAATCACAAGTGAGCTGCTTTCAGTTCCACCACCACTTTCCTTCAATGCTTCAGTATGCATTATCTTTGCTAGACCAAAGTCAGCAACACGCGCAACAATGTCATCATCTACAAGGATGTTGGATGGTTTGATATCGCAGTGAACTATGGGTGGCTCAATTTGGTGGTGAAGATATTCCAATGCCTCCGCAACATCAAGAGCAATGCACAACCTTTCCATCAGACTTAGCCTTCTAAAGGTCCTGCTGTTCTCTGTGTTTGGATGCAGCCACTCGTCTAAATTCCCATTGCAGATAAATTCTAGGACAAGTGCCTTGAACTCATCGCCATTACGGTCCAAACTGCTACACACCGTGATCACCTTGACAAGCTTCCGGTGTCGGATCTTCCTTAGGGCTTCACATTCCCTCAAGAAGCTTCTGTTTGCTCCTCGTTTGCCAAGGTTGAGAACTTTGATTGCTACGGTATATAAACTCCCATCATGATTCAGAGTTCCAATGTACACATTGCCGAAACTGCCGGTACCAATCAAATTTGCAGGTGAGAATGACTGTGTTGCTTCATCTATATCGGCATAGGATATCCTCTCATGCTTCTCATTGTGAAATCCGGTTTCTTGATCAACACTATTTGGTTTGATTCTTGTCTTCATCAAGTAACATGCAGTTATGAAGCACATGAAGATCAAAGTTCCAACCATGCAAAAGAGTATGACCCGACGACGATGCTTCTGCGAAGCATGGTTGGAACCTATATCTGGGCATGAAGGGAGCTGCAAGGAGGAGGGACCTCCGCATAGCATGCTATTGCCAGGGAGCAACAATACAGTGGCGTTGCGGAAAATCCCTGCATTTGGCACGGGACCAGATAGGTTGTTGAAAGAGATGTTAAGATACATTAGAAGCTTGAAGCTCTCGAGGAACTCAGGTATGGGCCCTCGTAAGTTATTGCTAGAAAGATCCAACTTTTCAAGGTCTCTCAAAGAAGACAAACCTTTCGGGATTAGCCCTTGCAAAAGATTTCCTTGCAAGTATAGGAAATTCAGTTGGACGCAACTACTGAGAGCTTCTGGGATTTCACCAGATAACTCGTTCATTGACAGGTCGATTGTGCCGAGGCTGTTCAATCGTCCTATCTGTGTTGGAATGGAGCCACTCAGAGCATTGTTGGAGAGGTTAAGAAGTTTGGTCAGGGAGGGGATGCCTAGTACCTCCGGTGGGATTTTCCCCCTCAAGGAGTTACCAGAAAGATCCAGAGAAGTAAGTTTTGTTAGATTACCAAGGCTTGCTGGGATGCTGCCATCCAGAAAGTTATTAGTTAGAAAGAGCTCGCTCAACTTTGTGATATTGCCTAATGATTGTGGAATCTGCCCATGAAATATGCTTTGGGATAGATCAAGATACTGAAGGCTAGGAATTTGGCCAATATCCAGAGGCAAGGTGCCTGTGAAGAGGCTCTGCTGCAGGGCAAGGATTGTAAGCTTTTGAAACTTACCTAAACCTGCAGGTATGGTCCCAGCTATCTTGTTCATACCTAGTTTAATCCAAGTGAGCTCTGTAGATTGGTTTGCAATAGTAATTGGCATAACACCTTCAAGATTGTTTTTCTCAAGGTCTAGTATTCCCAAGTTGCTACAGTTGGTTAAGGATGTAAGGAAATCCCAATCCCTAGGCTCTGTGGTTTGAAGCAAATTGTTCCCTACCGAAAATAACCTCAAATGACCATGGATGCCAATATCTCGTGGAATCAGATCATGATACTGATTTCCACCAAGAAGCAAGTATGTGAGTTTGGATGCATTTGACAAGGAGGCTGGTATTGGTCCTTGGAATCGGTTCACATGTGTGGCCAAAACATTTAGCTTGGGAAACCTAAAGCCAATATCAAGTGGCAGGGATCCTGTCAGCTGGTTGAAGCCGATGTTAAAGTCTTCGATGGAAGAGATATTAAACATTGATTGAGGAAAAGGGCCTTCCAGCTTGTTAGCCATGACGTCAAACCTAACAAGATTAGACATCTTACCTAGATGTGGAGGGACGTGGCCAGTGAAGCCGTTCTGGGCTAGTTCCAAATGTGTCAAGGATGTCAGGTTGCCCAGCCAGCTAGGGATTCGGCCATGGAAGTGGTTGCTCCACATATCAAGCTTTGTGAGGGAGGTGAGATTGGAGAACGACATGGGAATATCACCAGTCAGATTGTTATTGTTGACGCTGAGAAATGTGAGCTTTGATAGGAGACCCAGAGAAGAAGGCATGGAACCAGAGAGGTAGTTCTCCCTCAGGTCCATGGCACCAAGTCTTGCGCAGTGGCTGATGCCGCCTGGGATCTCACCTCCCAGAGTGTTGGCTGAGAGGTTGAGGACGTGGAGGCGGGTCAGGTTGCTGAGCTGCGGGCAGATGGTGCCGACTAGGCCGAAGCCGTGCAGGCGTATGGCAGTGACACGGCCGGGGTGCCGGTGGTCTCCGCAGGACACGCCCGTCCAGTTGCAGAAATCGGGCACCTTCGTCTTCGTGCTGCTGGTACTGTTGCCAGCACCACCAGCAGCACCGTCACGGTCCCATGACCAAGAGGACAGTACTCGCGTAGGGTCACTGGTAATTAAGGATTTGAATGACAGGAGAACCGAGAGGTCGCCGCTGCTGGCAGTTTCATTGTTGGTAGGTTGAGAGGTGGCTGCGAGAAAGAGAAATAGGATGTGAGTAAGAAGATGGAGCATCGGGAGCTGCTGCCATGTCCTTTTGGTGCTCATGGTTGAGCAAGGAGCTAGGTGGAGGCAACTGTTGTGTTCTTGCCCTTCTGTTTGTGTATGTCCAAGTCGTTAAATAAGCTGGAGGTGGTCCTTAATTTTGAGTTTCTGTGATTGCTAATGTCACCTTCAGAAAAAAGAAAGGTATGACAATGACCCGTTTTCCGTCTTGCGCGACATGTGGTTAAAGATGGTGCATGCAATTCCACAAATTGAACTATCCAGATGATGTTAACACAGTGGCAAATTGCCTTTCAAAAGGCTGATCATGATTTCATATTAAATATGGACCTAATAATTTTGACGAGAGGTGTTCATGCATAAGTTCTCTCTTCTGAGTAGGGCACATGCTAAGCAAAACACACTTTTACTTTTCTTTGTAGTGATATAAATATCTCTTATCAGGATAAGGGGGAAATGACACTCACAACGACTAGTGCGATGTCCTGGTGCCATGTACTTAAAGGCCTGGCATATTATATCAAACCTTGAATATTCCAACGATGTTACAGGAATTGGTATGGAATTTTATGTTCAATCTTGTGGCGCAATCAGCTGTACAACAATTTGATATGGACCAAGGATTGAAAACCCCCTTTAAGTCAGAAAGGTCAATGAAATCATAATAAGGATTACAGGAAACATGATGAGAGCACTGAACTGGAAGCATACCTGTCCAGTGTATAGGCTCCCTCTCCTTGGATACAAGTAATACTGAATGATTTAATAGTGAAGCTAGTAAGGCAATCTGTATGAGCGCGCCAAATACCAAAGAGTGACATCGCTTGCAGGAACCAGGACAACTTATGTGTGTCCGAAGAACATATGGGTGCGAAGAAGAGAGGACCAGATGGAGACATCCAACCAGTGGGGGCTCACTCTCCTCCCCCGCAGAGCTCTTAGACAGAGGGAGATGTTTTTTCTGTGTCTTTTGTGTGTGTGTGTGGGGTGTGGGGGGGGGGGGGGGTTCTATAATCGGATATTGATTTGAACATGACACATGGAATCTTATCAATCAGCTTACCTCCAATCCAAGTGAAGCAGTACAAGGTTGTGGAGGAACAACTCCACCTTGTTGCTACAATATGTACAACACAAGTGTTGAAGGAACTACTTCAACGTGCTGAGCTAGATATCGCTCTAGAGGCGAGTGGGGGCCAATATGGCAGCAGGAGTTCAATTCAAAACTCCTAGAGCATAAGATCTTGTCCAAGACCTTAGATAGGAACAACAAGTTCTATTATAGATAGTGGGTACATAGTCTGGTTCCAAACTAGAGGTGAGGACCTCTATTTATAGGGCTTTGGGAAGCCTTCACATACTTCTACTTATGGCTAGAACACTCTAAAAAACATTATCTAATATTCATCATTCTACTCATAGCTACTCACAACTAGAGGACTCTAGAAAACAGTAGGTAAGATAGCAAAGAACAGAAATACTACACTAGTGTGGAAGCATCTAGAAGTAGCCAAACAAATCTGACATATGACTATCATTATTTTTCATCTAGTGTTCCTCATCATTCTTCCCTTGTTGTTTGGAACTCGCCCTCGAGTTATCTTCATATAGCGCTTCTTCTGGATGGTAGAGAGTCAAGTCCGCAACATTGAAAATGTTGGATATAACCATGTCGCTTGGAAGATCTATCACATAAGCATTATCATTTATCTTCCTTACGGTAGAGAATGGCTCATACTTTCGCCGTCGAAGCTTCCCTTTAACACCTAAAGGCAGCCTCTCTTTTCGAAGGTAGACCATCACCTTATCACCAACTTGGAATGATTTCGGCCTCCTTTTGCAGTCAACAAGTTGTTTATATTTCTGATTTTGTGCTTCCAAAACACCACGAATTTCTTCAAATAACTCAGTGTAATTATCAGCAAAGGACAGTGCTGATTTTGAGCTTTCCCTTGATGGTAGCTTCACCAGGTCCACCACATGTGTTGGAACTTTAGTGTAGACAATGAAAAAAGGACTCCTTCCCGTGGACATATGCTTGGAGTTATTGTAGGAGAACTCTGCAAGAGATAAAGCCAAATCCCATTGTCCTTTTCTTTCTCCACAAATGCACCGGATCAGATTACCCAAAAAATTGTTCACCACTTCAGTTTGTCCATCTGTTTGTGGATGGGCAGTGCTAGAAAATTTCAATTCAGTGTTGAACTGCTTCCACAAAGTGAGCCAAAATGCAGCAAGAAACTTGCTATCACGGTCTGAGACGATGGACCTTGGAACTCCATGAAGTCTTACCACTTCTCGAAAGAATAGGTTTGCTACATGATGAGCATCCGTTGTCTTGCGGCATGGGATGAAATGATCCATCTTAGAGAATCTATCCACGACCACAAAGACATCATCACTCCCTCGTCTTGTTCTTGGCAAACCCAAGACGAAGTCCATAGAGATGTCCTCCCATGGAGCAACAGGAACGGGCAAAGGGATGTATAACCCTCTGTTCTGCACTTGGCCTTTGCAGGTTTGACATATAGGGCATCACTGAACAAACTTTCCAGCATCTCTCTTTAGTTGTGGCCAAAAGTAGCGAGCTTCCAGGTTAGCGATAGTCTTGTCTCGTCCAACATGGACACTAAGATCACTTGAATGGAGTTCTCTAATTAGTTTGTCACGCAGAGAACTCATTGGGATGCACAAACGATCATTTTTGAAGAGGTAGTCATCCTGCACCAAATAGTCATCACCTAATGGCTGGCCCCTGATGTGCTTTACCCAAACATGGCCAAAGTCTTCATCATCCTCATACAACTCCTTTATTTGATCCATGCATGGAACCTCAAAAGAAGTCAGGAGGCATGCACGACGACTCAAAGCATCGGCCACTCGGTTAGTTGTTCCAGATTTATGCATGATGAGATAGTTAAATCTCTCCAGATATGCTACCCATCTTGCTAGCATGCGATCAATATGCTTCTGATTTCTAAAATGTTTCAAGGATTGATGGTCACTATAAACAATGAACTCTTTAGGCAGCAAATAGACTTCCCAAGTCTTCAAGGCTCTGAAAACGGCATACAATTCTTGTTGATAGGTACTCCATTTCTATCTAGCTTCACTCAACTTGTCACTAAAGAAAGCGATGGGCTTCCTTTCTTGAGATAGAACAGCTCCAATGCCTACTCCACTTGCATCACATTCGAACTCAAAAGTCTTATTGAAATCAGGTAGAACCAAGAGAGGAGCTCGTGAGAGCTTTTGCTTGATCTCATTGAAACTAGCTTCAGCCGCTTCTGTCCATTGGAACTTTCCTTTCTCCAGGCACTCCGTAATTGGTGCCATGATAGTGCTGAAATTCTTCACAAATCGCCTATAGAAAGTTGCAAGGCCATGAAAACTTCTTACCTCAGAAATGGTCTTCGGAGTTGGCCATTCTCGGATTGCTTCAACCTTAGAATCATCAACACGAATACCGTCACATATTATGATGAACCCTAGGAAAAGAAGTTGTGTTTGTAGGAAAACACATTTCTTCAAGTTGACGTAGAGCTCATTTTCCCTTAGTACTTCTAGCACCTTCCGAATGTGGCCAAAGTATTCATCCTCATCCTTGCTATAGATCAAGATGTCATCGAAATAGACCACAACAAAGTGGGATAAGAAGGGTCGAAGGACTTGATTCATTAAGTGCATGAAGGTACTTGGTGCATTTGAGAGTCCAAATGGCATGACTAGCCATTCAAACAACCCTTCCTTTGTCTTGAAGGCTGTTTTCCATTCATCCCTAGGTTTGATACGGATTTGATGATATCCTCTTCTCAAATCTAGCTTTGTGAACACTCTTGCTCCACTAAGCTGATCCAACATATCATCTAGACGAGGAATAGGGAATCTATACCTTATAGTGATCTTGTTAACGGCTCTACTGTTCGTACACATGCGCCAAGATCCATCTTTCTTTGGCGTGAGCAGGGCTGGTACATCACATGGGCTAATACTTTCTCGAATGTGCCCCTTTTGCAGCAATTCCTCCACTTTCTCCTTCAATATATCATGTTCTTTTGGGCTCATTCAATAGTGTGGGAGGTTAGGAAGACTTGCTCCCGGAATTAGGTCAATTCTATGTTGAATTCCTCTCATCGGTGGCAGGCCTTGTGACTCTCCAAGTATGTTATGAAACTCTGCTAATAAGCCACGTACCTTTGCTGGAATTTCAACATCCGGGTGCTCTTCTGCTTTTACAATAAGTGCAGCACATAAATCTGGCTCCTTCAAGTCTTCCATAAACTCATTAGAGGTGTGGGAAATAGTTAACATACTTTTCCCCTCCTCCTTAAAGATATTACCATCAACTTTATTTGGTAGAATAATGATCTTCCTCTTGTTCCAAATGAAAGAGTAAGAATTTTCCTTGCCCTTGTGTATAGTATCCACATCAAATTGCCATGGTCTCCCAAGAAGAACATGGTTGGCGTCCATATCAACTACGTCACACAACACATTTGAGCGGTAATGCTTGCCCAAAGAAAGTGGAAGGTTGCATTGTTTGGTGATCCTCATATCCACTCCTTTCTTGATCCATCCAATAGTGTAGGGATTTGGGTGATCATGGGTTTCAAGTTTTAAATGTTTCACCAACTTCTGAGAGATAAGATTCTCACAGCTGCAACTATCAATCACTAATTTGCATACCTTGCCATTCACCGTGCATTTGCTCTCAAATATTTTCTTCCGTTGTGTGTCGTCAGGTTGTGGTGTGGAACATAGGAGACGCTGAATCACACATACCACCTCTTCACCTTCTTCTTGACAAACCTCTTGTCCCTCTACATCTTCAGATTCGTATTCCTCCTCATTGTCTTCACCATCATGGATAGTTGTGTTAACAAATTTCCTTAGTGGGCAACCGCTGGATATGTGCCCCTCTTCACCACATTTATAGCATATTGGGCCTTCATTGGACTTAGCCTTGCTTTTAGTTGGCTTCTGGATGGATCGTTTTGCCTTTGGTGGAGCAGTCTTTTCTTCCATTCTATTAGGCTGACTCCTAGACGAGCCTTCGGTATGGGATATGGAGGATATGGAGCCTTACTTGTCTTTCTCGCCCTCACAAACCTCTTGGCTTTCAAGGCTAGAGCTTCTGCTTGATCAATGGACTAGATTTGTTGCATCATCAATCGATCTTGAATAACATCATGTTGGGGAACGTTGCATGGGAAACAAAAAAATTCCTACGCACACGCAGATCTATCCATGGTGATGAGCATCTACGAGAGGGAGAGTGGATCTACATACCCTTGTAGATCGCTAAGCGGGAAGCGTTAAGTAACGCGGTTGGTGTACTCGAACGTCTTCACGATCCAAATCGCCGTGCGTCCCGCGATCCAATCACGATCCATCCCGCGATCTAATCACGATCCGTCCCGCGAACTTGATCACGATCCGTGCCACGAACTTGATCACAATCCTTCCGATCTAGCGCCGAACGGACGGCACCTCCGCGTTAAGCACACGTACAGCTTGATGACGATCTCCGTCGTCTTGATCCAGCAAGAGAGAGCGGAGAGGTAGAAGAGTTCGCCGGCAGCGTGACGGCGCTCCAGCGATGGTGGTGGAGCAATTCCGGCAGGGCTTCGCCTAAGCACTGTAGAAATCCGATCTAGAGGAGAAACTATGCACTAGAGGGTAGGGTTGCACGTGGCTGAAAATCAAGTACAAAAACCCTAAAACCTCTAGTATATATAAGGGGAAGAGAGGAGAGGAGGCAGCCTTGGCTTCCCAAGCCAAGGGCTTCGGCCGAAGGAGGTGGAGGAGGTGGAGTCCACCTCCAATCCTAGTAGGACTAGGATTCACCCTTTTTAGCCTTTTTTCCACCTTTTCTCTTGGGCCTTTTTTCTTCCAGCCACATGGGCCTATTGTGGATGTTCCACCAGCCCACTAAGGGATGGTTTCCACTCTCCCACAGCCCATGTAGACTCTTGGGTCCGAATACCCCTCCTGGAGGTCTCCCGGTACACTACCGGCACTCCTGGTACACTACCGATAAGCCCGAAACTTTTCCGGCGACCAAAACAGGACTTCCTATATATGAATCTTTACCTCCGGACCATTCCGAAGCTCCTCGTGACGTCCGGGATCTCATTCGGGACTCCGAACAAACTTCAGTCATCACCATACATAACTCTATACTACCAAAACGTCACCAAACCTTAAGTGTGCAGACCCTGCGGGTTCGAGAACTATGTAGACATGACCGAGACACCTCTACGGTCAATAACCAATGACGGGACCTGGATGTCCACATTGGTTCCTACATATTCTATGAAGATCTTTATCGGTTGAACCTCTATGTCAAGGATTCAATTAATCACGTATGATGTTTCCTTTGTTCTTCGGTATGTTACTTGCCCGAGATTCGATCGTCGGTATCTCCATACCTAGTTCAACCTTGTTACTGGCAAGTGTCTTTACTCGTTCCGTAATACAAGATCCCGTGACCAGCACTTAGTCACATTGCTTGCAAGGCTCATTGTGATGTTGTATTACCGAGTGGGCCCTGAGATACCTCTCCGTCACACGGAGTAACAAATCCCAGTCTTGATCCATGCCAACTCAACAGACACCATCGGAGATACCTGTAGAGTTCCTTTATAGTCACCCAGTTACGTTGCGACGTTTGATACACACAAGGCACTCCTCTGATGTTCGTGGGTTGCATGATCTCATGGTCATAGGAACACATACTTAACATGCAGAAAACAGTAGCAATAAACTGACACGATCATATGCTACGTTTGTAGTATGGGTCTTGTCCATCACATCATTCTCCTAATGATGTGATCCCGTTATCAAATGACATCTGATGTCAATGGCTAGAAAACCTTGACCATCTTTGATCAACGAGCTAGTTCACTAGAGGCATACTAGGGACAGTGTGTTGTCTACTTACCCACACATGTAATGTGTTTCCAATCAATACAATTATAGCATGGATAATAAACGATTATCATGAACAAGGAAATATAATAATAAACACTTTATTTATTGCCTCTAGGGCATATTTCCAACAGTCTGCCACTTGCACTAGAGTCAATAATCTAGTTCACATCACTATGTGATTTACATGGTAATGAATCGAACACCCATGCAGTTCTAGTGTTGATCATGTTTAGCCCCTCGAAGAGGTTTAGTCAACGGGTCTGCAACATTCAGATCCGTGTGCACTTTGCAAATATTTATGTCCTTCTCCTCGATGTAATACTAGTTGGAGTTGAAGCGTCGCTTGATGTGTCTGGTCCTCTTGTGAAACCGTGGTTCCTTGGCTAGAGCAATGGCACCAGTGTTTTCAGAGAACAGGTTCATTGGATTCATTGCACTAGGCACTACTCCAAGATTTGTCATGAACTGCTTCATCCAGACACCTTCCTTCACCGCCTACGAGGCTGCGATGTACTCCGCTTTGCACGTACAATCAGCTACCACGCTTTGTTTGGAACTGCGCCAGCTTACCGCTCCCTCGTTAAGAATAAAGACGTATCCGGTTTGCGACTTAGAGTCGTCCGGATCAGTGTCAAAGCTTGCATCGACGTAACCCTTTACGACGAGCTCTTCATCACCTCCATAAACGAGAAACGTTTCCTTAGTCCTTTTCAGGTACTTAAGGATATTCTTGACCGCTTGCCAGTGCTCCATTCCAGGATCACTTTGAAATCTTCCGGCCATACTTATGGCAAGGCTGACACCGGGACTTGTGCACAACATTGCATACATGATAGAGCCTATGGCTGAAGCCTAGTGGATGACACTCATCTTTTCTCTATCTTCTGCAGTCACTGGGCATTGAGTCTTACTCAACTTCACATCTTGTAACACAGGCAAGAACCCCTTCTTGGACTGATCCATTTTGAAATTCTTCAAAAATTTATCAAGGTATGTGCTCTGTGAAAGTGCTATTAAGCGTTTCGATCTATCTCTATAGGTCTTAATGCCTAATATGTAAGCAGCTTCTCCTAGGTCCTTCATTGAAAAACTCTTGTTCAAATATTCCTTCACGCTTTATAGCATTTCTATATTGTTTCCAATCAGCAATATGTCATCCACATATAATATTAGAAACGCTATAGAGCTCCCACTCACTTTCTTGTAAATACAAGCTTCTCCATCAACTTGTATAAACTCAAACGCTTTGATCACCTCATCAAAGCGCTTATTCCAACTCCGAGATGCTTGCACCAGTCCATAAATGGATTCCTGGAGTTTGCAAACTTTGTCAGCATTCTCTGGATCGACAAAACCTTCGGGTTGCATCATATAAAACTCTTCCTCAAGGAAACCGTTGAGGAACACTATTTTGACATCCATCTGCCAAATTTAATAGTCGAAATAAGCAGGTATTGCCAACATGATTCTGACAGACTTAAGCATCGCTACGGGTGAGAATGTCTCATCGTAGTCAATTCCTTGAACTTGTGAAAAACCCTTTGCCACAAGTCGAGCTTTATAGACAGTGGTATTACCGTCCGCGTCTGTCTTCTTCTTAAAGATCCATTTGTTCTGAATGGCCTTTCGCCCTTCAGGTAATACTTCAAAAGTCCATACTTTGTTTTCATACATGGATCCCATCTCGGATTTCATGGCCTCTAACCATTTCTCGGAATCCGGGCCCATCACTGCTCATCCATAGCTCGTAGGTTCATTGTTGTCCAAAACATGACCTCTAAGACAGGGTTGCCGTACCACTCAGGAGTAGTACGCGCCCTTGTCGACCTACGAGGTTCAATAGGAGCTTGATCCGAAGCTTCATGATCATTATCATTAACTTCCTCTTCTACCGTCGTAGTTTCCATAGAAACAACTTTCTGTGCTGCGCTACTTTCTGGTTGAAGTAAAGGTTCAATAACCTCATCAAGCTCTATCTTCCTCCCACTCAATTCTTTCGAGAGAAACTCTTTCTCAAGAAATGTCTCGTTCTTAGCGACAAACACTTTGCCTTTGGATCTGAGATAGAAGGTATACCCGACTGTCTCTTTCGGGTATCCTATGAAGACGCATTTCTCCGCTTTGGATTCCGGCTTTTCAGGCTGAAGCTTTTTGACATAAGCATCACATCCCCAAACTTTAAGAAACGACAACTTTGGCCTTTTGCCAAACCATAGTTCATATGGCGTCGTCTCAACGGATTTCGATGGTGTCCTATTTGAAGTGAATGCAGCTGTCTCTAATGCATAACCCCAAAATGATAGTGGCAAATCAACAAGAGACATCATAGAACGCACCATATCTAATAAGGTTCGATTACGATGTTCGGACACACCATTACGCTATGGTGTTCCGGGCGGTGTCAACTGTGAAACAATTCCACATTGTCTTAAGTGACTGCCAAACTCATAACTCAGATATTCACCTCCTCGATCAGATCGCAAGAACTTAATCCTGTTACGATGATTCTCAACTTCACTCTGAAATTGCTTGAACTTTTCAAAAGTTTCAGACTTGTGTTTCATTAAGTAAATATACCCATATCTACTTAAGTCATCAGTGAAGGTGAGAAAATAACGATATTCACCGTGCGCTACAACATTCATTAGACCGCACACATTAGTATGTATGATTTCCAATAATTCACTTGCCCGTTCCATTGTTCCAGAGAACGGCGTTTTAGTCATCTTGCCCATGAGGCATGGTTCACATGTGTCAAGTGATTCAAAATCAAGTGACTCCAAAAGTCCATCGGCATGGAGCTCCCTCATGCATTTTACAACAATATGACCTAAACGGCAGTGCCACAAGAAAGTGGTACTATCATTATCAACTCTACATCTTTTGGCATCAATGTTATGAACATGTGTGTCATCACTATCAAGATTCAATATGAATAAACCCCTAACATTGGGTGCATGACCATAAAATATATTACTCATATAAATAGAACAACCTTTATTCTCTAATTTAAATGAGTAACCATCTCACAATAAACAAGATCCAGATATAATGTTCATGCTTAACGCAGGCACTAAATAAAAATTATTCAGGTTCATCACTAATCCCGATGGTAATCGAAGAGAGAGCGTGCCGACGGCGGTCACATCAACCTTGGAACCATTTCCCATGTGCATCGTCACTTCGTCCTTCGCCAGCCTTTGTTTATTCCGTAGTTCCTGCTTAGAGTTGCAAATGTGAGCAACCGAACCGGTATCAAATACCCAGGCACTACTACGAGAGCTAGTAAGGTACACATCAATAACATGTATATCATATATACCTTGTTTGTCGTTGGCCGCGTTCTTGTCAGCCAGGTACTTGGGGCAGTTCCGCTTCCAGTGACCACTTCCTTTGCAATGAAAGCACTCAGTTTCTGGCTTAGGTCCATGCTTAGGCTTAGGAGTAGCAACTGCTTTGCCATCCTTCTTGGTTTTACCCTTCTTGCCTTTGCCCTTGCCATTTTTCTTGAAACTAGTGGTTTATTGACCATCAACACTTGATGTTCTTTCTGGATTTCAGACTCAGCGACTTTCAGCATCGCAAACAGCTCGACGACTGACTTGTTCATCCCGTGCATGTTATAGTTCATTAAAAAGCTCTTGTAACTAGGTGACAGTGATTGAAGAACTCTGTTAGTGATTGCCTCTGGCGGAAGGGTAATTCCCAACTCCGTTAGACGATTTGAATACCCAGACATTCTGAATATATGCTCACTGATAGACCCGTTCTCCTCCATCTTGCAAGCATAGAATTTATCGGAGGTCTCATACCTCTCGATCCGGGCATTCTTCTGAAAGATAAACTTTAACTCCTGGAACATCTCATTTGCTCCATGACGTTCAAAACGTCTTTGAAGTCCCGGTTCTAAGCCATACAATATTGCACACTGAACTATTGAGTAGTCTCCAGCATGAGCCTCCCAAGCGTTCTTAACGTCTTCGGAGGTCATGTCTTCTGGTTGGTTACCAAGCGGTGCATCAAGGACATATTGTTTGTGGGAAGCCGTGAGGATAATCCTCAGATTACAGGCCCAGTCAACAAAGTTACTTCCATCATCTTTCAACTTAGCTTTCTCTAGGAACGCATTAAAATTCAGGGGTGCTACTACGCGAGCCATTAATCTACAACATAAATATGCAAAGGTTACTTAGACTATTGTTCAAGATAATGAGTTTAGTTAATCAAATTACTAAAGCTCCCACTCAAATTGACATCCCTCAGGTCATCTGAGTGTCACATGATCCAAATTCACCAACTCAAGTCCGATCATCACGTGAGTTAAGGTGGCTTCAATGGTGAACATTGTTATGTTGATCATATCTAGTTTATGACTCATGTTCGACCTTTCGGTCTCTTGTGTTCCGAGGCCATTTCTGTACATGCTAGGCTCGTCAAGTTTAACCCGAGTGTTCTGCACGTGCAAAACTGGCTTGCACCCGTTGTATGTGAACGTAGAATCTATCACACCCGATCATCACGTGGTGTCTTGACACGACGAACTTCGCAACGGTGCACACTCGGGGAGAACACAATTTATCTTGAAATTAAGTGAGGGATCACCTTATAATGCTACCGTCGTCCTAAGCAAAAAAAGGTGCATAAAAGGATTAACATCACATGCAAATCATAATACACATGATATGGCCTTGATCTTGTGCTTTTGATCTCCATCATGAAAGCACCGGCATGATCTCCATCGTCACCGGAACGACACCATGATCTCCATCATCTTGATCTCCATCAACGTGTCGCCATCGGGGTTGTCGCGCCCAACATGCTTCTACTACTATTTCTACCATAGTGATAAAGTAAAGCATTATATAGCGCTTAATGATTGACACGCAGGTCATACAATAATTAAAGACAACCCTATGACTCCTGCCGGTTGTCGTACTCATCGACGTGCAAGTCGTGATAATCTATACATCACATGATCATCTCATACATCACATATATCACATCATGTAACTGCCCATATCATATCACAACATACCCTGCAAAAACAAGTTAGACGTCTTCTAATTGTTGTTGCATGTTTTACGTGGCTGCTACGGGTATCTAGCAAGAACAATTCTCATCTACGCAAAAAACACAACGGTGACACACTAGTTGCTTTTCAACCTTCTCAAGGACCGCCTTTGTCGAATCCGATCCAACTAAAGTGAGAGAAACAGTCACCCGCAAGCCATCTATGCAACAAGTTGCGTTTGAGAGAACCGGTCTCTCGTAAGCGTACGATTAATGTTGGTCCGGACCGCTTCATCTCACAATACCGCTGAACCAAAATCCGACCAAGGGAGGAAGTTATCTAAGCATCAACGCCCACAAACCTTTTGTGTTCTACTCAAGATCTCATCTACACATAGACCTAGCTCATGATGCCACCGTTGGGGAACGTTGCATGGGAAACAAAAAAATTCCTACACACATGCAGATCTATCCATGGTGATGAGCATCTACGAGAGGGAGAGTGGATCTACATACCCTTGTAGATCGCTAAATGGGAAGCATTAAGTAACGCGGTTGGTGTAGTCAAACGTCTTCGCGATCCAAATCGCCGTGCATCCCGCGATCCAATCACGATCCGTCCCGCGATCTAATGACGATCCGTCCGGCGAACTTGATCATGATCTATCCCGCGATCTAATCACGATCTATCCCGCGAACTTGAGCACGATCCGTCCCACGAACTTGATCACGATCTTTCCGATCTAGCGCCGAACGGACGGCACCTCCGCGTTCAGCACACGTACAACTTGATGATGATCTCCGCTGTCTTGATCCAGCAAGAGAGAGCGGAGAGGTAGAAGAGTTTGCCGGCAGTGTGACGGCGCTCCGACGATGGTGGTGGAGCAATTCCGGCAGGGCTTAGCCTAAGCACTGCAGAAATCCGATCTAGAGAAGAAACTATACACTAGAGGGTAGGGTTGCACGTGGCTGAAAATCTAGTACAAAAACCCTAAAACCTCTAGTATATATAAGGGGAAGAGAGGAGAGGAGGCATCCTTGGCTTCCCAAGCCAAGGGCTTCGGCCAAAGGAGGTGGAGCAGTTGGAGTCCACCTCCAATCCTAGTAGGACTAGGATTCACCCTTTTTAGCCTTTTTTCCACCTTTTCTCTTGGGCCTTTTTTCTTCCAGCCACATGGGCCTATTGTGGATGTTCCACCAGCCCACTAAGGGCTGGTTTCCACTCTCCCACAGCCCATGTAGCCTCTTGGGTCGAAATACCCCTCCTGGAGGTCTCCCGGTACACCACTGGCACTCCCGATACACTACCGATAAGCCCGGAACTTTTCTGGTGACCAAAACAGGACTTCCTATATATGAATCTTTACCTCCGGACCATTCCAGAGCTCCTCGTGATGTCAGGGAGCTCATCCGGGACTCCAAACAAACTTCGGTCACCACCATACATAAATCTATACTACCGAAACGTCACCAAACCTTAAGTATGCAGACCCTGCGGGTTCGAGAACTATGTATACATGACCGAGACACCTCTATGGCCAATAACCAATGGCGGGACCTGGATATCCACATTGGTTCCTACATATTCTACAAAGAACTTTATCAGTTGAACCTCTATGTCAAGGATTCAGTTAATCCCGTATGATGTTCCCTTTGTTCTTCGGTATGTTACTTGCCTAAGATTCGATCGTCGATATCTGCATACCTAGTTCAACCTCGTTACTGGCAAGTCTCTTTACTCGTTCCGTAATACAAGATCCCATGACCAACACTTAGTCACATTGCTTGCAAGGCTCATCGTGATGTTGTATTACCGAGTGGGCCCTGAGATACCTCTCCGTCACACGGAGTAACAAATCCCAGTCTTGATCCATACCAACTCAACAGACACCATCAGAGATATCTGTAGAGGACCTTTATAGTCACCTAGTTACGTTGCGACGTTTGATACACACAAGGCACTCCTCCGATGTTCGTGAGTTGCATGATTTCATGGTCATAGGAACACATACTTGACATGCAGAAAACAGTAGCAATAAAGTGACACGATCATATGCTATGTTTGTAGTATGGTTTTTGTCCATCACATCATTCTCCTAATGATGTGATCCCGTTATCAAATGACATCTCATGTCAATGGCTAGGAAACCTTGACCATCTTTGATCAACGAGCTAGTCTACTAGAGGCATACTAGGGACAGTGTGTTGTCTATTTACCCACACATGTAATGTGTTTCTAACCAATACAATTATAGCATGGATAATAAACGATTATCATGAACAAGAAAATATAATAATAAACACTTTATTTATTGCCTCTAAGGCATATTTCCAACACATCATTGAGACCATTGATGGACCTTGCAACTTGTTGATCCTCAGTTTCGGCAAGGTTGCACCTCACTTGTAGCCTTAGAAACTCCTCCGTGTAATCTGAAATAGTCCTATTCCCTTGAGCACAATCTTGAAATTGGATAAACAGGATATGGTCATAATCAGCGGGTAAAAACCTCCCTTTCAAAAGACTTTTCATTTGCCGCCAAGTTCTCACACGAGGTTCTCCTCTCAGCCTGCGTTCTTCTTAAACGCAGTGCCACCATGCACCGGCTCCTCGTTTCAGCTTGTATGCAACCAAAGGAACTCTACGATCTTCCGGAACCTCCATCACCTCAAATAAAGTCTCCACTTCATATAACAAATTAAGGCACCCTTCAATATCGACATTTCCATTAAAAGGTGGGATCTCAGCTTTCACCTTGTATAGATCCCTTGCATATGTAGGGTTGGGTAATCTTTGATATGCATAGGGGTCGGTTTCTTCAAGGGTATTATCATATTCTTCACCTTCAGAAGCTTCAACATAAATTGGCCTTCTTGAAGTACGTTGACCAACATGTTGTTGGGGTGGTCTTCCTTCAAGATTACCTCTCCTTCTTTGTTCAACATCTTCTTCTTTAGATGAATCTCCTTCATTGGCAGCAGCGGGAACACCCTTTCTTATCATTTCAACCAGCTGGTCAAATCTCCGATTGAGATCTTCACGCAGCTCTTTGATTTGTTGTTCTGCAGCATCCATCCTCTTCTCCAATTGCTCCTTTGCTTGCTGCAGCTTGCTCTCAAAGAATAGAACAAGAAGTTGTATGGATCAATGAGGCTCTGATACCACCTGAAGCAGCACAAGGTTGTGGAGGAACAACTCCACCTTGCTGCTACAATATGTACAACACAAGTGTTGAAGGAACTACTTCAACGTGCTGAGCTAGATATCGCTCTAGAGGCGAGTGCGGACCAATATGGCAATAGGAGTTCAGTCCAAAACTCCTAGAGCACAAGATCTTGTCCAAGATCTTAGATAGGAACAACAAGTTCTATTATAGATAGTGGGTACATAGTCTGGTTCCAAACTAGAGGTGAGGACCTCTATTTATAGGGCTTTGGGAAGCCTTCACATACTTCTACTTATGGCTAGAACACTCTAGAAAACATTACCTAAGATTCACCATTCTACTCATAGCTACTCACAAGTAGAGGACTCTAGAAAACAGTAGGTAAGATAGCAAAGAACAGAAATACTATACTAGTGTGGAAGCATCTAGAAGTAGCCAAACAAATTTGACATATGACTATCATTGGTTTTCATCTAGTGTTCCTCATCAAAGTTTCTGCATGAACTATGGAATGGAATGGAATATATCCAGCTAATCTGATGATGTAGAGCCACAGCCATCTCAGTTGCCTGCCTTGCATATGTTTTGTTCTCCTGAGCAAGATTTTGTTATAGTTTAGCCTGCTAAGTTGTCTTTTGCAGTGATAAATAAAATACATAGATCAAGAAGTCAATTGTTAAGCGAGAGCATTTGGTTTTCATCGCTTTGGCGTACACTACAATATGCTTAGCATTTGTCTGGTCTATTGTTCCATAGATTCTTTCTTGTACAGGTAGCTAAAACCTGGGGAATGACACTCAGTACGTAGAAGCTTCTCCATTAGGTCGGCGACTTCTCGGAGAGAGACCCCTTAAGACGACGATGAGATATAAGCAAGCAAGGCCGCAAATGCGCACACGCTTTGGTGTGTCTTCTTCACTTGTAATTGTAACCCTGGTGGTGTTCTACATTGCAAAAGTAACACCACAAATTTTATTGGTGTTGAGGATGATGTGAGATGATTGAAATATGCATGTAATGAAATAGTAGTATCTGTTAACTGTTACTGTTATCCTGGGATGGTGATGGAAGTCCAGAACTTGAGCTGTGTTTAGATGATATATAGTGAACAGCGCAATGTATGGTGATGATAGTGCATGCATGCTCAGATGGTTTTCCCTTTCTTTGTTTCTATCATTATTTTTTGCCTATTTAAAGGTTAATTTAACGAACAAAAATGTATTTTTTTTGAAACGGAGGCAAAAGCTTTGCCTCATCCATTAATTAAGAGAGAATAGAATTTTGTTAAAACACACACCTAAATTCGACATGACCGATTACTCACGCTCTAATATAGACCCTAACTTCCTCTCCTGGGCAGATATCCAAAGTTTCGCCTCATTTGTGATAGTTTGTAGAAGGATCAGCGGCGGAGTGCTCTTTTGCCGAAAAACTCTCGTGTTTCTCTCATTCCATACCGTCCACGACACTAGCATGGTAAGTGAAGCCCTTGCATTTCTATTGTGGATGCCTTCAGCGCTTGTACTAGCCCAACACTCCTCAACGGATGCCATCAAGTGCCATGAGGAGGTATCCAGGTCAGCTATGTTAAATCTTTCAATGACCAAGTTCCATAGCCTGAGGGTGAAGCGGCAAGAGTAGAATAGATGAGGTCCACATTCTTGCACCCTCTTGCACACGGGATATAGGCCTCAATTTGGCCAGCGATGTTTAGCTAGTCTATCTGCAGTCCAAATCCTGTCCTGAGCTGCTAACAAGCAAAAAACTTGACCTTTGGAGGGGCCCAAACCTTCCATATCATTTGGTCCATGCGTGAGAGCACCATGCCCAGAAACTAAGCTCGTTATGCGGAGGCCGCCGAGTAGAACCCACATGTCGTATGCTTCAAAATGATGTCATCCTCAACATGTTCAACAAGATGAACCTCATGCAAAAGCATCCATAGAGTGAAGAATTGTTGAATGTGCTCACCCGAAACAACGGTGGGAGGCCTGATCTTGAGGATCCATGCGTTCTCCCTGAGGGCACCCCGCAACTTCCATTGTTTACGCGAAGAGGCCTCGTGGATGAGGGGGCAATATCTTTGGGCTTGCGCCCAAGAGGCCAAGGAGAGTCCCATAAAGGTGTCTTCGCGCCGTCCCTGACAATAATGGTGGTAGAGGCATAGAAAAAGTTTAGATCCTCCTCGTCGCACGGGTTGCTCATGCCCACCCACATCTTGGTCAACTCTTTCCATTCATACCAAGTCCAACGCAGGTGCAAAGCACGGGCGAACTTGTCGGTGTTGAGGATCCCTAGCCCACCATATTCTTGCGGTCGACACACAATTTCCCAGTTAACCTTACATTTTGCCCATGTCGTCTTGTCAGAACCGGCCCAAAGGAAAGCTCTCTCGAGCTCGGTGACCCTGTGAAGGATGCTTCGTGGAATGACAATAGGTGTGATGAAGTAGATCGGTTGGGAAGTCACGACGGACTTGACAAGAGCCGCCCACCCAATGGGTGGGATGTTCTGACCCTCATAGGTTCTCAATCTGCTCGCGACCTGTTCACGAGGAATTGCAGGTCAACCAACTTGAGCTTCCAAACTCATAGGGGGAGTCCCAAATAGCGTAATGGGAAGGCAGCCTGGGTCGCCAGCAAACTTTGAGTGATGTGCACCAAGTCAAGGTAGTTGCAGCGAATGGGGACCATGGAGCTCTTGTGGAAGTTGGTGCAAAGTCCTGTGAAATCTCCAAAATATCTGAGTATGGCTGCAAGATTATCAACATCTTTTTTTATCGGAGCCATGAATACCGCCGCGTCGTCCGCATAGAAAGAGGTGCGCATCATGACTCCCCTCCCCCTGATCTTATGAAGAAGGCCCTTTCTCGTCGCCACATCAAGAATTTGTTGTAGATGATCAATGGCAATGACGAACAGAAGGGGGGAGAGCCCCCCCCCCCAGCGTAGTCCACGACCGTGCTTAATCGGGGAACCGGACAATCCATTTAGAAGTATCCTCGACGATGATGTACAAACAAGAGCCGCGATCGACTCCCTAAATTTGCTTGGGAATCCTCTCTGCTGCAAGAGATTCAGGATGTACTCCCACCTGACAGAGTTGGAGGCCTTTCGAATATCGAGCTTGAATAGAAGGGATGGGGTCTTGGCCATGTGTAGACGACGCGCAAAGTTACGAACGTACATGAAGTTGTCATGGATACTTCGTGTTTTGGTAAAAGCACTCTGAGCATTGGAGATGAGGGTGGACATGTGCGGCCCAAGCCTTGTGGAAAGCACCTTCTCAATGATCTTGGCTATCGCGTGGAACACGTAGTATAAGAAAAGTAATCATGTTCTGATAAGTGGTAAATTTACTGTTTCCCACACTGACAAACTCAAATTCCTAAAACTTGGACTTCGCGACAGTGGTCGTGCCTCAGATTAGGCATGTGCCAGTAACAAACTATTGCCCGACCCCTACCCTGATAAACAAGGGTGGAAGATGGGATTCGAGGATAGAACACTAGTTGGCATTTCGTGCAATCTAGATGTATCTATTTATCCACCACTAAGCTTAATCGTCTTGTATTCTAGATATCTCTAGCAATGTATTTTCAACATACATAAACTCTAAAACACTATACCAATTTTGTAGATATTTTGACGATCTTATTTACAAGGAGACATACAAGCACATATTGTTATTGTATTTGTTTATTCTGGTTTTATGGAAATACATCCTAACAACATAGAGTAGTTTCCTAAACATCCCAAATTAGATGAAAAAATATATTTGATACAATACTTTTACAATTCATTGCTAAAAATATATTTATAATGATAAATAATGTTTGAATGATACGACAAATATTTACCTAATATGCATTATTGTGTTACATTGTTCATTCTGCTTAACATACCTAGAATAGTATTTGAGATAGTATATCAAATAGTGCATATTAATAAAATAAAATATATTTTACAACAGTAGGAGTTATCATGATGTAAAAAAGTTCAATATAAATAGTTGTGAACATGTACATGTTTCAAAAAATGTAGTCTGGCCATCTCTTTACTGTTTTTTGGAAGCAATCAATTGACCAAATGCAAAAAAAAACAGAGGCAAAACATTTGCCTCATCGATTAAATAAGAGGAGTATAGAGTTTGACGGACTACAAAGTAACCTATAAAAAACGGCATGACAATTACTCCCGTACAGCAATACACCCTAGTTTCTTAGCACATGCCGTAATCCACAAATTTGCCTCAAGTATGGCATTTTGGAGAAGAATAGGCGACGGTGCACTCTTTTGGCGAAACACCCGGGTGTTTCTCTCATTCCAAAGAGTCCACGAGACTAGCATGGTGAGGGAGGCCATAGCACGTCGATCGGGGTTTGGCCTATATGTTCTGTGTTCCCACAAGCCTAAAAGGGAGTCCTCAAGCTGCCCATCAGAGGTGTTGATGTGCGCCAGACCAAAAGAATCAGTGACTGAATGCCATAGCCTAATGAAGAACTGGCACTTGACAAAAAGGTGGATGACCGTTCTTGCTATCATTTGCAAAGTGGGCAAAGCCCACAGTTTTCCTAGCCTCGCCGCTCCAAACGGCCTGCTGTCCAAATCTGGTCTTGCAAGACCAGCCAGGCAAAAAATTTGACTTTTGGGGGAGCCCAAGCTTTCCAGACCATGCATTGAATGGGCGAGCGTGTTAGACCAAGGAATTGTGCCTTGCATGTGGTGGTCACGGAGTAAATCCCACCAACGGCATGCTTCCAAACAATGTCGTCTTCAACCTGGTCGACAAGTTGGAAGCCGTGCACAAGTGTCCAAAGTGAGAAAAAGCTCCCGGACGTGGGCAGCGGAAACAATAGTACCTCACTTGATGTTGTTCATACAAGCGTTCCCCCGCGTAGCCTCCCGAAGCTTCCAACTCTTCCTTTTCAAGGATAACAAGCGGCGCAATGTCCTTTGGCTTGCGACCAAGAAGCCATGGGGAGTCCAAAAAGGTGTTTATGCACAATTACCGACGATGATTTTGGTTCAAGCATAGAAGAACTCTAGGTCTTCCTCAGTGCAAGGATTGCCCAACCCAACACTGGCGGAGCTTCAGCAAGGCCGAGTGGGCCATGGCCCGCCCAGGTCTGGAAAATAATATTTTTTATACGCAGCCCGGCCAATGATGATGGACATCAGGCAATAGCCTCGCATAGAGTCGCATCTTGCATGTGTTCCTCGAAAATAAACACGCAGCAGACTCGAGATGCTCAAGAGGAGCTGCTGGTACTAGGCACCTATACATATATGTGGTATATATGGTTTAGAAGAAAAGTTTGAGCTCTTTGGTCCGCCCAACTTATTTTTTGAAGCTCCGCCATTGCAACCCAACCCAAGGTTTGTTAAGCTCTTTCTGGTCGTATCATAGCCACCTAAGCCGTAGGGCCCGAGAAAACTTGTCGGTGTTGAGGACCCCAAGGCCTTTGTAGCTCGTAGGTCTACAGACCACATCCCAATTGACCTTACATTTTGCATCGGTTGTCTTGTCTGTGCCTTCCCAAAGGAAGGCCCTCTCCAACTTGTTGAGGTTATGAAGTGTGCCCTGCGGCACGATAAGGCGCGTGATGGAGAAAATCATTTTGTGAGGTGATGACCGATCTGACAAGGGCGGGGTGTCCAATGGTTGTGATGGATTGCCCCTCCCAGGTTACCAATTTCCCGACGGCCTTGTCTTCAAGGTATTGGAAGTTGACTTTCCGAAGTTTCCTAACCTAGAGCGGTAGGCCCAAATATTTTATTGGGAACATGGCGTGGGTCGCCGAAATGCTAGTCAGAATATGTCCCAACGGAAGATGACTGCAGCGAATGGGCACCACCGAGCTCTTGTGGAAGTTGGTGCATAGTCTTGTCACCTCACTGAAACCTCTTAGGATGACAGATAGGTTGTCAATGTCCCTCTTAATTGGGGCCAAGAAGCTGGTCGCATCACCAGCGTAAAGGGAGGTTCTCATCATGGTGTCGCGCCCTTGTATCTTGTGCAACATGCCCTTATGAGTTGGGGTGTCGAGAATTTGTTGGAGGGAGTCAATTGCGAGGACGAATAACAACGATGATATTGGGTCCCCTTGGCGAAACCCGCGGCCATGCTTAATCGGGTGGCCCGGCAGCCCATTGAGGAGAATGCGCGAAGAGGAAGATGAAAGCAGAGCGGCAATCCAATTCTGGAATTTCCAGGGGAACCCCTTACATTGCAATAAGTCGAGGAAGTATTCCCACTTGACTGAGTCAAATGCTTTTTTAATGTAAAGCTTTAGGAGGAGGGAAGGAGTCTTGCATTTGTGCAACTGGCACACGTAATTGTGGACATACATGAAGTTGTCGTGGATACTTCTCTTCTTAATGAAAGCACTTTGGGCATTGGAGATGAGAGTGTCCATGTGGGGGAAAAGCCTCGAGGCTAGAATCTTGGCAATAATCTTGGCAATGGCGTGCACAAGGCTAATTGGCCTATAATCGGAGACGCCTTCCGCGCTCTCCTTCTTGGGCAACAAGATCACATTGGCAGAGTTGAGACATTGCAAGTGTGCAGTGTGGAGGGAGTCAAAATACTGGATGACACACATGAGATCATGCTTGATGGCATCCCAATATCGTTTGAAGAAGATTCCGGTGAAGCCGTCCGGGTCGGGTGCTTTGTCGCCAGGCAAAGCTTTTATGGCCGCCACTCCTCGGTGATGGGGCCACCGAGATCATGCAAATGATGAGGTTGTGTGTTCAGTTCATCCCAATTAAAGTCAAAATTGCTCCTGCCACCTCTTCCCATGACCTCCGAGAAGTGGTCATAGAATATCTCTTGTTTTTGATCATGCTCGGTCACCCAACCACGTGCGAACTTGATCCTATGTATGTGGTTATTCCTCCTCCTAGCGTTGATATGGCGGTGGAAAGTTTTTGTGTTAGCATCTACAGCTTTGAGGTTTGCGATCCTAGCACATTGGCATCTTCTTCCCCTCTGCAGGACCGCCAGACTAATCCCGCGTCTCTCGAGTCTAGAGCGCAGGTTCGACTCTTCTGAGGAGAAGTCGATCTTCTTGCGCAATGTCTAGCAGAAGTATGATCATGTTTGCAGCATGGAGTTGAACCTTGGCATTGGAGAAGATACGCTTGCTCCACTAAGTGAGGAGCAACGCCGTTTTTTAAACTAGTAATGAAGGATCTGGTACGGCTCAGAGTGACTCACCCTCTCAGACCAGGCATTTTGGACGACCTCATGAAATCTGGGCATATCCTGAAGTTCTCAAATTTGAAAGAACGCGGGTGCCTCGGGCCCTTGTCATCGACGAGCAGCAGTGGGCAGTTGGCAGACAATGACGACGACAAGGCATGTAACAAGTGGCTATTGTGGTTGGTGTCCCACTCGGTGTTGCAGAAGGAGTCAAGTTGCACAAGGTGGGATTGGCGTGTTCGTTGCTCCATGTGAAGCGTCTGTTCTGGACATGTATTTCCTTAGGCTCGCAGGACTGAAGCGTCGAGCGAAAACGATTAATTTTGCTCATGTCGACATTCATTTTATTCTTGTCCCTTGCTCTGTAAATTTGGTTGAAATCCCCAGCAACCAACCACGCCATATCTGCAAGGGGTTTATGATCAAACAACTCTGCGAAGAAGGCGTCTTTGCATGTGGAATGGGTGGGTAATAGACAGAAGTGAGCTTGAAGCAGGAGCCATGAACTCGTAGACGGAAAGTAGCCGAAAGGAAGTATGTCGAGGCGACAACGTCGGATGCCTCAATAAGGTTTTCATCCCATAATAGCAGGATACCATCCATAGTCTCGGCAGTCGGGCGCTGAGAAAATCCACTCAGTCTGCATCCAACAAGGGGCGTGACGATGAATTTGTCCACAAGACACAACTTGGTCTCTGGAGGCAGACTAGCTGACATGAGGACTCAGATAACGTAGCCTGTAGCTCTTTGATCTGGGCAGTTTAGCCCTCGTACGTTCCAGATTATTGTTTTTGTTGGTTGTAGTGAAATTGATCAACAAAATGACCCTTCAATTATGGGACAAACCTAGCAACTGGCCACGCACATACACGTACATGCAGGGAGCATAAATCCTTGGAATAAGGCCATGGGCCACACTGAATTTGCACGTACAGAACTGCTGGATTTTTGCTATGAGGCCTTGGCCCAAAATCCATTTAAAATCTGAAATTCTCATGGCCCATGTGTGTTGGCTGTTTGAGTGGTGTAATTGGAACTAAAGTTTAGTCCTATACCGCTAGTGGAGAGGGAGCAACACCTCTTTATAAGGTGAGCTCTTCTAGCATTTGTAAGTGAATGAGATGAGAAGAGGCCCTTGCCACACCATGCCACGCCTCGCCACGACGCGCCGGTCGGAACGGAGAGTCCTTAACAGACGCGCCACGATCTGAGACGTCGGATCGTGATCTGTAACCGACTCAACATATGGTTTCACACCGTTCCAGATCATTGCGCCGTCATCCAAGTCTTCTTCGTCCCCCCGCCTCTTGTGATCCTGTACGGGAGAGGGACAATCAGGTTTTTGGGGAGCGCACACGCGCGACTGCTGGCAGCGACGGTTTCCCAAACGACGACTTCTTCCCCGACCTTGGCAACGTCTTCCTCAACGACATGAATGACAACGTCAACACTGGCGGTTCTACTCCCGCTGCACCATATGCAATCCTGTCCTTCCTGTTTGCGATCATACTAGAATTCTTATGCCTAGTTTGTGCCGTAGATTCGATCTACTCGTTTACGTTGCTAGTCTAGTTTAATCTATGCTCTTGTTATCATGTTTTATTTTCTGCTCATTCGGATTAAATATTATAGTAATTTGCTCATGTAGTCAACAAGAACAACACGCACATGACACACAAAGCACACATGGCTACAGCCACCGAACGGGTTCACACACCCTTTGAGAGTACAAGGAGATGCACTAACATGAGGAACAAAGCACCCAACATCGACATGAAAATCTAACAGGACTTAGACGGCCACGTCCGGCGAGCCTGCGGCATCAGCTGCACCCATAGTGTCAAGGACGTCTGCTCCACCATGGTCGATGAGAACATCCTCAACCGTTGTAACATCACCGTTGTCTAGTTCGAAAAACTCTCGCATGGCCACAATCACCTTCGGAGCAAGCTGCTCTTTAAACTTCATAGGAAACACATCCAGATTGGCCGTGGTGACATCCTCGCCATCTTTTGTGATGCCCAGGCTGCGGCTGACCATCCGCACTGCCAACTGCTCTACCGGAGCCAGAGCCGCGGCAGTGCAGGGCTGGTCCTCTAAAGAGAAATGTTCCCTCCCGCCTGATACATCTTCAACATGTTTATAATTTTGTATTGTTTTATACTATTATATTATCATTTTAGGATATTTTTTACATATTTATTTACCGATTTATATTAATTTTTAAGCACTAATCTATTGACCCAGTGACCAGTGTCGGTTGTTGTTTTGTGCATGTTTTTGGTTTTTCAGGTTTATAGTACCAAATGAAGTCTAATTGTATGGAAACTTTTTTATGATTTTTTCTGGACCAGAAAAAGACCTAAAAGCTTCAGGAGGAGACCAGAGGCCGCACGATGGAGGCACAAGCAACATGGCGCGCCCATGGGGGTCGGCGCGCCCTGATGGCTTGTGACAGTGTCCTGGAGTAGAGGGTACTCACCATGTCGTCTCCCGACCAGTGGGTCGGGCCGAGGACACCCAGGACGATTCACTAATGGGCCATTTCAGGCATCCCATGACATATGCGAGGAAAATTCCACAAGGCTTGGCGCACAAGACAAGGACTCTTATAAACCGTAGACCTTTGATGATATCATATTCATTACAACAATCTCATCGTAGATCGACTCTGTAATCGTCATACATACATCAATAAAATCAAGCGGCGCGTAGGGTTTTAACTCCTCGAGAGGGCCCTAACCTGGGTAAAACACTATCTCTTTGTTTTCCTGTTCCCCACTGATCCAAGATCCTTAGCTCGGGACCCCTACCTGAGATCGGTTTTGACACCGACGTTGGTACTTTTTTTTGAGAGTTCCACTATGAGATCAACAGAAGAATCGGTGGCTCGTCTGCATATTACAGTTTTTTCTGGACAGTGAAATCGTGTTTGGTTTCCCCACCTCCTCGAGCATTGCTTTAATGATTGCTTCAGTGGAATTGTGGGGAATTGAGTCTAGAACAACCCTGTAAAATTCATCGCATTTCGATGGAGGAATCTCCGGCAAACTCCGATCTACCGAGGCCTGTCGAATCTGGGAGAGTTTAGGGCGAGGATTCCAACGTCCAGCTCGTACATCATTTGAAATATCCCACCGTTCAACGGCTGTGGAATTCTCATATCAATCGTCCCTCAAAATTTCAGCTCGATCTGATCGTTCAAACTCCGTAAAAAATCCGATGAGTGCATCAATTTTCGGATTTGTTTTCTGCGCGAAGACAAATCCGACCCGAATTCATCTCTCTTCATGAACAGGGTATTGGACATCCTTTTGAAGAAATTTTTGTTAGGGTATTGTGTGTTGGTCTGAAACATGTGCCCACAAATTTTCAAGCCTTTTTTGAGGTAATCTTCGCCGTCGCACTGGTGTCAAACCAGGCCGACAATGTTGCTCCACGACTGTCGGCCAGCGCTAGATGCAACCTTGCTTCGTAGAGCCGAGGCCAACCTCATCGGATCATTACCTCGACAAGCCGACCAAAAGTTCCGTATTGCGAGGGCCAAATAATCTTCAAGAGAACCTCGTCACCCCACGAGTTGCACGGGTTAGGCATGTCGTTGCTTCATCAAGTCAGCATTGACCGCGTCACAAATTCTAACCTACGTCGGCATTGCCGTGCCATCGCTAGTTCCCACCACGCCGACCTGCTTAGACACGTCGGCTGGCATGGGGGGTCTAGCATCACCTTACCGACCAGCTCCGTCACCTCGGTTAGACTGGGGGCTTCGTCATCTTTTGAGCAATCTACTCATGGGAATTCGGCTTCACCAGCCGACCAACTTCATCTCCTCGGCTGGACCGGGGGCTTTGCCTCGACACATCAGCTGTGCTGCGTCGCCACTTCATCAAGCCGAGCTCTTCGCTCTGGCACCTCGGGGCCGGCTTGGGGCTGGGATCTCGACCCGTTACAAGCTCTGGCCACATCATCAACACCGAGCACATTAACCAGCTAAGTCGCTTTCATGCTCACCTTTTTTTAATTTTTAAGTTCCATCAGGTTAAATCAAGCATTATATTTGTGTTAAACAAAAAAACTTGCTTGTTAAAAACTTATCTTGTTAAAAGCACTTCCCTTTCGCATGTTAACTCGGGGCTCTTAAATTTATATGAGTCGTTTTATAATAAGTATTTTCTTCTTGGTCATTGGAAAGTATTTTTCTACCGCTCCTTTCTCGACTCGAGTGTGTGGTCAATAGCCGGATAGCCTGGTTTCTCTTTAAACCTGCTCGAGTTTAGTTTGCTACATTGTCCAAAGAAGCACTCTACCTTTGGGATAGGAGTTTGAAGCCGAAGGATGATCCGCTTGAAGTTTCGAGATCTGATGCGTCATGTTAAAGCACGACGAAAGCACAAACGGATTTTAAGATAAATTTTTGGATTGGCACCAAAACACTTGATTTAGCTCGAACGCAAAGTTTTTTGCTTTAGTTTTTTGGTTTTTCGAGCTCATGGAACTTTCAACCTATTTCTATGTTTTTCTTTCGGGAGGAAGGACATCCTCTTGTTCGAGGTGTTCGACATGGTGGTTTTGCTCGGGAAATCTTTTCCGACCCATAGTTCGACAACTTTCCTGCCGAGCTGCACCTCGGGGTTGTCAGAATACACTCAACAGATGAAATGGTTCTCGAGGAGATACGTGTTGGGAGATGTAGTAGTAAATCAAAAAAATTCCTACATGTCACCAAGATCAATCTATGGAGAAACGAGCAAACGAGCAAGGGGAGAGTGCATCTTCATACCTTTGAAGATCGCAAAGCGGAAGCGTTGCTAGAACGCGGTTGGTGGAGTCGTACTCGTAGTGATTTAGATCGCGGTGGATTCCGATCTAAGCGCCGAACAACGGCGCATCTGCGTTCAACACACGTGCAACCCGATGACGTCTCCTACGCCTTGATCCAGCAAGGAGGAGGGAGAGGTTGAGGAAGAGCTCCGGCAGCACGACGGCGTGGTGATGGTGGAGCTGCGTGGTACTCCGGTAGGGCTTCCCCAAGCACTACGGAGGACGAGGACGAGGAGGAGTAGGGTTGTGTCGTGAGAGAGAGATGTGTATCCCCGGCTGCCCCAAGGGCTCCACTATATATAGGAGGATGAGGAGGGAGGGATGCACCCTAGGGTTCCAACCCTAGGGGCCGACGGCAGCCCCAGATCCCATCTGGTGCAGCGGCCAGGAGGGGAGAGGGGTGTGGCAGCCCTAGGGTGGGCCTTAGGGCCCATCTGCTCTAGGGTTTTCCCCCCTCCACCCATGTTCCGCGCCTTGGGCCCTTGTGGGGGGTGCACCAGCCCACCTAGGGGCTGGTTCCCTCCCACTTTTGGCCCATGCAGCCCTCTGGTGCCAGTGGCCCCACTTGGTGGACCCCTCGGAACCCTTGTGGTGGTCCCGGTACGTTACCGGTAATGCCCGAAACACTTCCGGTGACTAAAACCTCACTTCCTATATATGAATATTTACCTCCGGACCATTATGGAACTCCTCCTGACATCCAGGATCTCATCCAGGACTCTGAACAACCTTCGGTAACCATGTACACTATTTCCCTATAACCCTAGCGTCATCGAACCTTAAGTGTGTAGACCCTACGGATTCGGGAGACACGTAGACATGACCGAGACACCTCTCTGGCCAATAACCAACAGTGCGATCTAGATACCCATGTTGGCTCCCACATGCTCCACGATGATCTCATTGGATGAACCACGATGTCGGGGATTCAATCAATCCCGTATACAATTCCCTTTTCCTACCGGTATGACACTTGCCCGAGATTCGATCGTCGGTATCCCTATACCTTGTTCAATCTCGTTATCGGCAAGTCTCAATACTCATTCCGTAACACATCATCCCGTGGCTAACTCCTTAGTCACATTGAGCTCATTATGATGATGTCTTACCGAGTGGGCCTAGAGATACCTCTCCGTCACACGGAGTGACAAATCCCAGTCTCGATTCATGCCAACCCAACAGACACTTTTGGAGATACCTGTAGTGTACCTTTATAGACACCCAGTTACGTTGTGACGTTTGGCACACCCAAAGCGTTCCTACGGTATCCGGGAGTTGCACAATCTCATGGTCTAAGGAAATGATACTTGACATTAGAAAAGCTTTAGCAGACGAACTACATGATCTTGTGATATGCTTAGGATTGGGTCTTGTCCATCACATCATTCTTCAAATGATGTGATCCCGTTATCAACGACATCCAATGTCCATGGTCATGAAACCATTACCATCTATTGATCAATGAGCTAGCCAACTAGAGGCTCACTAGGGACATGTTGTGATCTATGTGTTCACACATGTATTACAGTTTCCGGTTAACACAATTATAGCGTGAACAATAGACAATTATCATGAACAAGGAAATACAATAATAACCATTTTATTATTGCCTCTAGGGCATATTTCCAACAATACGATCCTAGGGTTGGCCACGTTGCCCTAGCCAAGATTCGGGGCTACTGGCTATACATCTTGGCAGAGAATAAATTGCAGCAATCAAAACATCCGGAAAAATCAGCCCACGGAGGAGGTGGTGCACCACCTCGGAAGCCATTTGACATAAAGCTCGGGTGCAATTGGCTGGATACATAGAGGGCATTTCCGGCATTAAGCTCGGTAGAATTGCTTCAACTTTTTCAAAAACCAAGGTAATCTAAGACACCTCAGATGCCGGCTATCATTGGAGCTCGGATGCAAAAAGACACCTCGGATGCCGACCAACGTTAGAGCTCGACCGCAAAAAGACACCTCGGATGCTAGCCAGTGTTGGAGCTTGGCTACAAAAAGACACCTCGGATGCAATTCGGCATTGGAGCTCAGACGCAAGAGGACACCGCCGCATGTGAAACACCTCGAACCTGAGGTGTGGCGTCAAAATAATAAGGAATTGATAAAGGGCGAGAAATTGAAGGGGTGTTCGGATGATCGACGTATGAACTCTTCGGATACACCTCGGCGATCCTCAAGATCAGAGATGGGAAGATTTGTTGAACCAATTTTCAAGACTGGCGGCTGAAGACGAAGAACAAGTGAGAAGAACCAAGGAGCGTCCCTAACTTCAAGACCGGTTCAGGGGGCTACTGATGGTGTTTTGCACTAGGAGGGGACTCACCACGTCATATCCTGACCAGTGGGTCGGGTCAAGGACCCCCAGGGCGATTCACTAATGGGCCACTTTGGGCAGCCCATGACATATGCGAGGAAGATTCTAGAAGACTTGGCGCACAAGACAAGGACTCTTCTAAAGGCCTCACGTGCATTATATAAATTGTGGCGAGGGTGGTTAATGGATGATACCATATTCATTACAACATTCTTGTGGTAGATCGGATCTGTAATCGTCATACATACATCAATACAATCAAGCAGGACATAGGGTTTTACCTCCTCGAGAGGGCCTGAACCTCGGTAAAAGATTGTCCCTTTGTTTGCATGTTCCCTATTGATCCAAGATCCACAGCTCGGGACCCCCTACCCGAGATCCGCCGGTTTTGACACCAACATCTTGTCCCTCCCTAGTGGGTCTCCTAACCCCGTTTTCTGGCCTGTAAATTCACATATATTCCAAAACCCTAGAGGGCATCTCGAAACACATTTTCCACCACCGCAAGTCTTTGTTCCTCCGCGATCCTACTGGAGCTCCGTTCTGGTGCCCTACCAGAGAGGGCATCGATCACAGAGGGCCTCTTCATCATCCTTGCTGCACCGATGGTGATGTGTGAGTAGTTCACCATAGGCCTACAGGTCCGTAGTTAGTACCTAGATGTCTATCTCTCTCACTTTTGATATTCAATACAATGATCATCGCATCTTCGCTTTGATCTATCCGATGTAATTTTTTGTACGGTGCGTCTGTTGGGATTCGATGAATTGTGGGTTTAAGTTCAGATTATTCATGAAAATTATTCGAGTCACCACTGAATATTATGATTCTTATTTGCATGATCATTATATCTTCATAAATCTCTCTGATCTATTGAAATAGTTTGGCCAACTAAATTGATATTTCTTTAGTGAGAGGGGTACGTTTTAGTGGGTTCAATCTGGCGGTGCTCTATATCGCAATGACAGAAAGGGACAAGAAACGTCTTTGTATTTTTGCCATTAAGGATAAAATGATAGGGTTAGTTTATATTAATTGAATTCTCTTTGTCTACATCATGTCATTGTTCTCCAAGCATTACTCCGTTTTACTTAATACTCTAGATGCATGCTCGACATCGGTTGATGGGTGAAGTAATAGTAATAGGTGCAGGCAGGAGTCGACCCATTTGCTTATGGACGTGATGCCTATATATACATGATTATTTCCATGAATATCATATAACTATGACCTTTTCTATCAATTGCCCAACAGTAATTTGTTTACCCACCAAATGCTTCCTACATGAGAGATGCCGCTAGGGAAAACTATGCCCCCCGGGTCTATTCACTTATATATTTACAAACACTTTCATTAGCTTGCTGCCATTTATTTTATTTTATTTTATTTTGTAATATACAATTATCTACTATCATCTACACACTTCATTTGCTAGCCAATAACGAGATCAAGGGTATTAACAAACCTCTTGCCGCGTTGGTTGCAAGTGTTTGCTCTTTTGTATGGAATCACTGAAGATGGTTGTTGATTGGTATTCCTATTGGCTTGATAAACCTTGGTTCTTAACTGAGGGAAATACTTATTTGTATTGTGTTGCAATTACCGTTCCTCTTCACGGAAAACCCAACGAAGATCACAAGTATTAGGAAGAATTTTTGGCACCGTTGCCGAGGAATATCATCAACCAACTATCGCGTAACTTCGCACAAATTATCATTCACTTGTTCTTCTTTTTATTTGCTCTTATATTTACTTCGCTTCATAAAACCAAAAATACAAAAATATTTACTTTTTCTTGTTACTAGTTTACTTCTTTGCTTGCTTGAAAATTGCTATCATATCTGAGTTTGAAACATTAGAACATTCAACTTCACCTCTCAATGATAATGATAAAAGAAATTTTGATGAAGTTGCTAAGCAAAAACTTCACAACCTTGCGGATGATGATCCTTCTAAATTAGAAACTAGTCTGCAAACTAAGAAATTTCGTATTGGTAGTGGCAATATCATTGGAAAATGTGTGTTCCAAGACTTTTTCACTTGTGAGGGCTCTCTACCTTTAATAGGATGATCTATTGTTGCTAGAACCACTAGTTATTTAGATGCCATACCTTTGATCATAGTTGAGTTGAAGATACAATCCATTCATATGCATCCCTCCATACAATGGTTGTTTCTAGAGTTCTCTAATATTGAACATGCTCCTACTAAACAGTTGGCTACAATATTTCTCGTTCACGAAGTTAATCACATTATGTAGCAAGCAAGAGAAATGTTTGCTTATTGTAGGATCAATGGTGAGTGCCCACCAATAGAGGGAATCCTTTATGAATTGGAAGAAATGAGGAGACTAAGACCAACGGACTAGGCTGCTTATAATGAAAATCTTAGGCAAACGGTTCCACCTAATGTCTTGACTGATAAAATTTCCAATTCAATGACCAAATTACTGTTACAAATATTGAATTGCATTATGAGATTTAGATTACTAAGAAAATATCTTTATCGGAACCTATACAATGAAGAATATACTATAACTTATGAAAGGTCTAAGGAGGAGCCTCCTTCTCTTCCGGAGATAGATCTCACGGATCCTTGTGTTGTGAATTTTAGTCCCTTCAATTATTTTTGCTTGACCATGAGAAAACCTTCTGCTGAGAGAGGAGAATATGATTATATCATGGTGAATCATTCTTATGATTATGACAACACTTAAAACTATGCATTATGCCTAGCTAGGGGCATAAAACAATAGCACTAGTTGGGAGGCAACCCAATAGTTTTTTTACTTTCTGTTTGTGTGTGATAACATGATTATTGCCTCTGTCATGATTGTTTTTTTATGTTTTAATTAGTCTTTGTGCCAAGTAAAGCCTTTGGGATGACTCACAAGATGAGTAGAATTGATATGGTGCAAAAACAAAAACTTTAGCGTCCACTGAAGAATTTCTCTAATTTTACCGGAACGACTTTTTTATCAAAATATTTTACACATTATTGCTATACAAATTCTTCAGGTTTTCATAAGTTGTTGATACGTCTCCATCGTATCTACTTTTCCAAACTCTTTTGCCCTTGTTTTGGACTCTAATTTGCATGATTTGAATGGAACTAACCCAGATTAATATTGTTTTCAGTAGAATTGCCTTGGTGTTATTTTTGTGCAGAAATAAGAGTTCTCACATTAACCTGAAAATTTATGGAGAA
Organism: Hordeum marinum; assembly: GCA_022496015.1. Classification (NCBI taxonomy): domain Eukaryota; kingdom Viridiplantae; phylum Streptophyta; class Magnoliopsida; order Poales; family Poaceae; genus Hordeum; species Hordeum marinum. Next base: position 585,926,616 of record CM039673.1, read on the forward strand.
TATTTTTGGAATTAATAAAAAATGCTGGCAAAAGAATCAACCAGAGGGAGTCCACCCATTGGCCACAAGCCAGGGGGTCGCCCCCCTAGGGCGCGCCTAGGTGGCTTGTGGGCCCCCTACAACTCCTCTGACCTCAACTCCAACTCCGTATAACCCTGTTCGGGGAGAAAAAATCAGGGAGAAGAGTTCATCGTGTTTCACGATACGGAGCCACCGCTACCTCCCGTTCTTCCTCGGGAGGGCAGATCTGGAGTCCGTTTTGGGCTCCGAAGAGGAGGAATCGATGTCGTCATCATTACCAACCATCCTTCATCACCAATTTAATGATTCTCTCCGCCGTTCGTGAGTAATTCCATCATAGGGTTGCTGGACGGTGATGGGTTGGATGAGATTTACCATGTGATCGAGTTAGTTTTGTTAGGCTTTGATCCCTAGTATCCACTATGTTCTGACATTGATGTTGCTATGACTTTGCTATGCTTATTGCTTGTCACTAGGGCCCGAGTGCCATGATTACAGATCTGAACCTATTATCTTTTCATGAATATATATGTGTTCTTGATCCTATCTTGCAAGTTGTAGACACCTATTATGAGTTACAATCCGCATCCCCTAGGGTGACAATAACTGGGATTCTTTCCGGTGATCACCGTCATTTGAGGAGTTCATGTATTCACTAAGTGCTAATGCTTTGGTCCGGTTCTCTATTAAAAGGAGGCCTTATTATCCCTTAGTTTCCATTAGGACCCCGCTGCCACGGGAGGGTAGGACAAAAGATGGCATGCAAGTTCTTTTCCATAAGCACGTATGACTATATATGGAATACATGCCTACATTACATTGATGAATTGGAGTTGGTTCTGTGTCACCCTATGTTATACCGTTGCATGATGAATGCCATCCGACATAATTATCCATCACTGATCCATTGCCTACGAGCTTTTCAAATATTGATCCTTGCTAAGTTACTTTTCCGTTGCTACTGTTATAATCACTACAAAACTGCTACTGTCACTTTTGCCATCGTTACCGTTACTTCCAAGCTTATTAAGTCTTTTAGGTGTGGTTGAATTGACAACTCAGCTGCTAATACTCGAGAATATTATTTGGCTCTCCTTGTGTCGAATCAATAAATTTGGGTTGAATACTCTACCCTCGAAAACTGTTGCGACCCCCTATACTTGTGGGTTATAAGACCTTTTTTGGCACCGTTGCCGGGGAGCATAGCTCTATTCTCTAAGTCACTTGGGATTTATATTTGTTGATCACTATGAAGAATCTGAAAGACCGAAAAAACAAGATCTATCCCTCTACTACGAGGGGAGGTAAGGAACTACCATCTAGCTCTGCACTTGATTCACCTTCTATTATGAGTAAATTTGTGACACCACCACCTGCTATTGATTCTGATATGTCGCAAGTAATTGATGATGCCACTTCTGCTATGCATGATGCTTATGATGATACTTTGCTTGGTAATACTATGCCACTGGGTGAATTTCTTGATGAACAAATTGCTAGAGTCAATGCTGAAATTGATGATATTTCTGAAACTAATGAAATTATTGAACTTGAACACTATAAGACACCTATAAGATCTAGCTCTCCTACATATGAATTGCCTAATATACCTAAGGGTTATGTTATGGAGGGAGAGGTAGCTAGGGACTTTCTTGCTTGTAAGGATAGAGATGATCTTCAGAAATTGCTATGCAAGTGGAAGGAAAAATATTTAAATGCTAAAATGCAATATGATCCTAAGTTTTCTAATTCACCTATCTTTGTTACTGATAAGGATAATGAATTCTCTATCGATCTTGACTTAATGACTTTGGTTGAATCTGATCCTTTCCATGGTTATGAATCTAAAACTGTTGTGGCACATCTTACTAAATTGAATATAGCCACCCTATTTACTCATGAGGAAAAAATTCGCTATTAATATATTCTAAAGTTGTTTCCTTTCTCATTAAAGGGTGATGGTAAGATATGGTTTAATTCTCTTGCTCCTCGTTGTGTGCATAGTCCCCAGGATATGATATATTACTTCTCTGAAAAATATTTTCCTACCATAAGAAACAAGCTGGCTTGCAGGAAATATTTAACTTTGTGCAAATTAAAGAAGAGAGTCTCCCACAAGCTTGGGGGAGGCTTCTCCAGTTACTTAATGCTTTGTCTGATCATCCTCTCAAGAAAAACAAAATACTTGATATCTTTTATAATGGACTAACCGATGCTTCTAGGGACCACCTAGATAGTTGTGCTGGTTGTGTTTTCAGGGAACGAACTGTTGAACAAGATGAACTACTATTGAATAATATATTGAGCAATGACTATGATTGGACTATTCCCGAACCACCTCCAAAGCCCACTCTAAAGAAAAGAGGTATTCTATTTCTCAGCCCTGAAGATATGCAAGAGGCAAAGCAAACTATGAAAGAAAAAGGTATTAAAGCTGAAGATGTTAAGAATCTACCAACTATTGAAGAAATGCATGGTCTTGATAACTCGACACAGGTAGTAGGCGTAAATTATCTCGGTAGATTTGCCGAAGGTGATATTCCTTATAATAAGTCTTCTAGCCAATGCTTGGATGAGTTTGATAAATTTATTGTAAGCAAGAAAATTTCAATGCTTATGTTAGTAGATGCTACCTCTTGAGCTTGCGTTGATTTTCCCTTGAAGAGGAAAGGGAAAACCAAGGTATTTCCCTCAGTTGTTGAGAACCAAGGTATCAATCCGGTAGGAAGAACAAGCAAGTCACCAATGGATGCACCTACACAAACAATCAAACTCTTGCACCCAACGCTATAAAGGGGTTGTCAATCCTTTCACAGTTATTCACAAGGAATAGATCTGATAGAGATAGATGTAAACAAGTATGGAAAGTGAAATGTAAATAAATTGCAGCAAGGTATTTTTGGTATTTTTGATTTATAGATCTGAAAATATATTATGGAAAGTAGACCCGGGGGCCATATATTTCACTAGAGGCTTCTCTGTTAAAGGAAAATATCATTGTGGGTAAACAAATTACTACCAAGCAATTGATAGAAAAGCGAATAATCGTGTAGTTATCCAAGGCAATGATCATGCATATAGGCATCACGTCCATGAAAAGTAGACAAAAACGATTCTACATCTACTACTATTACTCCACACATCAACCGACTCCTGCCTGCATCTAGAGTATTAAGTTCATGAAGAACAGAGTAACGCATTAAGAAAGATGACATGATGTAGAGGGATAAATCAAGCAATATGATGAAACCCCCCATCTTGTTACCCTTGATGGCACCAATACAATACGGGCTTTGCTACCCCTACTATGTCACTGGGTGAGGACACCGCAAGATTGAACCCAAAACCAAGCACTTCCCCCATTGCAAGAATTACCAATCTGGTTGGCCAAACCAAACCAATAACTCGAAAAGACTTGCAAGGATATGAAATCATGCAAATAAGAATTCAGAGGATATTGAAATAATATCATGGATAATCTGAACATAAACTCATAATTCATCGGATCTTGACAAACACACCACAAAAGATGATTACATCGGATAGATCTCCATGAAGATCATGAAGAACATGGTGATGAAGAGAAAACAGAGAGAAGAAGCCATCTAGCTACTAGCTATAGACCCATAGGTCTGTGGTGGACTACTCACGCATCATCGGAGGGGAAATGGAGTTGATGTAGATGCCCATTGTGCTTGATTCCCCCTCCGATAGATTACTGGAGAAGGCCCCAAGATTGGATCTCTCGGGAACAGAGGCTTCCGGCGGTGGAAAAGTATTTGCGTGACTCTTTTTGATGTTGGGGGAATATTTGAGTAATTATAGGAGGAGAATTAGGGTTAGGAGACCTGCCAGGAGGCGACAAGCTTGCTAGGTGATACGTCTCCAACGTATCTATAATTTATGAAGTATTCATGCCATGTTTACAATAATTCTATATGATTTTGGTATGATTTTATTAGAACTAACCCGGACTAACGTTGTTTTCAGCAGAACTACCGTGGTGTTGTTTTTGTGCAGAAATAAAATTTCTCGGAATGAGCTAAAAATTTAAGGAGAATATTTTTGAAAATATAAAAAATACTGGAGCGAAGATTCACCAGAGAGGAAGGCCGAGGAAGCCACAAGCCACAGGGGCGTGCCCCTGGCTTGTGGGTCCCTCGGGAGTCCACCGACCTCCCTCTCAGCTCTATAAATCCTAAAATATTCCAAAAACCTCAGGACATAACCTAGATCAGGAGTTCCGCCGCCGCACACCTCCAGAGCCATGAAAAACCAGTCTTGGCCCTCTCCGGCACCCTGCCGGAGGGGGTCACCATCACCGGAGGTCATCTTCATCGTCCCGGAGGGGCCATCAACACCATGGAGGCCAAGGACCAGAGGAAGAACCTCTTCCCACAGAGGGGGGAGGCCATGGAGGAGGAAGCACAAGGGGGAGAACCTCTCCCCCTCTCTCCCGGTGGTGCCGGAGTGCCATCGAGGGAACCATCGCCGCGGTGATCGTCTTCATCAACATCACCTTATTCATCACCATCCTCACCTCCTTTTATCGGTCCACTCTCCCGCAACCCGCTGTAATCACCTACTTGAACATGGTGCTTTATGCTACATATTATGATCCAATGATGTGTTGCCATCTTATGATGTTTTGAGTAGATTACTTTTGTCCTTTGGGTTGATTGATGATCTAGATTGGTTTGAGGTTTATGTTTATTTTGGTGTTGTCCTATGGTGCCTTTCGTGTCACGCACACGTGAAGGATTCCCGTTGTAGGGTGTTGCAATACGTTCATGGTTCGCTTATAGTGGGTTGCTTGAGTGACAGAAGCATAAACCCGAGTAAGGGGGGTTGTTCCATATGGGATAAAGGAGACTTGATTCTTTAATGCTATGGTTGGGTTTTACCTTAATGATCTTTAGTAGTTGCGGATGCTTGCTAGGGTTCCAATTATAAGTGTGTATGATCCAAGTAGATAAAGTATGTTAGCTTATGCCTCTCCCTCATATAAAATTGCAATAATGATTTCCGATCTTGTTAACAATTGCCTAGGATAATTCCACACACCGACCCATCATTATTCCACACTCGCTAATTTAGTCCCCGTTATCATGCAAACCTATCCTCTTCATGCCCACAACGTAGTTTTATTTTCTAGTTTCTAGATGGAAGCAAACGCTCGGTGTACGTAGAGTCATATCGGTGGCAGATAGGACTTGAGAGAATATTGATCTTACCTTTAGATACTTGTGGGTTCAACACTCCATACTTATCACTTCCACCTTTGTTAATTTCTACGATGATTCCTTGCACTTAGGGATTATCAAGCTCTTTTCTGGCGCCGTTGCCGGGGAGCAATAGCGTGGGGTTGATATTCTCGTGTGTGCTTGTTTGCTTTCTTCACTATATAGATTTTGTTTTACCTTTTCGCTTTCTTTAGTTGTGGGTGAACAAACAAAAAAATGGAAAATACAAAAAGAGTTACTTGCCTCTTATGCCTAAGAAGTTTTTCAAAAAGAGAAGTGATTGGAAGGTTGTGCACTGGAGAAGTGAGAGTCGACCTTGAACACTTGTGTTCATGCTCATGGAAACAGTGTAGAATTTTTCACGGAAGCTTCTGAAAAATAATTATCACCTTGTATATATCCATTGTATTATAAAAAGTAATGTGCCAAAATTTGCTTTTAGGATGATTAGATTGCTTGTTCGGTGTGTGGAGTGCAAAAACAGAAACTTTGGTTGTAGTGCGTGAATTTACATTTTTTTTACTGGAACGCCAAAAGTTTCTGAGATTTTAACACAGTACTCATATGCATTTTTGTTAATTTTTCCTAAATTTTCAGAATTTTTTGAGTTCCAGAAGTATACGAAGTTTCCAGATTACTACAGATTGTCCTGTTTTTGACAGATTCTGTTTTCTATGCATTGTTCTCTTATTTTGATGAATCTATGGCTTGTATCCGGGGTATGAACCATGGTGAAGTTGGACTACAGTAGATATAATTCTAATATGAATTTGTAATGAGTTAACAACAGTACTTAAAGTAGTAATTTACTTTATTATACTAACGGATCTCACGAGGGTTTTGTTAAGTTTTGTGTGAATGAAGTGTTCCGAGATCGAGGAGGTATCGATATAAGAATACGGAGAGACGATAGTTCAAGATTGGGGATTCCCATGGCACGCCAAGTAAATATTTCAAGGAGACTCAAGAACCTAAGCTTGGGGATGCCCTAGAAGGCATCCCATCTTTATTCTTCAAAAATTATTGGTATACCTCGGTTTTTGTTTTGTTCACATAATATGTGTCTTTAGGGTTTGTATTTTCCTTTATGCTCCCTTCTAGTATTAGTTAGTACTTCATTGATTTGTAGAAAGCTTCATGCACTTCACTTAAATCTTCTGAGTATGGCTTTATAGAATGCTCTTTGTGCTTCACTTAAATCTTTTGAGTTTGGCTTTATAAAATGCTTCGTGTGCTTCACTTATATATTTTGAGCTTGGATATTGGTTAATATATATTAATTGTATAATTCTCTACGATCTTCACTTATATCTTTTAGAATATGAATATAATGATCATCGGAATTTGGCTTGGAAGAGTATCATTGAAATATCATGCCTAGCTAAAAAGGCATTAAAGAAAATCGCTTGTTGGGAGACAACCCAACACTTTTACTTTCTGTTTTAATGTGTTAACATGATTAAGCTACTATAGTAATCATGTTTTCTGCATTTTATTTCAATAAAGTGACAAGTAAAGCCTTTTGGATAGTGTGGATACTTGCTTGTTTGATTCTGTGCGAAAACAGAAAGTTTTGTGTCCAGTATATGAATTGTCTGATTTTACTGGAGAGTCAAAAATACTGAAATTATTACAAAAAATTTCTATGAAAATTATGTGATATGTACTAATGTTTCAGAATTTTTAGAGTCAGGTAAGTGTGGTGATCATTCAAATCTTTACAGACTATTATGTTTTTGATAGATTTTGTTTTGCATGCATAGTTTGCTTGTTTCAAGTGTTCCTATAGCTTATATTGAGTAATATAAATTATGGGAATGATATAATACAGTAGGTATCATGGGGTAACAATTATGTATCTTGTCTTTAAAGTACCTAAATGAATGATTTATCTTTATTACACCAACCCTTCTCATGAAGTTCCGTTCAGTTTTGTGTGATTGAAGTTCTCAAGTTTTGGGTGAGATACAGATATGAGGGGAATCAGGAGTGACAAGAACCCAAGCTTGGGGATGCCCAAGTCACCACCAAGGTAATATTAAAGGAACACTCAACCGTCTAAGCTTGGGATGCCCTGGAAGGCATCCCCTCTTTCGTCCTCAACATTATCGGTATATCTTACTTGGAGCTATATTTTTATTCGTCACATAATATGAGTTTTGCTTCGAGCATCATTTAATTTTGTTTTTCTCTGTTAGGTGTTATTTATAATCTTGTTTTTCAATAAAAAATTTCAAGAATTGCATTAGGATGCTTGCATTGCATGTTTTGATGTGTGTTGTGTAAAAAAACAAAAACTTTTGTTGTAGTGTTTGAATTTCCATATTTTACTGAAACGTGGGAACTTTCTGAAATTTTTACATAGTATTTTAATATACATTCCTTAGAATTTCCTAAATTTGCACAATTTTTAGAGTTAGATAGAGCCAAGTGCCAATTTCTGTTTTTCCTTGTTTTTGAGTTTTGCAGATATGGGATATTAAACGGAGTCCAAACGGAATAAAACCTTCGAAAGGAATTTTTTTTGGAAGGAAACAAGTCATCCAAGCTTGGAGTGCACGTCAGCGGAGGAGCCAGGGCGCCACAAGCCCGCTAGGCGCGCCCCCACTAACCACACCTAGCAGGCTTGTCGCTCCCTGGCAGGTCTCCTAACCCTAACTCTTGGCCTATAAATACCCAAATATTCCCCCACATTAGAAAGAGCCACGCAAATACTTTTTTGCCGTCGGAAGATTATGTTCCCGAGAGATCCAATTTTGGGGCCTTCTCTGGTAATCTGTTAGAGGGGGAATCGATCACGGAGGGCATCTACATCAACTCCATTGCCCCTCCGATGATGCGTGAGTAGTCCACCACAGACCTACGGGTCCATAGCTAGTAGATAGATGGCTTCTTCTCTCTCTTTGATCTTCAGTACCATGTTCTTCATGATCTTCATGGAGATCTATCTGATGTAATCTTTTTTGTGGTGTGTTTCTCAAGATCCGATGAATTGTGAGTTTTTGTTCAAATTATCCATGATCTTATTTGAATCTCCTCTGAGTTCTTATTTGCATGATTTCATACCCAGTGACATAGTAGGGGTAGCGAGGCACGTATTATATTGTTGCCATCAAGAGTAACAAGATGGGGTTTTCATCATATTGCTTGAGTTTATCCCTCTACATCATGTCATCTTTCTTAATGCGTTACTTTGTTCTTCATGAACTTAATACTCTAGATGCAGGCAGGAGTCAGTCGATGTGTGGAGTAATAGTTGTAGATGCAGAATCGTTTCAGTCTACTTGACACGGATGTGATACCTAGATGCATGATCATTGCCTTGGATAACTACATGATTATTCGCTTTTCTATCAATTGCTTGACGGTAATTTGTTTACCCACCATGATATTTGCCTTCAAGAGAGAAGCCTCTAGTGAAATCTATGGTCTCCGGGTCTACTTTCCAGAATATATTTTCAGATCTATAAACCAAGATACCAAAAATACCTTGCTGCAATTTATTTACTTTTCACTTTCCATACTCGTTTACATCTATCTCTATCAGATCTAATCCTTGCAAATAACCGTGAAGGGATTGACAACCCCTTTATAGTATTATTTTGACTGGATCTCTTTTACCATGAAGTCAGTTCTTGTTCTTCAGGGTTGCTCTGCATTTATGTTTTGTGGTCTCAAAAAGGGCTAGCAAGATACCATTATATCATATTGTATAATGATTGTTTTGATAAAATTGTTGTCATTTGAGATTTATTATTATTGCTCGCTAGTTGATTATGCCATTGATAAGAGTAAATGTGAGACCTAAATGTTATTGTGAGTGTGGTTAGTCTATAATCTTTGCTGGAAATCTAAACATCAGCTAGACATATTTACAACAACAAGATCAAACAGAGTTTGTAAAAGTTTTTCTTTGTCACTTTCAGTTTGTCAACTGAATTGCTTGAGGACAAGCAATGTGTTAAGCTTGGGGGAGTTGATACGTCTCCATCATATCTACTTTTCCAAACTCTTTTGCCCCTGTTTTGGACTCTAATTTGCATGATTTGAATGGAACTAACCTGGACTGACGTTGTTTTCAGCAGAATTGCCTTGGTGTTATTTTTGTGCAGAAATAAAATTTCTCAGATTGACCTGAAAATTCACGGAGAATATTTTTGGAATTAATAAAAAATACTGGCGAAAGAATCAACCAGAGGGGGTCCACCCATTGGCCACAAGCCAGGGGCGCCCCCCTAGGGCCCGCCCAGGTGGCTTGTGGGCCCCTGCAACTCCTCCAACCTCAACTCCAACTCCATATAACCCTATTCAGGGAGGAAACAAATCAGGGAGAAGCATTCATCGCATTTCACGATACGGAACCGCCGCCACCTCCTGTTCTTCCTCGGGAGGGCAGATCTGGAGTCCGTTTTGGGCTCCGGAGAGGGGAAATCAACGCCGTCGTCATCACCAATCATCCTTCATCACCAATTTCATTATGCTCTCTGCCGTTCATGAGTAATTCCATCTTAGGATTACTAGACGGTGATGGGTTGGATGAGATTTACCATGTAATCGAGTTAGTTTTGTTAGGGTTTGATCCCTAGTATGCACTATGTTTTGAGATTGATGTTGCTATGACTTTGCTATGCTTAATGCTTGTCACTAAGGCCAGAGTGCCATGATTTCAGATCTGAACATATTATGTTTTCATGAATATATATGTGTTCTTGATCCTATCTTGCAAGTTGTAGACACCTATTACGAGTTATGATCCGCATCCCCCAAGTTGACAATAACTGGGATTCCTTCTGGTGATTACCGTAGTTTGAGGAGTTCATGTATTCACGAAGTGCTAATGCTTTGGCCCGGTTCTCTTTTAATTGGAGGCCTTAATATCCCTTAGTTTCCATTAGGACCCCGCTGCCACGGGAGGGTAGGACAAAAGATGTCATGCAAGTTCTTTTCCATAAGCACGTATGACTATATATGGAATAAATGTCTACATTACATTGATGAATTGGAGCTAGTTCTGTGTCACCCTATGTTATAACCATTACATGATGAATGCCATGCGACATAATTATCCATCACTGATCCATTGCCTACGAGCTTTTCGCATATTGATCCTTGCTAAGTTACTTTTCCATTGCTACTATTACAATCACTACAAAACTGCTACTGTCACTTTTGACATCGTTTCCGTTACTTCCATACTAATTTGCTATTCAATACTTTGCTGTAGATATTAAGTCTTTTAGGTGTGGTTGAATTGACAACTCAGCTGCTAATATTCGAGAATATTATTTGGCTCCCCTTGTGTCGAATCAATAAATTTGGGTTGAATACTCTACCCTCGAAAACTGTTGCGATCCCCTATACTTGTGGGTTATCAGTTGTCAAAAAATTTAGAGTTACAAAAGTATAGGTTCCCTACAGATCTTTACAGACTGTTCTATTTTAGACAGATTCTGTTTTTACTTGCACAGTTTGCTTGTTTTGATGATGCTATGGATTATATCGGGGAGTATAAGCATGGAGAAGTTAGAATAAAGTACCTATTATGCAATAATGAAATATGAATCAATTTATAACATTACTTAAAGTATTTGATATGTTGCTTATACTAACGGATCTCACGAAGTTTTATTGAGTTTTGTGTGATTGAAGTTTTCAAATTTTGGGTGATATCACGATGGACGAAGGAATAAGGAGTGGCAAGATCCTAAGCTTGGGGACGACCAAGGAACCCCAAGGTAATATTCTAGGAAGACTCGAGCATCTAAGCTTGGGGATGCCCCGGAAGGCATCCCCTCTTTCGTCTCAATCCATCGGTATGTCACTTGGAGCTATATTTTTATTCTTCACATGATATGAGTTTTGCTTGGAGCGTAGTTTGCTTTTTTTAGTTTTCCACAATCATTGTTTGCTTGACACACCTATTTGAGAGAGACACACCTTCATCATAATTTATTAGAATACTCTATGTTCTTCACTTATATCTTTTGAGCTTAGCAGTTGCTCTAGTACTTCACTTATATCTTTTTGTGCATGGTGGCGTATATACTTCATAGAAATAATTGTACTCTCATTCCTCACTTATATTTGTTTCAGTGTTAATTGATACGTCTCCAACGTATCTACTTTTCCGAACTCTTTTGCCCTTGTTTTGGACTCTAATTTGCATGATTTGAATGAAACTAACCCGGACTAACGTTGTTTTCAGCAGAACTGCCATGGTGTTGTTTTTGTGCAGAAATAAAAGTTCTCGGAATGACCTGAAAACTTACAAGGAATTTTGTGGAATATATAAAAAATATCAGAGAAAGAATCAACCGTAGGGGAGGTGCCAGTGGGCCACGAGCCTAGGAGGCGTGGCCACCCCCCGTGGCCGCGCCTGGCAGGGTCGTGGGGCCCACGTGGATCCTTCGACCTCTTTTCCAGCTCTATATATTCACTTTCGTCCAGAAAAAATTAAGAGAGAAGAAATCATCGCGTTCGATATGGAGCCGCCGCCACCACCTGTTCTTCCTCGAGAGGGCAGATCTAGAGTCCGTTCTGGGCTCCGGAGAGGGGAAATCGAAGCCATCGTCATCATCAACTATCCTCCATTGCCAATTTCATGATGCTCCCCATCGTTCGTGAGTAATCCCATTGTAGGCTTGCTGGACGGTGAGGGGTTGGATGTGATCTATCATGTAATCGAGTTAGTTTTGATAGGGTCTGATCCCTAGTATCCACTATATTCTAAGATTGATGTTGCTACTACTTTGCTATGCTTAATGCTTGTCACTAGGGCCCGAGTGCCACGATTTCAGATCTGAACCTATTATGTTTTCATCAATATATGTGTGTTCTTGATCCTATTTTGCAAGTTGTAGTCACCTACTATGTGTTATGACCAGGCAACCCCGGAGTGACAATAGCCGGAACCACTCCCGGAGATGACCATAGTATGAGGAGTCCATGTATTCACCATGTGTTAATGCTTTGTTCCGGTTCTCTATTAAAATGAGACCTTAATATCCCTTAGTATCCATTAGGACCCCGCTGCCACGGGAGGGATGGACAAAAGATGTCATGCAAGTTCTTTTCCCTAAGCACGTATGACTATATACGGAATACATGCCTACATTACATTGACAAACTGGAGCTAGTTACATATCACCTTATGTTATAACTGTTACATGATGAATGCCATCCAACATAATTATCCATCACCGATCCAATGCCTACGAGTTTTTCCTATACTGGTCTTTGCTACGTTACATTACCGCTACTGCTGTCACACTTGCTACACAAATCACTACTGCTACTGCTGCTACTGTTACTGTTACTATCATACTACTTTGCTACTAAAACTTTGCCCACGATGCCCCTGGCCGTGCCTGGCAGGCTCGTGGGTCCCACGTGGCCCCCCTCCACTTATTCCAGCACCCATCTCCTTCTTCTTCCTCCAGAAAAAATCATTCCACAGCTCAAACCCGTGTTCTTGCTCATTTTGCTACGTTTTTCGATCTCCTTGTGCAAAGCCCCATTCACCAACTGTTTTGGGGAAATTGTTCCTTGGTATGTGACTCCTCCATTGGTCCTATTAGTTTTTGTTCTAGTGCTTTATTCATTGCATATTATTGCTACCTTGGTGACCCTATTCTTGAGCTTTGCATGTTAATTTTATTTGGTCCCAAGTAGTTTTGATGCAAGATATGACCTCTAGGCACTTGTAGGAGTAGTTGTTATGTTCTAAGATTGATGTTGCTACTACTTTGCTATGCTTAATGCTTGTCACTAGGGCCCGAGTGCCATGATTTCAGATCTGAACCTATTATGTTTTTATCAATATATGTGTGTTCTTGATCCTATTTTGCAAGTTGTAGTCACCTACTATGTGTTATGACCCGGCAACCCCGGAGTGACAATAGCCGGAACCACTCCCGGAGATGACCATAGTATGAGTAGTCCATGTATTCACCATGTGTTAATGCTTTGTTCCGGTTCTCTATTAAAAGGAGACCTTAATATCCCTTAGTTTCCATTAGGACCCCGCTGCCATGGGAGGGATGGACAAAAGATGTCATGCAAGTTCTTTTCCCTAAGCACGTATGAATATATACGAAATACATGCCTACATTACATTGACAGACTAGAGCTAGTTACAGATCACCTTATGTTATAACTGTTACATGATGAATGCCATCCAACATAATTATCCATCACCGATCCAATGCCTACGAGTTTTTCCTATACTGGTCTTTGCTACGTTACTTTACCGCTACTGCTGTCACACTTGCTACACAAATCACTACTGCTACTACTGCTACTGTTACTGTCATACTACTTTGCTACTAAAACTTTGCTGCAGATATTGAATCTTTCAGGTGTGGTTGAATTGACAACTCAACTGCTAATACTCGAGGATATTCTTTGGCTCCCCTTGTGTCGAATCAATAAATCTAGGTTGAATACTCTACCCTCGAAAACTGTTGTGATCCCCTATACTTGTGGGTTATCATTAATAAATAGTGACGGTAATTTGCATGGGTCTTAAGACTAGTCCAAAAATAATAGGTATTCAATGAGTGATAATCAAAACATCATGTAGCACATTAAAGAGAAATTTTGGGTTAATGATATTGATGTGGTAATGTGAAAGTGTGTGAGTGCATGATTGTCGGTTCCTAATAATATTAGTATTAAGATATGTTAATTTCCCGTTTGTCTAAATATTAGAAAAAGGCATGGTGGGGATGTGTGAGTGTTTCTATTCCTCGTTGAAATCCTATTGTTGTTTCGGGTCAGAGGCGCACGATGGTTAACTCCTCCCAACCTCCTCCCTTAGGGCATGCGATTAGCACTTTGATTTGTGATAAAACTAATAAAACTTTGTAATAAGTATATAAATTCTTTATGAATATTGTGAATCCATGGACATACACAATATCACCACCTCATATTTTGCTAGCCTCCTCGGTATCGTGCATTGCCCATTCTCACCTCGAGGATCGGTGCGAACTTCACCGGTGCATCCAAACCCAATGACATGATACACTCTGTCACACATAGCCCTCCTTATATATTCCTCAAAACAGCCACCATACCTACCTATTATGGCATTTACATAGCCATTCCAGATATATTGCCATGCAAATTCCACCGTTACATCATATGACTAGTTCGTTCATCGTCATATTTCTTTGCGTGATCATATAGAGCTGACATAGTATTTTTGATAAAGCCACATTCACTATTTTTTGATAATCTCACGCTGGATCATTGCACATCCTGGTACACTGCCATAGGCATTCATATCGAGTCATATTGTTTCATAGTTCCTCATATTGAGTTTACATATTGAGTTGTAAGTAAATAAAAGTGTGATGATCATCATTATTAGAACATTGTCCTAGTGAGGAAGTAAAAATGAGGGAGGCCAAATGAGCACACCATAATTTAAAAAAATGAGAGAAAAGGAGGGAAGGGACTTTGCTACTATCCTTTACCACACTTGTTCCTCAAAGTGGCACCTTGTTCTTCATATAGAGAGTCTCGTGTTATATCATTTTCATATGCTAGTGGAATTATTTTTCATTATTAAAAACTTTGCTTGTATATTCCAATGACAGACGTCCTCAAATGCCCGAGGTCTTCATGAGCAAGCAAGTTAGATGCACACCCACTTAGCTTCAGTTGAGCTTTCATACACTTACAGTTATAGTGCATCAATTGCATGGCAATCCCTACTCCTCCCATTAATACTTATATATTGGCATCTCCATAGTCTGTTGATACGCTACTTTTTACCCCTTTGATATCTACCACCATATTCTATTCCACCCTTATGCTATGTTCATGGTTCGCGCTCATGTATTGCGTGAAGAATAGAAAGTTGATGCGCATTGAAAAAGTACGATCCAATTGCCTTACATGGACACCGTGGTGCTTGACATTTGTATTGATGTGGTGAAGACGGAGCCATGTCTTACTAATATGATAAAATGAATGGGGGGGTCAACATTCTTTGATGATCGTATATTTCAAACATTGATGACTATATTGCTTGTGCTTATAAATATTATTATGTTGATATTTGTTAATTCATCGTTTCTCAATGAGCATACATGCAAAATATTACATATCGGGTAGCATGTCACATCAAAAATTATGTTTTTATCATTTACCTTCTCGAGGATGAGCAGGAATTAAACTTGGGGATGTTGATACGTCTACAATGTATCTATAATTTGTGATTGTTTCACGCAATTATATTATAATTCTAGGATACTTTTTGAGTATTTATTTACCAATTTATATTATTTTTGAGCACTAACCTATTGACCAAGTGCCCAGTGTCATTTGTTGTTTTCTGCATGTTTTTGGCTTTTCAAGTTTACAGTACCAAACGAAGTCCAATTGGCCCGAAACTTTTTTATGATTTTTTCTGGACCAAAAGAAGACCTGGAAGCTTTGGGAGGAGACAGGAGGCGACACGAGCGGGGCATGAGACAATAGGGCGTGCCTAGGGGGGTTCGACATGCCCTGATGGCTTACCGCTCCCTAGTGGGTCTCCTGACCCCATTCTCTGGTCTATAAATTCACATATATTCCAAAAACCCTAGAGGGCATCCCAAAACACCTTTTCCGCCACCGCAAGTCTCTGTTCCGCCGCGATCCCTTCTGGAGCTCCATTCCGGTGCCTTGTCGAAGGGGGGATCGATCATGTAGGGCCTCTTGATCATCCTTGTTGTTCCCATGGTGATGTGTGAGTAGTTCACCACAGACCTACGGGTCCGTAGTTAGTACCTAGATGGCTATCTCTCTCTCTTTTAATGTTCAATACCATGATCATCGCATCTTTGCTTTGATTTATCTGATGTAATTCTTTTGTATGGTGCATTTGTTGGGATTCTATGAATTGTGGGTTTATGTTCAGATTATTCATGAAAAGTATTTGAGTCACCACTGAATATTAGGACTCTTATTTGCATGATCATTATAGCTTTGTAGGGAAACACTTATCCTTGTCGTGCTGCAATTATCCATTCCTCTTCATGGAAAACCCAACGCAGATCACAAGTATCACTCGGTGGTCTGGAACCTATCGATGGCCCAAGCCTTCGCGAGCACCTATGTCAGTGCCACCTGGTTCTTCGTGAACACCGCCATGCGCATAATATTGTGATGCACCTTGATTTACACATGTACAAGGATTTACGTTGCTCCTTGATAACCCACAAGTGTAGGGGATCGTTTGTAGACTTTTTCGATAAATAAGAGTGTCGAATCCAAGGAGAAGCTAAAGGTAGAACAAATATTCTCTCAAGTTCTATCGACCACCGATACAACTCTATGCACACTTTAATGTTTGCTTTACCTAGAACAAGTATGAAACTATTTTGTAGGTGGTAGGATAGTTTGCACGAATAAAACTAGAAGTACTTAGTGGGAATAAAGCTATGAGTAAATTGCAAGAAAATACAAGTTAGTTGTTTAGTAGTAAGCTTTTGTCAAACAAGAAGGTTATTTGTCCCTGGGCAATTGATAACTAGACCGGTAATCATTATTGCAATTTTATATGAGGGAGAGGCACGAGCTAACATACTTTTCGTACTTGGGTCATATGCACTTATGATTGGAACTCTAGCAAGCATCCGCAACTACCAAAGATCATTAAGGTAAAACCCAACCATAGCATTAAGTATCAAGTCCTCTTTACTCCCATACGCAACAACCCACCTACTCGGGTCTATGCTTCTGTCACTCACGCACCCCATCATAAGAAAATCATGAACATATTCCAACACCCTACAACGGGGATCCCTCACGTTTGTGCAACATGGAGGGCACCATAGGACAGCACCAAAATAAAACATAAAACTCATACCAACCACGATCATCAATTAGCCCATAGGACAAAACGGATCTACTCAAACATCATAGGATAGCCACATATCATTGGGAAATAATATATGGAGTTGAGAACCATGTTTAAGTAGAGATTACAATGGGGAAGAGAGGTGTTACACCTCTGCATAGAGGGGGAGAGAGTTGGTGTTGATAGCGGCGAAGTTGTTGGTGTAGATCACTATCACGATGATTGCCCCGATGGCGTTTCGGCGCCATCGAGAGAGAGGGGGAGAGAGAGCCCCCCTTATTATTATTCCTTGGCCTCCCCCTAGATGGGAGGAGAGTTCCCCCTCTGGTCCATGGCCTCCATGGTGGCGGAGGGGCAAGAGCCCCTCCGAAATTTGATCTCCCTCTCTGTTCTCTTCTGTTTCGCGTTCCTGTTTTCTGGCCGAAAACCATTTCTTATATTCCCAGAGATCCGTAACTCCGATTGCGCTGAGATTTTAACACGATTTTTTCCAGATATAATCTTCCATGCGCCCAAAGTAGAGCTCCAACTGACTTACGAGGTGACCACAACCCACCACCACGCGCTTGGGCCCTGGGCCCGCCCTCGTGTCTTGTGGTGGTTGTGGGCCTCCTTTTTCGTTGATTCCACCTCCCAAAAATCACAAATATTCCAAAATCATTCTCCTTTAATTTTTATCATGTTTGGACTTTGTTTGATATGGATATTCTGCGGAACAATAAACATGCAACAAACAGGAATTGGCTCTAGGCATTGGATCAATATGTTAGTCCAATAAATCATATAAAATGTTGCCAAAAATATGTGAAAGTTGTATAATATTGGATGAAACAATCAAAAATTATAGATACGACGAAGACGTATCACTCCTTTGAGGTGGTAGTGGAGGCGTGGGGACAACTTAGATGACGGCGGGGAGGTCAACTCCTCCTTGATAGTGAGGATGACAAGGAACCGCCAATGGCTGCATTGGTGGCTTCTCCTTCTTGTGGCGTCTCATCTAGACGATGTGGTTGCATGGAGGCGATTGTGCCCCTCCATCATGTGGAAGTGTATGATTTGGACTCCGTGGTGGTGTGGAGGGAAAGGCGACGTTGGACCTTGGTCCGTTAGGGACTGTTGGGAAGCGAAATATAAAACAAAAAAACCAGCCTATGATCAAGATCGCAATATCAGCATGAAGATGCATACAAGGTTAGATTGGATCTTACCAATTTCGAGTTGCGATGGAAGAAGAGTTAGTGTAAATAGTTCTTGAAATCCCTCAAACTGTCCATGAAAGATCCATTGAACAAAAGATCGAAAGCACGATCTCTCTACGGATTGCACGCTTACGGGCTTCAAGATCCAGTCGCGTTTTGCCATCCAGAGCTTGATGACGCCGAAGAACCAGAGGAGGGAGAAGAGGACCTCACAGGGCTTCTCTATTATTAGGAACTAGAGACAACTATAATTAGATAAAGTCTAGATCAAGAACTAGAACATGGGAGTGCCCGGAATCAAGGGACTTTTGTGTTCTCTAGGGGGGCACCACCTTGAGTAGATATAGGTGTAGGGGAGGAGGGGGGCGACCTGGAGAGGAATCCTCCCCTTGGCGTGCCAGCCAAGGGAGAGGAGTCCCTCTCCAACTCCAATTAGCCCCCATGGCTTGTGTCCTAAAAGCTGTAAGGGGCCCACCTTAACTTTATTGGGCCCACTAACTCTCCCTATTGGGTCTTTAGCTATTTCGCTTAGCCCATGGTACCTAATAAAATCCGAGGGGGGCTGAGAATAAATACCAGAGTCCTCCTATATTTATATTAGGTCCCTAGAAATATTTTTCATCTATCTGACATTACCCGGTATTCCCCAAAACTCTTCTATAACTGTGAAACGCTTTCAGATTCTCTCAAAACAAATTTTCCGGCAATATTTTCTCATATTCCTAATTCCTACAGAACTCAACGGATCGTAATCCCTTAAGCGTGTGACCCTGTAGGTTCGGTGTAATATGGACATGAACCAACGCCACTTTTATTCAGTGATCAATAGTGGAGCCATGGCCATCCATATTGACCTCTGTAGTCACATGAATGATATTCGAGCAGCCGTTTTGTTATCATATGTTATGGCTTTTGCTCCACAATACCTTACATAACCCGATGTGAGATATATCGGTATCCTCGTGCAACTAACGCATGTCACTATACCGGTCTCTTTGTTATCGGGTTTGTTTTCTTTTCTCGTTCTCGTGTTCCGGCATCTCCGTGATCAATTCATGATGTGTGTGGCCAGGCGATGATGGATGGCATCACACCGAGAGGACCCTGACAATATCTCTCCATCGTCGGAGAAGCAAATCCCACACTCGAGCTATCTAGTCTCTTGTCATACATTTCCGATGAACCCGTAAGTTGTCGCTATGATCACCCTGATACGGATGATATTGGTACAACCCCAAAGTACACCATTTGTTATGGAGTGACCCAATACTCTCATGGTCTAAGAAAATATACATACGTTAAATCCCATGTTATAAACTATATACTTCATACGGTATAATCTTCAAGTATAACAAACAACTTGGGTCAATTCAACACGAGTATTCCTCCAACATCGTGCTCTCAAATGTCTTCTGACAATAACATCATGCCATGTTCAGGAAAATAGAATCATCAATCAATACTTGAGTTAGTCCTAAAAGCAAGACTAGGAATCTTTTTTTACCAATTATAACTCTACACGTGCTGATGAGTTTTCCTCCAAATCACATATCATGAACCATAGCAGTTATATAGAATACAAACTATAATTATAAACCTTCAACTAAATAATACTCAAATATTATTGCATCTAAGACATATTTTCAATAGGACCAGCACAATGCCTTGTCCATTTACGCCATGAACTCATTGTCCATCACTGTCGGGGGGAGGGTCGGCTTCTACTCCTCATCTTATGAAAACAACTACGCTTTAACGGTGGACGGAGCCATGGATGAGGAGAGTCCCGACGACCGTGGCGTCACCTAGGACTCGATCCAGAGCTGGATCTGCCATCCTGGCGGCTGCTACCGAGCAGGCACCATGTTCACAGGTGTTCTCGGCGCCCATCCTCCTGCCCATCGGCACCTAGGGTCTGTGTGGCGTCTAGTGGAGGAGAAGAAGAGGAGGAGTGTGCAGATAAGCTTTGCGAGGAGGCTGGGTGGCTATAATAAGGCCAATGTAGGTTTCTCGATCGCCGCGCCGACATGAACGCGAGTAGGCGGGCGGCTAGTCAGTCGGAGTGAATGTGCGGAGGGTTCCGAAGGAGGCATGAAGATGGTTTTCGGGATGAGTTCAAATTGTTGGTCCAACGGCTGGGCGCCAGAGCTCTCGTCAATTTTGGGCTGGGCTCTATATGATTTTGTACGTCCGAACCGTTCCGGCCCAGTCGATGACCCGTGTTGGAGGCCTAAAAATGCCTGAAACATGTGCGGGCGTTTTGGTGATCCGCGTTGAAGATGCCCTTATTAGCGCGTGTCAAGTGACAGGCTCTCTCTTCCTTTCTCTCCATCTGAAGAAAAATATGCCAATTTTGCAGCGTGTCAAGAAGTGGTCAGCAAAGGGCGCCGGGAGGGGAGCTAAAGCAGCAACCTTTGCTTGACCAGCAACATAACATCTGATAGTGGTGATCACACAACCTTTTCCGAAATCTAGATCTCGAAGCAACTTTTGATAGTTTGACTTGGGCACTTTTAAGTGCAACGCATGCAACCCTCCAAGTTTTCAATCCTCTCTTCCTTTCCTGTACACAAGCAACCCATCGTGCTAGTGGGGCATTTTTCTGCTTGCCACTGTCCGTTGTGAGACCGACTCACTCGTCGTCGTCGGTGCCGACGAATATACCAACTCCACATTGGCATCTTCTTCTTTATCAAATGAGAGAGGTAGAGAAAAATGGTATGCTGTCACGGGAGGAGTGTGCCTAGTAATTTCAATATAAACGAGTACTACGTCCATACTAAAAAGAGTGAATGAGCTCACTAAAATATGTCTACATACGTATGAATTATAAAAGAACAAGACATCATATATTTATGAGCAGAGGGAATATGCATTTTCTTTGTACCCCTATTATCCGATTAATTATCTGAGAAAGGATATTCAATTTAGCCAACCGTCACCATTGACCGCCTTTCCCCATTTCCGAGACACGTTCGCCATCACCCGTGCCCGGTGTCGCTACCTTGGGCTTCTGCACTGTACAAGCGGACTCGCCTTCAACCATCCCTCTACCCCCTCCACCCTCTTCTTTGGCACCGATGACCCCTCACTTATAGCACTTGTCGGTCCGACTCCCCTTGTGTGGTGACCCTCATGACCGATCATGTCATTTCGTCTCTGGCTTGGTTCCAACGTCATCTCCAAAGTATCAAAGATTTTGGCCAACCGAAAATCATCAAACACATGACATTTTTTCCTTCTCTTCTACGACAAACAAAATGCACAAGAAAACACCATCAATTCATTTTATCTCTTAATGCTACATTTTGAGTTAACAAAAACATTATTTATTTGTTCGGACGCACCCAGACACACAATGCTAAGGTTTGGCTGCCTTTCTTCACGCAGCCACCGGCCTACCTCATCTCCTCTGGCCTTAGGGCCATGGACGAGCGGTGTATCCTTGCCATTGCCGGTGGGAGGGATCCACTTTTAGATTTTATTTAGCTTTAGTGAGGTTTGTCATGTTTAGGCAGACGAGGCGGCGGCGGCTTTCTGAGATTTGTCCTTCTAGCGTCGCCAGAGGGCGCGTAGAGATTTGTCTTCGCTGAATCTCATGAGATTCGATTGGTGAATGTCTTTGCTGGATCTAATTTTAGTTCGTCTATGTTCGTATGTCTACATGTTGGATCCTTCCGATCTACGCTTCTCTTCATCGACGACGTTTGGTTGTTGTTCTGGTACGCTGGTCTTCTGGAGCCTTAACACGACGACGACTTCGCAACGGTCTAGTACAACAAGGTTTACCCGGCTTCGGTGATGGAGGGGTGATGACAGCGGTGTGCCTTCGGCTCTCGCTCCAATGCTTGTAGTCGTCGCTAGGTGGTCTACGGATTTGGATGTAAGTTTGACTTCTGTTGTTCTTAGGGCCTGTTCGGCAATAGCCTAGCTTCCAGATCCTCTAAATCTGCAGCAGAGTTGCACCAAACAGTCCAACTCCAGGAAGCTAGCTCCCTGATCTGAGGGTGGCTGACGTGCAAAAAACTGGAGCAACAGTTTTGGTGATCCAGGAAAAGTGAGATCTGGAGTTGGCCTAATTTACGAAGTAATGCCACCGCTAAGTGACTCACGTACCGCTTCGTTAGCTTTTCCTTTCGATCTGGGCCAAGCCCATCCTCTCTCGTCATGTCCACCTCTTGAGCCGACTGTGCTCCAGCCCGCCCAGGCAGGCTGGCCTGCTGGCGTGAACGAGAAGCGGAAGCGAGCAAACCGAACGGTTTTTTATCGATCGCAATCCGTGGAAGAAGCTGGCATCGAGAAACAGAAGCGAGATTCCAGGATTTTGCGAAGCCAGGGGACATTCGAACATGCCCTTAGTACCACCGTGTCAGTTGATGAATAGATTGGAAGTTTTCTCGACGGAAAAAAACACTATTTATTTATTTATAAAAGAACATCTTAATAACCAGAAGAAAATAAATTATAAAGGTAGTAGGAGAAAAGTATTCGTGGTACTAGTAGTAGTATCTTTCAATCAATCCACCAATCAATCGATTTCTAGGTATACGGAAGAGGAGGATGAGAGATCCATTTCGATTCAGACTTGAGAGCGAGCGAGACAAGACGAGAGCGGCAGCTTCCTCCCTTCCTACTCCACTCACGGACGTGACGCGGCCTTCTTCTTTCTTGTCTTCCTCCCCCCACACCCCCTACCCTCCCGCCGCCGCCGCCTTCCTGCGGTCGGAGCCGCCGGGCGAGGCTGGTTCAGCTACCGCGGCCCGGGGGAAGGAGAAAGGCCGCTTCTTGGCCAGGTTGAGATTGAGAGATGGAGTCGGCCGGCGCCGGCGGCGGGCTGGGCAGCATGCGCGCGGTGCTCGCCATCCTCCAGTGGTGGGGCTTCAACGTCACCGTCATCATCATCAACAAGTGGATCTTCCAGGTAACAGCCCCCTTCTCACCGTCATCTCATCTCATCTCGCCGACGCCGCCAGCCCGCCCGTCTCCGTTGCTCGGATCTGCAGGTCAGGGCGCCGCCGCGCCCCGCTCTCCGACCTGATTTGGTGCGAATGCGAGGCAGCCACACCCACAAGGGGCTGGAGGAGCAATTTGGTAGTAACGCGCGGCTCTCTTTTTGCCCCAATGGGGAAAAAAAAAGGGCCGCTCTTTCTGCCGTTTCCATAGATTCATACCACTAGTAGAAGAAGAGCACATTCGTTGGACTGGGAACTTCCTCTGCTGCACATTCACTGGACCTAGTGATTCAGTCTGATTCTGAGATATTGTCCCCTTTAGCAGTTCAGCTCATCCATCTGTATGTAATCCTTGGTACTAATGTTTTGCACCTGTAACCGGGACTCGATTTCACGGCGTCGTGTTCTCGCCGCAAAAATGGAACGAATGAACTAGTCCTGAATGGTACGACTAATTTACGCTGCATAAACCATTTGGCATGAGAACAATGGCCTCCTTTCCTGCAGAAGCAGTGTGTTTCTTTGGTGATGTAACATTACCTCTTTTTTCTCTGCAGAAGCTGGATTTCAAGTTCCCCCTGACGGTCTCCTGCGTCCACTTCATATGCTCCTCCATCGGGGCTTACATCGCGATCCACGTGCTCAAGGCGAAGCCGCTCATTCAGGTCGAGCCCAAGGACCGCTGGAAGAGGATCTTCCCCATGTCCTTTGTGTTCTGCATGAACATCGTGCTCGGGAACGTCAGCCTGCGCTACATCCCGGTCTCCTTCATGCAGACTATTAAATCCTTCACCCCTGCAACAACAGGTACCGTACCGTCATTCTGTGTTCTTACTGCCTTGCATTTTTCCTGCTGAAAAATGTAGTAAGAGATGCCTATTAACAACTTTTCTGACAATTCGGTGTGATGCAGTTATTCTGCAGTGGTTGCTTTGGAACAAGCACTTTGAGTGGCGCATATGGGCTTCGCTTGTCCCAATTGTTGGGGGCATACTCCTCACCTCAATGACAGAGCTTAGCTTCAACATTTTTGGTTTCTGTGCTGCCATGATAGGCTGCCTCGCCACGTCTACCAAGACCATCTTGGCAGAGTCCTTGCTCCATGGATACAAATTTGACAGGTACATGCTCATCTTGTAACGTAATGTCTGATGCTTTAGCGACTGGTGTTGTCTGGCATTCCTAATTTTAAAACATTTTATCTTCTCTCTTCCTAAAATGCTAAGTTATTTTTTGAGTTTGAGGATCAAAAGATTTGGTTCTTACTGTAGTGCTACCGTCAGGTTCAGTCCTGTAAGTTCTTGCCTCGGTCAGATAATTTATTACGTATCCTCTGTTTCTACAGCATTAACACAGTGTACTACATGGCACCCTTTGCCACCATGATACTGGCTCTACCAGCAATGTTGCTTGAAGGAGGTGGCGTAATCGACTGGTTCTACACACACGACTCTGTCTTCTCTTCGCTGATTATCATCCTAGGCTCAGGGGTGCTTGCGTTTTGTCTCAACTTCTCCATCTTCTATGTGATCCATTCAACCACCGCAGTGACCTTTAATGTTGCTGGCAACCTTAAAGTAAGGCAATTCTGGACTATCTCTGCTTTCTTCCCACATGTTTCTCCCTGGTTCTAAAACCTGCACATTGTGCTGTAGGTTGCCGTTGCAGTACTAGTTTCGTGGTTGATCTTCCGGAACCCAATCTCCCCAATGAATGCAATCGGATGCGCAATCACGCTCGTCGGCTGTACTTTCTACGGGTATGTGAGGCATCTCATCTCCCAACAGAAGGCTGCTGCCTCACTAGGGAGCCAAGGAACGAACTCGCCGAGAAGTCGGGTGGAGATGCTCCCCCTTGTAGGCGACAAGGAAGATAAGGTCTAGCAAGGCAATGCTCCCATATCCAGGAGCCGTTCATTTCAGCGGTTGACGGTACATTACAGTTTGGCACACAGATGCTGAGTTGAGGGAAGCCAGTAAATTGGTAGGGGGGCAGCACTTTCTTGTGAAGCTGCATATTTTGTACTCAGGCAAACTATGAGGGTTTGTTCAGTCACTGGTTCTCATAGGATGGTGCTTAGTCAAATCCCCCCTGGATGATTCATGCGATTAGGATGGTGCTTCTGTTTTCTTGTTTTGCTGCCATATGTTTAGACCTTGAACTGCTGGTATGAAAATTAATGGCATTATGATATGAGTCATCTTTGCATTGAGATTCTGTTGTACATTACCTTACTGTTGCACGTTGTCTCTGATTGGAAAAAAGAACTAGGAACATAAAGGTTAAGCCACCTTTTGTATTTAGTTATGCAGGAATGTAAAGAATTAAACGAATGATCTACAGATTATGTGATTTCACTTTACTGATTGTGAATTTTACAAGTATAGAACGGAGAGGATACATGTATTTTGGACCACACTTCCCCCAAAAGTTTGCCTAAAAGATGCAAACTTTGGAGAACTTTACAAGTGAATACATACACCTATCCTATGTACATTGCTTGCAAAATAGCTGAAAATAAGCTGGGAGATGAACTCCATAACGGCAAGAGCAGTTCATCACTGAATTGAGCATGTCTCAGTTTGATGATGCGGCTTCTGGCTCTCGATCTTCGTCAAGTTACAGTTGCCGCGAGTGCAATATTTACATGTCCCTGTACTTTTCTTCGCGGTGGTCCAATCATCTGGAACCGTTAGGAAATACTTGGCCATGAACTTCCTGAACCTTTTCTTGTACTCCCTGGGTGAAATCACCGTCGGCAACTCATTCTTCGGCACCACAAGAGAAGTTTTCACCCATGTCTCCAGTTGCTTGTCCCATGTGTATTGCCTCAGGTAGTCGATGATGCCAAGTACGAACTCATGGTTCTGTTCGTCGACTCCCACTAGTAGAGAGTAATCCATAACATTAACCGACTGCAGGGACAATATTTTCTGTTAAACCATATGCTGATAGAAACATGGCTAGTTTACCTGTGGTTTAATAAGTGAAGTAGATGCATACCGTGAGAAAAGATGTATCGTTCCAGATCGCCCGCTGCAAGAGATGTTTTGTTCTTCCACCGATATAGATTGGAGAAACACGCATGTCCTCGACAAAGTTTTGATCCAAGTAGACAGTGTGAGGGTCACTCGAGTCGGCTATGTATCGAGAGAAAACCGCACCTTTAAGATCGTATATCCGTGACACATTGTGTCCAAAGAGGAGATTTTCCATCACCATCAGATCAATCTTCACTTCCTTGCCATGCCATGTCTGCTTAACCTGGAATATGGACACTCAAACTTTAAAAACACACATAAACAGCAGAACGAAATCTTAAACATATGTCCCGTATATTCATGTAAAATACCTGATAGATGCCTAGAATTTTGGCAAGGCAAGTTTGGCTACCGGTGTCAAGAGAGTGGTTGACATGCTTGAAATAATCGGGGGCGAACTCTATGAAAGACTCAAACTCTGTCTTCATTATTTGCTTGACTATGAACCTGCCATCCATTGTTTTCGCAAAGAAAGCCTTGCTCTTTCCGCCTTGCGCGTTCCATTTCTTGCATCGGCTTAAGGAAGCGACGTATGCAAGCTCAGACGGACAGCATTTCTGTCTAAGATCGTAAAACTGATTAGCGTGCACACATATAACTGAATATTTTGCCTTGAGATTTGCTTTCCCGTTGACAGATATCTCTGGATGGAGGGAGGATGACAGAAGCGAGCTATCGTAGTTGTAAAGGTCGTCGGACAAAAAGCCTGTTTCAGAATCTGAAGATTCGTTGGATGACCAGGATGATGAAGATGCAGAGGAATAACCTTCAGATGACACGCTGCTATTATCAGACGCATGACTCTCGACAATAGAATCAAGTAAATGGCGACGGTCCTCGGATATGGCGAGAGCACGGGAGACTATGCTGGATATCTCATCCTCAGATACAGACAATACATTGCCATCCGGGCCAACAATGAACCGTGGAGCGGGTGCCTCTTCAGGAGATTGTTTGTGCAAGGATGGCAAATGAGATGGCGAATAGCGGTTAACAAGCTCAAATTTGTCCAAGTATCCAGCCTGAAGCTCCTGCCTGTAAGCCAATCTTAACTCACTAAGTGGACTCCAGACCCATCTCTCCCTGTCCTCCCATTCTGAAACTCTGAATTGTTGAATACCAAATGGATCTTGCTTAAAGGATGTCGAATGTCGTACAATTGGACCATTTCCCTGCCCCTCAGCATCCAATCTATCTGATGTTCCGGACGGTGACATCTTTGCGCTATCTTGCTTTTCATAGTGTCTATCCTGAGGGGTTTCACCAAACTGCGCTGGCTCAATAGATCCATTCTCCAATGATAGTTGGCTGATGGTGCCCTCGGCGATATCATCGGCCTCGGCTCCAGTTGCCGTTCTGTCATGAGTAAGTTCAATAGTCACCTTCTTCATGCTGTTGCTCATTCTTTCTTTTCCAGCAGATTTACAAAGTAGAAGTCCGTGCAACCGACGGTCCCAGACATATTGTCCAAGCAGAAGGTCCTGATACAGCCAATTTACATCAAGAATCTCATGTGCCGAGGACCTAGACACCCCGTGCCGATCAACGGCCTTCATGAGAAAATCCTGCATGATGATATCAAATTATCAATGGACAATCAGAAAAATAACAGTTACCAGAAACCATGAGTAACTTCACTAAATTGAAGTAATAGAAAAAGGGGCGTGCGGTTTACCACAAACTCGGCCTTCTCTTTAACCATCATCTCTTCGAGTTGAGAAAACTCTTTAACCGGAAGGAAGGTGCCGCAGTTGATCGCCACCTCGGGAAACTGATTCTTCATTTGCCGTACTATGTTTTCAACCTCAGTGAAAAGGGTAACTCCTCTGGCAAGAACCTATATGAACATGACACAGGCATTAGACTGATTTCAGAAGGCCATGAAATAAAATAAAAGAAGCAAATAAAACTGTACATACATTTCTGCCCTGTTGCTCGAACAACTCATGTGTACTGGGATTATGGAACTCAAGGGTTTGCTGTGGCTTGCAGACGTTGTATATTTCGACCGATGAATACTGAAACATTGCAACTTTGGAGCCCAGCCTGAAGTTGACAGATCCCATACCAAAAAGGAAGAAAATTTATCAATATTATTTTTTGCAAGAGAACAAAATTTACAACAAAAATATAGACAAACAGAAAATAACTTGTTGATCATTTCAAATAAATGCTAACGGATGTGGATGCATGTGCATACCCGAAAAAGCGCAAGCAGTCCCTGTTCACCGAGTGTCCACATACTGATAGGCTTCTATCAGCAGAGTGGCTTGAAAAACTGAGTTCAAGGAACTTCCCGAACGAGAGATTCCGTGCCTCAGCCGACATCATCACTCTTCGAGATGATTTGGATATTCCACTTTCCTGCTCACATCTTAGGCATCTAGTCCACATCCAGATTTTTCCTTTGGATTCACCAGACAAGCGATGCTCGGGCAGCAAACGCTTCACAAGAACCGTCAGGTTTCCGTCGCGGTGGGTGTAAGAATAGGTGTGAGCCTTGGGAGGCTCTTCGCATGAGAAACATCTTAGGTTCTGCCACAAATAAATATTCAGGAATCATGAGCAGTTGAGCACATCCTACTGATTCTCTTCATTAAAAAAATGAAATGCACAAAAAGGGAACAGAAAAATAATAATTGATCAACCTATTATGTAAACTGCTCATCATAAGAGGGACAATGTAACAATGGCATTACCTGATTCTGCAAAATATCCTGCAAATATCGGCCTAAAGAAACATCAAAATTTCCGTAATAATTTATCCGAGACAGATGACTCGGCTCACAGATGACCTGTTTTATGATGCATTGGCTGGACATCAAAATAAGTATGCTCTGAGAATCCAGCACATCATCAGCCTCGTCAACGTATGAGGTTTTCTCTTCGCTGATAGCGGTGTTTTCCAGTAGAACTGATAATTGCCCATGTTTTCCACATGTTGGATGATCAGCCAGTATCATTTGTTCATCTGTTTGTTTCTGGAAATCTTTTAAACTGTCCGTGTACTCACCGGAATCAACTGGTGCATCTGTCATTACCATGCCATCAATACCTTCACCTGGTAATTCTTGATTGAGCTCAGGTATTCCTTCTTTCTGGTGATCAGCTGTATCTTGAGAAGTGACAGGTAGATAAATATTCTGATGGCGGAATTTCTCGATGAATCCTCTCAGTGACCCCGAGACTGATGATACTAGCATTTTTTCAGAAGGAAGTGCATGATTTGAATGGATGGTTGTACTTGTACCCTCCGTCAGCTGACTCGAGCAGCCATCCGTCGGTGAGTATAAAGCATTTGAATTTCCAGAAGGAGCAGTGCTTGCCTCTGCATCAGAACTATGCTCCAGTGATCTGTTACACCTGACATCATTCTCTGTATGACTGACAGGAAATGATGGCCCTTCCTTCATACTAACAGAGTTCGGAGCACTTCCGTCATTCAAGAATACCCTCTGATCTTCAAAGAAGGATG
Source organism: Hordeum marinum (assembly GCA_022496015.1). Lineage (NCBI taxonomy): Eukaryota > Viridiplantae > Streptophyta > Magnoliopsida > Poales > Poaceae > Hordeum > Hordeum marinum. The sequence continues at coordinate 585,956,401 of CM039673.1, forward strand.
CCTCGAGAACCAGGTGATACGCCGCAAACACGGTGTAGAGCATGACTTGCTTGACTTTCTTCAGTTCTTCGCTATTTGCTCCCCGCAACAATATCTGCAGAAAGCAAAATTTATAATGGATTCACGAAATATATTCAACATGAATGAATATTATATATATTTTTTGACACAGAATGAATCTTATATATGATAGACAAAGCGTGCTTACCGTGCATCCCAACGGCCTGGGAAACCCTTCCAAGAACATCAGTGTTTTCAACGGCCGCTTCCCGCCGTCACCACCGGCACCGTTATGCTCCTCCATGACCTTTTCGATGTGGAAGTAGTCGCACTGCTTGAGCTTCGTCGTGGTCATGACGTCTAAAACAGATACTATAGGAGATCCAGAGCAGCGAGAAATTCTCTGCAACCGGTCGAGCTTCATATCGAGCACCAGAGTGACACCTTGGTTCAGTAGAAGCTCCTGTATGTCCCGCGAAACTGTTTTCTCCACCAGGATGACATCTGGACCACATTTCTCCATCACATGGCTGATAGCCTTTTCCAAATGGTCCTTTTCCTGATAAAGAACATACAGAGAAAACCTCTTAGGTTGTGTTTCAGGAAAGAGCATAAATCATCTCTGACATAAAAAAAAGGACAGTAGAAAGGCAAATTCAGTATTTGAAAAAATTCATATATATGTAGTTCTAACCTGTTCCATGGAATTAAATGATGATAGACCGACATCGGAGTCCCCGAGGGTGCCTCGGAGCAGCAGCAGCTTGGGGTTGTGGCACTTGGTGGGCATGTGCTTGTGTGCTGCATACTTCCTGAACACCAACCCGTTGATCACCTCACTGCAAACAAGACACAAACAGCTCCATCAGAACACTCTATCACCGCGTCGATGGTTCAGCATGGATCATCAGACACCGGGTTTATGTATAGGAGAGTAATATGTAATTGTTACCACTGTCGGCGGGTGCCGGAGGCGACACGCTTGACCTTGATGTAAGATCCAGGGTCCATTTCATTTCCGGCTTTGCCGTCAGGCTTGATGAGCAGAGCAGCCTCCCAGGACAGGGCGGTGACGATGTCGAGCCAGCCCTCGCCACCGTCGTCTTCCCCGGGAAAGGATATGCCGGCGGACGCCAGGAACCTGGTGGTGAGCATCTTGAGCTGCCTGTCGATGGCCTTGAGCATCCCCGTGTGCCGCTCCTCCCTGGGACTGGGGCTAGGACTCGGGCTGGGTTCAGAGTCACTGGAGCTCGGCTGCCCCCAGCTGATACCATCATGCCATTCATCGTCATCGTCGTCATCTTCATCATCATTTGTGTGCGCACCCAAATGGTTGCTATCATGATCATCATCGTTGGTGGCTGCCTCTGGCGGTACCCAGACGGCATCACCCTCCTCGGCGGCAGTGAATTCAGAAGCACCGTCGGAGTCGTCGGGGTGCTTGGCGGTGGCATGGTACGCCGGCAGCAGGAAATGGACACGGTTGAGTTTACCGTCGACGCTGCCCTCCCTGCAGGAGCAGATATCAGAGAGGCACATCATCATTTCAGAAGCAGACATATTATATACATAGGGATGCAGGATTAGAAGGGAAAACTAGATGACAGCAGATACACATACCTAGTACTAGTAGTAATGCTGCTGGTGTTGGTTGTGATCATGAGTGTATTGATATTCATGGCCAAATTATTATTGAAATTAAGCTCAGATGCCCTTGCTGCACATATCTGTCATCAGCAGCAAGGGCTGAAGAATGTTGTAGTACTATGTCTGAATTTCCTGCCTGATTGTCCCCTCCAAGCTTGTGTAAAAACTGCAAGTGGAAGACATATTAAAAGAAAAGAGTTACATCGATACGAATGAATGAGTCGAGCATGTCTGCATTAGATTAGAGGAGCAGAGAATGATTGGCAATACTAGCTAGATTGAATTTGAGGAATGTTGATCATATTCATTCAGAGTACAAGTTTCAGATTGCGTGTATGTATGTATGGATACAGAAACAGAGGAAGTGAAAGGGGAACCCCAAAATTAGTTAAGAGGGAGGAAATGATGTAATCATTTTTTCCGTTCTAGAGCGACAAATTCAATCAATTTATTAACGAACCCATCTGTCCCTGCACTCTATCATCCTACTAGTTTGTGCTGCAGAGAGGAATTTACTCACCGTTGCAGCTAGTTAGTAGGAACGCGCCGTGCTTGCTCGCCTCCGAAATCACGAGGGGGATAGAACAAAATGGGACGGAAGCCGCCGCTGCCGCCGTCGTCGCCGGCGAGCGAAGAAGCAGCAGCAGTTGGGGGTGGTGGGGACGGAGTTGGAACAAGCAGCAACCGATTGGGTAACAGAAGAGAGCAGAAAGAGGAGAGGAAGAGGTCTGGTGTGGCTATATTATATTGTATTGTGTTATGGGTAGGTAGAGCAAGCCAGCCAGGATTGTCGCCGGCGAGGGAGAAGAAGATGGAGCGGCAGCAACCACCAGGAGCAGCGGCAATGGAGCAACAGAGCAGAGCAGCGAAGAAATAGGTCAAGGAGAGGAAGAAGACGACGAACAATCCAAGAGAGAGAGAGAGAGAGAGAGAGAGAGAAAGAGAGAGAGAGAGCTACTCGTGTGTCGTCGGTGTCTCCCTCCTCCCCCTCAGCTGACAATCACCCAAACCAAGCAAGGATTGAGGAGATAGGAGACACCGACACGAGTAGCTACAAGGATTGAGGAGATAGGAGACGATGATTTGACGACCCGGAGCAACACCAACTCATCAAACCCCATTGATTGATCGATTTTTGTACTGCAAAAATTCTTTCTTTCTTTCTTGTGTGCCTCTCTTTCTTGAAATGATTTACGATTTTTTGTGTGTAGATAAGCCACAAATTAGGCAAGTTTACTTAAAAAAAATGAAAGATTGGAGCACGTTCGTGCATTTCTGTCCCGTGTAGGTACGCCGCGTGGGCAGGCCCAAGAGAAAGAGTAGACGTGCTACGTACGTTGCATGACATGCACGCTGACACATGGACGATCCATCATCCACCGTCTTCTCCTGTCAGACCCTAGACGCACGCACGTACGTGTCCAGCTTAGCCAGCCACGCCATCCATGAATCAAATCAAACTTGTCGCGCTGCTTGCTTGCTTGCTTTGCATCTGCCGCCCTGAATTATTGATTCAGCATTTGTGCCCGCATCCTACGACGAGGCACCCCACGCAATTGTTCACGCCGTTTTCTTTCCATTCATCAATTAATTAATTAAGTTGTATTTATTTTCCTCCTCCCATTCATCAATCGGTTATTAATTATTACTCTTAGATTGGAATCTTTTGTTGTGGTGCGAGGTCTTTGGACCAAATCAAGTGTTTACTTGCGGCTCCTGTGTGTTGGTCCTTAGGGGCATGTGTATGATGGCTTTCTGCCTGTCGCCGACAAAGCCGGTTAGGCGGCTTCCATACATGTAGGAGCGATTGTTGCCGCTTGTTCTAGCAGCGACAAGTGGTTCAGGAATCTCGGTATAAGTTTTGTTCCATTTGAGATGCCTTGTTATCTTTTTAACAATCCAGATTCCTTGAAAAGGTCACTGTTATATAGTTGGCGATGTCTTTCAATTAACGAAATTATTATTTTATTTACATGGTTGATTACGCCAGGGAATTAAGTAATTAACCCACAAATCGTTTGCGTAAATTTAAAGCGATGGCGACTTCCAAATCCATTTTGGTCCATTCAATCCGTTATAATAGTTCCTTCTTTTATCTCTAGATGGGATGTCACTCTAGACTCGGTTTGTGGTTGTTTCGTATTTCCTAACTTAGTGTTGTGCATTGAGTTTACACGGTAGATTTTGAATTCTCCTTCAAGCTTTTTCTACCTTTTTCATCGGTTGTTAGGGCAAACTTGTTCCTCTAGGCAGGCAAAACGGCGGAGGCTCGAACAAGATGGAATTAGATTCTTTCCACTGAATTAATTAAACACTTGTTTTCCTCCTCTCATTCATTTATCGGTTATTTATTTATTTATTTATCACAACTTTTTGTTGTGATGACGTGATTTGATGCCTCATCTTTTTGAATCAGGCATTTAACTGCGACGATTACGGCTCTGAAGCCGTTGGTCCCGAGCGGCACGTGCACCAAGGCTTTCAGCGTATAGCAGCGACGCCAGCCACATGTTTCTAGCAGCGAGAATGCTCCTTCGGTGCTCCAGGAATCTTGCTTTAAATTTTATTGCGTTTGAGATGCCTTATGATCCTTTTAATAAACCAGATTCCTTTCAAAATTATTATTACATAGTTGACGATTTCTTCCAACCGATGGATTATTATCCCATTTACATGGTTGATTACACCAGGGGACTAAATAATTAGCCCACAAACCGTCTGTACAAACTTAAAAGCGATGGTGACTCGCAGGTCCTTTTCGGTCCAGTCCATCGATTATTGATTTTCGTTGTTTCTCTCTAGATGGGACGTCGCTTTAGACTCGATTTGCAGCTCTTCTATTTTCCTAACTTAGTTTTGTGCATTAAGTTTACACAGTAAAATTCGATCGGTGATTAGGGAAAACTCTCCCCTCTAGGCAGGCAAGACGGCGGCGGCTCGAAGAAGATGCAATTAGATTCTTTCTACCTAGCCTCCGTACTGATGATGCGTCTAGCATCGTAAAAGGGGACGTGGAGGAGCGTCTATGCAGCTCTCGTAAGATTCCGTTGGTATAGTCTTTGATGGATCTCCTTGGTTCTGGTCTTCGTTCGTGTGTCTACAAGATGGATCCTCCAATCTATGCCTCTCTCCGTTGAATTGTTCTGGTGCGCTGGTCCTGTGAGACCTTAGCATGACAACTTCTCGATTGTATACCATAATAGGTTTTGACCAGTTCTAGCGAGGGAGGGGAGATGACGTTGCTGCATCTTTGTCTCATTTCAGTACTTGTAATCATCGCTAGGTGGTCTAGGAACCTGCATCAAATTTTATAATCATCGTTAAGTGTCTCAAGCTTAGTATAACTTTGTACTAGACCTAGTACAAAATCGAGACAATTATTTTGAGATGAAGGGATCAACGTCAAGGTAGTACACAGAGCTCCAAAATTAAAATTACATCTAGGTCCACAAACCACCTAGCAACGATTACAAGCATTGGAGCGAGCTGAATGCACGCTGTCGTCATCGCCCCTCCCTTACCAAAGCCGGGAAAACTTTATTGTAGAAGACAGACGGAACTTATCCCAACAAAAATGGAAATGTTCCGTATCACATCGAGATGTACATTCATTTTCCACCCCTCGCGCTAAGGCCCCACTGGAGCGAGCCGAAGGCACGCCGTCGTCATTGCCCTTACCTTACTGAAGGCGGACAGACTTTATTGTAATAGACAGCCGGAAGTCATCCCAACGAAAATGGAAAGGTTTCGTATCACTCTAGATGTACATTCATTTTCACCCCTCGTGCTAAGGCCCCACAGGACCAGTGCACGAGAACAAGAATCCCCGCCGATGAAAAGAAGGGTAGATCGGAAGGATCCAATCTATAGAGACACAAACCTAGACGAACGAAGACATGATCCATGAGAATCCACCAAATACATACCTCAACCAAATGCCGCAAGATCCGCGGGAGACAAACTTCCACACGCCCTCCAAAGATGCTGAAAACATCGCCAAGACGAGGGCTAGGCAGGAAGAACATTATTTCAAAGAGTCATCATTATCTCGTCTTATTGAGTAGGACACAAACCTTATACCAAAACTTAAAAAACCACCTAAAAACGAAACCCTCCCACCGACAAGAAATAGGATCCACCAGTCCTCCATGACACTAAGACCATAGAAGACGACACAGGTCGACAGTTGCACGGCTAGAGACAGAGCCCTATTTACTGGATGCTCTTATGGGAGGAGATGCGAAGGGGTACCACACTTGTTCGTACCAAGTCGCCTAACTTTGCAGTGTCTTACATGTGGGTCCACATACCGGTCAGTGCAAAATCAGGTGACTTAAGTGGAGAATCTCTGTCCGCGGGGCGGCCGATGTGCACTCACTAAGAGTGCACTTATTGATATTACACACATAGGTATGAAAAATAGAAATTTACTCTTGAAATATTCATCAAAAACATATTGACCAGTCATGACCTATATGAAACTCGTGAAAAATAGGTTACCATACGAAAAACTACGCTGCAATTTAAACTCGTGTTGCGAAAAACTATGTTTATTACAATTTATATTGGTTTGTGAAAAAATATAAATATGTGATTAACTTTCATATATTTTTAATGAATTATTTTGGCAGTTCTACACATGAGCGTATTTGTGTCCAGAATAGCATTATCCTATGCGTACTTGGCAGGCAGATGTCTGGCTAGCTCTATTCTAGCTCATGTGTGCAGGCAAGGCAACATGATTAGAAGATGCACCAATAATTCCTACCACAATTAATAATGAGAAAAGCATGGGAGATTGATCACTACTATTATTATTCTACATGGTGTTGACCATTTGAGCACCCAATTGGATCGATCTCCACGCCACAAACAAATAATTCCCCTGTCCACATATGCGCATGGTCTCCATTCATAAATATATGGTGTGAACCGTTGTAGAGCATGAGAAAAAATTCTTAAACCCCCAAATTAAGTTATAACATTGTCTTGAATACACTCACCATAAAATTTCGCAAACCGCTCCATGAGATAAAATGATTTTTTCGTGTCTCTAAAAATAGAAAATTAATTAGTCGAGAAATCACGCCAACCATGCATGCAAGCTATGATATCAAGATATTCGAAAAAAAAATCTATCCTATCAAGATATCATGTAGTATGTATGACCCATGAACACCCAGCTAGAATTTAGTTGTTAGATATGGACAAGATGCATGCAGAGCCATATAGTCCGAAATTCCATATGGGACAAGATTGTAGGTAAACATGCATGGTGGTAATTTTGATGTGGTCGGTCGATCCATTGTGATTAACTGTCAGTGGATCGATGTTTTGTCGTAACTAATGGTATGAAATATCGGTAGATCACATCGGGTGTGGAGAAATTTCATCTGTCAAGTCAGGTAACAAAAAATGTTGATCGATTTGGCCTGGCGGACGGAACATGCATAAGTGACCACAGGTCCATAGACATGATCGGTGGACAGAGCCAGCAGCAAACTAATTGATAGATGGAGATTAATAGAGAGGATATGTTGTTGACAGAAGCGAAAATGAGCTACTTGACAACTGCAAATTCGTAAAAAAAGTGAAATGCATGTACGAGTTATGGAACTTGTTTATCATATGGCATATGGATGTAATCGATAGGAGACAATAGGACGGAATACCTATAGCCGGTTTAGATGATGGTCCAACAATAAAATTGATGGTTGGACATCTAGTTCTATAATTAGCCGGTTGAGGCTTTTGCGATTTCTCTGTATGTTTTTCTTCAAATGAGACTTTGTATGACGGTACACACTTATCTTGGATTTTTTTTAAATATGGCTGCATGCATCATTTGGATGTTTTTTTTTAGAAAAGGAGTGGCATCATTTTGATGTAGAGGCCGGAGTCATTTCTCCTTTTCGAAAAAAGACTTACTTTAGCCATTTGTATTCAGAAAAGGGCAATTTGACTATTATTATTCTCTCAATTTTTTTTGACTATTATTATTTGCCAAAAGAATTCAATACAGACATACAACTTTTTTCTACATATTCATCCTGGGTTTACTATTTGCCAAATTAGTTCAGATTCTGCAGGGTTTTCCTAGTCATTTTTTATTTCGGTTTTATATCTGGTTTTCCCAAGCATGGGATTTTGTTTTTTTACTTTTATTGTCGTTTTATTTTTTATTTTTAGGTATTACTTTTCTTTTTTATTTTCATTTCCTTATCTTTTTTTAATCAATTCCGTGAACTTTTTTCAAAGTGCATGATTTTTTTTTGCAAATGCGTGAACCTTTAAAAAAATCCTTTTCCAAAATTTATTTTATCCATCTTTCAAGTCCCTTAACTTTTCTCAAATTCATGAAATTTTCTCCAAATCTCGTTATTTTTTGAAAGTAAGTAATTTTTCAAAATCTTTTCATGAAATGTTTTAAAAAAATTCGTAATTCTTTTTCAAATTAGGAACTCTTCCTGGACGTGAACTTTTTTCCAAACTCTTGAAATTTTTAAAAAACAATTATGGTTTTCAAACATGTGAACTTATTCAATTCTGGTTATTTATTTTTCAAATTTATTTTTCAAATTTATTTTTTTAATTCTATGAACATTTTTCAAAATTTTCTAATTTCTATTTTTTTTATTTTCATGTTTTAAGAGATTAGAGAGCAGAAAAAAACGAATGGAAGAAAGAACTATAGCGGATGACAAACAATGGATGTGCGAACGAGAGGAGGAGTAGTGGGCCGAGGCCTACTAGGATCGCTGGTGTGTGCCATGTCAGTTTTGTGACACTGAAGGCGCCGAATATGGCCTCTGGATGGTCCCTCCACATGACGAAAAGGTTGTGACTAAATCTTGGAAATGACCAAAGCCCGGTTATATTGCACGGAGGACGACCATTAGCCCATAACACCCCAATTCATACTCATGAAAGAACAACCGCCACATGGTGGGAGGCAATTTGTGACACACACGTTCCGGACACAAAGATTTGTGACGGTTAGATCGCCTTGTGATGAGAATTTTTTTTCTCTTTGCATATGCTTTAGCTCTTAATTGTGGTAAATTTTTGGAACCCAAACTACAATTGTATCATAAGAGACGATGATTTGACGACCTGGAGCTCAAATTTATACAATCTTTCTTTCTCGTGTGCTTTTGTTTCTTGAAATGAGATTTTTTTGTGTAGATAAGCCACAAACTAGGCCGGTATAAATATAAGTATTTTTTTCTTAAATACACACAATACATGTGTATCATGGCCCTAAAGAAGGAGCAGCAAAGAAGCCAGATATAAGTACTTTTTAGAAAGATTCCAGCACGTTAGTGCATTTCTCTCCCGTGTAGGTACGCCGCGTGTCCATGCCCAAAGAGTAGACATACTACGTTGCATGACATGTACGCTGACACATGGACGATCTATCACCCATCGTCTTCTCCTTTGGTTTGTAGGAATGTTATAGAAATTTTATAGCATAGGATTGTCAAAGGAAAATAATAATTCTATGAGGCCTTCTGATTTGTAAAAGTGGATTCGTATTTTTATATAGGGTAGAAATCAAGCCTTCACATTTCATAGGAAAAAAAGCATTAGACTAGACTTAATAATTTTTTTTCCTATCCTATGTATTAAATGACATGTCTTTCTTCATAGGAATTGAAATGCATGTCATCTTACTTTTGTATGATATTTCTATTCCTATGAACCTAAGGAGGCCTAAACATACGTACGTGTCCAACTTAGGCATGATTATATGAATCAAATCAAACTTGTCAAGCAACTGCTTGCCTGCTTGCTTTGCATCTGCCGGCCAGAATTATTGTGCCAGCATCCTACGAGGCGGCACCGCATGCAATTATTGACGGCGTTCTCTTCCCATTCATTAATCAATTATTAATTTATTAGAATCTTTTGTTGTGCGTCAGATGACGAGATTTGGTGCGAGGTCTTTGGACCAAATCAAGCGTTTAATTGCGGCGATTGCGGCTCCCATGTGTTGGTTTTTAGCGGCATGTGTGTGAAGGCTTTCTGTCTGTAGTTGACAAAGTCAGGCGGCTCCTGTTTAGGAGCGACGACAGCCGCTTGTTCCAGCAGCGACAAGTGGTCCAGAATCTATAAATTTTATTGTGTTTGAGATGCCTTACGATTTTTTTTAATAAACTAGATTCCTTTCTTTTTGCAAAATTAAACTCTTGTATTACTTCAAAGTTCAGACTTACAATCTCGCACAACAATTTCCAAGACCCCTTCCGGGCCAGAGCATAGCCAAACCACGGTTCGGCTTTGCAACCTACCAAAAATAGCCATGAAATGACTAGCACTATTACAGTTCTGGTGAGTGTGTGTAATACAAGAATTCCTCTTCTTCATACTCTCTCCATTTTTATTTACTCCGCATATTAGCTTTGGTCAAAGTCAAGCTTCGTAAAGTTTGATCAAGTTTATAACAAAAAATATAAACAATTACTGCCACAAATTTATATGATTTGAAAGTACATTTGATAATGAATATAATGGTATTAATTTGTTACGGTAAATATTTATACTTTTTACTACAAATTTGGTCAAACTTTACGAAGTTTGACTTTGACCAAAGCTAATATGCGAAGTAAATAAAAACGGAGGGAGTACTATCGATAATCCCTCTAACAATAAATGAGTGCTTTGACTTGTTGCCAATACCTTCCTTGGATCATCGATACAGCCTCTAGCTAGACAATATGATTCAATATCAATAGGTAGATTGCTCCATTGAAGAGCCAATGAAATTCCCTCTTTTATAACTAGATTCCTTTTAAAAGTCATATTACATAGTTCACGATTTCTTTCAACTAATGGAATTATTATTCCATTTAATGACATGGTTGATTACACCAAGGAATTAAGTAATTAGGCCACAAATCGTCTACATAAATTTAAAAGCGATGGTGACACTCAGATCCATTTCGGTCCAATCAGTCGATTGTAGTTCATTTTTTCTTCTGTAGATGGGTCACTTTAGACTCAGTTTGTGATTGTTCTGTGTTCCCAACTTAATGTTGTGCACTAAGTTTACACAATAAATTTCGAATTTCCTTTAGGTTTTTTCCTCTCCTTTCCATCGGTGGTTAGGGAAAAGTCTTCCCTATAGGCAAGCAAGACGGTGGCGGTTCGAAGAAGATGGAATAAGACTCTCACCACCTAGATCCCGTCCCGATGGGTGCATATAGCATCGTCAATGGGCGCTTGGAGGAGTGTGTCCAACGGATTTCGTAGGATTTGGTCGGTGTTGTCTTGATGGATCAACTCGGTTCTGGTCTTCATTCGTCTGTTTAAAGGTTGGATCCTTCCAATCTACACTTCCCTCCGTCGACAACAGTTGTTGTTTTGATGTACTAGTCCTATGAGGCCTCAACACGATAACTTCTCAATTGTCTACTACAATAAGTTTTGTCCTCGCTTCAGTCCTTGTAGTCGTAGGCGATGACGCGGGTCTAGCAATATGAATGTATTTTTTATAATTTTTGGTATTCTTTGTACTGTCATGATTGAAGATGAATAGATTCAAAGTTTTTCGAAATAAAAGAAACGAGGTGTACATGTGTGCATGCCGGCAACTGAGATCCTCTAAGTTAAGTCACCTAATCTTTGTGGTGGCTGGCATGTGATCCCACCAAGTCACATAACTTTTTTACGAAAAAACTTCTAACTTATTCATCAAATCAAAATAGTACAAACAAAACCAAAATTGAAAATTACATCTCTGTCCATACATTACCTAGCGACGACTATAAGCATTGGAGCGAGCCTTCATCATCGCCCCTCCCTTACCAAAGGTGAGAAAACTTTGTTGTAGTAGATAGTCAGGAAGTCATCCCAACGAAAATGGAAATGATTGTATCACATCAAGATGTCGATTCGTTTTCCGCACCTAGTGCTAAGGCCCCATAGGACCAACACATGGGAGAAAAAAACCATTATTGACGGAGAGAAGCGTAGATCGGAAGGATCAAACCTTTAGACACATGGACTTAGACAAATGAAGAAATGATCCATGAGGATCCATCAAAGACATACGCCAAACGAATCTCGTAAGATCCGTGGGAAACAAACCTTCACAGGCCCACCAATGATTCTAAAAACATTGTCGGGACGAGGGCTAGGCATGAAGAACCTTCTTCTAGAGAGCCTCTTCTGTATGGCCTTCTTGAGTAGGACACAAACCTTACTAGAACTTAAAAAACACCTAAAAATCGAACCACCACGCCTCCATGGCCATAAGGCCATAGAAGCCGACGCATATCAAAGGTTGCACGGCGGGAGGCAAAAAGAAGTCCTATTCATTGGGTGCTCTTGTGGGAGGAGATGCAAGGGGTTACAACACTTGTTTGTACCAAGTAACCAAACTTTGCAGAGGCCGACATGTGGGTCCACATGTCAGTCTGCAAAATCAGGTGACTTAAGTCAAAGAATCTCTGTCGCTGATGTAGACTCATTCAGAGTGCATTTATTGATAATACACACATAGGAATGGAGAATAGAAATTTACTCTTGAAATTCTCATGAAAAGCATATTGACCAGCCATGCTCCATATGAAAACCACAAAAAATAGGTCACCATACAAAAAGCTACAATGCAATTTAAACCCGTGTTACAAAATTTATGGTTAGTACTATTTATATTGATTTGAGAAAAAAATTATAAATGCTTGATTTCCTTTCATAGTTTTTTGATTAATTACTTTGGCGAAGTTCTACACATGAGCGTCCAGAATAGCATTATCTTACGCGTACTTGGCAGGCCAGATGTCTGGCTAGCTCTATTCTAGCTCATGTGTGCAAGCAAGGTGACATGATTTGATACACCAATAATTCCTACTAATGAGAAAACCATGGGCGATTGATCAATAGTATATTCTACATGGTGTTGACCATTTGAGCATCCAATTGGATCGATCTGCCCGGCACAAAATAATAATTTTTTGGTCCACACGTACATCCTCTCCACACAAAAAAGGTGTTTAACCGTTGGAGCGTTCATAAGACATTCACTAAATTTTCTTAAACCCATAAAACGGTGACATTTCGTAGAAACGTCAATGCGATAAAAAGCATTTCTTTTGTGTGTCTCAAAACATGGCTACACAGTCAATGAGATAGAAAATCAATTAGTTCACGAATTAAGACCGAAAATTTGAAGGGGCACACACCTGCCAAGCCTTCTCCGTTTGCTTGATTGCCTCGTGATTCGTGAAGTAGTTGGACCCCGCATGAGGGCACAGTAAGTTGTAAGTTCCAGCCAATGAAACTTATTATTTTTATCGCAACTTTTATAGATAAAATTTTAAGATATTATTGTTGTTGATTGTAGGTACAAAATCGTGATTTTATTATTTATGCCCATTAAGTTTCAATAGTTGAAATTTAACATTTATTTTCAAAATTTATCAAAACTTATACAAAATAGATATAACTTGAAAGTCCTTGTCACGAGAAACAAGAATATGAAAACATAATTTAATTTAACTTTTTATTCAAAAAAATCTAAAAATTTAAACATAAAAAACCAAAGAAAAAACATGCATGGAGGACTCGGTGCCCCGCACTTGTGTGCCACAAATTCTCTCCCGAGTAAGATATCCGTGAAATGATGCATGTATCCGTGAAATCCAGCCAGCTAGAATTCAGCCACGTTGGTTATGGACAAGATGCATTCATGGGCACATAGTCCAAAATTAGATAAGAGACAAGATTGTACGTACACACGCAAGATGATAACTTTGATGTGGCCAGTCGATCCATTGGGAATAACTGTTAGTGATCGATATATTGTGATAACTAACACTATGAAACATCGGTAAATCACATCAGGTGTGGATAAAATTCATCTGTCAAGTCAGGTAAAGAAGAAAGGTAGGATGGATGTACCAATCACGAATGAAACAAAAGGCAAAACGTGGGTCCGAGGTGATAGTGCATCAAGACTTTTCAAATTTCATCGGTAAGGCCAGAGCAACTTTGATATGGGAATGAAGACAATGCTCTTTGGATCGTTCAAGAATCTCGGTATAGATTTTACTCCAATCTACGCTTTTTTTTTAATAAACTGGAATTCAGTAAAAACCAGTATTACATAATTGATTATTTGTTCAAATCAATGAAATTATTATTGCATTTACATGATTTAGCACACCAGGGAATTAAATAATTAGTCCACATATCATCCGAATAAGTTAAAATCTATCGTCATTCCGAGGTCCATTCCAGTCCAATCAGTCGATTATTGTATTTCATTTTATTTCTCTAGACGAGACGCCATTTTAGACACGGTTTGATGTTCTTGTGTGTTCCTAACTTAATGTTGTGCATCATTAGAGGATGCATGAAGATTTTTCTATGACAGATCTCACATGATTCGTTCGGTGGTTGTCTTTAATGGATCTAGTTGGATCTGGTCTTCGTTCGTCTACGTTCGTGTGTCTACAAATTGGATCCTTCCAATCTATCGTTCTTTTCATTGACAACAATTGTTGTTCTAGTGTGCTGGTCCTATGAAGCTTTTGTACAATGACTTTCTGAATGTCTAATACAGTAAGTTTTGCCTGGCTCCTGTAAGGGAGGGGCGATGATGGCAGCACATGTTATTCTTGCTTCAATGCGTGTAGTCGTCGCTAGATGACCTATAGATTTGGATATAATTTTTATAATTTCTGATGTTCATTATACTATCAAGGTTGAAGATGAATAGATTTGAAGCCCCCCTCCCCAAAAAGGTGTATATGTGTGTAGGGCGGCGACTGAGATCCTCTAAGTCAACCACCTTTGTAGTGGATGGCATGCGAGTCCATCAAGTGACCTATCTTTGAAGTGGATGGCATGTGGTTCCACATGTCAGGTGATTTAACTCAGAGAATTTCTCTCTGCAGGCCGGATGTACATACACCGAGAGTCCATTTGGTGACATCACAAACATAGGTATGGAAAAAATAGAAATTTATAGATGAAAATCATGTCCGGTTTTGGCCGGGCCGGCGTCAATGACACCCGGCGGTATCGTTCCCCTCCTAGAGGTGTAGTCAAGTGTGTCGCCATGTCCCTCGCCTGCTTGGTGTGGCAGTTGTCTTCAGAAGAAAGCCTCGATTCAGTGTTGGATCGGCATGCTGACGGCATCTTTGACGTCGTCTCTCTATTGGGAGCATCGTGCCGGGAGACTTGGAGTTTGTATGTTGCGCTCCTCCGGTGTTCGCCGCTGCAACTATCGTTCTTCTTCGGCGCAATGTACGATCTTCATTGGTGATTCCAACATGGTGCCTTTCTAAGGTCGGATCGAGTCGTGCCATCCTCTTGCCCCTCCTTCTGGCATTAACGGGGATGGTGCGTCGACAAGGAAGCTTGGCGGGATCGGCTCTTCTTTGGAGGCGACCAACGTCAGTTGAGACGCGACGAGGTTCTCGGTTTTGGAGGCTCTTTTGCGTTGTAGTTGTGTTGTTGTAGGTAGTTGTCTTTGTACTAGCCGGATGTGAAGGTGTGCCACACTCGTTGTTCGCAGTGAGTAATAGACGTTTTATACTTGCTATTCTATTTTTCTACAAAGCTATGGTACTCAATTTACATACTCTCGAAAAAAACAGAAATTTACTCCTAAAATTTTCATGACAAAACATCAACCAGTCATGCACTCATGCTCTATATGAAAATCGTAAAAAGTAGGTACCTGTACATGTAGAGCCAGGATTGTCGCCGGCAAGAGGGAAGAAGCAGGAGCAGCAACAGCAGCAGGTGGTAGACGGAGCTGGAACCAATGACGGCAGCAGCAGCAGCAACGGAGCAACAGAGTAGAGCAGGGAAGAAATAGGAGAATGAGAAGACGAAAACGTGGTTCAATCCAGAGCCAAGAGAGCCTGACAATCAACCAGCCAACCAACCAAACCAAGTAAAGGGAAAGGCTGATTTGATGATTGATTGATTTTGTACCACAATCTTTCTTTTGTGCCCCTCTTTCTCCAAATGAGATTTTTATTTTGTGTTGATAAGCCACAAACTAAACCAGTTTATGTAAACACTTTTAAAAAATAAAAATGATTCCAGCACGTTAGTGAATTTGTGTCTAGTGCGGGTGCAGGTACGCGTGGGCAGGCCCAAGATGAGTTTTTTCAATGCCGTTCCATGCCGTTTTTTCCCGTTCATTAAGCTATATTTGATGTCAGTTTTTTCAATTTGATTGGCCGTAGCTTCAAGCCGTTGGTTCTTAAGGGCAAGCGCACGAGTATTTTTCGGTTGTCAACAATAAGGTCAAGACGTTCCGATATGGGTCGAGTAACAACAGCACATCTCAACAACTCGTTTCAATGCCGGTGGTGGTCATTCGACTCTCCAGATACCTAAATGCAATTTTTAATTATGTTAAGGTTTTGAGAACTTTTATAAAGATCACTCCTTTTCAGAACAAATTAGTAGTATTAAATAATTGACGCTTTCTTCCACTTAATGATTTGTGTGCGTTGATTACATTAGGGAATTACACAATTAGCCCACAAATCTTCTGAATAATTAGCCAATGCGAATTACATAATAGTTCATTTTAGATTCTGTCTGCTACTGTTTTGTGTTCCTAATGAAATGATGTGCATTAAGTTTACTCAATAAAGATACAGTAGAAAAAAAGTTTATACAATAGATATGACTGCTTTCACCATTTCATCTCATAGTTTTTGTAGAATAAACTTGGCAAAGTTCGCATGAGTCTACTTGTGTCCAGAATAGCATTATCCTATGCATACCTGGCAGGCCAGATGTTTGGCTAGTTCTACCCTAGGTCATGTATACAAGCAAGGCGACATGATTAGATACGCACCAATAATTCCTACCATAAGTAATAATAAGAAAACTATGGGTGATTAGTCAATATTATTCGACATGGTGTTGACCGTTTGAGAATCCAATTGGACCGATCTCCACGCCACAAACAAATAATTCCCCCGTTCACGTATGTGCATTTCCCATTCATAAATAAATGGTGTGATTCTTTGGAGCACCCACAAGAAACTTTCCTAAATCCGTAAAACTATAACATTTCGCAGACCCGTCCATGAGATAAAACTGGCTTTTTTAATCTAAATATAGCCCGGATGAAAATAAGATAGAAAAGTAATTGGCGTAGGAAGTAAGCCGTCCATGCAAGATATTTTATCAAGATATAATGCATGCATGTATGATCCAGCTAGCTAGAATTGAGTCGTGTTGGATATGGACAAGATGCATGCGTAGACGCATAGTCCAACATTATACTGTATATATGTCATATGAGACAAGATTGTACGTACACATGCAAGAGGAATTTTTTTGATGGTGGATATGGAGAAAAATAAATCACATCGGCTGTGGATTTAATTCATTAGTCAAATCAATCAACAGAAAAATGAAGCAAAATTTTTGATCGATTTGGCCAGGCGGACGGCGCATGCATGCATGCATCCATCCATGTAAGGTTCACTTCCTTTTCTAAAAAAAATGTATGGTTCACTTGGACCAACCACGTGCTCTAGTGATGGGTGGCCACAGCTCGATAACCATGGTCGAGCCAACAGTGTTGAACATATAGGTTAACGTGGTCGTTTGCACCTGTCATGTCTCCTTTCTCTTGTAACGTGTATGTAATTTGGGAGACAAGACTTGAATGCACCCTTATACATATATATATGCCATGTGCATGATCATTGCACAAATCTCTTTCTACACGGTATCAGTTTCCGTCACGATCCTCTACCATCCCGCTTCCGCCCAACCCTAGGTCGCTGCCGCCGCCCTCGGCCGCCGCCGCCACACTACGCCGCCGCCGCCGCCCTAGGCCGCCGCCGCCGCCCTACGCTGCCGCCGCTCCTCTCCTCCAAAACTCTAGCCGCTGCTCTTCCCTCCCTCTTGCGCCGCCGCCACCCCTCCCCAAAACCCTAGCTGCCGCCGCCTCTAGCCGTCGCCGCTCACCCATCTCATCACCACCATGTCCTCCAACTCCTCCACCTACTCCAACCCCTTCGCCGGACCGGATCCCGCCGACGTGTGCGCCATCAACATCCATGACCGCGTCCCCGTCATCCTCGACGCCACCGACTCCATGTACTTCGCGTGGAAGACGTACTTCTCGCTCCTCTTCCGCGAGAACCATCTCGTGGACGGCTTTCTCGACTCCCGCGCCATGGTGGGTGACTCCGAGTGGACTGCGATCGACGCCACGCTCATCCGATTGTTCTTCACCACCATCTCCAAGGACTTGTTCCACACCATCGTGAGCGATGGCGACGATGCCCGTGCGGTGTGGGTCAAGATCAGTGGACTCTTCACCGGCAACAAGCTTCAGTGTCACGTGTTTTTGCAGCAGGAATTTTTTGACTGTCATCAAGATGAGCAGTCCATCGATGACTACTGCCACCGCCTGAAGACGTTGGCGGATGAACTTCGTGACATCGGCGCCAAGGTTGACGACGACCTCCTCCTTAGCACGTTCACCACCAGCCTCAACGAGGATTTAGGTAACGCCGCCTCCAACCTCACCCTCATGCCAGAGCCCTCCTTTCCCAAGTTCGTGGCATACTTGAGGTTGGAGGAGCACCGGATGAAGGGCGTGAAGAAGCGCGTGCAGCGTCACGCCCTCGCCGCCGACCCCGTGGCCCCAGCCGCCTCCTTCGGCGCAGCCGGGCTTCTTTCCCCACCCGGCTGCCCCGCCCGCCGCCCCCAGCTACCGGGTGGTGGTCGCCGCGGCAACCGCCGTGGTGGCGGCCGCAAGCAGCAGCAGCCCCAAGGGGGCCCCCTCGCCAGCAGCACCCGGCCCAGGCCAACCCACCGTGGTCCTATGGAGCCAACCCGTGGACCGGCATCGTCCACGCGTACTCCATGCCCGTCCCTCGGGCTCCCACCCCGGGCATCCTCGGACCCCGCCCGGTGGGTCACCAGGCGTATCTCGCTACGCCGGGTGCCGGCCCCTATCCGGCGCTGCCCACCACGGGCGGCTACGGCGCTGCGCCGGCACCTACCTATGGCGCCGCCTCTGCACCGGCCTACGACGGGTTCCACCTTCATCCGGTGCCACAACCGTGGGACCCGACTCTCCTCGCTACCCTGCACTCGACTCCGTCGCCCGGTGCCTACAACAGTGGAGGTGACTAGTTCATGGACTCGGGCGCCACCACTCATATGAGTGCTCATCCCGGTAACCTCATGTCTTCCACTCATGTCAATACTCCCACTTGTATCACCGTTGGTAACGGTTCCTCCCTACCTATCACTCATGTCGGTCATACCGCGTTTCCTTCTGCCTCCACTCATATTCATATGTCTAAGGTTCTTGTTTCACCTGACCTAGTTACTAATCTTGTATCTGTTCATCGCCTCGCTCGTGAGAATCCCATTACTGTTGAATTTGACGTTGTTGGATTTTCTGTGAAGGACGCCCGTACACAGATGGTTCTCCACCGATGTGACAGCCCGGATCACCTCTACCCGGTGCATCCCTTTGCCGCCACCACCACCCGTCCAGCCTCCTTCGCCGCCCGTGTTGATCTTTGGCACGCCCGCCTCGGTCATCCCAACTCCACCGTTTTGCGTCAAATTCTTCGGAGTTTTGCATTCTCATGTAGTAAGGTTGAAAACCATACTTGTGAGGCATGTCGTCTTGGCAAACATGTGCGTCTTCCGTTTAGCGAGTCTACACACATGTCCACCTTTCCGTTTTAGTTGTTGCATAGTGATGTTTGGACGTCCCCGGTTGTGAGCAACACGGGTTATTTATACTATTTGGTGATCTTGGATGATTTTTCGCACTATGTGTGGACCTTTCCCTCTTCGTCGTAAGTCTGATGCCCTCGCCACACTCATCGCCTTTTATGCCTATGTCAACACACAGTTCGGTCGTCCCATCCTACCCTTGCAAACTAACAACGACAAAGAGTTTGATAGTGTTGCCGTTCGCCACCTTCTTGCGTCTCACCGCACCACCTTCTGCCTCACATGCCCATACACCTCGCAGAAAAATGGTCGCGCTGAACGCATCCTTCGCACTCTTAATGACCGTGTACTCACGTTGCTCTTCCACTCCAATGTGCCCCCTCGCTTCTGGCCGGACGCCCTTGCGACTGCCAGCCTCCTCCTTAACATCCGTCCGACTCGTTCTCGCTGGAACTACACCCCTCACCAGCTCCTCTTCGGCGCGGTTCCCTCCTATGATGGTCTCCGCATATTCGGGTGTCTCTGTTATCCTAGCACCACGTCCACCACTCCTCATAAACTCGCTCCTCGATCGGTCCCCTGTATCTTCCTTGGTTACCCCCCAACACCAAAGGTTACCGGTGCTACGATCCAGTCTCTCACCGCGTTTTCACTTCGCTGCACGTGTACTTTGATGAGTTGGTGTTTCCGTTTCAGCAGGTACCACCTACCTTGGCGCCTACTGCGGTTCGGCTCGCCCCTGCTACCACCTCTGGCGAGCTGCACCCCCCGTCTGGCTATACCCTCACAGTAGGGCCCGCTGGCGCCCCGTTGTCCTGACCGGTGAAGGAGCAGCCGACTTCGATATAGCCAGCCGAGGAGTGGCCGGCTCCGATGTAGCCGGTGGAGGAGCAGCCAGTTCCGACGTAGTCGGCCGAGGTGCAGCTGGTTCCGTCGTACCCGGGCGAGGAGCTGCGGGCGCTGATGCAGCCGGCACCGGGGTAGCCGTCCAAGCAGCCGGCGCCGGCGTAGCCAGCCGAGGTGCAGCTGGCTCCGTCGTACCCGGCCGAGGTGCTGCCAGCGCCCCCTCGGCGCTCCCGGAGGCCGGCTCGACGTCCACCTCGCCGGTTCTCCCCTTGGCTCCGTCGGCCGTGCCCGTGCCCTTCCACGGCGTGGTTACCCGGGCTCGGACTGGGTCGCTTCGTCCCAGCACGAGATACGGTGCCGATGAGTAAGCGTGCACCGCCTCTACCTCGGCCTCCGCTTCGCTACCCACTTCCGTACGCGTAGCCCTTCAAGATCCGAACTGGCTCGCTGCAATGCGTGAGGAGTTCGACGCTCTACAGCGCAACCACACGTGGCAGCTTGTTCCACGTCCTCCTCATGCCAATGTCATCACTGGCAAGTGGGTCTTCCGCGTCAAGACTCGCCCCGACAGTTCCCTCGAGCGCTACAAAGCACGGTGGGTTGTGCGCGGTTTTCACCAGCACGCTGGCGTGGACTTCACTGACACCTTCGCCCCGGTTGCCAAACCGGGCACGATACGAGCCGTCCTCCAGCTCGCCGCTTCTCGTACCTGGCCAGTCCACCAGCTCGATGTGTCCAATGCTTTCTTGCATGGCCATCTCGACCTGCAGGTGTTCTGTCAGCACCCTACTGGTTTCGTCGACACCGACCATACGGATCACGTGTGCTTGCTCTCGTTCTCTTTACGGGCTGAAGCAAGCTCCTCGGGCGTGGTACCAGCGGATTGCGGCCTTCCTCCAGCAGCAGGGGTTCCGGTCCACATGGTCCGATGCCTCCCTGTTCGTTTTCCACCAGGGAGCCGCCACCGCGTATCTTCTCCTGTACGTCGACGACATCATCCTGACAGCATCATCGCCCGTGCTACTTCAGCAGATCACCAGTCGCCTTGGCGCTGAGTTTGCCCTCAAGGATTTGGGAGCTCTTGATGACCCACAAGTATAGGGGATCTATCATAGTCCTTTCGATAAGTAAGAGTGTCGAACCCAACGAGGAGCAAAAGGAAATGATAAGCGGTTTTCAGCAAGGTATTCTTTGCAAGCACTGAAATTGTCGGTAACAGATAGTTGTATGATAAGATAATTTGTAACGGGTAGCAAGTAGCAATAGTAACAAAGGTGCAGCAATATGGCCCAATCCCTTTTGTAGCAAGGGGAAAAACTGAACGAACTCTTATATAAAGTAAAGCGCTCCCGAGGACACATGGAAATTACTGTCAAGCTAGTTTTCATCATGTTTATATGATTCGCGTTCGCTACTTTGATAGTTTGATATGTGGGTGGACCGGTGCTTGGGTGCTGTGCTTACTTGGAAAAACATCCCACTTATGATTAACCCCTCTCGCAAGCATCCGCAACTACGAAAGAAGAATTAAGACAAAGTCTAACCATAGCATTAAACTAGTGGATCCAAATCAGCCCCTTACGACGCAATGCATAAACTAGAGTTTAAGCTTGTATCACTCTAGCAACCCATCATCTACTTATTACATCCCAATGCCTTCCTCTAGGCCCAAATAATGGTGAAGTGTCATGTAGTCGATGTTCACATAACACCACTAGAGGAGAGACAACATACAACACATCAAAATATCGAACGAATACCAAATTCACATGACTACTATTAACAAGACGTATCCCATGTCCTCAGGAACAAAAGTAACTACTCACAAAGCATGGTTATGTTCATGATCAGAGAGTTATTGAATATCATTAAGGATCTGAACATATGATCTTCCACCAAACAAACCAACTAGCATCAACTCCAATAAGCAATTAACACTACTAGCAACCTCACAAGTACCAATCGGAGTTGCGAGACGGAGATTGGGTACAAGAGATGAACTAGGGTTTGTAGATGAGATGGTGCTGGTGAAGATTTTGATGGAGATGAGTCCCCTCCGATGAGAGGAGTGTTGGTGATGACGATGGCGACGATTTCCCTCTCCGGGAGAGAAGTTCCCCGACAGGACGGCCCTGCCGGAGCTCTAGATTGGTTCTGCTCAAGTTCTACCTCGCGGCGGCGGCGTTTCTTCCCGAGAGGTGTAGATTGATATTTTCTAGAACGAAAGCCACCATATAGGGGAAGGCCAGAGGAGCTACGAGGAGCCCACGAGCCCAGGAGGCGAGGCCAGGGGGGTGGCCGCGCCTGGCAGGCTCGTGTCCTCCTGGCTGCCCCTCTCTGGTATTTCTTCGGACCAGTATTTTATATATATTCCAAAATAATTCCTCGTCGATTTTCACGGCTTTTGGAGTTGTGCAGAATTCTCTTCTCAAACTTGCTCCTTTTCCAGCCCAGAATTCGAGCTGCCGGCATTCTCCCTCTTCATGTAAACCTTGTAAAATAAGAGAGGAAAGGCATAAGTATTGAACCATAATGTGTAATAACAGCCTATAATGCAATAAATATCAATATAAAAGCATGATGCAAAATGAACGTATCAACTCCCCCAAGCTTAGACCTCGCTTGCCCTCAAGCGGAAGCCAAGATCAATAAATATGCCCACATGTTTAGAGATAGAGGTGTCGTTAAAAAAAAATACGGACATGCAGGCATCATGATCATATTTAGAACAACAATATCGTCATATAATCCCTGATGCTAAAGTGACAATTCATTCACAATGTAAAGCATGCATCAAGAATCTTATTGAGAATTAACAAGCAATAGTCCTTAGTCATTGAAACCATTGCAATTTATCATAACATCGGAAAGAGTCAAATAAGAGCTTGCAAGGCAAATCCACATACTCAATCATCTTTTAGCCCTCCACAATTGCTAAAACTCACGTGGTACTCATGAGATCAAAGTTTCAGTTGGACACAGAGGAAGATAGGGGCTCATGGTTTTGCCTCCCAACGATTTACCTCAAGGGTAATGTCAATAATAATAATTCATGATTACTTACTTCCAAGTTAATATATGAATATAGATCTTTCCCTAGCACACGACGCTTGCCAAGATAATGGCAAAATTAGGAATTGGTGTTGATCACCATGACTCTTTTAAAGATAAGAAGTAAAGGTACAAGATATGCCCTTCGCAGAGGGAAGCAGAGGTTGTCATGTGCTTTTAAGGTTTGGAGGTGTAATCTCTTAGTGTGAAGGAACGTCACTTTATATTGCCTCTTGTGATAAAGAACTTTATTATGCAGTCTGTCACTTTTATGTCTTCCTCATCACAAGTTCGTACAAAGCTTATTTTCCACACACTACATATCATACATATTTAGGGAGCAATTTTTATTGCTTGCACCGATGATAACTTACTTGAAGGATCTTATTCAATCCATAGGTAGGTATGGTGGACTCTAATGGCAAGACTGGGTTAAGGGTTTTATGGATGCACAAGTAGTATCTCTACTTAGTGCAGAAGTTTTGGCTAATATGAGGTGGAAGCAAGCGTCACATGCTAAAGGATCCATAATCATATAATATTGTTCGGAACCAAGCAAACATAATTCATTATGCTGTCTTCCTTGTCCAACATCTACTTCTTAGCATGTAATAGTCTAATGAGTGTTCACAATCATAGATGGTGTCAAAGATGATATATTTGTATGTGAACCTCTCTTTCTTTATTACTTCCTATTAATTGCAGCAATGACCAAGGTCTACGTTTTTTTACCCACAACAAGTTTCAGTCAACAATCTTTTTATATGTGAAGTCACCACTTCCCATAAGATCATCACATGATCTTTCATGCTTTTGTTCCTTTATTATAATTTTCTTTAGATCATGGCAATAAGCAAAGCCCTTAACTAAAACACTCTTTATTATATAACTCACGAACTCAATTACATTGGGGGTAACACAAAGCAAAACTCAAACCTAGATCATACTAGAAATTTATTCTACTAGATAGAGATATTACCAAAAGGCCTTCTTGAGTATTTCAAATGCTTCTTCACAATCATCATCAAAAACAAATGGAATATCTTTTTGCAAGAGATTAGTGAGAGGCCTAGAAATCTTAGAAAAGTCTTTAATGAACCTTCTATAGAAACCAGCATGACCAAGGAAACTTCTTATACCTCTAACATTTGTAGGGCGTGGCATTTTCTCAATGGCATCAACTTTAGCCTTATCAACTTCAATACCTCTTTCAGAAATTTTATGTCCCAAGACAACACCTTCATTAACCATAAAGTGGCACTTTTCCCAATTCAAGACAAGGTTAGTATCTTCACATCTCTACATAACTCGATCAAGGTTGCTCAAGCAATCATCAAAAGAAGATCCATAAACGGAGAAATCATCCATGAAAACCTCAACAATCTTTTCACAAAAGTCAGAGAATATAGCCATGATACATATTTGAAAGCTAGCAGGTGCATTACATAAACCAAAAGGCATACGTCTATAAGCAAAGGTACCGAAAGGGCAAGTAAAAGTGGTTTTCTCCTGATCAGATTGTGAAACAGGTATTTGGGAGAAACCAGAATAACCATCTAGAAAGCAAAAGTGTGTATGTTTAGACAATCTTTCTAGCATTTGATCAATGAAAGGTAGAAGGTAATGATCTTTCTTAGTAGCTTTATTTAATTTCCTAAAATCAGTTACCATCCTATAGCCAGTAACAATTCTTTGTGGGATCAATTCATCTTTATCATTAGGAACAACGGTAATACCTCCCTTCTTAGGGACACAATGCACCGGACTTACCCAATCACTATAAGCCACAGGGTAGATAATACCTGCTTCCAGGAGCTTTAGTATTTCTTTTCTTACCACCTCTTTCATCTTAGGATTCAGTCTTCGTTGTGGATCGACAACTGGTTTGGAATCAGGATCAGTTTTAATTTTATGCTGGCATAGAGTGGGACTAATGCCCTTAAGATCATCAAGATTATATCCAATAGCAGCACGATGCTTCCTTAGGGTTTTCAATAATTTCTTTTCTTCATGCTCTGAAAGGTTAGCACTAATAATAACAGGATATATCTTTTTCTCATCAAGATAAACATACTTAAGAGTATCAGGTAATTGTTTAAGCTGAAACACAGGATCACCCTTTCGTGGAGGTGGATCTCCAAGTAATTCAACAGGCAAATTATTTTTAAGGATAGGAGGTTGTTCGAAGATAACTCTATCTATCTAATTCCTCTCATCCATATGCGTATCATTTTCATGTTCAAGCAAGTATTGCTCTAAAGGATCAGTAGGAGGCACAACAATAGAAGTAAGAGCAATAATTTCATCCTTACTAGACAATTCTTTTTCATGAGGTTGTCTATTAAACTTAGAAAAATTAAATTCATGCGACACACCTTGAAAGCCAACAGTGACAGTTTGTTTCTCACAATTAATTTAAGCATTAATAGTATTGAGAAAAGGTCTACCAAATATGATGGGACAAAAGCTATCTTGTGTGGTAGCAAGAACAAGAAAATCAGTAGGATACTTAGTTTTACCACACAAGACTTCAACATCTCTAACAATTCCCACAAGGCAGATAGTATCTCTATTAGCAAGTTTAATAGTAACATCAATAAATTCCATCTCAACAGGTGTAATTTCATCCTTAATTTCATTATATAAAGATTGAGGTATTGCACTAACACTAGCACCCACGTCACATAAACCATGATAACAGTGATCTCCTATCTTAACAGAAACAATAGGCATGCCAACCACAGGTTATGTTTATCACTAGTATGAGGTTTAGCAATTCTAGCAGAAGCTTCACAGAATTGAATAACATGCCCTTCAACATTGTCGGTCAAGAGATCTTTAATAATAGCAATACTAGGTTCAACTTTAATTTGCTCAGGGGGTGTAGGTGTTCTAATGTAACCCTTACGTATCACAGTTGAAGCTTTAGCATGATCCTTTATTCTAACAGGAAAAGGTGGTTTCTCAATGTAAGCAGTAGGAACAATAGAATCATTATAAGCAATTACTTTCTCTTCAACTGGAGCATGTTTAGCTACATTAACTTCTATGGGAGGATGATATTTAAACCACTTCTCCTTAGGGACATTAATATGAGTAGCAAATGATTCGCATAAAGAAGCTACTATCTCAGAGTCAAGTCCATGTTTAGCGCTAAAATCACGGAAGGTATTTGTTCCTACGAAAGATTTACACAATCAAACTTAAGATTCATACTTGACTCATTACCTTCATCAAATTCCCAATCTTCAGAGTTGCGTTTAATTCTTTCCAATAAATCCCATCTGAAGTCAATATCTCTCTTCATGAAAGAACCGGTACAAGAAGTGTTGAGCATGGTGCGATTGTCATGAGAAAGTCGAGCATAAAAGTTCATAATAATAATCTCTCTGGGGAGCTCATGGTTGGGGCATGAATATAACATTGACTTAAGCCTCCCCCAAGCTTGAGCGATACTTTCTTTATCACGAGGCCAAAAATTATAGATATAATTCCGATCACGATGTACCAAATACATAGGATAAAACTTTTGATGATATTCCAATTTCAATCATTTGTAGTTACATGATCCAGTATCATCACATAGCCTATACCATGTCAATGCTTTATCCCTCAAAGATAAGGGAAGGACCTTCTTCTTGACCTCATCTTCGGGCAAACCTGCAAGCTTAAATAAACCACAAACTTCATCTACATAGATTAGATGCGAGTCGTGGTGTGATGTTCCATCTCCTGTAAAAGGATTAGCCAACAGTTTCTCTAGCATACCCGAAGGAATTTCATAATAAATATTTTTAGTGGGTGTAGTGGGTTGAGGAGCAACTCTTTGCTCTTCCGGTCGGGGTGAAGATACCCCGAACAAGCTCTTCAAAGGATTAGTTTTCATAGTGACAAGTGACAATAAATTTCAGCACACAATATAAATGTTTCCTTACCAAATTCCACTTACCAAAGGCGCTTCACTCCCTGGCAACGGCGCCAGAAAAGATTCTTGATGACCCACAAGTATAGGGGATCTATCGTAGTCCTCTCGATAAGTAAGAGTGTCGAACCCAACGAGGAGCAAAAGGAAATGATAAACGGTTTTCAGCAAGGTATTCTCTGCAAGCACTGAAATTGTCGGTAATAGATAGTTGTATGATAAGATAATTTGTAACAGGTAGCAAGTAGCAATAGTAACAAAGGTGCAGCAATATGGCCCAATCCCTTTTGTAGCAAGGGACAAGCCTGAACGAACTCTTATATAAAGTAAAGCGCTCCCGAGGACACATGGGAATTACTGTCAAGCTAGTTTTCATCATGTTCATATGATTCGCGTTCGCTACTTTGATAGTTTGATATGTGGGTGGACCGGTGCTTGGGTGCTGTCCTTACTTGGACAAACATCCCACTTATGATTAGCCCCTCTCGCAAGCATCCACAACTACGAAAGAAGAATTAAGACAAAGTCTAACCATAGCATCAAACTAGTGGATCCAAATCAGCCCTTTCGACGCAACGCATAAACTAGGGTTTAAGCTTCTGTCACTGTAGCAACCCATCATCTACTTATTACATCCCAATGCCTTCCTCTAGGCCCAAATAATGGTGAAGTGTCATGTAGTCGACGTTCACATAACACCACTAGAGGAGAGACAACATACAACACATCAAAATATCGAACGAATACCAAATTCACATGACTATTATTAACAAGACTTATCTCATGTCCTCAGGAACAACAGTAACTGCTCACAAAGCATGGTTATGTTCATGATCAGAGAGGTATTGAATATCATTAAGGATCTGAACATATGATCTTCCACCAAACAAACCAACTAGCATCAACTACAATAAGCAATTAACACTACTAGCAACCTCACAAGTACCAATCGGAGTTGCGAGACGGAGATTGGGTACAAGAGATGAACTAGGGTTTGTAGATGAGATGGTGCTGGTGAAGATGTTGATGGAGATGAGTCCCCTCCGATGAGAGGAGTGTTGGTGATGACGATGGTGACGATTTCCCTCTCCGGGAGAGAAGTTTCCCCGACAGGACGGCCCTGCCAGAGCTCTAGATTGGTTCTGCTCAAGTTCCGCCTCGCGGCGGCGGCATTTCTTCCCGAGAGGTGTAGATTAATTTTTTCTGGAACGAAAGCCACCATATCGGGGAAGATGGGGGCCAGAGGAGCTACGAGGAGCCCACGAGCCCAGGAGGTGCGACCAGGGGGTGGCCGCGCCTGGCAGGCTCGTGACCTCCTGGCTGCCCCTCTCTGGTATTTCTCCGGCCCAGTATTTTTTATATATTCCAAAATAATTCCTCGTTGATTTTCACGGCTTTTGGAGTTGTGTAGAATTGTCAACTCAAACTTGCTCCTTTTCCAGCCCAGAATTCGAGCTGCCGGCATTCTCCCTCTTCATGTAAACCTTGTAAAATAAGAGAGGAAAGGCATCAGTATTGAACCATAATGTATAATAACAGCCTATAATGCAATAAATATCAATATAAAAGCAAGATGCAAAATGGACGTATCAGCTCTCCACTATTTCCTTGGCATTGAGGTCACTCGCTCCGCTACTGGTTTCCCTCTTCATCAGCAGAAGTATGCCTACGAGATCTTGGAGCGAGCTCACATGCTTAACTGTCGGACTGCTCCCACGCCTGTCGACACGAAGGCCAAGGTGTCCGCTGTTGAGGGCTCTTCGGCGTCCGACGCCCCCTTCTACCGCTCCATCGTCGGTGCTCTCCAGTACCTCACTCTGACGCGTCCGGACATTCAGTATGCTGTCCACCAGGTGTGCTCCACATGCATGCTCCTCGTGACACCCATTGGGCCCTCGTCAAACGTATTCACCGGTATATACGTGGAACCACTGCCCTGGGTCTTAGCCTGACGACGTCCCCTGACACCAGCCTCGTCGCCTACTCCGACACCGACTGGGCTGGGTGTCCCGACACGCGGCGCTCCACCTCCGGCTACTGCGTCTACCTCAGGCCCTCTCTGATTTCGTGGTCGTCTAAACAACAACCCACAGTCTCACGATCGAGCGCCGAGGCTGAGTACAGGGTAGTGGCCAACGTTGTTGCGAAGTGCACCTGGCTACGACAGCTCCTTCAGGAGTTGCACTGTGAGGTCCCCAAGGCCACACTTGTCTACTGTGCAATGTCTCCCCGATCTATCTCACGGCCAACCCTGTTCATCATCGCCGGACGAAGCATATCGAGCCGACATTCACTTCGTTCGGGAGTATGTCGCACTTGGCCGGGTTTGAGTCATGCATGTGCCCACCGATCAGCAGTTCGCCAACATTATGACGAAGGGACTACCTACCTAGACTTTTGAGGGCTTCCGGTCCAGTCTTTGCGTCACCGGCGACGCTTCGACTGCGGGGGAGGGGGGTGGGGTGTTGAACATATTGTATAGGTTAACGTGGTCGTTTTCACCTCTCACGTCTCCCTTCCCTTGTAACGTGTATGTAACTTGGGAGACAAGACTTGAGTGCACCCTTGTACCTATATATATGCCATGTGCATTATCAATGAAATTATCGTTGCACAAATCTCTTTCTACAAACAGCAAACTAATTGTTGACCGGTAATTTTACGATAGCTAACCACACATGTCGAATCGTCAACAATAAACTAATTGAGTGTGGATATTGATAGATGTGATATACTGTTGACTGACAAAACGCACTTATTGACACTGCAGAAAAAAGAGTGAAATGCTTGCTTTGGCCATTGTATTCATTTTGTTTTGCTACTTGGATCTAATATGGTCACACGATTACTAACTATACATATTTGATACAGATTTATCGCAGGTTAATGTGTTCACTTGTCAATATTGGTTGTCCTAACCTTTTTCATTCAGTGAGACTATTGCTTTCTTTCTCGAAACAGGCTTTCGTCCCATCTTAGAGATAGTTGCTCCCTTCGAATCCCTATGCATCATAGGTGCCCGAGCACTGGTGATCCTTACACTTGATGAATAGGTCGCCACTCCACCTCGGAGACAACTTGCGCCGGTGTCGAGTGAATTGCAAAAACCACCATATAGTTTCAGAATTGTCACCACATTTCCTGTCCGGAACCAAAATCTACCATTTGTCTTACTGAAATTCTCAATAAACACCGGTTAAGACCAATCCGATTTCTAGCATACCAGGCCCGCTGGTCAGCTCCACGTGGCACTAAGGGTCAACCACATTTGCGTTGACCATTAATGTGAGGCCAACCCTTCAGAGTTAATACTACACTCTTATACCATTCTTTGTTGTGCCATTTTGTCGAACGGTTTGCGTGCAGAGGGCATCGGGAGGAGTACGCCATGCACCGTCCGAAGCACCACACCATGGTCACCTGCGGGACCCTCTGGCCATGTCGCGTGCAGTGGCGGAGCTTCATGGGGGCGAACCTGGGCGGTCCCCCCCCCCTCATACAAAACTATGTGTATATATCCCTAATATAGACCAAATTGTCCACTAGAAATCAGCTTATAGTGATAGTATTTGCCCCCCAGCAAATGCCCCCTCCATGATTTCAGCCTAAGCTCCGCCACTGGTCACGTGTGTACAGGGTCTTCGTGTGGGCGGTTCCTCTGGGCTCTGACGTGGGTCAGTACCACTGGTGCGCGTGCTGCGCAGAGAGGGAAACTATAAATACTTATAAAGTAATGAGTTTATGAAATGAATATAACTATATAATTCTACGAATTCAAATAGCACGTGTGGTAAAATTATATTTATTTATTTATTATTAGGAGGGAAATTATATATACTTAAATAACAATGACTTGTGAAATAGAGATAACCAAATGAGGCATGCTTCTCTACCTTGTGATAGCCAGCAGCACCAAGAGCTTCCGTGACAGTCCTACTAACCATAGATGAGAGTGAACACCGGTACCGGTGTTTGGAATAGACTTCAGTTAAGTTAGCATAGATGAACTCCTTCTTGTGGGTCGTTATGGCTCTCCCTAACGATGGACAACATCAAAAAATTTCCATGGAACCACACAACCTCTCAACAAAAGAAATCAATATGTCGTCCATGAAGACCGGCGTAGTTACATAGCGTTAAACAATGAACATCCGAAGCAGCCTTCAAATCCCTTGGAATGCCAAATTTGATTTTTTTAGGGGAATGTCAAATTTGATAGACTGGCCGGTCTCCTTCGTCCTTCCACCTCCACGGAGACAGGGAATAAGGGGAGTGTTGGGAGACGTAGTAGTAAATCAAAAAATTTCCTACGTTCACCAAGATCCATCTATGGAGAAACCAGCAACGAGAGGGGAGAGATTGCATCTTCATACCTTTGAAGATCGCTAAGCGGAAGTGTTACAAGAACGCGGTTGATGGAGTCGTACTCGCAGCGATTCAGATCGCGGTAGATCCGATCAAGTGCCGAACGGACGGCACCTCCGCGTTCAACACACGTGCAGCCCGGTGACGTCTCCAACACCTTGATCCAGCAAGGAGGAAGGAGAGGTTGGGGAAGGGCTCCAACAGCAGCACGACGGCGTGGT
This sequence comes from Hordeum marinum, assembly GCA_022496015.1. NCBI lineage: Eukaryota > Viridiplantae > Streptophyta > Magnoliopsida > Poales > Poaceae > Hordeum > Hordeum marinum. The sequence goes on from CM039673.1 coordinate 585,988,147, forward strand.
GGTGGTGGAGTAGCAAGGTATTCCGACAGGGCTTCGCCTAAGCGCTGCGGAGGAGGAAGAAGAGAGGTAGGGCTTCGCCGTGAGAGAGAGAGATCAAATCTTGTCTCAAAACATCCAAAACCTCAAGTATATATAGGATGAGAGACGTGGAAGGGCTGGCTTGGCCCCTCCTCCAAGGAGGAGAGGTTCGGCCGAGCTAGGGATAGAGTCCACCTCCCACAAGGGAGGTGGATCTCCTCCTTTTTAAACTCCTTAGCCCTTATCTCTAGTTCCCAGCCACATGGGCCTTTCTAGGAGGTCTTGGCCGGCCCAATATGGGCTGGCGCACCTCCTCTAAGGACCCATGTAGTCCTCTGGTCGTCACACCCCTCCCGGGGGTCCTCCGGCACCCTCCCGGCACTCCCGGTACACTACCGATGAGCCCGAAAACTTTCCGGTGACCAAAACTGGACTTCCTATATATCAATCTTTACCTCCGGACCATTCCGGATCTCCTCGTGACGTCCGGGATCTCATCCGGGACTCCGAACAACCTTCGGTAATCACGTATACCATTTCCCTATAACCCTAGCGTCATCGAACCTTAAGTGTGTAGACCCTACGGGTTCGGGAGACACGTAGACATGACCGAGACACCTCTCCGGCCAATAACCAACAGCGGGATCTGGATACCCATGTTGTCTCCCACGTACTCCACGATGATCTCATCGGATGAACCACGATGTCAGGGATTCAATCAATCCCGTATTCAATTCCCTTTGTCTATCGGTATGATACTTGCCCGAGATTCGATCGTCGGTATCCCCATACCTTGTTCAATCTCGTTACTGGCAAGTCTCTTTACTCGTTCCGTAATACATCATCCCGTGGCTAACTCCTTAGTCACATTGAGCTCATTATGATGATGTCTTACCGAGTGGGCCCAGAGATACCTCTCCGTCACACGGAGTGACAAATCCCAGTCTCGATTCGTGCCAACCCAACAGATACTTTCGGAGATACCCGTAGTGCACCTTTATAGCCACCCAGTTACGTTGTGACGTTTGGCACACCCAAAGCATTCCTACGGTATCCGGGAGTTGCACAATCTCATGGTCTAAGGAAACGATACTTGACATTGAAAAGCTTTAGCAAATGAACTACACGATCTAGTGCTATGCTTAGGATTGGGTCTTGTCCATCACATCATTCTCCTAATGATGTGATCCCGTTATCAACGACATCCAATGTCCATGGCCATGAAACCGTGACCATCTATTGATCAACGAGCTAGTCAACTAGAGGCTCACTAGGGACATGTTGTGGTCTATGTATTCACACATGTATTATGGTTTCTGGTTAACACAATTATAGCATGAACAATAGACAATTATCATGAACAAGGAAATACAATAATAACCATTTTATTATTGCCTCTAGGGCATATTTCCAACAGTCTCCCACTTGCACTAGAGTCAATAATCTAGTTCACATCACCATGTGATTAACACTTACATCACCATATGATCATATCATCATGTGATTAACACCCAATAAGTTCTGGGGTTTGTTCATGTTCTGCTCGTGAAAGAGGTTTTTAGTCAACGGGTCTGCGACATTCAGATCCGTGTGTACCTTGCAAACTTTCCATGTCATATTTGTAGATACTACTCCCATGCTCCACTTGGAGCTATTCCAAATGGCTGCTCCACTATACGTAGCTGGATTTCTACTAAGAGTCATCCGGATTGGTTTTAAAGCTTGCATCATCGTAACACTTTACGATGAACTCTTTATCACCTCCATAATCGAGAAATATTTCCTTAGTTCTCAAGTTACTAAGGCTAACTTTGACCACTGTCCAGTGATCCACTCTTGGATTACTCTTGTACCCCTTGACAGACTCATGGCAAGGCACACATAGGTGCGGTACACAGCATGGCATACTATATAGAGCCTATGGCTAAAGCATAGGAGATGACACTCATCTCTTCTTTATATTCTGCCGTGGTCGGGTATTGAGTCTTACTCAATTTCACACCTTACAATACAGTCAAGAACTCCTTCTTTGACCCATCTATTTTGAACTCCTTCAAAAACTTGTCAAGGTATGTCTTCGTCGAAAAAACTTATCAAGCGAATAGATCTATCCCTATAGATCTTGATGCTCAATAAAATAGTAGCTTTATCTGGGTCTTCCTTTGGAAAAAAACTCTTTTCAAACAACCCTTCATGCTCTTCCAGAAATTCTACATCATTTCCGATCAATAATATGTCAACTACATATTCTTATAAGAAATTCTATAGTGCTCCCACTCACTTTCTTGCAAATACAAGTTTCTCATAAACTTTGTATAAACTTAAACACTTTGATCACCTCATCAAAGCATATATTCCAACTCCGAGATGCTTGCTCCAGTCCATAGAAGGATCGCTGGAGTTTGCATATTATTAGCATCCTTAGGATTGACAAAACCTTCTGGTTGTATCACATACAACTCTTCCTCACAGAAACCATTACGGAAACCTTGTTTTGTCATCCATCTGCCAGATTTCATAATCAAAAAATGCAGCAACTGCTAACAAAATTTTAATAGACTTTTAGCATCGCTACAGATGAGACAATCTCATTGCAGTCAACTCCTTGAACTTGGCGGAAACTTCTTTGCGACAAGTCGAGCTTTATAAACGGTGACATTTCACCATTAGCGTCTATGTTTATCTCAAAGGTCCATTTGTACTCAATGACCCGCCATTCAACAGGCAAGTCTACCAAAGTCCATACTTGGTTTTCATACATGGATCCTTTCTCGGATTTCATGGCTCCTAGCCATTTGTTGGAATCCGGGCCCACCATCGCTTCTCCATAGTTCGTAGGTTCATCGTTGTCCAACAACATGATTTCCAAGACAGGGTTGTCGTACTACTCAGGAGCAGTACGCGTCCTTGTCGACCTACGAGGTTCGATAGTGACTTGATCCGAAGCTTCATGATCATCATCATTAACTTCCTTTTCAACTGAGTAGGCTCTACAGAAACATCTTTCTGTGTTGCGCTATTCTCTGGTTGAAACAAAGGTTCAACAACCTGATCAAGTTCTATCTTCCTCCCACTCAATTCTTTCGAGAGAAACTCTTTCTCAAGAAAGGACCCGTTCTTAGCAACAAACACCTTTTGCGCTTGGATCTGAGATAGAAGGTATACCCAATGTCTCATTAGGGTATTCTATGAAGATGCATTTGTCTGCTTTGGGTTCGAGCTTACTAGGTGAAAACCCATTTTCACATAAGCGTTGCAGCCCCAAACATTAAGAAATGATAGCTTAGGCTTCTGTCAAACCATAATTCTCACGGTGTCATCTCAACAGACTTAGATGGTGCACTATTAAAGTGAATGGATTTGTCTTTAATGCATAACCCCATAACGATAGTGGCAAAACGATAAGAGACATCATAGTGCTCACTATATCCAATAGAGCACGACTACGATGTTCGGACACACCATCACTATGGTGTTCCAGGAGGCGTGAGCTGTGAAACAATTTCCACATTGTCTAAAATTGCATACCAAACTCGTAACTCAGATATTCACCTCCACGATCATATCGTAGACATTTTATCTTCTTGTCACGATGATCTTTAAATTCACTCTGAAACTCTTTGAACCTTTCAAATATTTCAGACTCGTGTTTCATTAAGTAAATATCCCCATACTCACTCAAATCATCAGTGAAGGTAAAGAAAAATAACGATATCCACTGTGTGTTTTAACACTCATTGGACCACATACATCAACATGTATTCATTCCAATAAGCCACCAGCCCGCTCCATCATTCCGGAAGATGGGGTCTTAGTCATCTTGCCAAGAGGCATGGCTCGCATGTCTCAACCGATTCAAAATCGAGTGAGTCAAAAATCCATCAGTATGGAGTTTCTTTCATGCGATTTATACCAATATGACATTTAGCGGCAGTGCCACAAGTATGTGGTACTATCATTATTAACTTTATATCTTTTGGTACCAATGTTATGAACATGTGTACTACTACGATCATGATTCGATAAACCATTCCGAGTGGGTGCATGACCATTGAAGGCATTATCCATGTAAACAGAATAACCATTATTCTCTAACTTATATGAATAACCATATCACACTAATCATGATCTAATCACGTTCATGCTGAACGCAAACACCAAATAACATTTATTTAGGTTTATCACAAATCCCGAAGGTAGAGAGAGCGTGCGATGGTGATCACATCAATCTTGGAAATACTTCCAACACACATCGTCACCTTTCACCTAGCTAGTCTCCATTTATTCCGTAGATTTTATTTCGAGTTGCTAACACTTAGCAACCGAACCGGTATCCAATACCCAGGTGCTACTAGGAGTACCAGCAAGGTACACATCACTAACACATATATCAAATATACTTCCATTGACATTACCAGCCTTCTTATCTACCAAGCATCTAGGGTTTTTCCGCTTCAGCGAACATTCTCCTCATAACAGAAGCACTTAGTCTCGGGTTCGGGCTCAACCTTGGGTTTCTTCACTAGAGCAACAACTGGCTTGCCATTCCTGAAGTTTTCCCTTCTTGCCCTTGCCCCTTTTGAAACTAGTGGTTTCACTTAATCATCAACACTTGATGCTCCTTCTTGATTTCTACCTTCGTGGTGTCAAACATCACGAACAACTCAGGGATCATCTTATCCATCCCTGGCATGTTATAGTTCATCACGAAGCTCTAGTAGATTGGTGGCAGTGACTTGGAGAACTGTATTAATCACTATCTCATCTGGAAGATTAACTCCCACTTGATTCAAGTGATTGTAGCACCCAGACAATCTGAGCACATGCTCACCGATTGAGCTATTCTCCTTTATCTTGCAGACAAAGAATCTTGTTGGAGGTCTCATACCTCTCAACATAGGCACGAGCCTGAGATCACAATCTCAGCTCCTAGAACATCTCATATGTTCCGTGACGTTCAAAACGTTTTGGAGCCTCAATTCTAAGCCGTAATGCATGACGCATTGAACTATCACGTAGTCACCAAAAAGTGCCTGTCATATGTTCACAACATCTACAGACAACGCTTGAGGGAGTGGTGCAGTTAGCGGTACATCAAAAACATAAGCTTTCTGTGCAGCAATGAGGACAATCCTCAGATCACGGACCCAGTCCGCATTATTGCTACCATCAACTTTCAACTTACTTTTCTCTAGGATTGTATCAATAAAACTGGGGAGCTACAGCGCGAGCTATCTACGACATAATTTGCAAGGACATTTTTAGACTAAGTTCATGATAATTAAGTTCATTTAATCAGATTATTAATTATTAATGAACTCCCACTTAGATAGACATCTCTCTAGTCTTCCAAGTGATACATGATCCATGTCAACTAGCCCGTGTCCGATCATCACGTGAGACGGACTAGTCATCCATGGTGAACATCTCTATGTTGATCGTATCTTCTATACGCCTCATGTTCGACCTTTCGGTCTTCCGTGTTCCGAGGCCATGTCTGTACATGCTAGGCTCGTCAAGTCAACCTAAGTGTTTCGCATGTGTAAATCTGGCTTACACCCGTTGTATGCGAACGTTAGAACCTATCACACCCGATCATCACGTGGTGCTTCGGAACGACGATCCTTAGCAACGGTGCACAGTTAGGGTGAACACCTTTCTTGAAATTTTATTGAGAGATCATCTTATTTACTACCGTCGTTCTATGCAAATAAGATGTAAACATGATAAACATCATATGCAATCAATATAGTGACATGATATGGCCAATATCATCTTGCTCCTTTGATCTCCATCTTCGGGGCACCATGATCATCACTGTCACCGGCACGACACCATGATCTCCATCATCATGATCTCCATCATTGTGTCTTCATGAAGTTGTCTCGCCAACTATTACTTATACTACTACAGCTAACATTTAGCAATAAAGTAAAGTAATTACATGGCGTTTATGATTGACACGCTGGTCATACAATAATATAAGACAACTCCTATGGTTCCTGCCGGTTGTCATAGTCATCGACATGCAAGTCGTGAACCCTATTACAAGAACATGATCAATCTCATACATCACAATGCATCACATCACATCCTTTTGGCCATATCACATCACACGGCATATGCTGCAAAAACAAGTTAGACGTCCTCTAATTTGTAGTTGCAAGTTTTTACGTGGTTGCTATAGGTTTATGGCAAGAACGTTTCTTACCTACGTCAAAACCACAACGTGATATGCCAATTGCTATTTACCCTTCATAAGGACCCTTTTCATCGAATCCAATCCGTCTAAGGTGGGAGAGACAGACACCCGCTAGCCACCTTATGCAACTGGTGTATGTCAGGCGGTGGAACCGGTCTCACGTAAGCGTACGTGTAAGGTTGGTCTGGGCCGCTTCATCCCACAATACCGTCGAATCAAGATAAGACTAGTAACGGCAAGCATATTAACAAAATCGACGCCCACAACTGCTTTGTGTTCTACTCATGCATGGATTCTACGCATAGACCTAGCTCTGATACCACTGTTGGGAGACGTAGTAGTAAATCAAAAAATTTCCTACGTTCACCAAGATCCATCTATGGAGAAACCAGCAACGAGAGGGGAGAGATTGCATCTTCATACCTTTGAAGATCGCTAAGCGGAAGCGTTACAAGAACGCGGTTGATGGAGTCGTACTCGCAGCGATTCAGATCGCGGTAGATCCGATCAAGTGCCGAACGGACGGCACCTCCGCGTTCAACACACGTGCAGCCCCGTGACGTCTCCAACACCTTGATCCAGCAAGGAGGAAGGAGAGGTTGGGGAAGGGCTCCAACAGCAGCACGACGGCGTGGTGGTGGTGGAGTAGCAAGGTATTCTGACAGGGCTTCGCCTAAGCGCTGCGGAGGAGGAAGAAGAGAGGTAGGGCTTCGCCGTGAGAGAGAGAGATCAAATCTTGTCTCAAAACATCCAAAACCTCAAGTATATATAGGAGGAGGGACGTGGAAGGGCTGGCTTGGCCCCTCCTCCAAGGAGGAGAGGTTCGGCCGAGCTAGGGATAGAGTCCACCTCCCACAAGGGAGGTGGATCTCCTCCTTTTTAAACTCTTTAGCCCTTATCTCTAGTTCCCAGCCGCATGGGCCTTTCTAGGAGGTCTTGGCCGGTCCAATATGCACTGGGACACCTCCTCTAAGGGCCCATGTAGTCCTCTGGTCGTCACACCCCTCCCGGGGGTCCTCCGGCACCCTCCCGGCACTCCCGGTACACTACCGATGAGCCCGAAAACTTTCCGGTGAACAAAACTGGACTTCCTATATATCAATCTTTACCTTCGGACCATTTCGGAGCTCCTCGTGACTTCCGGGATCTCATCCGGGACTCCGAACAACCTTCGGTAATCACGTATACCATTTCCCTATAACCCTAGCGTCATCGAACCTTAAGTGTGTAGACCCTACGGGTTCGGGAGACACGTAGACATGACCGAGACACCTCTCCGGCCAATAACCAACAGCGGGATCTGGATACCCATGTTGGCTCCCACGTCTCCACGATGATCTCATCGGATGAACCACGATATCAGGGATTCAATCAATCCCGTATTCAATTCCCTTTGTCTATCGGTATGATACTTGCCCGAGATTCGATCGTCGGTATCCTCATACCTTGTTCAATCTCGTTACTGGCAGGTCTCTTTACTCGTTCCGTAATACATCATCCCGTGGCTAACTCCTTAGTCACATTGAGCTCATTATGATGATGTCTTACCGAGTGGGCCAGAGATACCTCTCCGTCACACGGAGTGACAAATCCCAGTCTCGATTCGTGCCAACCCAACAGATACTTTCGGAGATACCCGTAGTGCACCTTTATAGACACCCAGTTACGTTGTGACGTTTGGCACACCCAAAGCATTCCTACGGTATCCGGGAGTTGCACAATCTCATGGTCTAAGGAAACGATAGTTGACATTGAAAAGCTTTAGCAAATGAACTACACGATCTAGTGCTATGCTTAGGATTGGGTCTTGTCCATCACATCATTCTCCTAATGATGTGATCCCGTTATCAACGACATCCAATGTCCATGGCCATGAAACCATGACCATCTATTGATCAACGAGCTAGTCAACTAGAGGCTCACTAGGGACATGTTGTGGTCTATGTATTCACACATGTATTATGGTTTCCGATTAACACAATTATAGCATGAACAATAGACAATTATCATGAACAAGGAAATACAATAATAACCATTTTATTATTGCCTCTAGGGCATATTTCCAACAGGGAGAGGACACCAACTGCACGGATAGTTATAGAAACCCGACCATGCCGACTTTTGGACAAGGAACAGAAAATTATGGGACCTCGATGGTTGGTCAAAAGAAAACATTGTAAATCGGCCGACCGATCTCGCTCCTGATCGATCGCCTTGACTTGGATCGCGTCATTCACTCGCGACTGCCTATGGAAGCTATGATCGGCGTGGGAGAAAGCTGCGTCCCACAATGCCAGAACCAATGGTTGGCGAGACTAGGATACGCCACCGGTGGCTGGCGTAGCTACAATAGGGGCACGTGGCTGACGAAGGATGTTGCGAATGACATCTCCCAGTGATGGGACCAGTGTCTCCTGAGGTTTGAAGCACGGGGGAGGGGGGCTGCCATGGGCGCTGGTACTGTTGCGACCGGAGATCCCCGCTGAGGCAAAATTTTGTGTTTTGACCTTTTTGTAAAAAATTAACCGGATCTGACCTCTGTTTTAAAAAACTTAGGATTTGACCTCTTTCCTACAGCCAGGTCCATGACAGTAGGCTGTTACGGTATAAAAGCATCTATAGCTGGACTTAGCAAAAATGATCCCTAAATGTTAGCGGACGCGCCCGGTTAGTGATCGGGGTTGTCCGTTTTGACAGGCGACCGCAAATTCTACCAAGAGTGCTTGCGTGGAGCCATGACCTCCGACCGGTGCCCTGCTGCTGGTGGCTACTCTTGTCGGTGTCTCCCTCCTATCACTCATTACAAATCACGCAACCAACCAAGCAAGCAAGGAAAGATCAACGATGGAGGTGATAGGACATGATTTGACGAGACGGAACCCAACCGATTGATTAATTTTCCACTACAAATTTCTTTTAATTCTTTTGTGCCCCTCTTTTTCATCCATATATGTTTCGATCGCATGCAGTATTTTTTGTGTACGGATAAGTGGAAAAATAATACCAGCTTATTTATAAAATAATTCCAGCACGTTACTGCATTTCTGTCCAACGTAGGTACGCGTGGCCATGCCCAAGAGTAGAAGCACGTTGCATGACATGCACGCTGACACATGGACGATCATACATCGTCTTGTCCAACGGCACGTGTCCAACTTAGCCAGCAAAGCCATGTTTACATGTATCAAAACCATACTTGTCGCGCTGCTGGTTGGCTGCTCTGCCGGCCTGAATTATTGCGCCCGCATCCTATGAGGAGTCACACAATTATTGATGGAATTTTCATTCCCGTTAGGAATGAAGTGAATATATACAGAAATTCATCAAAACTATAAACTACTCTATTGACCGACCGCTACGGCCATAAGAGTGAGTCACCTACACATTGACTGTACATGCTATCCTACGGAAGCTAACTTATCATGTCAACGTCAACGCCAGCCGGAAAGTCTTCGTGCACGTGCTTCTTTGACGGAAAGTCTTCGTGCACGTGCTTCTAAAGGCCAGCATCATGGAGCTGTAGTCGTCACTGCTAACCCATGAATCGATCAGAAATGCCTGACCCCATTTGTTGCCGTCGCGAACACGAGTCAGAAATCCTAACCTCACTGCCCTAAAGAGACATCAGAATTTACACCGGAGCTCAATCGATTTAGTTCCGATGGACGATCTCGAGGAAGATCAAAGCCCGGAAAACTAACTCGAAAGTAAGATGTCGCCATTCACCTATGTTGTCCTCATGAGAAAAGGAAACATAATTTCAACTATTAGCTGGAACCAAGGCACCATATTTCCCTCCTGCCACTAGTTGTCGGATTTATTAATCAATTACTAGGGTAGGATTTTTTTTGTCATGCATACGCGATGATAAAATTTTGTGTCGGATTTATCAGATCGATTCAAGGGTTCAACTACCATAACTGCCACTCCAGTGTGTGATGTCTTTGCGCATGTTTTGGACAAGATCAGGTCACAACGAATCGCTCTGACGGCAAGAGTGGTCGTTCAGTGTCTAAGGATCGCAATGTAATTTTTTATTATGTTTGGAGTGTTTGTACTTTTGATGTACTTTAATAATAGACCTGGCCCCATTAAAAAAATACGTAATTGAAGTTTTCTTTTATTTAATGAAATTATTGCTCTATTTACATGGTTGGTTACACAATGGAACTAGATAGTTAGTCTATGATAATTAGTCTGAATAAATTAAAGGCGATCGTGACTCTCAGATCCCTTTCGGCCGAATCAGTTGATTGTAGAATTATAATAGTGCATTTATTTATGGATGAGACATCATTTTACAGTCGATTTGAGGATGCTTTGCGTCCCTAACGAAATACTGTACACTAAATTTACACAATAAAGGCTGTCGCAGAAAGATATATTATACAATAAAGATGAGTGCTTTCACCATTTGATCATGTAGAGGCTAGGAGATAACCTCCTTTTCGGAAACAATGACCATTGATTTTTTTTCTTACAATAAAGATGACTGCTTTCACCAAAGAAAAATTGTAATGAGTTTTTTCTATTTCTAAAACATTATGACATTTGTGACTAAATGAAAAATCAATACTCGTTCCACTCCTGGATATGAGTAATTGTCGGTTTAAGATTTATGTTGGTCCAATGAATTACCTTTTTATGTGGCACTTCATCTTAGAGCATCTTTGGCAGATCTGTTAAACCCCCATGCCGTAAAAATCGTTCGTGGGTGCCTGTATTTTTTTAGATACCGCGAGCCCTCCGAAAGAACATATTTCATAACCCGTCCAATAAATGTTTTGCGGAACGCGTTTACGAGATCTGTTCCGTGCCGGAATGCTCGCGGTACCGCAAATTTTGCACAACTTTGTAAATTCTAGATTTTCAACATTGTGAACCGAATGAAATCATAATATAAATTAAACATTTGAATATAAAAAGATCTGAAAGCAATTCACAATACAATAATCGTTCTTATTACAACAAATGTTCAAATTTGAACAATTATTACAACACCAAATTGTTCAAATCACATACAAATGCAAATGAATAAAACGGGATGTATCCCCATAGAGTTCCAACAATGCTTAACAAGATCATGCTTCGTTGCCATGATCTTCTTTTTGTTTTCCTCGTTTGTAACTCGAAGGTACTCCAGGCTAGAAATCCTTATCATTGTTTTTGCAAAGACACATATGCACTTGATGGTGGTATATTCTTCAATGCGAAGATATTCATACGCATAGTCGGCAGGAACACGATATGCAATCACTCGCATCGACGTCGATATTTTGTCCACCGGCAGACCGATGCACACACTTTGAGCGCACTTGTTGACTTAAACTTTGGTGATCATTATGAACTATGGATTTGTAAAGAATTATGCATGCGTGATTTTCCTCCATAGTTTTTCTGTTGGATTTGTAAAGAATTACGCATACTCTACACATGAGGGTACTTGTGTCTACAGTAGCATTATCCTATGCGGGACTTGACGGGCCAGGTGTGTGGCTAGCTGTACTGAGCTCATGTGTGCAAGCAAGGTGACATGATTAGATACACCAATTATAACTACCTCAATTAATAGTAAGAAAACTATGGGTGACTGATCAATATTATTGGACGTGGTGTTGACCATTTGAGCATGCAATTGGGCAGATCTCCACGCCACAAACAAATAATTCTCCCTGTCCACGTCATAAAGAGAAAAAATCGTGTGAAACGTTGGAGAGCATGAGAAGTCCGGATCAGTCTCATGGCATTATGGCCACCACGCCCCCTGCCGTGATTCTTGAAAAAAAAAGATATAACATCGTCTTAAATGCACTTACATAACATTTCACAAATCCCGTCGTGAGATAAAGTGATTTTTTTTGCATGAGCTCTATAAATGCGAGCACAAGGATTTGAATCCCGGTGGGTTGGGAATACCACAGTCCCTCTAACCATCCAATCACAGGTTGGTTCGCGATAAAGTGAAATTTTTGGTCTCAGAAAAATAGCCACATAAAGATATAAGATAAAACATTAATTACTTGAGTAATCAAGCCGACCATGCTATCTCCTATCAAGATCTTTTCGATTTTTTTTTTGCTAATTCGTATGAACACCCAGCATGCATGTATCATGACGGTATCCATGTATGATCGTAGCCAATTAAGATAGAAAAATAGCCAGATAAAGTAACTATCAAGGTATCATGCATGTATGATCCATGAGCACATCCAGCTAGAATTTAGTGTTAGATATGGACAAGATGCATGCAGAGGCGCATAGTCCAAAATTCGATACGGGACAAGATTGTACGTACACATGCTAGGTGGAATGTTTGATGTGGCCGGTCGATCCATTGTGATTAAATGTTCGTGGATCAATATATTGTGGCAATTAGTAGTATGAAATATCATCGGGTGTGAATAAATTTCATCTGTCTATTCAGGTAAGAGAAATGGTATCAATCACGAATGAAACAAAGAAGCAAAAATGTTTATTGATCTGACCAGGCTGACGGAGCATGCATGCGTGCATGCATGCATATAAGGTCACTTCGATCTGAACCGGTCACATCCTCAGCTAATAGGTGCCCACAGGTCCATAGACATGATCGACCGACAGAGCCACTAGCAAACTAATTGATAGGTGGCTTGGCAGTTATTGCTACGCGAAAAGAGTGAAATGCATCTACGAGTTATCACGAACTTGCTTATTAGCCTCACTTTGGCCATTTGTATCTAGAAAAGGGCAACTTTGACTCTTTTATCCTAGTTGTCTTCTTCCTCATTCTTTGTTGTTCTTTCTGTTCGAAAACAGGATCCGTTAGGCTATCCATAGCTGTCGAATGCCCTCACGTGGTCTCTTTCAGGCGTGTGGTGTTTTGGGTCTCTAATAAGACCTCGTTTGCGTGTCTTGCGCCCTGCGCTCCCTATTAGGCTCCTCCGGCAATGTTGTTGTGCGTATCACGCTCGACGTCGGGGATACACGGTGAAGTGTTTGTGTGTGAACAATAGGTTGACGTTTTCTTCCATTTGATAAATTATTACAAAATCTACATGCTTGATTATACGAGGAAATTAAATAATTACTCAGCAAATTGCCTTCATACCACCCTTAAAAACAAATCATGACTTTCTGATACGTTTTGGGTCCGATGAGTCAGTTATTGTACGTTTTTAGATGGGACGTCATTTTAGTCTCGGTTTGTGGATGCTCAATTTTCTTTGGCAAACATGATGCTCATTTGATGCTCCCTCAGTTTGGTTTGTTTTACAAGTTTTAATCAAGTTTATAGAGGAAACTATTTATATCTACTATACAATGTCTAGTGATGTATTTGATGACATGTATTCTGTTATTCTAGATGTAGCAGTAGCAGTGGACCACGAGCATCCTACAAATGGTGCAAATAACCTCTTTCGCACCAGCAGGAGACCAGGAGCAATTAAATCAACATTCACATTTAAACGTGTCACAACATGTAAACACGTCACAACATTAATGACTCATATGTCTGTGGCAGGCTGCTTAAAAAAGTTGAGGTCATTTTTCCATAATTCGAAAAAAAAACATTTGAAAAGGGTGTGCCACACAAGGCTTCCGCTAGCATGTTGTTTTTTCTAATTGATTGCTTTTGTTACTTGCGATTTTGTCTTTATCAATCAATATCAACATTCTCTTTTTTCCTAACCATGTATTGAAATTTCTCCACAATTTTGATTTTTTAAATTATGAAAATTTACAAACTTGAACACTTTTCCCAAAATTGTAACAAAATTCCAACAATTGATGAAAGTTGTAAACAATGTACTTTTTGAAAAAATCATCAATATTTTATTAAACACAGACATTTATATTGTTTCTGAACTTAAATTAAAAAAAGGGGATTTTTTGGTGAAATTTCAGAGCATTTTTTATTGTGAACCATATTTTAAAAAAGGATCAGGTATTGTAAACAAACTTTTAAATTTTTGAACAGGCTCTAAAAAGAAGAATAAAGTTAAATAAGGAGAAAAATGACTTACGACAAAGAGAAGAAAAAACCAAAAATAAAGAACAAACAAATGCTTATGCCCTACAAAATTAAAACATGTAATTAATAAATGTTAATAATTTTGAAAAAATGTTTGTGTTTTCAATGCTTGAAAGTTTGGAAAATATTGTTTGTGTTTGTTGGTACGCGGCACATCTTCCACGGACTTCCTGGGATCGTGTCCTTTCGGTCACATATTTCTTTTTAATTTTATTTAAACGAAAATAGCCCACCGGACAAAAAAAACTACTAATCTATAAAGTGCAAGAGTGGGAGCTTTATATCTACCGCTCATGGTATTTATGTGCACAAACAGGCAGTACGCCAAATCATCTGAACTGTAATAGTTTGCATAAGTGTCCTTTCAGAAAGTATTCATAACTTCAAAAAATCTTTGGGGTTTTCAAAAAATGTTCATTTTTTCAAATTTGTTCGGGGGATTCATAAAATGTTTTCATGATTTTAAATTTTGAAGAAATTTTAAAAATAGTTTTTTTTTGAACTTTCTGGAAACTTTTGAAACACAAATATTTTTGTGAAAACCTTGAATAAATTTTGAGAATGAGACTATGTTTTTAAACACGAAAATTTTATGAAAATCGGGGACAAATTCTGAAAAGGAGAACAATTTTTGAAACTCAAATATTTTTATGAAATCGTATTTATTAGAAATAGAAACATTATCTTCATTCTACTTATTTTTCAAAATACGATTTTTTTCCAAAATTATGCAGTTTTTTAAAAACCAGAATAATTCTTGAAACATGAACATTTTTGAAAATATGAATACATTTTGAAATCAAGAACAATTTTTTCAATTCCTGGTTATTTCTTGGTGCATGAACATTTAAATAAAAATTGTGAACACAATTTTGAACACGATTTTCTTGCTGAAATTCAGAACAAAAATTTCAATAGTCCAACAAAAGGAATAGGAAAAGAAAAAAATAAAAAAAGAAAAAAATAGAAATCGAAAGCAATTAGTTTTATTGAAAACCTCGAGCTATTTTTCAAAATACCGATTTGTTTGAAATTCCTGAACAATTTTTGAAGTTATGAATAGTTTTTGAAAAATTGTAATTATTTGAAATTTACAAAAAATTTTTAAAAGCAAGAACATTTTTTGAATTTGAAGAACAATTTTTGAACATGAACTTAGTTGAAAAAAGATAAAATAACCTTGAAAAACAGGAAAAAAGAAGAAACAAAAAAAAAGAAAAAAGAAATGAAACAGAAAAACAAAAACAAAAAATGGTTAAGGGAACCTCCTAGAAGGTTCATGAAACCGGTGGCTAAGCAGAACTGGGCCGGTCCAAATCGAGTCGGGGGGGGGGGGGGGTGCGGGGAATCTCGGCACTTTGCTGCAAATTGCGGCCAATGGGATTTCCTTTGGTTTCGATCCCTATTATCTTGCATTGTGTTTTTATTTTCGATACCCCGCTACACGATACACGAATGGGCCGGCCCATGGTGTACTTTCTCTGGGCTTTCTTTATTTTTAGTGCGCGACGACCATTTTTTTTAAGAAAGACCAACCTACCCTTTATTATGAAGGGATATCAACAAATCTCTTCCGTTGACGTGTTTAGTGGGTTGTACCGAAACGGAAGTGTTTATGAATATAGGGCAAAAGGAATTATAACCAAACAAATTTATCTGCATAAACAAAAGGCAGAGACTATGTATTGTGCAAGATTATGAGTATAAACTGAAATTAGTATAAACTGAATTTATCATATACAAAAGCAGAGACTGCACAATATCTATCGGTATAAACTGAATTTATTTGATACCATGCAAGTTTCATCTTGTGTTAGTGTACCTCTTAACGCAAGAGAGTATGTCTTCCATTAGCTGAGCTCCCCCTAATTTTATGTACTGAGCTATGCATCGATCAGCATAAACAAAAAAGAAGAGTAACTTATGTGGTGAGCACTGGACCGTGGTGAGCATTATCTCTGCATAAACAAAGAGAAAGCTCCCCCTGCCCCTACTAAGTTTTTATGCATCTATCAGTATAAACAAAAAGCATGAAGCTGCTCGATGTGGTGAGAAGTGAGCTAATTGGCTCCTTGAGGTAATGGTCCGTGGTGAGCACTGAGCCGCCGGACTGAAGGAGCCATCGAGCTGGGAAGCGGAGCGTCGCCGGATTGTGGCGTCGGGCAGTAGGGGATTGTGGCGTTGAGCATGAGCGCCGCCGTTACGTACTGCCACGACGGAAGGGTGTTGCCTGTAAGAGACTAGAGTTTTTTTTTTTTTTGAAAAGAAAGAACGGCACCCCTCGCCTCTGCATCAATCGATGCATGCAACCATCTTATTAAAAAAGTTCAAACGAACTCTTAGATTCACAAAAACGCTCAAGCGCTTAACAAAAAGTACGAAACAAAGGAAAACAAATTGCCACATTCGGCATAACTAAACATAGACTATGATATCTATACACCTAGCCTGTTGTTAGCATTTCATCCAAATCGGTTGAAGATAATCCATGCGACCATCTCTCACCGGTTGCGACCAATAGCCATAAGCTTCCTGGAGACTGCATGGCTGAGTAACGATCACGTACGGTTCCAAGACATTGTTCTGAAAATGACCTGCAAAAAGTTATTGAAATTCTTGCCATTAAAAATCAATCATTTCTGGTATTCCATATAGCCCAAAATAAAGCACATATCCCAATCCGGATAAGATTCGCTATAACAACGTCTACTCTATCGAGTCACGTTCCAAATAACGAACTAATGCATGTTGGTGGATTAACATTAAATGCTATATGAACAGTTCGCCATAATAGTTTTGCAAGAGGACAATCTATAAAGAGGTGTCTTATTGTTTCATTTTGATCACAATAGCAATAATTTGGTCTGCCTACCCATCTTCGTTTTGTCAAGTTATCTTTGATTAATACCACACCCTTGTGTATAAACCACATGAAGATTTTAATTCTAAGTGGTACTTTGATTCTCCAAATATGCAATGATCTCGAAAGTGGACCAATGTTTATCATATCCGTGTACATCGAATTTATCGAGAATATACCATTTGTAGCTAAAGTCCAACGCACACTATCCGTCTGGTCAGACAACTGAACATGCATCAGTCGCCTAACTAGGTGTAGCCACGAGTTCCAACGTGCTACCACTAAAGCTCGCCGGAATTGCATATTGAGAGGTACCGACTGTAGAACAGTGGCCACGTATTCTTCCTTCTGTTGTGCGGTATTATAGAGGGAGGGATGTTGAAGTGCTAATGGAGTATCCCCAAGCCATGTGTCTTCCCAAAATCTTGTAGTGGCACCATCCCCAACTACAAATTTCACCCTTTGAAAGAAAGTTATCTTCATCTTCATTAACCCCTTCCAAAAAGGTGAATCATTTGGTCTAACAGTAACCCGGGCCAATGTTTTCGATTGTAGGTATTTATTCTTCAGTATTTGAACCCACATCCCTTCGACCTCCGTAGATAATCTCTATAGCCATTTGCTAAACAAGCATCTGTTCTTCACTTCTAGATTTTCAATGCCAAGACCCCTTGGTCTGTGGATTTGCAAATAATATCCCACCGTGCCAATCTGTATTTCTTCTCAGTCTCATCACTTTGCCAGAAGAAACGAGATCGGTAAAAATCTAATCTTTTTCGTGCCCCTACCAGTATTTCAAAGAAAGACAAAAGGAACATAGACAGACTTGTTAAAACCGAATTTATTAACACTAGCCTCCCTCCATAAGACATAAGCTTGCCCTTCCAGCAACTTAATCTTTTTTGAAATCGATCTTCGATACATTTCCATTCCTTATTCGTCAATCGTCTATGATGAATAGGAATCCCAAGGTAGCTAAACGGTAGTGATCCCATTTCACATCCAAATAGCTGCCTATAAGCATCTTGTTCCTCCTTTGCCTTCCCAAAGCAGAACAGTTCGCTTTTGTTGAAGTTAATTTTTAGCCCAGATAGTTGTTCGAATAAACAAAGAACAAGCTTCATATTCCTTGCTTTTGCCATATCGTGTTCCATGAAGATGATCGTATCATCAGCGTATTGTAGTATGGACACTCCCCCCTCTACCAGATGAGGAACAAGTCCACCTAGCTACTTGGACTTTTTCTTTATCCCTACCAATAAGTATTGCCAACATATCTGCTACTATGTTGAACAACACCGGAGACATGGAGTCTCCATGTCTTAATCTCTTATGTGTTTGAAAGAAATGACCTATGTCATCGTTGACTTTAACACCCACACTTACTTTATGAATGAAAGCATCCACCTGATCCCTCTAGGATTCGCTAAACCCCTTCATGCGCAGGGCCTGTTGAAGAAATAGCCATTTGACTTTATCATACGCTTTCTCGAAATCCACCTTAAAGATAACCCCATCAAGTTTCTTTGTATGAATTTCGTGCAACGTTTCATGTAAGACAACAACCCCCTCTAAGATGTGTCTCCCAGGCATGAACGTTGTCTGTGTTGGTTGGACTATCGAATGAGCTATCTGCGTCAATCTATTTGTGAAAATCTTGAAACTGACATTTAGCAAACAAATAGGCCTGAACTTCTCAATACGAACAACCTCCATCTTCTTTGGCAACAACGTTATTGTTCCAAAATTGAGGTGGAAGAGCTGTTTTTGGCCATTAAATAAATCATGGAACATAGGCAAAAGATCACCCTTAATAATATGCCAACATTTTCTGTAGAATTCTGCCGAAAATTCATCTGGCCCGGTGCCTTGTTTTGTTTCATTTGTGCTATTGCGTCAAACACCTCTTTCTCAGTAAATGGAGCTGATAATACCTCATTCTCATCAGAATTTAGCTTAGGTATGAGACTAGAGTTAGGCAATGCAATTCTTAATATATTGATCGGGTATAAATTGCACGTATATATCATATATAATGTGGGCCTCGACCTTAATTTATACAAGGAATAAGAGATGGGTTTGGAGTGCAAGAAATATTACACGACGTATATTCAACAACCCCACAGTCGAAGCATCGTCGGAGACACAGAGACCGGACAAAATTCCTTAAATGTAGAAGTAGGCAATCCCTTGGTCAACACATCGTCGAACTATTGTGCCATCAAAAAATGAAGAACGCGAATGCGTCCAAGAGTGGTCTGTTCGCGCACAAAGTGAATATCGAGCTTGATGTGCTTCGTCCAACGATGATGAACTTGGCGGAAAGATAACGGTGGATACATTATCACAATATACCACAGTAGCCCGTGGGACGTCGTGACACGGCTCATAATGCAGCTCTCGAAGCCATGAGCACTCGGCGACAACATTGGCTACAACTCGATACTCTGCCTCAATGCTGGATCGCGATATCGTTGGTTGTCGTTTAGAAGACAATGAAATGATGGAAGGACCAACGTAGACACAATAGTCAGAGATAGAGTGCCGACTATCGGGGCAACCTGGCCAATCAACATCGGAGTATGGCACGATGTCAATGGAAGGAGACGCCATCAATGTCAAACAATGAGCCAGAGTACCAGAATTTAGCGAAGAATCCATTTCACCAGGGTCTAATGAGAGTCTCAAGGAGAGTCCATGTGGAGACACACCTGCTGAATGACATACTATACATCTGGCCCGGTGAGCGTCAAGTACTGAAGAGCACCGATGATGGAGCGTTAAAAAGGAGCATCCGAAGCTAGGGACTCATCAAGTGCAGAAAGCTTGGCCTTCGTATCAACAAGAGTGGCAACATGATGGCAATTGAGCATGCTAGCACACTCAAGCAACTTGTGAGGGTACTTCCTATTGATGTAGGAAAAACTCATAAGCTCGCCGAACCACCTCAGTGCCGAGGAAATAATGCAAGGGGCCCAAATCCTTAATAGGAAACTCAATGCGCAACCGAGAATTGATCAGGTGAAGGAGCTCTGCTGAGGATGCTGTCAGGACGATGTCGTCAACATAGAGCAAGAGGTATGCATTCGCAGAGCCATGATGGTGCACAAATAACGAGACATCTGATCGAGTGACACTAAACCCAAGATGGTGAAGAAATGCATCAATACACTGATACCAGGCATGGGGTGCTTGCTTGAGTCCGTAGAGGGGACGAGAGAGCAAACACACGTGATCTGGATGAGTGGCGTCGATGAAAGTAGTAGGCTGCTGAGAATAAACCTGCTCGGTGAGGTGACCATCGAGGAACGTGTTGGAGACGTCCATCCGATGAACCAGCCATGCATGTGAGACCACAAACTCGAGAATTGCGCGGATCGTGCCTGGTTTGACAACCGGTGCAAATGTCTCGGTAAAGTCAACACCAGTATGCTGACGGAACCCATGAACCACCCAACGAGCCTTGTACCGCTCAAGAGTGCCATATGAAAGAGTCTTATGACGGAAAACCCATTTGCCACTTATGACATTGGACGGCAAGGTCGAGGAACGAGATGCCAAGTGCAATTCCGGTGAAGAGCTATGAACTCTTCTTGCATCGCAGCGAGCCAGCGAGGATCACGAAGAGCGGCTCGAGCGGATGATGGGAGAAGTGATGGTGAGGTGGCAACAAGAAGTTACTCATCACTGGAGTACCACCTACTCAAGCAATGAACACCATCCTGGAGTGAGTCATCACATGGTGTGGTGGCGGAGCCAGTGGACCTGGTGTGACAACGGGTGATGTGTGGTGGTGAAGAACCCGTCATGGCCGAGTCACCTGTGGCCGACGAAGCGCCGGTCTGGTCGGAGCCAGTGATGAAGCTCATCGTGTTCGCTGCCATGGCCGCCAAACCGACGATAGTGGAGGGCACCGAGGACGCCGAACTCATTGCCGTGGCAGCCGAACTAGTGATAGAGGTTGCAAGGTCTGTAGGGCCTGCAGACCCGGCAAGCGAGGGAGGCATCGAGGGGCCCACTATGGCAGTCGACCTGCGTAGTGACGATGCTGCTCGAGTAGTCGGGTCCCCAAATCTAGGGGTGTCCCAAGAGTAGCACACAAACTTCCATAATGAGAGATGCTCGGAGCCGGCAACAAATAGGATGGGTCGTCGACAGGGGGTACCTACTGAAAGGGAAAGACCTTCTCATCAAAGTAAACATGTCGTGAAGTGAACACGCGGTGTGAGACCGGATCATAGAAGTGGTATTCCTTCACTACTAGTAGAAAAACTATATATAGGATTTTAGAAGTAGCACTGGAAAGATGTAAAGTGCTACTGCTATGTAGTAGTAGCGCTGGTAACCGAACATCGCTACAAGTAGAAAAGTAGCATTAGCGCGGGCCGCCAGGCCGGCGCTACTGCTAAGTGGTCCCATCGCCATCGCCAGTGGCTACCTATAGTGGTAGCGCCTGTCCAAAACCGGCGCTACTACTAATGCCATAGCAGTAGCGTGTGTCGGTGGTCCACCACTACTTCTATGGTTGTACGTTGCCAGCAGGTGGGCCCCTATTAGCAGCAGCGTCGGTGCTCAAACCAGCGCTAGTGCTATGACGCTTAGCAGTAGCTTGTTTCTTCTCCACCGCTACTACTCATAGCAGCCGCTTTTCCTCCCACCCTCCCCGTACCCCTCCCCTCTCCCTCTACCTCCCTCACTTAGTTCTTCCTTCTCCTACCTCTCTTCTCTTCGCATTAATGCCCCCATCCACCATCTCCTCCATTAGTGAGCTCCATTAATGGCTTCTTTCCCTCACTTGAATTTATTTGTCTATCTGTCCTTCTCTCTTCTGGTCTCGATCACTCTTGCCTTTTGTCGCACTAGCTAGCTTTCCCTCCCTCACAACTAGCTAGTTAGGTAGAGCATCTCCTTCCAACTAGACCTACCATGCATCTTTGTCCTACTTCTTCTGATCCCTTGCTAGCAAGATAGTGGCACCATACCGGCCATATACCATCTATGTTAATGTTGGCTTGATCGATCCCGGCCCTCTCTCGGGACGAAAGGTGAATAAAAAGTTGTGCTTTGAAAGAATTAATGGAAATATGTGTGTTTGTGCTATAATGGTGGAAATATGTGCGTGGGGCATGAGTTGCTGCCGCCTATGTGAGTTTGTTGGATCGTGCTTGACATGAGTTGCTTATGTTTTGCCGAAATGTTGATTTATTTCCGTTTTGATGAATTTCGGGAAACTCTATATGCCATATTTTTAGGGAAGGACATGTAAATTTTTTGTATGACTTTGATATATGCATGCATGCTTAAAATACTTTTTCTTATTAAATCGCGTAGGCAATCATGAAGGTCAGTGGAAGGGTGGTTGTAACCCACAGTGCACGACATGTATTTAAATATCCCGACTGGGGTGATATGTCCGTGTAGAAGATGAAAACTAATCACCATCTTGGACCCCTTTGACCGTGGCAGTTTGAAGGCGCACCTTCTCATGTATGGTTTCATGGATGGCTATACTCAGTGGATAACTGAACATGATGGTGATGATGTCCACATGGCAGACAATAATGACATGGGGGTAGACGAAGAGATGGTCGATAACGATGGATCCGAAGAAGAGTTTGAGGGCGCTAGACATGGTGGAGGAGAAGAGGCCGTACACGGCAAAGAAGAGGCCGGACACGGTGGACAAGAGGACGTACATGACGAAGAAGAGGCCGAAGATGACATAGAAGAGGCGGATACGTTGTAGTCTTCGACTCGACTAAGTTCAGTCATGCAGGACCCTCATGTTCAAGATATGTGTCGCAAGAGTACGACTAGCGAGAGATCCGCTTCAAGAAAGGAGGCCAAGATGGCGCAACTAGAGATAGACTCGAATACTCCGTTGTATGACGGTTGCGACCCCGAGGTGGCCTGCTTGAGTTTGACGCTCGAACTTCTATAGATGAAGGCCAAAAACAAATGGACACACACAAGCCTCGATGAGCATTTGAAGTATTTACATGATAAAGTTCTTCCCTCGGGGAACCCATGTCTTACTAGCATCAATGAGGCCAATAAGAAAGTGTGCCCTCTTGATCTTCCCCACATTAGATACCATGCATGCATCAATGATTACATCATTTATCAGAAGGAGCACACAAAAAAAACAAGTTGTCCGGTGTGCAATGCTTCTCGATACAAGAAGGACAGGAAGAAATATCCTCAGAAAGTTGTATGGTACTTACCGATCACTCCCCATCTACAACTCTATTTCGTACATCCTAAGGAAGCAAACCTCATGCGCTGGCATGCGGAGAGGGTGAAGCCTGGCGACGGAGATGATCTGAAGCCGAGATACCTCGTGGATGCTAGCCAGTGGTGAGCATTCAATGCTGTTTTGATATTTCGCAGATGATGCATGGAACATCATGCTTGGCGCGAGTACCGATGGCATGAATCCATTTGGCAACCAGAACACCAACCATAACACATGGCTTGTGTTTGTATGGATGTACAACCTCCCCCTGGTTGTGTATAAAGTCAAAGTAGATACACATGAGCATCCTGATTCAAGGACCAAGATAACTGGGAAATAATATTAATCTGTATCTGGGGATACTTCAAGAGGAGTTAGACACTTTATGGAAAACACCAGCCAAGACATGGGACGCCAGTAAAGACGAGTATTTCTATATGAGAGCCATGCTGATGTTGATGGTGCACGACTATCTCGGTTACGGATATATCACAACACAAGTGTGCCATGTATATTGCAGATGCACATGGTGCATGGATGATACAACGTCTAGCAAGCTAACGTAAAACAAAAGACGACGGGTCTGGAAAAATCGTGTACATGGGGCATCAAATATGGCTCGCGCAGGACGACCCGTGGAGAAACCGTGGAGATCGATTCAATGGTGAGGCTGAGCATCGAGGACCTCCATGTAAGCGAAGCGATGCCGAAATCGATGAGCTGTTGAAAAACTGGGAACATTGCCCCGTGTCGAGAAAGACGATCAAAAAGGCGCCGCAGCCACTGTTGAATCTATGGAAAACAAGGTCTGTTTTCTAGGAATTGTCGTACTAGCATAAACTCGACATGCCTCATTGCCTTGATCAAATGAATATCACGAAGAATATCCGTGAGAGCTTGCTTGCGATGCTGATGAACATGCTGGATAAGACCAAGGATGGGCCGATGGCAAGAAGAGACACTGAAGGTTTGAAACTCAGGGCAGATCTGCACATGCCGCCCCGTAAAAAGTCAACGAAGACAGAGACGAAGATGGAGGCTGGGGATGGGGGCATAAAAGTCAACTTGACGAACCTGAATTATTTCCCTCCTTCTGGCTTCACCTTTAGTCTGAAGGAGATTGATCAATTCTTCAAGTACTTTACCAGAATCAAAGTTAGTTCCGGTTACTGTGGAAAGATAAACAAATTTCTAGACACCAAGAAAAAAAAGGTTCAGCGAGATGAAGTCTCATGACTGTCACGTGATGATGACGCAGATCCTTCCGGTTTCCCTTAGAGGTATAGTGGACGAGCACGTCCGTGAAACGCTTATTGGTTTGTGCAACTTTTTTGATGTTATCTCTTGAAATTGAGTAGTGTGAAGGAGCTCCGAAGGCTACAAGAAGAGATCATTGTCATACTAAATGAGCTTGAGATTTACTTCCTGCCCACGTTCTTGGACGTCATGGTTGCATCTATGTGTCCACATTGTGGACGACATCATTGACCTCAGGCCGTCATTCCTTCCCAGCATGATGCCTTTAGAGAGGATGAATGGGGTCATAAAGGGATTCATTCGTAACATGTCCCGTCTGGATGGAAGCAGAGTGTAGGGCTATCTGACCCAAGAGTGCATCTCCTTCTGCGATAATTATCTAAGCGACGAAAACCCTGTTGTTTGTTTGCCCGTCAAGAAGCACCTTGGGAGGCTCGGAGGAGAAGGTCACACGAACGGTTGGAGGGAATTGCATGTGGACTACTCGGGTGGATGCAACGACTTGGACATAGAAAACTTAGTAGTGCTACAACACCTAGACATGGTAGATCTTTTCATGGAACTGCACAAGGAGACCATCGTATACAAGTATCATGACAAGGGTCTACACAAGACGGGTGCCTAAGTTACTAGAGAGCACAACTGCACTTTCTTGCATTGGTTCCAAGAGCATGTTCTTGCTAATCCCCCGAAAGAGGGCAGTGAAGACGGATTGCTCATACACGCCTTAGCACATGGCCTCCACAGGCAACCTCAAGACCTATCACACATATGATATCAACGGATACACGTTTTACATGAAGGCCAAAGACATAAACAACGATTACCAAATCTCAGGGGTGACGATGGAATGCATGACCGGTGACAACAACACAACAAAAAGATTCTATGAAAGGAACAAAGAGATCTGGGATCTTGACTACCCTAGACTGCACAGTGCAACGATGTTCCGTGTCAGATGGGCTAAGGCTGTTGTAAGAGAAAACAAGTATTTCACTATCATGTATGTACCCGACGGGAAGAGCGCTACCATGAACGTTAATGTCATCGCCAAAACTGAGCCATGGGTACACGCTAAGCACATGAGACAATACTTCTTCATAACCGACCCGAGGAATCCAAGCCATGTTGTCTCTATGGACGGGGTCTCTAACGAGGAAGACAATGACCAGTATGGCAACCCGATGAGGGAAGATGACGATGACGATGAAGAATAAGAAGCAATACTACATTAGCTATGAAAAATCGAACTCCTTGGAAAAGGAAAAGTCATAACGAGGGGCTCAATTAATCGACAGCGAACAAGAAAGGAAAGAAGCTCACTCAGAAAGGAAAACATCGAGCACTTAAGAGTTATCGGTGATGATGAAGAAGCAAACCATCATTTATATATATGTTCCTATTTTGTATACACACCTAACCGTTATCGGTCAAATGATATAATATATATCGCCCTTACCATCATGCATATCGTTAGTTTTTCAGAGGGAGAAAAACAAAAACAAAATGAAAAATAAATAAAAATAAAAATAAAAATAAAATGTAATAAAAAGGATAAATGTAAAAAAGAAAAGGAAAAGTAAAAAAGGAAAGCAATAGCGGTAGAGCTGGTTTAGAACCAGCGATGTAGCTAAGTTAGCTATAGCGTTGGTCCTAAACGAGCGCTACTGCTACATTAACTTAACCCTCTCCCCCGCGCTTCCTTTATCGCCTCCGCCGCCCTCCTCTCCGCGTGGGCCCTCCGTCGCCGCCGTTGCTCACCTCGGCGCGCCCTCCTCCGTGCGCCCTCCGTCGCCTCTGTCGCCCTCGTCCGTGTGCCATGATACATCCATTTTGCATCATGTTTTACTATTGTTATTTATAATTTTTTCATGCATAATAATGCTTTCGTGAGTAATTCTAATGCCTTTTCTCTCATAATTTGCAAGCTTTACAACAAGAGGGAGAATGCCGGCAACTATATTTCAGCACCCTGAAAAAGCACGTCAGAGATACCTATTCTGCACAACTCCAATGAAGCTAAAAATTCATGGGGAATATTTCTATATTAATTAAGAATTTTTGGAGAAAATAACTACAAGAGGGGGGCCACCAGTTGGCCACCCTCCACCAGGGCATGCCTGCCCCCTGCTCGTGCCCTGATGGAGGGTGGTCACCTAGGCCCACCTCCGGAGCCCATCTTCTAGTATATAGTCCCAATTAACCTAGAAAAAAAATCAGGAGAGGAATTTAGGGAGGAAGATCCACTGCCTCGAGGCGAAACCTAAGCAGTAGCACTTTTGCCCTCTGGCAGAGCGATTCCGCCGGGGGAACTTCCCTCCCGGAGGGGAAAATCGAAGCCACCGTCAACACAAACAACCCTCTCATCTTGGGGAGGCCATTCTTCATGAACATCTTCACTTCAACAACACCATATCCTCTCAAACCCTAGTTCATCTCTTGTGCTCAATCTTTGTACCGAAACCTCAGATTGGTACGTGTGGGTGGCTAGTAGTGTTGATTACCTTATGTAGTTGACTGCTATATGGTTTATCTGGTGGAAGATTATATGTTCAGATGCATTATGATATTCAATACACCTCTGATCTTGAGCAGGCATATTATTTGTGAGTAGTTACTTTTGTTGTTGAGGCCACGGGAGAAGTCATGTTGCAAGTACTCATGTGAATTTGATATGTGTTCCGTATGTTTATGATATGTATGTTGTGATTCCCTTAGTGGTGTCATGTGAACGTTGACTACATGACACTTCACCATCCTTGGGCCTAAGGGAATGCATTGTGGAGTAGTTATTAGAAGATGGGTTGTGAGAGTGACAGAAACTTAAACCCTAGTTTATGCGCTACTTCGTAAGGGCCTGATTTGAGTCCACATGTCTAATGCTATGGTTAGAGTTTGTCTTAATACTTTTCTCGTAGTTGCGGATGTTTGCGAGGGGGTTAATCATAAGTAGGTTGCTATTTCAAGTAAGAACAACACCTTAGCACCGTTCCACCCACATATCAAATTATCAAAGTAGCGAACACGAATCAAACCAACATGACGAAAGCGGCTAGATGAAATTTCCGTGTACCCTGAAGAACACTTTGCTCATCATAAGAGACACTTTTGGCCTATCCTTTTCCACAAAAGGATTGGGATACCTTTATCCACCATACCTATTGTTATTGTTACTTGCTCGTTACAAATTGCCTTGCTATCAAACTACTTGCTACTTACAATTTCAGTGCCTGCAGAGATTACATTGCTGAAAACCGCTTATCATTTCCTTGTGCTCCTCGTTAGGTTCGACACTCTTACTCATCGAAAGGACTACGATTGATCCCCTATACTTTTGCGTCACCAAGATACTTTTTTTGGCGCCGTTGCTGGAGTGAAGCGCTCTTGGTAAGTGGAAACCGGTAAGGAAAAACTTATACTACATTCTGAAATTTACTGTCACTTGTCACTATGGAAAGTAATTCTTTGATGGGTTTGTTCGGGGTATCTACACCACGACCGGAACCACAATTAGTTCCCCTTACGATAAAAATGAGCTTATTCCACAAAGAATTGTTACTAGCTATAGGATGGTAATTAATTTAAGAAAATTAAACAAAGCTACTCGAAAAGATCATTACCCCTAGCCTTTTATTGATCAAATGCTTGAAAGGTTATCTAAGAATACACTTTTTTTTCCTAGATGGATACTCTGGTTTCTCTCAAATACCCGTGTCACAATCTGATCAAGAGAAAACCACTTTTACTTGTCCTTTTGGAACCTATGCTTATAGACGTATGCCTTTTGGTTTATGTAATGCACTTGCTACCTTTCAAAGATGTATGACTGCTATATTCTCTGGTTTTTGTGAAAAGATTGTGTAGGTTTTCATGGATGTTTTTCCCATTACGGAACTTCTTTTGATGATTGCTTAAGCAACCTTGATCGAGTTTTGCAGAGATGTGAACAAACTAATCTTGTCTTGAATTGGGAGAAATTCCACTTTATGGGTAATGAAGGTATTTTCTTGGGGCATAAGATCTCTGAACGAGGTATTAAGGTGGATCAAGCTAAAGTTGATGCAATTGAGACCATTTGATGTTTGGGGTTTTGATTATATGGGACATTTTCCTTCCTCTAATGGGTAGACTCATATTTTGGTTGCTGTTGATTATGTCACCAAGTGGGTAGAAGCTATTCCAACTAGTAGTGCTAATCACCATAGTTCCATTAAAATGCTTAAAGAAGTTATTTTCCCAAGGTTTGGAGTCCCTAGATATCTAATGACTGATGGTGGTTCACACTTTATTCATGGTGCTTTCCGTAAGATGCTTGCTAAATATGATGCTAACCATAGAATTGCGTCACCCTATCATCCTCAATCTAGTGGTCAAGTTGAACTTAGTAACAGAGAAATAAAATTGATATTACAAAAGACTGTCAATAGGTCTCGAAAGAATTGGTCCAAGAAATTAGATGATGCACTCTGGTCCTATAGAACAACATATAAAAATCCTATGGGTATGTATCCATACAAGATGGTCTATGGGAAAGCTTGTCATTTGCCTCTAGAATTAGAACACAAAGCATTTTGGGCAATCAAATAACTAGACTATGACTTCAAGCTTGCCGGTGAAAAGAGGTTATTTGATATTAGATCATTAGATGAATGGAGAACCCAAGATTATGAAAATGCCAGGTTATTTAAAGAAAAAATTTAAAAGACGGCATGACAAAAGAATCCAAATGCGAGAATTCAAAGTTGGAGAATCTGTTATATTGTACAATTCTCGTTTCAGATTTTTTGCAGGAAAACTTCTCGCCAAATGGGAAGGACCCTATGTTATCGAAGAGGTTTATTATTGTGGTGCTATTAAGATTAATAATGCCGAAGGTACCAACCCAAAGGTGGTCAATGGACAAATAATGAAACACTATATCTCAGGTATGCATATTAATGTTTAAAGCAATCTTATCCAAACCATGACATTGGAGGAACACATAAAATAAACCTTCCTGAACGCTCCAGAATTGTGAAAATAAAGAGTCATGTGATACGGTGAGTAAACAGTCCCCGAAAAATTCGCAAAAAATAGTTTTTACAACTTTTGGAATATTTATGAATTTTAGGAAGTTAAAATTTAACTGGAAGGTAACTGAGGAGGGCATGGAGTACTAGGGTGCAGTTGCTATCCCTGTCACACCTTGGTGGAGCATGGCCACCTCGACAACCTTCCCGACTCCGTTTTCCTTTCGTTTTCTTGGTTTCCAAGAATAAAAATTCTCTTTATAAACCCCCGACTATTTTGACCACCACATCGCTAGATTTTCATCTGTTCTTGTTTCGTGTTGTTTTCCTGGCAGATCTGAAAATACATCGTCCCAAGATTCTGACGGAGAGAGCTAAATGTGCAATTATGTTGCTGATCCAAAGATCATTGGGGAAATTTATCCGTACTTGTGGGTTTCGGAGGAAGAAGATGACACTGATCTGGTGGAAATAGAAGACGCAGGACCAGATGGTGGCTCAGATGAAGATGAACCTCCATTACCTCAACTTGGAGATATGCACGTGGAGTTCAAGAAGTCAAGCCTTCCTAATGGTAGGAGTATATGCAATACTTCTTTTATCCCTTATCGTTTTTTTGCAGGAGAGCAAGGCAGCTCTATGCAAAAGGATATTGAAACTTGAGCAAGAGAATGATGGTTTGAGAGAAGAAAACTTCATCCTCAAGCATAAATTGGCAAATAAGAATAACGCCTCATCACCACCACCTTCATCATCACACCCATGAAAGGAGATACGAGTACACGGGTATGGGCACACCCCTTGGCTTGAGCCAACCTTGGGGGAGGTTCCCCGGTATCGTATCACCAACACGTTTACCTTTTGCTTTTTTATATCGATCCTTAGCCTTTCATGTTTTAGTTGAATAAAGTTTAGTATGATCTATTTTTGAGTGCTAGTTTCGTGATTTGTCCATCTATGTAATTGATGAGAGTTATATAATTAAGATTAGTTTGAGCTTTTTCCCTTTTACTTTCTGGTTGTAATCATGATAAAATAAAATAAATGAAAAAGATCATATGCTAACCTTATGCTGAGTAATGACATCACAATGAAGAAAAGTACATGTGGTAAAATTTATTGGATATTAGCAAACATAGCATTAGTGAATGATGCACCTCATGAAAGAATTAATTAGGGAGATAAGATTCGCATGCAAATATACTATCATGGACATCTTTTGTGATTGTGAGCCCCCATTAAATATTATATGCCAAAATTGTTGACGTTGGACAAGGAAGACAACGTAATGATTTATGCTAGTTCATATTCACATATAAGTTATATTGTCATATATCCTTTAACATGTGGTGCTTGCCCAATATCTTTGCTAGCCTAAAACTCCGCACTAAGTAGATATACTACTTGTGCATCCAAAAATCCAAAACCCAAACTCATGTTTGAGAGTCCACCATACCTACCTATGTATTGAATAAGATCCTTCAAGTAAGTGCTCATTGGTGCATCAAGGCAATACAAATTGCTTCTAAAAAGTGTTGGATCAATTAGTGTAAGAGAAAATTTAGCGTTGCACAAACTTGTGATGGCAAAGTAATAAAAGCGATGGACTGCATAATAAAGGTTGCTGTCACAAGAGGCAATGCAACGTGACGTTTGTTTGCGCTAAGGGATTTGGCACGCAAAACTAAAATGCGCATGACAACCTCTGCTTCCCTCTGCGAAGGGCCTATCTTTTACCTTTATATATTTACTTTTATGCAAGAGTCAAAGTATTCTTCTCTATTCCTTTTTTTATTTTACTCTTTGGCAAGCATCATGTGGTGAGGAAAGATCTAGGCACATATGACTAGTTGGATATGGGTGAGCATGATTATTTGTACATTACCCTTGAGGTGAATATATTGGGAGGAAACTATAAGCCCTATCTTTCTATGTGTCTGGTCAAAACTTTTTTCCCATGGGTATGCTGTGAGCGTTAGTAATCATACAAGACTAAATGATGGTTGAGTATGTGGACTTGGCAAAAGGCTCCTACATGAGACCCTTCCCGAAAATATGATGAATTGTAGTTGCAAAGTTGACTGAGAACTTAGTTTGTTGGTTTCCAATAAGGTTTATGCTTTATACTTTCATGTTATGATGAATTGTCACTTGTTCATAAGAAGTTATATGATGCTGCTACGAAATAAAAGTTTTATCACAAAGTTTTATGTTAGTTTTGTTGTTGCTATACTAATAATCTTGATGCCTCTATGTCCAGATTTTGTTTTTAGCGACACCTGTCTCTCAACCATGTGGGCATGTTCTTCGATATCGTCTTTTGCTTGAAGACAAGCGAGGTTTAAGCTTGGGGGAGTTGATACGTCCATTTTGCATTATGTTTTACTACCGTTATTTATAATTTTTCTATGCATAATAATGCTTTGGGGAGTAATTCTAATGTGTTTTCTCTCATAATTTGCAAGGTTTACATCAAGAGGGAGAATGCCGGCAATTGAATTCAGCACCCCGAAAAAGCACGTCCGAGATACCTATTCTGCACAACTCCAATGAAGCTAAAAATTCATGGGGATTTTTTTATATTAAATAAGAATATTTGGAGCAAAGAATTACCAGAGGGGGGGGGGGGGCAGCAGGTGGCCACCCTCCACCAGGGTGCACCTACCCCCCTACCCGCGCCCTGGTGGAGGGTGGGCACCTAGGCTCACTTCCGGAGCCCATCTTCTGGTATGTAGTTTCAATTAACCTAGGAAAAAAATCAGGAGAGGAATTTCGGGATGAAGCGCTGCTGACTCGAGGCAGAACTTGGGCAACAGCACTTTTGCCCTCCCACGGAGTGATTCCGTCGGGGGAACTTCCCTCCCAAAGGGGGAAATCGAAGCCACCATCATCACCAACAACCCTCTCATCTTGGGGAGGCCATTCTTCATCAACATCTTTGAGAACACCATCTCCTCTCAAACCCTAGTTCATCTCTTGTGTTCAATCTTTGTACCAGAACCTCAGATTGGTACCAAGAAAAAAAGTTCAGCGGGATGAAGTCTCATGACTGTCATGTGATGATGACGCAGATCATTCTGGTTGCCCTTAGAGGTATAATGGACTAGCACGTCCATGAAACACTGATTGGTTTGTGCAACTATTTTGATGTTATCTCTCGAAATTGGGCAGTGTGAAGGAGATCCGAAGGATACAAGAAGAGATCATTGTCATACTAAATGAGATTGAGATTTACTTCCCGCCCACGTTCTTTGACGTCATGGTTGCATCTATGTGTCCACATTGTGGATGACATCATCGACCTCGGGCAGTCATTCCTTCCTAGCATGATGCCTTTCGAGAGGATGAATGGGGTTATCAAAGGATTCGTTCGTAACATGTGCCGTCCGGATGGAAGCATAGTGTATGGCTATCTGACCCAAGAGTGCATCTTCTTCTGCAATAATTATCTAAGCGACGAAAACCCAGTTGTTGTATTGCCTATCAACAAGTACCTTGGGAGGCTCGAAGGAGAAGGTCACACGAATGGCTGGAGGGAATTGCATGTGGACTACTGCGGTCGATGCAATGACTGGGACATAGAAATCTTAGTAGTGCTACAACACCTAGACATGGTAGCTCTTTTCATGGAACTGTACAAGGAAACCATCGTAAAGAAGCATCATGACAAGGGTCTACACAAGAAGGATGCCTAAGTTACTAGAGAGCACAACTCCACTTTCTTGCGTTGGTTCCAAGAGCATGTTCTTGCTAATCCCCCGGAAGAGGGCAGTGAAGAGGGATTGCTCATACACACCTTAGCTGATGGCCTCTGCGGCCAACCTCAAGACCTATCAGGCATATGATAGCAATGGATACATGTTTTACATGGAGGCCAAAGACATAAACAGTGATTACCAAAACTCAGGGGTGACGATGCAATGCATGACCGGTGACAACAATGCAACAAAAAGATTCTAAGGAAGGGTCAAAGAGATCTGGGATCTTGACTACCCTAGACTGCACAGTGCGATGATGTTCCGTGTCAGATGGGCTAAGGCTGTCATCAAAGAAAACAAGTATTCCACTATCATGTCTATACCCGACGTCAAGAGCGCTACCATGAACGTTAATGTCATCGCCAAAACTGAGCCATGGGTACATGCTAAGCACATGAGACAATACTTCTTCATAACCGACCCGAGGAATCCGAGGCATGTTGTCTCTATGGACGGGGTCGCTAACAGGAAGACTATGAAAAGTATGGCGACCCGATGAGGGAAGATGACAATGACGATGAAGAAGAAGAATAAGCAATACTACATTAGCTAAGAAAAATCGCACTCCATGGAAAAGGAAAAGCCATAATGAGGGGCTCAATTAATCGGCATCAAACAAGAAAGGAAAGAAGCTCACTCAGAAAGGAAAACATCGAGCACTTAAGAGTTATCAGCGACGAATAAGAAGCAAACCATCATTTATATATATGTTCCTATTTTGTATACATACTTAACCATTATCGGTCAAATGATATAATATATATCGCCCTTACCATCATGCATATCGGTTGCTTTTCGAAGGGAGAAAAACAAAAACAAAATGAACAATAAATAAAAATAAAGATAAAAATAAAATGTAATGAAAGGATAAAGGTAAAAAAGAAAAGGAAAAGGAAAAAGGAAAGCAATAGCGGCGGAGCTGGTTTAGAACCAACGCTATAGCTAAGTTAGCTATAGTGCTGGTCCTAAACCAGTGCTACCGCTACATTAACTTAACCCTCTTCCCTGCATTTTCTTTATTGCCTCCGTCGCCCTCCTCTCCATGCGGTCCCTCCATCGCCGCCGTCGCTCGCCTCTGCGCGCCCTCCTCCGTGCGCGCTTTGTCGCCTCTGTCGCCCTTCGTGCGCCCTTTGTCGCCGCCATCGCCCTCGTCCATGTGGCTTGATACATCCATTTGGCATCATGTTTTACTACTATTATTTATAATATTTGTATGCACAATAATGCTTTGGGGAGTAATTCCAATGCCCTTTCGCTCATAATTTGCAAGCTTTACAACAAGAGGGAGAATGCCAGCAAGTGTAATTCAGCACCCTGAAAAAGCACGTCAGAGATACCTATTCTGCACAACTCGAATGAACATAAAAATTCATGGGGAATATTTTTATATTAATTAAGAGTTTTTGGAGCAAATAACTACCAGAGGGGGGCCACTAGGTGGCCACCCTCCACCAGGGCACACCTGCCCACTGCCCGTGCCCTGGTGGAGGGTGGGCACCCAGGCCCACCTTCGGAGCCCATCTTCTAGTATATAGTCCCAATTAATCTAGAAAAAAACAGGAGAGCACTTTAGGGACGAAGCACCGCTTCCTCAAGGTGAAACCTAAGCAGGAGCACTTTTGCCCTCCAGCGGAGCGATTCCGCCGGGGAACTACCCTCCCAGAGGGGCAAATCGAAGCCACCATCAACACCAACAACCCTCCCATCTTGGGGAGGCCATTCTTCATTAACATCTTCAACAACACCATCTCGTCTCAAACCCTATTTCATCTCTTGTGCTCAATCTTTGTACCGGAACCTCAGATTGGTACGTGTGGGTGGCTTTTAGTGTTGATTACCTTGTGTAGTTGACTGCTATATTGTTTATTTGGTGGAAGATTATATGTTCAAATCCATTATGATATTCACTACACCTCTGATCTTGAGCATGCATATTATTTCTGAGTAGTTACTGTTGTTCTTGAGGCCACGGGAAAAGTCATGTTGCAAGTACTCATGTGAATTTGATATGTGTTCCATATTTTGATGATATGTATGTTGTGATTCCCTTAGTGGTGTCATGTGAACGTCGACTACATGACACTTCACCATCCTTGGGCCTAAGGGAATGCATTGTGGAGTAGTTATTAGATGATGGGTTGTGGGAGTGACAAAATCTTAAACCCTAGTTTATGCGCTACTTCGTTAGGGCCTGATTTGAGTCCACATGTTTAATGCTATGGTTAGAGTTTGTCTTAATACTTTTCTCGTAGCTGTGGATGCTTGCGAGGGGGTTAATCATAAGTAGGTTGTTAGTTAACAACACCTTAGTACCATTCCACCCACATATCAAATTATCGAAGTAGCTAACACGAATCAAACCAACATGACGAAAGTGGCTAGGTGAAATTCCCGTGTACCGTCAAGAACACTTTGCTCATCATAAGAGACACTTTTGGCCTATCCTTTGCCACAAAAGGATTGGGCTACCTTTATGCACCTTACCTATTGTTACCATTACTTGGTCGTTACAAATTTCCTGGCTATCAAACTACTTGCTACTTACAATTTTTGTGCCTGCAAAGATTACCATGCTGAAAACCGCTTATCATTTCCTTGTGATCCTCGTTGGGTTCGACACTCTTACTTATCGAATGGACTACGATTTATCCCCTATAATTTTGCGTCAACAAGACTCTTTTTTGGCGCCGTTACGGGAGTGAAGTGCTCTTGGTAAGTGGAAATCGGTAAGGAAAAACTTATACTACGTTCTGAAATTTACTATCACTTGTCACTATGGAAAGTAATCCTTTGATGGGCTTGTTGGGGGTATCTTCACCACGACCGGAACCACAGTGAGTTGCCCGTTATGCACGAGATGGAACTAAACATCCAGATATGCTCTGAATCCATGTGGAATAAATTTGTGGACTATTCCCTCTATATTTGAAGGGAAAAGCATTCACATGGTATAGGCTATGCGATGATATTGGATCATGGAATTGGAATCGTTTGAAATTGGAATTCCACCAAAAGTTTTATCCTATGCATCTAGTTCATCGTGATCAGAATTATATATATATAACATTTGGCCTCGTGAAGGAGAAAGTATCACTCTAGCTTGGGGGAGGCTTAAGTCAATGTTATATTCATGCCCCAATCATGACATCCCGAGAGAACTTATCATTCAGAATTTTTATGCTCGGCTTTCTCATAATGATCAAACCATGCTCGGTACTTCATGTACTGGTTCGTTTATGAAGAATAGTATTCAATTCAACTGGGACCTCTTGGAAAGATTGAACGCAACTCTGAATATTGGGAACTCTACAAAGGTAATGAGTCAGGTATAAAGCTTGAAGTTGATCGCGTTAAATATTTTATGAATACCAATGCTTTTCACAAGTTTAGCACTAAATATGGACTTGACTCCGAGATAGGATCCTCCTTTTGTCAATCTTTTGCTGCTCATGTTGATCTCCCTAAAGAGAAGTGGTTTAAATATCATCCACCTATTAAAGAAGAAATTAAAGAACCGGTCATAGCTAAAGAATAAACTATCGTTTACAATGTTGATCCAGTTGTGCCTACTGCTTATATTGAGAAACCACCTTTTCCTGTTAGGATAAAGGAACATGCTAAGGTATAAAGTGTGCTTCGCAAAACTAATATTAGAACACCTAAGACATCTGAACAAATTAAAGTAGAACCTAGTGTTGCTATGGTTAATGGTCTCTTCGAAGAAAATATTGATGGGCATGTCATTTACTTTTCTGATGAAGCTGCTAGAATTGAACCCGATGAAAAGGACAAACATAGACCCGTAGTTGGCTTGCCTGTTGTGTTAGTGAAAATTGCAGATCATTGTTATCATGGCTTATGTGATTTGGGTGCTAGTGTGAGTGCTATTCCTTTTACCTTATATCAAGAAATTATGAATGAAATAACACCAACTGAAATAGAAGATATTGATGTTACTATTAAACTCGCTAATAGAGACACCATTACACCACTTGGGACTATTAGATATGTTGAAGTCTTGTGTGGGAAAATAAAATATCCTACGGATTTTCTAGTTCTTGGTTCCCCACAAGATGGCTTTCACCCCATTATCTTTGGTAGACCTTTCTTGAACACTGTTAATGCTAAGATAGATTGCAAAAAAGAATCTGTCAGTGTTGAGTTTTGATATGTGTCTCATTAGTTTAATTTTTCCAATTTTAGTAAACAACCTCGTGATGGAGAATTACCTAGTAAGGATGAAATAATTGGTCTTGCTTCTATTGCTGTTCCTCCCACCGATCCACTAGAACAATATTTTCTAGACCATGAGAGTGATATGCACTTTCGTGAAAGAAATGAAATAGATAAAAATTTCTTTCAACAACAACCTCTACTGAAACACAATTTGCCTATTGAAACTCTTGGAGGTCCTCCTCCACCTAAAGGTGATCCTGTGTTTGAAATTAAACAATTGTCTGACACTCCGAAATATGCTTATCTTGATGAGAAAAAGATATATCCTGTTATTATGAGTGCTAACCCTTCGGAGCACGAAGAAGAAAGACTATTGAAAATTCTGAGGAAGCATCAGGCTGCTATTGTATATAATCTTGATGATCTTAAGGGCATTAGTCCCACTCTATGTAAGCACAAGATTAATATGGAACTTGATGTTAAACCGGTTGTTGATCACCAATGATGAATGATTCCGAAGATGAAAGAAGTGTTAAGAACTGAAATATTAAACCTTTTGGAAGAAGGTATAATCTATCCTATAGCTGATAGTATATGGGTGAGTCCCGTTCATTGTGTCCCTAAGAAAGGTGGTATTACTTCTGTTCCTAATGATAAAAATTAGCTTATTCCACCGATAATTGTTACTAGCTATAGGATGGTTACTAGAAAATTAAACAAAGCTACTAGAAAAGATCATTACCCTTGCCTTTTATTGATCAAATGCTTGAAAGATTATCTAAGCATTCACTTTTTTGTTTCCTAGATGGATACTCTGGTTTCTCTCAAATACCCGTGTCACAATCTGATTAAGGGAAACCACTTTTACTTGTCCTTTTGGAACCTATGCTTATAGACATATGCCTTTTGGTTTATGCAATGCACCTGCTACCTTTCAAAGGTGTATGATTGCTATATTCTCTGATTTTTGTGAAAAGATTGTGTAGGTTTTCATGGATGATTTCTCCGTTTACGGAACTTCTTTTGATAATTGCTTAAGCGACCTTGATCGAGTTTTGCAGAGATGTGAACAAACTAATCTTGTCTGGAATTGGGAGAAGTGCCACTTTATTGATAATGAAGGTATTTTTTTAGGGCATAAGATCTCCGAACGAGGTGTTAAGGTGGGTCAAGATAAAGTTGATGCAATTGAGAAAATGCCATGTCCTAAAGATATCAAAGGTATTCGAAGTTTCCTTGGTCATACTAATTTCTATAGGAGGTGTATTAAAAACTAGTCAAAGATTTCTAGGCCTCTTACTAATCTTTTACAAAAGGATATTCCCTATGTTTTGATGATGATTGCATAGAAACCTTTGAAGCACTAAAGAAAGCCTTAACCTCTTCACTTATTGTTCAACCACCTGATTGGATCTTTCCTTTTGAAATTATTTTTAATGCTAGTGATTATGTTGTTGGTGCTATTCTAGGACAAAGAGTTGATAAGGAATTAAATGTTATCCATTATGCTACCAAAACTCTAGACAGTGCCCAAAGAAATTATGCCACCACTAAAAAACAATTTTTAGTAGTCATGTTGGCTTGTCATAAAAATTCATACCTTACATTGTTGATTCCAAAGTTACTGTTCACACTGATCATGCTGCTATAAAATATCTTATGGAAAAGAAAGATGTTAAACCTAGACTCATTAGGTGGGTTCTCTTCCTTCAGGAATTTGATTTACATATAGTTGATAGGAAGGGAGGTGAGAACCCCGTATCCGATAACTTGTCTAGGTTAGAAAATATTCTTGATGACCCACTACGTATAGATGATAGCTTTCCTGATGAACAACTAGATGCAATAAATGTCTCTTAGAACACTCCATGGTATGCTGATTATGCTAATTACATCGTTGCTAAATATATTCCATCTAGTTTCATATACCAACAAAAGAAAAAAATTCTTCTGTGACTTAAGACATTACATTTGGGATGACCCACATGTTTATAAAGAAGGAGTAGATGGTATTATTAGAGGTTGTGTACCTGAGCATGAACAAGAAAAAATCTTACGAAAATGTCATTCCGGAGTTTATGGAGGACATCATGCTATAGATAGTACTGCTCATAAGGTATTACAATCTCATTTTTATTGGCCTACTCTCTTCAAGGATGCTCGTAAGTTTGTCTCATCTTGTGATGAGTGTTAGAGAATTGGTAATATCGGCAAGCGTCAAGAAATGCCTATGAACTATTGACTTGTTGTTAGACCATTTGATGTTTGGGGTTTTGATTATATGGGACATTTTCCTTCCTCTAATGGGTAGACTCATATTTTGGTTGCTGTTGATTATGTCACCAAGTGGGTAGAAGCTATTCCAACTAGTAGTGCTAATCACCATAGTTCCATTAAAATGCTTAAATAAGTTATTTTCCCTAGGTTTGGATTCCCTAGATATCTAATTACTGATGGTGGTCCACACTTTATTCATGGTGCTTTTCGTAAGATGCTTGCTAAATATGATGTTAACCATAGAATTGTATCACCCTATCTAGTGGTCAAGTTGAACTTAGCAATAGAGAAATAAAATTGATATTACAAAAGACTGTCATTAGGTCTCGAAAGAATTGGCCTAAGAAATTAGATGATGCACTTTGGTATTATAGAACAACATATAAAAATCCTATGGGTATGTATCCATACAAGATATTCTACGGGAAAAATTGTCATTTTCCTCTAGAATTAGAACACAAAGCATTTTGGGAAATCAAATAACTAAACTATGACTTCAAACTTGCCGGTGAAAAGTGGTCTTTTGATATTAGATCATTAGATTAATGAAGAACCCAAGCTTATGAAAATGCCAGGTTATTTCAAGAAAAATTTAAAAGATGGCATGACAAAAGAATCCAAAAGCGAGAATTCAAAGCTGGAGAATCTATTATATTATACAATTATCATTTCTCATTTTTTACAGGAAAACTTCTCGCCAAATGGGAAGGACCCTATGTTATCGAAGAGGTTTACTATTGTGGAGCTATTCAGATTAATACTGCCGAATGTACCAACCCGAAGTTGGTCAATGGACAAATAATGAATCACTATATCTTAGGTACGCATATTAATGTTTAAAGCAATCTTATCCAAACCAAGACACCGGAGGAACACATAAAAGAAATCGTTTAGAACGCTCCAGAATCATGAAAATAAAGAGGTATGTGATATAGTGAGTAAACAGTCTCCAAAAAATCCGCAAAAATAGTTTTTGGCACTTTTGGAATATTTATGAATTTTAGGAAGTAAAAAATAAACTAGAAGGTAGCTGAGGAGGGCACGGAGTACTAGAGCACGGTTGCTATCTCTCGGGCGCCTTGGTAGAGTGTGCCCACCTCGAGAACCTTCTCGACTCTGTTTTCCTTTCGTTTACTTGGTTTCCAAGAATAAAAAATCTCTTTATAAACCCCCGACTATTTTGACTACCACATCGCGAGATTTTCGTATGTTCTTGTTTCGTGCTGTTTTCCTGGCAGATCTGAAAATATGTCGTCCCAAGATTTTGAGGGAGAGAGCTATGTGTCCAATTATTATACTGATCCAAAGATCTTTTGGGAAATTTATCCCTACTTGTTGATATCGAAGGAAGAAGAAGACACTGATCTGGAGGAAATAGAAGACGCAGGACCAGGCGGTGGCTTAGATGAAGATGAACCTCCATTACCTCAACTTGGAGATATGCACGTGGACTTCAAGAAGGCAGGCCTTCCTAGTGGTTGGAGTATACACAATACTCCTTTTATCCCTTATCGTTTTTTGCAGGAGAGCAAGGCAGCTCTATGCAAAAGGATATTGAAACTAGAGCAAGAGAATGATGGCTTGAGGGAAGAAAACTTCATCCTCAAGTATAAATTGGAAAATAAGAATAACGCCTCATCACCACCACCTTCATCATCACCACCACGAAAGGAGATCTGAGTAGACGGGTATGGGCACTCCCCTTGGCTTGAGCCAAGCTTGGGAGAGGTTCCCCGATATGATATCACCATCACTTTTACCTTTTTAGTTTTTATATCGATCCTTAGCCTTTCAGGTTTTA
This sequence comes from Hordeum marinum, assembly GCA_022496015.1. Lineage (NCBI taxonomy): Eukaryota > Viridiplantae > Streptophyta > Magnoliopsida > Poales > Poaceae > Hordeum > Hordeum marinum. The sequence goes on from CM039673.1 coordinate 586,029,751, forward strand.
GTTGAATAAAAGTTTAGTATGATCTATTTTTGAGTGCTAGTTTTGTGATTTGTCCATCTATGTAATCGAGTGAGAGTTATATAATAAAGATTAGTTTGAGCTTTTTCCCTTTAACTTTCTTGTTGTAATCATGATAAAAGAAAATAAATTAAAAATATCATATGCTAATCTTATGCTGAGTAATGACATCACAATAAAGAAAAGTATAGGTGGTAAAATTTATTGGAAAGTAGCAAACATAGCATTAGTCATTGATGCAACTCATGAAAGAATTAATTAGGGAAGATAAGATTCGCATGCAAATATACTATCATGTACATCTTTTATAATTGTGAGCCCCCATTAAATATTATATGCCAAAATTGTTGACGTTGGACAAGGAAGACAATGTAATGATTTATGCTAGTTCATATTCACATAGAAGTTATATTGCCATAGATCCTTTAACATGTGGTGCTTTCCCAATATCTTTGCTAGCCTAAAACTCTGCACTAAGTAGATATACTACTTGTGCATCCAAAAATCCAAAACCCAAACTCATGTTTGAGAGTCCACCATACCTACCTATGGATTGAATAAGATCCTTCAAGCAAGTGCTCATTGGTGCATCAAGGCAATAAAAATTGCTTCTAAAAAGTGTTGGATCAATTAGTGTAAGAGAAAATTTAGCGTTGCACAAACTTGTGATGGCAAAGTAATAAAAGCGACGGACTGCATAATAAAGGTTGCTATCACAAGAGGCAATGCAACGTTACGTTTGTTTGCGCTAAGGGATTTGGCATGCAAAACAAAAACCGCATGACAACCTCTGCTTCCCTCTGTGAAGGACCTATCTTTTACCTTTATATATTTAATTTTATGCAAGAGCCAAAGTATTCTTCTCTATTCCTTTTTTTATTTTACTCCTTTGGCAAGCATCATGTGGCGAGGAAAGATCTAGGCACATATGACTAGTTGGATATGAGTGAGCATGATTATTTGGACATCACCCTTGAGGTGAATATATTGGGAGGCAAACTATAAGTCCCTATCTTTCTATGTGTCTGGCCAAAACTTTTTTCCCATGGGTATACTATGAGCATTAGCAATCGTAGAAGAATAAATGATGGTTGAGTAGGTGGACTTGCCAAAATTCTCCTACATGAGACCCTTCCCGAAAATACGATGAATTGTAGTTGCAAAGTTGACGGAGAACTTAGTTTGTTGGTTTCCAATAAGGTTTATGCTTTATACTTCTACTTTATGATGAATTTTTACTTGTTCATAAGAAGTTATATGATGCTGCTATGAAATAAAAGTTTTATCACAAAGTTTTATGTTAGTTTTGTTGTTGCTATACTAATAAGCTTGATGCTTCTATGTCCATATTTACTTTTTAGCGACACCTGTCTCTCAAACCATGTGGGGATGTTCTTCGATATCGGATTTCGTTTGAGAACAAGCAAGGTCTAAGCTTGGGGCAGTTGATACGTCCATTTTGCATCATGTTTGAAAGGACGTGGATGTCGCCTAGAGGTGGGCGGGGTGAATAGGCGCTTTAAAATAATTACGATTTAGGCTTGAACAAATGCGGAATAAAACTATAGTTTAATTAGTCAAGCACAAAACCTAAAACAACTAGGCTCACCTATGTGCACCAACAACTTATGCTAAGCAAGATAGACAACTAAGTGATAGCAAGATATATAACAAGAAACAATATGGTTGTCACAAGGTAAAGTCCATAAGTAAAGAGGCTCGGGTAAGAGATAACCGAGGCACGCAGAGACGACGATGTATCCCGAAGTTGACACCCTTGCGGATGCTAATCTCTGTCCAGAGCGGTGTGGAGGCACAATGCTCCCCAAGAAGCAACTGGGGCCACCGTAATCTCCTCACGCCCTCGCACAATGCAAGATGCCGTGATTCCACTAAGGGAACCTTGAGGGTGGTCACCGAACCCGTACAAACAAGCTTGGGGCAATCTCCACAACTTGATTGGAGGCTCCCAACGACACCACGAAGCTTCACCACAATGGATTGTGTCTCCAAGGTGACCTTAAATGTTCGGGGCAATTGATACGTCTCCAACATATCTATAATTTTTGATTGTTCCATGCTATTATATTATCAACTTTGGATGTTTTATATGCATGAATATGCTATTTTATATTATTTTTGAGACTAAGTTATTAATCCAGTGCCTAGTGCCAGTTCCTGTTTTTTTCGTGTTTTTGACCTTTTTCAGATAGGAATATCAAACGGAGTCCAAACGGAATAAAACTTTCGCCGTGATTTTTTATGGAAAATATAAAAAATAGCTGAAAGGAAAAAAATACCGGAGAGGCGGCCCGAGGGAGCCACGAGCCTGGGAGGCGCGGGCCCCCGTTGGCCGCGGCTAGGGGGCTCGTGACCTCCTCGTGGCGCCTCTCGACTTGTTCCCGATGTCAGACAGTCTTATAAATACGGAAACCCTCAGAAATAAACCTAGATCGCAAGTTCTGCCGCCGCAGACCTCCAGAGCCACCAAAAACAATCGGGAGATCGTTCCGGCATCTTACCGGAGGGGAATTCATCACCGGTGGCCATCTTCATCAACACCATTGCCTCTCCGATGATGCGTGAGTAGTTCCTCTCAGACCTTCGGGTCCATAGCTAGTAGCTAGATGGCTTCTTCTCTCTCTTTGATCTTCAATACAAAGTTCTCCATGATCTTCATGGTGATCTATCCGATGTAATCTTCTTTTGCGGTGTGTTTGTTGAGATCCGATGAATTGTGGATTTATGATCAGATTATCTATGAATATTATTTGAATCTCCTCTGATTTCTTATATGCATGATTTCATATCCTTGTAATTCTCTTCGAGTTATGGGTTTCGTTTGGCCAATTTGATCTATAGTTCTTGCAATGGGAGAAGTGCTTGGTTTTGGGTTCATACCGTGCGGTGCCCTCACCTAGTGACAGAAGGGGTAGTGAGGCACACATCGTGTTGTTGCCATCAAGGGTAAAAAGATGGGGTTTATATCATATTGCATGAATCTATCCTTCTACATCATGTCATCTTGCTTAAAGCGTTACTCCGTTTATCATGAACTTAATACACTAGATGCATGCTGGATAGCGGTCAATGTGTGGAGTAATAGTAGTAGATGCAGAAAGTATCGGTCTACTTTTCTCAGACGTGATGCCTATATGTATGATCATTGCCTTAGATATCGTCATGACTTTGCGCTTTTCTATCAATTGCTCAACAGTAATTTGTTCACCCACTGTAATACTTGCTATCATGAGAGAAGCCTCTAGTGAACACTATGGCCCCCGGGTCTATTTTACATATTATATATTCAGATCTAAACACAAAACACCAAAAATACTTTGCTGCAATTTTATTTACTTATTTATATTCATCTATTATCACTATTATATCTCACCTTGCAAGTAATCGTAAAGGGATTGACAACCTCTTTATCGCGTTGGGTGCAAGTTTGTCTATGTTTGTGCAGGTTCCTTGTTGCCTCACCTTGATACTCCTACTGGATTGATACCTTGGTTCTCCAACTGAGGGAAATACTTATCTCTACTTTTCTGCATCACCCTTTCCTCTTCAAGGGAAAAAACCAACGCAAGACAAGAATCAACTTGCTAATTTCTTGCAACGTTGTAGAGAAGTAGCAGCAATCTCCACAACCTAATTGGAGACCCCGAAGCTTTCCCGGAGCTATGCACCACAATGATTGAGCTCTGAGGCACCACCAACCGTCTAGGGCGCCAAAGCACCCAAGAGGAACAAGCTCTAGGGTGCACAAACACCCAAGAGTAATAAGCTTCTCAAGTTCTCACTTCCATGTATCACCGTGGAGAACTCAAACCTATGCACCAAATGCAATGGCAAGGGCACACGAAGTGCCCAAATCCTTCTCTCCCAAATCCCACCAAAGCAACTAATGTTAGGGAGGAAAATGAGAGTAAGACCAAAGAAGAACACGAAGAACTCCAAGATCTAGATCCAAGGGGGCCCCTCACTTAGAGGAGAAAGTGAATGGTGGAAATGTGGATCTAGATCTCCTCTCTCTTTTCCCTCAAGTACTAGGAAGAATCATTGGAGGGATTGAGAGTTAGCAAGCTCGGTGAAGGTCAACAATGGGTGGTAAACATGAGCTTAAAGGGTGAGATCCATTGGGTAAGAAGACCCCCTTTTATAGGGGGATAAAATCCAACCGTTATCCCCACCCTCATCCCCGTGTTTCGCGGTACTACCGCAAAAGACCATGGTACTACCACAAGGGCTTGTGGTACTACCACTACGACATGCGCTACTACCGCTCTCACGGAAATATCACACTCAGGATCACCCTAGGAAGCTAGCGGTAGAACCGCCGGAGCGGTACTACCGCGATCCCATGCGGTACTACCGCATGGTTGGTAAAGACTGGCACTTGGAGATGCACGGAAGTAAAAAATTACTTCCGTGCCTACCTCCGCTGAGGGCGAAGCTGTGAAAAAGTCCGGCACGGTAGTACCGGAAGTCATTTGCGGTACTATCGCCCGAGGGGCGGAAGTAAAAAAATTACTTCCGTGCAACTTGTGGTACTACCGCCCCCGGGGCAGAAGTAAATAATTAATTCCGTGCAACTTGCCGTACTATTGCTCCGAGGATGCATAGTATTTGTGAGTAGTTACTTTTGTTCTTGAGGTCACGTGAGAAGTCATGTTGCAAGTACTCATGTGAATTTGATATGTGTTCGATATTTTCATGATACATAGGTTGTGATTCCCTTAGTGGTGCCATGTGAACGTCGACTACATGAAACTTCACCATCCTTGGGCCTAGAGGAATGCATTGTGGAGTAGTTATTAGATGATGGGTTGTGAGAGTGACACAAACTTAAACCCGAGTTCATGCGCTACTTCGTAAGGGGCTGATTTGGGTCCGCATGTTCAATGCTATGGTTAGACTTCGTCTTAATACTTTTCTCATAGTTGCGGATGCTTGCGAGAGGGTTAGTCATAAGTAGGTTGTTAGTTCAAGTAATAACAACATCTTAGCACCGGTCCACATATCAAATTATCAAAGTAGCGAACACAATCAAACCAACATGACGAAAGTGGCTAGATGAAATTCCGGTGTACCCTCAAGAAGACTTTTCTCATCATAATAAACACTTTTGGCCTATCCTTTTCCACATAAGGATTGGGCTACCTTGCTGCACCTTACGTATTGTTACCATTACTTGCTCGTTACAAATTGACTTGCTATCAAACTACTTGAACTTTCAATTTTAGTGCCTACAAAGATTACCTTGTTGAAAACCCATTTTCATTTCCTTCTGTTCCTTGTTGGGTTCGACACTCTTACTTATCGAAAGGACTACGATTGATCCCCTATACTTGTGGGTCATCACGCCCTCCATCGCCGGCTTCTCCCTGACATGGCTTAAGATTGCGTCTGTATTTCCCCAAAGAGGAAGGGATGATGCCGCACAACGACGGTAAGTATTTCCCTCAGTTATGAAACCAAGGTATCAATCCGTATAGGAAGATCAAGCACCTACATAAACAACACCTGCACACAAATAACAAACACTTGCAACCCGACACGTAGAAGAGGTTGTCAAGCTCTCAACAATAAAAAGATAGATTAGATTGTGATAGTCTCACAAGAACACAAAATAAAATAGATAAACAAAAAATGCAGCAAGTTTTTTTGGGTTTTTTGGATTAATACATCTGAAAAAACAGCAAAATAGTAGATCAGAAAGCAATATGTTGGAAAGTAGACCCGGGGCCGTACGTTTCACTAGTGGCTTCTCTCATGAGTATAGTACATGTTGGGTGAACAAATTACTGTTGGGCAATTGATAGAAGATCGAATAATCATGATGGTATCTAGGCAATGATCATTATAGAGGCATCACACCCAAGATAAGTAGACCAAAACGATTCTGCATGTACTTCCATTAGTCCACACATCAGCCGCTATCCAGCATGCATCTAGTGTATTAAATTCATGGAAAAACAGAGTAATGCAATGAGAACGGTGACATGATGTAGACACGATCTATTCATGTAGGAATAGACCCCATCTTGTTATCCTTAATGGCAACGATACATGCGTGCCTTGTTGCCCCTTTTGTCATTGGGGAAGAACACCGCAAGATCGAACCAATCACAAAGCACCTCTTCCCATGGCAAGAAAAATCAATCTACTTGTCATAACTAAATCAAAGATTCAAAGAAGAAATATGAGGCTATAAGTAATCATGCAAATAAGAGATCAAAGAAGACGCAAGTCATATTAATGGATATAAACTGATCATGAACTCAAAATTCATCGGATCCCAACAAACACACCGCAGAAGTCATTACATCAAATAGATATCCAAGAGACCATTGTATTGAGAATTAAAAGTGAGAGAAAGATGAAGCCATCTAGCTACTGCATACGGACCCGTAGGTCTATGGTGGACTACTCACGCATCATCGGGGAGGCACCCATGAAGATGATGCACCCCCCTATGATGGTGTTAGATTGGACCTCGAGGTTCTGTAACTTGCGGCGGCTAGAATTGTGTTTCGTCAATTCCCCTCAATTTTCCAAATATTTAACTATTTATAGAGGCGATAGTCAGTGGAGGGGGGGTCCCGAGGTGGGAACCACCCACCAGGCCGTGCCAGGGGCCTATGGCACTCCCTGGTGGCTGTTCCCCACCTCGGCCTTCCTTTGTGGCACTTCTCTGTCCCAGCTGGTGCATTCTACCGTGTAACAATTCTCCAAAAATGTCATGGTGTTTGTGCTTCTTTTGGTACTGATTTTCCACGAAGTAAAAAAACAAGCAAAAACAGCAATTTACACTTTGGGACTATACCAATAGGTCAATCCCAAAAATGTTAGGGAACGTTGCATGGGAAACAAAAAATTTCCTACGCACACGAGAGGGAGAGTGGATCTAAGTACCCTTGTAGATTGCTAAGCGGGAAGCGTTAAGAAACGCGGTTGGTGTAGTCGAACGTCTTCGCGATCCAAATCGCCGAACGTCCCGCGATCTCATCACGATCCATCCCGCGATCCAATCACAAGCCGTCCCGCGAACTCATCATGATCCGTCCCGTGATCTCATCACGATCCGTGCTGCGATCTCATCGTGATCCGTCCTACGATCTCATCACGATCCGTCTCACGATCTTGATCATGATCCGTCCCGCGAACTCGTCATGATCCGTCCCGCGATCTCATCATGATTCGTCTCGCGATCTTGATCACGGTCCTTCCGATCTAGCGTCGAACGGATAGCACCTCCGCGTTCAGCACACGTACCGCTTGATAACGATCTCCGCCTTCTTGATCCGACAAGAGGGAGCGGAGAGGTAGAAGAGTTCTCCGGCAGTGTGACAGCGCTCTGGCGATGGTGGTGGAGCTATTCCGGCAGGGCTTCGCCTAAGCGTTGCAGAAATCCGATCTAGAGGAGAAACTATGCACTAGAGGAATGGGTAGGACGTGCCTGAAAATTAGGTGCAAAAACCCTAAAACCCTCTAGTATATATAGGAGGAGAGGAGGAGAGGCCTTGGAGAAAGGCCAAGTCCTCCTTGAGTCGGCCGAACCTGGTGGAGAGGTGGAATCCACCTCCAATCCTAGTAGGACTAGGATTCACCCTATTTTTGCCTTTTTCCACTTTTTCCACCTTTTTCCTTTTGGGCTTTTCTTCCCAGACTCATGGGCCTTGTGTGGGACTTCCACCAGCCCAGTAAGGGCTGGTATTCGCTCTCCCACAGCCCATGTAGCCTCTTGGGTCGAAATACCCCTCCTGATGGTCTCCCGATACACTACCGGCACTCCCGGTACACTACCGGTGAGCCCAAAACTTTTACGACGACCAAAATAGGACATCCTATATATCAATATTTACCTTCAGACCATTCCGGAGCTCCTCGCGACGTCCAGGATCTCATCCGGGACTCCAAACAACCTTCAGTCACCACCGTGCCTAACTCTAAACTACCGAAAAGTCACCAAACCTTAAGTGTGCAGACACTGCGGGTTCGAGAACTATGTAGACATGATCGAGACACCTCTATGATCAATAACCAATAGCGGGACCTGGACACTACTGGAATTAGACAATTTGCCGTCTGCCAGCTCTTTGCCGTCTGCTGGCTGTTTGCCGTCAGTCTTTACAAAACAGATGGTAACGGACCAGCTGATGGCAAAATAGGGCCTTTGCCATCTGCACTTCTTTGCCGTCTGCCAGCAAACGACAAAGACCAGAGTGGGCCCCATGGGGCCCCACCCGCCGCCGCCCCCTCCCCGCAGCCCTCCTCCCGCCGCCGCCCCCTCCCCGCAGTACTCCTCCCGCCGCCGCCCCTCTCCGCGGCCCTTCTCCACCACCGTCGGAGCCAGACCGCGGTGCCACCCGCCCCCTCCCCGCGGCCCTCCTCCACCCCTGCGCCGCCGCCCCCTGCCCCGCCGCCCCTGCCCCCCACTGCCCCCTGCTCTGCCGCCACCTGCCCCCCGCCGCCCTCCCGCCCCCTGCCTTGCCGCCCCTCGCCACCCCCTGCCCGCCGCCCCCCGCCGCCCCTGCCCTGCCACTCCGCCGCGTCGCTGCCTCGACCCCCGATGACCCAGCTCCGCCCCTCCGATGCCGCCGCCCCGCGCCGCTGCCTCGACCCCCCGCCGGTGAGCTCCACCCTGCCCCCTTTTTATGTTTTTTCTGTTTTTTTAGTTCATATTAGTTAGTTATTAGTTCATATTAGTTAGTATATATTAGGTAGAAAAAATTTAGATAGAAAAGAAGAAAAGAAAAAACATGGAAGAACAGAAGAAGAAAAGAAGAAGAAAAAAAAGGAAAAGAACAAAAAAACAATAATAATAAGAAGGAGAAACAGAAGAAGAGGAGGAGGAGAAGAAAAAAGAAGAAGAACAAGAAGAAGAAAAAGAGGAGAGGAGGAGAAGAAGAAGAGGAAAAAAGGAAAGGAAGAAGAAGAAGAGGACGAGGAGGAGAAGAAAAAAAGAAGAAGAGGAAGAAGAAGAAGAAAAAAGAGGAGAGGAGGAGAAGAAGAAGAGGAAAAAGGAAAGGAGGAGGAGGAAGAAGACCCCGACCCCGACCCACCAACTCCGGAGAGCGTTGGTACACGGCATGCATACACCAGCGTGCACTTCTTCTTCGAACGGGAGAGGTTAGGGGAAGACGAAGAGAGGTGCTAGAGGTAGGAAGGCTGCTGCGCCTTCCTCGCCGCCATCCCTAGCTGATTCACCTGACCACAGGAGTGCTCTGTCTTAGGTGGACCCGTCTAACTTGGACCCGTCTCGGACTCCGGTCCATGAGCCTCGGGTCAACGAGCCTCGGGTCGACGAGCCTCAGGTCACCGAGCCTTCGTCCCAGGAGACTCCGGTCCTAGGGTCTTTGTCCCAGGAGTCTTGGGTCCCAGAGTCTTCGTCCCACGTGACTCCGGAGGCCACTGGCCATGTTGATGGTGGCAAGGACAATTACTTGTCTGAGGACACCTATAGCAAGGGCGAGTTGGTTGGGGAGGGCAAGAAGGCCTACCGGCGTGGTTGTACAATGCTGCCTCCCGTGCCGACGACCCGCGAGCAGAGGTGGTTGATTGCGCCTAATGCGGACAGGCAAGTGCATTTACTCTTTTTTAACCTTTTGCCGTCATGTTTCTTCAAATTAATATCTAATGTGTTGGCCTTGTCCTACTACAGGGGTTGGAAATACGAGCATGGTGTCCGCAGGCCCAACCAGGTCCTTGGTGTCCTTCTCCGGCAGCACTTCCCGGGGAAGGTCGAGTTGCCCGGTGAGTCTCCATAGGTAGCACTGACCTGGGAGTTGTACAGGAGTGCCCCGGCCCCGCCGGAGCACATGGTCGACGGTGTCTTGTGCGAGACGGTGGCTGACACTGTGATGCGTCGCTTTTGGGTAATTTCTCCTTCTCAACAACACCTAGTGATTGTACTAATCGGTGTCTAATGTGTTGTCTTGTTTGATTACAAACCTTCTACAGGTGTCTTGAGGAAGACGAGGCGAGAGCGGCTGTTGTTCTCGAAGTAGAGTGCAAGCGCCTACTTCAAAACTTACGACACGAGGCTCGGGTGTAGGCTATTCGAGACTAGTACGCCTCGAGTAACATTAGGAGGGCCAAGAAGAAGTGCCGCAATAATTATCTGAGTAAGGAAAAGTTTATGAAGGTAATTATCTATTCTTAAGGCCTTGTACTTAGCTTCTTTGATTTGATTCGTAGGCGTAGCGCTGAAATTTCTCTTGTCTAACTTAGGTGCCCCCGAGATGGTGTGCGGATAGGATGGACTGTTGGGAGGCATTGGTGGATGAGTGGTGCTCTCCCGAATGGCTAGCCGAACACAACAAGGCCAAGGAGAAGCGTGTCCAAATGAGAGGTGTGCCACACCATCAAGGGAGCTCCAACCTGTTTGAGTTCGGGGATCACTGGGTATGTGGTTTTCTTCATGATTCATGCAATTTCATTCTTCATGCTAGTTGAGCCCTTAACTAATATTTTGTTCACCTCTTTTAGGCGCGACACAACAAGAAGGAGGTGCCACCTCTATTCGACCTCTATGCCATGGCCCATACTTCCTCGTACAAGAAGGCCAAGGCATTCTCTGAGGATGACCTCCATCATCCTGAGAGCTTCAGCAACATCTCCTCCCACAACAAGATCGTGAGGTACAGAGATTTTGGGAAGGCGAGGAATAGGGAGGACTTCAACCCGAGCGAGAGTCCTTTTGATCCAGTGCTCGTGATGATATCTGGTGGTGGGAGGCCCCATGGCTCGATAGCCATTGGGGATGGACTGATACGTTGTCCTAGAACTCTCCCGGAGATCAAGAAGCACCAGACAAGCTCTGATCCTGAGATAACGCCTCGTCCACGGCCAATGGAGCTCGCCATTGAGGCTAGGGCCTAGGAGCTTCTAGCGGAGGCAAACAGGCAGGCGGTGCAGAGGGAGAGGGACATGGAGGAGAGGACGGCTAGGCTGTTGGAGGAGGAGAGGAACCGGAACAACGCGTCTCACCGGGCCCTATACGAGCTCCTCATGGTAAGTTTCTCCTGCATATTAGCCAAATCATGCACGTAATGTTCGTTTCATCACTAACTAATATGAATGACTCGTGAAAAGAAAATGTGCAGACCGTGTGCCAGAACAATGGTCAAACCCCTCCGTCGATGCCCCATATTACTATAGCACCCATGGTGAGTTTCATTTAAATGGTCATTAGTTACTAGTATTAACATTTGAGTTGCATCATGCTAAGGAGACATTGCAAATGATCTTTGGTGCAGCGTGCCTCCCGACAAGCATCAACCGATCCTTCTGTGTTTGCCGCAACCCCGACCGGTCCTTCTACGTCTCACTCTGGCCCAAACCCTACCTGTCCTTCTACGTCTCACCCTGGCCCAAACCCTACCGATCCTTCACCTGCGTGTTGATGGTAAGTTTTCCCAAGTGTGTTCATTAACAAATGCATACATAGCTTAATAAATGAAATACTTAGCTCCAAAATGACCTATAGTTAGCTTATTTTCATAAAAAATGACTTGATATGCTTAGTTAGCTAGAAAATGGTATATTCTACCTAGGATAGCTATGAAATGACCTATACTTCGCATTTTTTTCCTCCAAAATGACTTGATATGCTTAGTTAGCTAGAAAATGGCATTAGTAGCTAGTATAGCTCAATAATGATCTATAGCTAGCTTAGCAAGTGCATTTATGACATAATTAGCTCACTTAGGTACAAAATGGCATAACTACCTAGGATAGCTCAATAATGATCTATAATTAGCTTAGCTAGTTCATTTATGACATAATATGCTCACTTAGGTAAAAAATGGCATAATAACCTTGGTTTACCTCCAAAATGACCTATACTTAGCTTATTTTCCTCAAAAATAAATAATAACCTTGGTTTACCTCCAAAATGACCTATACTTAGCTTATTTTCCTCAAAAATATATAATAACCTTACTTACCTCCAAAATGATATATTCTACCTACGATAGCTATAAAATGACCTATACTTAGCATTTTTGCCTCGAAAATTACTTGATATGATTAGTTAGCTACAAAATGGCATTACTACCTTGGAGAAGAGGAGAGGAGCGGAGAGGAGAAAAAGAAATAGAAGATAAATTCTTCTTATTATTATTTTCTTCTTTTTCTTGTTCTTCTTCTTCTAACTATATCTTTCCTACTTTGCAGATTTGCTATAGATGAGGAAGAGTGCATTGATGGACTGTACTGTTCTATTTCTGCCACCTTTATGTTTATGGAAAACTTGTGTGTTGTTGGAAACCATATTGTGTGTTGTTGGAAACTTGTATATATGTTGGAGTTGTATGTTTGAACTTAATTATTGCTATATATATGCTTGTTTCAACTCATTTGGTATGCTTGTTGGAACTTGTTGAATAATATGTATGTTCTGGATATATATATGTTGGATATATATGAATATTCTGTCAAATTGAATGATTTTAAGAAAAAACAAAGAAAACAGAGGCTATATGGCCACTTTGCCGTCTGGTGGCAGACGGCAAAGAGCTTTGCCGTCAGCCAGCAGACGGCAAAGTGCCACATGGCACCTACCTGTGCAAACTGGGGCTGGCCTAGGTGTGTTCTTTGCCGTCCGCGGGCAGACAACAAAGACCTAAGGATCTTTGCCGTGTGCCAGCGAACGGCAAAGAACACACCCAGGCCAGCAAAAAAAAGGTGCTTTGCCATCTGCCCGCGGACGGCAAAGCACGCCGTTAAGGCCCCTAACGGAGCTAAGTGCCCACGTGTGCCGTCCAGGCCCTTTGCTGTCCGCTGGCGGAAGACAAAGATGCAAAGGTCTTTGCCGTCCGCCAGTGGACGGCAAAGCGGCCTTTACCATGGATTATTCAGCCGGACGGTTTGCCGTCTGCTGGCGGATGGCAAACCCTTTGTCGTCCGAGAAAGATGCCTTCGCCGTCCGGGATGGCAGATGGCAAAGTGCCCGTTTCCTGTAGTGGGATGCCCATATTGGTTCCTACATATTCTACGAAGATCTTTATCGGTCGAACCTCTATGTCAAGGATTCAGTTAATCCCGTATGATGTTCTCTTTTGTAACATCCCAAACTTTGGAATGTTATAATAAATATTAGAATGAATGCTTGTTTTCTTGAGTGATTGAAATTGAGTGAAAATTTGAAACTTTTGAATGAGAGGGAATAAAATGACTTTCCCATTTTCTTTTGAATTTAAATTCTTACTTTTCAAATCAGTGAGAGAAGATGACATGACTTCTTCAACATGAAAAGATTTGGAAAGGGAATTTGAAAGCTATTTGAAAAATTCTCATATGGAGTTTCACTTTCATATTTGAATTCCCTATTTGAATTCATAAGCATTCAAACCCCTTGACAAAGTTTTTGAGAGGAGTAATATGACACTCCAAACCAGGGGTATTTTTGTGAAGTATTTGAACCATAAAACCCAAGGGGTTATTTGAAAAAATAAATAAAGCCATTTAGGCATTTTTTGAAAATAATTTTTTTAAAGTATTCATTTTGACAGAGGAAAAATGTTCATTAAATAGCATTTATTCCCCTGATCATTTTGATATATATATATTCCCTATTTTTGGAAATGATTTGAATGCATTGAAGAGTTTTAAATGCTCTGGAAAAATAGAAATAGGAAATTATTATTGTGAGTTAAAGCCCACCGGCCCATCTGCCTCTAACCCCTCCCTCGAAACCCCTCCGCAACAGTCACCGCTGACCGTGCCCTCTCTCCCTCTCACTGACTACGGACCCCACCGCTCGACAGCATCATCCCCGCGGTCAAACCCCCTCCTCCCGCTCCCCTCTTCACGCTGGCGAAATCAGCGCGCCGGACCTCTCTCTCCCTTCCTTCCCCGACGCCCCGAGGCCCCTATAAGAACCCCCTGCCTCACCTCTACTAGTTCCGCCCATTTCCCCCTCTGCCCGTGCCCCCTCCTCGCCGCTATCGCTCGCCGGAATCCACCGGCCGCCGCCGCGCCATTGCCGCTCCCGTGCTTGCCCTAGCCACCCCTCTCGCTACCCGAGCAAGCCATCCTCTCCACCACCCTCGTACGCACCTCCCCGTGCACTCGCCGTGCCCCAAAAACCACCGGAGCTCCCCTCCCCGTCGACGCCCGATCACCACTGCTGCTCCCGAGCTCGCCCCGCTCAACCCCGTCGCCCTCGAGCCTCGCTAACGACACCACCCGACTCGCCGTCCTTGTCTGCATCGCCTGGTGCCTTCGCCGTGGCCGGAGGACACCGAAGATGCCTCCCTGTCGACCTCACCGCCTCGGCCTCGCCAAAGAAACTCCATCGCCAGTGACCTCCCCTCTATGAGCCCCCTCCCTCTCTTCTAGCCGTTCGATCGTAGATCTAGGGCGAAGATTAGATCCCTCGTACCCCTTCGGTCTATTTCAGAGAACCGGACAGTTTTTCCTTTTAGTTATTTCAACCGAAGCGTTTTGTTTAGTTGACGGTCGTCCGCTCGTTTTAGTCTAGCACGCACCCCCCATAGCCTATCAAAACCTGCCACGTAGCACCCTGTCCGTTAGTTTAGTTTTTTCCCTTCTTCTGTTTTTGTTGTAGAAAACAGAATAGGATCTGTTTTTATTTTTGTTATATCTTTTAAAATATTTAGCGTTTTTAATTGATTCTTTTTTGCATTAGGTCACAAATTTCATGTAGTTTCTGTAGATACCAAGTTTGACCAAATTTGAATAAGTTTAAAATTAAACTCAAACAGATTTGATTGAGATCTTGTTTTCTGAATAACTTGAGTTTAAAATTTTATTTTTGAGTGATTCTTTTTGCCACTGTTTTTTATTAGTTAGGTTTATCATCCAGCATTGTTTTAGAATTTTGAGGATAATTTACATTAGGGTTTTTAACTAAAACAAAATCTGTTTAGTACCTAATAGGATTTAGTTAGTTTGATTTTTTCTTTAGTTTATTTTGAAATCTGAATTAGTTTAACTTTTATTTTAGTTTTCTTTAGTTCTGTTGTCCAATATTAAGTGACTTATTTTCTGTTCATAAAAATAGTTTTGCTTTGTTTTATATCCTAATGATATAGGAAACTATATTTTTCTTCATTAGGAAATGTTTTATAAAACAATTTAGTTTTAGTAGTAATCCTTTTGACAAATGTTTTAGATGATTTAATTATGTTTTTATAAATAAAAAAATTAGTATTCTTATCTGTTAAGGATTGTTTTATTACTAAAAATAGTTCTGTCTTGTTTTATATTAGTAGTAGTTTAGCCACCAAAATTTAGAAGCCCATTACTTTGTTTTGTTTTTCTTTGTTGTATTGCTCTAGTATTGCTAGTTGATTTGTTATTTGAAAATATTTCGTTTTTTGTTATTTCAAAATTTTAATTGTTTTATTTCTTTTCTTGTTGTTAAGTTTATTAGGCTAAAACCTATGTTGTTTAGAGTGTTGTTTTTCATAATTCTTAGTTGTTCTTCAAAAGTAATTCGTCTTGCTAGTAAAATATTTACAAAAATACTTTTGTTATATTTACTTTGTTTTTGTTTCTTACTTTTGAAAATAGGATTTATTTGTAGAGAAAACCAACCCTTGGTTGTGTTGATGAAATTTTGTTGAGTTGAGTTTTTTCTTAAGTATTTCCTTCATCAACGTTGTTACTTTTAGTTTTGGTGTTGCGTATTGATTGCTAGAAGTGTTTGCTTATGAATGCAATGTTTGATTTTAGATTTTTATCGGAGAGTGACGAATAGTCTATCAAGTTACTTCTGAGAGCGATATTATTCTTCATCAACAGTACAGGCAAGTTCACTTTGACCATCCATTTCATACCTATGTTTTATTGCATGTAGTGACATCATTCAACAAATCCCTCCAGTAGTGTTATTGAAATTCTTGTAGTTGAGTAGAATGCATGAGGTAGGAACCCACCACTTGTTACTAGCCCCGGGAACGTTAGTTATTTCAATGCTATGCTAAAGTAGACGGGGTCTGGTATGAGTGATCGTAAGTGGTGTGAGAAGGAGGACTCTACGCCAAGTTGACAACTTTAGGAAGGCATCTTCAAGTCCTGCATCTTCAAGACCTCAAGACTTCGAGACTCGAGAAACAAGTTTTTAATACACATTACTGGGTGATGGTTGGAACGGCACCCTGGGGAAGCCAGTGGTTAGCCTAGGTGTTGCTGTGGAAGTGCCAGTATTCACGCGGAAAGCCTCACTCAGACTCAAAGAGACGGATGAATACTTCATGCCCGGAAGCTTAC
This sequence comes from Hordeum marinum, assembly GCA_022496015.1. Taxonomy (NCBI): domain Eukaryota; kingdom Viridiplantae; phylum Streptophyta; class Magnoliopsida; order Poales; family Poaceae; genus Hordeum; species Hordeum marinum. The sequence continues at coordinate 586,046,014 of CM039673.1, forward strand.
CTGTGTAGCCAGAAGTCATTATGGGCTCTGGCTTGGTTGATCTCTATTGTGACTCTGGCTAGGCTGTGCTACGAGATGTAGTCGACGTTAGGATTGGATGGGCACTGTCGGTAGTCAGGGAAACATTGTGAAAGACCATGTTTCGTTCATCCTGTTCTCAAACACCATCAGTGCGAGGACTTTCCAGGAGGGAACGAATCTTGTGGGTAAAGTACACAACACTCTGCAGAGTTAAACCTAATCGATTAGCCATGTCCCTGGTTACGGACAATTTGAGCTTCTGGACTTGGATCTATCTCTCAACTCTCAACACTAGATTGATAATTAATTGTGGGCAACTTATGATACTTGTGGGCATTTGGACATCGGTTGGCGGAACCATGTCATGATAGGTAACTCTATAGTGAAACTCCTAATATTCCTTTGTTGTAGGACAATAAATTCAGCTTTTATGCAAAAAAAACTCAGATACAGAGCCACAAAGCCTTTTGCATATAGAATAGTTTTATTTTCTGTTATGCTATGGTGATCTTGCCAGTACATTCAATGTACTGACCTACACGGCTGCAACGTCTTATGTTGCCGATAAGCTCTACGACGAGTAAGAGTACGATTCAGGGTTACGGTCCGCACTCAACCTGCCGTTGGTGTTATTGGGACTCCACTCCCGTTGACTGTTTCCGCTGAGATTTTAAGGTATATATTAACTTTACGTTATTTACATGTGATTGCACTTTGATATATACATTGATGTACTATGTGCACCAGCATACTGATCCAGGGATGGCAAAGAACACATAGAGGCTTGACTCGTTTTGAGTCGGGTCGCTACAGAAAATGGTATCAGAGCACATGTTGACTGTAGGACGTGACCTTAGAAACTGGAAAGCCCTTAGGAAACGATTTCTCTAAAAACTGTTTTCAAAAGACCTTTTACTTCTCATCTTATTTGAGCTTTATCAAATGATCTCTCTTACCTCAAATAGTTTGAAAATACCCTTTCCCCTTTGACCACACTAAGGATCAACCGAGACCACTTCGAGAAGGACAAGATATCGAAACAACTGATGGTCACTTCAAAGTAAAGAAGATTTCACCATGCATTAGAAAAGTTGAAGCTACACGAGTTGAAGACTGTGAAGACCCGAAGAAATTGAAGACCATGAAGAATTTCCAAGATATTATTCCCTAGAAGACCAAACCCCTGATGTATACTTACGTTAGATATGATGATTTGTAAGCTGTCATTTGTATGTATTTTCAAAACCATTGTTTGTATTGTGTGTATCCCCTCCTTTCTCTCTCTTAGCCATCTCATCCCCAAAACCTTGAACCCAATAGATGAGGAATGAAGCTAGACTCGTGTATTCTAGATCAATGACTCGGTTTGAGACAGAAGAATGGATTCAGAACATGGAGGACCACCTAAGGAGTAATGTTGCTGCAAGGAACGAGATGGCTCAATATGCTCTTCGGTACTTTGCAGAAGGTGCTGCAAATTGGTGGAAGATGGATGAAGATATCCATGATAGGCAAGCATCAATCACTTGGGAAGAATTCAAGATGACTCTGCAAGGATCTCATGTTGTTACCAACACCCGAAAACTCCATGGCAAAGATGTGAAGAAGATTTGTGCCTGCAAGATATGTGGATAGATAGGACACACCCAGGAAGAACACAAGGATGGATGTCCTTATTGTGAACAAAATCACCTTGCTGAGGAATGCCCAACTGGGCAGGTGACATGTTTCTTGTGTGAAGGAACTACGCATTTCCCAGATCAATGCCAAATGTACCCAATGTGCAAGAAGTCATCAAGCAACATAAGGAAGCCATGAAGGAAGCCTTCAGAGAAAAATTAGGAGAACTTGGGATGAAGGAAGATGTTGAAGACCCTAATGGAGCAGGCCTAACCAGATTTTACTCCAATGCCTGGTATTCATGTGGAGAAGAATGACATTTCTCAAAGGATTGTACGAAGGAAAGAAAAGAATATCTGGGAAACTTCCCAACAGAAGAAGTGGAGTTTGATCCACAGGAAATCAAAGGTTTGATCGGAACAAAGAAGCTCAGGAAGAGACAAGCCCCTGAACAGAGGAACCTGAGTCATATCAGATGTTTCAAGTGTAAGGATATGGGCCACTACGCCAGTAAGTGCCCAAGAAAGGAACCAGAACTCCAAGGAGCAAACACCAACATCAAGAAGCCCCGAGACTTGTCAGAAATCATCTGTTTTTGTTGCAAGGAAGTAGGACATTACGCTAGTAAATTTTCAAAGGAGAAGAAAGCTAGAATGAGGTAGTAAATTTTTGAAGATGGAAATAAGTGTATCGTGAGGCACTCTTGTTCTCATGACATTATTTTGTAATGGAAGTATTTGAGATTGTAATAACATCATAAATCAATGAAGTTTATTGTGTCAAGATTTTCCATGAATTGTTACTCTATGAACAATGATCTTTGACCATTTTCAAGCATATGAGAAAATATGGTCTATGCAGACATGCGTGCATTTCATTTTAAGTGTGGTAGTAACCATAGGTACCTTTCCGGTTAAGGAGTTTGGATAAGTGAATACAGGTGAAGAGGATGTGGAACCACCTCAAACTATCTGGATGATAACATTTGAGACAAAGTGCTTTCACAGTTGGAATATTGAGAAAAGGAATGATTGTGATGAAACCATACCCAAGGTTAAACAGACCAATGGAAAGGAAAATGAATTCCGCGTAGTGGAATATAGACAAGAACAAGTCTGTGATTTGTTACCTCCAGGGTATGATGTAGTGAACCGAAGGTAACGTTGGAATATGAAACAATAGTAACCCCATGAGTGATATAAAGACTATTCAAGTATTCAAGTGAACCCACAAGTCACTGACCTTAGGATTGATAAGGATCAAGCCCCACCTTTGTGAAGGAAGAAACTTGGAAGAAGCTACGCCTGTTCAGCAAACGTTTTTTAGGAGTATACGAAAACTTGAGAGATGTGAAGAAAACGATAGATGTTTTTGCTTAGCTTGCAGAATCAATGGATTTATCCAAACCTCGTTCGTTGACAAGAGAAATTTCAGCAATGCTTGTGAGGAAGCCCAAGTGTTAGAATACGAGATTCACTAAACCTTATACAAGGTAATGATTTCAGTGCGGAATGGATTGATCACCATGACGACTTACTCTTATCATTTTCTTGCTATTCGGAATGGTAACTCTGAGTGACTTACCCATAGTGAAGAGACGACGTTCTTTGAAGCTTTTGTTTTAGCCTTAGAATGGTATGAAGAAAACCCCTTGTACATGGCAGTTGCTGCCACACGTAGGAATTTTATGGTGAGGAATGAAACCAAGACACATTTCACTGCAGGATAACCACTAATGGTAGACCACCATGAGATCATCGATAAGTTACTTAGCATGAACGCAAGACTTATCAGTTAAGAAGACCCAGTATCGGGGGAAATGCTTTGTGTATGAGATCACAAGATTTTGATTTAATGGAAGAGCCTCATCGAAGGAGCCATCGTGAAGTATGTGAAGAGACAAATGCACCCAAAGGACTTCCATGATTTTGAGGAACCAGTAACTCTCATTTTAAGTGTGGTAGACCCCACACCTTCTTGGTCAATGGATTTGTTAGAAAACCCCAAACCCTAACCTTTTCTTTCTAGCCCTTTCGAATCTCGAGGACGAGATTCATTTTAAGTGTGGTAGTTTGTAACATCCCAAACTTTGGAATGTTATAATAAATATTAGAATGAATGCTTGTTTGCTTGAGTGATTGAAATTGAGTGAAAATTTGAAACTTTTGAAAACTTTTGAATGAGAGGGAATAAAATGACTTCCCATTTTCTTTTGAATTCAAATTCTTACTTTTCAAATCAGTGAGAGAAGATGACATGACTTCTTCAACATGAAAATATTTGGAAAGGGAATTTGAAAGCTATTTGAAAATTTCTCATGTGAAGTTTCACTTTCATATTTGAATTCCCTATTGGAATTTATAAGCATTCAAACCCCTTGACAAAGTTTTTGAGAGGAGTAATATGACACTCCAAACCAGGGGTATTTTTGTGAAGTATTTGAACCATAAAACCCAAGGGGTTATTTGAAAAATTATTTGCAAAAATAAATAAAGCCATTTAGGCATTTTCTGAAAATAATTTTTTTAAAGTATTCATTCTGACAGAGGAAAAATGTTCATTAAATAGAATTTATTCCCCTGATCATTTTGATATATATACTCCCTATTTTTGGAAATGATTTGAATGCATTGAAGAGTTTTAAATGCTTTGGAAAAAATAGAAATAGGAAACTATTAATGTGAGTTAAAGCCCACCGGCCCATCTGCCTCTAACCCCTCCCCCCAAACCCCGCAACGGTTACCGCTGACCGCGCCCTCTCTCTCCCTCTCACAGACTGCAGACCCCACCGCCCGACAGCGTCATCCCCATGATCAAACCCCTCCTCCCGCTCCACTCTTCACGCCTGCGAAATCAGCGCACCGGACCTCTCTCTCCCTTTCTTCCCCGATGCCCCGAGGCCCCTATAAGAACCCCCTGCCTCACCTCTACCCGTTCTGCCCGTTTCCCCCTCTGCCCGTGCCCCCTCCTCGCCGCTATCGGTCGCTGGAATCCACCGGACGCCGGCGCGCCATTGCCGCTCCCGTGCTTGCCCTAGCCACCCCTCTCGCTACCCGAGCACGCCATCCACTCCACCACCCTCGCTCACACCTCCCCGTGCACTCGCCGTGTCCTCAAAACCACCGGAGCTCCCCTCCCCGACGACGCCCGAGCACCACCGCCGCTCCCGAGCTCGCCCCGCTCAACCCCGTCGCCCTTGAGCCTCGCTAACGCCACCACCCGACTCACCGTCCTCGTCTGCATCGCCTCGTGCCTTCGCCATAGCCGGAAGACCACCGGAGAAGCCTCTCGTCGACCTCGCCGCCTCGGCCTCGCCGGACAAACTCCATGGCCGGCGACCTCCCCTCTGTGAGCCCCCTCCCTCTCTTCTAGTCGTTCGATGATAGATCTAGGGCCAGGATTAGATCCCCCGTACCCCTTCGGTCTATTTTAGAGAACCGGCCGGTTTTTCCTTTTAGTTATTTTAACCGAAGCATTTTGTTTAGTTGACGTTCGTCCGCTCGTTTTAGTCTAGCACACCCCCCCCCCATAGCCTATCAGAACCTGCCACGTAGCACCCTGTCCGTTAGTTTAGTTTTTCCCTTTTCTGTTTTTGTTTTAGAAAACAGAATAGGATTTGTTTTTATTTTTGTTATACCTTTTAAAATAATTAGTGTTTTTAATTGATTATTTTTGCATTAGGTCAAAACATTCATATAGTTTATGCAGATACCAAGTTTGACCAAATTTGAATAAGTTTAAAATTAATCTCAAACAGATTTGGTTCAAATCTTGTTTTCTGAATAACTTGAGTTTAAAATTTTATTTTTGAGTGATTCTTTTTGCCACTGTTTTGTATTAGTTAGGTTTATCATCCAGCACTGTTTGAGAATTTTTAGGATAATTTAGATTAGGGTTTTTAACTAAAACAGAATCTGTTTAGTACCTAATAGGATTTAGTTAGTTTGATTTTTTCTTTAGTTTATCTTGAAATCTGAATTAGTTTAACTTTTGTTTAAGTTTTCTTTAGTTATGTTGTCAAATATTAAGTGACTTATTTTCTGTTAATAAAAATAGTTTTGCTTTGTCTTATATCCTAATGATATAGGAAACTATATTCCTCTTCATTAGGAAATGTTTTATAAAACAGTTTAGTTTTAGTAGTAATCCTTTTCACAAATGTTTTAGAGGATTTAATTCTGTTTTTATAAATAAATTTTTTAGTATTCTTATCTGATAAGGATTGTTTTGTTACTAAAAATTGTTCTGTCTTGTTTTATATTAGTAGTAGTTTAGCCACCAAAATTTAGAAGCCCATTACTTTGTTTTGTTTTTCTTTGTTGTATTGCTCTAGTATTGCTAGTTGATTTCTTATTTGAAAATATTTTGTTTTCTGTTATTTTACCATTTTAATTGTTTTATTTGTTTTCCTGTTGTTAAGTTTATTAGGCTAAAACCTATGTTGTTTAGAGTGTTGTTTTTCATAATTCTTAGTTGTTCTTCAAAAGTAATTCTTCTTGCTAGTAAAATATTTACAAATACTACCCATAGTTTCATCAAAATAAGCAATCAACACAACAAAAAACAGAATCTGTCAAAAACAGAAAAGTCTGTAGCAATCTGTATATTTCGTATACCTCTGCTAACTCAAAAATTCTGAAAAAATTATGAAAATTAGTCTAATTTGCATATCAATCGGCAGCAAAAATAATAAACTCAAAATCTCTTTCTGGATAGGAATGAAAAATAATTTCGTGAGCACAAAGTTTCTGTCTTTTTCCAGCATGATTAAACAACTATCACCAAAACTAATCATAAAGGTTCTACTTGGCACAAACACTAATTAAAACATAAAAAACAGAATGATAATAGAATCATGGTGCTGTTAACTCAACAAAACAGAAAGTAAAAAGCAAAAAATAAACCTATTCATTGGGTTGCCTCCCAACAAGCGCTATTGTTTAACGCCCTTAGCTAGGCGTAACGATTTCAATGATGCTCACAATAAGAGTAGTAATTGAGATATGCAAAAGAGCATCATGAATAGCATGAAAAACACATTTAAGTCTAACCCACTTCCTATGCATTGGAATTTTGTGAACAAACGATTTATAGGAACAAGAATCAACTAGCATAGGACGGCAAAACAAGCATGACTTCAAAACTTTGAACATATAGAGAGGAAACTTGATATTATTGCACCTCCTACAAGCATATGATCCTCCCTCATAATAAATTTCAGTAGTATCATGAAGGAATCTTAAAATATAACTATCACACAAAGCATTCTTTTCATGATCAATTATAGCATACGTGCCATTACCAAAACTTGGGGAACAAAGAATATCATATTGATCAAGCATAGCATCCCCAAGCTTGTGGTTTTGCATATCATTAGCATCATGGATATTCAGAGAACACATACTAATAACATTGAAATAATGCTTTTCATTCAAGGACCTATCATGAGTCTCTTTATAAATTTCTTCTTTCAGTACTTCATCAAAATTTTCAGATTCATGATTTTCAAACGAAACTTCATAGAGATAATCAAGTGCACTCAACTCACTAGCAATTGGTTCATCATAATTTGATCTTTTGAAAAGATTAGCAAGTGGATGAGGATCCATATAAATAGATTTTTAGCAAGTGAAGATGCAAGCAAATAGAAGGCACATGGCAACACAAGCAAACATAGCAACGAAATGGTGAACGGAAGAAGGGGGAATAAAAAGGCAAATCTTTTTGGTATTTTCTAAAAATCGCTTTAGAAGTGGGGGAGAGGAAAACGAGAGGCAAATGGAAAATAATGTAAATGAAAGAGATGAGTTTGTGATAGGTAATTGTATATATGCTACACTTGATTACTCCCCGGCAACGGCACCAGAAATTCTTCCTGCTACTTCTCTACAACGTCACCAGAAATTGGCAAGTTGATGGGAGAATTCTTGTCTTGTGTTGGTTTTTCCCTTTATGATGGAAGGGTGATGCAGCAAGGTAGAGGTAAGTATTTCCCTCAGTTTGAGAACCAAGGTATCAATCCAGTAGGAGTAACAAGATGGGGCCACAAGGAACCTGCACAAACACAAACAAACTTGCACCCAACGCGATAAAGAGGTTGTTAATCTCTTTACGATTGCTTGCAAGGTGAGATATGATAGTGGTAATAGATGAATATAAATAAGTAAATAAAATTTCAGCAAAGTATTTTTAGTGTTTTTTATGTATAGATCTGAATATATATTGTGTAAAATAGACCCGGGGGCCATAGTGTTCACTAGAGGCTTCTCTCATGAAAACAAGTATTACGGTGGGTGAACAAATTACTGTTGAGCAATTGATAGAATAGCGCAAAGTCATGACGATACCTAAGGCAATGATCATACATATAGGCATCACGCCCAAGACAAGTAGACCGATACTTTCTGCATCTACTACTATTACTCCACACATCGACCGCTATCCAGCATGCATCTAGTGTATTAAGTTCATGATAAACGGAGTAATGCTTTAAGCAAGATGACATGATGTAGAGGGATAGATTCATGCAATATGATATAAACCCGATCTTTTTACCCTTGATGGCAACAACACGATGTGTGCCTCGCTACCCCTTCTGTCACTACGTGAGGACACCGCACGGTATGAACCCAAAACCAAGCACTTCTCCCATTGCAAGAATTATAGATCAAGTTGGCCAAACGAAACCCATAACTCGAAGAGAATTACAAGGAGATGAAATCATGCATATAAGAAATCTGAGGAGACTCAAATAATATTCATAGATAATCTGATCATAAATCCACAATTTATCAGATCTCAACAAATACACCGCAAAACAAGATTACATCCGATAGATCACCATGAAGATCATGGAGAACTTTGTATTGAAGATCAAAGAGAGAGAAGAAGCCATCTAGCTACTAGCTATGGCCCCATAGGTCTGAGGTGAACTACTCACGCATCATCGAAGAAGCAATGGTGTTGATGAAGATGGCCACCGGCGATGAATTCCCCTCCGACAGGATGCCGGAACGGTCTCCCGACTGGTTTTTGGTGGCTCTGGAGGTCTGCGGTGGCGGAACTTGCAATCTAGGTTTATTTCTGAGGGTTTCCGTATTTATAAGACCATCTAGCGTCGGGAACAAGTCGAGAGGCGCCACGAGGAGGTCACGAGCCCCCTAGCCACGGCCAGGGGGGCTCACGCCTCCTAGGCTCGTGGCTTCCTCGGGCCGCCTCTCCGGTATCTTTTTCTTCAGATATTTTTTATATTTTCCAAAAAAAATCATGGCGAAAGTTTTATTCCGTTTGGACTCCGTTTGATATTCCTATCTGAAAAAGGTCAAAAACACGGAAAAAACAGGAACTGGCACTAGGCACTGGATTAATAAGTTAGTCCCAAAAATAATATAAAATAGCATATTCATGCATAGAAAACATCCAAAGTTGATAATATAATAGCATGGAACGATAAAAAATTATAGATATGTTGGAGACGTATCACAATCCTGGACAAACTCTCATATAAAGAAAAGTGCTCCCGAGGACACATGGGAATTTATGTCAAGCTAGTTTTCATCATGCTCATTTGATCCGCGTTCGCTACTTTGATAATTTGATATGTGGGTGGACCGGTGCTTGGGTTCTGTCCTTACTTGAACAAGCCTCCCACTTATGATTAACCCCTCCCGCAAGCATCCACAACTACGAAAGAAGAATTAAGATAAATCTAACCATAGCATCAAACGTGTGGATCCAAATCAGCCCCTTACGAAACAAGGCATAAACTAGGGTTTAAGCTTTTGTCACTCTAGCAACCTATCATCTACTTATTACTTCCTAATGCATTCCTCTAGGCCCAAACAATGGTTAAGTGTTATGTAGTCGATGTTCACAGAACACCGCTAGAGGAGACACAACATACATCTCATCAAAATATCGAACGAGTACCAAATTCACGTGATTACTTATAACAAGACTTATCCCATGTCCTCAGGAACAAACGTAACTACTCACAAAACATATTCATGTTCATAATCCGAGGAGTATAAGTGATGATCAAGGATCTGAACATATAATCTTCCACCAAGTAAACCAATTAGCATCAACTACAAGGAGTAATCAACACTACTAGCAACCCACAGGTACCAATCCGAGGTTTTGAGACAAAGATCAGATGCAAGAGATGAACTAGGGTTTGGAGAGGAGATAGTGCTGATGAAGATGTTGATAGAGATTGACCCCCTCTCGATGAGAGGATCGTTAGTAATGACGATGGCTTCAATTTCCCCCTCCCGGAGGGAAGTTTCACCGGCAGCATCACCCTGCTGGAGATCTAGATTGGTTCTGCCCAAGTTCCGCCTCGAGACGATGGCGCTTCGTCTCGAAAGGTCTCTTCTGATTTTTTTCTTGACGAAACCCTCAATATAGCAGAAGATGGGCACCGGAGGACGGCCAGGTTGGCCATAAGTTCGCTAGGCGCGGAGAGGGGGGTGGCCGTGCCCAGCAGGCCTGTGTCTCCCTGGTGGGCCCCCTGGTGTATTTCTTTTGCCCAGTATTTTTTATATATTCCAAAATAATTCTCCGTCGATTTTCAAGACTTTTGAAGTTGCGCAGAATAGGTATCTCAAATTTGCTCCTTTTCCTGTCCAGAATTCCAGCTGTGGGCATTCTCCCTCTTCATGTAGACCTTGTAAAATAAGAGAGGAAAGGCATAAGTATTGTACCAAAATGTGTAATACAGACCATAATGAAATAAATATCAATATAAAATCATGATGCAAAATGGACGTATCAGGGTCCCGGCCGATGATGCACTGCTAGCTCGCTACCCCGTGGATGATATCCTAGAGTCAACACCTTGTGAGATACACACGAAACTCAAGAACATATCCTTGAAGGTGGGGCACGGCTCCGCTTTACCGAATGCACCTGAAGCACTCCTCCGCGGCAATCTGATTCCACCTGGCTATGCTCGTGTCGGGGTGGATGAAGTTCTATCGGGATATGAATCACTAGATCTTGACTACCATGGAGGTCAAGGGAAGCAGACACTGGGAGAGGCCATACATGGTATCATTGTCTAGACAAAGGAATGCATTGTGTTTCCAAACTTGGTGCCAAGGCGACCGACTCCTCCTCCAAGTCCTCCACGTCAGCAAACTCCAATCCACCCTGAGACGGAGCGCAGGGTGAGTCCGCCATATCGATCTCCGCTGCGTCAGCCAAATCCATCCCACCCCGAGACGGAGCCCAGCGCGAGTCCACGATATCGATCTCCGCCTAGTCCAAAGCGGAGGAGAGCAACAAATAAGAAACCCGAGCCTCCTGTCAAAAAGAAGTTAGCTTACGATAAGACCACGAGGAAACCGATGAACAAGTGGCTACCGATTTGCAGGCCCATTTTGGACCGAAACCACCCCCGCCGCCAAAGGAGAAAGTGTTAGGGAACGTCAAATGGGAAACAAAAATATTCCTACGCACACGCAAACCTATCCATGGTGATGAGCATCTATGAGAGGGAGAGTGGATCTACGTACCCTTGTAGATCGCTAAGCGGGAAGCGTTAAGAAACGCGGATGGTGTAGTCGAACTTTTTCGCGATCCAAATCGCCGAGCGTCCTGTGATTTAATCACGAACCATCCCACGAACCAATCACGAACCGTCCCGCGATCTCGTCATGATCCGTCCTGCGATCCGATCACGAACGTCTTGTGGCCTTGATCACGATCCTTCCGATCTAGTACCGAACGGACGGCACCTCCGCGTTCAGCACACGTGCAGCTTGATGACGATCTCCACCGTCTTGATCCAGCAAGAGGAGGCGGAGAGGAGGAAGAGTTCACTGGCAGCGTGACGGTGCTCCGGCGATGGTGGTGTAGTGATTTCGGCAGGGCTTCGCCTAAGCACTGCGGAAAACCGATCTAGAGGAGCACCGTTGGAACGGGTAGCACATGGCCGTAAATTATGTCAAAACCCCTTCTATTCCACCATTATATATAGGAGGAGAGGAGAGGCTTCCTTGGCATAGGGCCAAGGCCCTCCTTGAGTCGGTCAAGCCAAGGAGGAGGAGTCCTACTCCTCCTCCACTCCTAGTTGGAGTAGGACTCTCTCTTTTTTGCCCTCTTCCACTCTTTTTCCTTTGGGCTTTTTCTTCCTGGCGCCATGGGCCTTTTGTGGCTGTTCCACCAGCCCACTAAGGGCTGGTTATTATTCTCCCACAGCCCATGGACCCTCTACGGTCGAAATACCCCTCACGGAGGTCTCCCGGTACACTACCGGTACTCCCGGTACACTACCGATGAGCCCCAAACTTTTCTGGCGACCAAACTAGGTTTTCCTATATATGAATCTTTACCTCCAGACCATTCCGGAGCTCCTCGTGACGTCCCGGGTCTCATCCGGGACTCCGAACAACCTTCGGTCACCACCATACATAACTCTACACTACCGAAACGTCACCGAACCTTAAGTGTGCAGACCCTGCGGGTTCGAGAACTATGTAGACATGACCATGACACCTCTACGGCCAATAACCAATGGCGGGACCTGGACGTCCACATTGGTTCCTACATATTCTACGAAGATCTTTATCGGTCGAACCTCTATGTCAAGGATTCAGTTAATCCCGTATAGCGTTCCCTTTGTTCTTCGGTATGTTACTTGCCCGAGATTCGATCGTCGGTATCTCCATACCTAGTTCAACGTCGTTACCGGCAAGTCTCTTTACTCGTTCCGTAATACAAGATCCCATGACTAACACTTAGCCACATTGCTTGCAAGGCTTGTTGTGATGTTGTATTACCGAGTGGGCCCTGAGATACCTCTCCGTCACACGGAGTAACAAATTCCAGTCTCGATCCATGCCAACTCAACAGACACCATCGGAGATACCTGTAGAGCACCTTTATAGTCACCCAGTTACGTTGCGACGTTTGACACACACAAGGCACTCCTTCGATATCCGTGAGTTGCATGATCTCATGGTCATAGGAACATATACTTGACATACAGAAAACAGTAGCAATAAACTGACACGATCATATGCTACGTTTGTAGTTTGGGTCCTGTCCATCACATCATTCTCCTAATGATGTGATCCTGTTATCAAATGGCATCACATGTCAATGGCTAGGAAACCCTGACCATCTTTGATCAATGAGCTAGTTCACTAGAGGCATACTAGGGACACAGTGTTGTCTATTTACCCACACATGCGATGAGTTTCCAATTAATACAATTATAGCATGGATAATAAACGATTATCATGAACAAGGGAATATAATAATAAACACTTTATTTATTGCCACTAGGGCATATTTCCAATAGTCTCCCACTTGCACTAGAGTCAATAATCTAGTCCACATCACTATGTGATTTACATGGTAATAAATCGAACACCCATGCAGTTCTGGTGTTGATCATGTTTAGCCCTTGGAAGAGGTTTAGTCAACAGGTGTGCAACATTCAGATCCGTGTGCACTTTGCAAATATTTATGTCCTTCTCCTCGATGTAGAACCGAATGGAGTTGAAGCATCGCTTTATGTGTCCGGTCCTCTTGTGAAACCTTGGTTCCTTGGCTAGAGCAATGGCACCAGTGTTGTCACAGAACAGGTCTATTGGATTCAGTGGACTAGGCACTACTCCAAGATCTGTCATGAACTGCTTCATCCAGACACCTTCCTTCGCTGCCTCCGAGGCTGCGATGTACTCCGCTTTGCAAGTAGAATCAGCTACCACCCTTTGCTTGGAACTGCACCAGCTTACCGCTCCCCCGTTAATAATAAATACGTATCCGGTTTGCGACTTAGAATCGTCCGGATCAGTGTCAAAGCTTGCATCGACATAACCCTTTACGACGAGCTCTTCATCACCTCCATAAACGAGAAACATTTCCTTAGTCCTTTTCAGGTACTTAAGGATATTCTTGACCGCTTGCCAGTGCTCCACTCCAGAATCACTTTGAAACCTTCCGGCCATACTTATGGCAAGGCTGACATCGGGTCTCATGCACAACATTGCATACATGATAGAGCCTATGGCTGAAGCATAGGGGATGACACTCATCTTTTCATTATCTTCTGCAGTCACTCGGCATTGAGTCTTACTCAACTTCACACCTTGTAACACAGGCACGAACCCTTTCTTGGACTGCTCCATTTTGAACTTCTTCAAAACTTTATCAAGGTATGTGCTCTGTGAAAGTGCTATTAAGCGTCTCGATCTATCTCTATAGATCTTAATGCCTAATATGAAAGCAACTTCTCCTAGGTCCTTCATTGAAAACTCTTCGCTTTCCAGCATTTCTATATTGATTCCAATCAGCAATATGTCATCCACATATAACACTAGAAACTCTATAGAGCTCCCACTCACTTTCTTGTAAATACAAGCTTCTCCATAAACTTGTATAAACCCAAACGCTTTGATCACCTCATCAAAGCGCTTATTCCAACTCCGAGATGCTTGCACCAGTTCATAAATGGTTCGCTGGAGTTTGCAAACTTTGTCACCATTCTCTAGATCGACAAAAACTTCGGGTTGCATCATATACAACTCTTCCTCAAGGAAACCGTTGAGGAACGCCGTTTTGACATCCACCTGCCAAATTTCATAGTCGAAATAAGCAGCTATTGCCAACATGATTCTGACAGACTTAAGGATCGCTACGGGTGAGAAAGTCTCATCGTAGTCAACTCCTTGAACTTGTGAAAAACCCTTTGCAACAAGTCGAGCTTTATAGACGGTGACATTACCGTCTGCGTCCGTCTTCTTCTTAAAGATCCATTTGTTCTCAATGGCCTTTCGCCCTTCAGGTAATACTTCCAAAGTCCATACTTTGTTTTCATACATGGATCCCATCTCGGATTTCATGGCCTCTTACCATTTCTCGGAATCCGGGCCCATCACTGCTCCTCCATAGCTCGTAGGTTCATTGTTGTCTAACAACATGACCTCCAAGACAGGGTTGTCGTACCACTCGGGAGTAGTACGCGTCCTTGTCGACCTACGATGTTCAATAGTAGCTTGATCCGAAACTTCATGATCATCATCATGAACTTCCTCTTCTATCGTCGTAGGTTCCACAGAAACATCTTTCTGCGCTGCGCTACTCTCTGGTTGAAGTAAAGGTTCAATAACTTCATCAAGCTCTATTTTCCTCCCACTCAATTCTTTCAAGAGAAACTCTTTGTCAAGAAATGTTCCGTTCTTAGCGACAAACACTTTGCCTTCGGATCTGAGATAGAAGGTATACCCAACTGTCTCTTTCGGGTATCCTATGAAGACGCATTTCTCCGCTTTGGGTTCCAGCTCTTCAGGCTGAAGCTTTTTGACATAAGCATCACATCCCCAAACTTTAAGAAACGACAACTTCGGCCTTTTGCCAAACCACAGTTCATATGGCGTCGTCTCAACGGATTTTGATGGTGCCCTATTTAAAGTTAATGCAGCTGTCTCTAATGCATAACCCCAAAACGATAGTGGCAAATCGGCAAGAGACATCATAGAACGCACCATATCTAATAAGGTACGATTACGATGTTCAGACACACCATTACGCTTTGGTGTTCCGGGCGGTGTCAACTGTGAAACAATTCCACATTGTCTTAAGTGACTGCCAAACTCATAACTCAGATATTCACCTCCTCGATCAGATCGCAGAAATTTAATCTTCTTGTTACGATGATTCTCAACTTCACTCTGAAATTGCTTGAACTTTTCAAACGTTTCAGACTTGTGTTTCATCAAGTAAATATACCCATATCTACTCAAGTCATCAGTGAAGGTCAGAAAGTAACGATATCCACCGCGCGCTGCAACATTCATTGGACCGCACACATCAGCATGTATGATTTCCAATAAGTCACTTGCCCGTTCCATTGTTCCAGAGAACAGCATTTCAGTCATCTTGCCCATGAGGCATGGTTCACATGTGTCAAGTGATTCAAAATCAAGTGACTCCAAAAGTCCATCAGCATGGAGCCTCCTCATGCGTTTTACACCAATATGACCTAAACGGCAGTGCCACAAGAAAGTGGTACTATCATTAACTACTCTACATCTTTTGGCATAAATGTTATGAACATGTGTGTCATCACTATCAAGATTCAATATGAATAAACCCCTAAAATTGGGTGCATGACCATAAAAGATACCACTCATATAAATAGAACAACTTTTATTCTCTGATTTAAATGAGTAACCGTCTCGCAATAAACAAGATCCAGATATAATGTTCATGCTTAACGCAGGCACTAAATAACAATTATTCAGTTTCATCACTAATCCTGATGGTAATCGAAGAGAGAGCGTGCCGACGGCGATCACATCAACCTTGGAACCATTTCCCACGCGCATCGTCACTTCGTCCTTTGCCAGTCTTTGTTTATTCCGTAGTTCCTGCTTTGAGTTGCAAATGTGAGCAACCGAACCGGTATCAAATACCCAGGCACTACTACGAGAGCTAGTAAGGTACACATCAATAACATGTATATCATATATACCTTGTTTGTCGTTGGCCGCCTTCTTGTCAGCTAGGTACTTGGGGCAGTTTCGCTTCCAGTGACCAGTTCCTTTGCAATGAAAGCACTCAGTTTCTGGCTTAGGTCCATGCTTAGGCTTCTTTATAGGAGTAGCAACTACTTTGCCATCCTTCTTGGTTTTACCCTTATTGCCTTTGCCCTTGCCATTTTTCTTGAAACTAGTGGTTTTATTGACCATCAACACTTGATGTTCTTTCTGGATTTCAGACTCAGCGACTTTCAGCATCGCAAACAGCTCGGATGATGACTTGTTCATCCCGTGCATGTTATAGTTCATCACAAAGCTCTTGTAACTAGGTGGCAGTGATTGAAGAACTCTATCAATGATCGCCTCTTGCGGAAGGGTAATTCCCAACTCAGCTAGACGGTTTGAATACCCAGACATTCTGAGTATATGCTCACTGATAGACCTTTTCTCCTCCATCTTGCAAGCATAGAACTTATCGGAGGTCTCATACCTCTCGATCCGGGCACTCTTCTGAAAAATAAACTTCAACTCCTGGAACATCTCATATGCTCCTTGACGTTCAAAACGTCTTTGAAGTCCCGGTTCTAAGCCATACAATATTGCACACTAAACTATTGAGTAGTCTCCAGCACGAGCCTCCCAAGCGTTCTTAACGTCTTCGGAGGTCATGTCTTCTGGTTGGTCACCAAGTGGTGCATCAAGGACATATGACTTCTGGAAGCCGTGAGGATAATCCTCAGATTACGGGCCCAGTCAACAAAGTTACTTCCATCATCTTTCAACTTAGCTTTCTCTAGGAACGCATTAAAATTTAGCGGTGCTACTACGCGAGCCATTGATCTACAACATAAATATGCAAAGGTTACTTAGACTATTGTTCAAGATAATGAGTTTAGTTAATCAAATTACTAAAGCTCCCACTCAAATTGACATCCCTCAGGTCATCTGAGTGTCACATGATCCAAATTCACCAACTCAAGTCCGATCATCACGTGAGTTAAGGTGGCTTCAATGGTGAACATCATTATGTTGATCATATCTACTATATGACTCTTGTTCGACCTTTCGGTCTCTTGTGCTCTGAGGCCATGTTTGTACATGCTAGGCTCGTCAAGTTTAACCCGAGTGTTCTGCACGTGCAAATCTGGCTTACACCCGTTGTATGTGAACGTAGAGTCTATCACACCCGATCATCACATGGCGTCTCGACACGACGAACTTTCGCAACGGCGCATACTCAGGGAGAACACAGTTTATCTTGAAATTAAGTGAGGGATCACCTTATAATGCTACCGTCGTTCTAAGCAAGACAAGGTGCATAAAAGGATTAACATCACATGCAAATCATAAGTGACATGATATGGCCATGATCTTGTGCTTTTGATCTCCATCATGAAAGCACCGGCATGATCTCCATCGTCACCGGCACGACACCATGATCTCCATCATCTTGATCTCCATCAACGTGTCGCCATCGGGGTTGTCGCGCCCAACATGCTTCTACTACTATTGCTACCGTAGTGATAAAGTAAAGCATTACATAGCGCTTAATGATTGACACGCAGGTCATACAATAATTAAAGACAACCCTATGGATCCTGCCGGTTGCCGTACTCATCGACATGCAAGTCGTGATAATCTATACATCACAGTTCTCATCTACGCAAACACCACAACGGTGATACACTAGTTGCTTTTCAACCTTCTCAAGGACCGCCTTTGTCGGATCCGATCGAACTAAAGTGAGAGAAACTGTCACCCGCAAGCCATCTATGCAACAAGTTGTGGTTGAGGGAACCGGTCTCTCGTAAGCGTACGAGTAATGTTGGTCCAGGCTGCTTCATCTCACAATACCGCTACATCAAAATCCGACCAAGGCGGTCCTTGAGAAGGTTGAAAATCCGACCACTCTTTTTCCTTTGGGCCTTTTCTTCCTGGCGCCATGGGCCTTTTGTGGCTGTTCCACCAGCCCACTAAGGGCTGGTTATTATTCTCCCACAGCCCATGGACCCTCTACGGTTGAAATACCCCTCACGGAGGTCTCCTGGTACACTACCGGCACTCCCGGTACACTACCGATGAGCCCGAAACTTTTCTGGCGACCAAACTGGGTTTTCCTATATATGAATCTTTACCTCCGGACCATTCCAGAGCTCCTCGTGACGTCACAGATCTCATCCAAGACTCCGAACAACCTTCGGTCACCACCATACACAACTCTACACTACCGAAACGTCACCGAACCTTAAGTGTGCAGACCCTGCGGGTTTGAGAACTATGTAGATAGGACCGAGACACCTCTACGGTCAATAACCAATGGCGGGACCTGGACATCCACATTGGTTCCTACATATTCTACGAAGATCTTTATCGTTCGAACCTCTATGTCAAGGATTCAGTTAATCCCGTATAATGTTCCCTTTGTTCTTCGGTATGTTACTTGCCCGAGATTCGATCGTCGGTATCTCCATACCTAGTTCAACCTCGTTACCGGCAAGTCTCTTTACTCGTTCCGTAATACAATATCCAACAACTAACAATTAGTCACATTACTTGCAAGGCTCATTGTGATGTTGTATTACCGAGTGGGCCCCGAGATACCTCTTCGTCACACGGAGTAACAAATCTCAGTCTCGATCCATGCCAACTCAATAGACACCATCGGAGATACCTGTAGAGCACCTTTATAGTCACCTAGTTATGTTGCGATGTTTGATACACACAAGGCACTCCTTCGATATCGTGAGTTGCATGATCTCATAGTCATAGGAACATATACTTGACATATAGAAAACAGTAGCAATAAACTGACACGATCATATGCTACGTTTGTAGTTTGGGTCTTGTCCATCACATCATTCTCCTAATGATGTGATCCCGTTATCAAATGACATAACATGTCAATGGCTAGGAAACCATGACCATCTTTGATCAACGAGCTAGTTCACTAGACGCATACTAGGGACACAGTGTTGTCTATTTACCCACACATGCAATGAGTTTCCAATCAATACATTTATAGCATGGATAATAAACGATTATCATGAACAAGGAAATATAATAATAAACACTTTGTTTATTGCCTCTAGGGAATATTTTCAACAGAAAGTACCTCAGAAAGTCATACAACACTTGAAGGATGCAGATAAACCGGCAAAGAAAAGGCTGGTATCAGACTATGAACGTTGTATTGGCATGTCCTATCATTCCCAAAAAACAGAAGTTGAGCGGTAGTAGTAAATGCGGGAAAACTGTTCCCCATCTCGGAGAAGAGGTAGTGCAATCAATCACCGGCTCAAGGTGAGTACCGATAGGGAGGTAATAACTGACCATGATAGAGAGAAGGCTAGAGAGTTTGGTATCACTGTTGAAGCAGTCCTTGGCTGGGAGGAAGCCCCCACGGTGGATGAGAAGGACCTAGCATGGAAATTTGTCCCCGGGAGGCCTCTGCTGAGTCCTGAAGATAAGAAGCTTCTATCAATGCAAATGCACAAGTTGCCTGAAAGATACCTGAAGGAAGTAAAGCGCGGGCGACAAAGACTCATGGTGATAGTCAAGCGAGAGCATTACATCCATAAAAATGATTTGTGGATTGAAAATGAAGAAGTTTTTCAGTTATTCAATCAAAAAGCACTCGACAAATCTTTCGTCAGTTGCTTTTGTCTGTAAGTGATTTATTTTTGTAATTTAAGTCAATAGCTCAGCTCGTTCATCACATATAACTATACTCACTATATTCTTTTGTATGCTATTATGCAGAATGAAGATTTTTGAATTGAAAAGAGATGGATTCTATGACATTGGGTTCATTAACCCTAATACCGTTAATAACCAAGTGTTAGCTACTTTCTCTAAAGATACAGAGAACATGTTGCTAAGGTTTTTCAAGGCCCTAAATACCAAACCAGGAATTCTTTTACCTTACAGCTTCAGGTGAGTGTTATATATATATACACTCGATGTTAAGTGTATAGTTGATGAGTTATGCATGCCCACTTATATACAAATCGTTTTTCAGCTACCATTTGATCCTGCTAATCATTAGAGTCGACGAGGGAAGTGTTGAAGTACTGGACTCACTAAGTAAAGACCGCAAAAATACACAAGCCTGTATTGGATGCTCGATGGGTAATTTCAATCATTAACGCACTATGTTGACCTCTTTAGTTCGTTTCCTAATATCATGTAATTACTAACTCCTTTATTCATTTTCGTTGATGGGCAGGGTTTGGAAAAGGTTCACCAAAGAGATTACAGGTGAATAAAAATCAGAGCTGAAATGGCGAAAATCCAACGTATTTAAGTATACTAGCTATGTCCACGCATCTCTTTAACTATAATTTTAATACCATTATCATGCTTGATTATTTTTTGATTGAATTCTATTCTCGTAAAGTGCATGAAGTAGGAACAAGGGACTAATTTAAGTGCATACTACGTTTGCGAGAACATTCGCTTTATGATCGAAAAGACCAAAACTACAAGAGATCTTTGAGTATCTAAACACCATTCATATTTTTTTATCACGATCTAATATATATACACACAATTAACATATATTTATATTGATCTTCTTCTTTAATATGCAAGTGATGCGGGATCAGCTCCTACCAAAGGACCGCATACGAGCAATTCAAGAGGAATTTGCGTGATTTTTTGCTTGAGCAGGTCATATCTCCCAAAGGAGAATACCATTAGACCTAATGCCTGCATGTAAGGATCTGCAAACTGTAGGAGAGATTGTATATACCAAATTGTACATATGTGTGTATGCATGGTCTATCGTATTAGAAGTTCTATGATATATATATGATTGGTTCTACCAGTAATTCTACCATATATGCATAATGTGTACAATATGTAGTAGCGTACAATATGTTTTAAATGAAAGGAATTAAATGGAAAACACAAAATGAAAAGGAAAATAAACAATAAACCTAAACCCATAAACTCCAAAGCCTCTAAATCTTTAGTCCCGGTTAGTGTTACCAACCGGGACTAAAGGTCACCATCCCCCACGCACGCTGCCGACCACGTGCCAGGGATTTAGTCCCGGGTCGTAGCCAACAGGAGTAAGGCTTGAACCATTTAGTCTCTATACATTAGTCTCGGTTGGGGAACCGGGACTATAGGCCCTTCCCAACTGGAACTAATGGTTTGTTTTGTACTAGTGATAGACATAATTTATAGTATAGATTTATTCATTTTGCTTCATATGTAGTCCATAGTTAAATTTCTAAAAAGACAAATATTTAGAAACGGAGAGAGTATAATGTGGGCCTCAACTTCAATCTAAACAAGGAATAAGAGCGACGAATATTGTCTTTGGAGGCCGAGCTCCATGGAGCTTGGTTTTAAAAAATCCAAATTTCGTTAAATTTCATATTTTCTACATTCCAAAAAATTCTAAAAAAACACAGATATACATAAAGGCATAACACACATGCGTGTACATTTTCAGGGCAAGCAAAAATGACGAATGGTTATTTAGCACATGATACTATTCATCCTCCGAGTATGAATTTGTCTTTTTTGTACATGTCGCATTTCACTGGTTTTGATTCTGAAATTTTACACACACATACATAACATCCTTGTTTACTTGCATAATTTTTTCAGATTTTTCTGAAATCAAAAAGTTTGAATTTTGATTTTTTTTATACAAAAGGTCTCGGTGGAGGCCGAGAGCCAAATGTCCGTTCTCTAAGAGGTGGGCTTGGAGTAAAAGAAATACTACACGTCATATATTCAACATTGCCGACTCGCGTGTCGGCCCGTCTTCGACGATGGAAGGGCGTCATGCAGGAGGTGGTAGTCCTGCTGCTTGAACGAGATAGGAAGCGGAACTAGGGGAGTTGCTCCATGTGGTGAGATTTGATCTACATCTCTGTCCAGCCTCCGGAGTCAGTTGCGCCCCTTCCGCCATTGTGGAAGCTCCAGCCACCAGGAAAGAGGAGAGGATGATACGAGTGGAATAGTTTAGGGTTGGTCAGTTGGGTGTGCCTCACATTTATAGATGGTCCAAATTTTTTAAGCAGTCCGCTACGATCGCAAATAACGCTATCCAAAGGACCGCTTTTGCGCTCGCACACCCGATATAGTACTCGTATCATACCAATCAAGCTATTTACTAGCGGAACGTTCGACTTGTAGTGGTTAGACCATGTTACCACTATTGCCACCGCAATAGCGGTTATAGCGGCTGCTATTCAAAACCTTGGCAGCATGGGACTCTAGTAATCCTACTAGGCATGCTACTATTTCACACTAGCTAATCATGCTACTGTTTCACATTAGCTAATCATGTTATTGTTTCATTCATATTAGCTACTGGTTCAAACTTATGTTGCTTACAAAAGACCGTAAGTTCAACAAATTAGCTACTCGTACTTACCAAATTAGTACATAAGCTCTTCGTTTAGTAAACAAGTTACCACTCCACACAACTCAATAACCGTCAAGTACATGATCATACTTGTCCACGACAAGGCGAGACCAAGCAACAACTATCTCCAATGTGGAGGTATAGTTCAATACTTGCATTACACCAAGTTGTAGTATATTTCTGTTTGTTGATCCGTTTTCATAATTTGAAAAACTGAATTGTATTCGTTTTCATCATTTCAGCGCCGGCCAGCTATTATGTTCAGCTTTCTTGGTTCTGCTGTTGTGTTTTTAAAACGGTGGGATTATTCCAGATTGGTCAATAATGCATTAGATCTAGACGACGTGCACAAGTGGTGCAGAAAGTTTGAAGATTGTAAAGAAAGGTAATTTGTGCATTGAAATTGTATGCGAACTTCTGTTGCAAGAACTTATAAATGGTCTAACAATTGATTCTTTACAGCAAGAGTGAATTTGAAGCTGGATGGAGTGTTATGCGTGAATGGTTGAGGGAAACAAAAAAGCGAAATGAAGCAATCAAAGAAGAAGAAGCTTTGAAAGAAACACGAGAGCAAGATGAAGCCATCAAAGAAGAAGAAGCTTCAAAAGAAGCACGAGAGCAAGATAAAGCCATCAAAGAAGAAGAAGGTTTGAAAGAAGCACGAGAGCAAGATGAAGCCATCAAAGAAGAAGGTTTGAAAGAAGCACGAGAGCAAGATGAAGCCATCAAAGAAGAAGGTTTGAAAGAAGAACCAATCAAAGAAGCGATGGTACTAATTGATTTGGTGGCTGCATTGAAGGCCCTTGTCAGATTCATAGAAGAAAATATTCCCCTTGATGGTAGCGATGTCGACGGCGGTTCTGACAGTGTTTGATTTAGTGATGAGTCTCCTGAGGTTAGTTTGTTGTACTTGTTTACTACTGTCAGTTTATATTGCTGCATGCGAAGTCTATTTTTGAGCCTTGTATGTTTCTGAAAAAATTGCAGACTCTGGTGTGTGGAGGCTTGTTAGAAGCAATGGCGGCGGCATCGCCTGTGTTGTGTGAGGGAGATGACGGTGCAGTGGGCCCCGCTCGTCATCGTCAGCGAGCAGGAGTTCTCGTCACTGGTGCGCCTCAACCATCTCCAGTAGCCCAGTAACAGCAGCAGTTAAGATAAAAAAAAAGCAGTTGCGGCCACACTCGACCAAGCGTGGCCAAAAAGCATGCCGATCATGTTGTTGTTTCTGTTAAGAGTCGTCAAAAGCTGTTTGCTGCCTAGGGTTTGTGGCTTCCCTCATTTCTCAGTAAAATAAGAAAGTTAATTATGCTTTGGCAAAGCTATGCCTAACAAGAGTTTCCTTTTTGTGCATGCTCACACTATCAGCAGGCACAGAAGATTTTGACAAGAGCTGCAAGAAACTATATACGCAAGAACAAGAGCTGCTACAAAAGACTTTACAAACTTGCAGTAGCAGCAAGGTTGCAAGGCGGTGACGTACATCATATTTTCAAAAGCAAGATAAAGATAAACAAGCTTGTTCACAAAATAACTACTACTCCCCCCTTTTCTAAATATAAGGACTTCTGGAGATTTCAATACAGACTACATACGGATGTGTATAGACATATTTTCTAGTATAAATTCACTTATTTTGCTTTCATATGTAGTCCATATTGAAAATATCTCTAAAAGGTCTTATATTTAGGAAGTAGGAACTGAGGGAGTATATGGCGGAAACATTAACTTCTACACATTGAAACAGGGGAGGCACTGAACGTGCAACTTCAGTCACATAAAAAAGGCTCAAGTGGTCAAGTACACTTAATGGAAGATTGATGAAACAAAGAGCAACACAGATTGAAACAGAGACCAGCAGCATGGGACTCGAGTAATTAATCCTACGAAGCATGCTACTGTTTCACACTAGCTAATCATGCTACTGGTTCAAACTTATGCTGCTTGCAAAATCAAAGACCACAAGTTCAACAAAATAGCTATTGGTTCAGACTTATGTTGCTTTATCCATATATCGACTTACCAAATCAACATAAGCTCTTAGACCTTTTCCCCATTACATCACCATGCTTGGGTCTGCACATTAAAAATGCATGTTAAGCACCATAAAGATTGCACATGTTAGTAAACAAGTTAGCACTCCACACACCTTCAACAACCGTCGAGTACATGATCATGCTTGTCCATGACAAGGCGAGACCAAGCAACAACTATCTCCAATGTGGAGTCAGAGCCGTCAACTGAGCACCTACAACTATTTATCTGACACTGCTGGATAGAAAATTCAGCGGAACATTTTCGAACAGTACTGAGTCCAGACTTTGAGTATGCTCCTATGATGACTTGGAGTTTGCCCTGCAATCCCACTGACACAACATTTCTTGACAAAGGAAGATACCCATCTGATCCTGCACGCATCCTTTTAGCATGGCAGTCAAGCAAGACGACTTCTGCAGCGCATCCCTCCGTTGCATCAGCAGGAGAAAACAAGCAAGAAATGTTACATCCATACTTAAAAGGCCACTCCCCTTCAACCACACGAACACCTACTATTGTGGCCTGGATTGCTGGAGCAACTTGACCAAGTCTTATCTTTGCTGTACAACAGCAGTTGCGGATCTGCATGGTGTAATACGGCTTGATGGAGCGATAACGTTGGGTGTCAGTGAACAATGCTGTATCTTCGAACTGTGCTCCATACTTCAATTTCAGATCAATTTGAAACATAACAGGTTCACCGGCCACAATTGCACGAGACGGGCCAATCAAGTGCAAAAAAGGGTCCTACAAGCATCATGTTCATCAACGTTAGTCACACATCAGGCAAAATAACAGTTCTTTAACTAGACATAGTCTAACAGAGATTACATGGCCATAATTTGGCCAGAAACCATAAGAAATAGTTCCCAAACATATCCTACTAATCTCTACCACTATAATAGACCAGTTTTGAATTTGGATTTAGAACCGGCAACTACTGCTTCCACACCCAAAGAAACAGCAGGTCCATATCCACAGTCGATTTTACAACCTTTGCATATCTCTACCCTCCGTCAATCACACCGCCACCCAATCAGGCGGCCAATGTCAGCCGGATTCGCTCAGCCTTTGCCTATGTGCATGCCACATTGCTTGTGCGCTATACAGAAATAAACATAACATGACAGGGAAGAAACATATATTCAAGCATGATCTGGCCGTTTCACAAGGCAAGTAGTTCTTCTACCTAGCAGACCAACATCTAGCCAGCCAACTAGCTAGTTCAGAAATCCAAAACCACATTACCAGTCTAAAACTGAACATAATCTACTTTTGCAAAGTCAAATATGCTGCTGCCAAATGAGGGTTGAGTGTTCCAGATCCAACTGACCATGCAGTACCATAACCTACATGCAAATTCAGAGTCTGCAATTCAAGAAACATGTTCCAGAAAACCATATTCCCAAGACTAAAACTGAAAATAGACCCAAGCCTATACATACGAATTGCGATGAAACAACTGGCTTCAGATCCCACACTGCCTCGAGATACCAACATCAAACCAAAGCATCCATCCATCCACCAGAATCAGTTACAATACGAGTAAAAAAGAAGGTTATGCTTTACATTATCACCAACATCCGCGCAAGCCAGAAATCATAACTAGTAAACTAGTCCAATACCCCAAGTATCAAGAGTGGAATAACTTAACAACAGTGACATGAAAAATACTAGTTGTATGTGTAAAAAGAAACTAGTATAGCAACACACCAGGCTCCAAATTTAGTACTCCCTCCGTCCCAAAATAAGTGTCGCAGATTTTGTACTAAATTAGTACAAAATTTGTAGTAGATCAACGACACTTATTTTGGGACAGAGGGAGTATATAGCAAGTTAGCAACACGCACAAGCAGGCTCTATGTGAAAGAAAATGAGAAATTCTAGTTGTACATAGACAAAAAGGTAGCATTCTAGTTATCCACTCCATTTAAAGTAAAAGCAATCATGCGTTCTTGAAAATCAAGCGTCGGTGAGTTAACAGTAGAAGAAATCACCTCAAAATTAATCTTGACAGCAAAGAAAGCACATTTAGTCATGTGTACAACTTTAGGGCAAATAGAAGATACAGGGTGAACTAAATAATGAATGCCTAGCTAATTAGTACCTGTGATCATGTAGAGGAACTAAACATCCAAAACAACACAGCAAACGAAGGACAGTTCATTTTGCTTTGTAAAAAGTCTATCGTGTTGTCTGCCACAACAACGCAGCTTAGTAGAAGTCAAGCTCTCTATGAGAGAGCTCGACTTACTTGCAGTGCATGTGCCCTGCCATTATCCAGAAACAGCCTCAGCACGTGGGAGACTACTTCAATTGTTTGACTATTTTCTTACTGATTTGCTCTATGCTTGCTAAATATGGCAGAAAAATTTCAACATACATACTGCCTGGCCTGCATAACTTGCCTAAAGCTGATACCGACTTGTTTGAACCTTAAACGAATCTGGTTACACAAAACAATCCAAAGTATGTAGGTAACCAAGGGGCAGTTTGGTTGCTGTCCTCCATCACATGCCTGGGCAAAAGTGATGCCTGGCCTGGGCATGGGATTTTGTTGCTTTGTGCCTGGCCAGGCAGCATGCACACTATCTTGTTTGGAGGGTGGCCTAGGCCTGGAAGGTCATCAGAGGATTAAAAAAATATAAAAACTGAGAAAGCAGCCCACAACCTTTCTGCAAACTGCTGGTTCAGCTCCAGGCTAATGTTGCCCTTGGCCCAGGCGAGCAAAAAAAGACGCCTGGCAGGCTAATCACTTGCCTAGGCTGTCCAGGCCAGGCAAGGTCCAAGCAAAGCTAAGCTCAGGCAGCTTAGGTGCTCTGGCCTGGATCACTTGTCTAAATTTTTCAGGCAACAACCAAGCAAAGCTCAGGCAGCTTCCAGGCAAGGTCCAGGCCAGGCATCGCCCACCGTGGAAGCGGAAGATAGAAGACAGGAATCTGCCCCGTTGTAGGAAAATCAAAGGTATTTTTTCTCCATCTCAGGAAATACATCCACGAAAAGCTTAGGTGCTCTGGCCTGGATCGGTTGCACCCCATATATTACTGGTCAAAGTTAAATCACACAAAACAAGGAAGTCATGTAAAAAGGGGTAGATGGGGTAACTAGTACCATCTAAACCAGTATAGATTCCTCGTTTCCACCCTTCTATTCTTATGCTGGACCGTATGCCTACTTTTGTTTGAGTTAGGGATTAGCTGAAGAATGTTGTGGATCATCTGAAATGAAGTTTGATATATGTTTACCTACAGCCTATTTATTTTCTGCTTTCCATAATTTCAGCATAAGCAGCATTTTCAGTACAAAGGGGAAAATGTCTTTATATGCATGATGACTGTGGCATTAGCGCTGTCGTTATTCCACCGACATTAACTGCAGAAAAATGTAGTGTTGCACTTGTGAGCTGGCGAAACAAACTAGCTCCAAACAACTCAGTTTAAACTACAAACATTACGCAATAACTATAACATAATCCTTTGTCACACAACAAATTCTCTTGATATAATCCTTTATAACAATTAGACGAGAACATAGACACTATACAAACCTCTTTTGTAATTCTCTGGCAGTTTGCACTTGACCGGTGGAAGAGAATGTTGAGGTTGTTGTCAAAATCGTCCCGTGCAGCGACCACGCCGTAGACATCGATAGGCCAACTCATATAGCGGTTGATATTAACGAGCTTGATTGAGTAGATCTGCAAGGCAGGGCCAGCGACGGAAGATGATGGGAAGATTCCAGGCGTGCAAGCCGTGAACTGCATAGGACACAATGTCGCTGAAAAACAAAATTAAGAGATTGAGGACTGTTAGAAATCGAGCTACTACTAAAGTTAGCAGACTAAAATCTATGCATATATAAGACGAGTTCCATTTAGCGCGCGGTGATATATACAAGAAGGGAATTGCATCTAATTGTCCGAGGCACAATTAATTAAAATAAAGAGAGGAAAAAAGGATAGCTAGATAACAGTATATATATTTTTGCTTACTTATGTCGTCAAAGACACCATGTGTTCGATTCGAGCTTCCCCATGTAGCATCCCAGCCGGCACGGTCCAAATGATCTCCGTGACCCTTGGCAGCAGCAGATTTGTGCCTTTTGATAAGCTCCGAGGTGCCCACAAGTTCATTGGATATGAGATGCAGCTTCTCAGTCTTGTCCGAAGATATGGGGATTCTGATTTTTTGTAGAATGGATGCGAAAGAGTTGAAGCGGTAGAGCAACTGGTTCGTCTCGACGAGCAGGAAATCCATTGCATCCTCAGTCTGGCAACCTAGGTAAGGCAGATTCACCTTCTTCTTTAGTATATTATTATCATCAAGGGAGCGGTTAGACATGATGATGCGCTCTTGACCAGCCTTGTTTCCAGTTGCAGCCAACCCCTTGCCCCGGGACTTGGCCTCTGTCCTCAGGAAGGTGGTCTCCCTCCGAAGCATCGCAAGTTGGCTAGAAAGAGCAACAACCAAGTCATTGGCCATCTGCCCAATGTCCTTGCCGCCGGCGTCTCTCACCGGCTCAGCAAGGCGCAAATCTCTGCCTATTTCATCACCAGAATCCTTGTCAATCTCCATCCCCGACTGGTGCAGACTGCCAATGCCCAACTCATCGCCGGAATCGGAATCGGAATCGAAATCCATCTCAGTCTCCATCTCGGACTCAGTCTCCATCTCGGACTGCCTCATGATGGTGAGGAGTGCTTGCTCCTTGGTCCAGAGTATCTCCTGCTGGTTCAAGAGTATCCTCTGCGTCGCCGGGTCCTTGGCGGTCTTCATCTTGAGTTTGAGTTGGTGCCGAACCTTGCCGAGTCTCTGGTGCTCGGTCCTGAGTTGCTCCTCCATGTCCATCTCCTGTTGTTTGCTGGACTCGATCTCGGTCCCCTTGCTAAAGGAATCCCTCTGCGTCCTCATCCTTACGACGGGCTGGTGCAGAATGCCCATGACCAACTCATCGCCGGAATCGGAATCGGAATCGGTATCGAGATCGAAATCGATATCGAAATCGAAATCGGAACCGGAACCCGTCTCAATCTCCATACCGGACTCCCTCATCCTCGTGAGGAGTGCGTTCTCCTTCCTCCAGAGTAGATCCAGCTGATCCAATAACTTTCTCTGCGTCGCCGGGTCGTTGGAGGATTCGCACCGCGTCTTGAGCTCGTAACGAACCTTCCTGAGCCTCTCCTGCTCCTTCCTCCAAAGATCCCCCTCCATCTCCGTCCCCTTCCCGGACTCGATATCCGTCTGCTTCATGAGTTCCCCCTCCATCTCTTGCCTTCCGCCTCCGGCCGTGGATCCTTGGGTGTCTCCCGCCTCCGGCCGTGGATCCTTGGGTGTCTCCCGCCGGGGGGCGGCGGCCGGAGGATATCTGGTGGGGTGGGGGGGGGGGGGGGGGGGCAGAGAGAAGAGAAGAGGAGAGGGGAGTGGTAGGGTTTCAACTGAGCAGACGGCCACAGACAAGTACTAGTATCGAGCGGACGGGCACCGGCCCACTGGATCGCCTTTTATTTTAGAAATTTTAGAAAGAAGTATAGATAACCCCAGAAGTATTGCAAAAAGGGCGCAGCACCCCTGGACTATGAAACCGAACACTTAACCCTCAGAAGTGTGCAAAACCAGGCATTAGACCCCCTAACCCCATCGAGAGCTGTTTTCTAACCCGGTTTTGCCAGCTTGGCAGGGTGGGCACAGCCACGCTGGACAAGAAAGCTGGGTGTGGTCTAAATAACCCCTGGGACTCTATATCTCGCTCTGTTGTTTCTCCATGGTGACCATGGCAGCTCAGCTTTTCTCGTGTTCTTCTCCAGCAGATCTTCTTGTTTTCTTCTTTTTCGCGAGCTGGGCAACACCATAGCAGAAATATTGCAGCATGTCGGCAGCTGTTTGTACAAAATTTTGGCAGCATTTTGGTTGGATTATTAGCAATTATCGACAGACATATTGCAGTGCACATATTGATAGAAATTTTGGCAGCATTTCGATAGAAATATTGACAGAGATAAACATAACGGCATAACTTGAGTTGCACACAATTAACACGACACAATCTGCAGTGCCACACAAACAAAAGCAGTAAAAGGGGTTTAAAATCTACTAACACCAAAAGCATTGAAACAACATTTGGTACTTGATCTACTTTTCTCCATTTGCTCCATCCGCTCCACCTTGCCCTGCATTTTTTTCATTGCCAAAGAGCCACCATTTGAGCCTATTTTGTGCTGGGATTTCTAAGGTAGCTTGCTGTGACGATGATTGTTGCACTGTAGTGGATGGTTGAGAGTTGCAGAATGTAGGATCAGGATCTAGGACAGGTTGAGAGCTAGATTGTCGCGTGACAGCAGCCTTTCTCCTTGGTTTCTTCTTCAGTGGTGCCGTTGTTGGAAGACGTAGTAGTAAATCAAAATTTTCCTACGTTCACCAAGATCTATCTATGGAGAAACCAGCAACGAGAGGGGAGAGATTGCATCTTCATACCTTTGAAGATCGCTAAGCGGAAGCGTTACAAGAACGCGGTTGATGGAGTCGTACTCGCAGCGATTCAGATCGCGGTAGATCCGATCAAGTGCCGAACGGACGGCACCTCCGCGTTCAACACACGTGCAGCCCGGTGACGTCTCCAACACCTTGATCCAGCAAGGAGGAAGGAGAGGTTAGGGAAGGGCTCCAACAGCAGCACGACGGCGTGGTGGTGGTGGAGTAGCAAGGTATTCCGACAGGGCTTCGCCTAAGCGCTGCGGAGGAGGAAGAAGAGAGGTAGGGCTTCGCCGTGAGAGAGAGAGAGATCAAATCCTGTCTCAAAACATCCAAAACCTCAAGTATATATAGGAGGAGGGACGTGGAGGGCTGGCTTGGCCTCTACTCCAAAGAGGAGATGGCCGGCTGAATTAAAGGGAGAGTCCACCTCCCACAAGGGAGGTGGATCTCCTCCTTTTAAATCCTTTTTGCCTTATCTCCTTATCTCCAGCCGCATGGGCCTTTAGCAAAAGTCTTGCCCAGCCCAATAAGGGCTGGCACACTTTATCTAACAGCCCATGTGGTCCTTTGGTCGTCACACCCCTCCCGGGGGTCCTCCGGCACCCTCCCGGCACTCCCGGTACATTACCGATGAGCCCGAAAACTTTCCGGTGACCAAAACTGGACTTCCTATATATCAATCTTTACCTCCGGACCATTCCGGAGCTCCTCGTGACGTCCGGGATCTCATCCGGGACTCCGAACAACCTTCGGTAATCACGTATACCTTTTCCCTATAACCCTAGCGTCATCGAACCTTAAGTGTGTAGACCCTACGGGTTCGGGAGACACGTAGACATGACCGAGACACCTCTCCGGCCAATAACCAACAGCGGGATCTGGATACCCATGTTGGCTCCCACGTACTCCACGATGATCTCATCGGATGAACCACGATGTCAGGGATTCAATCAATCCCGTATACAATTCCCTTTGTCTATCGGTATGGTACTTGCCCGAGATTCGATCGTCGGTATCGCCATACCTTGTTCAATCTCGTTACCGGCAAGTCTCTTTACTCGTTCCGTAACACATCATCCCATGGCTAACTCCTTAGTCACATTGAGCTCATTATGATGATGTCTTACCGAGTGGGCCCAGAGATACCTCTCCGTCACACGGAGTGACAAATCCCAGTCTTGATTCGTGTCAACCCAACAGACACTTTCGGAGATACCCGTAGCGTACCTTTATAGCCACCCAGTTACGTTGTGACGTTTGGCACACCCAAAGCATTCCTACGGTATCCGGGAGTTACACAATCTCATGGTCTAAGGAAATGATACTTGACATTGAAAAGCTTTAGCATACGAACTACACGATCTTGTGCTATGCTTAGGATTGGGTCTTGTCCATCACATCATTCTCCTAATGATGTGATCCCGTTATCAACGACATCCAATGTCCATGGTCATGAAACCGTGACCATCTATTGATCAACGAGCTAGCCAACTAGAGGCTCACTAGGGACATGCGATGGTCTATGTATTCACACATGTATTACGGTTTCTGGTTAACACAATTGTAGCATGAATAATAGACAATTATCATGAACTAGGAAATACAATAATAACCATTTTATTATTGCCTCTAGGGCATATTTCCAACAGTCTCCCACTTGCACTAGAGTCAATAATCTAGTTACATTGTGATGAATCGAACACCCATAGCGTTCTGGTGTTGATCATGTTTTGCTCGTGAGAGAGGTTTAGTCAACGGATCTGCGACATTCAGATCCGTATGCACTTTACAAATATCTATGTCTCCCTCCTGAATGTAATCACGGATGGAGTTGAAGCGGCGCTTGATGTGTCTTGTCTTCTTGTGAAACCTGGGCTCCTTCGCAAGGGCAATAGCTCCAGTGTTGTCACAGAGTAGAGTCATCGGGCCCGACGCATTTGGAATCACTCCTAGGTCGGTGATGAACTCCTTCATCCAGACTCCCTCCTTTGCTGCTTCCGAAGCAGCTATGTACTCCGCTTCACATGTAGATGCCGCCACGACGCTTTGCTTGCTGCTACTCCAGCTGACTGCCCCTCCATTCAAAATATACACGTATCCGGTTTGCGACTTGGAGTCGTCCGGATCTGTGTCGAAGCTAGCGTCGACGTAACCCTTTACGACGAGCTCTTCGGCACCTCCATATGTGAGAAACATGTCCTTTGTCCTTTTCAGGTACTTCAGGATATTCTTGACCGCTGTCCAGTGTTCCGCTCCGGGATCACTTTGGTACCTCCCTACCAAACTTATGGCAAGGTTCACATCAGGTCTGGTACACAGCATGGCATACATGATAGAGCCTATGGCTGAAGCATAGGGGATGACACTCATCTCTTCTCTATCCTTTGCCGTGGTCGGGCATTGAGGCGTACTCAATCTCACACCTTGCAACACAGGCAAGAACCCCTTCTTGGACTGATGCATATTGAACTTCTTCAATATCTTTTCAAGGTATGTGCTTTGTGAAAGACCAATGAGGCGTTTCGATCTATCTCTATAGATCTTAATACCTAATATGTAAGCAGCTTCTCCAAGGTCCTTCATTGAAAAACACTTATTCAAGTAGGCCTTGATACTTTCCAAGAGTTCTATATTATTTCCCATTATCAGCATGTCATCCACATACAGTATAAGAAATGCTATAGAGCTCCCACTCACTTTCTTGTAAATACAAGGTTCTCCATAAACCTGTACAAACCCAAACGCTTTAATCACCTCATTAAAGCGAATGTTCCAACTCCGAGATGCTTGCACCAGCCCATAGATGGAGCGCTGGAGCTTGCATACCTTGTTAGCATCTTTAGGATCGACAAAACCTTCCGGCTGCATCATATACAGTTCTTCCTTGAGGAAGCCATTAAGGAATGCCGTTTTGACGTCCATTTGCCAGATCTCATAATCATAAAATGCGGCAACTGCTAACATGATTCGGACTGACTTTAGCATCGCTACGGGTGAGAAAGTCTCATCGTAGTCAACTCCTTGAACTTGTCGATAACCCTTAGCGACAAGCCGAGCTTTATAGGCGGTGACATTACCGTCCGCGTCAGTCTTCTTCTTAAAGATCCATTTGTTTTCAATGGCTCGCTTATCATTAGGCAAGTCCACCAAAGTCCATACTTTGTTCTCATACATGGATCCTATCTCGGATTTCATGGCCTCAAGCCATTTGTTGGAATCCGGGCCCGCCATCGCTTCTTCATAGTTCGAAGGTTCACCGTTGTCCAACAACATGATCTCTAGGACAGGATTGCCGTACCACTCTGGTGCGGAACGTGTCCTGGTGGACCTTCGAATAGCAACTTGATCTGAAGTTTCATGATCATCATCATTAACTTCCTCTCTAGCCGGTGTAGGCTCCACAGAAACAACTTCCTGTGCTGCGCTGCTCTCCGGTTCGAGTGGAGGTACAATTTCCTCATCAAGTTCTATTTTCCTCCCACTTACTTCTTTCGAGAGAAACTCTTTCTCGAGAAAGGATCCATTCTTGGCAACAAAGACTTTGCCTTCGGATCGTAGGTAGAAGGTATACCCAATAGTCTCCTTGGGATATCCTATGAAGACGCACTTTTCCGCTTTGGGTTCGAGCTTCTCAGGTTGAAGTTTCTTCACATAAGCATCGCATCCCCAAACTTTTAGAAACGACAGCTTAGGTTTCTTTCCAAACCACAATTCATACGGTGTCGTCTCAACGGATTTAGACGGTGCCCTATTTAAAGTGAATGCGGCAGTCTCTAATGCATATCCCCAAAATGATAGCGGTAAGTCGGTAAGAGACATCATAGATCGCACCATATCCAATAGAGTGCGATTACGACGTTCAGACACACCATTTCGCTGGGGTGTGCCGGGCGGCGTGAGTTGTGAAACAATTCCACATTTCCTAAGGTGCGTGCCAAACTCGTGACTTAAATATTCTCCGCCACGATCAGATCGTAGGCATTTTATTTTCCTGTCACGTTGATTCTCGACCTCACTCTGAAATTCCTTGAACCTTTCAAAAGTTTCAGACTTGTGTTTCATTAAGTAGACATAACCATATCTACTCAAGTCATCAGTGAGGGTGAGAACATAACGGTAGCCACCGCGAGCCTCGACGCTCATTGGACCGCATACATCGGTATGTATTATTTCCAACAAGTCAGTTGCTCGCTCCATTGTTCCGGAGAACGGAGTCTTGGTCATTTTGCCCATGAGGCATGGTTCGCATGTGTCAAATGATTCGAAATCAAGTGACTCCAAAATTCCATCAGCATGGAGCTTCTTCATGCGTTTGACACCAATATGGCCAAGACGGCAGTGCCACATGTAAGTGGGACTATCGTTATCAACTTTACACTTTTTGGTACTCACACTATGGACATGTGTAACATCACGTTCGAGATTCATCAAAAATAAACCATTGACCAGCGGGGCATGAGCATAAAACATTTCTCTCATATAAATAGAACAACCATTATTCTCGGATTTAAATGAGTAGCCATCTCGCATCAAGCGAGATCCAGATACAATGTTCATGCTCAAAG
Organism: Hordeum marinum; assembly: GCA_022496015.1. Classification (NCBI taxonomy): domain Eukaryota; kingdom Viridiplantae; phylum Streptophyta; class Magnoliopsida; order Poales; family Poaceae; genus Hordeum; species Hordeum marinum. The sequence continues at coordinate 586,081,601 of CM039673.1, forward strand.
CTGGTACTAAATAACAATTATTAAGGTTTAAAACTAATCCCGAAGGTAGATGTAGAGGTAACGTGCCGACGGCGATCACATCGACCTTGGAACCATTCCCGACACGCATCGTCACCTCATCCTTGGCCAGCCTCCGCTTATTCCGCAGCTCCTGCTTGGAGTTACAAATGTGAGCAACTGCACCGGTATCAAATACCCAGGAGCTACTACGAGCGCTGGTCAAGTACACATCAATAACAAGTATATCACATATACCTTTAATGTTGCCGTCCTTCTTATCCGCTAAATACTTGGGGCAGTTCCGCTTCCAGTGACCGGTACCCTTGCAATAAAAGCACTCAGTCTCAGGCTTGGGTCCATTTTTCTTCTTCTTCCCGGCAACTTGCTTACCGGGCGCGGCAACAGCTTTGCCGTCCTTCTTGAAGTTCTTCTTACCCTTGCCTTTCTTGAAACTAGTGGTCTTATTCACCATCAACACTTGATGCTCCTTTTTGATCTCGACCTCCGCTGATTTCAGCATCGAGTACAACTCAGGAATGGACTTCTCCATACCTTGCATGTTGTAGTTCATCACAAAGCTCTTGAAGCTAGGTGGAAGCGACTGGAGGATTCTGTCAATGACCGAGTCATCCGGGATATTAACCCCCAGCTGAGTCAAGCGGCTGTGTAGCCCAGACATCTTGAGGATGTGCTCACTGACAGAACTATGCTCCTCCATCTTACAGCTGAAGAACTTGTCGGAGACATCATATCTCTCGACCCGGGCATGAGCTTGAAAAACCAGTTTCAGCTCCTGAAACATCTCATATGCTCCGTGTTGCTCAAAACGCTTTTGGAGCCCCGGTTCTAGACTGTAAAGCATGCCGCATTGAACAAGGGAGTAATCATCGCAGCGTGATTGCCAAGTGTTCATAACATCTTGTTCCGCTGGGAGAACGGGTGCGTCACCTAGCGGTGCATCTAGGACATACAATCTCTTGGAAGCTATGAGGATGATCCTCAAGCTACGGACCCAGTCCGCATAGTTGCTTCCATCATCTTTCAGCTTGGTTTTCTCTAGGAACGCGTTGAAATTGAGGGTGACATTCGCGTTGGCCATTGGATCTACATCATAGATTGTAAAGACAATTTTAGACTAAGTTCATGATAATTAAGTTCATTTAATCAAATTAATGAACTCCCACTTAGACAGACATCTCTCTAGTCTTCCAAGTGATACATGATCCATGTCAACTAGCCCGTGTCCGATCATCACGTGAGACGGACTAGTCATCCATGGTGAACATCTTCATGTTGATCGTATCTTCTATACGACTCATGTTCGACCTTTCGGTCTTCCGTGTTCCGAGGCCATGTCTGTACATGCTAGGCTCGTCAAGTCAACCTAAGTGTTTCGCGTGTGTAAATCTGGCTTACACCCGTTGTATGCGAACGTTAGAACCTATCACACCCGATCATCACGTGGTGCTTCGGAACAACGATCCTTAGCAACGGTGCACAGTTAGGGTGAACACTTCTCTTGAAATTTTATTGAGAGATCATCTTATTTACTACCGTCGTTCTAAGAAAATAAGATGTAAACATGATAAACATCACATGCAATCAATATAGTGACATGATATGGCCAATATCATTTTGCTCCTATGATCTCCATCTTCGGGGCACCATGATCATCACTGTCACCGGCACGACACCATGATCTCCATCATCATGATCTCCATCATTGTGTCTTCATGAAGTTGTCTCGCCAACTATTACTTCTACTACTATGGCTAATGCTTAGCAATAAAGTAAAGTAATTACATGGCGTTTATGATTGACACGCAGGTCATACAATAAATAAGACAACTCCTATGGCTCCTGCCGGTTGTCATAATCATCGACATGCAAGTCGTGAATCCTATTACAAGAACATGATCAATTCATACATCACAATGCATCACATCACATCCTTTGGCCATATCACATCACAAGGCACATGCTGCAAAAACAAGTTAGACGTCCTCTAATTTGTAGTTGCAAGTTTTTACGTGGCTGCTATAGGTTACTAGCAAGAACGTTTCTTACCTACGTCAACACCACAACGTGATTTGCCAATTGCTATTTACCCTTCATAAGGACCCTTTTCATCGAATCCGATCCGACTAAGGTAGGAGAGACAGACACCCGCTAGCCACCTTATGCATCTAGTGCATGTCAGGCGGTGGAACCGGTCTCACGTAAGCGTACGTGTAAAGTTGGTCCGGGCCGCTTCATCCCACAATACCGCCGAATCAAGATAAGACTAGTAGCGGCAAGCAAATTAACAAACTCGACGCCCACAACTGCTTTGTGTTCTACTCGTGCATAGATTCTACGCATAGACCTAGCTCATGATGCCACTGTTGGAAGACGTAGTAGTAAATCAAAATTTTCCTACGTTCACCAAGATCTATCTATGGAGAAACCAGCAATGAGAGGGGAGAGATTGCATCTTCATACCTTTGAAGATCGCTAAGCGGAAGCGTTACAAGAACGCGGTTGATGGAGTCGTACTCGCAGCGATTCAGATCGCGGTAGATCCGATCAAGTGCCGAACGGACGGCACCTCCGCGTTCAACACACGTGCAGCCCGGTGACGTCTCCAACACCTTGATCCAGCAAGGAGGAAGGAGAGGTTGGGGAAGGGCTCCAACAGCAGCACGACGGCGTGGTGGTGGTGGAGTAGCAAGGTATTCCGACAGGGCTTCGCCTAAGCGCTGCGGAGGAGGAAGAAGAGAGGTAGGGCTTCGCCGTGAGAGAGAGAGATCAAATCCTGTCTCAAAACATCCAAAACCTCAAGTATATATAGGAGGAGGGACGTGGAGGGCTGTCTTGGCCTCTACTCCAAAGAGGAGATGGCCGGCTGAATTAAAGGGAGAGTCCACCTCCCACAAGGGAGGTGGATCTCCTCCTTTTAAATCCTTTTTGCCTTATCTCCTTATCTCCAGCCGCATGGGCCTTTAGCAAAAGTCTTGCCCAGCCCAATAAGGGCTGGCACACTTTATCTAACAGCCCATGTGGTCCTTTGGTCGTCACACCCCTCCCGGGGGTCCTCCGGCACCCTCCCGGCACTCCCGGTACATTACCGATGAGCCCGAAAACTTTCCGGTGACCAAAACTGGACTTCCTATATATCAATCTTTACCTCCGGACCATTCCGGAGCTCCTCGTGACGTCCGGGATCTCATCCGGGACTCCGAACAACCTTCGGTAATCACGTATACCTTTTCCCTATAACCCTAGCGTCATCGAACCTTAAGTGTGTAGACCCTACGGGTTCGGGAGACACGTAGACATGACCGAGACACCTCTCCGGCCAATAACCAACAGCGGGATCTGGATACCCATGTTGGCTCCCACGTACTCCACGATGATCTCATCGGATGAACCACGATGTCAGGGATTCAATCAATCCCGTATACAATTCCCTTTGTCTATCGGTATGGTACTTGCCCGAGATTCGATCGTCGGTATCGCCATACCTTGTTCAATCTCGTTACCGGCAAGTCTCTTTACTCGTTCCGTAACACATCATCCCGTGGCTAACTCCTTAGTCACATTGAGCTCATTATGATGATGTCTTACCGAGTGGGCCCAGAGATACCTCTCCGTCACACGGAGTGACAAATCCCAGTCTTGATTCGTGTCAACCCAACAGACACTTTCGGAGATACCCGTAGCGTACCTTTATAGCCACCCAGTTACGTTGTGACGTTTGGCACACCCAAAGCATTCCTACGGTATCCGGGAGTTACACAATCTCATGGTCTAAGGAAATGATACTTGACATTGAAAAGCTTTAGCATACGAACTACACGATCTTGTGCTATGCTTAGGATTGGGTCTTGTCCATCACATCATTCTCCTAATGATGTGATCCCGTTATCAACGACATCCAATGTCCATGGTCATGAAACCGTGACCATCTATTGATCAACGAGCTAGCCAACTAGAGGCTCACTAGGGACATGCGATGGTCTATGTATTCACACATGTATTACGGTTTCTGGTTAACACAATTGTAGCATGAATAATAGACAATTATCATGAACTAGGAAATACAATAATAACCATTTTATTATTGCCTCTAGGGCATATTTCCAACAGCCGTAGGATGCCCAGTAGCATGATCTTGTACATAAGCATGACCCGGAGCTACATATTCTTGCTGGTGTGCCTGGGCTTGAGCAGAACTAGCTTGGGCATTGGTTGCATCTTCCTGTGAACATATTAATAGGAAATTGGTAGTTAACATTGCAGAAAAATGTAGCACTACAAATATAGCAGTACATCTGAATGGAATTGAATTTTAATAGGAAATTACTATAGCAGAAAATATACCAGTCCAAATAGATGCAATTACCTGGCAGGTCCCTTTATCTCTCTGTTTTTTGCTCATTTTGGCTGCTTCGTGAAGTTTGCATGTTCTTCCACACCAGCTTGTGGATTATTCTTGCATTTCCTTCTATTGTGTTCAGTAGATCCACATGAAGAGCACCTGATAATGCATCCTTTTCGTGACAGCTTTGTACCCTTTGGCTTTTCGTCCTCTTATCTCCTTCTCTCTGTCTTGGGCCTCCTTGGCATCTTCATTTTTATTGGTGGGTGTGGCTTTGGGTTTGTAGCCACTGGCCAATTATCTTTGCCCTCCATTGGTTGCAAGACATGGTCATATATCTTCTTGTATTCGCTTATTCTGTAGCAAGGTGCTATGAAATCTTTCAAGTCCTTCCCAACTGTGTAAATTGCACTAATTGCATGTGGACAAGGCAAACCAGAAAGCTCCCAGTATCTGCAAGAGCAAGTCATTTTCTCTAAGTTAACAGTGAATTTTCTCCATTCTCCTTCGGATACTTCAAATCCTTCTTTGCCATTCCACAAAACTGTGCATATATTGAACCTTTTGATGTTCAACTTCAGTTTCTTGAATATATTTGGGCAAATTGTCCCACTCCATCCCGCTGACTTAGCCCTATTTTCTTGAATTCTGACCATAATTTTCTTCCTAATTATTTGCATACTAGAGATAATAGGATAGAACCTTGCTCTCATAATTGCATTATTGAAAGATTCACATAAGTTATTCTCAACTGAGTCACAATTGGAACCAAATTTGAAGTGTGCTCTGCTCCAATGTTCGGGATTTGTCTTCATCATATCTTTTGCACCTTGCTCAGTCTTTTGAGCTAACTTGGCTCTATGGTAATTGAAGCCAACTTTGTCTGATGATTTAGCACATGCCCAGAAGATCTTCTGAAATATTTTGTCCCTGTGCAACTTCCTCCAATTTGCGTATATATGCCTGGCACACATCCTGTGCTCGACATTAGGAATGATTTCATTCACTGCCTTTATGAGACCTTTCTGCTGATCAGAAATAATAACCCATCCTTCTCCATTGTTTTTTATTTGAATATCTTTCTGGAGCAATGCCAAAAACCAGTACCAACTGTCATAGCTTTCTACTTCCACCATGGCCCATGCAATTGGGTACATTTGGTTATTAGCATCTCTGCCAATTGCACATAACAGTTGTCCACTGACTGAACCTTTGAGAAAATAGCCATCTAAGCCCACCACTCTCTTGCAGCCAGCTAAAAATCCCTTTTTGCAAGCGTCAAAGCACACATACATCCTTTCAAATACTGGCTTGTCAACCACATCAGGATTTAGTGTCACTGCAACTGTGCTACCAGGATTACTTCTAGTGATCTCTAGATGGTAGTCAAATACCCTGGAAAACTCACCATTAGTTGAGTCAATAAGCTTTTCCATTACAAGCTTTTTTGCTCTCTTGCACTTGGCTAAACTGACATCAGCACATAAATCTTCTAGCACAGCTTCCTGCATCTTCTCCACCTTCCATCCTGGATTATCTCTTATCTCCCTAAAATTGACCCATAAATACTCCATGGGCATCCAATCCAACTACATTTGGCACTCACTCTAGTTCTCTCATCCTTTGGAAACATCAAATGACGGAAAAATTTCAGTCCATAGTTCACAAGTGCATTCTTGAATTGCCTACTGTCATTGAAAGCCTGGCCAAGTTCAAATTCCTGCACTTCAGCTGTCTCATCATATCCCCTGTGCTTGGTCTTCCTGGTTTTCACTCTTTGCACCTCACCATCACTGCCTTCCGAGTATGATAAATCGTCTTCAGTGTCAAAATATGGTGACTCCTCACCATCATCATCAAGTTTGCAATGCTCTGGCACAATAAATGAATCTGGCACATTGCAATCTTTCACTACTTCATCCCCAAGCATTTTCCTCTTTATTTTTTCCTTCAATTCTCGTGCCTGCTGTCTATAGTTAATAGCTTCATCATCATCATCAGAACTGTTGTTGTCATCAGCTTCATGCACATGGAAAAAGTCACTGTCTTCACTGTCAGTTGCTTCGTCGGAATTGTGCGCTTTAACTCCCTTTCCTTTGTCAGCCAATGTTGGCATGCTGCTTGTTCCTTGTTGATAATTTTGATGTGAATCTTGTTCTTCTTGATTATGTTGCTCTGGTTCTTCCTGTAGATCATGTTGCATTGGAGTATTTTCTTGTTGTTGATGCACTGCATTCTCCACTGCTGCTGCATCTACATTGTCATCTGAGCTGTCAGTCGAACAAATGTCTGTAGGCATCTTTGAATATACATCCATTACTCCATCAGCAGTACAATGCTTTGCCATTGACAACACAGATTGCTTGTCATGCAAATTAACCAAATCAGTCTTCATTGGACCAGCAGGCGCCTTCCAACATAGTTGAGTTCTTGCCATCACTTCCTCTGAGCAGTTAACATGATCTGACAAATGTTTCTTCAGCTAGGGAATGGAAAGCTTTGACTGTAGGATAGTTGACATGCCCTTCTTTCCCCCTTTGTAAGTCCATTCATTGACAATCCACTCGAAAGTTCCACGGTAGTGAAAACACACAGACATATAAGCCAGCCGATCCATTCCTACATCCAAATAATGCACACAAATTAACAACTTTTAGGCACAGTCTAACTGAAATTCTGAATTTGGGAGAAAAAGCCCTTCTTTTCAGTAAAACCAGATCATCTACAACCTACTGTAATCTATCCTACATCGAAGAGTATATATAATCCATTAATGTTACTACAAATAAAGTACATAGTCGACGACATCTTGCCCAAATCAACAAAAATCATCCCCAAATCGATTATGTGATGAAACCCTTAACCCCTACGTATACCAGCGTCGGGCAGTACAGAAAAATTGAGAAACAGAGGTTTTCTTTGGTGAACAACAACACTGACCTTCCCTGGTCGTCGAGCTGTCGTCCAATCTTCCGTTCATGCCGTCGATCCTCCGCTGTTCGTCGGTGGCCGCCGTTGGGGGAGACGAACGGGCGGCGTCACGATGTAGTCGAGGAGGAGACAAACGGGCGGCGCAAACTGCTGGCTGACCTTCCCTATCCGTCGAGGCGCCCTCCAATCTCGAGTTCATGCCGTCGATCCTCCGTCGTTTCTTGGTGGCTGCCGTCGGGGGAGAGGCGCGCAGCCCTGCGCCGGGGCGCGGCATAGTCGAGGAGGAGACGAACGTGCAAGGCGAACTGGCTTGACCGGACCAGGTCGCAAGGGGTCAATTGACCGCGACTGCCTTTCTTGTCCAGCGTGGCTGTGCCCACCCTGCCAAGCTGGCAAAACCGGGTTAGAAAACAGCTCTCGATGGGGTTAGGGGGTCTAATGCCTGGTTTTGCATACTTCTGGGTGTTAAGTGTTCCGTTTCATAGTCCAGGGGTGCTGCGCCCTTTTTGCAATACTTCTGGGGGTTATCTATACTTCTTTCTTTATTTTATATACTATATCAATCAACGGAATCAAAGTGGCAGAAACGGCTCCGCCCGGTTAGCCACTTACTTTTCGTCGATGACAGCATGCTGTTCGTCAAGGCTAGTAATGAGGAAGCTACTCTGGTATCTTTTCTATTAGAATCTTATTGTCAAGCATCTGGAAAAAAAATAAACCTTGCCAAATCTTCGGTTTTCTTCAGTAAGGGCTGCACACAGGAAGTTAAAGATAGCATGAAGAATATTCTTAATATCCAGAATGAGAGCCTGTCTGAAAAATACCTGGGTATGTCCACAGATGTTGGTAGCAGCAAAAACGGGGCGTTCAAATACCTGAAGGAACGTGTGTGGAACAAAGTCAAAGGATGGATGGAAAAAATATTGTCCTCCGATGGGAAAGAAGTGATCATCAAATCTGTGGCACACGTTGTCCCTGTTTTCTCGATGGCCTGTTTCAAGCTCCCTAGAGGACTATGTCTTCATATCAACTCCATCATTCGCAAGTTCTGGTGGGGGAGTAAACGGGGGGAGAGAAAGACTAGTTGGGTCTCGTGGGAGGTAATGACCAGGCCGAAATATGAAGGAGGCTTAGGATTCAGAGATATAGAGCTCTTCAATATTGCTCTATTGGCGAGACAAGCGTGTCGTATCTTGCAATCACCAAATACTCTAAGTGCAAAGCTACTAAAAGCTCGTTACTTCCCTTTGGTTGATTTATTGGATGCAGAACTGGGCAACAATCCATCACAGATTTGGAGGGCCATCATGGAAGGGAAAGAAGTGCTAAAGCTAGGCTTGATTAGGCGCATTGGAGATGGAAATACTACTCACATATGGGAACAGAACTGGCTCCCGAAGGAAGCATCGATGAGGCCTATTGTTTGCTTAACCCCACACCGGCTAGAACGAGTGTCTGAACTGATCAACGCCACATCAGCAAGTTGGAGACAGGACCTGGTCAATGCCACGTTTCTTCCTATTGATGCAGAGGTAATCTTAAACATCCCTTTGAGCACCCGTCATTACCCTGATTGCTGGGCATGGGCACATGAGAAGCAAGGGGTTACAGTGCGGTCGTGTTACCGAATGCTCATCACGACGAAGCTCCGGAGGGAGGCATGGCTCGAGAGCCGTGGCGGCCCAGCGGACTGCAGCCGAGAGAAAAAGTGTTGGGCAAATCTGTGGAAGATCCTAGTTCCGTCGAAGATTAAAGTTTTCCTATGGCGGTTAGCCCAGTCCTCGCTCCCGACGGCGGACGTTACCATGCACCGAAACATGGGTTCTTCGCCATGTTGTGCTATTTGTGGTGCGGAGGATTCGTGGTTCCATTCTCTGGTTAACTGCACTATGGCGCGTTGTGTTTGGGCTTTAAACGACCCGGAGTTGGTCGAGCACATGCTGGCCACGGTGGAACCTGACGCAAAATCATGGCTCTTCAGTGTACTTGCTGCGGTATCACATGCAGAATTGATCCGATATGGTCAGCACGGAGGAAATTGATTCATGAAGGAGAGCACCAAAGCCCACTGTCGACCTTTTCTTTCATCAATAGGTATCTCTCTGATCTAGCTTTGGCTAAACCGTCACAGGGGATATCACATGCGCGCCAGCCGCAGGAATAGGCAAGGGAATGGATCCGGCCCCCGCATGGATATGTGAAGATCAATGTAGATGGAGCAGTATGTAAAAGCCCCCCTATTGGTGCTGTCAGTGCTGTATGCCGGGATGGACAAGGCGTATATATAGGCTCCTCAGCTGTGGTGTTTCACGGGCTGACTGACCCACATATTTTGGAAACGTTGGCGCGCCGTGAGGCGTTATGTTTGGGAAGGGACTTGCTACTCCAACACATCACAGCGGCCTCGGACTGTCTCTCTGCCATCAACGACATCAACTCAGGAACTCATGGGATCACTGGCTATCTCCTTTGTCCGTGAAGGACGGCGCTCCAATACGGAGGCGCATAGTTTAACTAGACATGCTTTGCATTTGGGTGAAGGGCGCCATGTTTGGCTTCTGCAACCCTTTGGTACTCTGCTTATTCCTGTAAACCGTACCATTGATCAATAAAACATTGCATGTCTCCCCTAAAAAAAAATCTAATAACAGAGAACGACTCGTAATCGGCCGAGAAATATGTTTGTTTTCTTATATACATATATATACTCCTATTATTATTATTATTATTATTATTATTATTATTATAGGAGAAAGTTATATATTCCTGTTCTTTTTTTCATCTCTCAAAGTTTCCGTATCACAGTCCTAGTAGACTAAATAGTTACATTAAGAAAATTCAAATCCTCAAAATTCAAATAAAGGGATACCAAACTCCAAAAAATTCATGTTCAATGGAAGCAAAATGCCACTTTTGAGAATTTTGGAAAGGGTTATTACTAAAAACTAAAAATTTGGAAGTGAAATTTTGAGGGGATGGCACCTAACACGCATGTCACGGGCGACACGGGCGTCCGAGAGGCGATTCCGCCCACCCCACTCTCCGCCATTAATGGCACCCTCACCCCCACCTTATCCTCTCCCACGCCGCCTCTGCTGACCACCTCGCTCCGCCCCTCCCACTAGTCCCTGCCACCACCGACCGCTCGCGAGGATGGAGATGCAGGGACGCGGCCGCCGGTTCCGCGTGAAGCGCGCTCGCCCCGCTACCCCTGTGACGACGCCGCTGCAGTCTCCGACCCCGATTCCGGTGGATCTGCTCCCGCTGGTCCAGGCGGATTCACCGGAGGCGCGCGAAGAGATCCTCAGGGTGGTGCGGGAGAGGTTCCCCGACTGCGGAAGTTGGTCGACGATATGCGTGGATATCATCTGCCAATCCACGTTCGCGGAGCGGCCGAGATTCAACGGCGACGTCAGCGGGATGGACTACCAGATGATATTCTAGGCCATCCAGGAGGCGGAGTTGGCAGATCCGATACAAGCGGCGAAATGGAGGAGGTACAAGACCAGGAACCCGTCGGGGCTCAACATCCGAAGGCCATCGATGGTTGGGTTGGCCAATCTACCCCCTGGTGTGCTGCCACTGGGGTCAGTCCTCTCCGCTTGCCTTGACCAGACGGGATCTCGCCCGGCATGCTCGGGAGGTGTTTAGAGAGCGTTTCCGCGATCTGGAACCGCCGCCATGGCCGGCAGACCGAGGAGACGTACGCTTGATCTCATCCCGTGCCTTGGTTAATTCGATTCATGGTTTTTGCCATGCGTTTGATTCTGATGCGACGAGGGTTGTCCCTCAAGGTAGAGATTCCAACGCTTGTAGTGATAAGGAAATTGCTAATCCGATTGTGAAAGAGATTGCTCCGGTTCTCCCTTGTGGGTGTGATGGGGATTCGAATTTCCTCCATTTGGAGCCGAACACCACTGCTAGTGGGGTGACGAATGTGTTGGAAATATGCCCTAGAGGCAATAATAAAATGGTTATTATTGTATTTCCTTGTTCATGATAATTGTCTATTGTTCATGCTACAATTGTATTAACCAGAAACCGTAATGCATGTGTGAATACATAGACCACAACATGTCCCTAGTAAGCCTCTAGTTGGCTAGCTCGTTGATCAATAGATGGTCACGGTTTCATGACAATGGACATTGGATGTCGTTGATAACGGGATCAGATCATTAGGAGAATGATGTGATGGACAAGACCCAATCCTAAGCATAGCACAAGATCGTGTAGTTCGTCTGCTAAAGCTTTTCAATGTCAAGTATCGTTTCCTTAGACCATGAGATTGTGCAACTCCCGGATTCCGTAGGAATGCTTTGGGTGTGTCAAACGTCACAACGTAACTGGGTGACTATAAAGGTGCACTACGGGTATCTTCGAAAGTGTCTGTTGGGTTGGCATGAATCGAGACTGGGATTTGTCACTCCGTGTGAAGGAGAGGTATCTCTGGGTCCACTCGGTAAGACATCATCATAATGAGCTCAATGTGACTAAGGAGTTATCCATGGGATGATGTATTATGGAACGAGTAAAGAGACTTGCCGGTAACGAGATTGAACAAGGTATAGTGATACCGACGATCGAATCTCGGGCAAGTATCATACCGATAGACAAAGGGAATTGTATACGGGATTGATCGAATCCCCAACATCGTGGTTCATCCGATGAGATCATCGTGGAGTACGTGGGAGCCAACATGGGTATCCAGATCCCGCTGTTGGTTATTGACCGGAGAGGTGTCTCGGTCATGTCTACGTGTCTCCCGAACCCGTAGGGTCTACACACTTAAGGTTCGATGACGCCACCAAGTAGGGCCACCAGCCCCGGAGGGCTCCATGGGCCTGAGGTGGAGGGAACCAGTGTAGGAGATATGCCCTAGAGGCAATAATAAATGCTATTGATTATCTCCCTGTTCATAATTATGTTTATGTTCCATGCTATAACTGCAATGATTCTCGAGTCTACAAATAAAACGAGGCTTGGAGGGAAACTCATGTGCACGTGTGGGATAATAAATGGTAAAATGTATTCCTAGTCTGGCCTCTAAGACTGGCTCAAGTATTGCATGATGATCCTGTTTTCCTGATGATGGGCATGGCTATGCCGACAATTTTGAGGGCACAATGTTAGAAGAACATTTGTGTTGAATCGACCCAAATTAATGTTATGCTATGAGATACATTCGTCATAAGTTAATGGTTAATAACATAGAGAAGTTAATGTTTGCATAATTCCTTAGACCATGAGAGTATCGAGTTTCTTCATGCTTGCTTCAAGAACTTTGGGGTTTGTTAAACGTCATCCGTAAATGGGTGGCTATTACGGCGGCTTACGGGTTCATGGAAAAGTAAGTGAAGTAACTTGATAGCTCAAGATTGGGATTTGCTCCTCCGACGATGGAGAGATATCTCTGGGCCCTCTCGGTGTTACGGTATCCATCATCGTCTGGCCAGACACTTTGCGATTTGATCACGGGGATGCCGGAACACGGGAACGAGAAAAGAGAACAATACCGATAACGAGGTAACTGGCATAGTGGACAAGTTGTTGATCCATGGGGATGCCAACATGTCTCACCTCGGGTATTTGTAACATATCGTGAAGCAACAGGAATAGCACACGGCAACTGGAGGTTCACTCGAATATTTATTCGTGTGGGTATAGGGATCGATATGGGTGTCCACGGCTCCAATGTTGATCATTGATCGGAAGGGGTTCCGGGTCATGTCTATGCTTCACTGAACCTATAGGGTCACACGCTTAAGGGTCATCTATCTGTTGAATAGTAGACAGGGAGTCTGAGAGAAAATCACCGAAAAGTTTCGGACACCGGAAAAGTTTCGGACAGCGGAAATGTTCCGCAGACAGGTCACCGGAACAGTTTCGGTGAAACTGAAAAGTTGTTTCAGAGGATACCATAAAGTCAAATTGGTTTTGGCACATGCCTGATAATTCTTGGAGGGTGCCAGAATCATTCTGGAAACTTCTGGGAATTTTTCGGAAGAATAACCGAAAATGTTCCGGAGCTGCCGGAACCGCTTCAGATGCTTTTCGCAGATGAAAATCACTATTCCGGAATTGTTCCGGATCGTATTGAAAATTATTTTAGTGGGTGCTGGAAATGTTCTAAGCCCACATAAATATTTTTAGTTCGAACGGACGCTGAAAAATATCGTCATGAATAGTGAAAGTGCTTTTTGGATTACTTTATTGGAAACACTATTGCAAATAGTGGAAACACTATTTGTGAATAGTGGAAACACTATTTGTGAAATAGTGGAAACACTATTTGTGAATAGTGAAAAATACTATTAGGGGATGATGCAGGCATGGTGATGCAGGCATAGTGATGCAGGCATGGTGATGCAGGCAACACTATTTGGAGGCTTTCCCTTTATGCCCTTGTGGTGTGCTCACCTCATGGGCATTTTGGTAATTCCAAGTCCCATCCTACCCCTTGGTTTTCCTATAAATAGAGGTGACTCGGCTGCCCACAAACTCATCTCTTACTCTCATACAAATGCCATGCATGATCTGGCTCTCAATCTCCCTCCCAGCGAAATAGTTTCGTAGAGCCGAAAGGCCGTCTGGGTTCCGGCAGGAACTAGTTCTGGACGGCGAAGCCCTGCTGGATAGATGACACCGTATGTGTGCAACTCTGTAGAGAGATCGTAGTTTCGGTCTTAGTTCGAGAGTGCCTCCCGAAGGGCTGTCTGTGTGACCGTCCAAGTTTTGGAGGTCCTCCCGAAGGGCTGTCCGAGTGACAGTCCGAGTTTCGGAGGTCCTCCCGAAGGGCTGTCCGCGACACCGTCCGGGGGGCTATGCGACCGCCTCCCGGAGGGCTGTCCGCAGGGCAGATGAGGGTATACATCCTCGCGGTTGGGAGGTTGTAAAATCCTAGTTGCGGGGATCTGCACCGCCGTTCGTCATCGACTCTACTTCCGCTGCGCTTCGAGTCGGTACGGATCAGATCAAACCTTGTATGCAGTCTCCATAGTGGTCCTGGGCGTGCTCGCTATACCGAAAAGTTTTGTTTTCTGTCGCGTTCCCCAACAACCAGCCCCTAGGTGGGCTGGTGCGCCTCCACAAGAGGCCCAAGGCGCAGGAGAGGTGGAGGGAGGGAAACCCTAGACCCAGATGGGCCTAAGGCCCACTAGGGTTGCGCCCTCCCTCTCCTCCCTCTCTGGTCGGCGGCTAAGCTCCATCTAGCGCTTTCGCACCATCTAGGGTGGGAACCCTAGATGGGGTGCCTCCTCCTCCCTCTCCCCTATATATATGTGAGGTTTTCAGGGCTGCAGAACACACGGTTCTCTCCTCCTTTTGGCACAGCCATACCTCTCCCTCTCCTCGTTCTTCGTAGCACTTGGCGAAGCCCTTCCGGAGACCACGCAGCTCCACCGTCACCATGCCGTCGTGCTGCCGGAGCTCTTCCCCAACCTCTCCTTCCTCCTTGCTGGATCAAGGCGTAGGAGACGTCACCGGGCTGCACGTGTGTTGAACACGGAGGCACCGTTGTTCGGTGCTAAGATCGGAGTCCACCGCGATTTGAATCGCGACGAGTACGACTCCACCAACTACGTTCTTGTAACGCTTCCGCTTAGCGATCTTCAAAGGTATGAAGATCCAATCTCTCCCCGCTCGTTGCTGGTTCCTCCATAGATAGATCTTGGTGAACGTAGGAAATTTTTTGATTTACTACTACGTCTCCCAACAGTGGCATCATGAGCTAGGTCTATGCACAGAATCTATGCACGAGTAGAACACAAAGCAGTTGTGGGCGTCAATCTTGTTAATTTGCTTACCACTACTAGTCTTATCTTGATTCGGCGATATTGTGGGATGAAACGGCCCGGACCAACTTTACACGTATGCTTACGTGAGACCGGTTCCACCGCCTGACATGCACTTGTTGCATAAGGTGGCTAGCGGGCGTCTGTCTCTCCCACCTTAGTCAGATTGGATTCGATGAAAAGGGTCCTTATGAAGGGTAAATAGCAATTGGCATATCACGTTGTGGTTTTGGCGTAGGTAAGAAACGTTCTTGCTAGAAACCTATAGCAACCACGTAAAACTTGCAACTACAAATTAGAGGACATCTAACTTGTGTTTGCAGCATGTGTCTTGTGATGTGATATGGCCAAAGGATGTGATGTGATGCATTGTGATGTATGAGATTGATCATGTTCTTGTAATAGGATTCACGACTTGCATGTCGATGACTATGACAACCGACAGGAGCCATAGGAGTGGTCTTATTTATTGTATGACCTGCGTGTCAATCATAAACGCCATGTAATTACTTTACTTTATTGCTAAGCGTTAGCCATAGTAGTACAAGTAATAGTTGGCGAGACAACTTCATGAAGACACAATGATGGAGATCATGATTATGGAGATCATGGTGTCATGCCGGTGACAGTGATGATCATGGTGCCCCGAAGATGGAGATCAAAGGAGAAAGATGATATTGGCCATATCATGTCACTATATTGATTGCATGTGATGTTTATCATGTTTACATCTTATTTGCTTAGAACGATGGTAGTAAATAAGATGATCTCTCAATAAAATTTCAAAAGAAGTCTTCACCCTAGCTGTGCACCGTTGCTAAGGATCGTTGTTCCGAAGCACCACGTGATGATCGGGTGTGATAGGCTCTAACGTTCGCATACAACGGGTGTAAGACAGATTTACACACGCGAAACACTTAGGTTGACTTGACGAGCCTAGCATGTACAGACATGGCCTCAGAACACGGAAGACCGAAAGGTCGAACATGAGTCGTATAGAAGATACAATCAACATGGAGATGTTCACCATGGATGACTAGTCCGTCTCACGTGATGATCGGACACGGGCTAGTTGACATGGATCATGTATCACTTGGATGACTAGAGAGATGTCTATCTAAGTGGGAGTTCATTAAATAATTTGATTATGTGAACTTAATTATCATGAACTTAGTCTAAAATTGTCTTTACAATCTATATTGTAGATCTGATGGCCAACGCGAATGTCACCCTCAATTTCAACGCGTTCCTAGAGAAAACCAAGCTGAAAGATGATGGAAGCAACTATGCGGACTGGGTCTGTAGCTTGAGGATCATCCTCATAGCTTCCAAGAAATTGTATGTCCTTGATGCACCGCTAGGTGACCCACCCGTTCTCCCAGCAGAGCAAGACGTTGCGAACGCTTGGCATTCTCGCTGCGATGATTACTCCCTTGTTCAGTGCGGCATGCTTTACAGTTTAGAATCGGGGCTCCAAAAACGTTTTGAGCAACACGGAGCATATGAGATGTTCCAAGAGCTGAAACTGGTTTTCCAAGCTCATGCCCGGGTCGAGAGATATGACATCTCCGACAAGTTCTTTAGCTGTAAGATGGAGGAGAACAGTTTTGTCAGTGAGAACATCCTCAAGATGTCTGGGCTACACAACTGCTTGACTCAGCTGGGAGTTAATCTCCCGGATGACTTGGTCATTTACAGAATCCTCCAGTCGCTTCCACCTAGCTATAAGAGCTTTGTGATGAACTACAACATGCAAGGGATGGAGAAGTCCATTCCTGAGTTGTACTCGATGCTGAAATCAGCGAAGGTCGAGATCAAAAAGGAGCATCAAGTGTTGATGGTGAATAACACCACTAGTTTCAAGAAAGGCAAGGGTAAGAAGAACTTCAAGAAGGACGGCAAAGCTGTTGCCGCGCCCGGTAAGCAAGTTGCAGGGAAGAAGAAAAATAGGAATGGACCCAAGCCTGAGACTGAGTGCTTTTATTGCAAGGGTACCGGTCACTTGAAGCGGAACTGCCCCAAGTACTTAGCGGATAAGAAGGAGGACAACGTTAAAGGTATATGTGATATACTTGTTTTTGTTGTGTACTTAACCAACGCTCGTAGTAGCTCCTGGGTATTTGATACTGGTGTAGTTGCTCACATTTGTAACTCCAAGCAGGAGCTGCGGAATAAGCGGAGGCTGGCAAAGGACGAGGTGACGATGCGCATCGGGAATGGTTCCAAGGTCGATGTGATCGCCATCGGCACGCTACCTCTACATCTACCTTCGGGATTAGTTTTAAACCTTAATAATTGTTATTTAGTACCAGCTTTGAGCATGAACATTGTATCTGGATCTCGCTTGATGCGAGATGGCTACTCATTTAAATCTGAGAAAATATATATGAGAGAAATGTTTTATGGTAATGCCCCGCTGGTCAATGGTTTATTTTTGATGAATCTCAAATGTGATGTTACACATGTCCATAGTTTGAGTACCAAAAAGTGTAAGGTTGATAACGATAGTCCCACTTACATGTGGCACTGCCGGCTTGGTCATATTGGTGTCAAACGCATGAAGAAGCTCCATACTGATGGACTTTTGGAGTCTCTTGATTTCGAATCATTTGACACATGCGAACCATGCCTCATGGGCAAGATGACCAAGACTCCGTTCCGCGGAATAATGGAGCGAGCAACTGACTTGTTGGAAATAATACATACTGATGTATGCGGTCCAATGAGCATCGAGGCTCGTGGTGGCTACTGATAACCCACAAGTATAGGGGATCACAACAATTTTCGAGGGTAAAGTATTCAACCCAAATTTATTGATTCGACACAAGGGGAGCCAAAGAATATTCTCGAGTATTAGCAGTTGAGTTGTCAATTCAGCCACACCTGAAAGATTTAGTATCTGCAGCAGAGGTTTCAGTAGCAAAGTAATATGATAGTAACAGTAGTAGCGGTAACAGTAGTAGTAATGATTGGAGTAGCAAGTGTGACATCAGTAGTAGGAAAGTAACTAAGCAAGAACCAGTATATGAAAACCTCGTAGGCATTGGAACTGTGATGGAGATTATGCTGGATGATACTCATCATGTAATGGTTATAACACAGGGTAATATGTAACTTGCTCTAGTTCATCAATGTAATGTAGGCATGTATTCCGTATATAGTCATACGTGCTTAGGGAAAAGAACTTGCATGACATCTTTCTCCATCCCTCCCGTGGCAGCGGGGTCCTAATGGAAACTAAGGGATATTAAGTCTCCTTTTAATAGAGTACCGAAACAAAGCATTAACACATGGTGAATACATGGAATCCTCATACTATGGTCATCTCCGGGAGTGGTTCCGGCTATTGTCACTCCAGGGTTGCCGGGTCATAACACATAGTAGGTGACCACAACTTGCAAAATAGGATCAAGAACACTCATATATTGGTGAAAACATAATAGGTTCAGATCTGAAATCATGGCACTCGGGCCCTTGTGACAATCATTAAGCATAGCAAAGTAGTAGCAACATCAATCTTAGAACATAGTGGATACTAGGGATCAAAACCCCTTCAAACTAACTCGATTACATGATAGATCTCATCCAACTCATCACCGTCTAGCAAGCCTACGATGAGATTACTCACGAACGATGAAGATCATCATGAAATTGGCGATGGAGGATGGTTGGTGATGACGATGGCTTCGATTTCCACTCTCCGGAGCCCAAAACAGACTCCAGATCTGCCCTTCGGAGGAAGAACAGGTGGTGGCAGCGGCTCCGTATCGTAAAATGCTAATCTTTCTTCTTCTTGATTTTTTCTGGGACGAATAGGGTTATATGGAACTGGAGAGGAGGTCGGAGGAGCCACGTGGGCCCCACGAGCCTGCCAGGCACGGCCAGGGGGGGTACCCGCGCCTGGTGGGCTCATGGCCCATTGGCAACCCCTCTCCGGTTAATTCTTTCGCCAGTATTTTTATATATTCCACAAAAACTCTCCGTAAATTTTCAGGTCATTCCGAGAACTTTTATTTCTGTACAAAAACAACACCATGGCAGTTCTGCTGAAAAGAACGTCAGTAAGGGTTAGTTCCATTCAAATCATGCAAAATAGAGTCCAAAACAAGGGCAAAAGAGTTTGGAAAAGTAGTTATGTTGGAGACGTATCAACTCCCCCATGCTTAAAGCCTTTCTTGTCCTCAAGCAATTCAGCTGATAAACTGAAAGAGACAAAAGAAAAACTTTTACAAACTCTGTTTGATCTTGTTGTTGTAATTATGTCTAACTCATATTCAGTTTTTCAGCAAGATAAGCTAACCACATAAGCAATGACATAAAGGTCTCACGGTATACTCATATCAATGGCATAATCAACTAGCGAGTAATAATAATAAGTTTCAAACATCAACACTTCAATCAAAACAATCACGATATAATATGAATAGGTGGTATCTCGCTAGCCCTTTTTGAGACTGCAAAACATAAATGCAGAGCACCTTCAAAGACCAAGGGCTGACTAGAAATTATAATTCATGGCAAAGAAGATCCAGTCATAGTCATACTCAATATCAATTAATAGCAAAGCATACAAATGACAGAGGTGCTCTCTAACTGGTGCTTTTTAATAAGAAGAGGATGACTCAACAAAAATGTAAATAGATAGGCCCTTCGCAGAGGGAAGCATTGATTTGCAGAGGTGCCAGAGCTCAAGCTTTTTAAAACAGAGATAAATGTTTTTTGGGGTAGCATGCTTTCATTGTCAACGCGATGACCAAGAGTTTTCACCATCTTCCATGCTACACGTATTATAGGGGATTCCCAAACAGAATAGTAAAGTTTTGACTCCCCCACCACCGATCAATCACACTCCACGGCTAACCGAATCCTCTGGTGCCGTCCATACCAACAACAATCCAGGGGGGAGTTTTGTTTGCAATTATATTTTTATTTAATTTGAGCATGGAACTTGGCATTCCGATTACCGGCCCCTTTCTCGTGAATGATAGTGAGTAAACACATATCGAGGATAACACGCCTAGCATGGTAGATACTGACTGCCCCTTGTCACAACATGAGCGGTTCGGGCATACAAAACAGATTATTATTCGAAGGTTTAGAGAATGGCACATGCAAATTTACTTGGAACGGCAGGTAAATACCGCATATAGGTAGGTATGGTGGACTCATATGAAACAACTTTGGGTTTATGGGAGTGGATGCACAAGCAGTATTCCCGCTTAGTACAAGTGAAGGCTAGCAAAAGACTGGGAAGCGACCAACTAGAGAGCGACAACAGTCATCAACATGCATTGAGATTAACCAACATTGAGTGCAAGCATGAGTAGGATATAAATCACCATGAACATGAATATCGTGGAGGCTATGTTGATTTTGTTTCAACTACATGTGTGAACATGTGCCAAGTCAAGCCACTTGAATCATTCAAAGGAGGATACCATCCTATCATACTACATCACAATCATTTTAAAATTCATGTTGGCATCCAAGACAAACCATTATAAGCTCCTAGCTAATTAAGCATGGCATAAGAAACTATGATCTCTAAGTTGTCATTGCAAACATGTTTCTCTCATAACAATGCTGAATTAGGAACGATGAGCTAGTCATATTTACAAAAACAAAATAGGTCGAGTTCATACCAACTTTTCCAGGCTCAGTCACTTCATCATATATTGTCATTATTGCCTTTCACTTGCATGACCGAATGATATGAATAATAATAAGAGTATTCGTGCATTGGACTAAGCTGGAATCTGCAAGCAAACTCAGAGGAGAAGACAAGGTAATATTGCTCTTTGACGGATGAACAATAATGCATATGGGAGCCACTAATCATTTTAATCATGGTCTTATACCTCGACACAAAGAAAAAGAAAACTATTTACACGGGAAAGCTCCCAAAAAGCAAAAGAAGAACGGGAAAATCTTTTTGGGTTTTCTTTTTAGTTACTACCTAGCTTTTAAGAATATAAAGTTATAACTATTTTTTTTGTTTTTTTCTCATTTTTATTTTTTTGGATTTTTCTCAAGTTAACCAAACACACAAGAAGAATGCGAGAAAATAAACTAGCATGGATGATATAATGAAAAATTGTGAACACCGACTATCAAAGTGAATGTGTGAACATGAATATAAAGTCGGTGAGAAACACGTACTCCCCCAAGCTTAGGCTTTTGGCCTAAGTTGGTCTACTCCCAAGGAGGAAAGTAACCAGCTCCTGGGTACTCCGGAGTGTACTGAGGATGCCACTGCTAGGGGAGCTCCTCCGGGTCCCACTGATAGACTGGTGTCTGGTACTCGACTGGTGGCTCTGGCTCGGGCGCCTGAGGTGGCGCCATGCCCCAGTGTGCGTAGATGTTCGAGGGCATAATAATGTACCTGCCTAGATGAAGGTTGAACAAAGAAGGAGCCGATAGGGTAATGACCTCACGAGTACCCTGGCTAAATACCAAGTTATAAATTAATCTACCACTATCATTTTTATCAATAAAGTCGTGGTGAACCATGCTATCATAATCTAAATATCTTTCTGGAAGAAGCATATCTCCCTCCTCATGCAGCCTAGTAGGTATCCCAAAATGATTAGCTAGACGAGTAGCATAGATACCTCCATATACAGTGCCCTTGGAATGGTTCGTGTTCAACCATTGGGCAACAATAGCGCCCAGACTATAAGTTCTATCATTGTGTAAAGCTGAGCGTAGGACTGCAAGATCTGGGGAACTAAGACCCCCGACCTTTCCACGGCCAATCAAACATTTTCCTATAAATAAAGAGAAATAACGAAGCACAGGAAAATGCACACTGGCAATTCTGGTGCCAGACCCCCCTCTCTCCTCTCCTACAGCAGTAGTATCAATAAAAGCCTCCAAATCCCGCGGACGAGGTTCATGAATATCCCCAACGTAAGGTAACTTGCAAACATTGCAAAAATCATGAAGTGACATGCGCTGGGGAATATCATATAACTTGAACTCAACCATAGGAGGACTCTTCCTCGGATAGAAATAAAAGCTTTGCACGAAAGTATTAGTGAGGAGGAGGTATTGTGGACACTTACCTTCGACAAATGCGTTAAGGCCAACGTTCTCCACCAAGTAATAAAATCATTATGAATACCGGCAGCGTGCAAGAACGTATCGCTTGGCCACTCGCATGCTCGAACTTCTGTAACTCGGGGAACCGGATAATTGGATTTCTTCTTTTCATTTTCACCTTCCTGGGGATTACGGCTAGAAAAGCCCCTTAGAAGCCTCCTCATGGTTCCCTTTTATTCCTCTGAAAAATTCTGAAATTTTGAGTGACTCAAAATAAAAGTGAACAAAACTTAACAAAACTCATATCAACTACTCCTACAAGTGCCTAGAGGCCATATCTTGCATCAAAACTTCTTGGGACCAAATAAGATTAACATGCAAAGCTCAAGAACAGGGCCACCAAGGCAGCAATAATATGCAATGAATAAAGCACTAGAACAAAAACTAATTGGTCTAATGGAGGAGTCACATACCAAGGAACAATTCCCTAAAACAGTTCGGTGAATGGAGCTTTGCACAAGGAGATCGAAAAACGCAGCAAAATGAGCAAGAACACGGGTTTGAGCTGCGGGAGGATTTTTTCTGGAGGTTGAAGAAGGAGATGGAGGCTGGAATAAGTGGAGGGGGGCCACGTGGGACCCACGAGCCTGCTAGGCGCGACTAGGGGGGTGGCCTGCGCCTGGTGGGCTCGTGACCCACTGGTGCTTCCCCCTCGGTAGTTATTCCAGAAATTCTAAAATATTCCAGAAAAAATCATACTTGAATTTCAGGGCTTTTGAAGAACTTTTATTTTCAGGTCATTTTTTATTGGACGGATAATGCAGAAAACAGGGGAATAATGCTATTTTTATAATTTTTCTACTAAGTAACATAAAGTAAAAGTTGGGAGCAGAAGGTCGTGACTTCTAGATTCATCCATCTCATGGTCATCAAAAGAAATCCATCAATGAGGTTGATCAAGTCTCCTTGACAAACTTTTTTCGAATCACATGAAACCGGAGAATTTTCGAAAGTTCACTAGGGTACCTCAATGGGAATATGCATATCCCCAACAATAAGTATATCATATCTCATCTTGACAGTAGGTACGGGGAATTCAAAGCTTCCAATAATAATGGATGAAGATTTTTCAATAGAATTCATGCAATGAACCCGATGTTGTTTCTTCGGAAAGTGCACCGTGTGTTCATTACCATTGACATGGAAAGTGACATTGCCTTTGTTGCAATCAATAACAGCTCCTACAGTGTTTAAAAAGGGTCTTCCAAGGATGATTGCCATGGCATCTTCCTCGGGAATATCAAGAATAACAAAGTCCGTTAAGATAGTAACATTTGCAATCACAACAGGCACGTCCTCGCAAATGGCGATAAGTAAAGCAGTTGATTTATCAGCCATTTGCAAAGAAATTTCAGTCGGTGTTAACTTATCAAATTCAAGTCTACGCTATAAAGAGAGAGGCATAACACTAACACCGGCTCCAAGATCACATAAATCAGTTCTAACATAATTTCCTTTATTGGAGCAAGGTATAGTGGGTACTCCAGGATCACCTAGTTTCTTAGGAGTCCCCTTAAAAGTGTAACTAGCAAGCATGGTGGAAGTCTCAATATCAGGTATCTTTCTTTTATTAGTCATAATATCTTTCATGTATTTAGCATAAGGAGACATTTTAAGCATATCAGTCAAACGCATTTGCAAAAGATAGGTCTAATCATTTCAGCAAAGCGCTCAAAATCCTCATCATCCTTTTTCTTGGATGGCTTAGGAGTAAAGGGCATGGGTTTCTGAACCCAAGGTTCTCTTTCTTTACTGTGCTTCCTAGCAATAAAATCACTCTTATCATATCTTTTGTTCCTAGGTTGTGGGTTATCAGGTTCAACTGGAGGTTCAATCTCCACATCATTATCATTACTAGGTTGAGCATCAGTATGAACATCATTATCAATATTATCACTAGGCTCATGTTCATCACCAGATTGTGTCTCAGCATCATAAATAGATATATCATTTGAACTTTCAGGAGTAACAGCAACAGGTTTACTAGCATGCAAGTCCCTATCATCTTTCTTTTTCTTACTATTACCAGGATAACTAGGTGCATCAGTTTTAATACCTTGAGAATCTTGCTCAATTCTCTTAGGGTGGCCCTCAGGATACAAAGGTTCCTGAGTCATTCTGCCACCTCTAATAACAAATTTAACAGAATTATCATTCAATTCTTTAAGCAAGTCATTTTGAGCCTTACGTACTTGCTCTACTTGAGTAGTGATCATAGAAGCATGTTTACTAATAAGCTTAAAATCATTAACATTTTTATCCATACAAGCACTTATATGATTTATCATACGAGCATTTTGTTCAAGTTGTCTGCTAACATAATCATTAAAACTCTGTTGTTTGGCAACAAAATTATCAAATTCATCTAAGCATAAGCTAGCAGGTTTATCATAAGGAATATCACTCTCATTGAATCTACGAAGAGAATTTACCTCTACTACCTGTGTCGGGTTATCAAGAACATGTATCTCTTCTACCTTTGTTGGGTTATCAAGACCATGTATTTCTTCAATAGGTGGTAGATTCTTAACATCTTCAGATTTAATACCTTTCTCTCGCATAGATTTCTTTGCTTCTTGCATATCTTCAGGACTGAGGAATAGAATACCTCTTTTCTTCGGAGTTGGCTTCGGAGGTGGTTCGGGAATAGTCCAAGCATTATCATTGCTCAAGATATTATTCAATAGAATTTCAGCTTGTTCCATAGTTCGTTCCCTGAAAACACAACCATCACAACTATCTAGGTGGTCCCTAGAAGCATCGGTTAGTCCATTATAAAAGATATCAAGTATTTCATTTTTCTTAAGAGGGTGATCAGGCAAAGCATTAAGTGACTGGAAAAGCCTCCCCCAAGCTTGTGGGAGACTCTCTTCTTCAATTGGCACAAAGTTATATATATCCTACAAGGCAGCTTGTTTCTTAT
Source organism: Hordeum marinum (assembly GCA_022496015.1). Lineage (NCBI taxonomy): Eukaryota > Viridiplantae > Streptophyta > Magnoliopsida > Poales > Poaceae > Hordeum > Hordeum marinum. The sequence continues at coordinate 586,106,706 of CM039673.1, forward strand.
GGGCAGGAAAATATTTCTGAGAGAAGTAGTATACCATATCCTGGGGACTACGCACACAACCTGGAGCAAGAGAAGTAAACCAAGTTTTAGCATCGCCCTTTAGTGAGAAAGGAAACAACTTAAGGATATAGTAATAGCGAATTTTTTCCTCATTAGTGAATAGGGTGGCTATATCATTCAGTTTAGGAAGATGTGCCACAACAGTTTCAGATTCATAACCATGAAAAGGATCAGATTCAACCAAAGTGATTAACTCAGGATCGATAGAGAACTCATAATCCTTATCAGTAACAAAGATAGATGAAGTAGATAACTTAGGATCATATTTCATTCTAGCATTCAGAGATTTTTCTTTCCACTTGAGTAATAACTTCTCAAGATCATAGCTATCCTTACAAGCAAGAAAGTCTTCAGCTACCTCTCCTTCCATAACATAACCCTTAGGTATATTAGGCAATTCATATTTAGGAGGGCTAGGTGTAGCGACCCGACCTGGAAAGGTCAACCCTCTGGGTGTTCTATACCATCCCTAGATCAGTATGCTGGCACACACAGTACATCAATGTATATATAAAAGTGCAATAACATGTAATTAACATAAAAATGATATATACCTTAAAATCACAGCGGAAACAGTCAACGGGTGTGGAGTCCCAATAACACCAATGACAGGTTGAGTGCGGACCGTAACCCTGAATCGTACTCTTACTCGTCGTAGAAGAGTATCTGCAACATAAGACGTTGCAGCCGTGTAGGTCAGTACATTGAATGTACTGGCAAGATCACCATAGCAGAACAGAAGATAAAGACAATTCTATATGTAGTAAGGCTTTGGGGCTCTGTGTCGGAGTTTTTGCATAAAAGCTGATTTTATTTTCTTTTCCTACACCAACGGAATATCAGGAGTTTTCACTATAGAGTACCTAACATGACATGGTTCCGCCAACCGATGTCTTAATGCCCACAAGTATCATTAAGTTGCCCACAATTAATTATCAGTCTAGTGTTGAGAGTTCAGAGATAGATCCAAGTCCAGAGGCTCAAATTGTCCGTAACCGGGGACACGGCTAATCGATTAGGTTTAACTCTGCAGAGTGTTGTGTACTTTACCCACAAGATTCGTTCCCTCCTAGTAAGTCCTCGCACTACCGGATGTTTGAGAACAGGACGAACGAAACATGGTCTTTCAGAGTGTTTCCCTGACAACTGTCAGTGCCCATCTATTGCTAACATCGACTACATCTCGTAGCACTTCCCAGCCAGAGTCACAACAAAGATTAACCAAGCCAAAGCCCATAATGACTTGTGGCTACACAGGTAAGCTTCCGGGCATGAAGTATTCATCCGTCTCTTTGAGTTTGGGTGAAGCTTTCCGCAAGATGTCATGGCGCTTCTCCATGCATCCCGGCCATCCACTGGTTACTCCAGGGATGCCCAATCAACCATCCTTCACCCAGTAGTGTGTATTGAAAAACTTGTTTCTCGAGTCTCGAAGTCTTGAGGTCTTGAAGATGCAGGACTTGAAGATGCCTTCATGAAGTTGTCGTCTTGACATGGAGTCCTCCTTCTCACACCACTCACGAACACTCATGCCAAACCCCGTCTACTTTAGCATAGCATTAAAATACTAACGTTCCCAGGAATTTAGTAACAAGTGGTGGGTTCCTTCCTCATGCATTCTACTCAACTACAAGAATTTGAATAACACCACCGGAGGGATTTGTTGAGTGAAGTCACTACATGCAATAAAACATAGGTATGAAATAGATGGTCAAAGTGAACTTGCCTGTACTGTTGATGAAGAATAATATCGCTCTCATAAATAACTTGGTAGAACTATTCGTCACTCTCCGATGAAAATCTATACAATCAAACATTGCATTCATAAGCAAACACTGCTAGCAATCAATACGAACAATCAATAAGCAACACCAAAACTAAAAGTAACAAGGTTGATGAAGGAAATACTTAAGACAAAACTCAAATCAACAAAATTTCATCAACACAACCAAGGGTTGGTTTTCTCTACAAATAAATCCTATTTTCAAAAGTAACAAACAAAAACAAAGTAAAATATAACAAAAGTATTTTTGTAAATATTTTACTAGCAAGAAGAATTACTCTTGAAGAACAACTAAGAATTATGAAAAACAACACTCTAAACAACATAGGTTTTAGCCTAATAAACTTAACAACAAGAAAACAAATAAAACAATTAAAATATTAAAATAACAGAAAACAAAATATTTTCAAATAAGAAATCAACTAGCAATACTAGAGCAATACAACAAAGAAAAACAAAACAAAGTAATGGGCTCTAAATTTTGGTGGCTAAACTACTACTAATATAAAACAAGACAAAACTATTTTTAGTAACAAAGCAATCGTTAACAAAAAAGAATACTAAGATTTTTCTTTAGAACAACAGAATTAAATCCTCTAAAACCTTTTTGAAAAGAATTACTACTAAAACTAAATTGTTTTATAAAACATTTCCTAATGAAGAAGAATATAGTTTCCTATCATTAGGATATAAAACAAAGCAAAACTATTTTTATTAACAGAAAATAAGTCACCTAATATTGGACAACAGAACTAAAGAAAACTAAAACAAAATTTAACTAATTCAGCTTTCAAAATAAACAAAAGAAAAATTAAACTAACTAAATCCTATTAGGTACTAAACAGATTCTATTTTAGTTAAAAACCCTAATCTAAATTATCCTAAAAATTCTCAAACAGTGCTGGATGATAAACCTAACTAATACAAAACAGTGGCAAAAAGAATCACTCAAAAATAAAATTTTAAACTCAAGTTATTCAGAAAACAAGTTTTGAATCAAATCTGTTTGAATTTAATTTTAATCTTTTCAAATATGGTCAAACTTGGTATCTACAGAAACTACTTGAAATTTGTGACCTAATGCAAAAAGAATCAATTGAAAACACTAATTATTTTTAAGATATAACACAAACAAAATTAGAAATCATTCTGTTTTCTAAAACAGAATCAGAAAAAGGGAAAATGGATCTTATCGGACAGGGGCTACGTGGCGGGTTGTGGTTGGCTGAGGCCGTGTACGTGCGGTCGTTTGCGCGTGGGTGACCGAAGCCTAGTGCGTACCGGTTTGCTTTATAACACTTCTAATCTGATACATTGACTACAGATCCGACGACTACGGGACGGGATGGGGCTTACAAAGGAGGGGGTCGGAGCTCCGGTGATGTCGACGGTGGCCGGAAGTCGGAGATGCTTGGGGATGGTGCTGCGGTGGTCGAGAGCGGTGTCCGAAAGCTTCAAACAGTGACGGTGAGTCTTCGGCGTACTTTGGTGGTGTCGGAGGGGAGTGGGGGTGAGTGTGGCGACAGCCAGGTGCTTTGGGAGCTTCGGTGGGGATGTAGAACTCTGGCGAGCTCGTGCGGGTGGTTCTGGTGAGGGCAGGGGACGTTCGGGGGTGAAATGGAGCGTGGGGGGAGGCGGGGGTGTTTATAGGGCCGCGGGTGCTCGGGGGAATGGAAGGGGAGGCGGATCCGGTGCGGGATGGATCTCCGGCGAGGTCTGTGCGCGGGAAGGGAGATGAGCGCGCTGATCTCGCGAGCGGTCGATGGGGCCTGCACGTCAGAGAGAGGGAGAGAGAGAGCGTGGCGTCGGGCGGTCGATCCGGAGGGGTTTCGGGGAGGGGTAAATGGAGGTGGGCCGGTGGACTTAATTAAAATGTTAATTCCTTTCCTTTTCTAATATCCAGTGAAGGAAAACTCAATTATGGCAATCAATAGAGTTCCAAAAATGATGTTTTATATACAAAATGATCAGGGAATAAAATGCAATTTAATGAACATTTTTCCACGGCCAAAATAAGTACTTTTAATTATTATTTTCAGAAAATGCCTAAATTGATTTTAATTCTTTTGCAATAATTTTTCAATTAACCCCATGGGTTTTTATGGTTCAAATACGTCACAAAATAACCCCTGGTGTGGAGTGTCATATTACTCCTCTCAAATTTTGTCAAGGGGTTTGAATACTTTGAAAATTTAAATTGGAACCAAATATGAAATGGATCCCAAAAGGAATAAGTAAGAGATTTTCAAATTCACTTCCATATCCTTCTTTTAAACTTCCAACTCATATTTCATATAATTTGAAGAATTCCTTTTATCCCCTCTCATGAAAATCATTGAGTTGCATAAAGTTTCTGAATTTGAAATATTTTCAAATGAAATTCAAACCATTTTCAAATCCCTTTTCATTTCTTTAAATGGAAGAAGTCATATCATCTTCACTGTGGGATTTTGTGATGAAATGAATTTGAATTCCTACAGAGTGAAAGTTTTGGGAAAGTCATTTCATTCCCTCTCATTAAACTTTCAAAAGTTTCAAATTTCACTCACTTTCAATCACTCAATCAAACAAACATTCATTCTAATATTTATTATAACATTCCAAAATTTGGGATGTTACAAACCTACCACACTTAAAATGAATCTCTTCCTCGAGATTCGAAGAGGCTAGAAAGAAAAGGTTAGGGTTTGGGGGTCTTCTAGTAAATCCATTGACCTGGAAGGTGTGGGGTCTACCACACTTAAAATGAGAGTGACTGGTCCCTCAAAATCATGGCAGTCCTCTGGGTGTATCTGTCTCTTCACATTCTTCACGGTAGCTTCTTCGGTGATGCTCCTCCGTTTAATTCAAAATCTTGTGTTCTCTCAACAACAATGTATTTCCTCCGATACTGGGTCTTCTTAACTGACAGGTCTCGTGATCATTCTAAATATCTTATCGATGATCTCATGGTGGTCTACCATTAGTGGGTATCCTGGAGTGAAATGGGTCTTGGCTTCATTCCTCACCGTAAAATTCCTACGTGTGATAGCAATTGTCATGTACAAGAGGTTTTCTTCATACCATTCTAAGGTTTAAACAAAAGCTTCAAAGAACGCCGTCTCTTTACTACGGGTAAGTCACTCAAATTTACCATTCCGAATAGCAAGAGAATGATAAGAGTAAGTCGTCATGGTGGCCAAGCCATGTCGCACTGAAATCATTACCTTATATAAGGTTTAGTGAATCTCGTATTCTAACACTTGGGCTTCCTCACAAGAATTGCAGAAATTTCTCTTGTCAACGAACAAAGTTCGGATAAATCCATTGATTCTGCAAGCTGAACAAAAACATCTACCGTTTCTTCACAACTCTCAGGTTATCGTATACTCCTAAGAAAATGTTTTGTTGATCAATCGTATCTTCCTTCCAAGTTTCTTCCTTCACAAAGGTGGGGCTTGATCCTTATCAATCCCGAGGTCAGTGAGTTGTGGGTTCACTTGAATACTTGAACAACTTTAACTCACTCTTGGGGTTACTATCGTTCCATATTCCAACATTACCTTCCGTTCATTCCACCATACCCTTCACTGACTTATTCTTGTTTAGATTCCACTCGGAATCCATTTACCTTTCCGTCGGTCTGTTTAACCTTGGGTATGGTTTCACCAAAATCATTCTTTTTCTCAACATTCCAGCTTCGAAAACACTTACTCTCCAAGGTTATCATCCAAATAGTATGATGTGGTTCCACATTCTCTTCACCTGTATTCAGTTATCCAAACTCCTTAATATGAATGGTATTTTATTCATTCATTTATCCCTGTGGGTACTACCACACCTAAAATGAAATGCACTCATGCTTGCATAGACCATATTTTCTCATATCCTTGAAATTTGTTCGTGATCTTTGTTCATAGAGTAACAATTCATATAATTCAACATAAGAGAAATCATGACACCATAAATTCCATTGGTTCATGAATTTATTACAAACTCTGAGACTTCCGTTACAAAATAATCTCATGAAAACAAGAGTGCTTCATGACCCAATTATTGCCATCTTCAAAACTTAACTAATCCATTCTAACTTTCTTGTCATGTTCAATCCTTTGTTACATCCTCAATCACTTCTTAAAACTCCTAAAAAGTACTTTATTACAAATGCTACCATCCACGTAGTTTGGTATGTTCCAGCATCACTCCCAACTTTATTCATTTATGCCCCCTTGGAGATATTTTAGTACCACTGGAACTTTTCGATGTGCTCCTTGAAATCATCCATCTTTTCCTTGATCAGGGTGGACATGAGCTTCATCTCCATCATCTCCGTATCCACTTCATGCAGGTATTCCTGAGTATGATGGAGTCTTGCTTCAAGTATTTCTCCAATCTTACGTATGGCTTCCATGGCCGCTTCACGAACAGCGTCAAAGAAAATTGCTCGTGGTACACAAGATATGAAAAAGTATTGTCCCATAGTCTTTGGGCAAACTCCTTTCACACGGTGGAGGTGTACCTCCACATACCAGAGTTCCACTCCATTTTCCATGAATGGGTAGCCTTTGTAGACTGCATCTCCTTCAAGATGGATGTGCTTCATCATATCCTTTAGGATCCTTGGGTAATCATGATCACTAGTCAGGGTCATGATCGTCTCCGGGCCCTTGAGGAAAGACTCATAAAGGGTGGTCATCTACAGGTGTCAAAAAAGGGTACTCAAAATTTAACATATGCTTCTTCTTGGGTAAGCATCCTTATCATCCAAACCAAGCTTCTAATTCTCTTCCCAACATCATTCAGAGTATTGTCATCCTTAAAACAAAATGGGTTATCCATTTACCATATTCTATAATATCCTTGTTCTTTAGCAAAATCCCACTTTATGCATCAACAACTCATTTTTATCCATGTTTTGGATCCATACTTCTACCTCCAGCTAGGTCATTTGTCCAATGAATTCAAGTCCAACTTCATACATCATCGATTGGGTTCAAGGTTTTGGGATGAGATACGGAAGAGGGATAGAGAGAAAGGAGGGGATACACACAATACAAACAATAGTTTTGAAAATAGATTTTATTTGTGGCTATCGAATTTTTTTTACACACAAGTGACAGCTCACAAATCATCGTATCTAACGTAAGTATACGACAGGGGTTTGGTCTTCTAGGGGACATCAAATCCTTGAAACTCTTCATGGCCTTCAATTTCTTCAGATCTGTATAATCTTCAATTTTTCACGTCCTTGTAGTCTTCAATTTTTTTTGTAGCTCCTCCCATAGTGAAATACATCTTTGTTTGAGTTGGTCATCTGTTGTCCGATATCTTGTCCTGATGGACGTAGCAATTATTGACTCCTCCGTGTGGTTAAAGGGACAAGGGTATTATCTAACTATTTGATAAAACTCAGAAGGGATGAGAAGTAATTTTTTTTTCAGAATAAGGTTTGAGAGATATCCTGTCCTATGGGGTTTCCAGTTGTCTAGGGTCACATCCTACAGTCAACATGTGCTCTGATACCATCTCTGTAGTGACCCGACCTGGAAAGGTCAAGGCTCTCTGTGTTCTGTGCCATCCCTTGATCAGTATGCTGGCACACACAGTACATCAATGTATATATCAAAGTGCAATCACATTTAATTAACGTAAAAATGATATATACCTTAAAATCACAGCGGAAACAGTCAACGGGTGTGGAGTCCCAATAACACCAACGACAGGTTGAGTGCGGACCGTAACCCTGAATCGTACTCTTACTCGTCGTAGAAGAGTATCTGCAACATAAGACGTTGCAGCCGTGTAGGTCAGTACATTGAATGTACCGGCAAGATCACCATAGCAGAACAGAAGATAAAGACTATTGTATATGTAGTAAGGCTTTGGGGCTCTGTGTCTGAGTTTTTGCATAAAAGTTGATTTTATTTTCTTTTCCTACACCAAAGGAATATCAGGAGTTTTCACTATAGAGTACCTAACATGACATGGTTCCGCCAACCGATGTCTTAATGCCCACAAGTATCATTAAGTTGCCCACAATTAATTATCAGTCTAGTGTTGAGAGTTCAGAGATAGATCCAAGTCCAGAGGCTCAAATTGTCCGTCACCGAGGACAGGGCTAATCAATTAGGTTTAACTCTGCAGAGTGTTGTGTACCTTACCCACAAGATTCGTTCCCTCCTGGTATGTCCTCGCACTACCGGATGTTTGAGAACAGGACGAACGAAACATGGTCTTTCAGAGTGTTTCCCTGACTACTGTCAGTGCCCATCCATTCCTAACGTCGACTACATCTCGTAGCACTGCCCAGCCAGAGTCACAACAAAGATCAACCAAGCCAGAGCCCATAATGACTTGTGGCTACACAGGTAAGCTTCGTGGCTACACATGAAGTTGTCGTCTTGACATGGAGTCCTCCTTCTCACACCACTCACGAACACTCATGCCAAACCCCGTCTACTTTAGCATAGCATTAAAATACTAACGTTCCCAGGAATTTAGTAACAAGTGGTGGGTTCCTTCCTCATGCATTCTACTCAACTACAAGAATTTGAATAACACTACCGGAGGGATTTGTTGAGTGAAGTCACTACATGCAATAAAACATAGGTATGAAATAGATGGTCAAAGTGAACTTGCCTGTACTGTTGATGAAGAATAATATCGCTCTCAGAAATAACTTGGTAGAACTATTCGTCACTCTCCGATGAAAATCTATACAATCAAACATTGCATTCATAAGCAAACACTGCTAGCAATCAATACGAACAATCAATAAGCAACACCAAAACTAAAAGTAACAAGGTTGATGAAGGAAATACTTAAGACAAAACTCAAATCAACAAAATTTCATCAACACAACCAAGGGTTGGTTTTCTCTACAAATAAATCCTATTTTCAAAAGTAACAAACAAAAACAAAGTAAAATATAACAAAAGTATTTTTGTAAATATTTTACTAGCAAGAAGAATTACTCTTGAAGAACAACTAAGAATTATGAAAAACAACACTCTAAACAACATAGGTTTTAGCCTAATAAACTTAACAACAAGAAAACAAATAAAACAATTAAAATATTAAAATAACAGAAAACAAAATATTTTCAAATAAGAAATCAACTAGCAATACTAGAGCAATACAACAAAGAAAAACAAAACAAAGTAATGGGCTCTAAATTTTGGTGGCTAAACTACTACTAATATAAAACAAGACAAAACTATTTTTAGTAACAAAGCAATCGTTAACAAAAAAGAATACTAAGATTTTTCTTTAGAACAACAGAATTAAATCCTCTAAAACCTTTGTGAAAAGAATTACTACTAAAACTAAATTGTTTTATAAAACATTTCCTAATGAAGAAGAATATAGTTTCCTATCATTAGGATATAAAACAAAGCAAAACTATTTTTATTAACAGAAAATAAGTCACCTAATATTGGACAACAGAACTAAAGAAAACTAAAACAAAATTTAACTAATTCAGCTTTCAAAATAAACAAAAGAAAAATTAAACTAACTAAATCCTATTAGGTACTAAACAGATTCTGTTTTAGTTAAAAACCCTAATCTAAATTATCCTAAAAATTCTCAAACAGTGCTGGATGAAAAACCCAACTAATACAAAACAGTAGCAAAAAGAATCACTCAAAAATAAAATTTTAAACTCAAGTTATTCAGAAAACAAGATTTGAATCAAATCTGTTTGAATTTAATTTTAATCTTTTCAAATATGGTCAAACTTGGTATCTACAGAAACTACATGAAATTTGTGGTTGGCCGAGGCCGTGTATGTGCGGGCGTTTGCGGGCGGGTGACCGAAGCCTAGCACGTACCCGTTCGCTTTATAACACTTCTAATCTGATACGTTGACTACAGATCTGACGGCTACGGGAGGGGATGGGGCTTACAGAGGAGGGGGTCGGAGCTCCGGTGATGTCGATGGCGGCCGGAAGTCGGAGATGCTCAGGGACGGTGCTGCGGTGGTCGAGGGCGGTGTTCGAAAGCTTCAAACGGCTGCGGTGAGTCTCCGGCGTAGTTTGGTGGCGTCGGAGGGGAGTGGGGGTGAGTGTGGCGACGACCAGGTGCTCTCGGAGCTTCGGTGGGGATGTAGACTCCGGCGAGCTCGTGCGGGTGGTTCTGGCGAGGGCTGGGGGGCCTTCGGGGGTGAAATGGAGCACGGAGGGAGGCCGGGGTATTTATAGGGCCGCGGGTGCTCTGGGGAATGGAAGGGGAGGCGGATCCGACGCGGGATGGATCTCCGACGAGGCCTGTGCGTGGGGAGGGAGATGAGCGCGCTGATCTCGCGAGCGGTTGGTGGGGCCTGCACGTCAGAGAGAGGGAGAGAGAGCGCAGCATCGGGCGGTCGATCCGGAGGGGTTTCGGGGAGGAGTAAATGTAGGTCGGCCGGTGGACTTAATTAAAATGTTAATTCCTTTCCTTTTCTAATTTCCAGTGAAGGAAAACTCAATTATGGCAATCAATACATTTCCAAAAATGAAGTTTAATATACCAAAATGATCAGGGAATTAAATGCAATTTATTGAACATTTTTCCATGGCCAAAATAAATATTTTAAAAAAATTATTTTTAGAAAATGCCTAAATTGATTTTAATTCTTTTGCAATAATTTTCAATTAACCCCATGGGTTTTTATGGTTCAAATACTTCACAAAATAACCCTTGGTGTGGAGTGTCATATTAATCCTCTCAAATTTTGTCAAGGGGTTTGAATACTTTGAAAATTTAAATTGGAACCAAATATGAAATGGATCTCAAAAGGAATAAGTGAGAGATTTTCAAATTCACTTTCATATCCTTCTTTTAAACTTCCAACTCATATTTCATATAATTTGAAGAAGTCCTTTTATCCTCTCTCATGAAAATCATTGAGTTGCATAAAGTTTCTGAATTTGAAATATTTTCAAATGAAATTCAAACCATTTTCAAATCCCTTTTCATTTCCTTAAATGGAAGAAGTCATATCATCTTCACTCTGGGATTTTGTGATGAAATGAATTTGAATTCCTGCAGAGTGAAAGTTTTGGGAAAGTCATTTCATTCCCTCTCATTGAACTTTCAAAAGTTTCAAATTTCATTCACTTTCAATCACTCAATCAAACAAACACTCATTCTAATATTTATTATAACATTCCAAAATTTGGGATGTTACACTAGGTCTAACAGGTGTAACAGCAGGTTCCAGTTCAATAATTTCATCAGTTTCAGAAGTATCATTTGATTCAGTAGTAACTCTAGCAATTTGTGCATCAAGAAATTCACCAAGTGGCATATCATTATAAAGGAAAGCATCATCATAATTATCATGTATAGCAGAAGTAGCAACATCAAGCACATGCGACATATCAGAATTAATAGCAGGTGGTGGTGTCGCAAATTTACTAATAACAGAAGGTGAATCAAGTGCAGAGCTAGATGGCAGTTCCTTACCCGTCCTCGTAGTTGAGGGCAGAACTTTAGTTTTTGGATCTCGCAAATTCTTCATAGTGATCAATAGATATAAATACCAAGTGACTTAGAGAATAGAGCTATGCTCCCCGGCAACGGCGCTAGAAAAAGGTCTTGATAACCCACAAGTATAGGGGATCACAACAGTTTTCGAGGGTAAAGTATTCAACCCAAATTTATTGATTCGACACAAGGGGAGCCAAAGAATATTCTCGAGTATTAGCAGTTGAGTTTTCAATTCAACGACACCTGAAAGATTTAGTATTTGCAGCAGAGGTTTCAGTAGCAAAGTAATATGATAGTAATAGTAGTAGCGGTAACAGTAGAAGTAATGATTGGAGTAGCAAGTGTGACAGCAGTAGCAAAAAAGTAACTAAGCAAGAACTAGTATATGAAAAGCTCGTAGGCATTGGACCGGTGATGGATGATTATGCCAGATGATGTTCATTAGTTAACGGTTATAACACAGGGTAAGATGTAACTAGCTCAAGTTCATCAATGTAATGTAGGCATGTATTCCATATATAGTCATACGTGCTTAGGGAAAAGAACTTGCATGACATCTTTCTTCCATCCCTCCCGTGACAGTGGGGCCCTAATGGAAACTAAGGGATATTAAGGTCTCCTTTTAATAGAGTACCGGAACAAAGCATTAACACATGGTGAATACATGGAATCCTCATACTATGGTCATCTCCGGGAGTGGTTCCGGCTATTGTCACTCCGGGGTTGCCGGGTCATAACACATAGTAGGTGACTACAACTTGCAAAATAGGATCAAGAACACTCATATATTGGTGAAACATAATAGGTTCAGATCTGAAATCATGGCACTCGGCCCCTAGTGACAAGCATTAAGCATAGCAAAGTAGTAGCAACATCAATCTTAGAACATAGTGGATACTAGGGATCAAAACCCCTCAAACTAACTTGATTACATGATAGATCTCATCCAACTCATCACCGTCTAGCAAGCCTACGATGAGATTACACACGAACGATGAAGAGCATCATGAAATTGGTGATGGAGGATGGTTGGTGATGACGATGGCTTCGATTTCCACTCTCCGGGGCCCAAAACAGACTCCAGATCTGCCCTCCGGAGGAAGACCAGGTGGTGGCGGCGACTCCGTATCGTAAAACGCTAATCTTTCTTCTTCTTGATTTTTTCTAGGATGAATAGGGTTATATGGAACTAGAAGGGAGGTCGGAGGAGCCACATGGGCCCCACGAGCCTACCAGGTGCGGCCAGCGGGGGTACCCGCGCCTGGTGGGCTTGTGGCCCACTGGCAGCCCCTCTCTGGTTAATTCTTTCGCCAATATTTTTTATATATTCCACAAAAAGTCTCCGTAAATTTTCAGGTCATTCCGAGAACTTTTATTTCAGCACAAAAACAACACCATGGCAGTTCTGCTGAAAACAGCGTCAGTCCGGGTTAGTTCCATTCAAATCATGCAAATTAGAGTCCAAAACAAGGGCAAAAGAGTTTGGAAAAGTAGATACGTTGGAGACGTATCAGCTACCATTATGTTCTCATCCTCACTGATGACTTGAGCAGATATGGGTATGTCTACTTAATGAAACACAAGTCTGAAACCTTTGAAAGGTTCAAGGGATTTCAGAGTGAGGTAGAGAATCAACGTGACAGGAAAATAAAGAGCCTACAATCTGATCGTGGCGGAGAATATTTAAGTCACGATTTTGGCACGCACCTAAGGAAATGTGGAATTGTTTCACAACTCACGCCGCCTGGCACACCTCAGTGAAATGGTGTGTCTGAACGTTGTAATCGCACTCTATTGGATATGGTGCGATCTATGATGTCTCTTACCGACTTACCGCTATCATTTTGGGGATTTGCATTAGAGACTGCCGCATTCACTTTAAATAGGGCATCGTCAAAATCCGCTGAGATGACACCGTATGAATTATGGTTTGGAAAGAAACCTAAGCTGTCGTTTCTAAAAGTTTGGGGATGCGATGCTTATATGAAGAAACTTCAACCTAAGAAGCTCGAACCCAATGCGGAAATGTGCGTCTTCATAGGATATCCCAAAGAGACTATTGGGTATACCTTGTACCTACGATCCGAGGGCAAAGTCTTTGTTGCCAAGAATGGATCCTTTCTCGAGAAAGAGTTTCTCTCGAAAGAAGAAAGTGGGAGGAAAATAGAACTTGATGAGGTAATTGTACCTCCACTCGAACCGGAGAGTAGCGCAACACAGGAAGTTGTTTCTGTGGAGCCTACACCGGCTGGAGAGGAAATTAATGATGATGATCATGAAACTTCTGATCAAGTTGCTATTGAACGTCGAAGGTCCACTAGGACACATTCCGCACCAGAGTGGTACGGCAACCCTGTCCTTGAGATCCTGTTGTTGGACAACGGTGAACCTTCAAACTATGAAGAAGCGATGGCGGGCCCGGATTCCAACAAATGGCTTTAGGCCATGAAATCCGAGATAGGATCCATGTATGAGAACAAAGTATGGACTTTGGTGGACTTGCCTGATGATAAGCGAGCCATTGAAAATAAATGGATCTTTAAGAAGAAGACGGACACGAACGGTAATGTGACCGTCTATAAGGCTCGGCTTGTCGCTAAGGGTTATCGACAAGTTCAAGGAGTTGACTACGATGAGACTTTCTCACCCGTAGCGATGCAAAAGTCTGTCCGAATCATGTTAGCAATTACCGCATTTTATGATTATGAGATCTGGCAAATGGACGTCAAAACAGCATTCCTTAATGGCTTCCTCAAGGAAGAACTGTATATGATGCAGCCGGAAGGTTTTGTCGATCCTAAAGATGCTAACAAAGTATGCAAGCTCCAGCGCTCCATCTATGGGCTGGTGCAAGCATCTCGGAGTTGAACATTCGCTTTAATGAGGTGATTAAAGCGTTTGGGTTTGTACAGGTTTATGGAGAACCCTGTATTTACAAGAAAGTGAGTGGGAGCTCTGTAGCATTTCTTATATTATATGTGGATGGCATACAGATAATGGGAAATGATATAGAACTCTTGGAAAGTATAAAGGCCTACTTGAATAAGTGTTTTTCAATGAAGGACCTTGGAGAAGCGGCTTACATATTAGGTATTAAGATCTATAGAGATAGATCGAGATGCCTCATAGGTCTTTCACAAAGAACATACCTTGGAAAGATATTGAAGAAGTTCAATATGGATCAGTCCAAGAAGGGGTTCTTGCCTGTGTTACAGGGTGTGAGATTGAGTACGACTCAATGCCCGACCACGGCAAAAGATAGAGAAGAGATGAGTGTCATCCCCTATGCTTCAACCATAGGCTCTATTATGTATGCCATGCTGTGTACCAGACGTGATGTGAACCTTGCCATAAGTTTGGTAGGTAGGTACCAAAGTGATCCCGGAGCAGAACACTTGACAGCGGTCAAGAATGTCCTAAAGTACCTGAAAAGGACAAAGGACATGTTTCTCATATATGGAGGTGCCAAAGAGCTCGTTGTAAAGGGTTACGCCGATGCTAGCTTCGACACAGATCCGGACGACTCCAAGTCGCAAACTGGATACGTGTATATTTTGAACGGAGGGGCAGTCAGCTAGTGCAGTAGCAAGCAAAGCGTCATGGCGGCATCTACATGTGAAGCGGAGTACATAGCTGCTTCGGAAGCAGCAAAGGAAGGAGTCTGGATGAAGGAGTTCATCACCGATCTAGGAGTGATTCCCAATGCATCGGGCCTGATGACTCTATTCTGTGACAACACGGGAGCTATTGCCTTTGGGAAGGAGCCCAGGTTTCATAAGAAGACAAGACACATCAAGCGCCGCCTCAACTCCATCCGTGATTACATTCAGGAGGGAGATATAGATATTTTTAAAGTGTATACATATCTGAATGTTGCAGATCCTTTGACTAAACCTCTCTCACGAGCGAAATATGATCAACACCAGAATGCTATGAGTGTTCGATTCATCACAATGTAACTAGATTATTGACTCTAGTGCAAGTGGGAGACTGTTGGAAATATGCCCTAGAGGCAATAATGAAAGGGTTATTATTGTATTTCCTTGTTCATGATAATTGTCTATTGTTCATGCTACAATTGTATTAACCAGAAACCGTAATGCATGTGTGAATACATAGACCACAACATGTCCCTAGTAAGCCTCTAGTTGGCTAGCTCGTTGATCAATAGATGGTCACGGTTTGATGACCATGGACATTGGATGTCGTTGATAACGGGATCACATCATTAGGAGAATGATGTGATGGACAAGACCCAATCCTAAGCATAGCACAAGATCGTGTAGTTCGTCTGCTAGAGCTTTTCAATATCAAGTATCGTTTCCTTAGACCATGAGATTGTGCAACTCCCGGATACCGTAGGAATGCTTTGGGTGTGCCAAACGTCACAACGTACCTGGGTGGCTATAAAGGTGCACTACGGGTATCTCTGAAAGTGTCTGTTGGGTTGGCAAGAATCGAGACTGGGATTTGTCACTCCGTCTGACAGAGAGGTATCTCTGGGCCCACTTGGTAAGACATCATCATAATGAGCTCAATGTGACTAAGGAGTTAGCCATGGGATGATGTATTACGGAACGAGTAAAGAGACTTGCCGGTAATGAGATTGAACAAGGTATAGTGATACCGACGATCGAATCTCGGGCAAGTATCATACCGATAGACAAAGGGAATTGTATACGGGATTGATAGAATCCCCGACATCGTGGTTCATCCAATGAGATCATCGTGGAGTACATGGGAGCCAACATGGGTATCCAGATCCCGCTGTTGGTTATTGACCGGAGAGGTGTCTCGGTCATGTCTACGTGGTTACCGAAGGTTGTTTGACGTCCCGGATGAGATCCCGGACATCACGAGGAGTTGCGGAATGGTCCGGAGACGAAGATTGATATATAGGAAGTAATGATTTGGTTACCGGAAGAATTTTGGGAATTACCGGTATTGTACCGGGACCACCAGAATGGTTTCGGGGGTCCATCGAGTGGGGCCACTAGCCCCGGAGGGCTCCATGGGCCTGAGGTGGACGGAACCAGCCCCTAGGTGGGCTGGTGTGCCTCCACAAGAGGCCCAAGGCGCAGGAGAGGTGGAGGGAGGGGAATTCCTAGACCCAGATGGGCCTAAGGCCCACTAGGGCTGCGCCCTCCCTCTCCTCCCTCTCTCGCCGGCGGCTAAGCCCCATCTAGGGCTGCCGCACCATCTAGGGTGAGAACCCTAGATGGGGTGCCTCCTCCTCCCTCTCCCCTATATATATGTGAGGTTTTCAGGGCTGCAGATCACACGGTTCTCTCCTCCTTTTGGCGCAGCCATACCTCTACCTCTTCTCGTTCTTCGTAGCGCTTGGCGAAGCCCTGCCGGAGACTACGCAGCTCCACCGTCACCACGCCGTCGTGCTGCCGAAGCTCTTCCCCAACCTCTCCTTCCTCCTTGCTGGATCAAGGCGTAGGAGACGTCACCGGGCTGGATGTGTGTTGAACGGAGAGGCGCCGTTGTTCGGCGCTAAGATCGGAGTCCATCGCGATTTGAATCGCTATGAGTACGACTCCACCAACCGCGTTCTTGTAACGCTTCCACTTAGCGATCTTCAAAGGTATGAAGTTCCAATCTCTCCTCGATCGTTGCTGGTTTCTCCATAGATAGATCTTGGTGAACGTAGGAATTGTTTTGATTTACTACTACGTCTCCCAACAGAATGCGGACCCCAGGCCCTCCCCTACCCCTCTGGTTCGTGGTCGTATCCTAGGCAGGAAAGCGGGGAGACTAAATATGCGAAGCAGCTCAGCTTGTGCTGACGAGGAGGTGATTGCAGATTTTTTTGGCTAGTTATGGGTCATCCCCTCCCCAATTCGACGTCACCCTCCCCCAAACCCTCCCACAAATCCTAGCTTCGCCCTTCCCGACCGCCTCTTCTGGGTGTGGAAAGACCTGTTCCGAGAGGGGAGATTCAAGGTGGAGGACTGCTTCCCAGTCCAACACCTGAGTAGATCGGATCCCAAGCCCACCACCTTTCGTCCCGCTGTTGAGGGGATCGGCCCGGGATCTGCTTCCTTTGCTGGGATTGTCAAGAAGAACATGGCGGATACCCAGAATCAGGGTGGGCAGGGGCAGCACCCTGTTCGTTGGCCACAACCATAGAAGAAGGTGGGTGCTGCTACCTACTTTGGGAGTGCTGCTGCTGGGTTGGGATTCTACCATGTCTCCAGCCTACTGCTACCTACTTTGGGAGTGCTGCTACTGGGTTGGGATTCTACCATGTGGATGTGCCTATGCCAACAGAAACTAGCTGGCTTAATTTTGATAATTGTGCTGTCTTGAAGGTGGTCACAAGTGAGATCAAGGCGGAAGATCTACTGGTTCAGCTAAATGGGATGTTTTGTAAGAACAAACATTGGCCATGGCAGATCAGAGAACTATCTCAGAAAGCTTTCCTTCTAAGGTTCCCTCCTTGGAAGAAAATTGAGGATCTGCTAGACTTTCCAGCTTTCAACCTACCCACTGAAGGGGTCACTGTCAAGATCGCTGAGTGGACTGGTGCTGCAGATCCTTTTGGTGAACTAACAGAGGCTTGGATACAGATTGATGGTATTCCCCCAAAGTGGTGTACTTGGAAGGTTTTTTCACAAATTGGTTCCATGTTTGGCATCCTCACTGATTTTGATTGGAATGGGATCTTCAAATCATTCTATGAGAAAATCAGAATCAAAGTTGCTTGTAGAGATCCTACCAAGGTTCCTATTGAGAGACTGGTCGAAATGAAAAAGACGTTGTACCTACTATACTTCATGGTGGAAGGTTTTGAGCAAGCTGGGAATGATGAGAATGGAGATGATGATGATCCTGACGAAGGAAAGAACAATGGAATAGATGGAAAACATGATCAGTAGGGTACTGATAATGGCGATGGTATGGAAGATGATGAGGAACATATTGATGAGCTTGATAAGGCCAACTTCTCCCACAATTGCTCTGCCACTTCTGGTTCTAGGAACAACAAGTCCCTGGCTATTACTGCTGTTGAGTTTCATCCAAGCAAGCTCCAAGATGCTGTGCATACCCAATTCCTTGCAGAAATCAAAAATGATCCCAAGGCCATCCTTGTGGATGATGAATCTGATAAGCAGTTTGCTACCTACTCTGACAAAGGAGAGGTGGAAGGTGAATTTAGCATGGAAACTTCTCTGGCTGAACAAGTGGAGATCTGTTCTGCCTAGTTGTGTAGATTTGAAGTGGATGTCTCAAAGGAGGAGAATGATGATGAACCACAGAAGATGCAGGTCCTACCAGAGGAACTGATTGACACAATGGCTATAGTTAAGAGATCTGTGATGAACTCTTTGGACTTTGCCAAAGCTGAGAAGAAAAGGAAAAGTGCTAGCTATGGAGGGAGTCCTTCCAAATGGGGCCCTGTTCTGGTTCACAAGCACAATACCAAGAATCATGGAGATGTGAAAATCATGGATAAAGCTGTAGCTTATAAGCAGAAGAAGAATCTGGAAATTCCCAAGACTTTCAAAGGTAATTCTTTTACAGTTCTTGAGCCTTGTGCTCTACTTGATCAAGTTAAGCAAATTGGTTTATGCATGGGTGACTCCTCTTTGGAGTGCAGTGATATCTTAGATAACATGATTGAATATGAAAAAAGTAATTGCTTAGAGTTTGCTAATAAGCATCCTGAAGAAGTCCTGCCTGATAATTTAGATATTTTGGAGTTGGTTGATTCTAGTTTTGCTTCACCTACTGTGATGGTCAACTGCTCTCACCCAGAAGGCACTGCTAGATGTGTGAGTAATTGCCCAGAATTGTGTACTAAAGTCAAACCATGTGGTTTGTCTCATCCTTTCAAAATCCAATGATACGTGCTTTTTGGAACATTAGAGGCCTAGGTAAACCTGGTAAGATTCAGTGCCTGCCAGACTTTATTGCTGCTAACCGGTTAGACTTTGTGGGGTTTCTATAAACTAAGAGAGAAAATATTTCTGATAACCTTCTTAAAGTCCTGGCAGGGAAATCCAATTTCTGTTGGCATTACTTGCCTACTATCAACACTGCTGGGGGGATCCTTTTGGGTCTTAACTCTGACCATTTTGAAGTGATTGGATTTGTTAATAGATCTTTTTGTGTTATTGATACTATCAAAAACAAATGTGACAGCTTTATGTTGCAGATGGTGGTTGTGTATGGTACTGCTTATAATGAGATGAAGATTGAGTTCATTACTGAATTGCATGAGGTGTTGGAGTCAGTCTCTCTACCAGTCCTGCTTGGGGGTGATTTTAACCTTGTTCGATCTAATCTGGATAAAAACAATGGGGTTATCAATAACCAATTTGCATCCCTTTTTAATGATTGGATCAACAAGTGGGCCCTGATGGAATTGGTTATTGCCAATCGTAGTTATACTTGGAGTAATAACCAGAATAATCCCATCTTTGCTACAATTGATAGGGTTTTTGCCTCTACTAGCTGGGATTCTCATTTCCCTCTTTCTGCTGTCAATGCTTTACCCAGAGTGGGTAGTGATCATACTCCTCTGATTATTGATACTAGATCTAGGAGGGTTACCTCCCCAAAGATGTTCAGATTTGAGAAATGGTGGCTTGACCACCCAGATTTTAAAACCTTAGTTCAAAATGTTTGGGATTCCCTTGCCCCAAACTCTTCTGCTGTTAAGGTTTGGCAATTCAAAACTAGACTCCTTCGTAAGAAGGTGAAAGGATGGAGTATCAACCTTGAAGCTGCTATGAAAAAAAGAAGAGGGATTTGTCCCTTGAGTTTGATATTTTGGATGTCTTTTCGGAGAAAAACATGCTTAGTGATGTAGAAAAAAATAGAATGGATGTGTTTAAGAAGGAGCTGGATGATATTTGGAAAAAAGAAGAAACTGCTGCATGGCAGAGGTCCAGGGATCGAAAGATCATGGATGGGGATAAGAATAATGCCTATTTCCATTCTCTTGCCAATCATAGACATAGGAAGAACCATATTATGGTTTTGGATGGCCCTGATGGACCTGTTACCAACACCCGAGACATGTTAGATGTAGCCACTGCCTTTTATAAGAACCTTTTTGGGTTTGAGGAAAGGCATAATATTCGGCTGGGTGACTCGTTTTGGAGTGAAGATGAAATGGTTACCCAAGAGGAAAATGATATGCTCCAGAAAGATTTTACTGAGGAGGAAATCAAAAAGCTGTTTTTGATTCATATGCCCATGGGGCTCCTGGCCTTGATGGACTATCCTTTCTTTTTTATCAAACTTTCTGGGATGTGATTAAGAGGGATTTTATGGCCCTTGTGAGAGATTTTGTGAAAGGGATACTAGACCTTTATAGGCTCAACTTTGCACTTATTGTGCTTATCCCTAAAGAGCCTAATGCCAGAGATATGAAAAAATCCAGACCTATTAGCCTTAGTAACTTCGGGGTAAAGATTTTGTCTAAGCCTATGAACAATAGATGTGCTCCTGTGGTGATGGCACATGAAGTTATTCATGAGGTCAAGAAATCTGGTACAAAAGGTTTGATCCTTAAGCTTGACTATGAAAAGGCCTATGACAGAGTCAACTGGGAATTTATTTTTGAAATGCTGGCTTCTCGAGGTTTTGGCTGCAAATGGATTAATTGGATTAAAAGCACCTTGCTACAGGGGTCTTCTTGTGTTAGGATCAATGACACTAATGGTCCATACTTTATTAGTAAAAAAGGTCTGAAACAGGGAGATCCTTCTTCTCCTTTGCTCTTCAACCTAGTTGCTGATGTGTTTACTAAGATGTTAATCAAAGCTGAGAGGTGCAACGTGATAGCTGGGCTTTTTCCTAATGTGATCCAAGGGGTGTGGTCAGTCTGCAATATGCTGATGACACTCTTCTTTTGCTAGAAAACTCTATTGAGAAGGCTAGGAATTTTAAGTGGATCCTGTCCTGTTTTGAAAAACTATTTGGGATGAGAATTAATTTCCACAAAAGTGACTTAGTGACCATCAACATGGAGGAAGAGATTAGCAAGACTTTTTCTCAAATCTTTTGTTGTCAAATAGGGTCCTTCCCTATTAAATACTTGGGGGTGCCTCTGCACTTTGACAAGCTCAAGAGGGAAGATTTGCAACCTATTATTGATAGGATTATCAAAAGCATTGCTGGATGGCTGGGCAGGAACTTATCCTATAAAGGAAAACTAATCCTGCTATGTGGTTGTATTGTGAGTATTCCTGCTTACTTGATGGCTATTATTAAATTTCCTAAGTGGGCTATTGATGCCATTAATTCCCAGACGGCTCACTTTTTCTGGGGTAATATGGGAGATGAACATAAATACAACTTGGCTAATTGGGGCCTAGTATCTAGGACCAAAAACTCAGGGGGTTTGGGTATTCCTAACCTGAAAGACTTTAATATGGCCTTACTGGCTTCTTGGGGGAAGAGATACTTTGATACAGATAATAGATATTGGAAGATTTTGCTGGACTATAAATATAATACCAACAAACCAAATGTGTTATGGTCTAAAAGCAATGTGGGATCTCCTTTTTGGAAAGGAATTACCTAGGCTTTGTCAGCAACTAAAGTCTTTTATAAATGGAAGTTAGGAGATGGCAGCAAAATTAGCTTCTGCCATGACATCTGGATAGGGGATTGTTCCCTGAAAGTACAATTTTGGAGGCTTTTCTCCATTTGCAATCAACAGGATTGCAGTGTTGCCTAGGTTTGGGATGGTGAAGAACTGAAATTATCATTTAGGAGGAATGTAGACCAGTTTGGGCTGGAGATGTGGAAGGCCTTGATCTGCTGTCTCAAACAATGCCATCTCTCTAATGAACCTGATTGTCCTATTTGGACATTGGAAGCAAATGGGAAATACACTGTCAAGTCCTTCTACAAGGCTATCAACTACGGGGGGGGGGGGGTGAGTAAAGTTGGGGATAGGTTCTGGAAGATCCTTTGCCCTCAAAGAATGCATATCTTTCTGTGGCTATTAGCTTATAATAAGATTCTCACTAGAGATAATTTGAATAAGAGGAGGAAGGCGGATGATTTGTCCTGTCTTTTCTGCTCAGATAATGAATCAGTGCAACACCTGTTTGTAGATTGTATTGTGGCTAAACATGTTTGGACTTTCATTGCCAAATGCTTTGATATACATGTTCCTGAACATATTGATGATGTTGTTGCTATATGGCAGATGAAAAAAACTAAAAAAGTATTAAATATGACTGTAGTGGCCTCCTTGTGGATTATTTGGACTCTGAGGAATGATTTTTGCTTTCAGGGGAGAACATGGAGAGGCATGGGCTGCGTGTTTGCGCGTCTAAGAGGATTCCTGCTGTAGTGGAGTGTACTTTGCGACGACACACTATCGGTGCTCCTCCGTCCATGTATTCTTCTGCTGGACAAGCACAAAGGGGAGCTTCTCAGGATCGCTTGGAGGTGAATGGGGAGTAATCCTGTTTTAGATGGTTCCCCCCAGCTGGAAAATGAATGTAATATCTGAAACTTGTAATAGGATGTTGATCAGCTACTGAGGATGCTCTTGAACTTGTTAAACCTTTGTTGCTTCATTAATAAAAAATGGAGCAAGGGGGCAACCCCTTTCGTTCAAAAAAAAACTAAATTTTTCAACATTTAAAACCACCTTCTTTTTTCCATTAAAATTAAATCAGTATTGTATTTGAATTGGGTTTATATATTCATAGTAAATTGAATATAAACTCAAAATCCATGAAATATTTTATGCTGCGTTGGAAGGGTCCATCAAGTCACATAATAAAACTATTCAAAGGAATTTGGAAGTAGTTTGAATTTACTTTTTGTTTTTTAAAACAATGGCAAATATTTAGAAAAAAACTTATATAACAATAAAGAAAAGACAGTCAGAGAGCTTAGCTATTTAAAAATCATACATAATGTTTCATGTTTGGAACCGATCGAGCAATCATAGATAATGTTTAAAAATGCCCCATCAAAATAGAACATGATGTTTAATCTAGCTAGCTAGCTTCTCTCAATTTTTTTTGAAAATAATCTAGTTAGCTCTTGGCAACATCACATCAAGTCTACAACAATACGAGCGACGACAAGCTCGGATATACATGAGTGCACAGGGAAGTCAACAAACTAGCCGCCGCTACATATTTTCACTTAGCAAACCACATTTCTTTTATTTGGCTCAATCATACAACGCTGTACATCAATTCGGAACAAACTAGTTCAGTTCTACTTCCTCCGTCTCATAACATAAACACGTTTTTGACACTACACTAGTGTCAAAAACGATCTTATATTATGAGACGGAGTGAGTACATAATCTGCAGCTGAAACCCAATAGACGAGTCAAAGTGAATTGCTTCCACACATACCTACAACATAAATTCATAACGCTCCCTTCCAGTAGCTTCATATGACAGTAAGTGTCCGAGATGCATGCCTGTCTCTTCGGATATTTACATCCCATTCACTGCATTACAAGGAAATGCTAACGGTTATTGTCTTACCGGCCAAAGCCAACCAAGAATAAGTGTTACCTGAGTGAGCGGCTTGTCGTAGGTGGCCTCGTCAACATGATCACATTATTCACCTTCTCCTTTTGCTTCCCCTAGCTGCAACCCACCCACAACCAACAGGGGTGTTAAAATTCATCACGCTAAAGTATCTTTATACCATGGTAACCAAACTCATGACACACAAAAACATGGCTTCGAAATCCAAGGGAGACATGAATAAAGAACCAAAATCATGCTTCTAAATAGGAGCAACCCCTTTTTTTTTGTATTACTCTTAGGGTCATTTCTTTTGGCGGCTTACAAAATAAGCCACCGCCTCCTTAACTTTTCCCATAAGCCATCTCTATTATTCATTGAAGCTTCTAAATTAGTTATGGGATAACTAATTTAGAAGTCTCAACAACTTTAGGGGACGACTTATTTTTTAAGCTGGGGAAAGGCAACTTATTTTTTAAAACGCCTCTATTTAGGGGACACATATTCATCCACAATCATGCTTGGTTCCAAGTACTTATTTGTCTAGAGGTCAGCAGCAACGGAGTCACATATATACTCGATGCATAATCACCACAAATCGAGAAAGCTACCTTTACTAAAGTGTGTTGCAACTATGCTGCTGCTGCTACTATAAGCTTACCCCAATAAGACACAAACTAAAAATATCATAGGACAAATTTCTACACCATCAAGAACCACCAAGTAGCATGCCATCAAACAGCCAGCAAGACACACCTCCTTCCTGGAGCTAAGCTGGAGCAATGTAACCGATGAAAAACTAATCTCCAAGGACCTCGCCACAAGCACAAACATCATCGAGTAGGGGAGGGTGGGAAGGACGTATACCTTGGTTTAGATGTTCTCGGTAGCCTTCTTATGCAGATCAGGAGCAGATCCAGCATGCCGCCAAACGCGCTCCGCTGCTCCTATCCAGCACCTGCGGCTGCGCAAAACAACAAACATCCTTTGGTGAAAGTGTAGATCTAGGTATCCTCCTTCAATCCCTAGCAAATCAACAAGTTTGAGTGGCTAGAGAGAGAGATCGGGTAAGACAGCTTGAAGGGCATCAATGGAGGAGAGAGAGAGGTAAGAAATAAGAGGGAGGTGGAAGAACCACCTCTTTATATAGGGTCCCCAACTTCCAACCGTTACAGGCGGTTTTACATGGCAGCGGTACAGCCGGCGACGCGGGCGGCAGAACCAATAGGACCAGAACAACGACCCAATCACCGGACAACCACCACATCAAAATAGAACCCGAGGCGATGGTTCCTCCCCGGTGCAACCGCTCAACTCGAGCGTGGGACAAGGTGAGGTCCTGAGCGGTACAACCTCTTGGGACACCGATAGTACCAGTTGATTCAACCGCCCCTCATCCGCCCAACAACCGGACCATTACAGAATTGTGTCCGGTTGTAGGACGGTGCTAGGCTGGTACAACCGCCCAAGGCTGACACCTAGGGTCAGCCAGCTGTTGGCGGTACAACTGCACGGAGGCAGCGATACAACCGCTAGAGACCAACTAGGGGCATCACCCCCAGGGTATCACCCCTAGGGTGGAGATTATGCCGGATCACAAGAGTGAGCGGTACAACCGCTAGGGCCAGCGATACAACCGGCCTTCATGGATAGGAAGTCGGGCCCCTCTCTCTCTCTTTGATGGAAGGGTATGAGGTGGGTGCCAAGAATGTGTACGTGTATTGATTCACCCCAAAACCTTCCAATGAGAATTCCCTCTTAATAGTACGGGATCCCTACGACCAAGAAAATAAACATGCCGAGAACACTATCTTCATTATTTTTCGTCCGAAGGGAATGCCTTACCGTCTTGTGCCGCACACGGAGTACCTGAATAACTTGACACACGATTAGACAACAAAGTGAGGTGTCATCATCACGAAAACACTAAGGTAAGAGAATGCCCTTACAATCTCCCCCTTTTTGGTGGATGATGACAACAACACAATTTGCATTGATTGTCTAAAAAATAGAAGCGGAGGTCCCCCTCAAAGTGTGCACCAGATGAGATTTGCGCAAACATGGGAGCTCCCCCTCGATTTTATAGACCGACCAATGGGTACAAATGAAGGGATAACAATAAAGTGCATTTGTACTGGATAAGAGGTAGAGCTTAATAACAAGGGCAATAGTGAACCTCAGGCTCTACTCAAAAAATGAGACAAGATAAAGGATTTAGGGAATGCAATAATTCTCCACAACCGACGGGTTCACAAATGACTAAAAGCAAATAAGAATTCAACTGGGAAGATGCAATGCAGGAATGACACAACTAAAACACCCACTCCCATGCAAATCCCATCATAATATAACTCTCTCCCCCTTTGGCATCAAGACACCAAAAAGGAAAAGAGCGATGCTAACGCCCCAGGTCATAGTAGATCTCGTTAGAACAGTCAATCTCCTCGGAATCATCACTGGAAGATCCATCACCATCATCATCATCGTCCAGAATGTCATCACTGGCGACAAACAACAGAGGAGGAGGTAGTAGGCTGACCCATGAACTCATCATCAGTCCAAATGCTATGCTCGTAGATCCACCTCTCTTCAGGAGTGATGTTCTATCAGCTGTAAGATTGAGAGCCCGCATAATCTGGATCTGTCTACGTCTCGCAAGCTTCTCGTTGACATGAGCATCATAAAGCTTCTTCCGAACATGGGTCTGTAGGCAGAAGGTCTTCTTTACTTTGGCAGTGAGATTAGTGACCAAATATGACTTGGCCTTGACTGTAAGCTCAAAATGACTATCACTGGAAGTAGCAAAGACATCCTCGGGGTGGTCAAGGGGGAAGCAAGGCTCATCATGTTTCTTCTTCCGGAGTTGCTTGATCTCATGCTCAACGAGGTTGTCCATAGAAGTGAGAGGCTCTCCAGGCATGCAAACTGCCCACATAGAGTTGAGGAAACACATGATAAAGGGTGTATAGGTGGGGACCTTCATGTAGAAGACCGTATTGTACACCTCCTCCCAAAACCAATTGGAAGCATCAAATGTATCACTAGAGCCAGCTTCAGTCTTCATGGCCACAAGCAGATCGACAAAATATCCATGAATCTCATCTTGATTTCCAACCTTGGGCAGAAGAACATTTCGGAAAACACGGTGTAAGATATCATAGACCCGCTGCGGATCCTTGGACGCTTCAAGAATGCCACATTTGGGAATGTACAAGGGCTCTAGCTCCGCCTTCTCCATAGGGATAGACGGTCATGAGGACAGATGCCACCATTCCCAGTTAGGTTAGTATCATCATAGCCAAGTGCATTGCAGAAGGCACGCCACGAAACCTGGAAGAATTCAACATGGAACATGAAGGAAAGGTGACGAGCATCATCAGTGCCAAAGTGGACAGTGGCATAAAACTTGTGAATGAGTTGCACATCGAAGGGACATTTGATAGTCATGAGCTTGATCAAGTCAAACTCCTCGCAAAGTGCCAAAGCCTCCCCAAAGTAATCAAATTAAGTTGTTCCTCCAGTACTCAATGTCAATTGTCCATTGCTTGGCAAACTTGTTCTTGTGATGGTCATAAAGTTCATGCAGAATCCGTATTTGTAACTCATTCCTGAACTAAGGGGAGGACCACCTAGGATCAACAGGGATCTCATATGGATTTTGAAAATGAACCCTCTCTGAATCAACTTGCTTCCATGACTGCACATGCTTTGCTGACTTTTGCTTGGTGGCCAAAGACTTCTTAGGACTAGTGGGCTTGGTGGGGATCACAACTACCTCTTCCTCTGACTCATTGACGAGCCTACATCTGCGAGCTCGTTTCTTCGACTTCTTTCGAGAAGCAGAGCAAGAACCAGAGCCACTTGCAAACACACACACACACACATGAGAAGCACACAAGAGAAAACCAGACAAGATGAGATGATTGTGCGCAAGAATAGGACTATATTAGTTGTGAAGCAAAGAGAGTAAAATAGTGGGACAATATTCATATAAGCCGGTTGAACCTGTCACACCATCGGTTGTACCACTTTAGAGGTTGTATCGCGAGTGTAAGCAGTTGTACCGTCTGGACGGACAACACCTCACCCGTGGATAACTGGTACACCTGGATTCGAACCATGAACAACTATTCTAAGTTCTAAGCAACACAAGTAATAGGAGGTGAAATCATGATCTCTTCCCACCAATAGTTTGACTAAAAACACGGGAGACCAAGCAATGCCCTAACAATGGAGGATCCAAAAGGGAGGACCCAAACAAAGGAGAAACAAGGCATTATTGCTATCCATGGGAAGGGGTCGGGGAGGGGAAGGGACTCCATGGAGCAGATCCGAGAGGAGGCTGCAGATATGGGGTGCTGGGGGCACTCCGGGGCGATGGTGGCGGCGAACGATGCTACTTCTTGAGCTTGCATTGGTTTCCCCTTAAAGAGGAAAGGGTGATGCACAGTAATTAAGTATTTCCCTCAGTTGTTGAGAACCAAGGTATCAATCCAGTAGGAGGAACAAGCAAGTCACCAATAGATGCACCTACACAAGCAATCAAACACTTGCACCCAATGCTATAAAAGGGGTTGTCAATCCCTTCACAGTTACTTGCAAGGATTGGATCTGATAGAGATAGATGTAAAAGATTGCGGAAAGTAAACAACAGCAACAACAACAACAACAAAGCCTTTAGTCCCAAACAAGTTGGGGTAGGCTAGAGGTGAAACCCATAAGATCTTGCGACCAACTCATGGATCTGGCACATGGATAACAAGCTTCCACGCACCCGTGTCCATGGCTAGTTCTTTGGTGATGTTCGAATCCTTCAGATCTCTCTTTACGGACTCTTCCCATGTCAAGTTCGGTCTACCCCGGCTTCTTTTGACATTATCAGCATGCTTTAGCCATCCGCTATGCACCGGGGCTTCTGGAGGCCTGCGCTGAATATGCCCAAACCATCTCGGACAATGTTGAACAAGCTTCTCTTCAATTGGCGCTACCCTAACTCTATCTTGTATGTCATCATTTCGGATCCGGTCCTTCATTGTGTGGCCACACATCCATCTTAACGTGCGCATCTCCGCCACACCTAAATTTTGCACATGTCGCCTTTTAGTCGGCCAACACTCAGCGCCATACAACATTGCGGGTCGAACCGCCATCCTATAGAACTTGCCTTTTAGCTTTTGTGGCACCTGCTTGTAACAGAGAATGCCAGAAGCTTGGCACCACTTCATCCATCCGGCTTTAATTCGATGGTTCACATCTTCATCGATATCCCCATCCTTCTGCAACATTGACCCCAAATATCGAAAGGTGTCCTTCTGAGGCACCACCTGGTCATCAAGGCTAACATCCTCCTCCTCGTGCCTAGTAGTACTGAAAGCGCACCTCATGTACTCGGTTTTACACCTACTAAGTCTAAAACCTTTCGATTCCAAGGTTTGACTCCATAACTCCAACTTCCTGTTGACCCCCGTTCGACTATCATCTGTTGGAAATATGCCCTAGAGGCAATAATAAAATGGTTATTATTAGATTTCCTTGTTCATGATAATTGTCTATTCTTCATGCTATAATTGTATTAACCGGAAACCGTAATACATGTGTGAATACATAGACCACACCATGTCCCTAGTTAGCCTCTAGTTGACTAGCTCGTTGATCAATAGATGGTCATGGTTTCCTGACCATGGACATTGGATGTCATTGCTAACAGGATCACATCATTAGGAGAATGATGTGATGGACAAGACCCAATCCTAAGCATAGCACAAGATCGTGTAGTTCGTCTACTAGAGCTTTTCTAAGGCCAAGTATCATTTCCTTAGGCCATGAGATTGTGCAACTCCCGGATACCGTAGGAATGCTTTGGGTGTATCAAACATCACAACATAACTGGGTGACTATAAAGGTGCACTACAGGTGTCTCTGAAAGTGTGTGTTGGGTTGGCATGAATCGAGACTGGGATTTGTCACTCCCTGTGATGGAGAGGTATCTCTAGGCCCACTCAGTAATACATCATCATAATGAGATCAATGTGATGAAGGAGTTAGTCACGGGATCATGTGTTACGGAACGAGTAAAGAGAATTGTCGGTAGCGATATTGAACAAGGTATAGGGATACCGACGATCGAATCTCGGGCAAGTAACATACCGATGGACAAAGGGAATTGTATATGAGATTAATTGAATCCCCGACATCGTGGTTCATCCGATGAGATCATCGTGGAACATGTGGGAGCTAATATGGGTATCCAGATCCCGCTATTGGTTATTGGTCGGAGAGGTGTCTCGGTCATGTCTGCATAGTTCCCGAACCCGTAGGTCTACACAATTAAGGTTCAGTGATGCTAGAGTTGTAATGGGAATTGGATGTGGTTACCGAAAGTTGTGCGGAGTCCCAGATGAGATCCCAGATGTCACAGGAGTTTCGGAATGGTTCAGAGGTGAAGATCTATATATGGGAAGTCCAGTTTCAGTCACCGGAAAAGTTTCGGGGTTTATCGGTATTCTACCGGGACCACCGAAGGGGTTCCGGGGGTCCACCTGCCCCAGAGGACCTAATGGGCTGTATCTGGGTGGGAACCAGTGCCTTAGTGGGCTGGTGCAACTCCCCCTAGGGGCCAAGGCACCTAGGGAATCACACCCTAGGGGTGTGGGGCACCGCCACCAAACTTGGGGGGCAAGTTCTGATGGGGAACGTTGCATGCGAAACAAAAATTTTCCTACGCACACACAAGATATATCCATGGTGATGAGCATCTATGAGAGGGAGAGTGGATCTACATACCCTTGTAGATCACTAAGCGAGAAGCGTTAAGAAATGCGGTTGGTGTAGTCGAACGTCTTTGCGATCCAAATCGCCGAGCGTCCCGCGATCTCATCAAGATCTGTCCCGCGATCCAATCACGATCCATCCCGCGAGCTCATCATGATCCGTGCCGCGATCTCATCACGATCTGTCTCACGATCTTGATCACGATCCTTCCGATCTAGCGCCGAACGGACGTCACCTCCGCGTTCAACACACGTACAACTCGATGACGATCTCCGCCTTCTTGATCCAGCAGCATGACGGCGCCACGGCGAGGTGGTGGAGCAATTCCGGTAGGACTTCGCCTAAGCACTGCAGAAAACCGATCTAGAGGAGAAACCATGCACTGGAGGAACGGGTAGCGCGTGGCTTAAAAATCTAGTGCAAAACCCCTAGAATCTCGGGCAAGTATCATACCGATAGACAAAGGGAATTGTATACCGATAGACAAAGGTTCATACGATGAGATCATCGTGGAGTACGTGGGAGCCAACATGGGTACTCAAATCCCGCTGTTGATTATTGACAGGAGAGGTGTCTCGGTCATGTCTACGTGTCTCCCGAACCCGTAGGGTCTACACACTTAAGGTTCGATGATGCTAGGGTTCTAGGGAAATAGTGTACATGGTTACCGAAGGTTGTTCGAAGTCCCGAATGAGATCCCAGACGTCACGAGGAGTCCCGGAATGTTCCGGAGACGAAGATTGATATATAGGAAGTAAGGATTTGGTTACCAGAAGAATTTCGGGAATTACCGGTATTGTACCGCGACCATCGGAAGGGTTTCGGGGGTCCACCAAGAGGGCCACCAGCCCCGGAGGGCTCCATGGGCCTGAGATGGAGGGAACCAGCCCCTAGGTGGGCTGGTGCGCCTACACAAGAGGCCCAAGGCGTAGGAGAGGTGGAGGGAGGGGAAACCCTACACCCAGATGGGCCTAAGGCCCACTAGGGCTGCGCCCTCCCTCTCCTCCCTCTCTGGTCGGCGGCTAAGCCCCATCTAGCGCTGCCGCACCATCTAGGGTGGGAACCCTAGATGGGGTGCCTCCTCCTCCCTGTTCCCTATATATATGTGAGGTTTTCAGGGCTGTAGAACACACGGTTCTCTCCTCCTTTTGGCGCAACCATACCTCTCCCTCTCCTCGTTCTTCGTAGCACTTGGCGAAGCCCTGCCGGAGACCACGCAGCTCCACCATCACCATGCCGTCGTGCTGCCGGAGCTCTTCCCCAACCTCTCCTTCCTCCTTGCTCGATCAAGGCGTAGGAGACGTCACCGGGCTGCACGTGTGTTGAACGCGGAGGCGCCGTTGTTCGGTGCTAAGATCGGAGTCCACCGCGATTTGAATCGCTACGAGTACGATTCCACCAACTGTGTTCTTGTAATGCTTCCGCTTAGAGATCTTCAAAGGTATG
This sequence comes from Hordeum marinum, assembly GCA_022496015.1. Classification (NCBI taxonomy): domain Eukaryota; kingdom Viridiplantae; phylum Streptophyta; class Magnoliopsida; order Poales; family Poaceae; genus Hordeum; species Hordeum marinum. The sequence continues at coordinate 586,138,686 of CM039673.1, forward strand.
AAGGTCCAATATCTCCCCGCTCGTTGCTGGTTTCTCCATAGATAGATCTTGGTGAACGTAGGAATTTTTTTGATTTACTACTACGTCTCCCAATAGTGGCATCATGAGCTAGGTCTATGCATAGAATCTATGCACGAGTAGAACACAAACTTGTTGTGGGCGTCGATTTTGTTAATTTGCTTACCACTACTAGTCTTATCTTGATTCGGCGGTATTGTGGGATGAAGCGGCCCGGACTAACTTTACACGTATGCTTACGTGAGACCGGTTCCACCGCCTGACATGCACTAGTTGCATAAGGTGGCTAGCGGGTGTCTGTCTGTCCCACCTTAGTCGGATTGGGTTCGATGAAAAGGGTCCTTATGAAGGGTAAATAGCAATTGGCATATCATGTCGTGGTTTTGGCGTAGGTAAGAAACGTTCTTGCTAGAAACCTATAGCAACCACGTAAAACTTGCAACTACAAATTAGAGGACGTCTAACTTGTTTTTGCAGCATGTGCCTTGTGATGTGATATGGACATAGGATGTGATGTGATGCATTGTGATGTATGAGATTGATCATGTTCTTGTAATAGGATTCATGACTTGCATGTCGATGACTATGACAACCGACAGGAGCCATAGGGGTTGTATTATTTTATTGTATGACCTGCGTGTCAATCATAAACACCATGTAATTACTTTACTTTATTGCTAAGCTTAGCCATAGTAGTAGAAGTAATAGTTGGCGAGACAACTTCATGAAGACATAATGATGGAGATCATGATGATGGAGATCATGGTGTCGTGCCGGTGACAGTGATGATCATGGTGCCCCGAAGATGGAGATCAAAGGAGCAAGATGATATTGGCCATATCATGTCACTATATTGATTGCATGTGATGTTTATCATGTTTACATCTTATTTGCTTAGAACGATGGTAGTAAATAAGATGATCTCTCAATAAAATTTCAAGTGAAGTGTTCACCCTAACTGTGCACCGTTGCTAAGGATCGTTGTTCCGAAGCACCATGTGATGATCGGGTGTGATAGGATCTAACGTTCGCATACAACGGGTGTAAGCCAGATTTACACACGCGAAACACTTAGGTTGACTTGACGAACCTAGCATGTACAGACATGGCCTCGGAACACGGAAGACCGAAAGTCAAACATGAGTCATATAGAAGATACGATCAACATGAAGATGTTCAACGTGGATGACTAGTCCGTCTCACGTGATGATCGGACACGGGCTAGTTGACATGGATCATGTGACACTTGGATGACTAGAGAGATGTCTATCTAGGTGGGAGTTCATTAAATAATTTGATTATGTGAACTTAATTATCATGAACTTAGTCTAAAATTCTCTTTACAATCTATATTGTAGATCCAATGGGCCAACGCTAATGCCAACCTCAACTTCGACGCGTTCCTAGAGAAAACTAAGCTGAAAGATGATGGAAGAAACTATGAGGACTGGGTCCATAGCTTGAGGATCATCCTCATAGCTTCCAAGAAATTGTATGTCCTTGATGCACTGCTAGGTGACCCACCCGTTCTCCCAGCAAAGCAAGACGTTGCAAACGCTTGGCATTCTCGCTGCGATGATTACTCCCTTGTTCAGTGCGGCATGCTCTACAGTTTAGAATCGGGGCTCCAAAAACGTTTTGAGCAACACGGAGCATATGAGATGTTCCAAGAGCTGAAACTGGTTTTCCAAGCTCATGCCCGGGTCGAGAGATATGACATCTCCGACAAGTTCTTTAGCTGTAAGATGGAGGAGAACAGTTCTGTTAGTGAGCACATCCTCAAGATGTCTGGGCTACACAACCGCTTGACTCAGCTGGGAGTTAATCTCTCGAATGACTCGGTCATTTACAGAATCCTCCAGTCGCTTCCACCTAGCTACAAGGGCTTTGTGATGAACTACAACATGCAAGAGATGGAGAAGTCCATTCCTGAGTTGTACTCGATGCTGAAATCAGCGAAGGTCGAAATAAAAAAGGAGCATCAAGTGTTGATGGTGAATAAGACCACTAGTTTCAAGAAAGGCAAGGGTAAGAAAAACCTCAAGAAGGACGGCAAAGCTTTTGCCACGCCCGGTAAGCAAGTTGCCGGGAAGAAGAAGAACAAGAATGGACCCAAGCCTGAGACTGGGTGCTTTTATTGCAAGGGTACCGGTCACTGGAAGCGGAACTGCCCCAAGTACTTAGCGGATAAGAAGGACGGCAATGTTAAAGGTATATGTGATATACTTGTTATTGATGTGTACCTAACCAGCGGTCGTAGTAGCTCCTGGGTATTTGATACCGGTGCAGTTGCCCACAATTGTAACTCCAAGCAGGAGCTGCGGAATAAGCGGAGGCTGGCAAAGGACGAGGTGACGATGCGTGTCGGGAATGGTTCCAAGGTCGATGTGACCGCCGTCGGCATGCTACCTCTACATCTAGCTTCGGGATTAGTTTTAAACCTTAATAATTGTTATTTAGTACCAGCTTTGAGCATGAACATTGTATCTGGATCTCGCTTGATGCGAGATGGCTACTCATTGAAAGGTTCAAGGAATTTCAGAATGAGGTAGAGAATCAACGTGACAGGAAAATAAAGTGCCTACGATCTGATCATGGCAGATAATATTTAAGTCACGAGTTTGGCACACACCTAAGGAAATGTGGAATTGTTTCACAACTCACGCCGCCTGGCACACCTTAGCGAAATGGTGTGTCTGAACATCGTAATCGCACTCTATTGGATATGGTGCGATCTATGATGTCTCTTACCGACTTACCGCTATCATTTTGGGGATTTGCATTAGAGACTGCAGCATTCACTTTAAATAGGACACCGTCAAAATCCGTTGATACGACACCGTATGAATTATGGTTTGGAAAGAAACCTAAGCTGTCGTTTCTAAAAGTTTGGGGATGCGATGCTTATGTGAAGAAACTTCAACCTGGGAAGCTCGAACCCAAAGCGGAAAAGTGCGTCTTCATAGGATATCCCAAAGACACTATTGGGTATACCTTCTACCTACGATCCGAGGGCAAAGTCTTTGTTGCCAAGAATGGATCCTTTCTCGAGAAGAGTTTCTCTCGAAAGAAGTAAGTGGGAGGAAAATAGAACTTGATGAGGTAATTGTACCTCCAGTCGAACCGGAGAGTAGCGCAGCACAGGAAGTTGTTTCTATGGAGCCTACACCGGCTGGAGAGGAAATTAGTGATGATGATCATGAAACTTCAAATCAAGTTGCTATTGAACGTCAAAGGTCCACTAGGACACGTTCCGCACCAGAGTGGTACGGCAACCCTGTCCTTGAGATCATGTTGTTGGACAACGGTGAACCTTCGAACTATGAAGAAGCGATGGCGGGCCCGGATTCCAACAAATGGCTTGAGGCCATGAAATCCGAGATAGGATCCATGTATGAGAACAAAGTATGGACTTTGGTGGACTTGCCTGATGATAAGCGAGCCATTGAAAATAAATGGATATTTAAGAAGAAGATGGACGCGGACGGTAATGTGACCGTCTATAAGGCTCGGCTTGTCGCTAAGGGTTATCGACAAGTTCAAGGAGTTGACTACGATGAGACTTTCTCACCTGTAGCGATGCTGAAGTCTGTCCGAATCATGTTAGCAATTTCCGCATTTTATGATTATGAGATCTGGAAAATGGATGTCAAAACGACATTCCTTAATGGCTTCCTCAAGGAAGAACTGTATACGATGCAGCCGGAAGGTTTTGTCGATCCTAAAGATGCTAACAAAGTATGCAAGCTCCAGCGCTCCATCTATGGGCTGGTGCAAGCATCTCGGAGTTGGAACATTCGCTTTAATGAGGTGATTAAAGCGTTTGGGTTTGTACAGGTTTATGGAGAACCCTGTATTTACAAGAAAGTGAGTGGGAGCTCTGTAGCATTTCTTATATTGTATGTGGATGACATACTGATAATGTGAAATGATATAGAACTCTCGGAAAGTATAAGGGCCTACTTGAATAAGTGTTTTTCAATGAAGGACCTTGGAGAAGCTGCTTACATATTAGGTATTAAGATCTATAGAGATAGATCGAGACGCCCCATAGGTCTTTCACAAATCACATACCTTGAAAAGATATTGAAGAAGTTCAATATGGATCAGTGCAAGAAGGGGTTCTTGCCCGTGTTAGAGGGTGTGAGATTGACTACGACTCAATGCCCGACCACGACAAAAGATAGAGAAGAGATGTGTTGGAAATATGCCCTAGAGGCAATAATAAATTGGTTATTATCATATTTCCTTGTTCATGATAATCGTTTATTATCCATGCTATAATTGTATTAATCGGAAACTCAGATACATGTGTGGATACATTGACAACACCATGTCCCTAGTATGCCTCTGATAGACTAGCTCGTTGATCAAAGATGGTCAAGATGTCCTAGCCTTGGACATGAGATGTCATTTGATAACGGGATCACATCAGTAGGAGAATGATCTGATGGACAAGACCCAAACTACAACCGTAGCATATGATCGTGTCAGTTTATTGCTACTATTTTCTGCATGTCAAGTATGTGTTCCTCTGACCATGAGATCATGCAACTCACGGACATCGGAGGAGTTCCTTGTGTGTATTAAACGTCGCAACGTAACTGGGTGACTATAAAGGTGCTCTACAGGAATCTCCGAGGGTGTCTGTTGAGTTGGCATGGATCAAGACTGGGATTTGTTACTCCGTGTAACGGAGAGGTATCTCGGGGTCCACTCGGTAATACAAGATCACAATGAGCCTTGCAAGCAATGTGACTAAGTGTTAGTTGCGGGATATGGTATTACGGAACGAGTAAAGAGACTTGCCGGTAACGAGGTTGAACTAGATTTGGAGATACCGATGATCGATTCTCGGGCAAGTAACATACCGAAGAACAAAGGGAACATCATACGAGATTAACTGAATCCTTGACATAGAGGTTCGAACGATAAAGATCTTCGTAGAATATGTAGGAACCAATGTGGACATCCAGGTCCCGCCATTGGTTATTGACCGTAGAAGTGTCTCGGTCATGTCTACAAAGTTCTCGAACCCGCAGGGTCTACACGCTTAAGGTTTGGTGACGTTTCGATAGTATAGAGTTATGCATGGTGGTGACCGAACGTTGTTCGGAGTCCCGTATGAGATGACGGACATCACGAGGAGCTCCGGAGGTAAATATTGATATATAGGAAGTCCTATTTTTTTCGCCGGAAAAGTTTCGGGCTCATCGATAGTGTACCGGGAGTGCCGATAGTGTACCAGGAGACCATCGGGAGGGGTATATCGACCCAAGAGGCTACATCGGCTATGGGAGAGTGAATACCAACTCTTAGTGGGCTGGTGTAAGTCCGACACAAGGCCCATGCAGCTAGGCAAAGAAAGCCCAATGAGAAAAGGTGGAAAAAAGGCAAAAAGGCAAAAATAGGGAGGAATCCTAGTCCTACTAGGATTGGAGGTGGAATCCACCTCTCCCACTTGGTTTGGCCAACCCAAGGGCTGTCTCCTTGACACCCAAGCCTCCTCCTATCTTCCTCTTATATATACTAGAGGTTTTAGGGTTTTTGGCACCTGATATTCAGCCACGTGCTACCCGTTCCTCTAGTGCATAGTTTCTTCTCTAGATCGGTTTTCTGCACTGCTTAGGCGAAGCCCTGCCAGAATAGCTCCACCACCATCGCCGGAGCACCGTCATGCTGCCGGAGAACTCCACTACCTGTCCGCTCCCTCTTGCTGGATCAAGAAGACGGAGATCATCATCAAGCTGTATGTGTGTTGAACGCGGAGGTGTCGTCCGTTCGGCGCTAGATTGGCAGGACCGTGATCAAGATCGTGATGAGATCGCGGGATGGATCGTGATGAGTTTGCGGGATGGAACGTGATTGGATCGCGGGACGGATCGTGATGAGATCGCGGGACGCTCGGCGATTTGGATCGCGAAGACGTTCGACTACACCAACTGTGTTTCTTAACGCTTCCCGCTTAGTGATCTACAAGGGTATGTAGATCCACTCTCCCTCTCGGAGATGAGCATCACCATGGATAGATCTTGCGTGTGCATAGGAATTTTTTTGTTTCCCATGCGACGTTCCCCAATAGTGGCATCATGAGCTAGGTCTATGTGTAGATGAGATCTCGAGTAGAACACAAAGAGTTTGTGGGCATTGATGCTTAGATTGCTTCCTCCCTTGGTCGTGTTTTGGTTTAGTGGTATTGTGGGATGAAGCAGCCCGGACCAACCTTACTCGTATGCTTACGAGAGACCGGTTCCATCGACTGACGTGTAACTTCTTTGCACAACGGGTGATAGACTCTACGTTCACATACAACGGGTGCAAGCCAGTGTTGCACATGCATAACACTCGGGTTAAACTTGACGAGCCTAGCATGTACAGACATGGCCTCGGAACACAAGAGACCGAAAGGTCGAACATGAGTCATATAGTAGATATGATCAACATGATGATGTTCACCATTGAAATCACCTCAACTCACGTGATGAACGGACTTGAGTTGGTGAATTTGGATCATGTATCACTCGAATGACAGGAGGGATGTCAATTTGAGTGGGAGTTCTTAAGTAATATGATTAATTGAACTCATTGTCATGAACTTAGTCAGTAGTGCCTTTGCAAATTATGTTGTAGATTACTAGCTCGCGTTGTAGCTCCCTTGTATTTTTATATATGTTCCTAGAGAAATAGAGTTGAAAGATGATGGTAGCAATATTGCGGACTGGGTCTGTGACCTGAGGATTGTCCTCATTGTTGCATAGAAGGCTTATGTCCTTAATGCACCGCTCGGTGCGCCAACCCCTCTAGTGTCGTCTGTAGATGTTGTGAACATCTGACAGGCACGTTCTGATGACTACTTGATAGTTTAGTGCGTCATGCATTGCAGCTTAGAATTGAGGCACTGAAACATTTTGAACGTCACAGAACATATGGAATGTTCTAAGAGCTGAAATTAGGATTCCAGGCTCGTGCCCGTGTTGCGAGATATGAGATCTCCAACAAGATTCTTTGCCTACAAGATGAAAGAGAATATCTCAATCATTGAGCATGTGCTCAGATTGTCTGGGTGCTACAATCGCTTGAATCGAGTGGGAGTTGATCTTCCAGATAAGATAGTGATTGATATAGTTCTCCAAGTCACTGTCACTAAAGCTACTAGAACTTGGTGATGACCTATAAAATGCCAGGGATATAAATAATGATCCCTGAGCTGTTTGCGATGTTTGACACCGCGAAGGTAGCAATCAAGAAGGAGCGTCAAGTGTTGATGGTTAGTAAAACCACTAGTTTCGAGAAGGGCAAGGGCAAGGAGGGAAACTTCATGGATGGCAAGTCGGTTGCTACTCCAGTGAAGCAACCCAAAGTTGAACCCAAACCCGAGACTAAGTGCTTCGATTATGAGGAGAGCAGTCGCTGAAGTGCAACAACCCTAGATACTTGGTAGATAAGAAGGCTGGCAACGTCGACAGAAGTATATTTGATATACGTGTTATTGATGTGTACCTTGCTAGTACTCCTAGTAGCACCTGGGTATTGGATACCGGTTCGGTTGCTAAATGTTAGTAACTCGAAATAAAAGCTATGGAATAAACGGAGAACTAGCTAAGGGGAGGTGACGTTGTGTGTTGGAAATGTTTCCAAAGTTGATGTGATCAATATCGCACGCTCTCTCTACCTTCGGGATTAGTGACGAACGTAAATAAATGTTATTTGGTGTTTTGCGTTGAGCATGAACGCGATTAGACCGTGTTTATTGCAACACGATTATTCATTTAAGTTAGAGAATAATGGTTATTCTGTTTACATGAATAATACCTTCAATGGTCATGCACCTAGTGAGAATGGTTTGTTGAAATCTTGATCGTAGTAATACATATGTTTATAACATTGATGTCAAAAGATACAAAGTTAATAATGATAGTACCACATACTTGTGGCACTGCCACTAAATGTCATATTGGTATAAAGCGCATGAATAAAACTCCATGCTGATGGATCTTTGGACTCATTCGATTTCGAATCGGTTGAGACATGCGAACCATGCCTCTTGGGCAAGATGACTAAGGACCCCGTTTTCTGGATTGATGGAGCGGGCAAGTGGTTTATTGGAAATGATACATGTTGATGTATGCAATCCAATGAGTCTTGTAGCATGCGGTGGATATCGTTATTTTCTTACCTTCACTGATGATTTGAGTAGATATAGTGTATGTTTACTTAATGAAACACAAGTCTGAATCGTTTGAAAAGTTCAAGCAAATTCAGAGTGAAGTTTAAGATCATCGTGACAAGAAGATAAAATGTCTGTGATATGATCATGGAGATGAATATCTGAGTTACGAGTTTGGCATGCAACTTTACACAATGTGAAAGTTGTTTCACAACTCACGCCACCTGGAACACCATAGTGTGATGGTGTGTCCGAACGTCATAGTCGTGCTCTATTGGATATGGTGCATGCTATGATGTCTCTTATCGTTTTGTTACTATAATTTTGGGGTTATGCATTAGAGAGAACTACATTCACTTTAAACAGGGCACCATCTAAATCCATTGAGATGGCACCGTGTGAATTATGGTTTGATAGAACCCTAAGCTGTCATTTCTTGATGTTTGGGGCTGTGACGCTTGTGTGGAAAATGTTTTCACCTAATGAGCTCGAACCCAAAGTGGGCAAATGCATCTTCATAGACTACCCAAGAACAGTTAGGCGAACCTTCTATCTCAGGTCCAGGCATAAAATGTTTGTTTCTAAAACTAGGCCCTTTATCGAGAAAGAGTTTCTCTCGAAAGAATTGAGTGCGAGGAAGATGGAACTTGATGAGGTTGTTGAACCTTTGTTTCAACTAGAGAGTAGCACAACGCAGGAAGTTGTTTCTGTGAAGCCTACGTTAGTTGAAGACGAAGTTAATGATGATAATCATGAAGCTTCGGATCAAGTTACTGTCGAACCTCGTAGGTCGACAAGGACATGTACTGCTCCTGAGTGGTATGACAACTCTGTCTTAGAGGTCATGTTGTTGGACAACGATGAACCTACGAGATGTGGAGAAGCGTTGATGGGCCCGGATTCCAACAAATGGTTAGAGGCCATGAAATCCGAAATAGGATCCATGTATGAAAACCAAGTATAGACTTTGGTAGACTTGCTCACTGTATGGCAGGTCGTTGAGTACAAAAGGATCTTTAAAATGAAGACAAACGTTGATGGTAAATATCACCATTTGTAAAGCTCGACTTGTTTCAAAGATGTTTTTGACAAGTTCAAGGAGTTGACTGCGATGAGACTTTCTCACTTGTTACTATGCTAAAGTCTGTTGGAATTATGTTTGGTGTTGCTGCATTATTCAATTATGAAATCTGGCAGATGGATGTCAAAACATCGTTTCCTTAACGATTTACTTGAGGAAAGGTTGTATGTGATACAACTAGAAGGTTTTTTCAGTCCTAAGGGTGGTAAAAGGTGTGCAAGCTTCAGTGATCCTTCTATGGACTGAAGCAAGCATCTCAGAGTTGGAATATACACTTTGATGAGGTGATCAAAGTTTTGTAGTTCATACAAAGTTTACGAGAAACTTCTATTTACAATAAAGTGAGTGGAAGCACTATAGAATTTTTGATAAGTATATGTGGATGACATATTGTTGATTGGAAATGATGTAGAATTTCTGGAAAGCATAAAGGGTTGTTTGAAAAGTGATTTTCAAAGGAAGACCTGGATAAAGCTACCTAATTGTTGAGCATCAAGGTCTATAGAGATAAATCAAGATGCTTGATGAGACTTTCAGTGAGTACATACCTTGACAAGATTTTGAAGAGTTCAAAATGTATCAGTCAGAGAAATAGTTCTCGCATGATTTGTAAGGTGTGAAGTTGAGTGAGACTCAAAGCTCGACAACGGCAGAAGAAAGAGAAAGGACGAACGTCGTCCCCTATGCCTTAGCCATAGGCTCTGAATAGTATGCCATGCTGTGTACCGCACCTGGTGTCTGCCTTGCAATGAGTCTGTCAAGGGGTACAAGAGTGATCCAAGAGTGGATCACTAGACAGCGGTCAAAATTATCCTTAGTAACCAGAGGACTAAGGAGATGTTTCTCGATTATGGAGGTGATAAAGAGTTCGGCGTAAAGAGTTATGTCGATGCAAGCTTTAACACCAATCCGGATGACTCGTAGTAGCAATCTGGATACGTATAGTGGAGCAGCCATTTGGAATAGTACCAAGTGGAGTGTGGTAGCAGTGTTTACAGTTTGACATAGAGATTTGCAAAGTATACACGGATCTGAATGCTGTAGACCCGTTGACTATAAGACCTCTCTCACATGCAAAGCATGATCGAGCCCCATAACTCATTGGGTGTTAGATTCATAACAATGCGAATCACATGGTGATGTGAACTAGATTATTGACTCTAGTGCAAGTGGGAGACTGTTGGAAATATGCCTTAGAGGCAATAATAAATTGGTTATTATCATATTTCCTTGTTCATGATAATCGTTTATTATCCATGCTATAATTGTATTAATTGGAAACTCAGATACATGTGCAGATACATAGACAACACCATGTCCCTAGTATGCCTCTAATAGACTAGCTCGTTGATCAAAGATGGTCAAGGTTTCCTAGCCATGGACATGAGATGTCATTTGATAATGGGATCACATCATTAGGAGAATGATGTGATGGACAAGACCCAAACTACAAACGTAGCATATGATCATGTTAGTTTATTGCTACTGTTTTCTCCATGTCAAGTATGTGTTCCTATGACCATGAGATCATGCAACTCACGAACATCGGAGGAGTGCCTTGTGTGTATCAAACGTCGCAATGTAACTGGGTGACTATAAAGGTGCTCTACAGGTGTCTCCGAGGGTGTCTGTTGAGTTGGCATGGATCAAGACTGGGATTTGTTACTCCGTGTAACAGAGAGGTATCTCGGGGCCCACTCGGTAATACAACATCACAATGAGCCTTGCAAGCAATGTGACTAAGTGTTAATTGCGGGATCTTGTATTATGGAACGAGTAAAGAGACTTGCCGGTAACCAGGTTGAACTAGTTATGGAGATACCGACGATCGAATCTCGGGCAAGTAACATACCGAAGAACAAAGGGAACATCATACGGGATTAACTGAATCCTTGACATAGAGGTTTGACCAATAAATACCTTCATAGAATATGTAGGAACCAATGTGGACATCCAAGTCCCTCCATTGGTTATTGACCGTAGAAGTGTCTCGGTCATGTCTACATAGTTCTCGAACCCGCAGAGTCTGCACGCTTAAGGTTTGGTGACATTTCAGTAGTATAGAGTTATGCATGGTGGTGACCGAAGGTTGTTCGGAGTCCCGGATGAGATCCTGGACATCACGAGGAGCTCCGGAATGGTCCGGAGGTAAAGATTGATATATAGGAAGTCCTATTTTGGTCTCCGGGAAAGTTTCGGGCTCATCGGTAGTGTACCGAGAGTGCCGGTAGTGTACCGGGAGACCATCGGGAGGGGTATTTCGACCCAAGAGAGTGAATACCAGCCCTTAGTGGGCGGTGGAAGTCCCACACAAGGCCTATGCGGCTAGGCAAAGAAAGCCCAAAGAGAAAAGGTGGAAAAATGGCAAAAATGCAAAAATAGGGAGGAATCCTAGTCCTACTAGGATTGGAGGTGGAATCCACCTCTCCCACTTGGTTTGGCCGACCCAAGGGCTGTCTCCTTGACGCCCAAGCCTCCTCTTCTCTTCCTCTTATATATACTAGAGGTTTTAGGGTTTTTGGTACCTGATTTTCAGCCACGTGCTACCCGTTCCTCTAGTGCATAGTTTCTCATCTAGATCGGTTTTCTGCACTGCTTAGGCGAAGCCCTACCGGAATAGCTCCACCACCATCGTCGGAGCGCAATCATGATGCCAGAGAACTCCACTACCTCTCTGCTACCTCTTACTGGATCAAGAATGCAGAGATCGTCATCAAGCTGTACGTGTGCTGAACGCGGAGGTGCCGTCCGTTCGGCGCTAGATTGGAAGGACCGTGATCAAGATCGTGAGACGGATTGTGATGAGATCGCGGGACGGATCGTGATGAGTTCGCGAGGCGGATCATGATTGGATCGTGGGACGGATTGTGATGAGATCGCGGGACGCTCGGCGATTTGGATCACGAAGATGTTCGACTACACCAACCGCGTTTCTTAACGCTTCCCGCTTAGCGATCTACAAGGGTATGTAGATCCACTCTGCCTCTCGTAGATGCTCATCACCATGGATAGATCTTGCATGTAGCAAATTTTTTGTTTCCCATGCGACGTTCCCCAACAAGATGAGTGTTATCCCCTATGCTTCAGCCATAGGCTCTATTATGTATGCCATGCTGTGTACCAGACCTGATGTGAACCTTGCCATAAGTTTGGTAGGGAGGTACCAAAGTGATCCCGGAGCGAAACACTGGACAACAGTCACGAATATCCTGAAGTACCTGAAATGGACAAAGGACATGTTTCTCATATATGGAGGTGCCAAAGAGCTCGTCTTAAAGGGTTACGCCGATTCTAGCTTCGACACATTTCCGGACGACTCCAAGTCGCAAACCGGATACGTGTATATTTTGAACGGAGGGGCAGTCAGCTGGTGCAGGAACAAGCAAAGCGTCGTGGCGGTATCTACATGTGAAGCGGAGTACATAGCTGCTTCGGAAGAAGCAAAGGAAGGAGTCTGGATGAAGGAGTTCATCACCGACCTAGGAGTGATTCCCAATGCGTCGGGCCCGATGACTCTATTCTGTGACAACACTGGAGCTATTGCCCTAGCGAAGGAGCACAGGTTTCACAAGAAGACAAGACATATCAAGCGCCGCTTCAACTCCATCCGTGATTACATTCAGGAGGGAGATATAGATATTTGTAAAGTGCATACGGATCTGAATGTCGTAGATCCATTGACTAAACCTCTCTCACGACCGAAACATGATCAACACGAGAATGCTATGGGTGTTCGATTCATCACAATGTAACTAGATTATTGACTCTAGTGCAAGTGGGAGACTATTGGAAATATGCCCTAGAGGCAATAATAAAATGGTTATTATTGTATTCCTTGTTCATGATAATTGTCTATTGTTCATGCTAACTTTTTATTAACCAGAAACCATAATGCATGTGTGAATACATAGACCACAACATGTCCCTAGTAAGCCTCTAGTTGGCTAGCTCGTTGATCAATAGATGGTCACGGTTTCATGACCATGAACATTGGATGTCGTTGGTAACGGGATCACATCATTAGGAGAATGATGTGATGGACAAGACCCAATCCTAAGCATAGCACAAGATCGTGTAGTTCGTCTGCTAAAGCTTTTCAGTGTCAAGTATCATTTCCTTAGACCATGAGATTGTGCAACTCCCGGATACCGTAGGAATGCTTTGGGTGTGCCAAACGTCACAACGTAACTGGGTGGCTATAAAGGTGCACTACGGGTATCTCCGAAAGTGTCTGTTGGGTTGGCATGAATCGAGACTGGGATTTGTCACTCTGTGTGACGGAGAGGTATCTCTGGGCCCACTCGGTAAGACATCATCATAATGAGCTCAATGTGACTAAGGAGTTATCCACGGGATGATGTATTACGGAACGAGTAAAGATACTTTGCGGTAACGAGATTGAACAAGGTATAGTGATACCGACGATCGAATCTCGGGCAAGTATCATACCGATAGACAAAGGGAATTGTATACGGGATTGATAAAATCCCCGACATCGTGGTTCATCTTATGAGATCATCGTGGTGTACGTGGGAGCCAACATGGGTATCTAGATCCCGCTGTTGGTTATTGACCGGAGAGGTGTCTCGGTCATGTCTACGTGTCTCCCGAACCCGCATGGTCTACACACTTAAGGTTCGATGACGCTAGGGTTATAGGGAAATAGTGTACGTGGTTACCGAAGATTGTTTGGAGTCCCGGATTAGATCCCAGACGTCACGAGGAGTCCCGGAATGGTCCGGAGACAAAGATTGATATATAGTAAGTAAGGATTTGGTTACCGGAATAATTTCGGGAATTACCGGTATTGTACCGGGACCACCGGATGGGTTCCAGGGGTCCACCAAGTGGGGCCACCAGCCCTGGAGGGCTCCATGGGCCTGAGGTGGAGGGAACCAGCCCCTAGGTGGGCTGGTGCGCCTCCACAAGAGGCCCAAGGTGCAGGAGAGGTGGAGGGAGGGGAAACCCTAGACCCAGATGGGCCTAAGGCCCACTAGGGCTACGCCCTCCCTCTCCTCCCTCTTTGGCCGGCGGCTAAGCTCCATCTAGGGCTGCTGTACCATCTAGGGTGGGAACCGGGCAACACGTGTGTTAAACGCGGAGGCACCATTGTTCAGCGCTAAGATCGGAGTCCACCGCGATTTGAATCGCAACGAGTATGACTCCACCAACCACGTTCTTGTAACGCTTCCGCTTAGCGATCTTCAAAGGTATGAAGATCCAATCTCTCTCTGCTCGTTGCTGGTTTATCTATAGATAGATCTTGGTGAACGTAGGAATTTTTTTCATTTACTACTATGTCTCCCAATAGATTCCTCCTCCAATCCTAGTAGGACTAGGACTCCTCCTTATTTTGGTCTTTTTGCCCTTTTCCACTTTTTTCTCTTTGAGCTTTTCTTCCCAGCCGCATGGGCCTTGTGTGGGACTTCCACCAGCCCACTAAGGGCTGGTATTCACTCTCCCACAGCCCATGTAGCCTTTTGGGTCGAAATACCCCTCCCGATGGTCTCCCGGTACACTACCGGCACTCCCAGTACACTACCGATGAGCCCGAAACTTTTCCGGCGACCAAAAAAGGACTTCCTATATATCAATCTTTACCTCCGGACCATTCAGGATCTCCTCGTGATGTCCGGTATCTCATCTAGGACTCCGAACAACCTTCGGTCACCACCATACATACCTCTATACTACCGAAAGGTCCCCGAACCTTAAGTGTGCAGACCCTGCGGGTTCAAGAACTATGTAGACATGACCGAGACACCTCTACAGTAAATAACCAACAGCGGGACCTGGATGCCCATATTGGTTCCTACATATTCTACGAAGATCTTTATCGGTCGAGCCTCTATGTCAAGGATTCAGTTAATCCCGTATGATGTTCCCTTTGTTCTTCGGTATGTTACTTGGCCGAGATTCGATCGTCGGTATCTGTATACCTAGTTCAACCTCGTTACCAGCAAGTCTCTTTACTCATTCCGTAATACAAGATCCCGTGGCTAACTCTTAGTCACATTGCTTGCAAGGCTTATTGTGATGTTGTATTACTGAGTGGGCCCTGAGATACCTCTCCGTCACACGGAGTAACAAATCCTAGTATTGATCCATGCCAACCCAACAGACACCCTCGGAGATACCTGTAATGCACCTTTATAGCCACCCAGTTATGTTGTGACATTTGATACACACAAGGCACTCCTCCAGTGTCTGTGAGTAGCATGATCTCATGGTCATAGGAACATATACTTGACATGCAGAAAACTGTAGCAATAAGCTGAGACGATCATGTGCTACGTTTATAGTTTGAGTCTTGTCCATCACATCATTATCCTAATGATGTGATCCCGTTATCAAATGACATCTCATGTCCATGGCTAGGAAACCATAACCATGTTTGATCAATGAGCCAGTCCACTAGAGGCATACTAGGGACATGGGGTTGTCTATGTATCCACACATGTATCTGAGTTTCTGATCAATACAATTATAGCATGGATAATAAACGATTATCATGAACAAGGAAATATGATAATAACCAATTTATTATCGCCTCTAGGGCATATTTCCAACAGTCTCCCACTCGCACTAGAGTCAATAATCTAGTTCACATCACCATGTGATTCGCATTGTTATGAATCTAACACCCAATGAGTTCTGGGCTCGATCATGCTTAGCATGTGAGAGAGGTCTTTTAATCATCGGGTCTATGACATGCAGATCCGTGTGTACTTTGCAAATTTCTATGTCATACTGTAAATACTGCTACCACACTCCACTTGGAGCTCCAAATGACTGCTCCACTATAAGTATCCGGATTGCTACAAAGAGTCATCCAGATTGGTGTTAAAGCTTGCATCGACATAACTCTTTACGACGAACTCTTTATCACCTCCATAATCGAGAAACATTTCCTTAGTCCTTTAGTTACTAAGGATAATCTTGACTACTGTCCAGTGATCCACTCCTGGATCACTCTTGTACCCCTTGATAGACTCATGGCAAGGCACACATCAGGTGCGGTAGACAGCATGGCATACTATATAGAGCCTATGGATAAAGCATAGGGGACGCTGTTCGTCCTCACTCTTTCTTCGGCCGTGGTCGAGCTTTGAGTCTCACTCAACTTCACACCTTACAAATCAGGCAAGAACTCTCTCTCTCTGACTGATCCATTTTGAACTCTTTCAAAATCTTGTCAAGGTATGTACTCATTGAAAGTCTCATCAAGTATCTTGATCCATCTCTATAGATCTTGATGCTCAACAATTTGGTAGCTTTATTCAGGTTTTCCTTTGCAAAAATCTTTTCAAATAACCCTTTATGCTTTTCAAAAATTCGATTTCATTTCCGATCAACAATATGTCAACCACATATGCTTATCAGAAACTCTATAGTGCTCCCACTCACTTTATTGTAAATACAAGTTTCTCATAAACTTTGTATAGACTCAAAAACTTTGATCACCTCATCAAAGTTTATATTCCAACTCCGAGATGCTTGCTTCAGTTCGTAGAAGGACCACTGAAGCTTGCACACCTTTTAGCATCCTTAGGACTGACAAAACCTTCTGGTTGTATCACATACAACCTTTCCTTAAGGAAGGAAACGGTGTTTTGACTTGCATCTGCCAGATTTAAAATGCAACAACTGCTAACATAATTCCAACAGACTTTAGCATCGCTACGAGTGAGAAAGTCTTATCGCAGTCAACTCCTTGAACTTGTCAGAAACTTCTATGCAACAAGTCGAGCTTTATAAATGGGGACATTTACCATCAGCGTCCGTCTTCATCTCAAAGGTCCATTTGTACTCGACGACTTGCCGTCCAACGAGCAAGTCTACCAAAGTCTATACTTGGTTTTCATACATGGATCCTTTCTCGGATTTCATGGCCTCTAACCATTTGTCAGAATCTGGGCCCATCATCGCTTCTCCATAGCTCGTAGGTTCATCGTTGTCCAACAACATGACCTCTAAGACAGGGTTATCGTACCACTCAGGAGCAGTACACGTCCTTGTCGACCTACGAGGTTCGATAGTAACTTGATCCGAAGCTTCATGATTATCATTTACTTCCTCTTCAACTGACGTAGGTTCCACAGAAACATCTTTCTTCGCTGCGCTACTCTCTGGTTGAATCAAAGGTTCAACAACCTCATCAAGTTCTATCTTCCTCCCACTCAATTCTTTCGAGAGAAACTTTTTCTCGAGAAAGGACCCAGTTTTAGCAACAAACACTTCATGCTTGGATCTAAGATAGAAGGTATACCTAACTGTTCTTTAGGGTATTCTATGAAGATGCACTTGTCCGCTTTGGGTTTGAGCTCATTAGGTGAAAACAATTTTCCACACAAGCATCACAGCCCCAAACATTAAGAAATGATAGCTTAGGTTTCTATCAAACCATAATTCATACGGTGTCATCTCAACAGATTTAGATGGTGCCCTATTTAAAGTGAATGTAGTTGTATCTAATGCATAACCCAAAACGATAGTGGCAAATCGATAAGAGACATCATAGTTCGCACCATATCCGATAGAGCATGACTACGACGTTCGGACACACCATCACATTATGGTGTTCCAGGTGGCTTGAGTTGTGAATCAACTTTCACATTGTCTAAAGTTGTAAGCCAAACTCGTAACTCAGATATTCACCTCCACGATCACATCGCAGATATTTTTATCTTATTGTCATGATGATCTTAAACTTCACTCTGAATTTGCTTGAACTTTTCAAATGATTTAGACTTGTGTTTCATTAAGTAAATATACACTATATCTACTCAAATCATCAGTGAAGGTAAGAAAATAACGATATCCATCGCATGCTACAAGACTCATTGGATTGCATACATCAACATGTATTATTTCCAATAAATTACTTGCCCGTTCCATTAAACCGGAAAACGGGTTCCCTAGTCATCTTGCCCATGAGGCATGGTTCGCATGTCTCAACCGATTCGAAATTGAATGAGTCCAAAGATCCATCAGCATGGAGTTTCATCATGCGTATTAGACCAATATGACATTTAGCCGCAGTGCCACAAGTATGTGGTACTATCATTATTAACTTTGTATCTTTTGGCATCAATGTTATGAACATGTGTATTACTACGATCAAGATTCAACAAACCATTCTCACCGGGTCCATGACCATTGAAGGTATTATTCATGTAAACAGAATAACCATTATTTCTCCAACTTAAATGAATAAATGTGTTGCAATAAACATGATCTAATCACATTCATGCTCAACGCAAAACACCAAATAACATTTATTTAGGTTCGTCACCAATCCCGAAGGTAGAGTGAGCATGTGATGTTGATCACATCAACCTTGGAAACATTTCCAACACATCGTCACCTCACCCTTAGCTAGTTCTCCATTTATTCCGTAGCTTTTATTTGGAGTTACTAACATTTAGCAACCGAACCGGTATCCAATACCCAGGTGCTACTAGGAGTACTAGCAAGGTACACATCAATAACACATATATCAAATATACTTCTGTCGATGTTGCCAGCCTTCTTATCTACCAAGTATCTAGGGTTGTTCCGCTTCAGCGACCGCTCTCCTCATAATAGAAGCACTTAGTCTCGGGTTTGGGTTCAACTTTGGGTTGCTTCACCGGAGCAGCAACTGACTTGCCATCCATGAAGTTTCCCTCCTTTCCCTTGCCCTTCTCGAAACTAGTGGTTTTACTAACCATCAACACTTGATGCTCCTTCTTGATTTCTACCATCGCGGTGTCAAGCATCGTGAACAGCTCAGGGATCATCATTTCCATCCCTCGCATAATTACAGTTCATCACGAAGTTCTAGTAACTTAGTGATAGTGACTCAGAGAACTATATCAATCACTATCTTATCTGGAAGATCAACTCCCACTCGATTCAAGTGATTGTAGCACCTACACAATCTGAACACATGCTCAACAATTGAGATGTTCTCCTTCATCTTGCAAACAAAGAATCTTGTTGGAGATCTCAAATCTCACAACACGAGCATGAGCCTAAGATCCCAATTTCAGCTCCTAGAACATCTCATATGTTCCGTGACGTTCAAAACGTTTTGGAGCCTCAGTTCTAAGCCGTAATGCATGACGCACATAACTATCTAGTAGTCAATGGAACGTGCTTGTCAGATGTTCACAACATCTACAGATGACACTAGAGGGGGTGGCGCACCGAGCGATGCATTAAGGACATAAGCCTTCTGTGCAGCAATGAGGATAATCCTCAGATCACGGACCCAGTCCGCCATATTGCTACCATCATCATTCAAGTCTATTTCTCTAGGGACATATAAAAAATACAAGGGAGCTACATCGTGAGCTAGTAATCTACAACATAATTTCCAAATACACTACTGACTATTTTCATGATAATGAGTTCAATTAATCATATTACTTAAGAACTCCCACTCAAATTGACATCCCTCGGGTCATCTAAGTGATACATGATCCAAATTCACCAACTCAAGTCCGATCATCACGTGAGTTGAGGTGGTTTCAATGGTGAACATCATCATGTGTTGGGGAACGTCGCATGGGAAACGAAAATTTTCCTATGCACACGCAAACCTATCCATGGGGATGAGCATCTACGAGATGGAGAGTGGATCTACGTACCATTGTAGATCGCTAAGCAGGAAGCGTTAAGAAACGCGGTTGGTGTAGTCGAACTTCTTCGCGATCCAAATCACCGAGCGTCCCGCGATCTAATCACGAACCGTCCCGCGAACCAATCACGAACCGTCCCGTGATCTCGTCATGATCCATCCCGCGATCCAATCACGAACCATCCCGCGAACCAATCATGAACCGTCCCGCGATCTCATCATGATCTGTCCCGCGATCCAATCACGAATGTCCTGTGGCCTTGATCACGATCCTTCCGATCTAGTACCGAATGGACGACACCTCCGCGTTCAGCACACGTGCAGCTTGGTGACGATCTCCACCGTCTTGATCAAGCAAGGGGAGGTAGAGAGGAGGAAGAGTTCACCAGCAGCGTGACGGCGCTCCGGCGATGGTGGTGGAGTGATTCCAGCAGGGCTTCGCCTAAGCACCGCGGAAAACCGATCTAGAGGAGCACTGGTGGAACGGGTAGCACGTGGCCGTAAATTATGTCCAAAACCCTTCTATTCCACCAGTATATATAGGAGGAGAGGAGAGGCTGCCTTGGCGCAATGGCCAAGGCCCTCCTTTGAGTCGGCCGAGCCAGGAGGAGGAGTCCTACTCCTTCCTCCACTCCTAGTAGGAGTAGGACTCTTCCTTTTAGCCTTTTTCCACTCTTTTTCCTTTGGGTTTTTTCTTCCTGGCTCCGTGGGCTTTATGTGGCTGTTCCACCAGCCCAGTAAGGGCTGGTTATTATTCTCCCACAGCCCATGGACCTTCTAGGGTGGAAATACCCCTCCCGGTGGTCTCCCGGTACACTACCGATGAGCCCGAAACTTTTCGGGCAACCAAACTGGGACTTCCTATATATGAATCTTTACCTCCGGACCATTCCGGAGCTCCTCGTGACGTCCGGGATCTCATCCGGGACTACGAACAACCTTCGGTCACCACCATACATAACTCTACACTACCGAAACGTCACCAAACCTTAAGTGTGCAGACCCTGCGGGTTCGAGAACTATGTAGACATGACCGAGACACCTCTACGGTGAATAACCAATGGCGGGACCTGGACGTCCACATTGGTTCCTACATATTCTACAAATATCTTTATCGGTTGAACCTCTATGTGAAGGGTTCAGATAATCCCATATAACGTTCCCTTTGTTCTTCGGTATGTTACTTGCCCGAGATTCGATCGTCGGTATCTCCATACCTAGTTCAACCTCGTTACCGGCAAGTCTCTTTAATCGTTCCGTAATACAAGATTCCGCAAATAACAATTAGTCACATTGCTTGCAAGGCTCATTGTGATGTTGTATTACCGAGTGGGCCCCGAGATACCTCTCCGTCACACGGAGTAACAAATCCCAGTCTCGATCCATGCCAACTCAACGGACACCATCGGAGATACCTGTAGAGCACCTTTATAGTCACCCAGTTACGTTGTGATGTTTGATACACACAAGGCACTCCTCCGATATCTGTGAGTTGCAAGATCTCATGGTCATAGGAACATATAATTTGACATGCAAAAAATAGTAGCAATAAACTAACACGATCATATGCTACGTTTGTAGTTTGGGTCTTGTCCATCACATCATTCTCCTAATGATGTGATCCCATTATCAAATGACATCACATGTCAATGGCTAGGAAACCTTGACCATCTTTGATCAATGAGCTAGTTCACTAGAGGCATACTAGGGACACAGTGTTGTCTATTTACCCACACATGCAATGAGTTTCGAATCAATACAATTATAGCATGGATAATAAACGATTATCATGAACAAGGAAATATAATAATAAACACTTTATTTATTGCCTCTAGGGCATATTTCCAACAGTCTCCCACTTGCACTAGAGTCAATAATCTAGTTCACATCACTATGTGATTTACATGGTAATGAATCGAACACCCATACAGTTCTGATGTTGATCATGTTTAGCCCTTGGAAGAGGTTTAGTCAACGGGTCTGCAACATTCAGATCCGTGTGCCCTTTGCAAATATTTATGTCCTTCTCCTCGATGTAGAACTGGATGGAGTTGAAGCGTCGCTTTATGTGTCTGGTCCTCTTGTGAAACCTTGGTTTTGTGGCTACGGCAATGGCACCAGTGTTGTCACAAAACATGTCCATTGGATTCAGTGCACTAGGCACTACTCCAAGATCTGTCATGAACTGCTTCATCCAGACACCTTCCTTCGCTGCCCCCGAGGCAGCGATGTACTCCACTTCGCATGTAGAATCAGCTACCACGCTTTTCTTGGAACTGCACCAGCTTACCGCTCCCCCATTAAGAATAAATATGTATCCGGTTTGCGACTTAGAGTCGTCCAGATCAGTGTTAAAGGTTGCATCAACGTAACCTTTTACGATGAGCTCTTTATCACCTCCATAAACGAGAAACATTTCCTTAGTCCTTTTCACGTACTTAAGGATATTCTTGACCGCTTGCCAGTGCTCCACACCAAGATCACTTTGAAACCTTCTGGCCATACTTATGGCAAGGCTGACATCGGGTCTTGTGCACAACATTGCATACATGATAGAGCCTATGGCTGAAGCATAGGGGATGACGCTCATCTTTTCTTTATCTTCTGCAGTCACTGGGCATTGAGTCTTACTCAACTTCACACCTTGTAACATAGGCAAGAACCCTTTCTTGGACTGCTCCATTTTGAACTTTTCAAAACTTTATCAAGGTATGTGCTCTGTGAAAGTGCTATTAAGCGTCTTGATCTATCTCTATAGATCTTAAAGCCTAATATGAAAGCAGCTTCTCCTAGGTCCTTCATTGAAAAACTCTTATTCAAATATTCTTTCACGCTTTCCAGCATTTCTATATTGTTTCCAATCAGCAATATGTCATCCACATATAATACTAGAAACGCTATAGAGCTCCCACTCACTTTCTTGTAAATACAAGCTTCTCCATAAACTTGTATAAACTCAAACGCTTTGATCACCTCATCAAAACGCTTATTCCAACTCCGAGATGCTTGCACCAATCCATAAATGGATCGCTGGAGTTTGCAAACTTTGTCAGCATTCTTTGGATCAACAAAACCTTTGGGTTGCATCATATACAACTCTTCCTCAAGGAAACCGTTGAGGAACGCCGTTTTGACATCCATCTGCCAAATTTCATAGTCGAAATAAGCAGCTATTGCCAACATGATTCTGACATATTTAAGCATAACTACGGGTGAGAAAGTCTCATCGTAGTCAACTCCTTGAACTTGTGAAAAACCCTTTGCCTCAAGTCGAGCTTTATAGACGGTGACATTACCGTCCGCGTCCGTCTTCTTCTTAAAGATCCATTTATTCTGAATGGCCTTTCCCCCTTCAGGTAATACTTCCAAAGTCCATATTTTGTTTTCATACATGGATCCCATCTCGGATTTCATGGCCTCTAACCATTTTTTGGAATCCGGGCCCATCACTGCTCCTCCATAGCTCGTAGGTTCATTGTTGTCTAGCAACATGACCTCCAAGACAGGGGTGCCGTACCACCCAGGAGTAGTACGCGTCCTTGTCGACCTACGAGGTTCAATAGTAGATTGATCCGAAGCTTCATGATCATCATCATTAACTTCCTCTTCTACCGTCGTAGGTTCCACAGAAACATCTTTCTGCGCTGCACTACTTTCTGGTTGAAGTAAAGGTTCAATAACCTCATCAAGCTCTATTTTCTTCCCACTCAACTCTTTCGAGAGAAACTCTTTCTCAGGAAATGTTCCGTTCTTAGAGACAAACACTTTGCCTTCGGATCTGAGATAGAAGGTATACCCGACTGTCTCTTTCGGGTATCCTATGAAGACGCATTTCTCCTCTTTATGTTCCAGCTTTTCAGGCTGAAGCTTTTTGACATAAGCATCACATCCCCAAACTTTAAGAATCGACAACTTCGGCCTTTTGCCAAACCACAGTTCATATGGCGTCGTCTCAACAGATTTCGATGGTGCCCTATTTAAAGTGAATGTAGCTGTCTCTAATGCATAACCCCAAAACGATAGTGGCAAATCGGCAAGAGACATCATAGAATGCACCATATCTAATAAGGTATGATTACGACGTTCAGACACACCATTACGCTATGGTGTTACGGGCGGTGTCAACTGTGAAACAATTCCACATTGTCTTAAGTGATTGCCAAACTCATAACTCAGATATTCACCTCCTCGATCAGATCGCAGAAACTTAATATTCTTGTTACGATGATTCTCAACTTCACTCTGAAATTGCTTGAACTTTTCAAACGTTTCAGACTTGTGTTTCATTTAGTAAATATACCCATATCTACTTAAGTCATCAGTGAAGGTGAGAAAATAACGATATCCACCGCGTGTTGTAACATTCATTGGACCGCACACATCAGTATGTATGATTTCCAATAAGTCACTTGCCCGTTCCATTGTTCCAGAGAATGGTGTTTTAGTCATCTTTCCCATCAGGCATGGTTCACATGTGTCAAGTGATTCAAAATCAAGTGACTCCAAAAGTCCATCAGCATGGAGCTTCCTCATGCGTTTTACACCAATATGACCTAAACGGCAGTGCCACAAGAAAGTGGTACTATCATTATCAACTCAATATCTTTTGGCATCAATGTTATGAATATGTGTGTCTTCACTATCAAGATTCAATATGAATAAACCCCTAACATTGGGTGCATGACCATAAAAGATATTACTCATATAAATAGAACAACCTTTATTCTATGATTTAAATGAGTAATCGTCTCACAATAAACAAGATCCAGATATAATGTTCATGCTTAACGCAGGCACTAAATAACAATTATTCAGGTTCATCACTAATCCCGATGGTAATCGAAGAGAGAGCGTGCCGACAGTGATCACATCAAACTTGGAACCATTTCCCACGCGCATCATCACTTCGTCCTTTGCCAGCCTTCGTTTATTCCGTAGTTCCTGCTTTGCAACCGAACCGGTATCTAATACCCAGGCACTACTACGAGAGCCAGTAAGGTACACATCAATAACATGTATATCATATATTCCTTGTTTGTCGTTGGCCGCCTTCTTGTCAGCCAGGTACTTGGGGCAGTTCCACTTCTAGTGACCAGTTCCTTTGCAATGAAAGCACTCTGTTTCTGGCTTAGGTCCATGATTAGGCTTCTTTGTAGGAGTAGCAACTGCTTTGCCACCCTTCTTGGTTTTACCCTTCTTGCCTTTGCCCTTGCCATTTTTCTTGAAACTAGTGGTTTTATTGACCATCAACACTTGATGTTCTTTCTGGATTTCAGACTCAGCGACTTTCAGCATCACAAACAGCTCGACGACTGACTTGGTCATCCCGTGCATGTTATAGTTCCCACAAAGCTCTTGTAACCCGGTGGCAGTAATTGAAGAACTCTATCAGTGATCGCCTCCGGCGGAAGGGTAATTCCCAACTCAGCTAGACGGTTTGAGTACCCAGACATTCTGAGTATGTGCTCACTGATAGACCCGTTCTCCTCCATCTTGCAGGCATAGAATTTATCGGAGGTCTCATACCTCTCGATCCGAGCATTCTTCTGAAAGATAAACTTCAACTCCTGGAACATCTCATATGCTCCATGACGTTCAAAACGTGTCTGAAGTCCCGGTTCTAAGCCATACAATATTGCACACTAAACTATTGAGTAATCTCCAGCACGAGCCTCCCAAACGTTCTTAACGTCTTAGGAGGTCATGTCTTCTAGTTGGTCACCAAGTGGTGCATCAAGGACATATGACTTCTGGGAAGCCGTGAGGATAATCCTCAGATTACGAGCCCAGTCAACAAAGTTACTTCCATCATCATTCAATTTAGCTTTCTCTAGGAACACATTAAAATTCAGGGGTGCTACTGCGCGAGCCATTGATCTACAAAATCAATATGCAAAGGTTACTTAGACTATTGTTCAAGATAATGAGTTTAGTTAATCAAATTACTAAAGCTCCCACTCAAATTGACATCCCTCAGGTCATCTGAGTGTCACATGATCCAAATTCACCAACTCAAGTCCGATCATCACGTGAGTTAAGGTGGCTTAAATGGTGAACATCATTATGTTGATAATATCTACTATATGACTCATGCTCGACCTTTCAGTCTCTCGTGTTCCGAGGCCATGTCTGTACATGCTAGGCTCGTCAAGTTTAACCCGAGTGTTATGCGCCTGCAAATCTGGCTTGCACCCATTGTATGCGAACGTAGAGTCTATCACACCCGATCATCATGTGGTGTCTCAACACGACGAACTTTCGCAATAGTGCACACTCGGGGAGAACACAGTTCATCTTGAAATTTAAGTGAGGGATCACCTTATAATGCTACCGCCGTACTAAGAAAAACAAGGTGCATCAAAGGATTAACATCTCATGCAATTCATAAGTGACATGATATGGCCATGAACTTGTGTTTAAGATCTCCATCTTCAACACACCGGCATGATCTCCATCGTCACCGACACAACACCATGATCTCCATCATCTTGATCTACATCAATGTGCTGCCATAGGGGTTGTGGCGCCAGCCCTGCTTCTACTTCTATTGCTACCGCTTAGCGATAAAGTAAAGCATTACATAGCGCTTAATGATTGACACGCAGGTCATACAATTATTTAAAGACAACCCTATGGCTCCTACCGGTTGTCGTATTCATTGACATGCAAGTCTTGATAATCTATACATCACATGATAATCTCATACATCACATATATCACATCATGTAATTGGCCATATCATATCACAACATACCCTGCAAAAACAAGTTAGACGTCCTCTAATTGTTGTTGCATGTTTTACGTGGCTGCTACGGGTAACTAGCAAGAACAATTCTCACCTACACATAAACCACAATGGTGATACACTAGTTTGCTTTTCAACATTGTCAAGGACCGCCTTTGTCGGATCCGTTCCAACTAAAGTGAGAGAAACTGCCACCCGCAAGCCATCTAAACAACAAGTCGCGTTGAGGGAACTAGTCTCTCGTAAGCGTACGAGTAATGTTGGTCCCGGACGCTTCATCTCACAATTCCGCTGAACCAAAATCCGACCAAGGGAGGAAGCAATCTAAGCATCAACGCCCACAAACCTTTTGTGTTCTACTCGAGATCTCATCGAACCATCAACCTAGCTCATGATGCCACTGTTGGGGAACGTCGCATGGGAAACAAAATTTTACCTACGCACACGCAAACCTATCCATGGTGATGAGCATCTAAAAGATGGAGAGTGGATCTACATACCCTTGTAGATCGCTAAGCGAGAAGCGTTAAGAAACGCAGTTGGTGTAGTCGAACTTCTTCGCGATCCAAATCACCGAGCGTCCCGCGATCCAATCACGAACCGTCTCGCGAACCAATCACGAACCGTCCCGCGATCTCGTCACGATCCGTCCCGTGATCCAATCACGAACCGTCCCGCGAACTAATCACGAACCATCCCGCGATCTCGTCATGATCTGTCCCGCGATCCAATCATGAACGTCCCGTGGCCTTAATCATGATCCTTCCGATCTAGTACCAAACGGACGGCACCTCCGCGTTCAGCACACGTGCAGCTTGGTGACGATCTACACCGTCTTGATCCAGCAAGGGGAGGTAGAGAGGAGGAAGAGTTCACCGGCAGCGCGATGGCGCTCCGGCGATGGTGGTGGAGTGATTCCGGCAGGGCTTCGCCTAAGGACCGCGGAAAACCGATCTAGAGGAGCACTGGTGGAACGGGTAGCACGTGGCCGTAAATTATGTCCAAAACCCTTCCATTCCACCAGTATATATAGGAGGAGAGGAGAGGCTGCCTTGGTGCAAGGGCCAAGGGCCTCCTTTAGTTGGCCGAGCCAGGAGGAGGAGTCCTACTCCTTCCTCCACTCCTAGTAGGAGTAGGACTCTTCCTTTTAGCCTTTTTCCACTCTTTTTCCTTTGGGTTTTTTCTTCCTGGCGCCATGGGACTTATGTGGCTGCTCCACCAGCCCACTAAGGGCTGGTTATTATTCTCCTACAGTTCATGGACCTTCTAGGGTCGAAATACCCCTCCCGGAGGTCTCCCGGCACACTACCGGCACTCCCGGTACACTACCGATGAGCCCGAAACTTTTCCGGCAACCAAACTGGGACTTCCTATATATGAATCTTTACCTCCGGACCATTCCGGATCTCCACGTGATGTTCGGGATCTCATCCGGGACTCCAAACAACCTTCAGTCACCACCATACATAACTCTACACTACCGAAACATCACCAAACCTTAAGTGTGCAGACCCTGCAGGTTCAAGAACTATGTAGACATGACCAAGACACCTCTACGGTCAATAACCAATGGTGGGACATGGATGTCCACATTAGTTCCTACATATTCTACAAAGATCTTTATCGGTCGAACCTCTATGTCAAGGATTCAGATAATCCCGTATAACGTTCCCTTTGTTCTTTGGTATGTTACTTGCCCGAGATTCGATCGTCGGTATCTCCATACCTTGTTCAACCTCGTTACTGGCAAGTCTCTTTACTCGTTCTGTAATACAAGATCCCGCAACTAACAACTAGTCACATTGCTTGCAAGGCTCATTGTGATGTTGTATTACCGAGTGGGCCCCGAGATACCTCTCCGTCACACGGAGTAACAAATCCCAGTCTCGATCCATGCCAACTCAACAGACACCATCGGAGATACCTGTAGAGCACCTTTATAGTCACCCAGTTATGTTGCGACGTTTGATACACACAAGGCACTCCTCCGATATCTGTGAGTTGCATGATCTCATGGTCATAGGAACATATAATTTGACATGCAGAAAACAGTAGCAATAACCTGACACGATCATATGCTACGTGTGTAGTTTGGATCTTGTCCATCAAATCATTCTCCTAATGATGTGATCCCGTTATCAAATGACATCACATGTCAATGGCTAGGAAACCCTGACCATCTTTTATCAACGAGCTAGTTCATTGGAGGCATACTAGGGACACAATGTTGTCTATTTACCCACACATGCAATGAGTTTCCAATCAATACAATTATAGCATGGATAATAAACGATTATCATGAACAAGTAAATATAATAATAAAAACTTTATTTATTGCCTCTAGGGCATATTTCCAACAGTTGTGATGTGATATGAGGTGGTTTCAATCATCACTTGAGTTGAGGTGGTTTCAATGGTGAACATCATCATGTTGATCATATCCACTATATTACTCATGTTCAACCTTTCAGTCTCTTGTGTTCCGAGGCCATGTCTGTACATGCTTGGCTTGTCAAGTTTAACCCGAGTGTTCCGCATGTGCAACACTGGCTTGCACCCGTTGTATGTGAACGTAGAGTCTATCACACCCGATCATCACGTGGTGTCTCGACACGACGAACTTTCGCAACGGTACACACTCGGGGAGAACACAATTTATCTAGAAATTAAGTGAGGGATTACCTTATAATGCTACTGTCGTCCTAAGCAAAACAAGGTGCATAAAAGGATTAACATCACATGCTAATCATAAGTGACATGATATGGCCATGAACTTGTGCTTTTGATCTCCATCTTGAAAGCACCGGCATGATCTCCATCCTCACCGGCACGACACCATGATCTCCATCAACGTGTCGCCATCGGGGTTGTCACGCCCACCATGCTTCTACCACTATTGCTACCGTTTAGCGATAAAGTAAAGCATTACACAGCGTTTAATGATTGATACGCATGTCATACAATAATTAAAGACAACCCTATGGCTCCTGCCGGTTGCCGTACTCATCGACATGCAAGTCGTGATATTCTATACAACACATGATCATCTCATACACCACATATATCTCATCATGTAATTGGCCATATCACATCACAACATACCCTACAAAAACAAGTTAGATATCCTCTAATTGTTGTTGCATGTTTTACGTGGCTGCTACGGGTATCTAGCAAGAACAATTCTCACCTACGCATAAACCAGAACGGTGATACCTAAGTTACTTTTCAACCTTCTCAAGGACCACATTTGTCGAATCCGATCCAACTAAAATAGGAGAAACCGACACCCACCAGCCATCTTTGCAACAAGTTGCAGTTGAGGGAACCGGTCTCTTGTAAGCATACGAGTAATGTTGGTCCTGGCCGCTTCATCCTACAGTACCGCTGAACCAAAACACGACCAAGGGAGGAAGTCATCTAAGCATCAACGCCCACAAACTCTTTGTGTTCTACTCGAGATCTCATCTACACATAGACCTAGCTCATGATGCCACTGATGGGGAACGTTGCATGGGAAACAAAAATTTTCCTACGCACACGCAAGATCTATCCATGGTGATGAGCATCTACGAGAGGGAGAGTGGATCTACATACCCTTGTAGATCGCTAAGCGGGAAGCGTTAAGAAACGCGGTTGGTGTAGTCGAACGTCTTCGCGATCCAAATCGCTGAGCATCCTGCGATCCAATCACGATCCGTGCCGCGATCTCATCATGATCTGTCTCGCGATGTTGATCATGGTCTTTCTGATCTAGCGCCGAACGGACGGCACCTCAGCGTTCAGCATACGTACAGCTCAATGACGATCTCTGCCTTCTTGATCCAGCAAGAGGGAGCGGAGAGGTAGATGAGTTCTCCGGCAGCGTGACGGCACTGCGGTGATGGTGGTGGAGCAATTCAAACAGGGCTTCGCCTAAGCACTGCAGAAAATAGATCTAGAGAAGAAACTATGCACTGGAGGAACGGGTAGCACGTGGCTGAAAAATCTAGTGCAAAACCCCTATAACCTCTAGTATATATAAGAGGAAGAGAGGAGGAGGCTTGGCCCAAGGGCCAGACCTAGGAGGCTTCGGCCAAAGCAAGGAGGAGAGGAGGATTCCTCCTCCAATCCTAGTAGGACCAAGACTCCTCCTTATTTTGGTCTTTTTGCCTTTTCCCACCTTTTTCTCTTTGGGCTTTTCTTCCCAGCCGCATGGGCCTTGTGTGGGACTTCCACCAGCCCACTAAGGGATGGTATTCACTCTCTCACAGCCCATGTAGCTTCTTGGGTCGAAATACCCCTCCCGATGGTCTCCCGGTACACTCCCGGCACTCCCGGTACACTACCGATGAGCCCAATACTTTTCCAGCGACCAAAACATGACTTCCTATATATCAATATTTACTCCGGACCATTCCAAAGCTCCTCGTGACGTCTAGGATCTCATCCGGGACCCCGAACAACCTTCGGTCACCACCATACATAACTCTATACTACCAAACGATCACCCAACCTTAAGTGTGCAGACCCTGCGGGTTCGAGAACTGTGTAGACATGACCGAGATACCTCTACGGTCAATAACCAATAGCGGGACCTGGATGCCCATATTGGTTCCTACATATTCTACGAAGATCTTTATCGGTTGAACCTCTATGTCAAGGATTCAGTTAATCCCGTATAATGTTCCCTTTGTTCTCCGGTATGTTACTTGCCCGAGATTCGATCGTCGGTATCTCCATACCTAGTTCAACCTCGTTACTGACAAGTCTCTTTACTCGTTCCCTAATACAAGAACCCGCAACTAACAATTAGTCACATTGCTTGCATGGCTCATTGTGATGTTGTATTACCGAGTGGGCCCCAAGATACCTCTCCGTCACACGGAGTAACAAATCCCAGTCTCGATCCATGCCAACTCAACAGACACCATCGGAGACACCTATAGGGCACCTTTATAGTCACCCAGTTACATTGCGACATTTGATACACACAAGGCACTCCTCCGATATCTATGAGTTGCATGATCTCATGGTCATAGGAACATATAATTTGATATGCAGAAAATAGTAGCAATAAACTGACACGATCATATGCTACGTTTGTAGTTTGGGTCTTGTCCATCACATCATTCTCCTAATGATGTGATCCCATTATCAAATGACATCACATGTCAATGGCTAGGAAACCCTGACCATCTTTGATCAACGAGCTAGTTCACTAGAGGCATACTAGGGACACAGTGTTGTCTATTTACCCACACATGCAATGAGTTTCCAATCAATACAATTATAGCATGGATAATAAATGATTATCATGAACAAGGAAATATAATAATAAACACTTTATTTATTGCCTCTAGGGCGTATTTCCAACAGTTGTGATGTGATATGAGGTGGTTTCAATCATCACGTGAGTTGAGGTGGTTTCAATGGTGAACATCATCATGTTGATCATATCCACTATATGACTCATGTTTGATATAGTCACCCAGTTACGTTGCGACGTTTGATACACACAAGGTACTCCTCCGGTGTCAGTGAGTTGCATGATCTCATGGTCATAGGAACAGATACTTGACATGCAAAAAACTGTAGCAATAAACTGACACGATCATATGCTACATTTATAGTTTGGGTCTTGTCCATCACATCATTCTCCTAATGATGTGAGCCTGTTATCAAATGACATCTCATGCCCATGGCTAGGAATCCTTAACCATCTTTGATTAATGAGCTACTCTATGAGAGGCATACTAGGGACATGGTGTTGTCTATGTATCCACACATCTATCTGAGTTTCCGATCAATACAATTCTAGCATGGATAATAAACGATTATCATGAACAAGGAAATATGATAATTACTAATTTATTATTGCGTCTACGGCATATTTCCAACAGTCTCCCACTTGCACTAGAGTCAATAATGTATCTCACATCACCATGTGATTCACATTGTTATGAATCTAACACCCAATGAGTTCTAGGGCTCGATCATGCTTTGTAGGCCAGAGGAAGGATGATTGGTTTTGCGGCGCTTCGCCTGAGCATTGCAAGATAAAGGATTAGCATTTGAAAGGATTAATATTGTCTCAACAGCCAAATGTTCGAATACTTACAGCGGGTTGATCTTTGGCGGTGGAATAACCGACGCCGAAGAGTCGCCTGAAGAGGGGGTCTTCTGAAAAGGTAAGACGGGAAAATGAGAGGACGCCAAAGCATAAAAGAAAAATCAAAGGAAAAATAAAGACACAAACCTCTGCAGGACGCTTCTTGGGAGCTGGCGAGTTTGGAAGCC
The DNA here is from genome assembly GCA_022496015.1 of Hordeum marinum. NCBI lineage: Eukaryota > Viridiplantae > Streptophyta > Magnoliopsida > Poales > Poaceae > Hordeum > Hordeum marinum. The sequence continues at coordinate 586,171,597 of CM039673.1, forward strand.
CTGACACAAGCTCGGTAGAGCCGGTGCTCCGGGTCTGGCGACGTTCGGCCTGCTGTTGCTTTTTTAAGAAGAAATCAGGAGCCAGATGAGCGAGAGGGTGAGAAAGAGGAAATTTCCTAACAACCCGCCGCGGCTTTCGGATGAAATATTCTGAGTCGGAATAGATATAAGTTACCTCAAGAGCATTGGCGTGGCTAGTCTCCACTTCTTCCTGTGAACACAGTAGACATTCATAAAGCGCAGAAAGAGCAAGGGGTCAAGCAAAGCAAGTCAAGACTTTACCTCTGAATCTGATAAGGCTGGTTGTTCAAGCCAGTTCTCTTGTGGGGCGCTTTTCTTTTGCTTCTTGCCTACGACTTTCTTCTTAGCCGCCTTCGGAGGAGGGACGTATTCCTTTTTCCAAAAATCTGAGTCGGCCTGCACGAAGTAACCCGGAGGAATAGATAGTAAACCAAGCAAAAGGACAAGCAAACATGCAAGAGACGGATGGAAAAGAGATTAACTTACAACAGGAGCCGGGTTGGTAGCGCAGAAAGGTGCTAAGCCAATGGCGCTGCAAGAGCCGGAGGCTTCATGAACGAGGCTCCGAACGGTCATGCAGATGTCATCTTCGGTCAAGTTGAGCTTGCTGAAGCACAACGAGCTGTCGTACTTTCCTTCATACTCATACATGAGCTGGCTCCTGCGGCTCAAAGGCATGATCCGCCACTCAACCCAGCAGCGAATCAGATCTGTTCCCATAAGTCCATTGGCCAAGAGTGCCTTCACTCTAGCATGAGCTGTCTCATACTTGGCGCGATCTGCGGCTGAGAGCCGGCCAGGGAGCGCCGTGGCTGTCATCAGCCGGGAAGGGCGATAAACCGGCAGGCGGTGTTCAGTCTCAGGAGACGTATCCTTACAATAAAACCAAGTTTTATTCCAGTCCTTGGGGTGGCTTGGCATCTGAATAGCCGGAAAAATGGTGCCCCTTCGGCGCTAGATAGTGATCCCTCCAAGTTCCAGACTCGGGCCGCTTTTGAACTCTGTCTGGCGGTTGGCATAGAAGAATTCACTGAAGAAACCCACAGATGGTCTAGACTGAAGATAGGCTTCGCAGAGAACTTGGAAGTGGCAGATGTTAGAGACAGAGTTTGCCGCCAGGTCTTGAGGGTGAAGCTCAATGTGGTCTGTAAATACTACCACTTCCCCCTTCTTAGGTGCGGGGCGGGTCTCACCACCCGGAACCCGCCAATGGATGACCTCCTTTGGGGGAAGGGTGCCCGGAGCAACAAGATCTGCCAGATGCTCTTCAGTGACACAAGAGCCGACCCAGTTGCATGAATTGGTGGCACGTGTCATATTGACGGCTTAAAATACTGTGCAAGGGAAAATGATGACTAGTCAAGGGAAAGCAGGTGGTCACGACGGCTTACAGTTTAAAGGGCTCTAAGAAGAATCTTGAAGGCCCGGCTGATGAGAGCCGGAGAGAGTCTAACGGTTCACGAGAGAAAGGGGGGGGGGGGCGGCGAAAATCGGCTAAGTCCCGGACAAACAGCTTTCACAGACTACTGCTAAAATTATGGATCTACAAAAGGCAATAAAATAAATCTTAGTCTAAGCTAGCGACGAACAGCGGAGTTGGAAAAATGGGCTGGAGCCCGAACGGTCCGCGCATTACGCGCGGCCGGCCCGCGCACGGTGGCAGTGGCAAAAGCGCATTCTAAAGAGGCACCGACGGCGCCGGGACGCGTACGCGATGGCAGCACCGGAACCCGAGCGGCGGCGGCGGAGCTACCGGAAAACCCTACTCGTGATGACATTAACCTGAGGAGTGGAAGAACTCACCGGAGCCAACGGCGGAGGCGGACGATACTCTAAAACGACCAGGTTAATGCAGCGGCCAAGGTTGCGGATGACGAGCGGGCGGTGCCAGAGCAGAGTGCAGCGAAGCGAAGTGATCGACGGAGGAAGAAGAAAGGTGCGAGAGCGGGAAGAGTGAAGGGACCTGACTCGCACGGGGTCATATTTAAAGAGGGAATAAGGAAAGTGCGAAATCCCAGGCGGCGACACCGGTCTGACCGAGGGGGACGCCTCGATTCTCGGAGTGAGTGGTTAAATAAGAAGATTTGGTGATACGTCAACAGATCCTGTGACGTCACGCCGGGTCATTCTATGATGACTCTCAGACAACCGAAAGAGAAGGATGAAGTGAGCTGGCTCAATTCAACCTGGGGCCTAATGTTGGGGATATAATCCCGTAATATGACCCGGCTTAGAAGCTCTGGCCGATAATGAGCCAGCCCAAAAGAGAAGCTATCAGCTGAAGGCCCAAGATGATAAGGCGGCTCATAGATGCGGGCCGGGCGACAGCCCGGACGACGAAGACCCGGACGAGTAAGACGTCTCAGGGATGACTTGGGCGAGGAGATAGAGATAGACTCGGAGATGTAAACATGATTCCGTTAAGCAATAGTAAGACCCGACACTCCTGACCTCTTATATAAAGGCAGACCCGGGGCGACTTAGACGACAGGTTATTGAGAGCTAGGTCAAGCTTTTTGCCCCTTGTAATCGATACAACCAGCAATTACAACACAAGCAGGACGTAGGCTTTTACCTCGACTTGACGGGCCGAACCTGGGTAAACTCGTGTCTCTTGTCCCGATCAACCCCTTTGAGTCCACTACAATGGCGACAACTCCAAACTCAACTTCGGTAATCCGGACATCTGCCGTGATAAAACCACAACAATATCCTTGTAAGTCTCTTTGAGTTATGGGTTTCGTTTGGCCAACTTGATCTATAATTCTTGCAATGGGAGAAGTGCTTGGTTTTGGGTTCATACCGTGCAGTGTCCTCACCTAGTGACAGAAGAGGTAGCGAGGCACGCATCATGTTGTTGCCATCAAGGGTAAAAAGATGGGATTTATATCATATTGCATGAATTTATCCTTCTACATCATGTCATCCTGCTTAAAGCATTACTCTGTTTGTTATGAACACAATACACTAGATGCATGTTGGATAGCAGTCGATGTGTGGAGTAATAGTAGTAGATGCAGAAAGTATCGGTCTACTTGTCTCGGACATGATGCCTATATGTATGATCATTGCCTTAGATATCGTCATGACTTTGCGCTATTCTATCAAATGCTCGACAGTAATTTGTTCACCCACCGTAATACTTGCTATCATGAGAGAAGCCTGTAGTGAACACTATGGCCCCCGGGTCTATTTTAAACATTATATATTCAGATCTACATACAAAAACAACATAAATACCTTGCTGCACTTATTTATTGATTTACATCTACTTATTATCACTATCAGATCTTACCTTGCAAGTAATCGTAAAGGGATTGACAACCCCTTTATAGCGTTGGGTGCAAGTTTGTTTGCTTTTGTGCAGGTGCCTTGGTGCCTCATCTTGATACTCCTACTGGATTGATACCTTGGTTCTTAAACTGAGGGAAATACTTATCTCTACTTTGCTGCATCACCCTTTCCTCTTCAAGGGAAAAACCAACGCAAGCTCGAGAAGTAGCAGGAAGAATTTCTGGCGCCGTTGCCGGGGAGTATTCAAGTGAAGTATATCTACCAAGTACCTATCAGAAACACATCTCTTGCATTGACATTATTTTCTATTTTCCTCTCTTTTTCTTCTCCCCCACTTCTAAAACAAAAATTACAATAATATTTGCCTTTCTTTATTTGTCTTTTTCGTTTGCCCTTTTCTTTCGCTTGCTTTCTGTTTGCTTGTGTGCTTGTCTGCTTGCTAAGTCACCATGTCTGAAAACACTAAATTGTGTGATTTCTCCAATTTCTCCCGCCACTACCGCGGATTCATATGAAATTAATGCTGCCTTGTTGAATCTTGTTATGAAAGAGCAATTTTCCGGCCTTCCGAGTGAAGGTGCCGCATCCCATATTAATACCTTTATTGAGTTATGCGATATGAAAAATAAGAGAGATGTGGATAATGATATGATTAAATTGAAGCTATTTCCATTCTCACTACGAGATCGAGCAAAAACTTGGTTTTCATCTTTACCTACAAATAGTATTGATTCATGGAACAAGTGTAAAGATGCCTTTATTTCCAAGTATTTTCCACCTGCTAAGATTATCTCTCTTCGTAATGATATCATGAATTTTAAGAAACTAGATCATGAACATGTTGCACAATCTTGGGAGAGAATGAAATTGATGATTATAAATTGTCCCGCTCATGGTCTAAGTCTGTGGATGATTATACAAATTTTCTATGCTGGTTTGAATTTTGCTTCTAGAAATGTCTTGGATTCCGCCTCCGGTAGAACTTTATGGAAATCACACTAGGACAAGCTACAAAACTCTTAGATAATATCATGACAAATTATTCTCAATGGCACACTGAAAGGTCACCTACTAGTAAAAAAGTGCATGCTATAGAAGAAATTAACTCTTTGAGTGCTAAGATGGATGAGTTAATGAAGTTGGTTGCTAGTAAGAGTTCTCCTCTAGATCCAAATGATATGCCTTTATCTTCCTTAATTGAGAATAGCAATGAAAATTTGGATGTTAATTTTTTTGGTAGGAATAATTTTGGTAGCAACAATGCTTATAGAGGTAACTTTAATCCTACGCCTTTTCCTAGTAATCCCTCTAATAATTTTGGCAATTCCTACAACAATGCTCATGGAAATTATAATAAAATACCCTCTGATCTTGAAAGTAATATTAAGGAGTTTATTAATTCGCAAAAGATTTTCAATGCTTCCATAGAAGAAAAACTGCTTAAAATTGATGACTTGGCTAGGACTGTTGATAGAATGTCTCTTGATATTGATGCTTTGAAATTGAGATGTGTTACTCCCAAGATTAATATGGATGAAACTTTGAAAGCTATGCGTGTTTCTATGAATGAGAGTAAAGAAAGAACCGCCCAAATTCGTGCTAGACATGAATGGATCAAAAAGGCGTGTTGTCGTGATGAGAATCACGAAGTTCTTAAAGTGCTTGGTGTGACTCCTATTGAATCCTTGTTTTCTAATGTCAATCTTAATTATGATGGGTCTGTATGTGAATCCACTTTGGTTGAGAAACACCCCAATGATTCGGAGTCTATTTATCTTGATGCTAAAAATACTAAAAGTGGAGTAGAGGATGTCAAAACTTTGAATAGTGATGAAATTACTACTTTGGATTTCAAGGAATTTAATTATGATAGTTTCTCTTTGATTAAATTTATTTCCTTGATGCAATCGATGCTAAACTCTCCACATGCTTATAGCCAAAATAAGGCTTTTACCAAACATATCGTTGATGCTATGATGAAATCTCTTGAAGAGAAACTTGAGTTGGAAATATCTATTCCTAGAAAACTTAATGATGAGTGGGAACCTACTATAAAAATCAAGATTAAAAATTATGAATGCCATGCTTTGTGTGATTTGGGTGCTAGTGTTTCCACAATTCCAAAATCTTTATGTGATGTTCTAGGTTTCAATGAGATTGATGAGTGCTCTCTTAATTTGCATCTTGAGGATTCTACTATTAAGAAACCTATGGGAAGGATCAATTATGTTCTTATTATTGCAAATAGGAACTATGTGCCCGTAGATTTCATTGTGCTTGATATTGACTGCAATCCTACATGCCCAATTATTCTTGGTAGACCTTTCTTTAGGACTATTGGTGTTGTTATTGATATGAAGGAAGGGAATATTAAATTTCAATTTCCATTAAAGAAGGGCATGGAAAACTTTCCTAGAAAGATAATAAAATTACCTTATGAATCCATTATTAGAGCTACTTATGAGTTGAGCACTAAAGATGACAGTACTTGATTCTATTGCTTTATGCCTAGCTAAGGGCGTTAAACGATAGCGCTTTACTTTATGTTTTGTTGAGTAAACCCAATGAATAGGGTTATTTTTGCTTTTTTACTTTATGTTTTGTTGAGTAAACAACATAATGATTCTGTTATGATTGTGTTTTTTTATGTTTTAATTAGTGTTTGTGCCAAGTAGAACCTTTATGATTAGTTTTGGTGATAGTTGTTTAATCATGCTGGAAAAAGACAGAAACTTTGCGCTCATGAAATTATTTTTCATTCCTATCCAGTATGAGTTTTTGAGTTGATTCTTTTTGATGGTGTTTCATATGAAAATTGCCCTAATTTTCATAATTGTTTCAAATTTTTTGAGTTAGCAGAGGTATACTAAATATACAGATTGCTACAGACTGTTCTGTTTTTGACAGATTCTGTTTTTGTTGTGTTGATTGCTTATTTTGATGAAACTATGTGTAGTATCGGGGGGTACGAGCCATAGAAAAGTGAGAATACAGTAATATAACATCAATCTAAATGGAAATTAAGTTTACTACAGTACCTAAAAAGTTGGTGGTTTGTTTTCTTATGCTAATGCTATCACGAGTTTCTGTTTAAGTTTTGTGTTGTGAAGTTTTCAAGTTTTGGGTGATGTTCTTATGGAAAATGGAATAAAGAGTGGAAAGAACCTAATCTTGGGGATGCCCAGGTCATCTGAAGCCAAATTTAGGGACACCAAAAAGTCTAAGCTTGGGGATGCCCCGGGAAGGCATCCCCTCTTTCGTCTTCAATCCATCGGTAACGTTACTTGGAGCTATATTTTTATTCACCACGTGATATGTGTTTTTCTTGGAGCGTCGCATATTATAGGAGTCTTTACTTTTTGTTTTATCACAATCATCCTTGCTGCACACCTTTTGATAGGGACATGCACTCATCGTGAATTTGTTAGAATACTCAATGAGCTTCACTTATATCTTTTGAGTTAGCCAATTTAGCTCACATGTGGTTCACTTATATCTTTTGAGCTTGGTAATTTTGCTCACATGTGCTTCACTTATATCTTTTGAGATAGATAATTTTTCTCTAGTGCTTCACTTAAATCTTTGTAGAGCACGGCGGTGTCATATTTTGTAGAAATAAAAAACTCTCGACCTTCACTTATATCATTTTGAGAGTTCTCTCCTTAAGTAACTTGGTAATTGGCGTGTGCTATGACATTAGTCCTAAATATGATAGGCATCGAAAGAGGATATAATAAAAACTTTCATATTCAAGTGCATTGATTATTAAGAGAAGTTTGATTCCTCATGATTAGTTTTGAGATATGGAGGTGATAATATTAGAGTTATGATAGTAGGGTGTTGTGAATCTAGAAATACTTGTGTTGAGGTTAGTGATTCCCGTAGCATGCACGTATGGTGAACCGCTATGTTAGGAAGTCGGAGCATAATTGATTTATTGATTGTCATCCTTTGTGTGGCGGTCGGGATCGCGCGATGGTTAACTCCTACCAACCCTTCCCCTAGGAGTATGCGTTTAGCACTTTGTTTCGATTACTAATAAAACTTTCGCAATACGTATATGAGTTCTTCATGACTAATGTGAGTCCATGGTATAGATGCACTCTCACCTTCCACCATTGCTAGCCTCTCTAGTGCCGTGCAACTTTCTCCGGTGCACAAACCCACCATATAACTTCCTCAAAATAGCCACCATACCTACCTATTATGGCATTTTCATAGCCATTCCGAGATATATTGCCATGAAACTTCCACCGTTCCGTCTCATGACATGTGCCATCACTTTCATTCATATAGAGTCATTATTGTTCTAAGTATCGAGTTGTAAGTAAATAAAAGTGTTATGATCATCATTATTAGAGCATTGTCCCATGTGAGGAAAGAAAAAAGAGAGGCCAAAGATGCCCACCAAAAAATAATAAAAAAATGAAAAAAGAGGGCAAAGAGCCCAAATAAAAAAATGAGAGAAAAAGAGAGAAGGTACAATGCTACTATCTTTTTCCACACTTGTGCTTCAAAATAGCACCATGTTCTTCATGATAGAGAATCTCTTGTTTTGTCACTTTCATATGCTAGTGGGAATTTTCATTATATAACTTGGCTTGTATATTCCAATGATGGGCTTCCTCAAATTTCCCTAGGTCTTCGTGAGCAAGCAAGTTGGGTGCACACCCACTAGTTTTTTATTTTTGAGCTTTCATACACTTATAGCTCTAGTGCATCCGTTACATGGCAATCCCTACTCATTCACATTGATATCTATTGATGGGCATCTCCATAGCCCGTTGATACGCTGAGTCGATGTGACCATCTCCTCCTTTTTGCCTCACAACCTCCACCACACTCTATTCCACCTATAGTGCTATATCCATGGCTCACGCTCATGTATTGCATGAGAGTTGAGAAAGTTTGAGAAAGTAAGAGTGCGAAAACAATTACTTGGCCAATACCGGGGTTGTGCATGATTTAAATTCATTGTGTGGGGATGATGGAGCATAGCCAGACTATATGATTTTGTAGGGATAACTTTCTTTGGCATTGTTATTTCAAAAGTTCATGAACTTTGCTATTATACTTGAAGTATTATTGTTTTCATGTCAATATTAAACTATTGTTTTGAATCTTATGGATCTGAACATTCATGCAACAATAAACAAGTTACAAAGAACAAATATGTTAGGTAGCATTGCACATCAAAAATTCGGTCTTTATCACTTCCCTACTCGAGGATGAGCAGGAGTTAAGCTTGGGGGTGCTTGATACGTCTCCAACATATCTATAAGTTTTGATTGTTCCATACTGTTAAATTATCAACTTGGGATGTTTTATATGCACTTATATGCTATTTTATATCATTTTTGGGACTAACTTATTAACTTAGTGCCCAATGCCAGTTTCTGTTTTTTTCCGTGTTTTTGACCTTTTTCAGATAGGAATATCAAACGGAGTCCAAACGGAATAAAACTTTCACCGTGATTTTTTATGGAAACTATCAAAAATACCAGAAGAAAAATATACTGGAGAGGAGTCCCGAGGAAGCCACGAGCCTGGGAGGTGCGGCCTCCCCCCTAGGCGCGCCTAGGGGGCTCGTGACTCCCTTGTGGGTCCTCCCGACTTGTTCTCGACGCCACCTGGTCATATAAATACGGAAACCTCCAGAACTAAACCTAGATCGAAAGTTCCGCCGCCGCAAGCCTCTGTAGCCACCAAAAACCAATCGGGAGACCGTTCCGGCACCCTGCCGGAGGGGAATCCATCTCCGGTGGCCATCTTCATCAACACCATTGCCTCTCCGATGATGCGTGAGTAGTTCACCATAGACCTTCGGGTCCATAGCTAGTAGCTAGATGGCTTCTTCTCTCTCTTTGATCTTCAATACAAAGTTCTCCATGATCTTCATGGAGATCTACTCGATGTAACTTTCTTTTGCGGTGTGTTTGTCGAGATCCGATGAATTGTGGATTTATGATCAGATTATCTATGAATATTATTTGAGTCTCCTCTGATTTCTTAGATGCATGATTTCATATCCTTGTAATTCTCTTTGAGTTTGGGTTTCGTTTGGCCAACTTGATCTATAATTATTGCAATGGGAGAAGTGCTTGGTTTTGGGTTCATACCGTGCGGTGTCCTCACCTAGATGCATGCTGGATAGCGGTCGATGTGTGGAGTAATAGTAGTAGATGCAGAAAGTATCGGTCTACTTGTCTCGGACGTGATGCCTATATGTATGATCATTGCCTTAGATGTCGACATGACTTTGCGCGATTCTATCAATTGCTCGACAGTAATTTGTTCACCTACCATAATACTTGCTATCATGAGAGAAGCCTCTAGTGAACACTATGGCCCCCGGGCCTATTTTACACAATATATGTTCATATCCACATACAAAAACACCAAAAATACCTTGCTGCACTTTTATTTATTTATTTACATCTACTTATTATCACTATCAGATCTTACCTTGCAAGTAATCGTATGGGGATTGACAACCCCTTTATCGCGTTGGGTTTAAGTTTGTTTGCTTTTGTGCAGGTGCCTTGGTGCCTTATCTTGATACTCCTACTGGATTGATACCTTGGTTCTCAAACTAAGGGAAATACTTATCTCTACTTTTCTGCATCACCCTTTCCTCTTCAAGGGAAAAACCAACGCAAGCTCAAGAAGTAGTAGTCGCTAAGGGTTATCGACAAGTTCAAGGAATTGACTATGATGAGACTTTGTCACCCGTAGTGATGGTGAAGTCCGCCCAAATCATGTTAGTAGTTGCCACATTTTATGATTATGAGATCTGGCAAATGGACGTCAAAACGGCATTCCTTAACAGTTTCCTTAAGGAAGAATTGTATATGATTCAGCCGGAAGGTTTTGTCGATCCTAAGAATGCTGAGAAGGTATGCAAGCTCTAGTGCTCCATCTATGGGCTGGTGCAAGCATCTCGGAGTTGGAACATTCGCTTTGATGATGTGATCAAAGCGTTTGGGTTTATACGGACTTATGGAGAAGCATGTATTTACAAGAAAGTGAGTGGGAGCTCTATAGCATTTCTCATTTTATATGTGGATGGCATATTGTTGATGGGAAATGATATAGAACTTTTGGAAAGCATAAAGGCCTACTTGAATAAGTGTTTTTCAAATGAGGGAACTTGGAGAAGCTTATTACATATCAGGCATCAAGATCTATAGAGATAGATCGAGACGCCTCATTGGTCTTTGACAAAGCACATACCTTGACAAGATATTGAAGAAGTTTAATATGGGTCAGTCCAATAAGGGGTTCTTGCCTATATTGCAAGGTGTGAGATTGAGCATAGCTCAATGCCTGACCTCCACAGAAGATAGAGAAAAGACGAGTGTTGTCCACTATGCCTCAGCCATAGGCTCTATTATGTATGCCATGCTATGTACCTGACCTGATGTTAACCTTGCCAAAACTTTGGTAGGGAGGTACCCAAGAGATCCCGGAATGGAACACTGGATAACGGTCAAGAATATCCTTAAGTACCTAACAAGGACTAATGATTTGTTTCTTGTTTATGGAGGTGCCGAAGAGCTTGTCGTAAAGGGTTACGTCGATAGTAGCTTCGACATAGATTCATATGACTCCAAGTCACAAACTCGATACGTGTATATTTTGAATGGTGGGGCAGTTAGCTGGTGGAGTTGCAAGCAAAGCATCATGGCGACATCTACATATGAAGCGGAATACATAGCTACTAAAATAATAGAAGCCGTTCTTTCCGATCAATCTAATCAAGAGGTCGTACTAAATCAACACCAAATAATGTCAGATTCATAATACTCAGTCCAACACAAAGAACTACAAGGAGTGCCCCAAGAACGTGCATCAACCCCTATGCATAGATTACCCCAATGTCACTGCGGGAATCCGCAAGTTGAATGCCAAAATACATATACAGTGAATCAATACGATACCCCATTGTCACCACGAGTGTTCAATTGCAAGACATATATCAAGTGTTCTCAAATCCATTGGGTGAGGTTACCGATAATGTTGGAGACGAAAGAGGGGATGCCTTCCGGGGCATCCCCAAGCTTAATTTCTTGGATATTCCTTGAATGTTACCTTGGGGGTGGCATGGGCATCCCCAAGCTTAGGTAATTGTCCCTCCTTATTCTACTCATATCGATATCTCACCCAAAACTTGAAAACTTCAATCACACAAAACTTAACGGAACTTCGTGAGATGAGTTAGTATGATAAAGAGCAAACCATTCACTTTGGTACTGTCAAGATAAGATCCATAATTGTTCTCACACAATTACTACTGTATCATATCATTTCCACAATTTATATAAACATAAGCCATAGAAACTAGATAACAAGTAAACTATGCATTGAAAACAGAATCTGTCAAAAACAGAACAGTCTGTAAAGATCTGAATTGTTCTCATACTTCTGCAACTCTAATTTTTTTGACAAATTAGGAAAGCGTAGGTAATTTGTGTATCAATCATCCGTAAAAATGTCAGGTCAACATCACGTTCCTGTGAATTATAGAAATTCCTAGACTAGGTGCAAAAGTTTCTATTTTTGGACAGAATCAAGTCAACTATCATCCACACAATCCCAAGGGCTTTACTTGGCACTTTATTGAGACAAAAACTGTAAAACATGATTACCACAGTAGCCTAATCATGTGAACACACAAAAACAGTAGGTTAAAGTGTTGGGTTGTGTCCCAACAAGCGCTTTTCTTCAATGCCTTTTAGCTAGGCATGATGATTTCAATGATGCTCGCATAAAAGAAAGAATTAAAAAATGAAGAGAGCATCATGAAACACATGTCAAGCACATTTAAGTTTGACCCACTTCCTATGCATATGGATTTTCTGAGAAAGAAACCCATGAAAACAAGAACCAACTAGCATATGAAGGCAAAACAAGTACAACTTCAAAACAATCAACACATAGAGAAGAAACTTGATATTATTGAGATATGTAAGATCATAAGTTCCTCTCTCATAATAATTTCCAGAGGCATCATGAATGGATTCAAAAATATAACTATAACATACAACACTCTTTTCATGATGCACAAGCATATAAAATTTATTACTCTTTATGGCATACATGTCATTATAATAATCATCGTAGATAGCAACTTTATTGTCATAGTCAACTGAAACCTCTTCCAAAATAGTGGATGTACCTCTAAGTAAAGTCATGACCTCTCCAATCCACTTTCATCAATATTGTAATAAGATTCAACATCCTCCAAAATAGTTGCATCCCTACCTAGAGTTTACACTCTTCCAAACCCACTTTCATCAATGTAATAATTATAAATAGGAGGCATGCTATCATCATAATAAATTTTCTTATCGAAAGTAGAAGGAATCAATGGATCATATTCATTTAGAAAATCATCCCCGAGCTTAGGACAAGCATTATTTCCAGCAAATAAATCTTCAAACATATCATACTCATTAAACATAGCATCCCCAAGCTTGTGGTTTTGCATATCATCACAATCATTCTTATCAATAGCATGAATGACACCAATAGTATAGCAAACATTATTATCATATTCTTCCAATCAAGTGCTAAAAAGATTCTCAAGATCATAAGGGACATCATTGCCTTCCCAATCATAATCATTACAACAAGTAGTAGGTATCACAAAATCATACTCAATATCATCATCCTCCATCAACATATTTGATTCACTTTCATGAGGAACAATGGTGATAGCAGCAACATTATTTGGGAGAGATACCTTTTTACCTCTATTCTTTCTTGTTTTCTTCTTCACCACATCATGTGTGGGGTTAATTAATTTTTTCAATCTTCTTGCTGAAGAGATTGATTGGGTAGGAAGCTCATCCTCGTTACCTGATTCATCATAATAAACACTAGGAGGGTATTGGGAAATATTGTCCCTTTCATTAGTACTCTCTTCATATTCTATTTGTTTTATTGTCTTTAGATAGTTGGCAATGTAGGATTCTTAATGCAATTTACCGCACAAAAAATATAAATTTCCTCTAGATCAAAATTAAGAAATCTCTCAGGATTTGGAAAACCCTTAGTTATACGTTTCACTTCTTCATACCCCAAAATAAGACTAAGCTCTTTATGATGCTCAAGGGTAATCAAGTTGTCACAATTTTTGGACACGATTTGATCATGAAATAATTTGCATTGGAGATTTCAATGACCACATTCATTGCAAAGTTTACATGGATGGCGAAATAAATTACATCTTTCAGCACAACCATCTAGCCTCTCTTGCAACTTTTTCTTTTCTAAATATTTATGTTTCTTACAAAATGTATCTTCCCTTTTTGGTGTGCATTTGCACTCCCAATTCACTCTGCAAAAATTGACATGCTTATAAGAAACATTTTTTTCATGACATGTGCAATCATCATTAACATTTTGGATAATCAAAGAATTCATACTAACAACTTTGCAATCATGCTCATCATTCAAATATTTGGTGCCAAACATTTTGTTGACTTCTTCTAACAATTGAGCACAATTTTCTGATCCATCATTTCCAAGAAAGATATTATAAAGATGATGAATAATATGATGCAACCTCAATTCCATTTTTTGTAGTTTTCTTTAATAAACCAAACTAGTGATAAAGAAAATAAAAGATTCGATTGCAAGATATAAAGATATACCTTCATGCACTCACCTCACCGACAACGGCGCCAGAAAGAGCTTGATGTCTACTACGCAACTTTATTCTTGTAGACACGTGTTGGGCCTCCAAGCGCAGAGTTTTGTAGGACAGTAGCAATTTTCCCTCAAGTGGATGACCTAAAGTTTATCAATCCATGAGAGGTGTAGGATGAAGATGGTCTCTCTCAAACGACCCTACGACCAAATACAAGAAATCTGTTGTGTCCCCAACACACCCAATACAATGGCAAATTGTATAGGTGCACTAGTTCGGCAAAGTGTAATATGGATGGTAGAAAAATATTTTTATAATCTGAATAAATAAAAATAGAAAGGTAGCAAATAATAAAGGCGAGCACAAACGATATTGCAATGAGTGAAAATGAGGCCTAGGGTCCGTACTTTCGCTAGTGCAATCTCTCAACAATGCTAACATAGTTGGATCATATAACCATCCCTCCATGTGCAACGAAGAATCACTCCAAAGTTCCTATCTAGCGGAGAACATAATAATAAATTGTTTGTAGGGTACAAAACCACCTCAAAGGAATTCTTTCCGTTTGATCTATCCTAGAGTTCGTACTAAAATAACAGAAGCTATTCTTTCTGATCGATCTAATCAATAGTTCATACTAAAACAACACCAAATAATTTCAGATTCATAATACTCAATCCAACACAAAGAACTTCAAGGAGTGCCCCAAGAATTTTACCGGAGAAACAAAGACAAGAACGTGCATCAACCCCTATGCATAGATTACCCCAATGTCACCGCGGGAATCCGCAAGTTGAATGCCAAAATACATATCAAGTGAATCAATACGATACCCCATTGTCACCACGAGTATTCAATTGCAATACATATATCAAGTATTCTCAAATCCATTAAAGTATTCAATTTGATAACAACAAAATCTCAAAGGGAAAGCTCAATTCGTCACAAGAAGAGTATAGAGGGGAGAAACATCATATGATCCATGTATTACCAAAGCCCATGATATATCAAGATCGTGACATCTCAAGATCACTAGAGAGAGAGATTAAACACATAGCTACTGGTACAAACCCTCAGCCCCGAGCATGGACTACTCCCTCCTCATCGTGGTGGCTGCCGGGATAATGAAGCTAGCCACCAGTGATGATCTCCCCCTCCAACAGGGTGCTGGAACAGGCTCCCGATCGGTTTTCGGTGGCTACAGAGGCTTGCGGCGGCGGAACTTCCGATCTAAGGCTACCCCGAAGGGTTTCGGAATATTTGGGAATTTATAGTGCTAAGAGGGGGTGAGGGAGGCGACTGAGGTGGGCACAACCCACCTGGGCGCGCTAGGGGGCCCTGGCGCACCCTGGTGGGTTGTGCCCCCCTTGGGACACCCCAGGTGCAGCTCTGGCCCATTGGGTTCCTTCTGGTTCAAAAAAATCTCAAAAAAGTTTCGTGGTGGTTGGACTCCGTTTGATATTGATTTCCTGCGCTGTAAAAAACAAGCAAAAAACAATACCTGGCACTGGGCACTGGGTCAATAGGTTAGTTCCTAAAAATGATATGAAGTTGCTATAAAATGATTGTAAAACATCCAAGAATGATAAAATAACGACATGAATACTTCATAAAATATAGATACGTTGGAAACGTATCAGTCTGCTAGAGCTTTTCTAATTTCAAGTATCATTTCCTTAGACCATGAGATTGTGCAACTCCAGGATATCGTAGGAATGTTTTGGGTGTATCAAACGTCACAACATAACTGGGTGACTATAAAGGTGCACTACAGGTGTCTCCAAAAGTGTCTGTTGGGTTGGCACGAATCAAGACTTGGATTTGTCACTCCATGTGATGGAGAGGTATCTCTCGGCCCACTCGGTAATACATCATCATAATGAGCTCAATGTGACTAAGGAGTTAGTCATGGGATCATGTGTTACGGAATGAGTAAAGAGACTTGTCAGTAACGATATTGAACAAGGTATAGGGATACCGACAATCGAATCTTGGGCAAGTAACATACCGATGGACAAAGGGAATTGTATATGGGATTAATCGACATCGTGGTTCGTCCGATGATATCATCGTGGAACATGTCGGAGCCAATATGGGTATCCAGATCCCGCTATTTCTTATTGGCCGGAGAGGTGTCTCGGTCATGTCTGCATAGTTCCCGAACCCGTAGGGTCTACACACTTAAGGTTCGGTGACACTAGAGTTGTATTGGCAATTCTATGTGGTTACCGAAAGTTGTTCAGAGTCCCGGATGAGTTCCCGGATGTCATGAGGAGTTCCGGAATGGTCCGAAGGTGAAGATCTATATATGGGACGTCCAGTTTCTATCACCGAAAAAGTTTCGGGGTTTATCGGTATTGTACCGGGACCACCGAAGGGGTTCCGGGGGTCCACCGGGAGGGTCCACCTGCCCCGAAGGACCTAATGGGCTGTAGTTGGGTGGGAACTAGCCCCTTAGTGGGCTGGTACGCCTCCCCCTAGGGACCAAGGCGCATAGGACAGCCAACCCTAGGGGTGTGGGGGAGCCCCCACCAAACTTGGGGGGCAAGTTCCCCTCTTGGTCGCCGCCCCCACCCTAGATTGAATATAGGGGCCCCGGCCCCCTTTCCCCTTGGCCTATAAATAGTGGGGAGGGAGGCCACACCCTTGCCCTTGGCACAAACCTTCCCCCTCCTACACCTCCTCCTCCTGCATAGTGCTTAGCGAAGCTCTACCGGAGAACCACGAGCTCCACCGCCACCACACCGTCGTGCTGCCGAAGCTCTCCTCAACTTCTCCTCCCCCTTGCTGGATCAAGAAGGAGGAGACGTCCCTGGGTTGTATGTGTGTTGAAAGCGAAGGCTCCATCCGTTCGACGCTTGGATCAGATCTTCCGCGATTTGAATCGCCGCGAGTACGACTCCATCAACCGCGTTCTTTGCAATGCTTCCACTTAGCGATCTTCAAGGGTATGAAGAAGCACTCCCTCTCTCTCATTGCTAGCATCTCCTAGATTGATCTTGGTGACATGTAGGATTTTTTTGAATTATTACTACGTTCCCCAACATCATCAACTAGCACCACATCGTCTGCAAAGGGCATACACCATGGGATATCTCCTTGTATATCCCTTGTGACCTCATCCATCACCAAGGCAAAAAGATAAGGGCTCAAAGCTGACCCCTGATGCAGTCCTATCTTGATCGGGAAGTCATCAGTGTTGCCATCACTTGTTCGAACACTTGTCACAACATTATTGTACATGTCCTTGATGATATTAATGTACTTTGTTGGGACTTTGTGTTCCTCCAAGGCCCACCACATAACATTCTGTGGTATCTTATAATAGGCCTTATCCAAGTTAATGAACACCATATGCAAGTCCTTCTTTTGCTCCCTATATCTCTCCACAAGTTGTCGTACCAAGAAAATGGCTTCCATGGTCGACCTCCCAGGCATGAAACCAAACTGATTTTTGGTCATGCTTGTCATTCTTCTTAAGTGGTGCTCAATGACTCTCTCCTATAGCTTCATTGTATGGCTCATCAGTTTAATTCCATGATAATTAGGCCTCTCCACACATCAATGGGGATACCATCAGGGCCCATCACCTTGCCTCCTTTCATCCTCTTTAAAGCCTCCTTCACCTCTGACTCCTGGATTCGCCGCACAGAACGCCTGCTAGTATCATCAAAGGAGTCATCCAGATCAATGGTAGAGCTCTCACTTTCCCCATTGAACATCTAGTCAAAGTACTCCCGCAATCTATGCTTAATCTCCTCGTTCTTCACGAGAAGTTGATCTGCTCCGTCCTTGATGCACTTCATTTGGTCAACATACCTCGTCTTCCTCTCTCGGATCTTGGCCATCTTATAGATGTCCCTTTCACCTTCCTTCGTGTCTAACCATTGGTAGAGGTCCTCATACGCCCGACCCCTTGCTTCACTCACAGCTCGCTTTGTGGCCTTCTTTGCCATCTTGTATTTCTCCATGTTGTCTGCATTCCTATCCATATATAGGCAGCTAAAACAATCTTTCTTCTCCTTAATTGCCTTCTGGACATCATCATTCCACCACCAGGTATCTTTAGCTTCTCTTCTACCTCCCCTGGACACTCCAAACTCCTCTGAGGCCACCATATGAATGCAAGTTGACATCTTCATCCACATGGTGTCTGCATCATCTCCTTCCTACCAAGGTCTCTCCTTAATGACCCTCTCCTTGAATGCCTAAGCTACCTCCCCCTTGAGATTCCACCACTTTGTTTTAGTGACTTTGGCACACTTATCCCGCTGGACACGAATCCAAAAGCGAAGTCCGCAACCACAAGCTTATGCTGAGGGACAACACTCTCTCCAGGTATCACCTTAACAGCCTAGGCACGCACGCGTATCTTTGCTTCTCGACAGGATGAAATCAATCTAGCTAGAGTGTTTCCCACTACTGTAAGTCACTAGACGTGATTCTCTCGTCTTAAAGAGGGTGTTAGCTACGATCACGTCATAGGCTAGCGCAAAGCTTAATACATCTTATCCTTCTTGATTCCTGATGCCATAGCCAAATCCCCCATGCACCCCCTTCAAAACATGTGTTAGATGTGCCCACACGACCATTAAGGTCTCCTCCTATGAAGAGCCTCTCGCCAATCGGTACACTCCAAACCATGTCCTTCAGGCCTTCCCAGAACTCTGTAACATCCCAAATTTTGGAATGTTATAATTAATACTAGAATGATTTGTTTGTTTGCTTGAGTGATTGAAATTGAGTGAAAAATTTGAAACTTTTGAAAACTTTTGAATGAGAGGGAATAGAATGACTTTCGCATGTGATTTGAATTCCATCTTTGAAAATATTTAAAATTCAGAAACTTTATGCAACTCAATGATTTTCATGAGAGAGGATAAAAGGACTTCTTCAAATTATATGAAATATGAGTTGGAAGTTTAAAGGAAGGATTTGAAAGAGCTTTTGAGAACCTCTGAATTATTCTTTTGGAATCCATGTCATATTTGGTTCCTATTCAAATTTTCAAAGCATTCAAACCCCTGGACAAATTTTTGAGAGGTGTAATGTGACACTCCAAACCAGGGGGTATTTTGTGAAGTTTTTGAATCATAAAACCCAAGGGGTTATTTGAAAAATAATTGCAATAATAAATAAAGCCACTTAGGCATTTTCTGAAAATATTTTTTTAAAAGTATTTATTTTGGCCGTGGAAAAATGTTCATTAAATGCAATTTATTTCCCTGATCATTTTGGTACATAAAGTTTTATTTTTTGGACAGGATTTAAATGTCTTAATGCAGTTTTAATTCTCTAGTATTTATAAAAGGGAAAACTTTTAAAGGCTTTTAAATCTAGCCGGCCCACCTACCCTAAACAGCTCCCCAAAACCCCTCCCGACCGACCGCCCGATGACAACGCCCCTCTCTCTCTCTCTCTGACCGCGGGTCCCACCGCCCGACGCAAATCCCGCGCGGTCACCTCTCTCCTCCTCCCCTTACCTCGCCGGAGCCGGCCGGATCTACCGTGGATCTCCTCTCCCCTGCCATTTCTATGACCCTGACCCCTCCTATATAAAGCCCTGCCCCTCCCGGACCCGTTCCCCAACTTTCCCCCAACTCCCCATGCCCCACGTCCCTGCAATCGCTCGCCGGAGCTGAGCGCCGCCGCCACGCCATTGTCATCGCATCGCACAACCCCGACCACCCCGCCACCTCCCGAGCCCACCATCCATTCTCCCATGCTCGTGCGCACCTCCCAGCGCTCTCGCCCGAGCCCCGCACCCACCTGAGCAACCTCCCCGTCGACTCCCGAACGGCGCTGCCGCCTCGAAGCTCGTCGCCGACATCTCCGACCGCCTCCGTTGACACCAAGACCACCTTCGTGATCGCCTTGCTCGCGTGCATCGAGCGGACCCCTTCCTCGACGCCGAGGACCACCGGAGATGCCTCCCCAACAACCTCGCCATCCCTGCCTCGCCGGAGTTGACTTCCACTGCGGTGAGCCTCTCCCCTCCGTCCGATCTTGTTCAACGGTGCAGATTAGATCTATTATACCCCTTCGTTTAGATCCAGTTTATTTTAAGTGGACCGCCCGGTTTTTCTTTTCTGTTTTAGGCCAAACCGATTTCTTTTAGTTATCGGTCGTCCGCTCGCAAAACCCCGCACGCGCACCCCTTTAACCAATCAGAAGCCGCCACGTGTACCCTATCCGTTAGATAGGATTTTCGTTTCTTCTGTTTTCAGTTTTAAAAACAGATTTAGTTCTATTTTTGTTTTAATCATATCTTTTATGTTTTTAGTTGTTTTAAGTTTATTCTTTTGGCATTGTGTCAAAAATTTCACCTAGTTTCGGTAGATACCAAGTTTGACTATATTTGAATATTTAAATTTGAATTTAAACAGATTTGATTTAAATCTTGTTTTCTGAATAACTTGAGTTTAATAATATATTTTTGATTGATTCTTTTTGCTACTTGTCATTAGTGATCTTAGTTATCAGTAGGTGAGTTTGAGAATTTTTAGGATAAATTTGATTAGGATTCTTAACCAAAACAGAATCTGTTTAGTTCCCTATTAGTTTAATTAGTTTGATTTCCTTTGTTTTATTTTTTGAAATCTGAATTTGATTTAACTTATGTTTTAGATTTATTAGTTGTTGTTGTTCTAAACTTTAGTAATTTACTTGCTGTTAACAAAAGATAATTTGTTTAGTTTATTAAATTATTATTGTAGGCACCTTTTTCAAATAGGTATAGTTTATTAAAAACAAATTAGTTACTAATAATTCTTTTAACCAAAGTTTTAAGTAATTAGATTCTGTTTTCAAATAAAGTTTTTAGTAATTCCTTTCTGTTAAGAAATATTTTGTTAATAAAAATAATTTATTTTTACTCTATTGTTGTAGGAAAACTATATTATTCTTCATTAGGTAATGTGTTATAAAACAATTTAGTTTTAATAGAAACTCTTTTCACAAAAGTTTTAGATGATTTAATTCTGTTTTATAATCAATATTTTTATTAATTCTTTTCTGCTAACTATTAGTTTGGTTACAAAAAAAATAGTTTTGTTTTATATTAATAATAGTTTAGCCACCTAAACTTAGAGTCCATTGCTTTGCTTTGTTTTGATTTGTTATGTTGCTAGTTGGTTTCTTAAAAAAAGTTAGTTAAAATAATTGTTTTATAAGTTTTACTTTCTGTTAACTTAGTTGTTTTATCAGTTGTCTTCCCTTATTTTATGGTTTTACTTGTTGTTAATTTTATTAGACAAAAACCTATGTTGTTTAGAGTTTTGTTTTCATAAGTCTTACTTCTTCTTCAAAAGTAATTCTTTTACTAAAATATTTTTGTTATATTTTACCTTGTTTTTATTTTTTTACTATTTGAAAATAGTTGTTGTAGAGGAGAACTACCTTAGTTGTGTGCATGAAAACTTTGTTGATCTTTGAGATTTGTCTTAAGTATTTCCTTCATCAACCTTGTTACTTTTGGTTTTGGTGTTATTTCTTGATTGTTAGAATTGATTGCTAGTATGATTGCTTATGAATGCAATGTTTGATTATATAGATTTCATCGGAGAGTGATGTATAGTTCTATCAAGTATTTTCTGAGAGCGATACTTATCTTCATCAATAGTACAGGCAAGTTCACTTTGACCATTTTGTTCAAAACTATGTTTTATTGCATGTAGTGAAATCATTCAACAAATCCCTCCCATAGTGTTATTGAAATTCTTGTAGTTGAGTAGAATGCATGAGGTAGGAACCCACCACTTGTTACTAAAGCCCCGAGAACGCTAGTTAGTGCAATGCTATGCTAAAGTAGATGGGGTCTGGTATGAGTGTACGTGAGTGGTGTGAGAAGGAGGACTCCACGTCAAAACGATGACTTCATGAAGGCTTCTTCAAGACCTGCATATTCAAGACCTCAAGACTTCGGGACTCGAGAACAAGTTTTTCAATACACACTACTGGGTGAGGGATGGTTGGAACGGCACCCTGGAGAAGCCAGTGGATTTGCCTAGGTGTTGCTAGAGATGTGCCAGTACTCACGCGGAAAGCCTCACCCAGACTCAAAGGGAAGGATGAATACTTCATGCCCGGAAGCTTACCTGTGTAGCCACAAGTCATTATGGGCTCTGGCTTGGTTGATCTTTGTTGTGACTCTGTCTAGGCAGTGCTACGAGATGTAGTCGACGTTAGGATTGGATGGGCACTGTCGGATAGTCAGGGAAGCACTCTAAAAGACCATGTTTCGTTCATCCTGTTCTCAAACACCATGCAGTGCGAGGACTTACCAGGAGGGAACGAATCTTGTGGTTAAAGTGCACAACACCCTGCAGAGTTAAAACCTAATCGATTAGCCATGTCCCCGGTTACGGACAATTTGAGCCTCTGGACTTGGATCTATCTCTGAACTCTCTACACTGGACTGATAACTAATTGTGGGCAACTTAATGATACTTGTGGGCATTTGGATATCGGTTGGCGGAACCATGTCATGATAGGTAACTCTATAGTGAAATTCCTGATATTCCTTTGTTGTAGGGAAAATAAAATCAGCTTTTACGCAAAAACTTAGACACAGAGCCACAAAGCCTTTGCATATAGAATAGTCTTTATTCTTCTGTTCTTCTATGGTGATCTTGCCAGTACATTCAATGTACTGACCTACACGGCTGCAACGTCTTATGTTGCAGATACTCTTCTACGACGGCTAAGAGTACGATTCAGGGTTACGGTCCGCACTCAAATTGCCGTTGGTGTTATTGGGACTCCACTCCCGTTGACTGTATCCACTGCTATTTTAAGGTATATATCAATTTTACGTTAATTACATGTGATTGCACTTTGATATATACATTGATGTACTGTGTGTGCCAGCATACTGATCCAGGGATGGCACACAACACACAGAGGCTTGACCTTTCCAGGTCGGGTCGCTACAGAGGCTTGATCTTGGTGTTCTCATTGTGTCCTACTTGCGGGGCATACGCGATGAAACGTTGAGAACTAACTCCCCAACTACCATCTTGACCACGATAATCCGGTCCCCACGTCTCTTGACGTCTACCACTCCATACTTGAGACTCTTGCTGATCAAGATGCTAATACGTCTCCAATGTATCTATAATTTTTTATTCTTCCATGCTATTATATTATCTTTTTTGTATGTTTTATATGCATTAATATGCTATTTAATATTATTTTTGGGACTAACCTATTAATATAGAGCCTAGTGCCAGTTTTTGTTTTTTCCTCATTTTTGAGTCTTGCAGATAAGGAATATTAAACGGAGTCCAAATGGAATAAAATCTTCGAGATAATTTTTCTTGGACCAGAAGACATCTACTACACTTGTAGGGGAAGGAAAGAAACCTTCCAGGAGGTCACAAGCCAGGGGGGCACGTCCACCTCCCCTGGTCTCCTAACCCGATTCTTCGGCCTATAAATTCCCAAATATTACCCCAACACCAAAGAGAGCCACAAAAATACTTTTCCGCCGCTCGAAGCCTCCGTTCCCGAGAGATCCAATCTTGGAGCCTTTTCCGGTAATCTGCCGGAGCGGGATTTGATCATGGAGGGCATCTACATCAACTCCATTGCCCCTCCGATGATGCGTGAGTAGTTTACCACAGACCTTCGGGTCATAGCTAGTAGCTAGATGGTTTATTCTCTCATTTTGTGCTTCAATACCATGTTCTTCATGATCATCATGGAGATCTATTCGATGTAATACTCTTTTGCGGTGTGTTTGTCGAGATTCGATGAATTGTTGGTTTATGTTTAGATTATCCATGAATATTATTTGAGTCTTTCTTATACGCATGATTTCATATCTTTGCAAGTCTCTTCGAGTTATTGGTTTGGTTTGGCCAACTAGATTGGTAATTCTTGCAATGGGAGAAGTGCTTAGTTTTGGGTTTCAATCTTGCGGTGTCCTCACCCAGTGACATAGTAGGGGTAGAGAGGCACATTCTTGTATTGTTGCCATCAAGGATAAAAAGATGGGGTTTTCATCATATTGCGTGAGATTAACCCTCTACATTATGTCATCTTACCTAATGCGTTACTCTGTTCTTCATGAACCTAATACTCTAGATGCAGGCAGGAGTTAATCAATGTGTGGAGTAATAGTAGTAGATGTAGAATCATTTCGGTCTACTTGACACGGACGTGATGACTATATGCATAATAATTGCCTTCGATATCTTCATAATTATTCACTTTTCTATCAATTGCTCGACAGTAATTTGTTCACCGACCGTGTTATTTTCCTTCAAGAGGAAGCCTCTAGTGAAACCTATGGCCCCCAAGTCCACTTTCCATATTATATTTTCAGACCTATAAACCAAAAATACCAAAAATACTTTGCTGCAATCTTTTTTACTTTTATTCGAAGTCTATAGATTGCTACAGACTGTTCTGTTTTTGACAGATTCTGTTTTCCTTTGGTTGTTTGCTTATTTTGATGTATCAATGGGTTATATCGGGGGGTACAAACCATGGAGAAGTTAGAATATAGTAGATATTACACCAATATAAATAAATAATGAGTTCACAACAGTACCTAAAGTGGTGATTTATTTTTCTTATACTAACGGATCTCACGAGTTTTCTGTTGAGTTTTGTGTTGTGAATTTTTCAAGTTTGGGTGAATATTTGATGGACTATGGAATAAGGAGTGGCAAGAGTCTAAGCTTGGGGATGCCCAAGGCACCCCAAGCCATATTCAAGGATTCCAAAGAGCCTAAGCTTGGGGATGCCCCGAAAGGCATCCCCTCTTTCGTCTTCAATCCATCGATAAATTTGGGAGGCACACTCATGCCGTGCACACCCATGGAGGCCACAACCATGGTGGAAATGGGAATACCCGTCCCAACGATGGCAACTTCAAGACTGACAATGGGAATGGAAACAACAACCAGCACCATCACGCTCCTACTGAGAAGGATCTAAGCCACATCACCTGTTTCAAGTGTCAGAAGACTGGACACTATGCCACTGAATGTCCCCAGAGCAAGCAAGGAAATGGAAATGACAACAACAACGACAACTCAGCAGCTAAGAAACCCAACCCGTTTCCCCGTGCTCAGGTGAACCACATTGATGTGGAGGAAGTCTATGATCAGCCCGAGACTATGGTTGGTAAGTTTTTATTGCATTCACGTCCAGTTACAGTACTTTTTGATTCCGGTGCAACTCATTCATTCATATCAAGGGTTGTGGAAAAGTATGGTTTGCCCACCAAAATCCTTAGTCAGCCATTTAAGGTCAGTTCCCCAGGAGGTATGATGATGGCAGGGATAGGATGCCATGCCTTGAAGCTCAATATAGGAAACCATGTTTTTCCCACCGACCTCATTGTCTTAGAGTCGCAGGGATTGGATGTAATCCTCGGCATGGATTGGATGACCAAGTATGAAGGAAATCTTGACTGTCCCAGCAAGTCTATCTTGCTCACCACCCCGGAGAACAAGAGGATTAAGTATGTATCCCGACGCACACGGATGAGTGCTCGGTTAAATTCTCTCACAAGAGTCGTTCAGGAGTAACTACCTGTGGTAAAAGAATTTCCGAATGTATTCCCGGAAGAATTACCAGGCATGCCACTAGATAGAGAGATTGAGTTCCTGATAGAGCTACTGCCAGGAACAGCCCCAATTTCCAACAGACCCTATCGGATGCCCACAAATGATCTATTAGAAATCAAGAAGCAAATTAAGGAGTTATTGGACAAGGGGTATATTCGCCCAAGTTCTTCACCTTGGGGAGCCCCAGTACTTTTGGTGGAGAAGAAGGATAAAACCTTGAGAATGGTAGTTGATTATCGTGCTTTGAACGAGGTGACTATCAAGAACAAGTACCCTCTGCCAATGATTGATGACTTGTTTGATCAGCTCGTAGGAGCCAAAGTATTCTCCAAGATCGATCTTCGATCAGGATATCATCAGTTGAAAATTCATGAACATGATATACCCAAAACAGCTTTCACCACAAGGTATGGCCTGTGTGAGTATACTGTCATGTCTTTTGGTTTGACAAATGCTCCTGCTTACTTCATGAGTTTGATGAACAAAGTATTCATGGAATGCCTGGACAAGTTTGTCGTGGTGTTCATCGATGACATTTTGATATTTTCCAAGAACGAGGAAGAACACAAGGAACATTTGCGTTTAGTTCTGGAGAAGCTGAGAGAGCATCAGTTATATGCCAAGTTTAGCAAATGTGAATTTTGGCTGACAGAAGTCGGATTCCTTGGACATGTTATTTCCGGAGATGGAACAGCAGTGGACCCCGCTAAGGTTGAAGCCATCACCGAGTGGAAGTCACCCACCTCAGTTAAGGAGATCCGTAGTTTCCTCGGACTTGCCGGATATTACCGGAGGTTCATTGAGAATTTCTCAAAGATTGCCAAGCCCATGACGGAGTTGTTGAAGAAAGAGTCTAAGTATATTTGGACTCAGGAATGTGAAGCCAGTTTCCAGGAGTTGAAGAAACGTTTGGTCAAAGCCCTAGTGTTGAAGGACTTCCAGGTTTGTTGTGATGCTTCCCGTCAAGGACTTGGAGGAGTACTCATGCAAGATGGAAAGGTTGTAGCTTATGCATCTAGACAACTATGACCTCATGAGTTGAATTATGCCACCCATGATTTGGAGTTAGCAGCCGTAGTGCACCGCACTCAAAACCTAGAGACATTTCCTTGTGGGAAATAGTTGTGATGTTTACACCGATCATAAGAGCCTGAAGTATATCTTCACACAGAAAGAGTTGAACCTCAGACAGAGGAGATGTTTAGAGTTAATCAAGGACTATGACATGAGATTACACTACCATCAAGGTAAGGAAAATGTGGTAGCAGATGCCTTGAGTCGAAAAACTTATGTAAACACACTCACGGCAGGAGGATTACCCCAAGAGTTAGCCGATGATCTCAGAGAACTCCGGCTAGAGATAGTTCCAAGAGGATATGTTGCCACACTGGAGATCCAGTCTGCCTTGACCGAAAGAATTTGTAAAGCCCAGAAGACGGACAAGGAGATAGTTGAGATTAAGCAGAGAATGAAGGATGGTAAAGCTAAAGGTTTTCGTGAGGATGAACAAGGAACTCTATGGTTTGAGAACCGAATCTATGTGCCCAATAACCCAGAGCTCAGGAATTTGATACTTCAAGAAGCCCACAATTCACCTTACTCGATACACCCAGGCAACACCAAGATGTATCTGGATTTGAAGGAAAGTTATTGGTGGACAGGTATGAAGAAGGATATTGCAGAACATGTTGCAATATGTGATGTTTGTCAGCGAGTAAAGGCAGAACATCAGAAACCAGCAGGGTTACTCCAACCTTTGCCGATAGCCGAGTGGAAATGGGAAAAGCTTGGAATGGACTTCATCATAGGATTACCCAGGACCCGTTCAGGTTATGATTACATTTGGGTAGTGGTCGATGGTTTGACCAAGGTGGCTCATTTCATCCCAGTAAAGACCACCTATACCAGTGCTAAGTTAGCCAAGATATACATGACCAGGATCGTGTGTCTGCATGGAGTTCCGAGGAGTATCGTGTCAGATAGAGGAACACAATTTACCTCAAAGTTTTGGCATCAGCTACATGGAACTTTGGGTACAAGGTTGGAGTTCAGTACAGCTTTTCACCCGCAGACCGATGGACAGACTGAGAGAGTCAACCAGATTCTGGAGGACATGTTGAGAGCTTGTGCGCTAGATTATGAATCTAGTTGGGATGATAACTTACCCTATGCATAATTCTCGTGCAACAACAATTATCAGACGAGTCTGAAGATTGCCCCTTTCGAAGCTTTACACGGAAGGAGGTGCAGAACACCATTGATGTGGGATGGTGTTGGAGACCAAACACTTTGTGGTCCCGACCTTATCCGAGATTTTGAAGAGAAAGTCAAGTTAATTCGTGACAGACTCAAGATAGCTCAAACCCGATAGAAGAGTTATGCTAACAGCAAACGCAAGGAAGTGACGTATGATTTGGGAGACCGAGCATACCTTCGTGTGTCCCCACTTCGAGGAATCAAGAGGTTTGGTGTTAAAGGAAAGTTAGCACCCAGATTCATAGGCCCCTACAAAATTCTTGAATGTAGAGGCGAAGTTGCATACAAGCTGGAATTGCCGGAAGGATTGTTTAGAGTTCATGATGTTTTCCATGTTTCCCAGCTGAAGAAATGCCATGCTGAGATGGCTGATATTCCTTTGAGAGACACAGTGCCCCTAGAGGCCATACAACTTGAGAGTGATCTGACCTACGAGGAGAAGCTTGTCAGGATCCTCGAGACTGCCAACAGAGTTACCCGCAGCAGGATCATCAAGTTCCATAAGGTTTTGTGGAGTCACCACACCGAGGAAGAAGCCACCTGGGAATGTGAAGAAGATCTTCGTAGAGACCACCCGCACCTATTTTCTAGCCAATCTGAATCTCGAGGGCGAGATTCATCTTAAGGTGGGTAGGTTTGTAACATCTCAAAATTCCATTTTGGCATGTTATGAAATATAGCTATGCATCATCATCATCATTTCTGGAATGTATGGTATTGTTGAAGTGCTACTTCTGGCTTTCCAAAAGTCCCTTTTCATTTTTCACTATGTTACTTTCACCTATTTGAAAACCTTGGAAAAATTCAAATAAGAGGAGAGGAACATGAAAATCCACACCAGGGACTTCTTGGTGATTTATTTGAACAATAAACACCAGGGGGACTTTTGAAAAAAATATTTGCAAAAAGATTTAAAACCAAATAGGCATTTCTGAAAAATATTATTTTTTCACAGTATTTAAATGACAGAATAAAAATGTTCAACAAATGGCATTTTTTCTTCTGATAATTCTGACATATAGTTTTCCTATATTTGGAATTAAATTGAATGCATTAAAAGGTTTTTACTGCGCTGGAATTTGAAAAGGAGAAACCTTTTAAAGCTTTAAAGGCCGGTCGGCCCATCCGCAGTTAAAGCCCCACCCCAACCTTCCTTTCCACCGGCCGACCGACGCGCAGACTCCGCCCTCCCTCTCTCTGACAGCGGGTCCCGCCCCGACCGATCGCGAGATCCGCACGGTCACCGCCTTCCTCGCGCCCGCGACCGACGCCAACGATCCATCCTCGCCGGATCTCCCTCCTCTTTCCTTCCCTCGCCCCACCCGCGGCCCTATATAAAGCGGCCACTCTCCGCACTCCATCCCCCCAAAGCCCTCTCTCCCCCTCACCAGAGCGGTGTCATGAGCCCGCCGGAGTTCCTGCCCCCACCGAAAGCTTCCACCGCGCGTGCTCGACGCTCCACTCCACCCCACGCCTCTCCGACACCACCAATAAGCGCCGAAGGATCTCCGCCGTCATCTGGAACCCTCCAACGTCTACTTTGACCAACGGAGTGACCTCCCCGACCAACTTCGACCACCGGCCGCCGCCGTCCTCGCCGGAGACCACCTCGACCCTCCCTGTAAGCCACCGGACCTATCTGGACCGTCGGATCTGTAGACGACGATCCAGATTAGATCTAATTAAACGGCGAACCGTTTTCTTTTAAGCCTCGGTCGACCGCCTGCAACACCCGCGCGCCTGTTCTAGCAACCAATAGGAAGCCGCCACGTAGCCTTGGCCGTTCGTTAGTTTTTTTTTCATTTTCTGTTTTGTTTTTAGAAAACAGAAGGTTTTCTGATTTTGTTTTGCTTATATCTTTTAAACTATTTAGTGTTTTTAGTTAATTCTTTATGCATTAGGTCACAAGTTACTTGTTGTTTATGTGTGTAGTTGTAGAATTTAATTTTGAACTCTAAAATTTGAATATAATCAAATTTTCTTAAATTACTAAAATCTGAATAACTAGAGTTTAAAAATAGATTTTTGTATGAATCTTTTTGCCACTTTATTGTAATCTTTATTGTAATAAAGTACTCGATATGAGATTTACGATAAATAAATGCTGTGTGATTTACCTTTGATATATACATTGATGTACCGTGTGTATACCAGCATGATCTTGGGATGGTAAGGAAACACCGGAGATTTGACCTTTCAGGTCGGGTCACTCCAGAAGCATCGCCAAGGGATATGGAACAGAGGAGGTTATTGAGTTTTGTGTTGACTTTGTTCCTGACATTAAGCCGATTGGTCTTCCTAAATCATGGCATGAGGGGAAACTGGGTGGAAAAGGCACACTAGGAAAGAAAGAAGCAATAAATATGGACGGGCATTCTTTCACTCAAGCACACTACACGGTTCTACAAAATCCCACCTTAGTGACTCCATATATCGAGGAACACAAGGATATTGTACGGTCCAAGAACCCAGAGCAGTCTGACCCCTGGATTGAACGTAAACACATGGAGACTTTCGCCGGTTGGTTGCAAAGAAAGCTCATCAATGACAATGATGTTCCAGATGAACTGTACTGGTTGGCCAAGACACCAAGTTCGACTGTAATGAATTTCAAAGGGTACGAGATAAATGGAATACATTTTACACAATCGTCCAAGATAAAAAGAGCACCAACCAAAACAGTGGTGTCCGCTATGATGAAACCAACTTTCAAGAGACATATTATGGTTACATAGAGGAGATATGGGAACTTGACTATGGACCTGATCTTAAGGTCCCTTTGTTTCGGTGCAAATGGGTCAAATATACTGGAGGCGGGGTATAGGTAGACCCGCAGTACGGAATGACAACAGTGGATCTCAACAATCTTGGGTACACAGACGACTCTTTCGTCTTAGCCAATGATGTGGCTCAGGTTTTCTATGTGAAGGACATGTCTAGCAAACCGAGGAGAAAAAAGATAAGGAAGCGAATACATCATACGATGAGCCAAAGCTCCACATAGTTCTTTCAGGGAAAAGAAACATTTTGGGAGTGGAGGACACAACAGACATGTCAGAAGATTATGAAAAGTTTCATGAAATCCCTCCCTTCAGAGTGAAGACTGACCCAAGCAGCCTGTTAAATGATGAAGATTCTCCATGGTTATGGCGCAATCATAAGAAAGGGACAAACATGCAGAAAAAGTCTTAAACCGCGAGATCCCACTCTGGGATGTGACCGACTTTACCGTCATCACTTTCTATGTGAAGGACATGCATGCATTTTCTAGCATGGTATCTTTGTAACAGTTTGTACAGGAAGTGCATCCAGTTTTTTTCGTAACCCTCTCAACTCTTTAGAAGTTCCTATGTTGGTGAAATTATGATGTCATGCCAAGTTTCAACCTTTTCAGAGTTCATTTGTAGTGCTTTTCAATTTCAGGGTCATTTAGCTCAAAATAAATCATTAAATGCATGAAAAATATCAAATGAAGTCAGAAAGGGTTGAAAATTGATGATGTGCCTTTTAATGGTGCATATTGAACACACAAAAAGTATGGAGTTAAAATACGTTAATAAAAATGAAATCCCTTTGTAATATATGAGTTTTCGTCCGAAACCCTCATACTTCGAAAGACATTGTCTAGTTCGTACACGAAGTGCATCCAGTTTTTCCGTAACCCTCTCAACTCTTTAGAAGTTGCTCTGTGGGTGAAATTATGATGTCATGCCAAGTTTCAAACTTTTTAGAGTTCATTTGTAGTGCTTTTCAATTTTAGGGTCATTTAGCTCAAAATAAATCATTAAATGCATGAAAAATATCAAATGAAGTCAGAAAGGGTTGAA
This sequence comes from Hordeum marinum, assembly GCA_022496015.1. Lineage (NCBI taxonomy): Eukaryota > Viridiplantae > Streptophyta > Magnoliopsida > Poales > Poaceae > Hordeum > Hordeum marinum. The sequence goes on from CM039673.1 coordinate 586,203,228, forward strand.
AATTGATGATGTACCTTTGAATGGTACATATTGAACACACAAAAAGTATGGAGTTAAAATAAGTTATTAAAAATGAAATCCCTTTGTAATAGATGAGTTTTCGTCCGAAACCCTCATACTTCAAAAGAGATTGTCTAGTTTGTACACGAAGTGCATCCAGTTTTTGCCGAAACGCTCTCAACTCTTTAGAAGTTGCTATGTGGGTGAAATTATGATGTCATGCCAAGTTTCAACCTTTTTAGAGATCATTTTTAGTGCTTTTCTATTTCAGGGTCATTTAGCTCAAATAAATCATTAAATGCATGAAAAATATCAAATGAAGTTAGAAAGCGTTTGAAAATTGATGATGTGCCTTTGAATGGTGCATATTGAACACACAAAAAGTATGGAGTTAAAATAAGTAATTAAAAATCAAATCCCTTTGTAATAGATGAGTTTTCGTTCGAAACCCTCATACTTCGAAAGCGAATGTCCTGTTTGTACACGAAGTGCATCCAGCTTTTGCTGTAACCCGCTCAACTCTTTAGAAGTTGCGATGTGGGTGAAATTATGATGTCATTCCAAGTTTCACCCTTTTCAGAGTTCATTTGTAGTGCTTTTCAATTTCAGGGTCATTTAGCTGAAAATAAATCATTAAATGCATGAAAAATATCAAATGGAGTCAGAAAGGGTGGAAAATTGATGATGTGCCTTTGAATGGTGCGTATTGAACACACAAAACGTATGGAGTTAAAATAAGTTATTAAAAATGAAATTCCTTTGTAATAGATGAGTTTTCGTCTGAAACCCTCATACTTCGAAAGAGATTGTCCAGTTTGTACATGAAGTGCATCCAGTTTTTGCCATCACCCTCTCAACTCTTTAGAAATTGCTATGTGGGTGAAATTATGATGTCATGCCAAGTTACAATCTTTTCAGAGTTCATTTGTACTGCTTTTCAAACTTGAGATATGACATTTCAAATGCCATTTAATCAAATTATCTTATACAACAGTTTAAGTTGTTCAAACATGCATGGAAATGCCATAAATAGATTCTTTGTATTTTTCTGATATTTTTTCATATATTATTTATTTCCATTGGAGTCATATATTTTTTCTATGATTTTCGGAAGTTTAGGGTTTTTTTAAAAATAATAACTAATAATGAATTAAAAAACCCTTTTAGTACTGGTGGGAGCCACGCTCCAGTACTAAAGGTCCACCGCGCCGTGTATTTTTTTGGGAGGACCTTTAGTACCGGTGCGTGGCTCGCATCGGTACTAAAGGGTATTTAGTACCGGTGCAAGCCACGCACCGGTTATAAGGCTTGCTAGGTATAAATAGAAATGGCCTCGTCCCGGGCCAAGCCACGCACCGGGAGAAGCTCAGATTTGCGCCGCCAGGCTGCCAAAATTAGCCATCGTCATCGCCCGCCGCCTTGACGTCGCGCGCCGCCACGAGCCCGCCCCCTCGACCCCACCATCCCTCCCTCGAGCAGCTTTGCACGACTACACCCTTAGTGAGCCTCTCCCCTCCCGCTTTCCTGCCGCCCCGACCCTCGCATGCTCACGAAGCTCACCGGCCCCACCGCGCGCCGCTCCGCTCATCCCGGGCACTGTTCGACGCGGCGTGCACTGGCCGATCCCTCCGCCATGTTTGCAGCTCGCCAGAGCAACTCCGGCATGGCCTACCAATGTGGCTGGTCAGCCTCACCCCCAGGGTAGCTGGCCAGTGGGCCCGTGGGCCCTAGTTGACCGGTTGACCCAGTCAATTATGCTGACTGGGCAGGCCTGAGTCAATGACAAGTGGGGCCGCCCCCTAATCCACTGATTAATTAAAATGATTAACTAGTTTAAATAATGTGTCTATGACAGGTGGGACCCCCTAGCTAATTAGTTTTAGTTTAATTTAACTCTAGATTAACCCTAGCTAATTAGTTTTAGTTTAATTAAACTCTAGATTAACCCAATGCTAATTTTGCTAAGTGTTATTTAATTTGTTAGATGCTAAGTGTTAATTTTTCTACGTGTTATTTAATGTGTTTTCATAATTAAGTGTTTCTTCTCGACGTCGACGATGCCGATCCCGCATCCTCGTCGCCGAGTCGGCGGAGCAGGTCTATTGCTTGACCCGAGGAGCCCTGTTCGGGACTGGGCTCCGCCGAGCTGGTACTGGGAGGTGCTGCCTTCCGGGCGACGCAACATGCTGAGGATCCAGCCCGTCATCGACCTGGAGGTTCTGTGGTGGCGGCCGCATGGACCCAGCAAAGGGCAACTCCACGGCAGGAGGCATCGGAACCCGTCCCATCTACACTGCCGAAAAGCAGCGTGGGTTCCACGAGGGCACTGCTGGGTCACACACCCATGGATGATATCCCCGAGAAGACATCTTGTGAGCTAATCTAGAAAATGAAGAACATACCCGTGTGGGTCGCGACGGGCTATGCTTTACCAAATACACCTGATGTTCTCTGGCATTTCAATCCGATTCCAGCTGGGTATGCTCGTGTCATGGTGGACGCAATAGAGCCAGGATATGATGGACTAGAGCTTGACATCCCTGGAGGTGAGGGGGAGTCCACAATGGCAAAAGCCGGCCATGGTCTCATTCTATGGAGAAAGGACTGCACCGTCTTTCCACACTCGGCGCTAAGGCCACCGGCTCCTCCGAGTATCGATGTACAACACGAGGGATCCCAGCCAGAGGCATCGCAGCGCCAGCAGTCCCCCCCCACCTCGAGAGGCGTCCCACTTCGATAGGGATCCCAACGCGAGTCCACCCATCCTCGGGACGGAGCATGACACGAGTCCATATCATCGATATCGATCTTCGCTGCGTGAGCCGACGCCACCCCGGCAGCGGTCCCGCTAGCAGGGCTCCAAAAAGAGGAAGGCCATTAGCAGTCCCCTTCGTAAGAAAGCAAAGAAGAAAGCCGAGCTTCTGGCCAAAAAGAAGCTGCCTTACAACATGACACCAGAGGAAACCAAAATTGAAAGCGATCGCCAAGTGAAAGCCTTTTTTGCGAAGAAGCCCCTGCTGCCAAAGGAGATAATACCCAAGGAAGTCCAAGAGTACTTTAGGGAACACTTTATTGATCGATCCCCGGCATATGTGGAGCGTATGCTGACAGACTATGAGCAACAGATTCAGAAGGCAAGTGAGAAGAGAAGTCGGCCCTGCCCAAGGAAGAAGTCAGGAAGTACGACATCAATGACATGTGGTACTACTAGCAGGAAAACAGTTCCCTAGCTTGGAGAACAATCCAAGCAATCGATCTCTCCGCTCAAGGTGAGTACCGATAAGTTCATCGACGTTGCTGGCAACCCAATCGACCTCGAACAAGTAGAGGCTGTAGGTCTCACTCTTGGCCAAATTCTTGGCACCGAAGAAATCTGCGGGTACGGTGAAGCTGAGTACGCAATGAAATATGCCGCCGGAAACCCACTTGTCACACCTAAGCAGTACAAGGAACTACCTACTGCGATGCAACAGTTGCATGATTGGTACCTGCGTGAAGCAAAGCAAGGGGATACGGCGGTCATGGTCAAAGTAACGAAAGAGCATTACTTCAATGGATGTGAAATATGTCTTGAATTCTCAGAACTTTTCCAGTTATACCACATGGACTCTATCGACAAATCTCTCATCAGTTGCTATTGTCTGTAAGTGATTTATATCTTTAATAATTTAAGTCTCTAGCTCAGATATCGTTCATTGGCTTATCCTCACTATATATGTTCTTTTCTATGCTATTATGTAGATTGAAGATGTGGGAATTGAAACAAGAGGGAATTGATGACATTGGCTTCATCGACCCAAATACCGTTCATGGTCATGTGGTAAAACATTATGCCAAGGAAACAGAAGAGCTCTTGGAAAAATATCTAGAGGCACTAATGAATGTTGGGAAACGTTGCATGGGTAACAAAAATTTTCCTACGCTTCACCAAGATATATCTAGGAGATGAGCATCTACGAGAGAGGAGAGTGGATCTACATACCCTTGTAGATTACTAAGTGGGAATCGTTAAGAAACGCGGTTGATGTAGTCGAACGTCTCCGCGATCCAACTCGCCGAGCGTCCCGCGATCCAATCACGATCCGTCCCGATCTAGCACCGAGCGGACGGCACCTCCGCGTTCAGCACACGTACGGCTTGATGACGATCTCCACCTTCTTGATCCAGCAAGTGGGAGCGGAGAGGTAGAAGAGTTCTCCGGCAGCGCGACGGCGTTGCGGCAATGGTGGCGGAGCTATTCCAGCAGAGCTTTGCCTAAGCACCGCTAAAACCGATCTAGAGGAGAAACTACGATCCGGAGGAGAGGGTAGCACGTGGCTGAAAATCTTGTGCAAAAACCCTAAAATCTCTAGTATATATAAGAGGAAGAGAGGAGGAGGCTTGGCCCAAGGGCCAGACCTAGGAGGCTTCGGCCTAAGTGGATAGGAGAGGAGGAATCCTCCTCCAATCCTAGTAGGACTAGTACTCCTTCCTTTTTTGCCTTTTTTTTTGCCTTTTTCCACCTTTTTCTCTTTGGGCTTTTCTTCCCAGACGCATGGGCCTTTTGTGGGACTTCCTACAGCCCACAAAGGGCTGGTATTTATCCTCCCACAGCCCATGTAGCCTCTTGAGTCGAAATACCCCTCCCGATGGTCCCCTGGTACACTACCGGCACACCCGGTAGACTATCGATGAACCCGAAACTTTTCCGGTGACCAAAACAGGACTTCTTATATATCAATCTGTACCTCCGGACCATTTTGGAGCTCCTCTTGACATACGGGATCTCATCTAGGACTCCAAAGAACCTTCAGTCACCACCATACATAACTCTATACTATCGAAACGTCACCGAACCTTAAGTGTGCAGACCCTGCGGGTTCGAGAACTATGTAGACATGACCGAGACACCTCTACGGTGAATAACCAATAGCGGGACCTGGATGCCCATATTGGTTCCTACATATTCTATGAAGATCTTTATCGATCAAACCACTATGTCAAGGATTCAGTTGATCCCGTATAATGTTCCCTTTGTTTATCGGTATGTTACTTGCCCGAGATTCGATCGTCGGTATCTGCGTACCTAGTTCAACCTCGTTACCGGCAAGTCTCTTTACTCGTTTCGTAATACAAGATCCCGTGACCAACACTTAGTCACATTGCTTGCAAGGCTTATTGTGATGTTGTATTACCGAGTGGGCCGTGAGATATCTCTCGGTCACACAGAGTTACAAATCCCAGTGTTGATCCATGTCAACCCAGCAGACACCCTCGGAGCCTGTAGTGTACCTTTATAGTCACCCAGTTACGTTGCGACGTTTGATACACACAAGGAACTCCTCCGGTGTCCGTGAGTTGCATGATCTCATGGTCATAGGAACATATACTTGACATGCAAAAAACTGTAGCAATAAACTGAGACGATCATATGCTACATTTATAGTTTGGGTCTTGTCCATCCCATCATTCTCCTAATGATGTGATCCCATTATCAAATGACATCTCATGTCAATGGCTAGGAACCTTGACCATCTTTGATCAACGAGCTAGTCTACTAGAGGCATACTAAGGACATAGTTGTGTCTATGTATCCACACATGCAACCTGTTTCCAATCAATACAATTATAGCATGGATAATAAATGATTATCATGAACAAGGAAATATAATAATAACTATTTTATTATTGCCTCTAGGGCATATTTCCAACAGTCTCCCACTTGCACTAGAGTCAATAATCTAGCTCACATCACTATGTGATTTACATTGTAATGAATCGAACACCCATACAATTCTGGTGTTGATCATGTTTAGCCCTTGGAAGAGGTTTAGTTAACGGGTCTGCAACATTTAGATCCATGTGCACTTTGCAAGTATTTATGTCCTCCTCCTTGATGTACTCGCAGATGGAATTGAAGCGTCACTTTATGTGTTTGGTCCTCTTGTGAAACCTTGGTTCCTTGGCAAGTGCAATGGCACCAGTGTTATCACAGAATAGATCCACTGGGTTTAGTGCACAAGGCACTACTCCACGATCTCTCATGAACACCTTCATCCAGACACCTTCCTTCGCTACCTCCGAGGCTGCGATGTACTTCTCTTCGCATGTAGAATCGGCTACCATGCTCTGCTTGGAACTGCACCAGCTTACCGCACCCCCATTAAGAACAAATATGTATCTGGTTTGTGACTTAGAGTCATCCGGATCAGTGTCAAAGCTTGCATCGATGTAACCCTTTATGATGAGTTCTTGATCACCTCCATAAACGAGAAACATTTCCTTAGTCCTTTTTAGGTACTTTGACTACTATCCAGTGCTCCATTCCAGGATTATTTTGAAACCTTCTGGCCATACTTATGGCAAGGCTGACATCGGGTCTTGTGCACAACATTGCATACATGATAAAGCCTATGACTGAAGCATAGGGAATGACACTCATCGTCTCTCTATGTTGTGTAGTCACTGGGCATTGAGTCTTACTCAACTTCACACCTTGTAACACAGGCAAGATCCCCTTCTTGGACTGATCCATTTTGAACTTCTTCAAAACATTAGCAAGGTATGTGCTCTATGAAAATCCTATTAAGCGTCTTGATCTATCTCTATAGATCTTAATGCCTAATATGAAAGCAACTTCTACCAGGCCCTTCACTGAAAAACGCTTGTTCAAATATTCCTTCACGCTTTCCAGCATTTCTATATTGTTTCCAATCAGCAATATGTCATCCACATATAATATTAGAAACACTATAGAGCTCCCACTCACTTTCTTGTAAATACAAGCTTCTTCGTAAACTTGTATACACCTGAATGCTTTGATCACCTCATCAAAATGCAGATTCCAACTCCGAGATGCTTGCACAAGTCCATAAATGGATCGCTGGAGTTTACAAACTTTGTTAGCATTCTCTGGATCGATAAAACCTTCTGGCTGCATGATATACAACTCTTCCTTAAGAAAACCGTTATGGAACGCTGTTTTGACATCCATCTGCCAAATTTCATATTCGAAATACGCAGCTATTGCTCACATGATTCTGACGGACTTAAGTATCGCTATGGGTGAGAAGGTCTCATCGTAGTCAACTCCTTGAACTTGTGAAAAATGCTTTGCCACAAGTCGAGCTTTTAGACGGTGACATTACCGTCCGCATCCGTCTTCCTCTTAAAGATCCATTTGTTCCGAATGTCCTTTCGCCCTTCAGGTAATACTTCCAAAGTCCATACTTTGTTTTCATCCATGGATGCCATCTTGGATTTCATGGCTTCTAACCATTTCTCGGAATCCGGTCCCATCATCTCTTCTTCATAGCTCGTAGGTTCATCGTTGTCTAACAACATGACTTCCAAGATAGTGTTGTCGTACCACTCAGGAGCAGTATGCGCCCTTGTCAACCTGCGAGGTTCAATAGTAATTTGATCCGAAGTTTCATGATCCTCATCATTAACTTCCTCCTCAAGTGTCGTAGGCTCCACAGAAACATCTTTCTGCGCCGTGCTACTCTCAGGCTGAAGTAAAGGTTAAATAACCTCATCAAGTTCTATTTTTCTCCCACTCAATTCTTTCGAGAGAAACTCTTTCTCAAGAAATGTTCCATTCTTTGCGAAAAACACTTTGCCTTTGGATTTGGGATAGAAGATATACCCAACTGTCTCTTTTGGGTATCCTATGAAGATGCATTTCTCCGCTTTGGGTTCCAGCTTTTCAGGCTGAAGCTTTTTGACATAAGCATCACATCCCCAAACTTTAAGAAATGACAACTTTGGATTCCTGCCAAACCACAGTTCATCTGGCGTCGTCTCAACGGATTTCGATGGTGCCCTATTTAATGTGAATGCGGCTGTCTCTAATGCATAACCCCAAAACGATAATGGCTAATCGGTAAGTGACATCATAGAACGCACCATATCTAATAATGTTCGATTACGACGTTCGGACACACCATTACGTTGTGGTGTTCCAAGCGGTGTCAGCTGTAAAACAATTCCACACTGCCGTAAGTGACTGCCAAACTCATAACTCAGATATTCACCTCCTCGATCAGATCGCAGGAATTTAATCTTCTTGTTACGATGATTCTCAACTTCACTGTGAAATTGCTTGAACTTTTCAAACGTTAAAGACTTGTGCTTCATTAATGTAGTGACCGACTCAAAATGAGTCAAGCCTCTGTGTGTTCCGTGCCATCCCTGGATTAGTATGCTGGCACACACAGTACATCAATGTATATATCAAAGTGCAATTACATGTAATTAACGTAAAACCGATATATACCTTAAAATTTCAGCGGAAGCGGTCAACGGGAGTGGAGTCCCAATAACACCAACGGCAGGTTGAGTGCGGACCATAACCCTGAATCGTACTCTTACTCGTCGTAGAAGAGTATCTGCAACATGATACGTTGTAGCCGTGTACGTCAGTACATGGAATGTACTGGCAAGATCACCATAGGAGGACAGAAGATAAAAACTGTTCTATATGCAAAGGCTTTGTGGCTCTGTGGCTAAGTTTTTGCGTAAAAGATGCTTGTGTTTTCCTACAACAAAGGAACATCAGGAATTTCACTATAGAGTTACCTATCATGACATGGTTCCTCCAACCAATGTCTAAATACCCATAAGTATCATAAGTTGCCCACAATTAGTTCTCAGTCCAGTGTTGAGAGTTCAGAGATAGATCCAAGTCTAGAAGCTCAAATTGTCCGTAACAGGGGACATAGCTAATTGATTAGGTTTAACTTTGCAGAGTGTTGTGTACTTTACCCACAAGATTCGTTCCTTCCTGGTAAGTCCTCACACTACATGGTGTTTGAGAACAGGATGAACAAAACATGGTCTTTCAGAGTTGTTCCCTGAATACCGATAGTGCCCATCCCAATCCTAACATCGAACACTTCTCGTAGCACTGCCTAGACAGAGTCACAACAAAGATCAACCAAGCCAGAGCCCATAATGACTTGTGGCTACACAGGTAAGCTTCTGGGCATGAAGTATTCATCCATCTCTTTGAGTCTGGGTGAGGCTTTCCGCGTGAATGCTGGCACTTCCCCAGCAACACCTAGGCTAACCATTGGATTCCCCAGGGCGCCATTCAAAACCATCCTTCACCCAGTAATGTGTATTGATAACTTGCTTCTCGAGTCTTAAAGTCTTGAGGTCTTGAAGGTGCAGGACTTGAAGATGTCTTCATGAAGTTCTCGTCTTGACGTAGAGTCCTCCTTCTCACACCACTCACGATCACTCATACCATACCCCGTCTACTTTAGCATAGCATTGGTATAACTAACGTTCCCGGGGCTTTTGTAACAAGTGATGGGTTTCTACCTCATGCATTCTACTCCACTACAAGAATTTCAATAACACTACTGGAGGGATGTCACTACATGCAATAAAACATAGGTATGAAATGGATGGTCCAAGTGAACTTGCCTGTACGGTTGATGAAGAAATAATATCGCTCTCAGACGTAACTTGATAGACTATTCGTCACTCTTCGATAAAATCTATATAATCAAACATTGCATACTTATAAGCAATCATACTAGCAGTCAATACTAACAATCAAAAAGTCAACACCAAACCAAAAGCAACATGGTGGTGATGAAGGAAATACTTAAGACAAAACTCAAATATGAAAACTACATCATCACAACTAAGGTGGTGATGAAGGAAATACTTAAGACAAAACTCAAATATCAAAACTACATCATCACAACTAAGGTGGTGATGAAGGAAATACTTAAGACAAAACTCAAATATCAAAACTACATCATCACAACTAAGGTGGTGATGAAGGAAATACTTAAGACAAAAGTTAGTATCACAAAACTACATCAACACAATCAAAGGTTGGTTTTCTCTAAAAATAAAAATTAATAGAAAGTATTTTTCTCATAAGTCTTTATTTTTCAAAAATAACTAATTGAAAAGCTTTTATAAAGATTCTTCTTTTGATATAAAACAAGGTCATCCTTGGCTTAAACCACAAACAATTTCAACTATAATACAAATTGTTTCTGGTCTAAACCTTGACTAACAGCAAATCAAACTTATAAAACATTTTGTGGAAACTATTTTCAAAATAGAAGATCAATATTGCAAATGAAAATTCAATTGCAAGTTATAATTGAACTAGAATTTATTTTCATGCATCCAACTAATAAATTTTTTTTTTGAAGGGCTACTATTATCTAACAGAAAACTTTATAATATCCATCATTAATCTAAAAGAAAATAATTTTAAAACAATTTGAAAACAAAGGAAATATAAATGATCTTAACAAGAACTAAACAGAATCTGTTTTGGTTGAAAATACTCTTTTAAAGTATTCTAAAACTTTCCAAACTCTACCTACTGATAACTAAGGTCACTAATGACAAGTAGCAAAAAGAATCAACTCAAAATATATTTTTAAACTCAAGTTATTCAGAAAATAAGATTTGAATCAAATCTGTTTGAAATAAATTTCTAAATATTCAAATATGGTTAAACTTGATATCAACAGGAACTAGAACAAATTTGTGACACAATGCAAAAATAATCAATCAAAAACACCTAAAAACATAAAAGATACAAAGAAAACAAAATCAGAAACTATTCTGTTTCTAAAACAAAAACAGAAAAAAGAAAATATTAACTAACGGGCAGGGGCTACGTGGCACTCTGTGATTGGCTACAGAGGGTGTGCGCGTGGGTGCTAACGAGCGGACGACCCTTAACCAAACAAAATGCTTAGGCTAAAATAACTACAAGGAAAACCGGCCGGTTCATTTTAAATAAACCGAAGGGGTATGTTGTGTCTAATCTACGCCGTTCAATTGAGATCGGACAGAGGGGACAGCTCACCGGTGTGGAGGTCAACTCCAGCAAGGTTCCGGCAAGGCCGAGGCGGCAAGGTCGATGCGGAAGGTGCACCGATGGTCTTTTGGCCACTGCGAAGGCACCAGGCGATGCAGACGAGGACGACGAGCACAACAGTGGTCCTGGCGTCGTCGCGGGTGGTCGGAGGCGTCGGCGACGAGCTCTGGGGCGGCGGCGACGTTCAGGTGTCAATAGGGAGGTTGCTCTGGCTGCTTTGGAGCACGGGCGAGTGCATGAGGAGGTGCGTACTAGCGAAGCGAGGTGGTTGGTGGGCTCGGAAGGGCTCGAGAATGACAGGGTGGAGCAACACGATGGCAATGGCGCGGCGGTGGCCGAGTGCTCCAGTGAGCGATTTGGGGCGGTGAGAGGCGTCGGGCAGAGGGGGAAAATGGGGGAATGGGTAGAGGGGAGGCAGGGGTTCTTATATAGGGCCTCGAGGCGGTCGGGCAATGGTAGGGGAGGCGGGTCCGGTGCGGTGATTACGCCGGGAGGTTCGGGGAGCGGTGGAGGGGACGACTGCTGGGTTGGCTTGGTCGGGCGGTGGCACCGGGGCGTCAGAGAGAGAGAGGGAGAGATCAGCGCGGTGGTGACCATTGTGGAGGAATTTCGGGAGAGTGATCAGGGGCTGGTGGGCAGGCTCGTTAATACACGCGTTAACTTTTCCTATATTAATTACCAGAGCAATAAAAATAGCATTAAGGCATTCAAAACTAGTCCAAAAAAATAAATTTTATATATCAAGGTTATTAGGGAAATAAATTCCATTTAATGGACATTTTCCACGGCCAAATTGAAATACTTAAAAAAAATATTTTCAGAAAATGCCTAAATGGCTTTAGTTATTTTTGCAAATATTTTTCAAATAACCACTTGGGTTTTATGACTCAAAAACTTCAAAAAAATACACCTGATTTCGAGTGTCATATTACTCCTCTCAAAAACTTTGCCAAGGGGTTTGAATGCTTACAAATTCAAATAGGGAATTCAATTATGAAAGTGAAACTCCATATGAGAATTTTCTCAAATAGTTTTCCAAATTCCCTTTCCAAATCTTTTCATGTTGAAGAAGTCATGTCATCTTCTGTCACTGATTTGATAAGTAAGAATTTGAATTCAAAAGTAAATGGGAAAGTCATTTTATTCCCTCTCATTCCAAAGTTTTCAAAAAGTTTCAAATTTTCACTCACTTTCAATCACTCAAGCAAACAATCATTCATTCTATTATTTATTATAACATTCCAAGGTTTGGGATGTTACAATTAAGTAAATATACCCATATCTACGTAAGTCATCAGTGAAGGTGAGAAAATAAAAATATGTACCGCGCACCTCAACGCTCATCGGACCGCACACATCAGTATGTATGATTTCCAATAAGTCACTCGCCCGTTCCATTGTTCCAGAGAATGACGTTTTAGTTATCTTGCCCATGAGGCATGGTTCACATGTGTCAAGTGATTCAAAATCAAGTGACTCTAAAAGTCCATCAGCATGGAGCTTCCTCATGCGTTTTACACCAGTATGACCCAAACGGCAGTGCCACAACAAAGTGGTACTATCACTATCAACTCTACATCTTTTGGCGTCAATGTTATGAACATGTGTATGATCACTATCAAGATTCTACATGAATAAACCCCTCACATTGGGTGCATGACCATAAAAGATATCACTCATATAAATAGAACAACCATTATTCTCAGATTTAAATGAGTAACCGTCTCGCAAGAAACAAGATCCAGATATAATGTTCATGCTTAACGCAGGCACTAAATAACAATTATTCAGGTTCATCACTAATGCCGATGGTAATTGAAGAGAGAGCATGCCGACGGCGATCAAATCAACCTTGGAACCATTTCCCACGCGCATCGTCACTTCGTCCTTTGTCAGCCTTCGTCTATTCCGTAGTTCCTGCTTTGAGTTGCAAATGTGAGCAACCAAACCGGTATCAAATACCCAAGCACTACAACGAGAGTTGGTAAGGTACACATCAATAACATGATATCATATATACCTTGTTTGTTGTTGGCCGCCTTCTTGTCAGCCAGATACTTGGGGCAGTTCCGCTTCCAGTGACCAGTTCCCTTGCAATGAAAGCACTCAGTTTCTGGCTTGGGTCCAGCCTTGGGTTTCTTCACTTGAGTAGCAACTGCTTTGCCACCCTTCTTGGATTTGCCCTTCTTTCCCTTGCCATTCTTCTTGAAACTAGTGGTTTTTTTGACCATCAACACTTGATGTTTTTTGTGGATTTTAGACTCAGCGACTTTCAGCACCGCAAACAGCTCGGCGACTGAATTGTTCATCCCGTGCATGTTATAGTTCATCACAAAGCTCTTGTAGCTAGGGGGCAATGATTGAAGAACTCTATCAGTGATCGCCTCCAAAGGAAGGGGCATCCCTAACTCCGCCAGACGGGTCGAATACCCAGACATTCTGAGTATATGTTCATTGACAGTCCCGTTCTCCTCCATTTTGCAAGCATAGAATTTATCGGATGTCTCATACCTCTCGATCCGGGCATTCTTCTTAAAGATAAACTCCAACTCTTGGAACATCTCATATGCTCCATGATGTTCAAAATGTCTTTGAAGTCCCGGTTCTAAGCCATACAACATTGCACATTGAACAATATAGTACCCTCCAGAACATGTCTCCTAAGCGTTCTTAACGTCTTCGGATGACAGATCAGCGGGTCGGTCACCAAGCGGTGCATCAAGGACATATGCCTTCTGACCAAGCCGTGAGGATAATCCTCAGATTACGGGCCTAGTCCACAAAGTTACTTCCATCATCATTCAACTTAGCTTTCTCTAGGAACACATTAAAATTTTGGGGTGCTACTGCGTGAGCCATTGATCTACAATATAAATATGCAAAGTTTACTTAGACTATTGTTCAAGATAATGAGTTTAGTTAATCAAATTACTAAAGCTCCCACTCAAATTGACATCCCTCAGGTCATCTGAGTGATACATGATCCAAATTGACCAACTCAAGTTCGATCATCACGTGAGTTAAGGTGGTTTCAATGGCGAACACCATCATGTTGATCATATCTACTATATGACTCATGTTCGACCTTTCGGTCTCTTGTGTTCCAAGGCCATGTCTGTACATGCTAGGCTCGTCAAGTTTAACCCAATTGTTCTGCATGTGCAACACTGGCTCGCACCCGTTGTACGTGAATGTAGAGTCTATCACACCCAGTCATCACGTGGTGTCTCGACACGACGAACTTTCGCAATGGTGCACACTCGGGGATAACACAATTTATCTTGAAATTTAAGTTAGGGATCACCTTATAATGCTACCGTCGTCCTAAGAAAAACAAGGTGCATAAAAGGATTAACATCACATGCAAATCATAAGTGACATGATATGCCCATGAACTTGTGCTTTTGATCTCCATCTTGAAAGGACCGACATGATCTCCATCGTCACTGGCATGATACCATGATCTCCATCAATGTGTCGCCATCGGGGTTGTCGCGCCCGCTGTGCTCATACTACTATAGCTATCATTTAGCGATAAAGTAAAGCATTACATAGCGCTTAATCATTGACACACATGTCATACGATAATTAAAGACAACCCTATGGCTCCTTCCGGTTGTCGTACTCATCGGCATGCAAGTCATGATATTCTATACAACACATGATCATCTCATACATCACATATATCTCATCATGTAATTGGCCATATCACATCACAACATACCCTGCAGAAACAAGTTAGACGTCCTCTAATTGTTGTTGCAAGTTTTGCGTGGCTGCTACAGGTATCTAGCAAGAACGATTCTCACCTACACAAAAACCACAACGGTGATACATAAGTTGCTTTTCAACCTTCTCAAGGACCGCCTTTGTCGAATCCGATCCAACTAAAGTAGGAGAGATAGACACCCGCCAACCATCTTTGTGCAACAAAGTCATACGTCAGTCGATGGAACCGGTCTCTCGTAAGCGTACGAGTAATGTTGGTCCGGGCCGCTTCATCCCACAATACCGCTGAACCAAAATAAGACCAAGGGAGGAAGAAATCTAAGCATCAATGCCAAAAAACTCTGTGTGTTCTACTCGAGATCTCATCTACACATAGACCTAGCTCATGATGCCACTGTTAGGAAACGTTGCATGGGAAACAAAAATTTTCCTACGCTTCACCAAGATCAATCTAGGATATGAGCATCTACGAGAGGGGAGAGTGGATCTACATACCCTTGTAGATCACTAAGCGGGAAGCATTAAGAAACGCAGTTGATGTATTCAAACGTCTTCGCGATCCAAATCGCCGAGCGTCTCGCGATCAAATCACGATCCATCCCGATCTAGCAGCGAACGAACGGCACCTCCGCGTTCAGCACACGTACGGCTTGATTACAATCTCCACCTTCTTGATCCTGCAAGAGGGATCAAAGAGGTAGAAGAGTTCTCCAGCAGCGCGACGGTGTTGCGGCGATGGTGGTGGAGCTATTCCAACAGGGCTTCGCGTCAGCGCCGCTAAAACCGATCTAGAGGAGAAACTACGATCTAGAGGAGAGGGTAGCACGTGGCTGAAAATCTTGTGAAGAACCCATAAAACCTCTAGTATACATAAGAGGAAGAGAGGAGGAGGCTTGGCCCAAGGGCCAGCCCTAGGAGGCTTCGGCCGAAGTGGATAGGAGAGGAGGAATCCTCCTCCAACCCTAGTAGGACTAGGACTCCTTTCTTTTTTGCCTTTCCCACCTTTTTCTCTTTGGGCTTTTCTTCCCAGCTGCATGGGCCTTTTGTGGGACTTCCACCAGCCCAAAAAGGACTGGTATTTATCCTCTCACCCGCCCGTGTAGCCTCTTGGGTCGAAATACCCTTCCCAATGTTCCCCCGGTACACTACCGGCACTCCCGATACATTACCGATCAGCGCGAAACTTTTCCGATCACCAAAACAGGACTTCCTATATATCAATCTTCACCTCCGGACCATTCTGGAGCTCCTCATGATTTCCGGGATCTCATCTGGGACTCCAAACAACCTTCCGTCACCACCATACATAACTCTATACTATCAAAACGTCACTGAACCTTAAGTTTGCAGACCCTGCGGGTTCGAGAACTATGTAGACATGACCGAGACACCTCTACAGTCAATAACAAATAGCGAGTCCAGGATGCTCATATTGGTTCCTACATATTCTACGAAGATCTTTATCGGTCGAACCTCTATGTCAAGGATTCAGTTAATACCGTATAATGTTCCCTTTGTTTATCTATATGTTACTTGCCTGAGATTCGATCGTCGGTATCTGCATACCTAGTTCAACCTCGTTACTGGCAAGTCTCTTTACTCGTTCCGTAATACAAGATACTGTGACCAACACTTAGTCACATTGCTTGCAAGGCTTATTGTGATGTTGTATTACCGAGTGGGCCCTGAGATACCTCTCCGTCACACGGAGTTACAATTCCCAGTGTTGATCAATGCCAACCCAACAGACACCATCGGAGATACCTGTAGTGTACCTTTATAGTCACCCAGTTACGTTGCGACGTTTGATACACACAAGGCACTCCTCCGGAGTCCGTGAGTTCCATGATCTCATGGTCATAGGAACATATACTTGACATGCAGAAAATTGTAGCAATAAACTGACACAATCATATGCTACATTTATAGTTTGGGTCTTGTCCATCCCATCATTCTCCTAATGATGTGATCCCGTTATCAAATCACATCTCATGTCAATGGAGAGGAAACCTTGACCATCTTTGATCAACGAGCTACTCTACTAGAGGCATACTAGGGACATAGTTCTGTCTATGTATCCACACATGCAACGTGTTTCCGATCAATACAATTATAGCATGGATAATAAACGATTATCATGAACAAGGAAATATAATAATAACTATTTTATTATTGCCTCTAGGGAATGTTTCCAACAATGAATACCAAATCTACTATAATATTTGTAACGACCCGACCTGAAAGGTCAAGTCTCCGGTGTTTCCGTACCATCCCAAGATCATGCTGGTACACACACGGTACATCAACGTATATATCAAAGGGAAATCACACAGCAAATATATTAATGGAAATCTCATTTTGAGTCATTTATTACAATAAAAGTTACAATAAAGTGGCTAAAAGCAAACTCATGAGAATATCTAAATCTTGCGGAAGCGTCGAAGGTAGATGAGTCCATCTGACTCCAAGGGCATCTCACTGAGCATAGAACGTGTCCTCACTCCTGGTCGGAAAAGTACTCTGCAACATGATACGTTGCAGCCATGTAGGTCAGCATATGGAATATGCCGGCAAAGTCACAAGAGAGGGGTGAAAAAAGATAATCATCTAGTCTATATGCATATATGGCAGGTGGGGTAGAATGTTTTGCGTAAAGCCAAGTTTTTCCTACATCAAGGGAGGGTTAAGCAAAATATTACTAAGTTGGTTGATGAATGAGATGGTTCCACCAACCAATTCTCATTCCCAAATTATTATTACCCACATCCTCATTATTAATTGTGTTGAGAGTTCCGGAAGTTTCAATTCCTTTGGCTCAAGTCGTCCATGACCGTGGACACGGCTAATCGATTAGGTTTTGAATACTCTGCAGAGTTTTGCACACGTTCCCCACAAGATTTGGTCGCCTCCGTTTGATTTCTCGCACTTCAGGGTGTTTGAGAAATGGATGACCAAAACATGGTCTTCCAAAGGGTTTTCCTACGACTCTGTCGGTGCCCATCCTTTCCTACCGTTCTTCTACCTCTCGTAGCACCGCCTGTCCAGGGTCACCACGATATCCAACCAAGCCAGAGCCCATAATGACTGGTGGCTGTGCAGGTAAGCCTTGGGTTTTAAAGCATCCATCCATCTCTTTGTGCCTGGGTGGACCTTTCCGCGTGAATACTGGCCATCTCCAACATCACCTAGGCAAATCCACTGGTTTCTCCAGGGTGCCGTTCAACCATCATCCACCCAGAGGTATGTTGAAAACTCGGAGTCTTAAATCTTGATCATTATGTAGGTCTTGAAATTATTAACTCTCTCAACTCTCATGAATCACACAACCAACCCCGTCTACTAATAGCATAGCACAAAGTAAAACAACGTTTCCCGGGGCCAATGTGTCAAAGAGTTTGAGGGGGGTACCTACCACATGATACTACTACAATGTAACCAAGTTTCCAACTAACCTATCTTGCATGCAATTTGGGGAGATGGTAGAACTAATGCATATAAAACATGGGTAATCATGATCAAAGTGACTTGCCTGATTGATGATCTTCGTACACGAGTGACTCTAAGTAACAAGCTTCGCACTTCGGATAATCTAATGAAGCAAACAAGAGCACTCAAAGAAGCATACAACAAAATATTGTAACTCACAACCATCAACCAAAACTAGTAAACAATCAAGACAAAACAATGCACAAAAATCACAAGCAAGAAAACACACAAAGTTTTGTTTTCTAAAAGATTATTGATAAAACACTACTAACATAATGAAACTATTGGTATTAACCAAAACAATAGTTGACAGCAAGAAAACAATAAAATATTTTTATTAATAAACAGAAGAAAATCAATTTAAGTTTGTTGGGAAATTTTTTGTAAAGTTTTTGAAAGTTTTGATAAACACTATATGAAACAACTATAGTTTTACTAACAAAAAGAATGAAAAACTAAACTTATTATTTATTAGCAAAACATGTTCTTAACAGAAAATAATTTACAATTAAACCTGTCTTAGAAAACAGAATTAAATTATACAAAACTTTGTTTGAAAGCAAAACTAGTACTAATTAGTTGTTTTAATCAAATTAAGCCTATTTGAAAAAAAGTGGTGATTCCTATGTTAATGAGAATTAAACTAAGCAAATTTATATTTTTATTATTAGTGAGTAAAAACACTAAATGTTTACTAACAGGACCTAATAAACAAATAAAACAAATCTAATTTAAACTAATTTAAAACTAAGTATATAAAACTATCTTATAATACTAGGCAGATTCTGTTTATAGCTAAAACACTAATCAAATATATCCTAAAAATCTTCAAACTAAGCATGAAGGTAGTCCTAACTAATACCAAACAGTAGCAAAAAGATTCATATCAAAATCTATTTTCAAACTCTAGTTATTCAGATTTGAAGATTTTGAGAAAATTTGATTAAATTCAAATTTTATAGTTCAAATTTGAAATTTAAAAGTACAGGGTGAAACTACATGAAAAATGTGAGCTATTGCAAAAAGAATCAACTCAAAATATTAAACAGGTTAAAAGTTATAAGCAAAACAAAATTTGAAATCATTCTGTTAATTAAAACAAAAACAGGAAAGGAAAATGATTTGCAACGGCCAGGGGGCTACGTGGCGCTATCCGATTGGTGGCTAGGGTGTGCGCGCGAGTGCTTTCGGGCGGGCGACCGGTCGGTAGAGGATACCGGTTCGGATTTATTTCCGATCTAATCTCAGGCGTTGATTCTGGATCCGAGGGTCGAGGGAGCTTACGGGGGAAAGGTGGCCGGCGTCGGAGGTCTCCCGCGAGTCCGGAAGCGGAGAAGACGACGACGAGGTGCTCCGGTGGTCGGGGAAGGCAGCGAAGTGGTCCGGGCGACTACGACGGGTCTCCGGAGTCGACTGGTGGCACGTGTGGGTGGAACGGTGGTCGGAATCGACGGCTACGGTCAACGGGAGCTTCGGTGGGGTGGCTACTCCGGCGAGCAATTGGGCAGCGCCTCGGCGAGGGACAGAGAGGGCTCGGGGAAAAAATGAAAGGCGGGGCTGGCCGGTACTTATAGGGTGCTCGAGGGGTGCGGGGGAGGAGAGGGGAGAGAGATCCGGGGGAGAGGGAGTAACTGCCGGCGAAGTCCGGCGCGTGCGGGGAGGAAGGAGATGACCGTTCGGGTGAAACGGTCGGTCGGGGTGGGGTCCAGTGGCAGCGAGTGGGAGGGCGAGGTTTCCGCGTCGGTTGGCCGGCGCGTATTGAATTCGCGAAATAAAGCCTGCGGGCCGGCCCGTTTAATTCAGTAACCGTTACCGTTTCCTTTAATGATTTTCGAGTGCGTTTCAAAAACCTTTAAAGCATTCAAATCGTTTATAAATATAGGGGTATCATATATCAAAATTAACAGAATAATAAATGCTATTTAATGAGCATTTTTATTCTGTCATTTGAACACTTTGAAAAAAATAATATTTTCAGAAATTGCCTAATTGTTTTTAAATCCTTTTTGCAAATATTTTAAAGATAACTCCTGGTTACTTTTGTTCAAATAGATCACCAAAATGACCCTGGTGTGGAGTGTCATGTTACTCCCCTCTTATTTTGAACATTTAACCAAAATTTCAAATAGGTGAAAGCAAGTTAGGGAAAAAATAGAAAGGGCTTTCAGAAGTTTAGAAAGGGTAATTCAACAATACATGTATTCAAACAATGATAATGATGGATGCATAGCTATATTTCATAACATTCCAAAATGGAATTTTGGGATGAATCTCGCCCTCGTGATTCGGGTTGGCTAGAAAATAGGTGCGGGTGGTCTCTACGAAGATCTTCTTCGCGTTCCGAGGTGGCTTCTTCCTGAGTGTGGTGACTCCACAGAACCTTACAGAACTTGATGATCTTGCTGTGGGTAACTCTATTGTTAGTCTCAAGGATTCTGACAGGCTTCTCCTTGTAGGTCAGATCATTGTCAAGTTGTATGGCCTCTATGGGCACTGTGTCTCTCAAAGGAATATCAGCCATCTCAGCATGGCATTTCTTCAGCTGGGACACATGAAAAGCATAATGAACTCCGGATAATCCTTCCGGCAATTCCAGATTGTATGCAACTTCGCCTCTATGTTCAAGAACTTTGTAGGGGGCTATGAATCTGGGTGCTAATTTTCCTTTAACACCAAACCTCTTGATTCCTCGAAGCGGGGACACACGAAGACATGCTCTGTCTCCCACTTCATACATCACTTCTTTACGTTTGCTGTCAGCATAACTCTTCTGTCGAGATTGAGCTATCTTGAGTCTATCGCGAATCAACCTGACTTTCTCTTCAGAATCTCGGATAAGGTCGGAACCAAAAAGTTGTCGGTCTCCAACACCATCCCACGTCAGTGGTGTTCTGCACCTCCTTCCGTATAAAGCTTCGAAAGGGGCCATCTTCAGACTGGTCTGATAACTGTTGTTGTACGAGAATTCTGCATAAGGTAAGTTGTCATCCCAACTAGATCCATAATCTAGCGCACAAGCTCTCAACATGTCTTCCAGAATCTGGTTGACTCTCTCAGTCTGTCCATCTGTCTGTGGATGAAAGGCTGTACTGAACTCTAGCCTTGTACCCAAAGTTTCATGTAACTGATGCCAAAACTTTGAGGTAAACTGTGTTCCTCTATCTGACACGATACTCCTCGGAACTCCATGCAGACATACGATCATGGTCATATATATCTTGGCTAGCTTAGCACTGGTATAGGTGGTCTTCACTGGAATGAAATGAGCTACCTTGGTCAAGCGATCTACCACTACCCAGATGGAATCATAACCTGAATGGGTCCTGGGTAATCCTGTGATGAAGTCCATACCAAGCTTTTCCCATTTCCACTCGGGTATCGGCAAAGGTTGGAGTAACCCTACTGGTTTCTGATGTTCTGCCTTTACTCGCTGACAAACATCACATATTGCAACATGTTCCGCAATATCTTTCTTCATACCTGTCCACCAATAACTTTCCTTTAAATCCAGATACATCTTGGTATTGCCTGGGTGTATCGAGTAAGGTGAATCGTGGGCTTCCTGAAGTATCAACTTCCTGAGTTCTAGGTCATTGGGTACATAGATGCGGTTCTCAAACCACAAAGTTCCTTGCTCATCCTCATGAAAACCTTTAGCTTTACCATCTTCCATTCTCTGCTTTATCTCAGCTATCTCCTTGTCCGATTTCTGGGCTTCACTAATTCTTTCGGTCAAGGTGGACTGAATCTCCAGTTTACCAACATATCCTCTTGGGACTATGTCTAGCTTGAGCTCTCTGAGATCATCGGCTAACTCTTGGGGTAATCCTCCCGCTGTGAGTGTGTTCACATAAGTTTTCCGACTCAAGGCATGGGCTACAACATTAGCCTTACCTGGATGGTAATGTAATCTCATGTCATAGTCCTTGATTAACTCTAACCATCTCCTCTATCTGAGGTTCAACTCCTTCTGAGTGAAAATATATTTCAGGCTCTTATGGTCGGTGTAAACATCACAACTATTTCCGATAAGAAAATGTCTCCAGGTCTTGAGTGCATGCACTACGGCTGCTAGTTCCAAATCATGGGTGGCATAATTCAACTCATGAGGTCGTAGTTGTCTGGATGCATAAGCTACAACCTTTCCATCTTGCATGAGTACTCCTCCAAGTCCTTGACGTGAAGCATCACAATAAACCTGGAAGTTCTTCCGAATATTGGGCAAAATCAACACTGGGGCTGTGAAAAAACGTTTCTTCAACTCCTGGAAACTGGCTTCACATTCCTCAGTCCAAACATACTTGGATTCTTTCTTCAACAACTCTCTCATGGGCTTGGCTATCTTTGAGAAATTCTCAATGAACCTCCGGTAATATCTGGCAAGTCCGAGGAAACTGCGGATCTCCTTAACTGAGGTGGGTGACTTCCACTCGGTGACGGCTTCAACCTTAGTGGGGTCTACGGCTATTCCTTCTCCGGAAATAACATGTCCAAGGAATCCGGCTTCCGTCAGCCAAAATTCACATTTGCTGAACTTGGCATATAATTGATGCTCTCTCAGCTTCTCCAGAACTAAACGCAGATGTTTCTTGTGTTCTTCCTCGTTCTTGGAGAATATCAAAATGTCATCGATGAACACCACGAGAAACTTGTCCAAATATTCCATAAACACTTTGTTCAAATTCATGAAGTAGGCAAGAGCATTAGTGAAACCAAAGGACATGACTGTATACTCGTATAAGCCATACCTTGTGGTGAAAGCTGTTTTGGGTATATCCTGTTCACGAATCTTTAGTTGGTGATACCCTGATCGAAGATCGATCTTAGAGAATACTTTGGCGCCTACTAGCTGATCAAACAAATCATTAATCATCGGCAGAGGGTACTTGTTCTTGATAGTCACCTCGTTCAAGGCACGATAATCGACTACCATTCTCAAGGTTTTATCCTTCTTCTCCACCGAAAGAACTGGGGCTCCCCAAGGTGAAGAACTTGGGCGTACATAACCTTTGTCCAATAACTCCTTAATTTGCTTCTTGATTTCCAACAGATCATTTGCGGGCATCCGATAGGGTCTCTTGGAAATTGGGGCTGTCCCTGGCTGTAGCTCTATTAGGAACTCAATCTCCCTATCTGGTGGCATTCCTGGTAATTCTTCCGGAAATACATCCAGAAAGTCTTTTACCACAGGTATTTCCTGAACAACTCCTGTGAGGGCATTTAACCGTGCACTCATCTGGGTGCGTCGGGATACATACTTAACCCTCTTGTTCTCCGGGGTGGTGAGTGAAACAGACTTGCTAGGGCAATCAAGATTTCCTTCATACTTGGTCATCCAATCCATGCCTAGGATTACGTCCAATCCCTGGGATTCTAAGACGATGAGGTCGGTGGGAAAAACATGGTTTCCTATGTTGAGTTTCAGGGCATGGCATCCTATTCCTGCCATCATCATACCTCCTGGGGAACTGACCTTAATGGGCTGTCTAAGGGTTTTGGTGGGCAAACCATACTTATCCACAACTACCCTTGATATGAATGAATGAGTTGCACCGGAATCAAAAAGTACTGTAACTGGACGTGAATGCAATAAAAACTTACCAACCACAGTCTCGGGTTGATCATAGACTTCTTCCACGTCGAGGTGGTTCACCTGGGCACGAGGAAAAGGGTTTGGATTCTTGGCTGCGGAGTTGCCGTTTCCATTTCCCTGCTTGCTCTGGGGACACTCAGTAGCATAGTGCCCTATCTTCTGACACTTGAAACAGGTAATGTGACTCAGATCCTTCTGAGCAGTAGCGTGACGGTGCTGGTTGTTGTTCCCAATCCCATTGTCACTCTTGAAGTTACCATGGTTGGGACGGTTGTTCCCATTTCCTCCATGATGGTGGCCTCCATGGTTGTGCACAGCATGAGTGTGCTTTCCAAACTTACTGTTTCCTGATCCGGTATTCCCTGAGTACGGGGAGTAGCGGGGCTTATGATGAGCTCCAGAGTTAAACTTCCCCTGAGTGTACTTCCTCTTGCGGTTCTCAATTTGCTGTTGTTTACCCTCCAAGATGAGGGCCTTGTCCACCAGCTCTTGGTAGTTGTTGAAATTAGCCACTACCAGCTGCATGCTCAACTCATCGTTGAGTCCTTCAAGAAATTTTTCTTGCTTGGCCGCATCATCGGCCACGTCTCCTGGTGCATAACGGGCCAACATGCTGAACTCTTCCACATATTGGGCCATGGAGCGATTACCCTGGCGCAAGTTGCGAAACTCGCACTTCTTCAGACTCGTGGCTCCAGCTGAGACATGAGCGGTGCGGAAAGCCTGCTGGAACTGCTCCCAAGTTACATCAGCAATAGGATATGTGGTGGTGTAGTTCTCCCACCATGAAGCTGCTGGTCCATCTAGTTGATGTGCGGCAAATCGCACCTTCTCAGCATCAGTACATCCAGCGGTGACAAGTGCTCTCTCCATCTTACGGAGCCAGTCATCTGCCACAATGGGCTCAGTGCTGCTGGAGAAAGTTGGAGGATTCAACCTCAGAAAGCGGGTGAGATTGTCAGTCTGGGGTGGATGTTGGTGGTTGTTGTTGTTTTGGTTGTTGGTCTGATTCTGGATCAATAGCTGCATCAGTGCATTCTGCTGCTGAAGGAGTTGCGTGAGTTCCGGCGGGAAGGTGAAGTCGGACTCACGTCGTGGAGGCATCTTGCTGTTTTCAGAGGGGTGAGAATTAGAATAGAACAAGGGCCTAAAAGGAGAAATTCACTACCCATATGCAATGCAACAAACATATCACACCAAACACTCATTCATTTATTCAATCAATGTCAACCATCAGGAATACAAGCCTCAAACAACTAAGCATCGACCTACGCTTTTAACGTTGAAAAATAAAAGGTACATGGAGGGCATAACTAAAGTTTTTCCTCAGAAGTACATGCTGACTGAGTCTCCTCCAGTGGTGCTCTCCTCATAGTCATCATCGTCGCTGATGAAAGGAGCCAAGTCTCCCTCAGGATGAAGATTTTCACCCATGTCCATCTGTTCCTCCAAAGTGGCGATGCGAGTGTTCAGCTTGTCGATCCTCTCTAAGAAATCCTTCACCTCATACTCATGCTCATACTCGACTTCCCGTAAGTCAGCTTCAAGGTCAATCTCGCGGTTCATCAGATTCTTGATTGTCTTCGTATCAGCACGAACTCGAAGCTCCAAAGTCCTGATGTGAGTCTCCAGGGTCTGGATATATGACATGGTGGAGTCTCCAGTGGGAGGGGTTATGATGTTGCCATGGGCATCTCTGCGGCAAACCATGCTGAGTCCTGGTGAAATGGTTCCACCTCTGTATTCCTCCTGAATACGTCCAAGGGCACGATGAATGGCCATGTCTCTTCCAAGTATCCAGCTGGGTGCCACGAACTTGAAGTCGATGGGTTTCTTCCGATTCCCAAAGGTCTTCCCTGGGATGTGCACCTCGATCCTATAGCGTCCATCTTGTGGAAATGACATGATAGGAGTCCCGGTGATGCTCGGCAAAGCAATCCTCACATCTTTGACGATCCTCATCAGCTCCTTACCAAAAGGCATCGTTGCGTCAGGCTGGCAAAACTCCATGATCAACACTGGGATGAAGGTGGTCATCTATAAATTTGGAAATAATCGAAGAGGAGTTAGAAACAAGTAGATGAGAGTATAAGAATTTTAAAGACAAAGAGAAACAATCCTAAGGCTTTCCAGTCCTAGAGGTTACGTCCTACGGTCAGCGTGTGCTCTGATACCATTTGTGTAACGACCCGACCTGAAAGGTCAAGTCTCCGGTGTTTCCGTACCATCCCAAGATCATGCTGGTACACACACGGTACATCAATGTATATATCAAAGGGAAATCACACAGCAAATATATTAATCAAAATCTCATTTCGAGTCCTTTATTACAATTAAAGTTACAATAAAGTGGCTAAAAGCCAACTCATGAGAATATCTAAATCTTGCGGAAGCGTCGAAGGTAGATGAGTCCATCTGACTCCAAGGGCATCTCACTGAGCATAGAACGTGTCCTCACTCCTGGTCGGAAAAGTACTCTGCAACATGATACGTTGCAGCCATGTAGGTCAGCATATGGAATATGCCGGCAAAGTCACAAGAGAGGGGTGAAAAAAGATAATCATCTAGTCTATATGCATATATGGCAGGTGGGGTAGAAAGTTTTGCGTAAAGCCAAGTTTTTCCTACATCAAGGGAGGGGCTAAGAAAAATATTACTAAGTTGGTTGATTAATGAGATGGTTCCACCAACCAATTCTCATTCCCAAATTATTATTACCCACATCCTCATTATTAATTGTGTTGAGAGTTCCGGAAGTTTCAATTCCTTTGGCTCAAGTCGTCCATGACCGTGGACACGGCTAATCGATTAGGTTTTGAATACTATGCAGAGTTTTGCACACGTTCCCCACATGATTTGGTCGCCTCCGTTTGATTTCTCGCACTTCAGGGTGTTTGAGAAACGGATGACCAAAACATGGTCTTCCAAAGGGTTTCCCTGCGACTCCGTCGGTGCCCATCCTTTCCTACCGTTCTTCTACCTCTCGTAGCACCGCCTGTCCAGGGTCACCACGATATCCAACCAAGCCAGAGCCCATAATGACTTGTGGGTGTGCAGGTAAGCCTTGGGTTTTAAAGCATCCATCCATCTCTTTGTGCCTGGGTGGACCTTTCCGCGTGAATACTGGCCATCTCCAGCATCACCTAGGCAAATCCACTGGTTTCTCCAGGGTGCCGTTCAACCATCATCCACCCAGAGGTATGTTGAAAACTCGGAGTCCTAAATCTTGATCATTATGTAGGTCTTGAAATTATTAACTCTCTCAACTCTCATGAATCACACAACCAACCCCGTCTACTAATAGCATAGCAAAAAGTAAAACAACCTTTCCCGGGGCCAATGTGTCAAAGAGTTTGAGGGGGGTACCTACCACATGATACTACTACAATGTAACCAAGTTTCCAACTAACCTATCTTGCATGCAATTTGGGGAGATGGTAGAACTAATGCATATAAAACATGGGTAATCATGATCAAAGTGACTTGCCTGATTGATGATCTTCGTACACGAGTGACTCTAAGTAACAAGCTTTGCACTCCGGATAATCTAACGAAGCAAACAAGAGCACTTAAATAAGCATACAACAAAATATTGTAACTCACAACCATCAACCAAAACTAGTAAACAATCAAGACAAAACAACGCACAAAAATCACAAGCAAGAAAACACACAAAGTTTTGTTTTCTAAAAGATGATTGATAAAACACTACTAACATAATGAAACTATTGGTATTAACCAAAACAATAGTTGACAGCAAGAAAACAATAAAATATTTTTATTAATAAACAGAAGAAAATCAATTTAAGTTTGTTGGGAAAACTTTTGTAAAGTTTTTGAAAGTTTTGATAAACACTATATGAAACAACTATAGTTTTACTAACAAAAAGAATGAAAAACTAAACTTATTATTTATTAGCAAAACATGTTCTTAACAGAAAATAATTTACAATTAAACCTATCTTAGAAAACAGAATTAAATTATACAAAACTTTGTTTGAAAGCAAAACTATTACTAATTAGTTGTTTTAATCAAATTAAGCCTATATGAAAAAAAAGTGGTGATTCCTATGTTAATGAGAATTAAACTAAGCAAATTTATATTTTTATTATCAGTGAGTAAAAACACTAAATGTTTACTAACAGGACCTAATAAACAAATAAAACCAAATCTAATTTAAACTAATTTAAAACTAAGTATATAAAACTATCTTATAATACTAGGCAGATTCTGTTTATAGCTAAAACACTAATCAAGTATATCCTAAAAATCTTCAAACTAAGCATGAAGGTAGTCCTAACTAATACCAAACAGTAGCAAAAAGATTCATATCAAAATCTATTTTCAACTCTAGTTATTCAGATTTGAAGATTTTGAGAAAATTTGATTAAATTCAAATTTTATAGTTCAAATTTGAAATTTAAAAGTACAGGGTGAAACAACATGAAAAATGTGAGCTATTGCAAAAAGAATCAACTCAAAATATTAAACAGGTTAAAAGTTATAAGCAAAACAAAATTTGAAATCATTTTGTTAATTAAAACAAAAACAGGAAAGGAAAATGATTTGCAACGGCCAGGGGGCTACGTGGCGCTGTCCTATTGGTGGCTAGGGTGTGCGCGCGAGTGCTTTCGGGCGGGCGACCGGTCGGTAGAGGATACCGGTTCGGATTTATTTCCGATCTAATCTCAGGCGTTGATTCTGGATCCGAGGGTCGAGGGAGCTTACGGGGGAAAGGTGGCCGGCGTCGGAGGTCTCCGGCGAGTCCGGAAGCGGCGAAGACGACGGCGAGGTGCTCCGGTGGTCGGGGAAGGCAGCGAAGTGGTCCGGGCGACTGCGACGGGTCTCCGGAGTCGACTGGTGGCACGTGTGGGTGGAACGGTGGTCGGAATCGACGGCTACGGTGGACGGGAGCTTCGGTGGGGTGGCTACTCCGGCGAGCAATTGGGCAGCGCCTCGGCGAGGGACAGAGAGGGCTCGGGGAAAAAATGAAAGGCGGGGCTGGCCGGTACTTATAGGGTGCTCGAGGGGTGCGGGGGAGGAGAGGGGAGAGAGATCCGGGGGAGAGGGAGTAACTGCCGGCGAAGTCCGGCGCGTGCGGGGAGGAAGGAGATGACCGTTCGGGTGAAACGGTCGGTCGGGGTGGGGTCCAGTGGCAGCGAGTGGGAGGGCGAAGTTTCCGCGTCGGTCGGCCGGCGCGTATTGAATTCGCGAAATAAAGCCTGCGGGCCGGCCCGTTTAATTCAGTAACCGTTACCGTTTCCTTTAATGATTTTCGAGAGCGTTTCAAAAACCTTTAAAGCATTGAAATCGTTTATAAATATAGGGGTATCATATATCAAAATTAACAGAATAATAAATGCTATTTACTGAGCATTTTTATTCTGTCATTTGAACACTTTGAAAAAAATTAATATTTTCAGAAATTGCCTAATTGTTTTTAAATCCTTTTTGCAAATATTTTCAAAATAAATCCTGGTTACTTTTGTTCAAATAGATCACCAAAATGACCCTGGTGTGGAGTGTCATGTTACTCCCCTCTTATTTTGAACTTTTAACCAAAATTTCAAATAGGTGAAAGCAAGTTAGGGAAAAAATAGAAAGGGCTTTCAGAAGTTTAGAAAGGGTAATTCAACAATACATGTATTCAAACAATGATGATGATGGATGCATAGCTATATTTCATAACATTCCAAAATGGAATTGTGGGATGTTACAATATTTCCTTACAACATGGGGTGAGTGTTTACACTCTTGTATACTACAAATTCTATTTTTGCTTACTAGCTCGCTGTCAAGTGTAGTTGACGAGTTATATGAATGCCTGCTTAACTACATAAAATTCTATGCAGGGACCACTTTATCCTCCTAAATATTTTCCTCGCGGATGGACTTGTTCAAGTGTACGACTCACTAGATACACTAGAACAATCATACGTGGACTTGTATTTTATGATAGACTGGTAATTTCAATCTTTATCGAGCTCGCTTTCTTTCATTATTTCCTGATATCAAAAGTAATTATAATAACTATTTTGTTCTTTTTCTCTGCCGCGTAGTGTTTGGAAAAAGATCATAGAAGAAAACCATCTCGGTCATCAATGGAAACCGAAGCTGAAGTGGAAAAGGATCCAGGTAATTAAGTAGCACTACTAGGTCCGCCCATCTCTTTAATTCTAGTTTCAAGACCATTATCATGCTTGATTATAAATTATCTTATTGAATTCTAATCTGTTGCTCTGCGAGAACATTCGCTTGAAGACCGAATTTATGTGGATACTTCCTCTGCGAGAACATTCGCTTGAAGACCGAATGCCGTATACGTCGCAGAAGAGCACGTGAACAAGTCGAGGCTTGGCAGACGATGTCGAAGCTCTCACCACAGAAACGCTTTGTAGCACTTCAAGAGGAATTTGCGGCATTTCTTCTTTGACATGTCAATGATGTAAACGGAGATCACAATTCCTTACCGCCGCCTCAATAATGCCAGCAAATCAGTAGTAGAAAACTGAGATTTCATCCGGAGCACTAGCTAGCTAGTCCCGGCCGGGTTTTGGGCCTTAATTTATAAGTCCGGAATATATATGGACGTGTAATTCCATTTGTATATATATATAGTGTGTCGTGGTTTTATCATAGCAGATGTCCGGGTGAACGGACTCAGATTCCAGGCTATCGCCAACGTGAAGGACTCGAAGGGGTTGATTCGGACGAAGGACACGAGTTTACCCAGGTTTGGCCCCTCAAGTCGAGGTAATAGCCAACGTCCTGCTTGTGCTTGTAGTGCCTATTGTATCGATTACAAGGGAGCTAAAGCTTGACTTAGTTCTCGATAACCTTCCCTCTAAGTCCCCCCGGGTCTACCTTTATATAGGACCACGGGTCACACAAGTTCTAACCGACTCTCATTGTCTATCCGAGTCTTCCTCTATCTTCGCTGTCCAAGTTGTCCCTGGGTGGCTTACTCACCCGGGTCTTCTCTGTCCGGGCCACCTTCCGGCCCAGCCCATGAGCCGCCAAGCCTCCTAGGCCTTAAGTCTTATGGTTCACTCTTGGTCCGGTGCACGAGCCGTTAGGTATAACCCGGAGCCCTTAGGGCGAGTCATACCGCGGGGTTATATCCCCAACATTAGGCCCTAGGTTGATTTGAGCTTGCTCATTTCATCCTTTATTTTTGCTCCTTGGCGAGTGTTACGTCTCCAACGTATCTACTTCTCCAAACTCTTTTGCCCTTGTTTTGGACCGTAATTTGCATGATTTGAATGAAACTAACCCGGAGTGACGCTGTTTTCAGCAGAACTGCAATGGTGTTGTTTCTGTGCAGAAATAAAAGTTGTCGGAATGAACTGAAATTTTACGAGGAATTTTTGTGGAATATACAAAAAACACTGGCGAAAGA
Source organism: Hordeum marinum (assembly GCA_022496015.1). Taxonomy (NCBI): domain Eukaryota; kingdom Viridiplantae; phylum Streptophyta; class Magnoliopsida; order Poales; family Poaceae; genus Hordeum; species Hordeum marinum. Next base: position 586,234,276 of record CM039673.1, read on the forward strand.
ATCAACCGGAGAGGGGCTGCTAGTGGGCCACGAGCCCAGGAGCCGCGCCCCCTAGGCCGCGCCTGGCAGGCTCGTGGGGCCCACATGAATCCTTTGACCTCATCTCCAGCTCCATATAAACTCTTTCGTCCCAAAAAAAATCAAGGAGAAGAAATAATCGCGTTTTACGATACGGAGCCGCCGCCACCACCTGTTCTTCCTCGGGAGGGCAGATCTGGAGTCTGTTTTGGGCTCTGGAGAGTGGAAATCGAAGCCATCGTCATCATCAACCATCCTCCATCGCCAATTTCATGATGCTCTTCATCGTTCGTGAGTAATCTTATCATAGGCTTGCTGGACGGTGATGATTTGCATGAGATCTATCATTTAATCGAGTAAGTTTTGATGGGGTTTGATCCCTAGTATCCACTATGTTCTAAGATTGATGTTGCTACTACTTTGCTGTGCTTAATGCTTCTCACTAGGGCCCGAGTGCCATGATTTCAGATCTGAACCTATTATGTTTTCATCAATATATGTGTGTTCTTGATCCTATTTTGCAAGATGTAGTCACCTACTATGTGTTATGACCCGGCAACCCCGGAGTGACAATAGCCGGAACCACTCCCGGAGATGACCATAGTATGAGGATTCTATGTATTCACCATGTGTTAATGCTTTGTTCCGGTACTCTATTAAAAGGAGACCTTAATATCCCTTAGTTTCCATTAGGACCTCGCTGCCACGGGAGGGATGGACGAAAGATGTCATGCAAGTTCTTTTCCCTAAGCATGTATGACTATATACAGAATACATGCCTACATTACATTGAGGAACTGGAGCTAGTTACATATTACCCTATGTTATAACCATTATATGATGAATATCATCCGGCATAATCATCCATCATCGATCCAATGCCAACGAGCTTTTCCTATACTGGCTCTTGCTTAGTTACTTTTCCGCTACTGCTGTCACACTTGCTATACTAATCACTACTGCTACTGTTACCTCTACTACTGTTACTACCATATTACTTTGCTACTAAAACTTTGGTGCAGATACTAAATGTTTAAGGTGTGGTTGAATTGACAACTCAACTACTAATACTCGAGAATATTCTTTGGCTCCCCTTGTGTCGAATCAATAAATTTGGGTTGAATACTTTACCCTCGAAAACTGTTGCGATCCCCTATACTTGTGGGTTATCAAGACCTTTTTCTAGCGCCGTTGCCGGGGAGCATAGCTCTATTCTATGAGTCACTTGGGATTTATATCTATTGATCACTATGAAGAATTTGCGAGATCCAAAAACTAAAGTTCTGCCCTCAACTATGAGGACGGGTAAGGAACTGCCATCTAGCTCTGCACTTGATTCACCTTCTGTTATGAGTAAATTTGTGACACCGCCACCTGCTATTAACTCTGATATGTCGCATGTGCTTGACGATGCTACTTCTGCTATACATGATAATTATGATGATGCTTTGCTTTATAATGATATGCCACTTGGTGAATTTCTTGATGCACAAATTGCTAGAGTTACTACTGAATCAAATGATACTTCTGAAACTGATGAAATTATTGAAATGGAACCTGCTGTTACACCTGTTAGACCTAGCCCTCCTAAATATGGATTGCCTAATATACCTAAGGGTTATGTTATGGAAGGAGAGGTAGCTGAAGACTTTCTTGCTTGTAAGGATAGCTATGATCTTGAGAAATTATTACACAAGTGGAAAGAAAAATCTCTGAATGCTAGAATGAAATATGATCCTAAGTTTGCTACTTCACCTATCTTTGTTACTGATAAGGATTATGAGTTCTTTGTCGACCCTGAGTTAATCACTTTGTTGAAGCTGATCCTTTTCATGGTTATGAATCTGAAACTGTTGTAGCACATCTTACTAAATTGAATGATATCGCCACCCTATTCACTAATGAGGAAAAAATTCGCTACTACTATATCCTTAAATTGTTTCCTTTCTCACTAAAGTGTGATGCTAAAACTTGGTTTACTTCTCTTGCTCCTGGTTGTATGCGTAGTCCCCAGGATATGGTATACTACTTCTCTGAGAAATATTTTCCTGCCCATAAGAAACAAGCTGCCTTGCAGGATATATATAACTTTGTGCAAATTGAAGAAGAGAGTCTCCCACAAGCATGGGGGAGGCTTGTCCAGTTACTTAATGCTTTGCCTGATCACCCTCTTAAGAAAATGAAATACTTGATATCTTTTATAATGGACTAACCAATGCTTCAAGGGACCACCTAGATAGTTGTGCTGGTTGTGTTTTCAGGGAACGAACTGTGGAACAAGATGAAATTCTATTGAATAATATCTTGATCAATGATAATGCTTCGACTATTCCCAAACCACCTCCGAAGCCAACTCCGAAGAAAAGAGGTATTCTATTCCTCAGTCCTGAAGATATGCAAGAAGCAAAGAAATCTATACGAGAGAAAGGTATTAAATCTAAAGATGTTAAGAATATACCACCTATTGAAGAGATACATGGTCTTGATAACCCAACAAAGGTAGAAGAGATACATTGTCTTGATAACCCGACACAGGTAGTGGAGGTAAATTCTCTTCGTAGATTCAATGAGAGTGATATTCCTTATGATAAACCTGCTAGCTTGTGCTTAGATGAATTTGATAATTTTGTTGCCAAACAATAGAGTTTTAATGATTATTTTAGCAGAAAACTTGAACAAAATGCTCGTATGATTAATCATATAAGTGCTTGTATCGATAAAAATGCTAATGATCTTACGCTTATTAGTAAACATGCTTCTATGGTCACTACCCAAGTAGAGCAAGTACTTAAGGCTCAAAATTACTTGCTTAATGAATTGAATGATAATTATGTTAAAGTTGTTACTAGAGATGGTAGAATGACCCAGGAACCTGTGTATCCTGAGGGCCACCCTAAGAGAATTCAGCAAGATTCTCAAGGAATTAATACTGATGCACCTAGTTATCTTGGTAATAGGAAGAAAAAGAAAGATGATAGGAACTTGCATGCTAGTAAACCTGTTGTTGTTACACCTGAAAACCCAAATGATATATCTATTTCTGATGCTGAGACACAATCTGATGATGAACATGAGCCTAGTAATAATATTGATAATGATGTTCATATTGATGCTCAACCTAGTAATGATAATGATGTGGAGATTGTACGTGCTATTGAACCTAATAACCCACAACCTAGGAACAAAAGGTATCATAAGAGTGATATTATTGCTAGGAAGCACGGTAAAGAAAGAGAACCTTGGGTTCAGAAACCCATGCCCTTTCCTCCTAAGCCATCCAAGAAAAAGGATGATGAGGATTTTGAGCGCTTTGTTTAAATGATTAGACCTATATTTTTGCAAATGCATTTGACTGATATGCTTAAAATGTCTCCTTATGCTAAATACATGGAAGGTATTGTGACTAATAAAAGGAAGATACCTGATATTGAGATTTCCACCATGCTTGCTAATTACACTTTTAAGGGTGGGACTCCTAAGAAACTAGGTGATCCTGGAGTACCCACTGTACCTTGCTTAAAGGAAATTATGTTAGAACTGCTTTATATGATCTTGGAGCCGGTTTTAGTGTTATGCCTCTCTTTATATCGTAGACTTGAATTTGATAAATTAACACTGACTGAAATTTCTTTGCAAATGGCCGATAAATCAACTGCTTTACCTATCGGCATTTGCGAGGATGTGCCTGTTGTGGTTGCAAACGTTACTATCTTAACGGACTTTGTTATTCTTGATATTCCCGAGGATGATGCCATGGAAATCTTCCTTGGAAGACCATTTTTAAACACTGCAGGAGCTGTTATTGATTGCAACATAGGCAATGTCACTTTCCATGTCAATGGTAATGAACACACGGTGCACTTTCCGAAGGAACAATATCGGGTTCATTGCATAAATTCTATTGAAAAATCTTCATGCATTATTATTGGAAGCTTTGAATTCCCTATACCTACTGTCAAGATGAGATATGATATACTTATTGTTGGGGATATGCATATTCGCATTGAGGTACCCTAGTGACTTTTCGAAAATTCTCCGGTTTCATGTGATTCGGAAAAAGTTTGTCAAGGAGACTTGATCAACCTTATTGACGGATTTCTTTTGATGACCATGAGATGGATGAATCTAGAAGTCACTATCTTCTGCTCCCAACTTTTACTTTCTGTTACTTAGTAGAAAAATAATAAGAATAGCATTATTTTCTTGTTTTCTGCATTATCCATCAAATAAAAAATGACCTGAAAATAAAAGTTCTTCAAATGCCCTGAAATTCATGTATGATTTTTTCTGGAATATTTTAGAATTTTTAAGACAAATAACTACCGAGGGGGATGCACCAGTGTGTCACGAGCCCAGGAGGCACGGCCACCCCCCTGATCACGCCTGGTAGGCTCGTGGGGCCCACGTGGCGCCCCTCCACTTATTCCAGCCCCCATCTCCTTCGTCTACCTATAGAAAAAAAATCACCCCGCAGCTCAAACCCGTGTTCTTGCTCATTTTGCTGCGTATTTCGATCTCCTTGTGCAAAGCTCCATTCACCAAACTGTTTTAGGGAATTGTTCCTTGGTATCTGACTCCTCCATTGGTCCAATTAGTTTTTGTTCTAGTGCTTTATTCATTGCATAAAATTGCTGCCTTGGTGACCCTGTTCTTGAGCTTTGCATGTTAATTTTATTTGGTCGCAAGTAGTTTTGATGCAAGATGTGGTATCTAGGCACTTGTAGGAGTAGTTACTATGAGTTTTGTTTAGTTTTGTTCACTTTTATTTTGAGTCACTAAAAATTTCAGAATTATTTCAGAAAAAGGAAAATGTTTAGGAAGAGCTATCATGGTGGTTCCTCAAGCAGGAGGGGCTCCCGTCCCGCGATTCGGGAGCCCGATTTTTATCAGCCGAGAGACGGATCGGTGCAACCATGTGAATAGCCTTCCGATGAATTCATGATTGATGCAGGATTCAAGGATGAGTTTGATATACTTATTCGTAACGCCGGGCTCGAATAATTCATCTCCGATAAATGTGAACAGTATACTTCCCTCACTGCCTCCTTTGTCCGATATTCAAATTTTCAGCTGGTCGTAACACATCCATATTGTTTGATCTTTATGATAAATCGTATACCGTGGATTTAGAGGATATTAATACAATATGCAATATACCTGATTGGGGTAGTACCAATGACCCTCCTAAGTCATCGGTTAGAGATTTTATTTCTGGTATAACTGTTGGAGAGAGTAGGGATATTACACAGGCTACTATGGGGAGCATTCATTTTCCTACCTTACATTATTTTGCTCTCTTCATACGTAGATGCATTAATGGTAAGCGTGATCACAGCCATCTCTGCGCTCCAGACCTCAGTATACTTAAGAGTGCAGTAACAGGTGATAAAAGTTTTAACATGGGAGCTATGATTGCTAGGAGACTAAATAACAATGCTAATGAGGGAGATTTCTTTGGTGGGATCTACGCCACTCGCCTAGCTAACTATCTTAGAATACCCATCCAGACTGGAGATACCCCGCTTCACAACGCCCTCCTTGATCGTGCTGCTATGATACGCTTTCAGTTCCTTGAGAGGAGCAATGAGTCCCTCTAATACCGGCTAATATTTGATCGACAACGTGTTTTCCATATTACTCTTCCTACTCATGCCTTCTTTGATTTTCAGGGAGGCAGAGGAGTATGAGAGAGAAGTGAAGGCTGTTCACCTTCGTGAGGCAGCTATTCAGGCGGTAGCTGCCGCGTCCCAGTACAACCCCCATTGTGATTTTGAATATCACCCGGACCAGCCTTGTGAGTAGACCAACTTAGGCCAAAATCCTAAGCTTGGGGGAGTATGTGTTTCTCACCGACTTTATATTCATGTTCACACATTCACTTTGATAGTCGGTGTTCACACTTTTTCATTATATCATCCATGCTAGTTTATTTTATTTTTCTCGCATTCTTTTTGTGTGTTTGGTTAACTTGAGAAAGATCCAAAAAAATTAAAAATGAGAAAAAACAAAAAAAAATTAGTTATAACTTTATATTCTTGCATGCTAGGTAGTAACTAAAAAGAAAACCCCAAAAGATTTTCCCGTTCTTCTTTTGCTTGTTGGGAGCTTTCCCGTGTAAATAGTTTTCTTTTTCTTTGGGTCAAGGTAGAAGACCATGATTAAAATGATTAGTGGCTCTCATATGCATTATCGTTCATCCATCAAAGAGCTATATTACCTTGTCTTCTCCTCTGAGTTTGCTTACAGATTCCATCTTACTCCAATACACGAACACTCTTATTATTATTCACATCATTCGGTCATGCAAGTGAAAGGCAATAATGACGATATATGATGAAGTGACTGAGCCTGGAAAAGCTGGTATGAACTCGACCTATTTTGTTTTTGTAAATATGACTAGCTCATCGTTCCTAATTCAGCATTGTTATGAGGGAAACATGTTTGCAATGAAAACTTAGAGATCATGGTTTCTTATGCCATGCTTAATTAGCTAGGAGCTTATAATGGTTTGTTTTGGATGCCAACATAAATTTTAAAATGAATGTGATGTAGTATGATAGGATGGTATCCTCCTTTGAATGATTCAAGTGGCTTGACTTGGCACATGTTCACACATGTAGTTGAAACAAAATCAACATAGCCTCCATGATATTCATGTTCAAGGTGATTTATATCCTACTCATGCTTGCACTCACTGTTGGTTAATCTCAATGCATGTTTATGACTGTTGTCGCTCTCTAGCTGGTCGCTTCCCAGTCTTTTGCTAGCCTTCACTTGTACTAAGTGGGAATACTGTTTGTGCATCCACTTCCTAAACCCAAAGTTGTTCCGTATGAGTCCACTATACCAACCTATATCCGGTATTTACCTGCCGTTCCAAGTAAATTTGCATGTGCCATTCTCTAAACCTTCGAATAATAATCTGTTTTGTATGCCCGAACCGCTCATGTTGTGACAAGGGGCGGTCAGTATCTTCCATGCTAGGCGTGTTATCCTCGATATGTTTTTATTCACTATCACTCACGAGAAAGGGGCCGGTAATCGGAATGCCCAGTTCCATGCTCAAATAAAATAAAAATATAATTGCAAACAAAACTCCCACTGGATTGTTGTTGGTATGGACGGCACCCGAGGATTCGGCTAGTTATGGAGTGTGATTGATCGGTGGTGGGGGAGTCAAACCTTTACAATTCTGTTTGGGAACCGCCTATAATACGTGTAGCATGGAAGATGGTGAAAACTCTAGGCCATCGCGTTGACAATGAAATCATGCTACCCCAAAAATCATTTATCTCTGTTTAAAAGAACTTGAGCTCTGGCACCTTTGCGAATTAATGCTTCCCTCTGCGAAGGGCCTATTTATTTACATTTCTGTTGAGTCATCGTCGTCTTATTAAAAGCACCAGCTAGAGAGCACCTCCGTCATTTGTATGCTTTACTATTAATTGATATTGAGTATGATTATGACTGGATCTTCTTTACCATGAATTACAATTTCTAGTCAGCCCTTGGTCTTTGAAGGTGCTCTTCATTTATGTTTTGCGATCTCAGAAAGGGCTAGCGAGATACCATCTATTCATATTATGTCATGATTGTTTTGATTGAAGTGTTGATGTTTGAAACTTATTATTATTACTCACTAGATGATCATGCCATTGATATGAGTATATCGTGAGACATTTATGTCATTACTTATGTGGTTAGCTTATGATCTTGCTGAAAATCTGAATATGAGTTAGATGTAATTACAACAACAAGATCAAATAGAGTTTGTAAAAGTGTTTCTTTTGTCTCTTTCAGTTTATCAACTGAATTTCTTGAGGACAAGGAAGGCTTCAAGATTGGGGGAGTTGATACGTCTCCAATGTATCTACTTTTCCAAAATCTTTTGCCCTTGTTTTGGACCCTAATTTGCATCATTTGAATGAAACTAACCCAGACTGGCGCTGTTTTCAACAGAACTGCCATGGTGTTGTTTTTGCGCAGAAATAAAAGTTCTCGGAATGACCTGAAAACTTACGAGGAATTTTTGTGGAATATATAAAAATACTGGCGAAAGAATCAACCAGAGAGGGGCTGCCAGTGGGCCACGAGCCCAGGAGCCGCGCCCCCTCTAGGCCATGCCTGGCAGGCTTGTGGGGCCCACGAGGCTCCTCCGACCTCATCTCTAGCTCCATATAAACTCTTTCATCCCAGAAAAAATCAAGGAGAAGAAATAATCGCGTTTTACGATACGGAGCCGCCGCCACCACCTGTTCTTCCTCGAGAGGGCAGATCTGGAGTCTGTTTTGGGCTCCGGAGAGTGGAAATCGAAGCCATCGTCAACATCAACCATCCTCCATCGCCAATTTCATGATGCTCTTCATCGTTCGTGAGTAATCTTATCGTAGGCTTGATGGATGGTGATGATTTTGATGAGATCTATCATGTAATCGAGTTAGTTTTGATGGGGTTTGATCCCTAGTATCCACTATGTTCTAAGATTGATGTTGCTACTACTTTGCTATGCTTAATGCTTGTCACTAGGGCCCAAGTGCCATGATTTCAGATCTGAACCTATTATGTTTTCATCAATACATGTGTGTTCTTGATCCTATTTTGCAAGTTGTAGTCACCTACTATGTGTTATGACCTGGCAACCCCGGAGTGACAATTGCCGGAACCACTACCGGAGATGACCATAGTATGAGGATTCCATGTATTCACCATGTGTTAATGCTTTGTTCTGGTACTGTATTAAAAGGAGACCTTAATATCCCTTAGTTTTCATTAGGACCCCTCTGCCACGGGAGGGATGGACGAAAGATGTCATGCAAGTTCTTTTCCCTAAGCACGTATGACTATATACGGAAGACATGCCAACATTACATAGACAAACTAGAGCTAGTTACATATTACCCTATGTTATAACCGTTACATGATGAATATCATCTGGCATAATCATCAATCACCAATCAACTGCCTACGAGCTTTTCCTATACTGGTTCTTTCTTAGTTACTTTTCCGCTACTGCTGTCACACTTGCTATACCAATCACTACTGCTACTGTTACCGCTACTACTGTTACTACCATATTACTTTGCTACTAAAACTTTGCTATAGATAATAAATCTTTCAGGTGTGGTTGAATTGACAATTCAACTGCTAATACTCGAGAAATTGTTTGGCTCCCCTTATGTCGAATCAATAAATTTGGGTTGAATACTTTACCCTCGAAAATTGTTGCGATCCCCTATACTTGTGGGTTATCGGCGAGTCGCCCGGAAATGACCCGCCGTGATGTCATGTCGACCCTGCAAAAAAGATTCGCTGACGTACACACCAGATCTTCTTATTAAATGGTTAGCCCAAAAATCGAGGCGTCTGCCTCTGTCGGACGATTTCCGTCGCCTGGATTTTCGTGCCTGTTCCGCTTTTTTCTTTTAAATAGGATTTCCGTCGCCCGGGGCGACATTTCTTTCTCCCGCTCACCCCGTCGTCTTCCTCCTGTCGATGCTTCCGTTTCTTGCTCCTCCTGCCCCGGCGCCGCCTCCGCATCGCCGTCGACAAGGCCGCTGCATCAATCTGTTGCGATCCAGAGTTCCTTCCATGTTTCATCGCGCCATCGCCCGTAAGTCCTCCTCCCTTTAGATCCGTAACTGCTTCCGGTAGGGTTTATAGGGAGCTCTGCCGCCGTCGTTTTTAGAACTTGGTGCTCCATCGATGCCGGCTGTGCTTTTAGTGCAGGAACTCCGGATAGTCGCTCACCCCTGTCGTGCCGCTGCGTAATGGGCGGTCATTAATAATGCGTAGATCCATTGCAGCTCCGCTTGCCATTTTAGGTTTCCTTTGTTTCGCCAGTTCATCCTTTGGTCTGGAAATAGAAGTATTTTCCCTGATTTTTTAGATCCGTAATCATAGCGACACTTTGCAAAATCTATTTTTTAGGACTTAGCCGAATTTTATTCCCTCTTCTTATTATGTTGACCCGCCGCGCCATTCCGCCTCTCATCAGTCGGATCATGGCACCTTATCCATAGAATCTTAAGCTCATAAGTCGCCGTAGATAATTGCCTTCTCTTGACTCGCTGTGTTTTAATTTCCACAGTCTGAAGCCGCCATAATGTCTCGTGCATCCAATTCCTGCAACTGGGTCGGATCTTGTATTACGGAGGAGTTCCTGATGGATTTCATTCATGCGGGCACTCTTCCTTCCAAAGAGGTCATCTATTGGCGGGTCTCGGGTGATGAATTGAGGCCTATTCCTCAAGAAGGCGAAGTGGTTGTTTTCTGTGACCATATCGAACGTGGGTTCGTACCCCAAGGCTCAAAGTTCTTCCGCGACGTCCTTCACTTCTAAAAACTCCATCCTCAAGACCTCACCCCCAACTCCGTATCAAATATATGCAATTTTTAATTGCTCAGTGAGGTTTATCTGCAAACAAAGCTGTCTATATGCCTGTTCCGAGAATTCTTCTACGCGAACAGGCAAACTGAGGTGAAAGCCGATCCAAGATTAGAGCTAGGTGGAATCTCTATCCAAAGGCGCAGGGATATTACCTTTCCAGCTATGCAGATGCCGAGTCATCCAAAAGACTTGAATAAGACCTGGTTCTACTGTAAGGATACTTCTCCGGAGGCGAACATCCATTGTCGGGTTATCGTCCCTCCCGGCTTAAGACAACTTCTGAGCTCCCTGGCCGGCTATCAACTTTAGAACATACAAGATACGAGCCGGCTCACGCCAAGATTAGAGCCCTCATGGCCAATGGCTTAACCGGATTGGACTTGATCCACTGCTGGATTTTCTAGTGGATTATGCCTTTAAGCCATAGAAGCCGCCTCATGTGCGAATACCGGGGCAACTATGATGGTTTGTTATGCTTCAGCCGGTTAACATTAACAGAAGACGACATCACTACTGCTATCCGGAGTCTTGTCCATGAGACATCCAAAACTTGCAGCCCTATTGGGCTAGCGCCTTTTAGTGCCATTAACCCGGCCCCGGATCTAAGGCGACTCTTCACACCCTTTTCTCTTGATTCACTTATATTTTGCTGATTCAATACCGTTTAACCGGCTTACTTTTTCAGGCTGACTCTGACTTCTGGAAGAAGGAATATGTCCTTCGTTTGAAGAAGACCAAAAAGAAGGCCCCAACTAAGAAGCCCAAGAAGACTGCCCCGCAAGAGGAATGGTTCGAACCGCCACAGTCGTTCGGCTCTGAGGTCAATTCTTGGATACTTTCTATAATTTCGTTGTTTCGTTTTACTAACACCTGCTTTACTCACAGGACGATGTAGAGACAAGTTGCGCCATCGCCCTTGAGGTAATCTATGTTTCTTCCGTATTAGAATACTTTGTCCCCCAGAAGCCACGACGGGTTATTGGAAAAAGTTCCTCTTTCTCATCCTCTTGCTTATCTGGATCCCCAATTTCTTTTGAAAAAGCAACAACAGGCCGAGCGTCGTCAAACCCGGAGCGCCGGCTCTACTGATCTTATGTCCGGCTTACCAAATTCCCTGGATCTGAAGAAGCGCTCCGTAGAGGTCTGCATCTCCACTTGATTAGCTTTGCCTTTGTAATCTCAACGTTGTCATATCTTTTCTGAATTATCTCTCAGAGATCACCTTCCTCCGACGACTCTACGACGACCGCTCTGCCGCCTCCCAAGATTAACCCGCTGTAAGTGTTTCCTCTAATATTGCATTCTATTCTTTTAGCGGCTGTAACCCTTGGGTTCTGATCTTCGTGCTTTGCAGGGCTCAAGCCAAGCGCAGAAAGACCAACAGGTCCTCCCCTGACCCTGCTGCCCAAGAACCAGAGCATGCCAAGCCGGATGAGTCTCAGCCGGCTATGGATCTCCCAGCGACTTCTGCAGAGCTGGCCGCTGATGATGTTATCCGCGAGAGCCCGCCAAGGAATCTTTCCAAGCCGCTGAGCCCTATCCAGGCAGCTAAGGACACCACTGGTCTGGATGTTGTGATTACGGGCACTGGCTTGCACTCTCCCCCGGCTCATGTGCTAACCAAGCATAGCGAACCGGCTGAAGCTTCAAGGAAGTTAGAGTCTGAACCCTCTGCTTTAGAGAAGATGACGGCCGAGGAGCTCCATGCTTGCTATATGAATCGGCTATCCACAAGTCGGGATCTGGAGCTCCAACTAGTTAACCTTCTGAAGAAGAAACATGAGGTATTCTGTTTTCCTCCTTATACCCTGTCGTAGCCCCCAAGGGTCGGCTTAATCTTTCCAAAAATTGAGTCGGGACTTTCATAATCATTCTCCTTAGAAAAAACCAGTATATAGCCCCCAAGGGCCGGCTCAATAACTGATAATTTTGAGCCAGAACTTTTTAGAAGATAAATAAGAGAGCCAATGTTAGCCCCCAAGGGTCGGCTCAATCTTGTCCAAAGTTGAGTCAGGACTTTCATGCTGAACTTCTTAAAATACACATTAGCCCCCAAATGTCATGCATATTGCTTGCAATCTGTTTGAGACTTTCCCTTTTCTTCTATGCTTTGATATGTCACAGGAAGCCTTAACTGATGCCGGGTCACAGTTGGCTGGCTTAAAAGCCAACTTGGCTACACAACAAGCTGCCCAGAGCGCCACTGATGAAAAGTCCCAGCTCCTGTCCGAGGAGTTGGTTAAAATCAAGGACGACTTTAGCACCTTCAAGAAGTCTGCCGTGTCTGAGAAGGCTACTTTGACTAAGCAGGCGGATGATGTAGATCAGCGGCTGATGATCGTATCCGACGAACTTCAATCTTTGAAACGCCACATCATGACGATGACAGCCGCCCACTTTGGTGAGTTCTTGAAAACTTCGACTTACACAAGTCCTAGGAGCCGCCAACTGGCCTCTGACAGCTTGCTGCCTTTGAAGGCCATCTATACCCTGGCAGAACAACTCTACTGCGGTGTCGTGTGCACCATCAAAGCTGTACAGTATAAAGACCAGATCCCTTCAACTCTCAAGGGTGTCTTCGAACTCTAATCCACGATGCCAAAACAAATTGCCGAGTTAAAGAAATCAGCTACCCGCCAGGGGGCGATTGCAGGCATAAGCCGGGCCTTGGCTTTCGCTCCGGAACTTACTCCAGCTGACATGATGGATGGGTTTCCCTCCAAGAAGGACGACGGCTCTGAATTCACAGAAGCTGATTACACCCGGTGCGTAAAGGACTCCAGGGTTCTAGCCTCCGTCTAAGTAGAAGAGGTTGATCTCGCGGCTTACCAGGCGGCTTACAGTGCTGATCAGAAGAGGGTTCGTGGCCCGCTTTATGAGTGTAAAGATTTGACACCCGCCCACAGTAAGAACCTCTTTGCCTCTGATCTTGACCCGTCCCCTTTCTTTGAAGAAGGAACTTTTGCAGCTCTAACCGACTACAACTGGGACTTGGGCAATCTCCAGATCAAGAAAACCGAAGAGCTGGAGCAGGATGACCTCCCAGCCAGCTGATCATTTTATAGAAAACTTGTAATATCCAGCTCTCCATGACCCGCCGTGCGGTGTCATAAAAACTTGATTGATATTTTCGCCTCCATAGAGAGCGTTTGTGATAGATTAGCCGTGATTTTTACTTTTGCTGAACTTGTGCCATCGTGCTTATATGAAAAATCCGTCTTTAAATCTGCCATCTTCCTTGTCTTTCTCTTTTGTATGCCTTTCCGACTCTTTGTAGCTTATGTCCTTGTATGTATAAACACACTTTTACACCGTTGGGAGGCCGGCTTAAAAGCGTAACCCGAAGATATCCTGTCTTCCTGGCGTGTTGACAGGAAAACTTTTGCTTGGACCGAGAGTCGGCCAAGAAGGTTTAATGAGCTTCACCCGTAGGACAGGAAGCCCTGTGTATACTTATGCTGACTTGTCAAAATTTTTGGTACAAATGCCGATTGTTAGGGTTAGATAAGCTACACCCGGAGGTGGGAAGCCCCCGCTTACAACCGCGGCTAATCTTGTTAGTCGGAAATGGCATAAAGTCGGCCGATGAGGTGTTAGAAGCGATACCCGAAGGTAAGGAGCCACCCTCCGCCGTGGCTAATCATGTTAGCCGAAAATTTGCCATAAAGACAGACGATAAGGTGTTAGAAGCGATACCCAGAGGTAAGAAGCCACCCTCCGCCATATGGCGTAAGCGCCGGTTGTTAGGGTGTTAGATACCCGTCGGTAAAAAAAACCTAGACCCGCGGCTAATCATGTTAGCCGGAGATTTGGCATAAAGCCGTCCGATAGGGTGTTTGAAGGGATACACGTCGGTAAGAAGCCCCCTTCAGCAATATGGCATAAACGACGGCTGATAAGGTGTTAGAAGCGACACCTGAAGGTAAGAAGACACCCTCTGCCGCGAGTAATCATCTTAGCCGGATATTTGGCATAAAGCCGGCCGATAAGGTGTTAGAAGCGATACCCGAAGGTAAGAAGCCACCCTCCGCCGTGGCTAATCATGTTAGCCAGAAATTTGGCATAAAGCCGGACGATAAGGTGTTAGAAGCGATACCCGAAGGTAAGAAGCCACCCTCCGCCACGGTTGATATATCAACTGGAATGTGTGTGAACTCTTCTTGTATGAGCGAAGATGTGTGAAACAGCAGAGGCCCCGTCTTGCAGGGATGCTACTTTATTCATATATAAATATGGTATGTACAATGATAGTGTACAATGATGAGTCTCGACACCTTTAAGTGTAATAAGGTCGTAGATGCGCTATGTTCCATGGCCGGTGGGTCTCCTGACCCACCGTATCTGAGTCATCCGAGATGTCGATGAGGTAATATGACCCATTGTTGAGATTCCTGCTGACCACGAAAGGTCCTTCCCATGGAGGAGATAACTTATGCATATTTGTCTGGTCTTGAATCAGACGGAGCACTAAGTAACCTTCTTGAAACGTCCGGGTCTTGACCCAGCGGCTATGATAGCGGCGCAGGTCTTGTTGATAAATCGCCAATCGGGCAGCCGCCAGCTCTCGTGCTTCTTCCAAAGCGTCCAACGCATCTTTACGTGCCGTCTCATTGTCCGTCTCAACATAAGCCGTCACTCGTGGCGAGTCATGCCGGATGTCGCTTGGCAATACTGCCTCGGCACCGTACACCATGAAGAAAGGTGTATAACCTGTAGATCTGTTGGGGGTGGTTCTTATGCTCCATAAAACAGAAGGCAACTCTTCTACCCAACACCCGGGCGTTCGTTGCAAAGGAACCATAAGTCGCGGCTTAATACCCCTTAAAATTTCCTAATTCGCATGCTCCGCCTGACCGTTGTACTGTGGATGCGCAACTGCTGAAACATCAAGCCGGATGTGCTCCTCGTCGCAGAATTTTTTCATAGTCCCCTTGGATAGATTTGTGCCATTATCAGTGATGATGCTGTGGGGGAAACCAAAACGGTAGATCAACTTTTTAATAAATTGAACCGCCGTAGCCGCGTCATACTTGCTGATCGGCTCTGCCTCTAACCATTTGGTGAATTTATCAACTCCCACCAAGAGGTGTGTTTTCTTATCCTTGGATCTCTTGAAAGGTCCCACCATGTCAAGCCCCCAGACCACAAATGGCCAAGTAATTGGTATCATCCTCAACTCTTGAGCTGGAACATGAGAATGCCGGCCGAACTTTTGACATCCGTCGCACTTACGAACTAGGTCCTCTACATCTTTGTGAGCCGTCAACCAGAAAACCCCGTGTCGGGAGGCCTTGGCCACCAAAGACTTTGAGCCGGTGTGGTGTCCACAGTCTCCAGCATGAATTTCGTTCAAGATTTTCTGTCCCACCTCTAGTGAGACACAATGTTGAAAAACTCGAGTCACGCTGCATTTGTGCAACTCACCATTCACTATTGTCATCGACTTAGAACGCCGGGTGATTTGTCTGGCTCGGTTTTCGTCGTCAGGTAACTCGCCCCAGGTCAAATAGGCCAGGTAGGGCACAGTCCAATCTGGAATAGCATGTAGAGCTGCTACTAATTGTCCCTCCGGGTCAGGAACAACCAAATCCTCTTCTGAAGGTATCTTGACAGTCGGATGATGTAAGACGTCCAGAAAGACATTGGGTGGCACCGGCTTTCATCGAGAACCTAACCATGATAGGGCATCAGCCGCCTCATTCCTGCGACGATCAATGTGATCTACCTGATATCCTTTGAAGTGACCAGCAATGATATCAACTGCCTGACGATAAGCCGTCATCCGTGGGTCTTTGGAATCCCAAGTGCCTGAAACATGCCGAGCCACCAGATCTGACTCGCCCAAACACCTTACCCGGCTTAAATTCATCTGATTGGCCACTCTGAGTCCATGAAGTAGAGCTTCGTACTCAGCCACATTGTAGTGCAAGAGAACATCAGCCGGAGCACATAACAAAACTTATCACCATTGGGGGATGTCAAAACGACTCCTACCCCTGATCCCTCTAACTGTTTGGATCCGTCAAAGTGTATTGTCCAGTACGTGTCATCCGTCTTTTCCTTGGGAGCTCGACAATCCGTCCAATCATTTATAAAATCCACAATAGCTTGGGACTTGATGGCCGTGCGAGGCACATATTTCAGATTGAGAGGTCCCAGCTCCAATGACCACCTGGCAATTCTTCGAGTGGCTTCTCTGTTCTGGATTACGTCCCCAACGGAGCAGAGCTGACCACAGTTACCTGGTGCCCTAAAAAATAGTGCTTGAACTTACGGTTGGCCATTAAGACCCCATATACTAGCTTCTGCCAATGCGGATACCTTTGCTTGGACTCCGTCAGGACCTCACTGATATAATAAACCGACCTTTGAACTGGATACTTCTTCCCAGATTCCTTGCGCTCGAGCACAATTGTAACGCTTACTGCCCGGTTATTAGCCGCCACATATAGAAATAATGGTTCTTTCTCAACCGGAGCAGCGAGCACCGGCGGCTCAGTAAGATGTTTTTTGAGCGCCTCCAGTGCTTCACCCGCCGCCTTACTCGAGAAAAATTTGTCCGTCTTCTTCATCATCTGATATAAGGGAATAGCTTTCTCCCCAAGGAGGCTTATGAACTGGCCCAACGCAGCGATCCGCCCTGCCAAACGTCGGACATCGTTAATACAGGTCGGCTCTGCTAGAGAAGTGACAGCTTTGATTTTATCCGGGTTAGCATCAATGCCGCGTTCAGGAACCAGAAAACCCAAGAGCTTGCCATCCGGAACACCAAAGACACATTTAGCTGGGTTAAGCATCATCTTATAGACCCGGCGATTATCAAAGGTTTCCCTTAAGTCATCCAAAAGGGTCTCCTTCTTCCTTGACTTGATCACAATGTCATCTACGTAAGCATGAACATTACGGCCGATCTGACTGTGAAGGCAATTCTGCACACACCGCTGATAGGTTGCCTGCACAATCTTGAGTCCAAAAGGCATAGATACATAGTAGAAAGCGCCAAAAGGTGTAATAAAAGCCATATTCTCCTGGTCTTTAACCGCCATCTTGAACTGATGATAGCTTGAGTAGGCGTCCAGGAAACACAGGTTTTTACAACCCGCCGTAGCAAGAATGATTTGATCAATACGAGGGAGGGAAAACGGATCAGCCGGACAACCCTTGTTAAGGTCCGCGTAGTCCACACACATACGCCACGTGCCGTTCTTCTTGAGCACCAGCACCGGGTTAGCCTACCACTCCGGATGAAAAACCTCAACAATGAAGCCCGCTGCCTAGAGCCAGGCAACTTCTTCCCCAATGGCCTTGCGTCTCTCATTAAACCGCCATAGAAACTGCTTAATCGGCTTAAATTTCGGATCCACATTAAGGTTGTGCTCAGCGAACTCTCTCGGTACACCCGGCATGTTAGAAGGTTTCCATGCAAAGATGTCCCAATTCTCACGGATGAATTCGATAAGCACGTTTTCCTATCTGGGATCCATGTGAGCTCCAATGATGAACTGTTTGGTTTTGAGTCGCCCGGAGTGAAATCGACTGTTTTAGTATCATTCGCTGAAAACTTGAGGGGTGGCTCAACCTCCGTTGTTGGATTTTTCAGTAGGGTCATATCCTTCGGGTCAACGTTCTCCTTATAAAATTTAAGCTCCTCCTGAGCGCAACTAGACTCTGCGTAGGCCGCATCCCCTTCCTCACACTCAATAGCCGTATTTAGGTCACCATGAACGATAATGGTACCATTTAAACCAGGCATGCTGAGCTGTAAGTAGACATAACATGGCCTATCGATGAACTTAGCATAAACCGGCCGTCCAAACAATGCATGGTAAGGACTCTTGATCTTGACCACTTCAAACCACAAGGACTCCACCTTGTAATTATACTCGTCACCAAAAGCCACTTCCAAAGAAATCCTACCCACCGGATACGCCGACTTGCCTTGCACCACCCCATGAAAAACGGTGGATGAGGGCTTTAAATCCTTATCAAGCAATTTCATCCGCCGAAAGGTATCGTAGTAAAGGATGTTGATACTGCTGCCTCCATCCATCATCACCTTGTTCACCATATATCCTCCCACTTGTGGGGCCACAACCAAAGCCAGCCTCCCTAGGTCATCGACACACGGCGGGTGATTCTCCCGGCTCCACGTTATGTCATATTCAGACCATTTTAAATACCGTGGTAGAGCAGGCGCAACTGCATTGACCGCCCGCTTGCGATCTCATCATGATCCGTCTCGCGATCTTGATCATGGTCCTTCCGATCTAGCGCCGAACGGACGACACCTCCGCGTTCAGCACACGTACAGCTTGATGACGATCTCCACCTTCTTGATCCAGCAAGAGGGAGCGGAGAGGTAGAAGAGTTCTTCGGCAGTGTGACGGCGTGCCGGCAATGGTGGTGGAGCTATTCCGGCAGGGCTTTGCCTAAGCACTGCAGAAAACCAATGTAGAGGAGAAAGTATGCACTAGAGGAACAGATAGCACGTGGCTGAAAATCAGGTGCCAAAACCCCTAAAACCTCTAGTATATATAAGACGAAGAGAGGAGGAGGCTTGGCACTCAAGAGGCCAGCTTCTGGGTTGAACAAATCAAGGAGGAGAGGAGGACTCCTCCAATCCTAGTAGGACTAGGATTCCTCCCTATTTTGCCTTTTTTCCACCTTTTCTCTTTGGGTTTTCTCTCCCAGCCGCATGGGCCTTGTGTGGGACTTCCACCAGCCCACTAAGGGCTGGTATTCACTCTCCCAAAGCCCATTTAGCCTCTTGGGTCGAAATACCCCTCCCGATGGTCTACCGGTACACTACCGGCACTCCCGGTACACTACCGATAAGCCCGAAACTTTTCCGGCAACCAAAATAGGACTTCCTATATATCAATCTTTACCTCCGGACCATTCCGTAGCTCCTCGTGACATCCGGGATCTCATCCGGGAATCCGAACAACCTTCGGTCACCACCATACATAACTCTATACTACTGATACGTCACCAAACCTTAAGTGTGCAGACCCTGCGGGTTCGACAACTGTGTAGACATGACCGAGACACTTCTACGGTCAATAACCAATAGCGGGACCTGGATGCCCATATTGGTTCCTACATATTCTATGAAGATCTTTATCGGTCGAAACTCTATGTCAAGGATTCAGTTAATCCCATATGATGTTCCCTTTGTACTTTGGTATGTTACTTGCCTGAGATTCGATCGTCGGTATCTCCGTACCTAGTTCAACCTCGTTACCGGCAAGTCTCTTTACTCGGTCCGTATTGCATGATCCCATGACTAACACTTAGTAACATTGCTTGCAAGGCTTATTGTGATATTGTATTACCGAGTGGGCCCTAAGATACCTCTCCGTCACACGGAGTAACAAATCCCAGTCTTGATCCATGCCAACCCAACAGACACCCTTGGAGATACCGGTAGAGTACCTTTTTAGTCACCCAGTTACGTTGCGGTGTTTGATACACACAGGGCACTCCTCTGGTGTCCGTGAGTTGCATTATCTCATGGTCATAGGAACATATACTTGACATGTAAAAAACAGTAGCAATAAATTGACATGATCATATGCTACGTTTGTAGTTTGGGTCTTGTCCATCACATCATTCTCCTAATGATGTGATCCCGTTATCAAATGACATCTCATGTCCTTGGCTAGGAAACCTTAACCATCTTTTGATCAACGAGCTAGTCTATTAGAGGCATACTAGGGACATGGTTTTGTCTATGTATCCACACATGCATCTAAGTCTTCGATCAATACAATTATAGCATGGATAATAAACGATTATCATGAACAAGGAAATATGATAATAACTAATTTATTATTGCCTCTAGGGCATATTTCCAACAGACGAGGATCCATATCAATAGATTTTTAGCAAGCGAAGATGCAAGGAAATAGAAGGCACATGGCAACACAAACAAACCTAGCAAACAAGAGATGTGACGAGAAAAAGGCAAACGGAAAAGAAGGCGAATAAATCAGAAATTTTGTGAAGTGGGGGAGAGGAAAACGAGAGGCAAATGGCAAATAATGTAAATGCAAGAGATGAGTTGGTTATGGGTGGTAGGCTTGATGTGTATCCTCCCCGCCAATGGCGCCATAAATTGGCAAGTTGACGGGAGAGTTCTTGTCTTGACTTGCTATGTATCCTCCTCGGCAACGACGACAGAAATCCTTCTTGCTACTTCTTGAGCTTGCGTTGGTTTTCCCTTGAAGAGGAAAGGGTGATGCAGCAAAGTAGATAAGTATTTGCCTCAGTTGTTGAGAACCAAGGTATCAATCTAGTAGGAGGAACAAGCAAGTCACCAATAGATGCACCTACACAAACAATCATACACTTGCACCCAACCTTATAATGGGGTTGTCAATCCCCTCACGGTTACTTGCAAGGATTAGATCTGATAGAGATAGATGTAAAATATTTCGGAAAGTAAAAAGTAAATAAAATTGCAGCAAGGTATTTTTCGTATTTTTGGTATATATATCTAAAAATATAATATGGCAAATAGACCCGGGGGCCATAGGTTTCACTAGAGGCTTCTCCCTTGAAGGAAATTAACACGGTGGGTGAACAAATTACTATCGAGCAATTGATAGAAAGTCGCATAGTTATGACGATATCCAAGGCAATGATTATGCATATAGGCCTCATGCCCGTGTTAAGTAGACCGAAACGATTCTGCATCTACTACTATTATTCCACACATCGACCAACTCTTGCCTGCATCTAGAGTATTAAGTTCATGAAGAACAGAGTAATGCATTAAGTAAGATGACATGATGTAGAGGGATAAACTCAAGCAATATGATGAAAACCCCATCTTTTTACGCTTATGGAAATAATACAGTACGTGCCTCACTACCCCTACTTTATCACTGGGTCAGGACACCACAAGATTAAACCCAAAACTAAGCACTTCTCCCATTGCAAGAATTTCCAATCTAGTTGGCCAAACCAAACCAATAACTCGAAGAGACTTGTAAAGATATGAAATCATGCATATAAGAATTCAAAGAAGAACCAAATAATATCCATAGATAAGCTGATCATAAACCCACAATTCATCGAATCTCGACAAACACACTACAAAAGGGTATTACATCGGATATATCCCCATGAAGATCACAGATAACATGGCATTGAAGCACAAAGAGAGAGAAGAAGCCGTCCAGCTACTAGCTATTGACCCGTAGGTCTGGATGGACTACTCACACATCATCAGAGGGGCAATGGAGTTGATGTAGATGCCCTCCGTGATCGAATCTCCCTCCGACAGATTACGAAAAAAGGCCCCAAGATTGGATCTCTCGGGAATGGAGGCTTTCGTTGGCGGAAAAGTATTATATTGGCTCTCTTTGGTATTGCGGGAATATTTGGGAATTTATAGGCCGAAGATTAGGGTTAGAGGACCTGCTGGGGGCCACAAGCTAGGTGGCGCCCCCCTAGCCGCGCCGAGGTGGCTTGTGACATCCTGGCAGCTCTCTTGCCCTCCTCTCCAAGTCTGGTAGATGTCTTCTGGTCCAAGAAAAATCATCGCGAAGATTTTATTCCGTTTGGACTCCGTTTAATATACCTTATCTACAATACTCGAAAACAAGGGAAAACCAAAAATTGGCACTAGGTTCTAGGTTAATATGTTACTCCCAAAAGAATAGAAAATAGCATATTAATGCATATAAAACATCCAAAACAGATAACATAATAGCATGGAACAACAAAAAATTATAGATACGTTGGAGACGTATCAGCCGATGGTTAGGGCATCAGAGGGGGGAGGGTGTCGGGCACAAGGGGGAAACTGAGTACCCCTTCATGCGGAGTCGTTGTTTAAGTGCAAGTTATGCCGCGAGTGGTTGTACCACCCGAATGGGTGGTTGTACCGGCCTTGGTACACCCTGGGAATTAGCGGTAGAACCGCACAACTCCAGCAGTTGTACCGTTATAGGTCTCCAATGTATTTATAGTTTTTGAAGTATTCATGCCATGTTTACAATAAATCTATATGATTTTGGTATGATTTTATTAGAACTAACCCGGATTGATGCTGTTTTAAGTAGAACTACGATGGTGTCGTTTTTTGTGCAGAAATAAAAGTTCTTGGAATGGGTTGAAAATTTACGGAGATTATGTTTGGAAAATATAAAAAATACCGCAGGACAAAGATACCGGAGAGGAGTCCCGAGGAGACCACAACCACCAGGGCGCCCCTAGGGCGCCTCCCCTGGCTTGTGGGCCCCTCGGGAGTCCCCTTGACGTGATTCCAATGCCAACTGCTCCTACAAATCAAGAAAACCCTAGAAAGAAACCTAGATCGGGAGTTCCGTCGCCGCAAGCCTGTGTAGCCATGAAAAACCAATTGGGAGCTCGTTCCGGCACCCTGCTGGAGGGGGAAACCATCACGGAAGGCCATCTTCATCATCCCGATGGTCCCCATGACAAGGAGGGAGTAGTTCACCCTCTATTGACACCTGATTTTGGCATGATGAAAAAAGCAATTAATATGGCCTCTAAAGGAAAATCTTACAGCATGGAAAAGTTAGGTCACGTCGAGCCGATCGATTTTCATATATAATTCTTCTCAATCTAAGGTTGTATGCAACCTGGAGAGGCAAAACAAGACCAGGCTGAAGTTTTAATCGGGAAATCCGAGTGAAAAGTTTCCCGACCAAGTGAAAATTGTCGTTCGAGTGAAAAGCTATCGGCTGAATGAAAAGTTTTAGTATCCAAGTGAAAAACTGCTATGCGAATGAAGAAATATGGTCATCCGGGTCGAAGGATCCTGGTATCCGAGTGAATAGATTTAAAGTCGAGTGATGGTGGCCAATCCAACCGAAAGCTGAGGATGGGCCCAAAAGGTTATATAGATGCATTCGGATAGAAAAGTGTTCAACACAAAAGTTGTACGTACCATCGTGATGGTCAACTTTAATGTTGGGGTTCATCATCATCAGAGATAGTATGCAACCTGTAGAAACGATGCAAGATTCAGACAGTCTAGTCGGCTGTCAGTCCGAGTCCGACTGGGAGTTGAAGATGTCCTTGTAAAGTGTTCAAGATGGCTTCAGATGGAAAATTGATCAACGGAAGAATTTTTTGTCTCATCAAAGCGGTTGATTTTGATATAAATATCATCTCAATTTGAAGTCATATGCAGATTCTACGGGCCGCACATGGAGCAAGACAGAAGTTTGGGCCAGATTCGGGCTGAATCCGAGTCTAACTAGAATCAGGACTCTAGGACGTGATTTGGTGTAATATTCTTATAAGGAAAACGTAGATGAATCCTTTGATTGTACGGGAAGTCCAGCTGCCTCTTATATATAGTGGAGGTGACGGCCGATTGAAACACACACAATCGAACAAATCAATATATACTACTGTTTCGTCGACGTTCTTCGTTTTTTCTCCCGTTCTTCGTTGTTCTTCGTGTTTGAGATCTGTGAATCCCGAGGCTCTAGGGGCGAGCGAATCTACATAGGTCAGACCATAGCCGGCGCACTCCTTGACAGGGTCCCTCCCGGGGGTGTGGGGTTTCGGGTCTGCAAAAGTTTCTACCGGCTGTATTGCGTATCACGCTGTCGGACAGACCTCCTTTGACGTGAGCTGCGGTGCATCACCCCCGGCGTCGAGGGTACACAGTGATGTGTTCATGTGTCAATACACTTTTTGGCGACTCCACGTGGGATGAAAGATCAATCATCATCATCAGCCAACATGGCCGGTCTTCCCCACCCATCTGAGGTAGACACCGATAACATCATTAAGCCCAAGCTTGATGAGCTTTCGGACAATCATCGTCAAGCTTATGAGGAGTACAAGAATGCGTGTGAAGAGAAGGAGTTGTAGGAGTTCCTTGGAAATTTCAAGAAGGATCACCAAGGCAATATCACTCCGATTGGAGAAATCAAGTTCCCTCCTCTTCAAGCTGAGCAGGTTAAACCTCCTGTAAGTACTAAATTTTCTCCTGAGCAGTGGACTGAGATAGAGAGTCGTATTGCTGATGGCAAAAATCTGGTCTATCAATCCTTTTTAGAAAATACTAATGCTTAGAAAAATATGCCTCAATCATCTACTCGTAATATTGGTGTACTGACTGGTGTAGAAATCCCTAATCTATCTTTACCTATTTCATCATTGCTTCCCATGAAGATGAATTAATATCCTACTGAGACAAATCAGATGGTGGTTGCACCCATTAATCCTATCATGATCATGCCAAGTTCGGTGGGAATGCCAGACCAAACATTGCATGTATGTGCAAACGCTGCTAGACCACTGCTGGACTATGGTTCGGCATACTTGCCACAATTTCTTCCTGCTGCTAGTAATCCTACTACTCCTATGCCACTGTAGCAAACCTCATCGTCTACTATGGATGATTCTCTAGCTAATTTTAGGGAGGAGATGCCTAAGATTCTTAGGGAAAATTTTGGTGTTGAATTCCCTAGGAATCGGATTTACTAAAAACCACATCCTGAGTACTTTGATGCAATCCAGTGCCCTCCGGCATATAAAGTTCCACATTTTGTTAAATTCAATGGAGAGGGCACAAAAACCACATGGGAGTATGTTAGCCAATACTTAGCTCATTTAGGTGAAGCATGCACATTAAATGAATTAAAAGTGCGTTTATTTCCTTTGTCATTGACTGGTACTGCATTTTCATGGTTTTCTTCTTTACCACATGGTTCTATTTGTGTGTGGTCGCAGCTAGAACAGAAATTTCATGATTACTTTTATGGCGGCGACAATGAGCTTAAGTTGTCACATCTTACATCGGTTAAGCAGAAACATGATGAATCGGTCTCCGATTACGTCAAGAGGTTTAGAGAAACAAAGAACCAGTGGTATAGTCTGGTGATAACCGAGAGGGACTTGGCAGATCTTGTGCTTAATGGTGTAATAGCTCACATTAGAGAGAAGCTTGAAGGTTATGAGTTTTTAAATATCACCCAAGTCTTACAAAGGGCTTTGGCTCATGAAAGCCGGAGTCAAGTTATCAAAGAGGTGCATAGGTATAAAACTGATCGTCCAAAGATGAATATGGTTGAATATGATAGTGATCACTCGAACGACGAGGGTGATATTTATGATACTGAATTTGTTTGGTCCTCAAAGGGCAAACCATTTACTTGCAATGATCTAGAACCGATTCATAAGAATTGTGATGAAGAGATGAAGTTTACTTTCAACATTGCCAAATGTGGTAAAAATATTTGATCCTTTGCTGCAAGCTAAGGTTATCAGAATATCGTATGCTTTACTGCCATTTGAAGAGCTGAAACGGCATGCTTATTGCAAGTATCATAATTCCTTTTCGCATGCCACTAATGCTTGCAATGTTTTTCGACGACAGATACGATCGGCCATTAATGACGGACGATTGAACTTTTTTGAGATGCAAGTTGATAAACAACCCTTTCCTATGAAAACCTTGGACATGGAGGGAAAGAAGCTGCTCATTTAGCCAGAGGTGGCCAAATCTGCTAAAAAGTCCAATGTTGTCATAGGTGAGCCCAGGAAAAGCAAAGAGGGAGACAGTGTCTTGGGGAGGCAAGTTGTGTTTGACAAACAGCCCGATGGCAAGGAGGTAATGAAAATCATCATAAAAAATCCTAGACTCAGGGGTGAAAGGATCGATATGGTTGACTAGAGGGGGGGTGAATAGGCAACTAACACTTTTTAACTTTTCCTTAACAATTTAGGCTTAGCATCAAATAAGTTGGCTAGATGTGCAACTAGATGAATAGCATATGTGATGCTAACCACAACAAGTACACAAGCAAGCATGGGATATAGCACAATAAAAGCTTGCAAGAAGTAAAGGTGCGAGATAACCAAAAGTGGAGCCAGTGGAGATGAGGATGTGTTACCAGAGTTCCTTCCCTTGTGTGGAAGTACGTCTCCGTTGGAGCGGTGTGGAAGCACAATGCTCCCCAAGAAGCCACTAGGGCCACCGTATTCTCCTCACACCCTCACACGATGCGAGATGTCGTGATTCCACTATTGGTGCCCTTGAAGGCGGCGACCGAACCTTACAAACAAGGTTGGGCAATCTCCATAGCTGAATTGGAGGCTCCCAACGACACCACGAAGCTTCACCACAATGGAATGTGGCTCCGAGGTGACCTCAACCATCTAGGGTGCTCAAACACCCAAGAGTACCAAGATCCACAAGGGATTAGTGGGGGGAATCAAATTTCTCTTAGTGGAAGTGTAGATCAAGGCCTTCTCAACCAATCCCTAGAAAATCAATAAGTTTGATTGGCTAGGAAGAGAGATCAGGCTAAAATGGAGCATTGAGCAACAATGGAGTTTTGGGAAGGAAGAGGTGAGCTTCTTGGGGAACAAGACATCCCTTTTATAGTGGGGGACAAGATCCAACCGTTATCCACACCCTCAGGCCCGCGCGTCGTGGTACTACCGCAAAACCCACGGTACTACCGCGAGAGCTTTCAGTACTACCGCTGCCACATGCGGTACTACCGCTCGCATGGAAGTAACACGCTCTGGCCGATTGCACTAGGAAACAAGCGGTAGAACCGCCGGAGCGGTATTATCGCGAGCCCTTGCGGTACTACCGCATGTTCAGCAGAGGCTGGCACTGGAGATGAACGGAAGTAAAAAATTACTTCTGTGCCTACCTCCACAGAAGGCAAAACTACAAAAAAGTCCGGCACGGAAGTACTGGACGTGAATCACGATAGTACCGTAAGAGGGCGGATGTAAAATATTACATCCGCGCCTACTACCGGAGGCGTAAGTTCTAGGGCAGGAGACAACGGTACTAGCACTCCACCAAGCGGTACTATAACTGGCTCCTGCGATACTACCGCTCCCTTGAGCGGTACTACCGCTGGCCACTAAAAGCAAACCCCCCCGCAGGCTTTCACTTTGTACAGGAATGAAAAACGAGCTGGAGCTCCATTGAAGCGAAGGAAAGGTGGTGCAAAGGAATAGATGTGTATGTGTTGATTCCACCCAAACCTTTCTGAAGCAGACCCCCTATTAATAGTATGGCTTTCCTATGACTCAAATCCACCAAAAGGAAATGTAGAGAACAACCGTCTTCGATAGGCTCCGAGCGGCACTGAGTCGTCTTGTGCCTAGACATGAGATATCTGAAATGCTCAATACACACGATTAGTCTGCAAAGTCATTGTCATCAATCACCAAAACCACTTAAGGAGAAATATTCCCTCACAATCTCCGCCTTTTTGGTGGATTGATGACAATACAGGATTTGCACATAAGGATATAAAATGAGCAATTGCATCCCCAAGATCTACAAAATATAGACGAGCTCCCCCTAGATGTGTGCATACTCTAGATATGCTTTGGACTGCAAGGCACACACACTAGGATCAACACTCCCCCTATATTTTATAAGCAATGCAATCCTTGTAACAGAATTAACAAAACTAAGTATGGAAACTAGGCATAGCATGTGAGCATGAAGATAAGGGTACAGATGAGACAGACTCACAAGCTACGAATCATACTAGACAATAATAAGGTAGGAGTGATAGCATATGTCTCACACCATATGTTAGAGGAAGTC
This sequence comes from Hordeum marinum, assembly GCA_022496015.1. Taxonomy (NCBI): domain Eukaryota; kingdom Viridiplantae; phylum Streptophyta; class Magnoliopsida; order Poales; family Poaceae; genus Hordeum; species Hordeum marinum. The sequence continues at coordinate 586,262,256 of CM039673.1, forward strand.
TCCTGGTCTCACACACAAACGACAAAAATGAAAGTTCAACGAAAGCAAAGAGACAACAAAAAACAACAAAAATACTCGCAAATCCTACTCTCTCTCCCCCTTTGGCATTGAGACACCAAAAAGGCAGAGAGGACACCTAAAACAGAGGTGGTAGCTCCCATGCAAAAAGATCAGTCATCTAGCTCCTCCTCTGATGTGTCTAGGATGGACTCCGCATCTGAATCAGCCCACTGGAACTGCTGCTTCGCCATCCAAGTGGCCTCAGGAGTGATGTCCTTCTCAGACCCACTCGAGATGGTATCGCCAAGATTCCTCAGAATCTGATTGTCATGCTGGCGACTCTCCTTCTGAGCAACGTGAGCCTGATACTGACCCTTGGCCTGCATGCAGAACAAGGTCCTCATCTTGTGAGAGAGCTTCTTGGCCCAAGATGGCTCAAAAGACGGTGGCACATAGGACTCAGAATTGTCATCTACCTCCTCTTCGATCTCATCCTTAGCAAACTCCATACGAGCAGGAGCTGGCCTAGTGGTGGTGTTGGCCCACTTGTCCTTCATACGCAGATGAATGGGCTCATGAAGAAACAAGTGCTCCTGCAAGTCCTCACCCGGAAGGGTCTTCTCCCAAGTAGTACGAATCAGGAGGAACAAGTAGGGCCCATAAATGGGGACCTTAAGATGAAACACAGCAGTGCTAAGCTCAATCCACATAATGTGAGACACATCAAGGGTGTCAAGTTCTTCAGTTCTTCCTTTCTCACATAGTAGCAACATATCCACCAGATAGGACTGCACCTTGTCCTTGTCTCCCATGCGAGGAAATAGGGTGTTGCGGAAGATCCGGTGCATGACATCAAGAAAGGGGTTGAGCACAGAAACTCGCTCACTAGAGGGTAAAGTCTACAGAATATAGAATGGCACGAGCTGCTCCTTATGTGCTGGGTGGGGGTTGCCGTACTGGGTGGGGGTTGACGTGAAGCCCTGAATCAGGAACATGCAGCAGATCCATGAAGTCCTTCCAGGTGGCAGATGATACGTCCATTTTGCATCATGCTTTTATATTGATATTTATCGCATCATGAGTTATTATAACACGTTATGGTACAATTCTCATGCCTTTTCTCTCTTAATTTATAAGGTTTACACAAAGAGGGAGAATGCCGACAGCTGGAATTCTATGCTGGAAAAGGAGCAAGTTTGAGATGGCTATTCTGCACAACTCCAAAAGCCGTAAAAATCAATGGGGTATTTTTTTGGAATATACAAAAAATATTGGGCCAGAAAACTATCGGAGAGGGGCAGCCAGGAGGTCACGAGCCTGCCAGGTGCGGCCCCACCCCTTGGTCGCGCCTCCTGGGCTCGTGGGCTCCTCGTAGCTCCTCTGGCCCCCATCTTCTCCCATATCAAGTGTTTCGTTCGAGAAAAAATCATAACATAGCTTTCGGGAGGAGACGCCGCCACCACGAGGCGGAACTTGAGCAGAACCAATCTAGAGCTCCGGCAGGGCTATTCTGCCAAGGAAACTTCTCTCCCGGAGAGGGAAATCGTCGCCATCATCATAACCAACACTCCTCTCATCAAAGGGGACTCCTCTCCATCAACATATTCATCAGCACCATCTCATCTCCAAACCCTAGTTCATCTCTTGTATTCAATCTCCGTCCCGCAACTCCGATTGGTACTTGTGAGGTTGCTAGTAGTGTTAATTGCCTATTGTAGTTGATGCTAGTTGGTTTGTTTGGTGGAATATCATATGTTCAGATCCTTAATGATATTCAATACCTCTCTGATCATGAACATGTTTATACTTTGTGAGTAGTTACGTCCGTTCCGGAGGACATGGGATAAGTCTTGTTAATAGTAGTCATGTGAATTTGGTATTCGTTCGATATTTTGATGCTTTGTATGTTGCCACTCCTCTAGTGGTGTTATGTGAATGTCGACTACATGACACTTCACCATTATTTGGGCCTAGAGGAAGGCATTGGTAAGTAATAAGTAGATGATGGGTTGCTAGAGTGACAGAAGCTTAAACCCTAGTTTATGCGTTGCGTCGTAAGGGGCTAATTTGGATCCACTAGTTTAATGCTATGGTTAGACTTTGTCTTAATTCTTCTTTCGTAGTTGCGGATGCTTGCAAGAGGGGTTAATCATAAGTGGGATGTTTGTCCAAGTAAGGACAGCACCCAAGCACCGGTCCAACCACATATCAAACTATCAAAGTAGCGAACACGAATCATATGAACATGATGAAAACTAGCTTGACAGTAATTCCCATGTGTCCTCGGGAGCACTTTACTTTATAAAGAGTTCGTTCAGTCTGGTACCTTGCTGCAAAAGGGATTGGGACATATTTCTGCACATTTGTTACTATTTTTACTCGCTACTCATTACAAATTATCTTATCATACAACTATCTGTTACCGACTATTTCAGTGCTTGCAGAGAATACCTTACTGAAAACTGCTTATCATTTCCTTCTGCTCCTCGTTGGGTTCAACACTCTTACTTATCGAAAGGACTACTATAGATCCCTATACTTGTGGGTCATCAAGACTCTTTTCTGGCGCCGTTGCCGGGGAGTGAAGCACCTTTGGTAAGTGGAATTTGGTAAGGAAGCATTTATATCTTGTGCTGAAATTTATTGTCACTTGTCACTATGGAAACTAATCCTTTGAAGAGCTTGTTCGGGGTATCTTCACCTCGACCGGAAACACAAAGAGTTGCTCCTCAACCTACTGCACCTACTAAAAATATTTATTATGAGATTCCTTTGGGTATGCTAGAAAAACTCTTGGCTAATCCTTTTACAAGAGATGGAACATCACATCCCGATTTGCATCTAATCTATGTAGATGAGGTCTGTGGTTTATTTAAGCTTGCAGGTTTGCCCGAGGATGAGGTCAAGAAGAAGGTCTTTCCCTTATCTTTGAGGGATAAAGCATTGAAATGGTATAGGCTATGTGATGATACTGGATCATGGAACTACAAATGAGTGAAATTGGAATTTCATGAAAAGTTTTATCCTATGCATTTGGTACATCGTGATCGGAATTATATCTATAATTTCTGGCCTCGTGATAGAGAAATTATCGCTCAAGCTTGGGGGAGGCTTAAGTAAATGTTATATTCATGCCCCAATCATGAGCTCCCTAGAGAGATTATTATTATGAACTTCTATGCCCGGCTTTCTCATAACAATCGCACCATGCTCGACACTTCTTGTACCGGTTCTTTCATGAAGAGAGATATTGACTTCAGATGGGACTTATTGGAAAGAATTAAATGTAATTCTGAAGATTGGGAGTTTGATGAAGGTAATGAGCCAGGTATGAATCTTAAGTTCGATTGTGTTAAATCTTTCGCAGAAACGAATACCTTTCGTGATTTCAGCGCTAAACATGGACTTAATTCTGAGATAGTAGCTTCTTTATGCGAATCATTTGCCTCTCATGTCAATCTCCCTAAGGAGAAGTGGTTTAAATATCACCCTCCTATAGAAGTTAATGTAGCTAAACCTGTTCCAATTGAAGAGAAAGTAATTTCTTATAATGATTCTATTGTTCCTACTTCTTACATTGAGAAACCACCTTTCCCTGTTAGGATTAAGGATCATGCTAAAGCTTCAAGTGTGATACGTAAGGGTTGCATCTGAACACCTACACCCCGTGAGCAAATTAAAGTTGAACCTAGTATTGCTATTATTAAAGATCTCTTGGCCGATGATGTTGATGGGCATGTTATTCAATTTTGTGAAGCCTCTGCTAGAATTGCTATACCTCATGCTAGAGACAAACATAAACCTGTAGTTGGCATGCCTGTTGTTTCTGTTAAGATAGGAGATCATTGTTATCATGGTTTATGTGATATGGGTGCTAGTGTCAGTGTAATATCTCAATCTTTATAAAATTAAATTAAAAATGAGATTGCACCTGTCGAGATGGAAGGTATTGATGTTACTATCAAACTTGCTAATAGAGATACTATCTGCCCTATGGGAATTGTTAGAGATTTTGAAGTCTTGTGTGGTAAAACTAAGTATCGTACTGATTTTCTTGTTCTTGCTACCACACGAGATAACTTTTGTCCCATCATATTTGGTAGACCTTTCCTCAATAGTGTTAATGCTCAAATTGATTGTGAGAAACAGACTATTACTGTTGGCTTTGAAGGTCTGTCTCATGAATTTAATTTTTCTAAGTTTGGTAAACAACACCATGAAAAAGAATTGTCTAATAAGGATGAAATTATTGCTCTTACTTGTATTGTTGTGCCTCCTACTGATCCTTTAGAGCAATACTTGCTTGAACATGAAAATGATATGCATATGGATGAGAGGAATGAGATAGATAGAGTTATCATTGAACAACGTCCTATCCTTAAGAATAATTTGCCTGTTGAATTACTTGGAGATCCACCTCCACCAAAGGGTGATCTTGTGTTTGATCTTAAACAATTACCTGATACTCTTAAGTATGCTTATCTTGATGAAAAAAAGATATATCATGTTATTATTAGTGCTAACCTTTCAGAACATGAAGAAAAGAAATTATTGAAAACTCTAAGGAAGCACCGAGCTGCTATTGGATATACTCTTGATGATCTTAAGGGCATTAGTCCCACTCTATGCCAGCATAAAATCAAAACTGATCCTGATTCCAAACCAATTGCCGATCCTCAATGAAGACTGAATCTTAAAATGAAAGAGGTGGTAAGAAAAGAAATACTAAAGCTCCTAGAAGCAGGTATTATTTAACCTGTGGCTTATAGTGATTGGGTAAGTCCGGTGCATTGTGTCCCTACGAAGGGAGGTATTACCGTTGTTCCTAATGATAAAGATGAATTGATCCCACAAAGAATTGTTACTGGCTATAGGATGGTAACTGATTTTAGGAAATTAAATAAAGCTACTAAGAAATATCATTACCCTCTACCTTTCATTGATCAAATGCTAGAAAGATTGTCTAAACATACACATTTTCGCTTTCTAGATGGTTATTCTGGTTTCTCCCAAATACCTGTTTCACAATCTGATCGGGAGAAAACCACTTTTACTTGCCCTTTCGGTACCTTTGCTTATAGACGTACGCGTTTTGGTTTATGTAATGCACCTGCTACCTTTCAAAGATGTATGATGGCTATATTCTCTGACTTTTGTGAAAAGATTGTTGAGGTCTTCATGGATGATTTCTCCGTTTACGGATCTTTTTTTGATGATTTCTTGAGCAACCTTGATCGAGTTTTGCAGAGATGTGAATATACTAGCCTTGTCTTGAGTTGGAAGAAGTGCCACTTTATGGTTAATGAAGGCATTGTCTTGGGACATAAGATTTCCGAAAGAGGTATTGAAGTTGATAACGCTAAAGTTGATGCCATTGAGAAGATGCCATGCCCTACAAACGTTAAAGGTATAAGAAGTTTGCTTGGTCATGCTGGTTTCTATAGAAGGTTCATTAAAGACTTCTCTAAGATTTCTAGGCCTCTCACCAATCTCTTGCAAAAATATATTCCGTTTGTTTTTGATGATGATTGTGAAGAAGCATTTTAAATACTCAAGAAAGCCTTGATAACTGCACCTATTGTTCAACCACCTGATTGGAACTTACCTTTTGAAATTATGTGTGATGCTAGTGATTATGATGTTGGTGCTGTCCTAGGACAAAGAGTTGATAAGAAATTAAACGTTATTCATTATGCTAGTAAAACTCTAGACAATGCCCAAAGAAATTATGCTACTACTGAAAAATAATTTTTAGCAGTTGTGTTTGCATGTGATAAGTTCAGACCTTATATAGTTGATTCTAAAGTTACTATTCACACTGATCATGCTGCTATTAAATATCTCATGGAAAAGAAAGATGCTAAACCTAGACTTAGTAGATGGGTCATCTTGCTACAAGAATTTGATTTGCATATCGTGGATAGGAAAGGTGTTGAGAACCTGGTAGCAGATAACTTGTCTAGGATAGAGAATGTTCTTGATGACCCACAGCCTATTAATGACAATTTTCCTGATGAACAATTGAATGTTATCAATGCTTCACGCAGTACACCATGGTATGCTGATTATCCTAATTATATTGTTGCTAAATATATACTACCTAGCTTCACATACCAACAAAAGAAAAAGTTCTTTTATGATTTGAGACATTACTTTTGGGATGATCCTCATCTGTATAAAGAAGGAGTAGATGGTATTATTAGACATTGTGTACCTGAGCATGAACAGTGACAAATCCTACAGAAGTGCCACTCCGAGTCTTATGGAGGACACCATGCTGGAGATAGAACTGCACACAAGGTATTGCAATCCGGCTTTTATTGGCCTACTCTCGTTAAGGATGCTTGTAAGTTTGTCTTGTATTGTAATGAGTGCCAAAGAATAGGTAATATTAGTAAACATCATGAAATGCCTATGAATTATTCACTTGTTATTGAACCATTTGATGTCTGGGGTTTTGATTATATGGGACCGTTTCCAAAGTCCAATGGGTATACTCATATTTTAGTTGCTGTTGATTACGTTACTAAGTGGGTAGAAGCTATTCCAGCTAGTAGTGTTGATCATAACACCTCTATTAAGATGCTTAAAGCAGTTATTTTCCCTAGATTTGGAGTTCCTAGATATTTAATGACTGATTATGGTTCACATTTTATTCATGGTGCTTTCCGTAAAATGCTTGTTAAGTACGATGTCAACCATAGAATTGCATGTCCTTATCATCCTCAGTCTAGTGGTCAAGTAGAGTTAAGTAATAGAGAAATTAAATTAATTCTGCAAAAGACTGTTAATAGGTCTAGGAAGAATTGGTCTAAGAAACTTGATGACGCACTGTGGGCTTATAGAACTGCTTATAAGAATCCAATGGGCATGTCTCCTTATAAAATCGTTTACGGTAAAGCATGTCATTTACATCTTGAGCTAGAACATATGGCTTATTGGGAAATCAAAGAGCTCAACTTTGATTTCAAACTTGCTGGTGAGAAGAGATTATTTGATATTAGCTCACTTGATGAATGGAGAACTCAGGCATATGAAAATGCCAAGTTGTTCAAAGAGAAAGTTAAAAGCTGGCATGATAAGAGGATACAAAAACATGAGTTTAATGTAGGTGATTATGTATTGCTCCACAATTCTCATTTAAGATTTTTTGCAGGAAAACTCCTCTCTAAATGGGTAGGTCCCTATATTGTCGAGGAAGTATATCGTTCTTGTGCCATCAAAATCAACAATGCAGAAGGCACTTTTCCGAGAGTTGTGAATGGGAAAAGAATCAAGCATTATATCTTAGGTAGTCCATGAAATGTAGAAAGCAATATAATTAATATCATAACTTCGGAGGAGTACATAAGGGATGTTTACCAGCCTGTTTCAGACACCAGAAACGAAGAGGTATGTGATACGGTAAGCAAACCGACTCCAAAACATTCCCAATAGCAATTTTCCGCAGTTTTGGAATATTTAAAAAATTACAAAAATATATTCAAGCAATGATGATGATAGATGCATAGATATATTCACAACATTCCAAAAATGAAATTTTGGGATGTTACACAGCAAGACCCTGTATCTCAAGGAGATGAGCCGGCCTTTCTATATTTTTCTAAGTCTCAGCCCAGTAAGTCTTACTGACCCGACACTTGTTGACAAAACCACGACAAGAGGGGTTGAAGTCGCCGGTCTTGTTGGGGTGGGTGTTCTTGTTCTTGACCTTCTTGGCATTCCCCAACATAACTTTGTATTTATTCTTCTTATGAGGACCTTTTCTTGCTCTTACAAAGGTTTGCTTGAGAGGTGGAACTTCCTTGTTGTTCACCTTCTTCTTCTCATTATTTTTGGGTGCAAACCCCACTCCTTCTTTTGCCACAACTTCCTTTTGATTACTCAGAAGGTCATTGAGTGTCTTCTCACCTTGGATACACGTCACCAAGCCCTTTTCAAGCTGCTCTTTAAGCTTAGCATTTTCCTCCAAAACATGTGCATGCTCACAACCTGAGTTAGTAGCAGATGCATTATCAATTAGAACAAAAGGCGGACACGTGGCAATTTCCTTAGTGAGTTTCACTTGGAGTTGATCATGCGACTCCTTAAGAGAGGCATGAGCACACTTCAACGACTTGTGAGCATTGTCAAGTGTGTCAAGCTCATCCTTGAGTCGATCATGGTCCACCCCAAGTGCAACCTTCTCAGACTTGAGTACACGGTTAAGAACAATAGCATGATCATAATATTTATGTAATTTAGCAAGTTGTGACTCCTCAAGAGTCATATGAAGACCTCGCTCTTCCTCAAGACAAATATATAGATCTGCTATCTCGTCGGCACAATCACGACTATGACCTCTCAATTCCTCAAGAAACTCTTCTTGAGACTCAATAGTATCATGGGCCTCACCAAGCTGTTCCAAGAGAACAACGAAGTGCTTCTTGGACTCTCCCTTGAGTTTACACATGAATTTGTCAAACTCATTTTTATCCTCTTTCGCCTCCTCATGTTCGTCCACACAATCTAGAGATGGAGTCGAAGAAATAGAAGTCTATGTTTGAGGTTTTGACATTGGAGGTTACCTTAGTGATACCTTTATCCATGAGGCACCTCGCGACGATGTTCTCATTGGGGGCGTCGAAGAGTGACACCTTTAATGGGGTAGAGGAAGCAATTGCCACGGATGCCATTGACATTCCTTCACCGCTTGTGTCTTCGTCATCGACATCATCATCCGAGGCATAATCTTCTTGAGCCAACAATACCTTGTGAGGGTCCTTCTTGATGAAGTAGGTTTTGTTGGGGAAGGACTTGGCCTTATCTTTGCGAATGAGCTTGCCACCATTGTCTGCCCTCTTCTCATACGGGCAATTCACCACAAAGTGACTCACATTACCACAATTGTAGCATGTTCTCACACGTTGCTTGCCCTTTGACCCATTTGAGTTGTTCTTGGAGAAGTTGGGCCTTGTGTTTCTCTTGTTGTCCCAAAATTTTCTGGACGCAAGAGGCATTTGCTCATGATAAGCATATTTGGTGTCCTCGGGGCAACCCTCTTCTTCTTATTCTTCTTATTATTCCTCTTGTCTGACCTTGGCCTTCAATGCAAAATTTTATATCCGTTAGGCACATAGATTCGGTTCTCGAACCATAGTGTTCCTTGTTCATCCTCACGAAAACCTTTAGCCTTTTCACCCTTCATTCTCTATTTTATATCCGTTATCTCCTTGTTTGACTTCTGGGCTTCCCTAATTTTTTGGTCAAGGTGGACTGGATTTATAGTGTGGCAACAAATCCTCTTGGAACTATCTCTAGTCGGAGCTCTCTGAGATCATCGGCTAACTACTAGGGTAATCCTCCCGCTATGAGTGTGTTCACATAACTCTTCCGGCTCAAGGCATCTGCTACAACATTTGCCTTTCTTGGATGGTAGTGTAATCTCATGTCATAGTCCTTGATTAACAATAACCATCTCCTCTGTCTGAGGTTCAATTCCTTTTGCGTGAAGATATACTTCAGGCTCTTGTGATCGGTGTAAACATCACAACTATTCCCGACGAGGAAATGTCTCCAAGTCTTGAGTGCGTGCACTACGGCTGCTAACTCTAGTTCATGGGTGGCATAGTTCAACTCATGGGGTCGTAGTTGCCTGGATGCATATGCTACAACTTTACCCTCCTGCATGAGTACTCCTCCGAGTCCTTGACGTGGTGCATCACAATAAACCGGGAAATCCTTCCGGATGTTTGGCAGGATCAACACTGGGGTTGTGACCAAACGTTTCTTCAACTCCTGGAAACTGGTTTCACATTCCTCAGTCCAAATGTACTTAGACTCTTTCTTCAACAATGTCATCATGGGCTTGGCAATCTTTGAGAAATTCTCAATGAACCTCCGGTAATATCCGGCAAGTTCGAGGAAACTACGGATCTCCTTGACTGAGGTGGGTGATTTCCAATCAGTGACTGCTTCAACCTTAGTGGGGTCCACAGCTATTCCATCTCCGGAAATAATGTGTCCAAGGAATCCACTTCCGTCAGCCAAAATTCACATTTGCTGAACTTAGCATATAACTGATGTTCTCTAAGCTTCTCAGGAACTAAACGCAAGTGTTCCTTGTGTTCTTCTACGTTCTTGGAGAATATCAAAATATCATCGATGAACACCACGACAAACTTGTCAAGGTATTCCATGAATATTTTGTTCATCAAACTCATGAAATAGGCAGGTGCATTTGTCAAACCAAATGACATGACGGTATACTCATACAAGCCATACCTTGTGGTGAAAGCTGTTTTGGGTATATCCTATTCACGAATTCTCAACTGGTGATATCCTGATCGAAGATCGATCTTGGAGAACACTTTGGCTCCCACCAGTTGATCAAACAAGTCATTTATCATTGGCAGCGGGTACTTGTTCTTGATAGTGACCTCGTTCAATGCACGATAATCGACTACCATCCTCAAGGTTTTATCCTTCTTCTCCACCAAAAGAACTGGGGCTCCCCAAGGTGAAGAACTTGGGCGAATATACCCCTTGTCCAACAACTCCTTAATCTGCTTCTTGATTTCTACTAAATCATCTGCGGGCATCCTATAGGGTCTCTTGGAAATTGGGGCTATTCCTGGCAGTAACTCTATCAAGAACTCAATTTCTCTGTCTCGTGGCATGCCTGGTAATTCTTCCGGAAATACATCTGGAAAGTCTTGTACCACCAGTACTTCCTCTTGAACAACTCATGTGAGAGCATTTAACCGAGCACTCATCCGTGTGCGTCAGGATACATACTTAATCCTCTTGTTCTCTGGGGTGGTGAGCAAGATACACTTGTTGGGGCAATCCAGGTTTCCTTCATACTTGGTCATCCAATCCATGCCTAGGATTACATCCAATCCCTGGGATTCTAAGACAATGAGGTCGGTGGGAAAAACGTGTTTTCCTATATTGAGTTTCAATGCGTGGCATCCTATACCTACCAATATCATGCCTCCTCGGGAACTAACCTTAATGGGATGACTAATGGTTTTGGTGGGCAAACCGTACTTTTCCACAACTACCCGTGATATGAATGAATGAGTTGCATAGGAATCAAAAAGTACCATAACTGAACGGGAGTTCAAAAGGAACATACCAACCATAGTCTCTGGCTGGTCATAGACTTCCTCCACATCCAGGTGCTTCACTTGATCCCGGGGAAAAGGGTTGGGCTTCTTGGCTATTGGTTTTCCATTATTGTTGCAATTTCCATTACCCGTCTTGTTCTGAGGGCAATCATTGGCATAGTGCCTGGTCTTCTAGCACTTGAAGCAGGTGACATGGTTCAGATCCTTCTGAGCTGGGGCGGGACATCGCTGGTTGCCATTCCCGTTTCCATTCCCATTCTTGGAGTTGCCATTGCTGGGACGATTATTCCCATTGCTACCATGGTTGTGGATTCCATGGTTGTGGCCTCCATGGTTGTGCACAGCATGAGTGTGCCCTTTGTACTTTCCGGTTCCTGACCCGGTGTTCACGGAGTATGGGGAGTGGCGGGGCTTCTGATGAGCTTCGGAGTGAGACTTCCCCTGTGCATACTTCCTCTTGCGGTTCTCAATTTGTTGTTGCTTCCCTTCCAAGATGAGGGCCTTGTCTACCAATTCCTGGTAGTTGTTGAAGGTAACTACCATCAGTTGTACGCTCAACTCGTCGTTGAGTCCTTCCAAGAATTTCTCTTGTTTGGCTGCATCGTTGGCCACGTCTTCTGGTGCATAATGTGCCAACGTGCTGAATTCATCCACATACTGGGCCACAGAACGACTTTCCTGGCGTAAGTTGCGAAACTCACGCTTCTTCAGACTCATGGCTCCAGTTGAGACATGAGCGGTGCGGAAAGCTAACTTGAACTGCTCCCACGTCACATCATTAATGGGGTATGTGGTGGAGTAATTCTCCCACCATGCAGCGGCGGGTCCCTCAAGTTGATGTGCAGCAAAACGCACCTTTTCAGCATCAGTGCATCCAGCAGTGATGAGTTCTGTCTCCATCTTGCGGAGCCAATCATCGGTCACAATGGGCTCAGTGCTGCTAGAGAAGGTTGGTGGTCTCAACCTCAGAAAATGGGTGAGGTTGTCACCCTGAGGTGGAGGGTTGTTGTGGTGGGTGTTTTTCTGATTGTTGATCTAATTCTAGATCAACAGTTGCATTAGGGCATTCTGCTGCTGAAGGAGTTGAGTGAATTCCGGAGGAAAGGTGAATTCGGGTTCACGTCAAGGAGGCATCTTGCTGTTTTCAGAGGGATGAGTATTAGAATAGAACAAGGGCCTAGAGGAAAATTCACTACCCATATGCAATGCAACAAACAATTCACACCAAACACTCATTCATTTGTTCAACTCAAGGTTCAAACATCGAGATACAAATCTCAAATCAAGCTAAGCATCATCCTACGCTTTAACGTTGAACATAAAAGGTACATGGGGGGCATGACTAAGGTTCTCCTCAGAAGTACATGGTCGTGGGTTCTCCGGTGGTGCTCTCCTCGTAGTCATCATCGTTGCTGATCAAAGGAGCGTCATCTCCTTCTGGGTGAAGGTTTTCTCCCATGTCCAGCTGTTCCTCCAGAGTTGCAATGCGAGTGTTCAGCTTCCCGATCCTCTTCAAGAGATTCTTCGCTTCATGCTCATGATCGTACTTGGCTTCCTGTAGGTCAGCCTCGAGGTCGAGCTCACGGTTCATCATTTTCTTGATCGTCTTCGTGTCAGCACGTATCTGAAGCTCCAGAGTCCTGATGTGAGTCGCCAAGGTCTGGATATAGGAAATGTTGGAGTCTTCAGAGGGGGTGGTTATGATGTTTCCATTGGCATCCCGGCGACAAACCATGCTGACTCCTGGTGAAATGGGACCACCTCGGTATTCCTCCAGTATACGTCCGAGGGCACGGTGTATCGCCATGTTCCTCCCAAGAATTCAGTTGGGTGCCACAAACTTGAAGTCGAGAGCCTCTGTGCGATAACCAAACGTCCTTCCAGGAATATGCACTTCAATCCTATAACGATCGTCTTGAGGGTAAGACATGATCGCATTCCCGATGATGGTTGGTAGAGCAATCCTTAAGTCCTTGACAATCCATATCAGCTCCTTGCCAAAAGGCATGGTAGCATCAGGCTGGCAAAACTCCGTGAAGCGAATTGGGGCGAAGGTGGCCATCTAGAAAGAGTTGAAATAAAATCGGAGAGAAGTCAGAAGTGAGAAGATGAGAGAACAAGGATTTTAAAGACAAGAGAGTAGAATTGATCCTAAGGCTTTTTCAATCCTAGGGTTTACGTCCTACGGTCAGCATGTGCTCTGATACCATTTCTAAAGCGACCCGACCTGAAAGGTCGAATCTCCGGTGTTTCTGTACCATCCCAAGATCATGCTGATACACACACGGTACATCAATGATATATCAAAGGGAAATCACACAGCATTTATTAATTGTAATCTCATATCGAGTCCTTTATTAAATATGAATTACAATAAAGTAGCCGAAGGCCAACTGATGAGATGAACTAAATCAAAGTCTTGCGGAAGCATCGAGGTAGTTGAGTCCATCCTACTCCAAGGACATCTCACCGAGCGTAGAGCATAATCCTCACTCCTGGTCGGAAAAGTACTCTACAACATGATACGTTGCAGCTGTGTTGGTCAGCATATTGAATATGCTGGCAAAGTCACCAAAGATAAGGGGAGAAGGTAATCGTCTACTCTATATGCAAGTATGGCAGTGGTGGTAAGTTTTGCGTAAAGCCAATTTTTCCTACAACAAGAGGGGCAAAGCAAAAATTATTACTACAATGTTGGTTGATTAATGAGATGGTTCCGCCAACCAATTCTCATATCCAAGTTATTATTAACCCTCATCAATATTATACTTGGTGTTGAGAATTCCAGACAGTTCATTTCCTTTGGCTCAAGTTGTCCATGACCGTGGACACGGCTAATCGATTAGGTTTGGGTACTCTGTAGAGTTTTGCACACGTTCCCCACAAGATTTGATCGCCTCCGTTGGACTTCTCGCACTTCAGGGTGTTTGAGAAACGGATGATCAAAACATGGTTTTCTAAAGGGTTTCCCTGAGACTACGTCGGTGCCCATCCTGTCCTACCGTTCTTCTACATCTCGTAGCACCAACAGTTCAGGGTTGCCACAGTGTCCAACCAAGCCAGAGCCCATAATGACTTGTGGTTGTGCAGGTAGGCCTGGGGTCTTGAAGCATCCATCCATCTCTTTGTGCCTGGGTGGACCTTTCCGCGTGAATACTGGCACTTCCCCAGCAACACCTAGGCTAACCACTGGATTCCCCAGGGCGCCGTTGAACCATCATCCACCCAGAGGTATGTTGAAAACTCGGAGTCTTCAAGTCTTTATCATCTTGCGGGTCTTGAAATTATTACCTCACAACTCTCATGAATCTCACAACCAACCCCGTCTACTATAGCATAGCGAAAGAAATCAACGTTCCCTGGGCCAAGTGTCAAGCGTTGAGGGGTGCCTACCACATGATACTACATCAAGTAACAAAGTTTCCAAATTACCTACTTTGCATGCAATTGGGGAGATGGTAGAACTAATGCAATAAAAACATGGTTGGACATGATCAAAGTGACTTGCCTTGCTGACGGTCCTCGTACTCAAGTGATTCTAGATAACAAGCTTCGCACTCCGAATGATCTAACGAATCAAACAAGAGCACACCATAAGCATAAACACAAAACAATTCACACAGTTCAGCAAGGTTTAAGAAACAATACAAAAATCATTCAATAGTAACAACCAAGAGAAAGAAATCAAACAAAGTTTGACTCACAAATTCTTAGTGTCAAATTTTACTACTACTTAAAGACAAACAACTATTTTAGTTCACCAAGCCATAGTTAGTAGAAAAGAAATAATAAAATAGATTTTGTAAACATAATTAAATTCACTAAAACTCTTGTGTAAAGAAAAACTACTAAAATTTTATAATTTCTAAAACATTACTAAATGAAATAACTAGAATTTCCTATTACATTAGAGTAGGAAACAAAACAACATTATTATTATCACTAATATTATTATCATCATTTTACTTAGCAGAATAGAATTACTAAAATTATTTATTAGAAAACATAATTTAACCTTCTAAATAGTTGGTGAAAGTGCAACTAGATTGTTTTTTTAACAAAACTCTACCTAATGAAAAGATTAAATATTTTCCTATAACAATAGAGTATAAAACTTAAAACTCATTTTTATTATTTGCAAATAATGTCACCTATTGTTTGAAATAACAAAACCTAATGAAAACTACTAACAAAAGTTAAACTAATTCAGGTTCAAAATAAATTAAAATTTAAAATACTAAACTATATTAAGAACTAAACAAATTCTATTTTTGTCAAAAACTCTAATCACAATTTTTCTAAAAAATTCTCAAACTATGTAGGATGATAGTTATAACTAATACAAATCAGTGGAAAAAGATTCACTCAAAAATAAGTTTTTAACTCATGTTATACATATTTTAGTAATTTAAGCAAATTCGGTTAGATTCAAATTGTAAAGTTCAAATTTGAAATCTAAGCACACAGACATAAACTACAACAAATTTGTGACCTAGTGCAAAAAAAATCAATTAAAAACACCAAATATTTTAAAAGATATGATAAAACAAAAACGGAAAACATTCGGTTTTCTAAAACAGAAAAGAAAAAGAAAAATTTGCTAACGATCGGATAGGGTCTACGTGGCAGTTTGTGATTGGCCGCGAGGGCGTGCGTGTGAGAGCTTACGAGCGGACGACCGATACTTAGTGCGTACCGGTTCGGGCTTTTAAGTGATCTAATCTATGGCGTTGACGGCGGATCCGACGGCTACAGCGAGGTGTGGTGAGTTACAATGGAGGGGGTCGGGGTTCCGATGAGGTCGACGGCTGTTGGAGGTCGGTGGTGGACGTGGGCGACGGTGTGGTGGTCGGGGGCGGCGTCCGAAGGCTTCAAACGATGGCGGTGAAGCTCCGGCGTCGATTGCCGGCGTCGGAGGGGGTCGAGGCGAGTGAAGCGACGGGCACGAGCTCTGGGAGGTTTGGTCGAGTGCCGAACTCCGGCGAGGTCATGGGGCAGCGTTCTTGTGAGGGAAACAGGGGTTTCGGGTGTGGAATGAAAAGTGGAGGGGCGGGGCTTTATATAGGAGCGGTGCGGAGGCCGGGGAGGGCACGAGGGGCGTGATCCACGGCGGAGGGATCTCTGGCGAGGGAGGAGGTGCGGGGAAGGGGATGAGCGCGGTGTCTCCGTGGTCGAACGGTGGGTCCGACGCATCAGTGAGAGGGAGAGGCGCGGTTAGCACGTCGGTGGCCGACCCGGAGAGATTTCGGGTCTTAAAGGTTGTGGGCCGGCCCGTTTGTCATAAATCCGTTTTATTAATTATTTCCAGAGCGTTTAAAACACATTTAAAGCATTCAAAACATTTCCAAGTATAGGAAATATATATATCAAAATGATCTGGAGAATTAATGCTATTTAATGAACAATTTTCCTCTGTCATATTGAATACTTTGAAAAATAATTATTTTCAGAAAATACCTATTTGATTTTAAATCCTTTTGCAAATATTTTCAAATGACCCCCTGGTTTTATTGTTCAAATATTTCACCAAGATGCCCCTGGTGTGGAGTGTCATGTACTCCCCTCTTTTCTTTGAACTTTTCCAGAGGTTTTCCAATAGGTGAAACAAAGAAATGAAAAAGATGAAAGTGGCCTTTCAGAATATCAAAGGAAGCACTTCAACCATTCCATTCATTCAAACAATGTGATGATGATGCATAGCTATATTTCATAACATTCCAAAATGAAATTTTGGGATGTTACACAGAAGTTCCTTGCCAAAGTCAATTATTTGAGGAGATTCATAGCTAACTTGTCAAGAAAAGTTGATGCATTCACTCACATCCTTCGGTTAAAGAATGATGCCAATTTTACTTGGGGGCAAAACAACACGAAGCATTTGATACGATCAAGAATTATTTGTGCACTCCTCCGGTGATGAAAGCACCTAAGCATAGGAAGCCATTTAAGCTTTTTATTACAGCAGAGGAAGGTGTTATTGGTGCTATTTTAACTCAAGAGACCGAAGGAAAAGAGCATGTCATTACATATTTGAGCCGATGTTTATTAGACGCTCAAAACAAGGTATACATTTATTGAAAAATTGTGCCTATGTTTATATTATGCTTGCACAAACCTGAGACATTACCTAATACAGAGTGCTTGCATAGTAGCTTGTCAAACGAGTGTCATTAAATACATGTTGCATAGGCCAATTCTTTGTGGTAGAATTCGGAAATGGGCTTATGGATTAATTTAATATGATTTGACCTATGAATCTCTGAAATCTATGAAGGGCCAAATAGTTGCTAACTTTATTGTTGAACATCGGATTAGTGGTAAGCATAATGTTGATATAAATATTGTCTCGTTAGTACCATGGACATTATATTTTGATGGTTCAGTATGTAGCAATGGCCAAGGCATTGGTGTTGTTTATATATCTCCTCATGGTGCTGTTTTTGAAGCCTCTTGTCGCTTAGAATATTTTTGCACAAATATTCAAGCCGAATATGAAACATTGTTATTCGGCCTAGAGATGTTGCTGGCTATAGGTGCTACACATATTGAGGGTTTTGGTGTTGCGTCACTAGTAGTACAACAAGTATCCAAAATTTTCCAATGTTTTGACGAATCACTCAATGTTTATCTTGATGAGTGTCTAGATATAATGTCTAGTTTGAATTCTTTTAGCATTGCTTATATATCTGGAAGTGACAATTGGAGAGCAAATGATTTGGCACAACAAGCACCCGTCTATCATCTTGATCATGTCATGTTTCATGTTT
Organism: Hordeum marinum; assembly: GCA_022496015.1. Classification (NCBI taxonomy): domain Eukaryota; kingdom Viridiplantae; phylum Streptophyta; class Magnoliopsida; order Poales; family Poaceae; genus Hordeum; species Hordeum marinum. The sequence goes on from CM039673.1 coordinate 586,280,134, forward strand.
CTCAAAAGACGATGTCTAGCTTTCCAGTATGGAAAAGGCCGAATCAAAACATACTACTTCGGCCACTAACAAGAAATTTAGTGCAGGCGGAAATCTAGATTGGTTGAAGCCCATTATTGATTACTTGCGTGATTTGAGTGAAAGGGTGGACAGGGCTGTTCGGCGTATGTCTTTCAAATATACGTTGAGGGATGATGACCTTTATCGCCGAATGGGTGATAATGTTCTCTTAAACTGCTGAGCTAACTACATTCAGGTGTTCCCTCCAACAGTTAAACAGAGATGACTCAGCTAATGATGTATGGTTATGGCAGGAAATGGCCGCTCTTATTCAACAAAAAAAATCTATCTGCATGCCCATAAAGCATTGCCCTGTGAACCTTTGCTCTCTTCTATATGGAAAAGTTGTTGCACTATGAAGATCAAAGTGTTTGCTTGGATGATGATCATGGATAGATTGAACACACAGGATATGTTACAGCGAAGAGATTGGAATGTATCTGACTCCAACTTGCGTGTGCTATGCTATGCTCAAGTTAAGGAAGATAGAGATCATCTTTTTTTCCAATGCACGTTCGCAAGCAGAGTCTGGAATTTCTTAGGCATCCAGTGGCAAGGGAGTAACATGGGGGAGGTGGTCAGACATGCTTGCTACAACATTTGGGTGACTAGAAATGCCAAGGTGTTTAGAAATGAACGACCTAGTGTCAATAAATGTACCAAGATGTTTAAGCATGATGTATCTTTGTTAGCTCATAGGATTAGGGCTAGATTCAAAGATGACTTACTCAAATGGGTCTCTTATCTTCCCCCCTGAGGTTAGTTTTCTTCTCACTCTTAATAGGATAGTCCATGTATATTGTAATTGGTGATCTGTTTTAATAGAAAAGGTTGTGGGGTGTTTTACCCTACAGTAGATGGTCAAAAAAAGTGCTTGTATGAAGATCAAGCTAGAGTTGCTATGGGAGAGGTACATGAAGGTATTTGTGGAACTCATCGGTCGGGTCCTAAAATGAAGTTGTTGTTGCAGCATGCTGGGTTTTATTGGCCGACGATGATTAATGATTGCTTCAGATATTATAAAGGGTGTGAAGCTTGTCAAAAATTTGGTGATATTCAATTGGCTCCTACTGCCATGTTACATCCTATTATCAAACCGTGGCCTTTTAGAGGATGGGGTTTAGACTTCATTGGACAGATTCACCCATCTACCTCAAAGGGGCATCAATTCGTGTTGGTGGCAATAGATTATTTCACTAAATGGTCTGAAGCAGTACCTCTCAAGAACATGACACATACGGAGGTGATTCAATTCATAACCGAGCACATTATTCATAGATTCGGCGTTCCTCAGACGTTAACTATAGATCAAGGTTCATCTTTCATGTCACGTCAAGTTAGAGAATTTGCTAAATCCTATAACATAAAGTTGCTCAATTCCTCTCTGTATTATGCCCAAACTAATGGACAAGCTGAGTCTATCAATAAAGTGTTAATCAAGCTCATCAAGAAGAAGATCGAGGATAATCCAAGGAAGTGGCATGAGCTTTTGTCTAAAGCGTTGTGAGAGCACAGAATCTCAAGGCATGGTGCTACAAAGGTAACTCCTTATGACCTAGTATATGACCAGCAGGTCGTTTTGCCAGTAGAAGTAAATTTGAGTGCTTTGATAATAGCCAAACAAAATGATTTATCGGCGGTAGCCTTTTATAATTTAATGATGGACAATGTTGATGAAGTTTCCGATAAACGTTTGGCTAATTTAAAGTCCATATAAAGGGACAAGTTGAGAGTAGCGAAAGCTTATAATAAAAAGGTCAAGTTGAAGAATTTTCAAGCTGGCGATCTCGTATGGAAAGTGATCCTGTCGATTGGTTCAAGAGATAGAAAATTCGGGAAGTGGTCTCCAAACTGGGAAGGTCCTTTTAAGATTGCAAGAGTAGTTCCTGGAAACTAATATTTGGTGGAATCAATTCAAGGGGCAATGCTTCCTCGGGCTCTCAATGGCAAATATTTGAAAACATACTATCCGAGTGTGTGGCAAGAAGCCTAAGCGGGCAATGGACGATATACAGTTATCTCCCTTAGCATAAAAATGGCTGTTACATAATTATCTCCCTAAGAAATAAAAATAGCCAATGGAGTGTTTACATCATCCTTAGAACAAGTACATTGTAGATTATTTTTCCACATACCAGTTTTGCCGAAAAACAGGGGGGCATGTGTTGACACCTGATTTTGGCATGATGAAAAAATCAATTAAGATGGCCTCTAAAGGAAACTCTTACAACATGAACAAGTTAGGTCTCGTCGAGCCGATCGATTTTCATATATAATTTGTCTCTATCCGAGGTGGTATGCGACCTGGAGAGACAAAACAAGATCAAGCTGAAGTTTTAGTCGGGAAATCCGAGCGAAAGGTTTCCCGACCAATTGAAAATTGTCGTCCGAGTGAAAAGCTATTGGCCGAACGAAAAGTTTTAGTATCCAAGTGAAAAACTTCGATCCGGATGAAGAAATATGGTCATCCGGGTGAAGTATCCTGATATCCGAGTGAATAGATTTAAATCCGAGTAATGGTGGCCAATCCAACCGAAAGTTGAACATGGGGCGAAAAGGTTGTCTACATGCATTCGGATGAAAAAGTGTTCAACACGAAAGTTGTGCATATCATCGATATGGTCAACTTTTATTTCAGTGTCATCATCATCAGAGATAGTATGCAACCTGCAGAAACGATGCAATATTCGGACAGTCCAGTCGGCTGTCAGTCCGAGTCCGACTGGGAGTTGAAGATGGCCTCGTAAAGTGTTCATGCTGGCTTCAGATGGAAAAGTGATCAATAGAAGAATTGTTTGTCTCATCAAAGCGTTGATTTTGATTTAAATATCATCTCAATGTGATGTCATATGCAGATTCTGCGAGCCGCACAAGGAGCAAGACAGAAGTTTGGGCCAGATTTGGGTTGAATCCGAGTTTGACTAGAATCAGGACTCTAGGACGTGATTTGGTGTAATATTCTTGTACGAAAAACCTAGATGAATCATTTAATTTTATGGGAAGTCCATCCACCTCTTATATATAGTGGAGATGATGGCCGATTAAAACACACACAATCGAACAAATCAATCTATACTACTTTTTCATCTATGTTCTTTGTTTTTTCTCTCGTTCTTCGCTGCTCTTCACGTTTGAGAGCTGCGAATCCCAAGGCTCTGATACGTATCCAACGTATCTATAATTTTGATTGTTCCATGCTATTATGTTATCAACTTTTGATGTTTTATATGCATTTATATGCTACTTTATATTATTTTTGGGACTAACCTATTGACCTAAAGCCCAGTGTCAGTTCCTGTTTTTTCATGTTTTTGACCTTTTCAGATATGAATATCAAACGGAGTCCAAATGGAATAAAAATTTTGCCATGACTTTTTATGGAAAATATCAAAAATACCAGAAGAAAAAGATATGGGAGAGGAGTCCCGAGGAAGCCACGAGCCTGGGAGTCGCGCCGACCCCCGCTGGGCGCCCCTGGGAAGCTCGTGACTCCCTCGAGGGTCCTCCTGACTTGTTCTCGATGCCATCTGGTCTTATAAATACAGAAATCTCCAGAAATAAACCTAGATCGGAGTTCCGCCACCGCAAGCCTCTATAGCCACCAAAAACCAATCGGGAACCCGTTCCGGCACCCTGCCGGAGGTGGAATCCATCTCCGGTGGCCATCTTCATCATCCTGGCAATCTCCATGATGAGGAGGGACTAGTTCACCTGCGGGGCTGAGGGTATGTACCAGTAGCTATGTGTTTGATCTCTCTCTCTCTCTCGTGTTCTTGAGATGTCTTGATCTCTATGTACCGCAGGCTTTGCTACTATAGTTGGATCTTATGATGTTCTTCCCCCTCTCCCTTCTTGTAATGAATTGAGTTTTCCCTTTGAAGTTATCTTATCGGATTGAGTCTTTAAGAACACTTCATGTATGTCTTGCACATGTCTATCTATGGTGACAATGGGATATTCATGTGAGTACTTGATGTATGTTTTGGTGATCAACTTGCGGGTTTCGTGACCTCAGGAACCTATGCATAGGGGTTGGCACACGTTTTGACTCTCCGGTAGAAACTTTGGGACACTCTTTGAAGTTCTATGTGTTGGTTGAATAGATGATTCTGAGATTGTGTGATGCATATTGTATAATCATGCCCACGGATACTTGAGGTTACAATGGAGTATCTAGGTGACATTAGGGTTTTGGTTGATGTGTGTCATAAGGTGTTATTCTAGTACGAACTCTAGGATAGATTGAACAGAAAGAATAGCTTCGTGTTATTTTACTACGGACTTTTGAATAGATCGATCAGAAAGAATAACTTTGTAGTGGTTTCATACCCGACAATAATCTCTTCGTTTGTTCTCCGCTATTAGTTACTTTGGAGTGACTCTTTGTTGCACGTTGAGGGGTAGTTAGATGATCCAATTATGTTATCATTATTGAGAGAACTTCCACTAGTGAAAGTATGAACCCTAGGCCTTGTTTCCAAGCATTGCAATGCCGTTCGTGCTCACTTTTACTATTAGTTACCTTGCTGTTTTTATATTTTCAGATTACAAAAACCTATATCTACTACCCATATTGCACTTGTATCACCATCTCTTCGCCGAACTAGTGCACCTATACACCTTACCATTGTATTGGGTGTGTTGGGGACACAAGAGACTCTTTGTTATTTGGTTGCAGGGTTGCTTGAGAGATACCATCTTCATCCTACGCCTCCCGCGGATTGATAAACCTTAGGTCACCCACTTAAGGGAAAATTGCTAGTGTCCTACAAACTTCTGGACTTGGAGGCCTAACAACGTCTACAAGGAGAAGGTTGCATAGTAGACATCAGGCTCTAGGGGCGAGCGAATCGGCCTAGGGCAGCTCATATCCGCCGCACTCCCTGATGGGGTCCCTCCCAGGCATGCGGGGTTTCGGGTCTGCAAAAGCGTCCGCCGGCTGTCTTGCATATCATGCTGCTGGACGGATCTGCTTCGATGTGAGCTATGGTGCATCACCCCCGGCGTCGAGGGTACACGGTGACGTGTTCATGTGTCAACACCCTCGGGACTAAGGGTATGTACCAGTAGCTATGTGTTTGATCTCTCTCTCTCGTGTTCTTGAGATGACACGATCTTGATGTACCGCGAGCTTTATTAATATAGATGAATCATATGGAGTTTTCCCCTCTCTATCTTCTTGTGATGAATTGAGTTTTCCCTTTGATTTTTTCTTATCGGATTGAGTGTTTAAAGGATCTAAGAACACTTGATGTATGTCTTGCGATGGGATATCAGTGGTGACAATGGGATGTTCTATTGATCCACTTGATGTATGTTTTGGTGATCAACTTGCGGGTTCTGTGACCTCGGGAATCTATGCATAGGGCTTGTCACACATTTTTGTCTTGACTATTTGGTAGAAACTTTGGGGCACTCTTTGAAGTTCTTTGTGTTGGATTGAACATGATGAATCTGAAATTGTGTGATGCATATCATATAATCAAGCCCATGGGTACGCGTGGTGACATTGGAGTATCTAGGTGACATTAGAGTTTTGGTTGATGTGTATCTTAAGGTGTTATTTTAGTATGAACTCTAGGGCTCTTCGTGACATTTATAGGGATAACTCATAAGATTGATCGGAAAACATAACTTTGAGGTGGTTTCGTACCCTACAATAATTTGTTCGTTTGTTCTCCGCTATTTGTAACTTTGGAGTGAACTCTTTGTCGCGCGTGAAGTATTTACATATGATTCAACTATGTTAGTATTGTTGAGAGAAATTGCACTAGTGAAAGTATGAATCCTAGGCCTTGTTTCTAAGCATTGCAATACTGTTTGTGCTCACTTTTGTTACTTGTTACCTTGCTTTTTTTATATTTACAGATTACAAAAACATATATCTATCATCCATATTGCACTCGTATCACCATCTCTTCGCCAAACTAGTGCACCTATACAATTTTCCATTGTATTGGGTGTGTTGGGGACACAAGATACTCTTTGTTATTTGGTTGCAGGGTTGTTTGAGAGAGACCATATTCATCCTAGACCTCCCATGGATTGATAAACCTTGGGTCATCCACTTGAGGAAAAATTGCTACTGTCCTACAAAACTCTGCGCTTGGAGGCCCAACACGAGTCTACAAGAAGAAAGTTCCGTAGTAGACATCATGACCTTTTCTAGCGTCGTTGCCAAGGAGGTGAGTGCTTGAAGAAAACTACTAAAAACTAGAATTGAGGTTGCCTCATATACTTCATCTTTTCAATGTCTTTCGTGAAAATGTTGGAAACGAAAATTGTGATCAATTGGTAGAGGAAGAATTTATGAAAATACTTAATGAGAATTCCTTGAATGATGAGCATGATTGCAATATTGCTAGTATGAATTCTCAGAATATTAATGATGCTAACTATATGCAAAGCTAGAAACTTGAGGATGCTATGTTTGGTGAAGATGATATTTTTAGTCCCCCAAGTTTTGATGAGCAAAACTATTATGATGATGGCATGCCTCCTATCTATGATGATTATTGTGATGTCACGTATGTGATAACCCACAAGTATAGGGGATCGCAACAGTTTTCGAGGGTAAAGTATTCAACCCAAATTTAATGATTTGACACAAGGGGAGCCCAAGAATATCCTCGAGTATTAGCAGTTGAGTTGTCAATTCAACCACACCTGAAAGATTTAGTATCTGCAACAAATTTTTAGTAGCAAAGTAATATGGTAGTGACAGTAATAGCGGTAACAGTAGCAGTAGTGATTTGTGTAGCAAGTGTGACAGCAGTAGCGGAAAAGTAACTAAGCAAGAACCAGTATAGGAAAAGCCTGTAGGCATTGGATCGGTGATGGATGATTATGCCGGATAATATTCATCATGTAACGGTTATAACATAGGGTGATATGTAACTAGCTCCAGTTCATCAATGTAATGTAGGCATGTATTCCGTATATAGTCATATGTGCTTAGGGAAAAGAACTTGCATGACATCATTCGTCCATCCCTCCCGTGGCAGCGGGGTCCCAATGGAAACTAAGGGATATTAAGGTCTCCTTTTAATATAGTACCGGAACAAAGCATTAGCACATGGTGAATACATGGGCTCCTCATACTATGGTCATCTCCTGGAGTGGTTCCGGCTATTGTCACTCCGGGGTTGCCGGGTCATAACACATAGTAGGTGACTACAACTTGCAAAATAGGATCAAGAACACACATATATTGATGAAAACATAATAGGTTTAGATCTGAAATCATGGCACTCGGGCCCTAGTGACAAGCATTAAGCATAGCAAAGTAGTAGCAACATTAGTCTTAGAACATAGTGGATACTAGGGATCAAACCCCATCAAGACTAACTCGATTACATGATAGATCTCATCCAACTCATCACCGTCCAGCAATCCTACGATAATATTACTCACGAACGATGAAGAGCATCATGAAATTGGCGATGGAGGATGGTTGATGATGATGATGGCTTAAATTTCCACTCTCCGGAGCCCAAAACAGACTCCAGATCTGCCCTCCCATGGAAGAACAGGTGGTGGCGGCGGCTCCGTATCGTAAAACGCGATTATTTCTTCTTTTTGATTTTTTTGGGGTCGAAAGAGGTTATATGGAGCTAGAGATGAGGTCGGAGGATCCACGTGGGCCCCATGAGCCTGCCAGGCGCGGCCTAGTGGGGCCGCGGCTCCTGGGCTCGTGGCCACTGGCAGCTCCCCTCCGGTTGATTCTTTCGCCAGTATTTTTTATATATTCCACAAAAAATCCTGGTAAGTTTTCAGGTCATTCCGAGAACTTTTATTTATGCACAAAAACAACACCATGGCAGTTCTCCTGAAAACAGCGATAGTCCGGGTTAGTTTCATTCAAATCATGCAAATTAGAGTCCAAAACAAGGGCAAAAGAGTTTGGAAAAGTAGATACGTTGTAGACGTATCAACTCCCCCTAGCTTAAAGCCTTGCTTGTCTTCAAGCAATTCAGTTGATAAACTGAAAGAGACAAAAGAAAAACTTTTACAAACTCTGTTTGATCTTGTTGTTGTAATTATGTCTAACTCATATTCAGATTTTCAACAAGATCATAAGCTAACCACATAAGCAATGACATAAAGGTCTCACGGTATACTCATATCAATGGCATAATCAACTAGCGAGTAATAATAATAAGTTTCAAACATCAACACTTCAATCAAAACAATCATGATACAATATGAATAGATGGTATCTCGCTAGCCTTTTCCAAGACCGCAAAACATAAATGCAGAGCACCTACAAAGACCAAGGGCTGACTAGAAATTGTAATTCATGGCAAAGAAGATCCAGTCATACTCAATATCGATTAATAGCAAAGCATACAAATGACTGAGGTGCTCTCTAGCTAGTTCTTCTAATAAGAAGAGGATGACTCAACAGAAATGTAAATAGATAGGCCCTTCGCAGAGGGAAGCATTGATTCGCAGAGGTGCCAGAGCTCAAGCTTTTAAAAACAGAGATAAATGATTTTTTTGGGGTAGCGTGCTTTCATTGTCAACGCGATGACCAAGAGTTTTCACCATCTTCCATGCTACACGTATTATAGGTGGTTCCCAAACAGAATAGTAAAGTTTTGACTCCCCCACCACCGATCAATCACACTCCACGACTAGCCGAATCCTCGGGTGCCGTCCATACCAACAACAATCCAGGGGGAGTTTTGTTTGCAATTATATTTTTATTTGATTTGAGCATGGAACTGGGCATTCCAATTACTGGCCCCTTTGTCGTGAGTGATAATGAATAAACACATATCGAGGATAACACACCTACCATGGAAGATACTGACAGCCCCTTGTCACAACATGAGTGGTTCGGGCATACAAAATAGATTATTATTCGAAGGTTTCGAGAATGGCACATGCAAATTTACTTGGAACGGCAGGTAAATACCGCATATAGGTAGGTATAGTGGACCCATATGGAACAACTTTGGGTTTATGGAAGTGGATGCACAAGCAGTATTCCCGCTTAGTACAAGTGAAGGCTAGCAAAAGACTGGGAAGTGACCAACTAGAGAGCGACAACAGTGATAAACATGCATTGAAATTAACCAATCGTTGAGTGCAAGCATGAGTAGGATATAAATCACCATGAACATAAATATCGTGGAGGCTATCTTGATTTTGTTTCAACTACATGCGTGAACATGTGCCAAGTCAAGCCACTTGAATCATTCAAAGGAGGATACCATCCTATCATACTACATCACAATCATTTCAAAATTCATGTTGGTATCCAAGACAAACCATTATAAGCTCCTAGCTAATTAAGCATGGCATAAGAAACTATGATCTCTAAGTTGTCATTACAAACATGTTTCTCTCATAACAATGCTGAATTAGGAACGCTGAGCTAGTCATATTTACAAAAACAAAATAGGTCGAGTTCATACCAGCTTTTCCAGGTTCAGTCACTTCATCATATATCGTCATTATTGCCTTTCACTTGCAAGACCAAATAATGTGAATAATAATAAGAGTGTTCGTGCATTGGACTAAGCTGGAATCCGCAAGCAAACATAGAGGAGAAGACAAGGTGATATGGCTCTTTGACGGATGAACAATAATGCATATGAGAGCCACTAATCATTTTAATCATGGTCTTCTACCTCGACCCAAAGAAAAAGAAAACTATTTACACGGGAATGCTCCTAACAAGCAAAAGAAGAACGGGAAAATCTTTTTGGGTTTTGTTTTTAGTTACTACCTAGCATGCAAGAATATAAAGTTATAACTATTTTTTTTTGTTTTTCTCTCATTTTTAAATTTTTTGGATTTTTCTCAAGTTAACCAAACACACAATAAGAATGCGAGAAAAGAAAATTACATAGCATGGATGATATAATGAAAAAGTGTGAACACCGACTATCAAAGTGAATGTGTGAACATGAATATAAAGTCGGTGAGAAACACGTACTCCCCCAAGCTTAGGCTTTTGGCATAAGTTGGTCTACTCCCAAGGAGGAAAGTAACCAGCTCCTGGGTACTCCGGAGTGTACTGAGGGTGCCACTACTGGGTGAGCTCCTCCGGGTCCCAGTGACAAACTGGCGTCTGGTACTCGACTGGTGGCTCAGGCTCGGGCGCCTGAGGTGGCGCCACGCCCCAGTGTGCGTAGATGTCTGAGGGCAAAATAATGTACCTGCCTATATGAAGGTTGAACAAAGAAGGAGCAGGCAGGGTAATGACCTCACGAGTACCCTGGCTAAATACCAAGTTATAAATTAACCTACCACTATCATTTTTATCAATAAAGTCATGGTGAACCATGCTATCATAATCTGAATATCTCTCTGGAAGAAGCATCTCTCCCTCCTCATGCAGCCTAGCAGGTATCCCAAAATGATTAGCTAGACAAGTAGCATAGATACCTCCATATACGGTGCCCTTGGAACGGTTCGTGTTCAACCGTTGGGCAACAATAGCACCCAGACTATAAGTTCTATCATTGTGTAAAGCTGAGCGTAGGACTTCAAGATCTGGGGAACAAAGACCCCCGGCCTTTCCACAGCCAATCAAACATTTTCCTACAAATAAAGAGAAATAACAAAGCACAGGAAAATGCACACTGGCAATTCTGGCGCCAGACACCCCTCTTTCCTCTCCTACGACAATAGTATCAATAACAGCCTCCAAGTCCCGTGGACGAGGTTCACGAATATCCCCAACATAAGGTAACATGCAAACATTGCAAAAATCCCGAAGTGACATGCGCTGGGGAATATCATATAACTTGAACTCAACCATAGGAGGACTCTTCCTCGGATAGAAATTAAAGCTTTGCACAAAAGTATTAGTGAGGAGGAGGTATTGTGGACACTTATCTTCGACAAATGCGGTAAGTCCGGCGTTCTCCACCAAGTAATAGAAATCATTATGAATACCGGCAGCGTGCAAGAACGTATCGCTTGGCCACTCGCATGCTCGAACTGTAACATCCCAAAATTTCATTTTGGAATGTTTTGAAATATAGCTATGCATCATCATCACATTGTTTGAATGAATGGAGTGGTTGAAGCGTTTCCTTTGATATTCTGGAAGGCCACTTTCATCTTTCTCATTTCTTTGTTTCACCTTTTTGAAAACCTCTGGAAAAGTTCAAAGAAAAGAGGGGAGTAACATGACACTCCACACCAGGGGAATCTTGGTGAAATATTTGAACAATAAAACCAGGGGGTCATTTGAAAAATATTTGCAAAAGGATTTAAAATCAAATAGGCATTTTTCTGAAAATAATTATTTTTCCAAAGTATTCAATATGACAGAGAAAAAATGTTCATTAAATGGCATTAATTCTCCTGATCATTTGGATATATATATTTCCTATATTTGGAAATGTTTTGAATGCTCTAAATGGGTTTTAAACGCTCTGGAAATAATTAATAAAACAGAATTAAGACAAACAGGCCGGCCCACAGCCTTTAAGACCCGAAATTCCTCCGGGTCGGCCACCGACGTGCTAACCACACCTCTCCCTCTCACTGACGCGCCGGACCCACCGTCCGACTGCGGAGTCACTGCGCTCATCCCCTTCCCCGCGTCCGACATCGTCAACGGCGATCCCTTCCCGCGGATCTCGCCCCTCGTGCCTCCCCCGGCCACCGCACCGCTTCTATATAAAGCCCCGTCCCTCCGCTCTCCATTCCCCACTCGAAACCCCCTCCTCCCTCATCGAAATGCTGCCCCATGACCTCGCCGGAGTTCGGCACTCGACCGAGCCTCCCGGAGCTCGTGCCCGTCGCCACACTCACCCCCGACCCCCTCCGATGCCGCCAATCGACGCTGGAGCTTTGCCGCCACCGTTTGAAGCCTTTGGACGCCGCCCCGACCACCGCACCGCTGCCCACGGCCACCACCGACCTCCAGTCGCCGTCGACCTCGCCGGAACCCTGACCCCCTCCATTGTAAGTCACCACACCTCGCCGTAGCCGTCGGATCCGCAGTCAACGATCGAGATTAGATCACTTAAAGTCCGAACCGGTACGCACTAAGGCTTGGACGTCCGCTCAATAGCTCTCACACGCACGCCCTCTCGGCCAATGACAGCATGCCACGTAGCCCCTATCCCATCATTAGAAATTTTTCTTTTTCTTTTCTGTTTTAGAAAACAGAATGTTTGCTGTTTTTGTTTTATCATATGTTTTAAAATATTTGGTGTTTTTAATTGATTCTTTTTGCACTAGGTTAAAAATTTGTTGTAGCTCATGTCTGTATGCTTAGATTTCAAATTTGAGCTTTAAAATTTGAATCTAACCAAATTTGCCTAAATTACTAAAATCTGTATAAGATGAGTTTAAAAATTTATTTTTGAGTGAATCTTTTTGCCATTGATTTGTATTAGTTAGAACTACCATCCTAAATAGTTTGAGAATTTTTAGGATAAATTTGATTAGAGTTTTTGAAAAAAAACAGAATCTGTTTAGTTCTTAACATAGTTTAGTTATTTTAATTTTAAATTAATTTGAACCTGAATTAGTATAACTTTTGTTAGTAGTTTTCATTAGGTTCTGTTATTCCAAACATTTAGGTGACACTATTTTCTAATAATAAAAATTATTGTCTAGTTTTATACTCTATTGTTATAGGAAAATATCTGTTCCTTTCATTAGGTAGAGTTTTGTTAAAAACAATCTAGTTGCACTTTCACCAACTAAGTAGAAGGTTAAATTATCTTTTCTAATAAATAATTTTAGTAATTCTTTTCTGTTAAGTAATATGATGATAATAATATTAAAGATAATAATAATGTTGTTTTGACTCCTACTCTAATGTTTAGTAATATTTTATAAATTATAAAAAAATTAGTAGTGTTTCTTTACACAAAAGTTTCAGTGGAATTGATTCTGTTTACTAAAATTGATTTTTTCTTTACTATTTCTTTTCTACTAGTTATTGCTTGGTTGTTTCTCTTAAGAAGTAGTAAAAAATTTGACACTAAAAATTTGTGAGTCAAACTTTGTTTGATTTCTTTCTCTTGGTTGTTACTATTGAATGATTTTTGTATTGTTTATTAAACCTTGCTGAATTGTGTGAATTGTTTTGTGTTTATGCTTATGGTGTGCACTTGTTTGATTTCGTTAGATCATTCGGAGTGCGAAGCTTGTTATCTAGAATCACTCGAGTACGAGGACCGTCAGCAACGCAAGTCACCTTGATCATATCCAACCATGTTTTTACTGCGTTAGTTCTACCCTTTCCCCCCAATTGCATTGCAAAGTAGGTAATTGGAAACTTGGTTACTTGTTGTAGTATCATGTGGTAGGCACCCCTCACCCCTTTGACACCTTGCCCCCGGGAACGTTGATTACCTTTGCTATGCTACTAGTAGACGGGGTTGGTTGTGTGAATCATGAGAGTTGTGAGGTAATAATTTCAAGACTTGCAAGATGATCAAGACTTCAAGACTCCGAGTTTTCAACATACCTCTAGGTGGATAATGGTTGAACGAGGCCGTGGGGAATCCAGTGGTTAGCCTAGGTGTTGCTGGGGAAGTGCCAGTATTCACGCGGAAAGGTCCACCCAGGCTCAAAGAGATGGATGGATGCTTCAAGACCCAAGGCTTACCTGCACAGCCACAAGTCATTATGGGCTCTGGCTTGGTTGGACATTGTGGTAACCCTGAACTGTCGGTGCTAAGAGATGTAGAAGAACGGTAGGACAGGATGGGCACCGGCGTAGTCTCAAGGAAACCCTTTAGAAGACCATGTTTTGGTCATCCGTTTCTCAAACACCCTGAAGTGCGAGAAGTCCAACGGAGGCGATCAAATCTTGTGGGGAACATGTGCAAAACTCTGCACAGTACCCAAACCTAATCGATTAGCCGTGTCCACGGTCATGGACAACTTTAGCCAAAGGAAATGAATTGTCTGGAATTCTCAACACCTAGTACAATATTGATGAGGGTTAATAATAACTTGGGTATGAGAATTGGTTGGCGAAACCATCTCATTAATCAACCAACATTGTAGTAATAACTTTTGCTTTGCCCCTCTTGTTGTAGGAAGAATTGCCTTTACGCAAAACTTACCACCACTGCCATACTTGCATATAGAATAGATGATTACCTTCTCCCCTTCTCTTTGGTGACTTTGCCAGCAAATTCCATATGCTGATCTACACGGCTGCAACGTATCATGTTGCAGAGTACTTTTCCGACCAGGAGTGAGGATTACTCTCTACCCTCGGTGAGATGCCCTTGGAGTAGTATGGACTCAACTACCTTGATGCTTCCGCGAGACTTTGATTTAGATCATCTCATGAGTTGGCCTTCAGCCACTTTATTGTAATTCCTATTGTAATAAAGGACTCAATATGAGATTACGATTAATAAATGTTGTGTGATTTCCCTTTGATATATACATTGATGTACCGTGTGTGTACCAGCATGATCTTGGGATGGTACGGAAACACCGGAGAGTCGACCTTTCAGATCGGGTCGCTATAGGAATGGTATCAGAGCACACGCTGACCGTAGGACGTAACCCCTAGGATTGGAAAAGCCTTAGGATCAATTCTACTCTCTCGTCTTTAAAATATTTGTTCTCTCATCTGCTCACTTCTGACTTCTCTACTCTTTCTAGATGGCCACCTTCGCCCCAGTTTGCTTCATGGAGTTTTGCCAGCCTGACGCTACCATGCCTTTTGGCAAGGAACTTGTACGAATCGTCAAGGAGTTAAGGATTGCTCTGCCAACCATCACCGGGAATGCGATCATGTCTTATCCTCAAGACGATTGTTACAGGATCGAAGTGCATATTCCGGAAGGACTTTTGGTTATCGCACAGAGCCTCTTGACTTCAAGTTTGTGGCACCCAGCTGGATTCTTGGGAGGAACATGGCGATACACCGTGCCCTCGGACGTATTCAGGAGGAATACCGAGGCGGTCCCATTTCACCAGGAGTCAGCATGGTTTGTCTTAGGGATGCCAATGGAAATATCATAACCACCCCCTCTGAAGACTCCAATATTTCCTATGTCTAGACCATGGAGACTCACATCAAGACTCTAGAGCTTCAGATACATGCTGACACGAAGACGATCAAGAAACTGATGAACCGTGAGCTCGACCTCGAGGCTCACCTACGGGAAGCCAAGTACGAGCATGAGCATGAAGCGAAGGATCTCTTGAAGAGGATCGGGAAGCTGAACACTCGCATTGCGACTCTGGGGGAACAGCTGGACACGGGAGAAAACCTTCACCCAGAAGGAGATGAGGCTCCTTTCATCAGCAACGATGACGACTATGAGGAGAGCACCACCGGAGAACCCACGACCATGTACTTCTGAGGAGAACCTTAGTCATGCCCCCCATGTATCTTTCATTTTCAACGTTAAAGCGTAGGTCAATGCTTAGCTTGATTGGAGATTTGTATCTCGATGTTTGAACCTTGAGTTGAATAAATGAATGATTGTTTGGTGTGAATTGTTTGTTGCATTACATATGGGTAGTGAATTTTCCTCTAGGTCCTTGTTCTATTCTAATTCTCATCCCTCTGAAAACAGGAAGATGCCTCCTCGACGTGAACCCGAATTCACCTTTCCTCCGGAATTCACTCAACTCCTCCAGCAGCAGAATGCCCTGATGCAACTGTTGATCCAGAATCAGACCAACAATCAGAACAACACCCTCCACCTCAGGGTGACAACCTCACCCGTTTTCTGAGGCTGAGACCACCAACTTTCTCTAGCAGCACTGAGCTCATTGTGGACGATGATTGGCTCCGCAAGATGGAGAGAGAACTCATCACTGCTGGATGCACTGATGCTGAAAAGGTGCGCTTTCCCGCACATCAACTTGAGGGACCCGCAGCAGCATGTTGGGAGAATTACTCCACCACATACCCCATTGCAGATGTGACTTGGGAGCAATTCAAGTTAGCTTTCCACACCGCTCATGTCTCAGTTGGAGCCATGAGTCTGAAGAAGTCGTTCCGTGGCTCAGTATGTGGATGAATTCAGCACGTTGGCACGTTATGCACCAGGACACGTGGCCAACGATGCGGCCAAGCAGGAGAAGTTCCCGGAAGGACTCAACGATGAGTTGAGTGTGCAATTGATGGTAGCGACTTTCAACAACTACCAGGAGCTGGTAGACAAGGCCCTCATCTTGGAGGGGAAGCAACAGCGAATAGAGAATCTCAAGAGGAAGTTTTCCTAGGGGAAGTCTCACTCAGGAGCTTACCAGAAGCCCCGCTACTCCCCATACTCCGTGAACATCGGGTCAGGAACCGGAA
Source organism: Hordeum marinum (assembly GCA_022496015.1). Classification (NCBI taxonomy): domain Eukaryota; kingdom Viridiplantae; phylum Streptophyta; class Magnoliopsida; order Poales; family Poaceae; genus Hordeum; species Hordeum marinum. The sequence continues at coordinate 586,296,455 of CM039673.1, forward strand.
AGTACGGAGGGCACACTCATACCGTGCACAACCATGGAAGCCACAACCATGGAAGCAATGGGAATAATCGTCCCAGCAATGGCAACTCCAAGAATGGGAACGGAAACAGGAATGGTAACTAGCACCGTCCCGCCCCGGCTCAGAAGGATCTGAACTATGTCACCTGCTTCAAGTGCCAGAAGACCGGGCACTCTGCCAATGATTGCCCTCAGAACATGACGGGAAATGGAAATGGCAACAACAACGGCAACACAGCAGCCAAGAAGCCCAACCCTTTTCCCCGGGCTCAAGTGAACCACCTGGATGTGGAGGAAATCTATGACCAGCCAGAGACTGTGGTTGGTAAGTTCCTTTTGAACTCCCGTTCAGTTACGGTACTTTTTGATTCCAGTGCAAATCATTCATTCATATCAAGGGTAGTTGTGGAAAAGTACGGTTTGCCCACCAAAAACCTTAGCCAGCCCATTAAGGTTAGTTCCGCAGGAGGCATGATGTTGGCAGGTATAGGATGCCACGCATTGAAACTCAATATAGGAAAACACGTTTTTCCTACCGACCTCATCGTCTTAGAATCCCAGGGATTGGATGTAATCCTAGGCATGGATTGGATGACCAAGTATGAAGGAAACCTGGATTGCCCCAGCAAGTCTATCTTGCTCACCACCCCAGAGAACAAGAGGATTAAGTATGTATCCCGACGCACCCGGATGAGTGCTCGGTTAAATGCTCACACAGGAGTTGTTCAAGAGGAAGTACCAGTGGTAAAAGACTTTCCAGATGTATTTCCGGAAGAGTTACCAGGCATGCCACCAGATAGAGAAATTGAGTTCCTGATAGAGTTACTGCCAGGAACAGCCCCAATTTCCAATAGACCCTATCGGATCCCGCTAATGATTTAGTAGATATCAAGAAGCAGATTAAGGAGTTTTTGGACAAGGGGTATATTCGCGCAAGTTCTTCACCTTGGGGAGCCCCAGTTCTTTTGGTGGAGATTAAGGATAAAACCTTGAGGATGGTAGTCGATTATCGTGCATTGAACGAGGTCACTATCAAGAACAAGTAGCCGCTGCCGATGATTAGTGACTTGTTTGATCAACTAGTGGGAGCCAAAGTGTTCTCCAAGATCGATCTTCAATCAGGATATCACCAGTTGAAAATTCGTGAACAGGATATACCCAAAACAGCTTTCACGACAAGGTATGGCTTGTATGAGTATACCGTCATGTCAGTTGGTTTGACAAATGCACCTGCCTTTTTCATGAGTTTGAGGAACAAAATATTCATGGAATACCTATACAAGTTTGTTGTGGTGTTCGTCGATGATATTTGGATATTCTCCAAGAACAAAGAAGAACACAAGGAACACTTGCGTTTAGTTCTTGAGAAGGTTAGAGAACATCAGTTATATGCTAAGTTTAGCAAATGTGAATTTTGGCTGACGGAAGTCGGATTCCTTGGACACATTATTTCCGGTGATGGAATAGCCGTAGACCCCGCTAAGATTGAAGTAGTTACCGAGTGGAAATCACCCACCTCAGTCAAGGAGATCCGTAGTTTCCTCGGACTTGCTAGATATTACAGGAGGTTCATGGAGAATTTCTCAAAGATTGCCAAACCCATGACGGCATTGTTGAAGAAAGAGTCTAAGTATATTTGGACTGAGGAATACGAGACCAGTTTCCAGGAGTTGAAGAAAAGTTTGGTCATAGCCCCAGTGTTGATCCTGCCAAACATTCGGAAGGATTTAAAGGTTTATTGTGTTGCATCACGGCAAGGACTCGGAGGAGTACTCATGAAGGAGGGTAAAGTTGTAGCATATGCATCCAGGAAACTACGACCCCATGAGTTGAACTATGCCACCCATGATGTGAACTTAGCAGCCGTAGTGCACGCACTCAAGACTTGGAGACATTTCCTCGTCGGGAACAGTTGTGATGTTTACACTGATCACAAGAGCCCGAAGTATATCTTCACGCAGAAGGAGTTGAATCTCATACAGAGGAGATGGCTAGAGTTAATCAAGGACTATGACATGAGATTACACTACCATCCAGGAAAGGCAAATGTTGTAGGAGATGCCTTGAGTCAGAAGAGTTATGTGAACAGACTCCTAGCAGGAGGATTACCCCAGGAGTTAGCCGATGATCTCAAAGAGCTCCGCTAGAGATAGTTCCAAGAGGATATGTTGCCACACTAGAAATCCAGTCCACCTTGACCTAAATAATTCGGGAAGCCCAGAAGACGGACAAGGAGATAACGGAGATAAAAAAGAGAATGAAGGGTGAAAAGGCTAATGGTTTTCGTGAGGATGAACAAGGAACATTGTGGTTCAAGAACCGAATCTATGTGCCTAATGACCCAGAGCTCCGGAAGTTAATACTTCAGGAAGCCCACGATTCACCTTACTCGATACACCTACGCAACACCAAGATGTATCTGGATTTGAAGGAAAGTTACTGGTGGATAGGGATGAAGAAGGATATTGCCAAACATGTTGCTGCATGCGATGTTTGCCAGTGAGTAAAGGCGGAACATCAGAAACTAGCAGGGGTACTCCAACCTTTGCCGATACCCAAATGGAAATGGGATAAGCATGGGATGGACTTCATCATAGGTTCACCCAGGACCCGTTCCGGTTATGATTCCATCTGGGTAGTGGTCGATCGCTTGACCAAGGTGGCTCATTTCATCCCAGTAAAGACCACTTATACCAGTGCTAAGTTAGCTAATATATATATGACCAGGATCGTGTGTCTGCATGGAGTTCCGAGGAGTATCGTGTCAGATAGAGGAACCCAATTTACCTCAATGTTTTGGAATTAGCTGCATGAAACTTTGGGAACGAGGCTGGATTTCAGTACAACTTTTCATCCGCAGACCGATGGACAGACTGAAAGAGTCAACCAGATTTTGGAGGACATGTTGAGAGCTTGTGCGCTAGACTATGGGTCCAGTTGGGATGACAACTTACCCTACACAGAATTCTCGTACAACAACAGTTTTTAGACCAGTCTGAAGATGGCCCCTTTCGAAGATTTATTGGAAGGAGGTGTAGAACACCATTGCGGTGGGATGGTGTTGGAGACCGAAAACTTTTTGGTCCCGACCTTACCCGAGATTCTGAAGAGAACGTCAAGTTGATTCGTGACCGACTCAAGATAGCTCAGTCCCGGCAGAAGGGCTACACTGACAACAAACGCAAGGAAGTGGCCTATGAAGTAGGAGACCGGGAATACCTTCGTGTGTGTCCACTTCGAGGAATCAAGAGGTTTGGCGTTAAAGGAAAATTAGCACCCAGATTCATAGGTCCCTACAAAATCCTTGAACGTAGAGGCGAAGTTGCCTATAAGCTGGAACAGCCGGAAGGATTTTTCGGAGTTCATGACGTCTTCCATGTTTCCCAGTTGAAGAAATGCCATGCTGAGATGGCTGATATCCCTTTGAGAGACACAGTACCCCTAGAGGCCATACAACTTGACAGTGACCTGACCTACGAGGAGAGGCCCGTCAGAAATCCTCGAGACTGCCAATAGAGTTACCCGTAGCAGGATCATCAAGTTCTGTAAGGTTCTGTAGAGTCACCACATCGAGGAAGAAGCCACCTGGGAACGTGAGGAAGATCTTCGTAGAGACCACCCGCACCTATTTTCTAGCCAACCCGAATCTCGAGGGCGAGATTCATCTTATGCTGGGTAGGTTTGTCACATCCCAAAATTTCATTTTCGAATGTTATGAAATATAGCTATGCATCATCATCACATTGTTTGAATGAATGGAGTGGTTGAAGTGTTTCCTTTGATATTTTGAAAGGCCACTTTCATCTTTCTCATTTCTTTGTTTCACCTATTTGAAAACCTTTGGAAAAGTTCAAAGAAAAGAGGGGAGTAACATGACACTCCACACCAGGGGCATCTTGGTGAAATATTTGAACAATATAACCAGGGGGTCATTTGAAAAATATTTGCAAAAGGATTTAAAATCAAATAAGCATTTTTTTGAAAATAATTGTTTTTTGAAAGTATTCAATATGGCAGAGGAAAAATGTTCATTAAATGGCATTAATTCTCCTGATCATTCTGATACATATATTTCCTATACTTGGAAATGGTTTGAATGCTTTAAATGGGTCCTAAACGTTCTGGAAATAATTAATATAACAGAATTAAGACAAACGGGCCAGCCCACAGCCTTTAAGACCCGAAATTCCTCCGGGTCGGACACCGACGCACTAACCGTGCCTCTCCCTCTCACTGACGCGCCGGACCCACCGTCCGACCGCGGAGTCACCGTGCTCATCCCCTTCCCCGTGCCCGACGTTGTCGCCGGTGATCCCTCCCTGTGGATCTCGCCCCACGTGCCTCCCCCGGCCACCGCACCGCTCCTATATAAAGCCTCGTCCCTCCGCTCTCCATTCCCCACCCAAAACCCCCTCCTCCCTCACCAGAACGCTGCCCCACGACCTCGCCGGAGTTCGACACTCGACCGAACCTCCCGGAGCTCGTTCCCGTCGCCACACTCGCCCCCGACACCCTCCGATGCCATCAATCGACGCCGGAGCTTCGCCGCCGCCGTTTGAAGCCTTCGGATGCCGCCCCGACCACCGCACCGTCGCCCATGACCACCACCGACCTCTGGCCGCCATCGACCTCGCGGAAACCCCGACCCTCTCCATTGTAAGTCACCAGACCTCGCCGTAGCCGTCAGATCCGCAGTCAACGATCGAGATTAGATCACTTAAAGCCCGAACCGGTACGCACTAAGGCTCGGCCATCCGCTCGATAGCTCTCACACGCATGCCCTCTCAGCCAATCACAACATGCCACGTAGCCCCTGTCCGATCGTTAGCAATTTTTCTTTTTCTTTTCTGTTTTACAAAACAGAATGTTTTGTGTTTTTGTTTTTATCACATCTTTGAAAATATTTGGTGTTTTTAATTGATTCTTTTTGCACTAGGTCAAAAATTTGTTGTAGTTCATGTCTGTGTGCTTAGATTTGGAATTTGAGCTTTAAAATTTGAATCTAACTGAATTTGCTTAAATTACTAAAATCTGTATAACATGAGTTTAAAAATTTATTTTTGAGTGAATCTTTTTGCCACTGATTTGTATTAGTTAGAAATATCATCCTACATAGTTTGAGAATTTTTAGGATAAATTCGATTAGAGTTTTTGACAAAAACAGCATCTGTTTAGTTCTTAACATAGTTTAGTTATTTTAATTTTAAATTAATTTGAACCTGAATTAGTATAACTTTTGTTAGTAGTTTTCATTAGGTTCTGTTATTCCAAACATTTAGGTGACATTATTTTCTAATAATAAAAATTATTGTCTAGTTTTATACTCTATTTTTATAGGAAAATATTTATTCCTTTCATTAGGTAGAGTTTTGTTAAAAACAATCTAGTTGCACTTTCAGCAACTAAGTACAAGGTTAAATTACGTTTTCTAATAAATAATTTTAGTAATTCTTTTCTGTTAAGTTATATGATCATAATAATATTAAAGATAATAATAATGTTGTTTTGACTCCTACTCTAATGTTATAGGACATGCTAGTTCTTCTCATTTAGTAATATTTTATAAATCATAAAAAATTTAGTAGTGTTTCTTTACACTAAAGTTTTAGTGGAATTGATTATGTTTACTAAAATTGATTTTTTCTTTACTATTTCTTTAATACTAGTTATTGCTTGGTTATTTGTCTTAATAAGTAGTAAAAATTTTGACACTAGAAATTTGTGAGTCAAACTTTGTTTGATTTCTTTCTCTTGGTTGTTACTATTGAATGATTTTTGTATTGTTTATTAAACCTTGCTGAATTGTGTGAATTGTTTTGTGTTTATGCTTATGGTGTGCACTTGTTTGATTTTGTTAGATCATTCGGAGTGCGAAGCTTGTTATCTAGAATCACTCGAGTACGAGGACCGTCGGCAAGGCAAGTCACCTTTATCATATCCAACCATGTTTTTACTGCATTTGTTCTACCCTTTCCCCCCAATTGCATTGCAAAGTAGGTAATTGGAAAGTTGGTTACCTGTTGTAGTATCATGTGGTAGGCACCCCTCACCCCTTTGACACCTTGGCGGCGGGAATGTTGATTTCCTTTGCTATGCTACTAGTAGACGGGGTTGGTTCTGTGAATCATGAGAGTTGTGAGGTAATAATTTCAAGACCTACAAGATGATCAAGACTTCAAGACTCCGAGTTTTCAACATACCTCTGGGTGGATGATGGTTGAACGGCGCCCTGGGGAATCCAGTGGTTAGCCTAGGTGTTGCTGGGGAAGTGCCAGTATTCACGCGGAAAGGTCCACCCAGGCTCAAAGAGATGGATGGATCCTTCAAGATCCAAGGCTTACCTGCAAAGCCATAAGTCATTATGGGCATTGGCTTGGTTGGACACTGTGGCAACCCTGAACTGTCAGTGCTACGAGATGTGGAAGAATGGTAGGACTGGATGGGCACCGGCATAGTCTCAGGGAAACCCTTTAGAAGACCATGTTTTGGTCATCCGTTTCTCAAACACCCTGAAGTGCGAGAAGTCCAACGGAGGCGAGAAGTACCCAAACCTAATCGATTAGCCGTGTCCACGGTCATGGACAACTTGAGCCAAAGGAAATGAACTGTCTAGAATTCTCAACACCCAGTACAATATTGATGAGGGTTAAGAATAAGTTGGGTATGAGAATTGGTTGGCGGAACCATCTCATTAATCGACCAACATTGTAGTAATAACTTTTGCTTTGCCCCTCCTGTTGTAGGAAAAATTGGCTTTACGCAAAACTTACCACCATTGCCATACTTGCATATAGAATAGATGATTACCTTCTCCCCTTCTCTTTGGTGACTTTGCCAGCATATTCAGTATGCTGACCTACACGGCTGCAACGTATCATGTTGCAGAGTACTTTTCTGACCAGGAGTGAGGATTACCCTCTACGCTCGGTGAGATGCCCTTGGAGTAGGATGGACTCAACTACCTCGATGCTTCCGCAAGACTTTGATTTATATCATCTAATGAGTTGGCCTTCAGCCACTTTATTGTAATTCCTATTTTAATAAAGGACTCGATATGAGATTACGATTATTAAATGTTGTGTGCTTCCCTTTGATATATACATTGATGTACCGTGTGTGTACCAGCATGATCTTGGGATGGTACGGAAACACCGGAAATTCGACCTTTCAGGTCGGGTCGCTACACAAACTTCTGCAACTCGGGGAACCGGATACTTGGATTTCTTCTTCTCATTTTCATCATCCTGGGGATTACGGCTATAACAGCCCCTTATAAACCTCCTCATGGTTCCCTTTTATTCCTCTGAAAAATTCTGAAATTTTTAGTGACTCAAAATGAAAGTGAACAAAACTTAACAAAACTCATAGAAACTACTCCTACAAGTGCCTAGAGGCCATATCTTGCATCAAAACTACTTGGGACCAAATAAAATTAACATGCAAAGCTCAAGAACAGGGTCACCAAGGCAGCAACAATATGCAATGAATAAAGCACTAGAACAAAAACTAATTGGACCAATGGAGGAGTCACATACCAAGGAACAATTCCGTAAAACAGTTTGGTGAATGGAGCTTTGCACAAGGAGATCGAAAAACACAGCAAAATGAGCAAGAAGATGGGTTTGAGCCGTGGGATGATTTTTCTGGAGGTAGAAGAAGGAGATGGGGGCTGGAATAAGTGGAGGGGGCCACGTGGGCCCCACGAGCCTGCCAGGCGTGGCCAGGGGGGTGGCCGCACCTCCTGGGCTCATGACCCACTGGTGCATCCCCATCGGTAGTTATTTGTCTTAATAATTCTAAAATATTACAGAAAAAATCATACTTGAATTTCAGGGCATTTGAAGGACTTTTATTTTCAGGTGATTTTTTATTGGACGGATAATGCAGAAAACAGGGAAATAACGCTATTCTTATTATTTTTCTACTAAGTAACAGAAAGTAAAAGTTGGGAGCAGGAGATTGTGACTTCGAGATTCATCCATCTCATGGTCATCAAAATAAATCCATCAATGAGTTTGATCAAGTCTCCTTGACAAACTTTTTTCGAATCACATGAAACCGGAGAATTTTCGAAAAATCACTAGGGTACCACAATGGGAATTTGCATATCCCCAACAATAAGTATATCATATCTCATCGTGACAGTAGGTACAGGGAATTCAAAGCTTCCAATGATAATAGATGAAGGTTTTTCAATAGAATTTATGCAACGAACCCGATATTGTCTCTTCGGAAAGTGCACCATGTGCTCATTACCATTGACGTGGAAAGTGGCATTGCCTTTGTTGCAATCAATAACAGCTCCTTCAGTGTTTAAAAAGGGTCTTCCAAGGATGATTGCCATGGCATCATCTTTGGGAATATCAAGAATAACAAAGTCTGTTAAGATAGTAACGTTTGCAACCACAACAGGCACATCCTCGCAAATGTCGATAGGTAAAGCAGTTGATTTGTCGGCCATTTGCAAAGAAATTTCAGTGGGTGTTAACTTATCCAATTCAAGTCTACGATATAAAGAGAGAGGCATAACACTAACACCGGCTCCAAGATCGCATAAAGCAGTTCTAACATAATTTCCTTTAATGGAGCAAGGTATAGTGGGTACTCCAGGATCACCTAGTTTCTTAGGAGTGCCACCCATAAAAGTGTAATTAGCAAGCATGGTGAAAATGTCAATATCAGGTATCTTCCTTTTATTCGTCACAATATCTTTCATGTATTTAGCATAAGAAGACATTTTAAGCATATCAGTCAAACGCATTTGCAAAAATATAGGTCTAATCATTTCAACAAAGCGCTCAAAATTCTCATCATCCTTTTTCTTGGATGGCTTAGGAGGAAAGGGCATGGGTTTCTGAACCCAAGGTTCTCTTTCTTTACCATGCTTCCTAGCAATAAAATCACTCTTATCATATCTTTTGTTCCGAGGTTGTGGGTTATCAGGTTCAATCTCCACATCATTATCATCACTAGGTTGAGCATCAATATGAACATCATTATCAATATTATCACTAGGCTCATGTTCATCACCATATTGTGTCTCAGCATCAGAAATAGGTATATCATTTGGGTTTTCAGGTGTAACAGCAATAGGTTTACTAGCATGCAAGTTCATATCATCTTTCTTTTTCTTCCTATTACCAGGATAACTAGGTGCATCAGTATTAATTCCTTGAGAATCTTGCTCAATTCTCTTAGGGTGGCCTTCAGGATACAAAGGTTCCTGAGTCATTCTACCACCTCTAGTAACAACTTTAAAAGAATTATCATTCGATTAATTAAGCAAGTCATTTTGAGCCTTAAGTACTTGTTGTACTTGAGTAGTGACCATAGAAGCATGTTTATGAAACATCCCAAAATTCCATTTTGTAATGTTATGAAATATAGCTATGCATCATCATCATCATTGCTTGAATGTATGGCATTGTTGAAATGCTCCTTCTGACTTTCTGAAAGTCCTTTTCAATTTCCAATGTGTTTCTTTCACCTATTTGAAAACCTTGGTAAAATATTCAAATAGGAGGGGAGGATCATGACACTCCACACCAGGGACTTCTTGGTGAATTATTTGAGCAATAAAAACCAGGGGTCTTTGGAAAAATATTTGAAAAAGGATTTAAAAGCAAATAGGCCATTTATGAAAATAATATTTTTTTCAAATACTCAAATGACAGAATGAAAATGTTCACTAAATGGAATTTATTATACTGTTAATTTCTATATATAATTTTACTTTGTTTGGAATTATATCAAAGGCATTAAAGCAGTTTTACTGCGCTGGATTTTGAAAATTAGGAAAGTTTTAAAACATTTAAAGCCCGGCCGACCCATCGGCAATTAAGCCTCCTCCCGACCTTCCTTCTATTCGGCCACCGACGCCACTGCCCCGCTCTCACCCTCGCTGATAGCAGGCCCCACCCTGACCGTCCGCTGATTTCGTGCGGTCATCACCCTCCTCGCGCCGCGACCCTTGCCGGCCATATCTCCCTCGCCGGATCTCCCTCTCCTTCCTTCCCCTCGCTCCGCCCCGGCCCTATATAAATGCGGCCATCCTCCGCACTCCGTTCCCCCCGAACCCCTCTTTCTCCCTCCCCAGAACGCCCGCACCACCTCGCCGGACATCGGTCAACGCCCGAACCCCTCCAAGCTCCTGCCCGTCGCCTCTGTCATCCCCACGCCTCTCTGACGCCACCTATCGACGCCGGACGCCAGCCGCAGTCTCCTAGACCACTCTGCCGCCTCTCCGACGCCACCTATCGACGCCGGATGCCAGCCGCAGTCTCCTAGACCACTCCGCCGCCTCCCTCGACCACCGGAGCGACCTCCGACGACCTGTTTGACCACCGGCCGCCGCCATCCTCACCGGAGACCTCCTCCCTCCCCTTTGTAAGTCACCGGACTTCTCTGGATCGTCGGATCCGTAGCCAACGTATAGGATTAGATTGTTTTATTTCCTGAACCGTTATGTGCTAAGCTTCGGTCGCCCGCCCGCAAACGCCCGCTCGCACGCTAGCACAGCCAACCACCGCTTGCCACGTAGCCTTGACCGACCATTAGTTTTGTTTTTCTTTTCTGTTTTGTTTTTCAGAAACAGAATATCTTCTATTTTTATTTTAGTTGTATCTTTTAAACTATTTAATTTTTGAATTGATTCTTTTTGTATTAGCTCAAATATTTCATGTAGTTTCACCCTGTAGTCTTAGATTTTAAATTTGAACTCTAAAATTTGAATTTAATCAAATTTTCTCAAACTACTCAAATCTGAATAACTAGAGTTTAAAAGTAGATTTCTATATGAATCTTTTTGCTACTGCTTGGTATTAGTTAGGACTATCATCATGCTTAGTTTGAGGATTTTTAGGATGTATTTGTTTATTGTTTTAACAATAAACAGAATTTGTCTAGTATTGAGATAGTTTAATTAGTTTGAATTTTTGTTAGTTCAAATCAGAGTTAGTTATAATACATTTTAGTAGGTTCTGTTGCTTAAACATTAGGTATTTTACATGCTGTTAATAAAAATGTATATTTGCTTAGTTTTATACTTAATATTATAGGTATTTCTACTCCTTTTCAATTAGGTTTAGTTTGATAAAATAAACTAGTTAGTAATAGTTTCTTTTAACAAAGTTCTAGATAATTAGATTCTGTTTTCTAAGAAAAGTTTTAGTAAATTGTTTTCTGTTAAGATAAATGTTTTGTTAATAAAAATATAGTTTAGTTCACTCTTTTTTTTAGGAAACTCTAGCCCATTTCATGTAGTAGAGTTTTATAAAAACAAATTAACTTTAGTAGTTTTTCTTTCACAAGATGTTATATGAATTTAATTCTGTTTATTAATAAAATATTTTATTGTTCTTTTCTGTCATCTATTGTTTTAGTTAATTATAATACAAATAAATTATATATTGTTAGTAGTAGTTTACCACCAACTTTTAGAAAACCAAACTATGTGATGTTTTTATTTTCTTGTGATTGTGCCTTGTTTTGTCTTGAGTGATTCTAGTTCATTCCTGATTTTGTGAGCTATTGAGTGCTTTTTTTTGATTCGTTAGATCATCCAGAGTGCGAGGCTTGTTACCTAGAGTCCCTCGAGTACGAAGATCGTCAATCAGGCAAGTCAAATCTTCTGGGGAACATGTGCAAAACTCTATAGAGTACCCAAACCTAATCGATTAGCCGTGTTCGTGGTCATGGACAACCTAAGCCAAAGGAACTGAAACTTCCGGAACTCTCAACACAATTAATATGACGTTGTGGGACTAATAACTTGGGTATGAGAATTGGTTGGTGGAACCATCTCATTAATCAAAAAACTTAATAATAATTTTGCTTAGCCCTCTCTTGATGTAGGAAAAAATTGGCTTTACACAAAAACGTACTACCCCACCTGCCATATATGCATGTAAATTAGGTGATTATCTTTTCACCCCTCTCTTGTGACTTTGCCGGAATATTCCATATGCTGACCTACACGGCTGCAGCGTATCATGTTGCAGAGTACTTTTCCGACCAGGAGTGAGGACACGCTCTACGCTCGGTGAGATGCCCTTGGAGTCAGATGGACTCATCTACCTTTGAAGCTTCCGCAAGATTTAGTTATTCTCATGAATTGGCTTTCAGCCACTTTATTGTAATTTTTGTTGTAATAAAGGACTCGATATGAGATTTCGATTTATATAATGTTGTGTGATTTCCCTTTGATATATACATTTATGTACCATGTATGTACCAGCAAGATCTTGGGATGGTACGAAAACACCGGAGATCCGACCTTTCAGGTCGGGTCGCTACAGTTTACTAATAAGCTTAAGATCATTAACATTTTTATCCATACAAGCACTTATATGATTAATCATACGAGCATTTTGTTCAAGTTGTCTTCTAACATAATCATTAAAACTCTGTTGTTTGGCAACAAAATTATCAAATTCATTTAAGCATAAGCTAGAAGGTTTATCATAAGGAATATCACTCTCATTGAATCTACGAAGAGAATTTACCTCTACTACCTATGTCGAGTTTTCCAGACCATGTATCTCTTCTACCTTTGTTGGGTTATCAAGACCATGTATCTCTTCAATAGGTGGTAGATTCTTAACATCTTCAGATTTAATACCTTTCTCTCGCATAGATTTCTTTGCTTCTTGCATATCTTCAGGATTGAGGAATAGAATACCTCTTTTCTTCGGAGTTGGCTTCGGAGGTGGTTCGGGAATAGTCCAAGCATTATCATTGGTCAAGATATTATCCAATAGAATTTCAGCTTGTTCCACAGTTCGTTCCCTAAACAGAGCCAACACAACTATCTAGGTGGTCCCTAGAAGAATTGGTTAGTCCATTATAAAAGATATCAATTATTTCATTTTTCTTAAGAGGGTGATCAGGAAAAGCATTAAGTAACTAGACAAACCTCCCCAAGCTTGTGGGAGACTCTCTTCTTCAATTTGCACAAAGTTATATATATCCTGCAAGGTAGTTTGTTTCTTATGGGCAGGAAAAAATTTCTTAGAGAAGTAGTATACCGTATCCTAGGGACTACGCATACAACCAGGAGCAAGAGAAGTAAACCAAGTTTTAGCATCACCCTTTAGTGAGAAAGGAAACAACTTAATGATATAGTAATAGCGAATTTTTTCCTCATTAGTGAATAGGGTGGCGATATCATTCAGTTCAGTAAGATGTGCTACAACAGTTTCAGATTCATAACCATGAAAAGGATCAGAATCAACCAAAGTGATTAACTCAGGATCGACAGAAAACTCATAATCCTTACCAGTAACAAAGATAGGTGAAGTAGCAAACTTAGGATCATATTTCATTCTAGCATTCAGAGATTTTTCTTTCCACTTGAGTAATAATTTCTCAAGATCATAGCTATCCTTACAAGCAAGAAAGTCTTCAGCTACCTCTCCTTCCATAACATAACCCTTAGGTATATTAGGCAATTCATATTTAGGAGGGCTAGGCCTAACAGGTGTAACAGCAGGTTCCATTTCAATAATTTCATCAGTTTCAGAAGTATCATTTGATTCAGTAGTAACTCTAGCAATTTGTGCATCAAGAAATCCACCAAGTGGCATATCCTTATAAAGCAAAGCATCATCATAATCATGACGTATAGCGTAAGTAGCATCATCAAGCATAGGAGACATATCAGAATTAATAGCAGGTGGTGGTGTCGCAAATTTACTCATAACAGAAGGTGAATCAAGTGAAGAGCTAGATGGCAAGTCCTTACCTGTTCTCGTAGTTGAGGGTAGAACTTTAGTTTTTGGATCTTGCAAATTCTTCATAGTGATCAATAGATATAAATCCCAAGTGACTCAGAGAATAGAGCTATGCTCCCCGGCAACGGTGCCGGAAAAAGGTCTTGATAACCCACAAGTATAGGGGATCGCAACAGGTTTCGAGGGAAAGTATTCAACCCAAATTTATTGATTCGACAAAAGGGGAGCCAAAGAATATCCTCGAGTATTAGCAGTTGAGTTGTCAATTCAACCACACCTGAAAGATTTAGTATCTGCAACAAAGTTTTAGTAGCAAAGTAATATGGTAGTAATAGTAATAGCGGTAGCAGTAGCAATAGTGATTTGTGTAGCAAGTGTGACAGTAGTAGCGGAAAAGTAACTAAGCAAGAACCAGTATAGGAAAAGCTCGTAGGCATTGGATCGGTGATGGATGATTATGCCGGATAATATTCATCATGTAACGGTTATAACATAGGGTAATATGTAACTAGCTCCAGTTCATCAATGTAATGTAGGCATGTATTCCGTATATAGTCATACGTGCTTAGGGAAAAGAGCTTGCATGACATCTTTCGTCCATCCCTCCCGTGGCAGCGGGGTCCTAATGGAAACTGAGGGATATTAAGGTCTCCTTTTAATAAAGTACCGGAACAAAGCATTAGCACATGGTGAATACATGGAATCCTCATACTATGGTCATCTCCAGGAGTGGTTCCGGCTATTGTCACTCCGGGGTTGCCGGGTCATAACACATAGTAGGTGACTAAAACTTGCAAAATAGGATCAAGAACACACATATATTGATGAAAACATAATAGGTTCAGATCTGAAATCATGGCACTCGGGCCCTAGTGACAAGCATTAAGCATAGCAAAGTAGTAGCAACATCAATCTTAGAACATAGTGGATACTAGGGATGAAACCCCATCAAAACTAACTCGATTACATGATAGATCTCATCCAACTCATCACCGTCCAGCAAGCCTACGATAAGATTACTCACGAACAATGAAGAGCATCATGAAAATGGCGATGGAGGATGGTTGATGATGACGATGGCTTCGATTTCCACTCTCCGGAGCCCAAAACAGACTCCAGATCTTCCCTCGCATGGAAGAACAGGTGGTGGCGGCGGCTCCGTATCGTAAAACGCGATTATTTCTTATTTTTGATTTTTTCTGGGACGAAAGAGGTTATATGGAGCTGGAGATGAGGTCGGAGGAGCCACGTGGGCCCCATGAGCCAGCCAGGCGCGGCCTAGGGGGCGCGGCTCCTGGGCTCGTGACCCATTGGCAGCTCCCCTTCGGTTGATTCTTTCGCGAGTATTTTTTATATATTCCACAAAAAATCCTCGTAAGTTTTCAGGTCATTCCGAGAACTTTTATTTCTACACAAAAACAACACCATGGCAGTTCTGCTGAAAACAGTGTCAATCCGGGTTAGTTTCATTCAAATCATGCAAATTAGAGTCCAAAACAAGGGCAAAAGAGTTTGGAAAAGTAGATACATTGGAGACGTATCAGTATGCTATAAAGAGTAATGACAACCCTGAAACCTATTATCATGATTTTAATATTTAATGTGGTTATGTCAATCAAGTGTCACATGATAGATATATTGTTGAGTTTTCTCCCACTAATATGAATGAGACGAAGTTTGCTCATGTGGAGAGTGATAAATTTTCTATGCTTGTAGATCATGAAAAGAATGTTGTATGTGATAGTTATATTATGAAATTACTTCATCATGCTACTAAAAATTATTATGAGGGGGAACATATGCTTGTAGGAATTGTAATAATATCAAGTTTCCTCTCTATGTGTTCAAAGTTTTGAAGTTATGTTTGTTTTGCCTTCCTATGCTAGTTGATTCTTGGTCCCATAAATTGTTTGCTCACAAAATCCCTATGCATAAGAAGTGGATTAGACTTAAATGTGCTTCTCATGAGATTCATGATGCTCTTTTGCATGTTTCAATTATTATTCCTATGTGAGCATCATTGAAATCATCATACCTACCTAAAAGCCATTACCGAAAAGCGCTTGTTGGGAGACAACCCAACACTTTCCCTTTCTGTTTTTGTGTGTTCACATGATTAAGCTACTATATTAATCATGTTTTGTGTCTTTTATATTTCAATAAAGTGCCAAGTAAAGCCTTTGGGATGACTCTCAAGATGAGTAGAATTGATGCTGAACCAAAACAGAAATTTTTGCCTCTAGTACAAAATTATTCATTTTTTACTGGAACGTTATAATGATCTGAAATTGTTACACAGTCTTGATATACTAATTATTCAGGTTTTCCCAACTTTTCCGAATTTTTAGAGACAGGGAAGTATGGTTGCACTACAGATCTTCAGAGACTGTTCTGTTTTTGACAGATTCTGTTTTGCATGCACAGTTTGCTTGTTTTAGTGTTCCCATAGCTTATACTCGCTGATATAAATTATCGAAATAATATACAGTAGGTATCATGTGGTAAAAATTATTAATCTTGTCTTGACAGTACCTAAGTGAATGATCTATCTTTATTACACTAACCCTTCTCACAAAGTTCCGTTAAGTTTTGTGTGATTGAAGTTTTCAAGTTTTGGGTGAGACACCGATATGAGGAGAACAAGGAGTGACAAGAACCTAAGCATGGGGATCCCCAAGGCACCCAAGGTAATATCCATGGAATAGTCAAGCACCTAAGGGTATCCCCTCCTTCGTCTTGAACACTATCGGTATATCTTACTTGGAGCTATATTTTTATTCGTCACATAATATGAGTTTTGCTTGGAGCGTCATTTTATTAATTTTTCTTTGTTAGGTGTTATTAATAATCTTGTTTTTCAATAAAAAGTTCCAAGAATTTCCTTTAGGATGCTTGCATTACATGTTTGATGTGTGCTGTGTAAAAACAAAAACTTTTTCTATAGTGTTTGAATTTTCATATTTTACTGGAACGAGGAAAGTTTCTGAAATTCTTACACAGTGTTTTAATATAAATTTTACAGTATTTAATAAATTTTCATAATTTTTAGAGTTACATAAGTACACTGGTTTAATAAATCGCTACAGACTCTTCTGTTTAGATAGATTGTTGTCCTAGTTTTGTTATCTACTTATCCTATAGTTTCCATAGCCTATATTGTTGGGAGACGTAGTAGTAAATCAAAATTTTCCTACGTTCACCAAGATCTATCTATGAATAAACCAGCAATGAGTGGGGAGAGATTGGATCTTCATACCTTTGAAGATCACTATGCGGAAGCGTTACAAGAACGCGGTTGGTGGGGTCGTACTCGCAGCGATTCAGATCGCGGTGGCTTCCGATCTTAGCGCCGAACAACGGCACCTCCACGTTCAACACACGTGCAGCCCGGTGACGTCTCCTACTCCTTGACCCAGCAAGGAGGAAGGAGAGGTTGGGGAAGGGCTCCAATAGCAGCACGACGGCATGGTGGTGGTGGAGTAGCAGGGTATTCCGGCAGGGCTTCGCCTAAGCACTGCGAAGGAGGAAGAAGAAGGGTAGGCTGCGCCGAGAGAGAGAGAAGTCGTCGTCTCAAATCAGACCAAAACCTTGGGTATATATAGGAGGAGGGAGAGGGAGGGCTTCCTTGTCCCCTCCTCCAAGGAGGAGAGGTTTGGCCGAAGGTGGGGAAGAGTCCACCTCCCACAAGGGAGGTGGATCTCCTTCCTTTCAAACTCCGTTTGCCTTATAACTTGATCTCTAGCCGCATGGGCCTTTCTAGAAGGTCTTGGACAGCCGAATAAGGGCTGGTACACGTCCTCTAAGGGCCCATGAAGTCCTATGGTCGTTACACCCCTCCTGGGGGTCCTCCAGCACCATTCCGGCACTCCCGATACACTACCGATGAGCCCGAAAACTTTCCGGTGACCAAAACTGGACTTCCTATATATCAATCTTTACCTTCGGACCATTTCGGAGCTCCTCGTGAATCCCAAGATCTCATACGGGACTTCGAACAACCTTCGGTAATCACGCATACCATTTCCCTATAACCCTAGCGTCATCGAACCTTAAGTGTGTAGACCCTACGGGTTCGGGAGACACGTAGACATGACCGAGACATCTCTCTGGCCAATAACCAACAGCGGGATCTGGATACCCATGTTGGCTCCCATGTACTCCACGATGATCTCATCGGATGAACCACGATGTTGAGGATTCAATCAATCCCGTATTCAATTCCCTTTGTCTATCGGTATGCTACTTGCCCGAGATTCGATCGTCGGTATCCCTATACATTGTTCAATCTCGTTACCGGCAAGTCTCTTTACTCATTCCGTAATATATTATCTCGTGTCTAAATCCTTAGTCACATTGAGCTCATTATGATGATGTCTACCGAGTGGGCCCTGAGATACCTCTCCGTCACACGGAGTGACAAATCCCTGTCTCGATTCGTGCCAACCCAATAGACACTTTCGGAGATACCCGTAGTGCACCTTTATAGCCACCCAGTTACGTCGTGACGTTTGGCACACCCAATGCATTCCTACGGTAGCCGAGAGTTGCATAATCTCATGGTCTAAGGAAACGATACTTGACATTGAAAACCTTTAGCAAACGAACTACACGATCTTGTGCTATGCTTAGGATTGGGTCCTGTCCATCACATCATTCTCCTAATGATGTGATCCCGTTATCAACGACATCCCATGTCCATGGTCATGAAACCGTGACCATCTATTGATGAACGACCTAGCCAACTAGAGGCTCACTAGGGACATATTGTGGTCTATGTGTTCACAAATGCATTACCATTTCTAGTTAATACAATTGTAGCATGAGCAATAGACAATTATCATGAACAAGGAAATACAATAATAACCATTTTATTATTGCCTTTAGGGCATATTTCCAACATATATTGGTAGATATAAATAGTGGAAATGATATTATACAGTACCTAATGTTTGAAAATTATTGTGAAACTTGTCTTGGCAATACATGAAGTGTTGATTTGTTCTTATGTGTACTAACCTATCTTAGAAGTTCTTTTCGAGTTTTATATGGATGAAGTTTTTGAGAATAGGGGAAACCATGATATGAGAGGATTGAAAAAGATACAAAAGATCAATCTTGGGGATGCCCAAGTCACCCCAAGTAAATATTTCAACAAGTCTCAAGAATCTAAGATTGGGGATGCTACGCATCCCACCTCTGTTCATCAACAATTATCGGTTAGCCTATGTTGAGCCTAATTTTTTATTTGTCCACAGGATATGTGCTATTCTTGGAGTGTTATTTTTGTTTTGCTTGATGTTCCAATATAATAATCAGATCTAAAAATATTTATTGAGAGAGAGAGAGAGAAAATCCTCACATAGCTACTTAATTGTTTGACTACTCATTGATCTTCACTTATATGTTTTGGAGTATTTTTTTCATTTACTCTCGTGCTTTACTTATATCCTATGAGTAAATGGTTGACTGAACTGAATATCATAAATCTGAACTTTTATATGTTTTATATGCTTATCCCATGGGGAGTAATGACTTCACATATAAGAAGTATAGGTGGTAAAATTTATGGAAAGTTAGCAATCACCGCAATGGTCACTTGAAAAATTCATGAAATAATATTCAAGGAAGAGAGATTTCACATATAAATATACTATATTGGACATCTTCTATGGTTGTGAGCCCCATTAATTATTTCCAAACTTGAGAAAATTAGTTCAAGTTGGACAAGGAAGACAATGTAATGAGTTATGATTGGGCATATTTGTATAGAAGTTATATTGTTATGGATCCTCCAACATGTGGTGCTTGCTTCCACCTCATACTAGCCAAACCTTCCACACCAAGTAGGAATACTACTTGTGCATACAAACACCCTTAAACCCAAAGTTTTTCCATATGAGTCCACTATACCTGCCTATATGCGGTATTTACCTGCCGTTCCAAGTAAATTTGCATGTGCCAAACTCTAAACCTTAAAATAATATTCTGTTTTGTATGCCCTAATCGCTCATATAGTGACTAGGGGGTGTTAGTATCTTCCATGCTAGGTGGGTTATTTTAACGATATGTGTTGATTCACTATCATTCATGAGAAAGTGGCTCGTATTCGGGATGCCCATTTCCATGCTCAAAAATCAAATCAAAAATATAATGAAACAAAACTCCCCCAGGATTGTTGTTTGTATGGATAGTACCCGTGGACTGAGCTCGCCGTGGAGTGTGATTGATTAGTGGAGAGGGAGTAAAAACTTTACCATACTGTTTGGGAACCGCTTATAATGTATCTCGCATGGAAGATACCGAGATCTCTCGGTTGTTATGTTGACAATGGAAGCATACCGCTCAAAATTATTATTCATCGATGCTTTAAAAGCTCGAACTCTAGCACTTCTGCAAATCAATGCTCCCTCTGCGAAGAGCCTATCTTTTACTTTCTAGTACTTACCTTTATACAAGAGTCATGGTGATCTTCGCCACTTCCTATATTTTGCATTTTTCTCTTGTCAAGAATCATGTGGTGGGGAAAGATCCAATCATATATGGCCATTCAAATATATTCAATCATGAATTATTATTGTTGACACTTATCTATATGATAAATAAGTTGGGAGGCGAAACTTTAAGCCCCTATCTTTCTCTGTGTTCGACGGATGCCATTTTCTCTAAAATATGCTTTGGGAGTTAGCAATCATGGAAGACCATATGATAGTTGAGTGTGTGGAATTTGCTAAATCAAAGCTCTTACATAGACCCTTCGAAAATAAGATGAATTGCAAATTTTTTGGTGATTGAAAGCAAAGTTTGTTAGTTTTCAAGAAACTTTATGGTCTATACTTAAACATGTGAATAGATTCTTACTTCATCATGAGATGTTTTATGAGATGAGCTATTGTTTATGATATATAATGATGCTAGAAAAAGTGTTTGGAACTATCATTGATCAATTTTATGCACTATGCTAGCATTCACACTTCATAAATTATTTATTTTATCATTTACATACTCGAGGACGAGCAGCAATTAAGCTTGGGGATGCTGATATGTCTCCAACGTATCTATAATTTATGAAGTATTCATGCCATGTTTACAATAATTCTATATGATTTTGGTATGATTTTATTAGAACAAACTCGGACTGATGATGTTTTCAGTAGAACTACCATGGTGTCATTTTTTGTGCAGAAATAAAAGTTCTCGCAATAGGCTGAAAATTTACGGACAATATTTTTGGAAATATAAAAAATACCAGAGCAAAGATACCGGAAAGGAGTCTCGAGGAGGCCACAAGCCACTAGAGTGCGCCCCTGACTTGTGGGCCCCTCGGGAGTCCCCTTGACGTGATTCCAACGCCAAGTGCTCCTATAAATCAAGAAACCCCCAGAAAGAAATTGCAAAAAAGTGAGATTGTACATGTACAACTAGTGTTACCCCTTAGAGGAGTTTTTTTGAGAAAGGCCATGCAAAAAAGAAAGAGTTGTGATGAAAGGCATCTCTACTCCTAAAGGGGGAGTTGGTAGCCTCGTACGCGGGTCTTTTTTCACGCACCTCCTACCACTGGGTTTTTTTCGTATGGTTTTTTAGTATCACCTCCCACCAATCTCTCTACACCTAAAGGGGCATTTTGTAGCATCTTGCCTCGGTTTTTTCGTCTGATTTGTTTTCGTCCGTTTTTTGATCCCGCCTCCCACCGTTTCCTCCCATTGGTTTATTATCTCCCTCTCATTAAAAAACCAAATCCGCCTTTAAAGCAAAAGATTTTGTTTTGTACTTACTCTGTTAGGTGATGATTTGATTTAATCACATTAATTATAGGTAAGTAAGAATTCCAAAAGCATACTATATATGTGAGATCACCTTCCGAAAAAACAAATCCACCATTAAAGAGGAAGATTTTGTTTTGTGCTTGCTTTGGCAGGTGATGATTTGATTTAATCACATTAATAATAGGTAATTAAGAATTCCAAAATCATACCATATATGTGAGATCACCTTCCGGGAAACCAAATCCACCATTAAAGCGGAAGATTTTTTGTCCTTTTTTTCGTCCCACCTCCTCCATCCATAGTTGTCTTTTTCGTCCGGTTTTCTCCTATCCCTTCCCTGTACGAAAATCTCCCGAGCCGTTCCCTTCTTTCCCATTGCGCAAGCTGCTCCCTTATTTCCCATCGTGCAAGCCGCTCCCCTCCTCGATAACCCTCACGGGCACTAGGGTTCCTTGCGCCGCCGCCGCATCGGAGATCCTCGACCAGCCACACCTCCTGCCGCTCAACGTGATTGTGTTCCAGGAAAACAGATTTTCCCCTTTCCTGCGAACCAGGTTTCCTTTCTACCGCGAACTCTGTTCTCGCGCGCGAACGAAATTAGATCGAGCACACGTTCTTCTCCACTTCTCATTCTCCACGATCTGCTCATCCTCCACTTCTCCTTGTCCATGATGCCCTCTTAATCGAACATGGATGTGTTCGATCTCTCTCCTGGTGCAGCCTTTTATGTGCTGAGAGGATCGGGCACCAATCCACGCGGGTCCCCAACATTAAATTCGTATGATTTATTCTGTCCTTCTCAGATCCCGGTTTAGACATCAACAATATCTTGTGGAAGAACCTATAGGTGTTAGCCCTATTTCTAACTCTGCCTTCTCACGGTCATAATATATACCATGTTCTCAGGTGTGGTATTTCTAAACCTTAACCAGTGCTGGTCCTGAGCTTTAAGAAGGAAAGAGAAAGGTGTGTATTTGGCTATTTAGTGGATGGAAGGCAATATATCATACACTCACGTTGCTACATCATTCATCAACTTGTATCCTTTATGCTACTACTATTCTTATGGAATCAAAATTCTGAATTATATTGTCCTTATTCATTGCCAGGTTATATTACTTTCTTTAATAACTAGGTTTTGCCTCCTGGATATTTTCTCCAGCCCTGCTTCCTTGCCTTGTCATAGATGAGGAGTGTGTTGTGTTAAGTGATAGCAGAATAAAATGCTTCCCCTTTCCCATGCTTAGTGAAATACCTGCACTCTCTCTTTTCCTTGGTGCAATCCAGGGCTCATAATGACACATGATTTGCTGATTACTTGCTTTGGTTAGGCAATGGCACAGACGAAGTTGACGATCAAGGCAACATATGACTCCCTGAAGATATGTGTGTGCTATCTACAGGCGAGGTGGATGACCTGGAGAAGCTGATTGACCATGTATTTCCTGGTCTAGATGACAACATGTCTGATCCCAATTACATGACTTCTCGTGCAATCCTCTCCACCACGAATGACAACATCAACAAGATTAACATAAGCATGATAGATCGTTTTAAGGGAGAATAAGTTATATACCATAGCTTTGACAGTGCAGAGGACGACCCATATGGCTACTATGCTCCTGAGTTCCTGAACAGATTGACTCTCAACGGACTGCCTCCGCATGCACTCAAACTTAAGCTGAACTGCCCTGTGATACTTCTAAGGAACATTGATCCGGCTAATGGACTGTGTAACGGGACGAGGCTTGTGGTTCGAGGTTTCGAGAGGAATGCTATTGACGCAGAAATCGTGATTGGACAACATGCAGGTAGGAGGGCCTTTCTTCCTCGAATCCCCCTATGCCCATCTAAGAACGACATGTTTCCATTTAAGTTCAAGAGAGAAGCAATTTCCTATAAGGCTTAGCTTTGCTATGACGATTAACAAGTCTCAGGGTCAAACCATCCCGATTGTTGTCGTGTACCTACCAAATCTGGTGTTCTCTCATGGTCAACTTTATGTTGCGTTATCTCGTTCCACCGCGAAGAGAAACATAAAGATCCTCATTGAGAAGGAGAAGGAGAAGGAGAAGGGCAAGAAGCAAGACAGTAAATCAAAGAAGAGAAAAAGACCTATCGTCTCCATACATACGTCGATGAAGAACATCGTCTATAAGGAAGTCATTATAGGGTGATGTTTGGACTAAAGAAACTGGTGGGATTTGAATATTATAGGGCATTTACTCTTATGCTATAATGAATTTGTTCAACCAGGTTGTTTTTGTACGGATATTTATCTTTGGTTGCTACCACTTGAGCTTTTATGATGGTTACACAAATATTAAAATAATTTTGCCATGGATTTATGACTTTGCATATTGCCAATTTTGGCTGTATGTGACAACCTGGTACCTGCATTCTATGTTTCTAAAAAAGATCAAGGTCTGCGACAACAAGCCACCACCACCTTCAAAAGACGAAGTATGAGGAGGTGTCCATTATTATTAGATCTTTATTATATTATTATTGGAGTGTTATACTTTAGAGAAATATTATGATGCGGCCCCAAACCAGGCAGACACACTGTCCCCAAAACAAAATTTTGGGTATGGGCAAGAGGAGCAACACTCCAAAATAATAGCCCAAATATTAAGAGCAGTAAATTTACTGCGGGATACTAAAGATTAACAATACTCATTCAAATCAGTCAAGTGGATACTCCAAATCAGCTACTGAAGATACTGGGCACACTCATTCAAAACTTATTGTGCACACTTATTCAAATCAGCTACTCGATACTCCACTCTAGCACAAGCAGGTGCTCGGAGAAGACACCGCGGCAGGCGACCAGGCAACGGACGGGTCTGGATGGTCCTGCGAGAGCGGCACGTTTGAGCCACCCTCCCACACTGCGATCGGAGCCGGTTGCAACTGGGCCGGATGTGGGGGGATCTGGTCGCTTAGGGGAGGGGTTGAGATGTGGTGGCGATGGGAGGCGAGGTTGCCGATTCTGGCGGCCGTCAAGATGAGGGCGGAGGCTGGCGGTGTGGGGGGAGAGGGGATCGGGGTGACCTTGCGGTGGGAAGATGAGTGGAGGGAGAGGAGTGGACTTAGTGGAGTGGTAGATAAGGTTTTTTTGTGTCAGGAGGCTGTAGCGAGATGTAAAAAGGCTAAATTTATTTCCCCTGAATTAGTAGAGTTATGCATTGTATTGTGCACACCTGAATATTCATAGTATATGCTTGCAACAACGTCTACACGTAGTTGGTCGATTACTACTCTACGTCAACAACAACAAAGCCTTTAGTCCCAAAGAAGTTGTGGTAGACTAAAGGTGAATCCCATTTCTCATATGATCTTGCAATAAACTTATGGTCGATCATTACTCTGCACTAAAAAATCTATGAGCACACGTAGTAAGATTATGTTGGTAGGCATGTCACAAATAAGATCTATATTCCGTATATTGAACTTGCAAGTGATTTTAGACCAGCAATTCAAGTATATATTCACATATTGATGAAATTGAAAATGCTTCTACTATTGCAGATTCTTCTATTTAGTGTGATAGCATATTTTTTGCAAGTGTAAAATGTGGGGAGATGTCTGGATGATTTCTTGGCGGTGGTTACTGTGATATTCAGCAAGAAATCGTGAAGTAAAGAAGTATGCGTTCTTAGTGTCATAGGAAAACTTAATCTGAATGTCCGCTCTACTCTGAACTCCTCTTTTCTATTTAGATTTTGTCAGTGCCTCCCTTTGTGGCAGAGCTAGCTCCTTGACTAAGATAGATTGCCTCTTTTAGTTTTTTTTATTTTGGTTCCCATCGTTTGCGGAAACCCCCTTTGGCATCAATGGAACTCTGTTATATAGGAGTTGAAAAACCTCATTTCGTTTG
This sequence comes from Hordeum marinum, assembly GCA_022496015.1. Classification (NCBI taxonomy): domain Eukaryota; kingdom Viridiplantae; phylum Streptophyta; class Magnoliopsida; order Poales; family Poaceae; genus Hordeum; species Hordeum marinum. Next base: position 586,321,845 of record CM039673.1, read on the forward strand.
AGAGATAGTAAATTTCTTTTTTCAACACGTACATCAGTTAATCCGTTCTTGTAGTACTTACACATCAACAAGAGTGTATATCATTTCGTTTGATATACTTACACATCAACAAGAGTGTATGAAACCCTTTACAAAGCCATTTGTATAAGGTATCCTATAATAGTAAATGCACTACATGCTTGAGAATTGTTATTGAATATTTGTAAGTGGTAGCAGTACAATGGTTTGTAGACAATGTTGTTGTGCCTATAAATGATCTGCAAACATTCATTCTGAATTATTTGGGTTTTGTCCTTTGCTATTTTATTGTTTATTTATCGATGAAGATAGCAGATGTTCTTGTTTTGAAATGTAGATATCAAAGTATTTCGGACAAGGGTAGCATCACTCAAGCGGGGAAGGGAAGTGGAGACGCCCCGTGCATAGGGACAGCACGACACTGCAGTGGGGTATAGCGGCATTGAATACGAGCAAAGAGACGAAGCGAGAGATGTGGGAGAGGTAAAGATTTTTGGTTCTAGGATGTTATTGGTACTTGTGCAACCACTTGCTACACTAGTGTTGATATTTGTGGTGTTGTTGTTGGTACATAAAGCATGGAGTGACAGAGAGATTCTTGTGGAAGAGACGTCTGATAAAAAAGGAGTAAGAGACAGATGAATTTCTTTGTTGCTGCTACATTTCGCTTTTGCTGTGAAAGCAGAGAGACATCCATGTTGAGAGACAGAGAGAGAGATTTATATTGTCTTTATGCATCATCATTGTATAACTCATAAAATATTATAAGAGCCCGTGGCAACGCACGGGCGTTTCCCTAGTGTATACAGTATATGTACTGTGTCCGGACTCCGACTTAATCAATAACGTTTTAGTAATCCCAAGGATAATGTGTATATGCATCCGCTTTCTCAAATGATAGTGACATACATGAAGTAACACTGCCAGACATTTTTACATCTAAAAGTGCTTTTCAATTATTTTTCTCTCCAAAAAAATGAAACTTGCCATCGAAATAGAAAGTTGCCATGCTTCACAACTAAAGTTGCCATCATTGGATAATAAAATTGGCCACAGAAAAGCGTAAGGACAGAATTACTTCGTGCCACACTTGTGACGCTTATCAAGGCCCTCTGCTTTTAGTTACTATGAATGAGTTTTTTGCTGAAGTTTTTCTGCATGCTTTATACTCCCTTCATTCGTTTATATAAGGTGTATTTTTTTGATAAAATTACAAAATGTAAGGTGCATTTCTTTTAATTCCCCATAATTCCATTTTTAGCCCTCTAAAAAAGGGAAGTATCTCTTTTCTGATTGTCTCCATCTCACCTTATAGCAAAAGAAGGAAACTATCTCTTTATTGATCTCATACTTTTCTGGACTAATTGATTCACTTTCCATTGACCAACAAATTTACCAAGGTTAATTTAGTCTTAACATGTCTATAATTATGTGCTTTGATCACCGTGTCGAAAATAATACACCTTACATAAAGGAACGGAGGGGTGGCAGTTATATTTTGAAGTTTAGAAGTTTATTGTGATCGATGTTAGTATAAACGATAACTCGAGTAATAATATGGTTGATATTATTGTGAGGTTACTAGTTTGAGATGATACACATGAACATGTTTCCTTTGCTGGCTATAACGCCCAAGATGTGATCGTATCCTTATTTTGGCACGAGGGCCTCGACAGGGATAGAAGCGCATCTCGTTGTTTTGCAAAAATGAATATCATTACAAGTACATGTACAGAAGGAATGAGTATATGGAATTGGCTTACACTCGCCACAAGCTACATCAAGATCACATCAATACAACAACATACTCAAACATCATACATAAGAGCAGGGTCCGACTACGGACGAAATCAGATGATAAAATGACATCCATCCTTGCTATCCCAGGCTGCCGCCTAGAACCCATCCAAGATTGATGAAGAAGATGAAGAAGGAGAACTCCAAATCAAACAAGCATCGCTCTCACGTCAAAGCATCGCATTACATGTACCTGCAACTGTTCTTGTAGTAATCTGTGAGCCACAGGGACTCAGCAATCTCATTTCCAAGGGTATTAAGACTAGCAAAACTTAATGGGCGAGATATGGTCGAATGGTGAGGCTGCAGCAAGCAACTAAGAATTTATTTGAGTGGCTAACTTACGAGTAATGAAAATAAGTATGGTGGTCTACGCATAACGAACGTGAACTAGAATGATCACTAAGTGATCTCGAACACCTACTTACGTCAAACATAACCCCACCATGTTCTCTCTTGGATAAGGACTCACGAGAAGAGAGAGTCACAGTTACATACACAGTTGCTGTATTTTATTTGAGTTTACTTCAAGTTTCCAAGTTGCCACATATCCATGGGCATGACTTCTCGAAAAGATTTAACCCTGCAGGGGTGCTCCAACTCACTCATCACAAATTAACCACAAGTCACGGGAATAACCTCGACCACGAATCCTGGGATTTTCTAGGAAATTCCGTGGAAAACCGCAAGCTCGAGATTTTCTAGCCCGAAGTATTCTCAGAATTCCTCGCACAAGACGTTCGAGAAAGGTAAAACAAATCCAGCAAGGTCGCCCGACGTGTCGACGTACCCGATAGGAGCCATGTATCTCGTTCTTAGGACACGACAGATGAGCTATGGTTACGACACCAAAAACCGAGTTGCCCCGGGTGGCGTTAATAAGCTGCTCTGGGTTGGACCAACACTCACGAGGAGCACTGGCTCGGGTTGTTGATTAAAGATCCGCGGGTTAATTACTCCCTATTCAGGTTTATTAGTTATTAGGCAAATGTAATACCAATGTTGGGCCTTGCCAGACGAGTTTGATCCCAAAACAAAAATCAAGGGGGTCCCCATAATAACCCCGAGAATGTTAGGAGCGCTCAATATGGAACATAACACCAATACACAAGTAACTAGGGCGACAAAGATGGAACAAAACACTGAGCGAAAGGCCAAGACTTCCATGTTTTACCAAGTATATAGGTGCATTAAATTAAATAGCAATAATATTGTGATATAACAAAAATATCCATGTTGCCACATGGAAGCAATTCCACCTACAGCTAGAAATGCTATTAGAAGGGCTGAGCAAGCAGTAACAGAGCCAAACAATGTTTTGCTAGGATGTGGAGGGTTAGAGGCTTATCATGGCAATGTTGGGAGGCTTGTCAAACAAGTGTTATGTAGCGAGACATAACGACAAAAGCGAGACAACTAGCATGGCAATGATAGTAGTGGTATCCAGGGAAATGTCATCTTGCCTGAGATCCCGCTCGGAAGAAGCAATCCGGAAACAACAATCAACACATGATAAACACCACAACATATGCATGACATGATGCACAATCAACTATGATGCATGTTATGGATGACATGATGCACAATCAACTATGATGCATGTTATGCATGGCATGGCAAAGCACAACAATCAACAAGCTCAATATGCAACGAGTTGCATACTGACAAAACTCCACATTGTATTACTTAGTTCATTCTTGTTTAGGTACACGACAATATTAAATGTTATTAAACATGGCAGGAGGTGAAGCATACATAAACTACTCTATCTAGGCATCTTAAATGAGGTCGAAAACAACATATAGATTTTCTGAAATTACCCCATATGTTAATTTCTAAATTGCTCCTAACCATATTTTATACTTATTAAACAGAAAAATAAAGTCCACCATGCAATTCTACACGTCATTCTAGTCGATTTACATATATGGAACATCTCAAACGGAGCTACGGTCTAAAAGTTATGACACGCACAAGATGACCATGACATGAATGCAAAATGCATGAGCATTACAACCACAAATAGTTCAAAACATGTATTAAACATTATAATATGATACTACATGAAATTCTAAGCAAGTTTCATGTATGGCATGTCCAAAACGGAGCTACGGTTTAACCACAACAATCAACACAAGTTTTAGTACAAATCTGTCCAAAACAGCAACATGGCATATTGCAACCCACAAATCAACAAGCTAAAGTCACCTAAAATACATAACAAGGACATGGTGGTGAATCCTACATGATTCTCAACAATTCATCTATTAACAGCAAGTTGACTAGAAGCATAGATCATTAGGAAATGAGCTCACAAGAAGACATATTGAACTAAGCAGTTTCCAAACTTACTGAAAATCCCAGTTTTTTAAACAGAACAGTTTTTTACCATGAAGGCGTATTGACAGCGGTAAAACTATATGTTACAGGGCATATATTGGCATGAAACTTAACAGCATGTTAGAGGACATCATGAACAACAAATAATTCCATTGCACCCACCCCAAAGGTGTTGTAGATCAATAGAAAAACACATGGCAAGACAACAACAAAACGTTACAGAATCCAGACTTAGAAATATTTAGACCCCTCAAAATAGCACATTGGGTAAGCATGTTGGCAACAAGAAAACAACAACTAAACATGGATTATCATGGCAAACAAAATGAGCAGGGGCTAGTGCACATGTCAAAGAGCACATCTCATGTTCAAAACTAATTCATATGATGCATGGATTTTCTCATGCGAAAATAACAAAAGGGCATCACAGAAAAATAACATGCACACACACTTACACAAATGAAAAAACTAATAGCACATATGGATACAACGGATTTTTCTACCCAAAATCAAATATTATATGTGTTCTTTTATTATAACACAAATGACACAACATTTATGCAAGATTAGTAAATAATCCGTTTTAGCAAGTTATATATGCAAATTAAATGCAAACATCACATCAAACATTTTTATCTTGAATGGAAATGCAATATAATTAATCTGTACTTTTACATATATGGTTTGATTAATTCCAATGCACGGTTAAATCAATATGCGCAATGGAAAATCAAGACATTGATGCGAATTAATAGAAAAGGCATGTTAACCATTTTAAACATTTGTGAAAAGGGGATATTGTGAATCTACACGAAATTCTAAGCACATTTCCTATATAAGTATTTTGATACGATGTATGATTAATTAGTTAACAACATTTTAAAACATGCGTTTTTCTGCAATTTAACATATCCGAGGTTTATTGTTAAAAATACAGAGAAGAAGAAAAAACATGGGCAGAAACTAGCGTTGGGGGTCCTCAACTAGCTGGGCTCGACCCAGGTTGGTGGAGCTGCTAGGCCGGGGCGCGGGATGTAGCCCACACGCGGGGTCAACGCGAGCGGGCAGGTCGGGCATCCTCAATCTGCTCCCGAGCCCCCGCGACAGAGGTCATGGCAGCGACGGCCTTCTAGCGAAGCTCCGGCGAAGGTGGCAAGCGGAGGAGGCCGGGAACGAGCAGATCGATGGAGGGGTCCTCTAGATCTGGTCGGGGCGATTCCATTCTTGGCGAGGCGGTGCTTGACGGCGCCATGGAGCTCCCTGTCCATGTGAGAAAAGAGATAGAGCTTAGGAGGGAGGAGAGAGTCGGGAGAAGGAGGAGAGGTCGTGGGGCTGGCACGACAGGGCACTCGCCTGGGGACGGTCGCCGACGGCGGGTGCTCCGATGGCCGGCCGGCGGTGGTCCGGCGAGGCTGCGGGGCTCCGACGCGGGGCTGGAGATGAGGGGAGACCGGGGGCTCGAGCTCCCCTAGAGCGGCGGCGGATCCGGGCCCGAGCGGGCCAGATATGGGCCGCGTGGGCCTGCGATGACTGGGAGCTGGGGGGGCAACGTGGCTGGCTCTGGTTCGCCGAGGGCGCGGCTGACGGCCGCGAGGTCGCCGGCGTTGAAAATGAGGTGGGCGGCATATGAGAGGTGGGAGGAAGCTGGCTGCGGAATTTGAGGTGGGGTCTAGGGTTATGCTCAAAATGGACCAAGGGCCCTTAAATAGGCAGGTTTAGGGTTAGGTATTTTTTACCCTCCGATCGCGACCAGACGGTATGATCGGAGAGGTGGGTTTGCTGGGCTTAATGGGCTGTGTAGAGAGTTAGCTGGGGATGAGAGGGAATGTGCGGCCCGTGAAAGGTGTTTTTTTAAACCGAAAATGTCCGATAAATAACATATACAGTGCCCCTATGGTTGACCGTTCGGGTATCAAACGACCTCCGATCGTGACGAAATTTGGCAGACAGTCCAGCTACAATAAAACAAGACCGCACGCCAAGTTTCGACCCAATCTAAGAATATGTTATACGCACTTTCAAAAACAATATTTTATCGATGCCGTGGGCGCGTGCATGTGTGGTTGGTCTTGAAACGGCCGACGACACGAACGGAGAGAACTGGCAGTTACGCACGGATGCAAGTTTTCAAAAACAAATGACAATGCTATGCAGATGATGGAAATGATGCGATGATGAATGTGACAACCAAACGAATCACACGACAAGAATGGCAATAAAAGGGGAATCTTCTGGAGTGTCGGTCTCGGGTTGTTACAACTCTCCTCGATGATGAATGTGACAACCAAACAAATCACACGACGAGAATGGCAGTAAAAGGGGAATCTTCTTGAGTGTCGGTCTTGGGTTGTTACAACTCTCCACCACTAACAAGGGATCTCACCACGAGATCTTAGAATGGGAAGGGGAAGAGGAAGAAGAAGTGAAGAGGTAAAACTTAATCGCTTCTTTGACAAACGAGTGAAACCATGGAACCTTGGAGGTTGCAAGAGATGAAGAATGGCACTAGGAACAAGCAAGAATTCCAAAGAAATTTGGGCATCACTTCGGTAGAAAACAGAAGCAAAACTACAGTAAATCCCTTCTAATGATGCTACGTCACCATGTTCACTGTCGTTAGCCCCACGTTAATTCAAGCCGATTCAAATTTAAATTAAAAATTCAGTCAAATAATTAAAGTTTTCAAACATTCAAACTAAAATGTTCAAAGTGTGGCAAATAATCTCTGGATAAATTTCATGCCATTATACAATTTAATTAAAGTATTTAAAGTGCCCAAATAATTGAAAGACGCAGCAAACAAAGTAGTTAATGCTTTTCGTAATTATTAAAAATGTCAGATCATTTTATTTTATTATGAAACTTCACGTGGCAGTGGGTTAAATGTTGTTGGTAATTCAGGTGAGGTCATTGTACTTTATTTCGGCATCAAAATAAATGTTTAGTAATTAAAACAGTAGAAAAAAGTAAAACTAAACTAAAAAAACAAATAAAAAGAAAAAGGAAAAAGAAACCCCCGGCCCCGCATGGGCCTCGGCCCACCTAACTGGCCGGCCCAGCCGGCTACTACTACCCCCACCCCCCACCACCGAAACCCTACCCCCACCATCCACATCGCCACTCTCCCTTGCTCTCCCTCCCCTGTCCCCGTCACCATCGAGCCGCCGCCGCGGTGCCTCATCATGGCCGTCGCCAGCCGCCTCCCTGACGACCAGAACCGCGTCAGGAGCTCCTCCTCATCACCCTCGTCCTCCCGATGCCAGGACAAGCCCACGGTTGCCACGCAGCTCCGCCATCGACGCCATCCCCGTCACCTCTGTCCGGTGGTCATCCTCGTCGGATTCGCGCCACCTCGAGCAGCCCCATCCTCCTCGAGCTTTCCCTACAAACGCTGTGAGCGGTCGCCTCCTCTTTCCCCTCTCTCTGAGCCCCTACGCCCTTGCTAGCATCCCCCACCGTGGCCGCAGCTCCGCCGTCTGCCATTGCCGTCTGGGAACTCCCGTCCGAGCTCCTCCGCTCGAACTGGTGACACAGACGCGCTCCTAGGATCCCCAGGAGGTCAACGAGCCACACAGCGAGCCTCGCCGTGCCTTGAGACGACGAAACCAACCTCGCCCGAAACCACTGCCGCCGCATGACATCGTAGCGGTGGACTCTAGCCACCCCCGTGCCAACCACGGCCACCATCGGACGCGGCGCATCGTGCCCGTCCGTAGAACACAAGAACCCCCTCAGTCGTGCCTCGTGCACGTTTTCCAGCGAAGTCCCGCATGTCGCCGCCGTCGGTTTGGTCACCGGCACGCGCACCGGCGTTTAAACGCCGACGGGACTCACCCGCCAGGCCATTAGGGCCTAATCTCCCTCTAACCCACACTAACACGTGGGCCCTGGTACTGTAGCATTAGGTTTAATTTAACTAACCTATTAACTAAATTGGGTCACTGACAACCGGGCCCCACATCACTAATTATTTGGGTAGATTAAATAAAACTCATTTAAATTAAACAGTCACTGCCAACTGGGTCCCACTAGACCCAGTTGACTAGTCAATGTGCTAACTAGGCAGTACCCAGACTATGACATGTGGGATACCTGGGCCCCTTTGACCAGTCAAAGTCTCCAGTTGAGTGCTGACTGGGCAGTCAACTGGGACCCACTGTCAGCCTCGGTTGCACATATCTGGGTACACTTTTGTGTACCCATAGCATTTAATATTTAATATAATTTCCAATTAAATTAGTTCTGGAAAATTCAGAAAATGTTTAAAGCTTAGAAAAATCATATCTTTTAAACCGTAACTCCGATGAAAATAATTTATATATGAAAGTTGATCAGAAAAATACCATGAACCAAAATTTGCCATCCATTCATCTGTCACTTGCCTGTAACTATCTGAACATGCAACTTTTTGCCTGTTTTGGATAGGTGAATAGTGCATGACTTTAATAAAAAATAGTTCCAAATAAATTCCTAAATTAACTAGAGCACTTAGATAGGCAGTATATCACCCTAGCACTGCATTTAGACATGTCATGCACCCCTGTGGCATCACTGCCACGTAATTATTGTTTCATTCCCCCTCCGGTCAACCGTTTGACAAATATCCGGAACCGGGAATACTTTCCCGGATGGGTTCCCCCTTTCCCGGTATCGTGTAGCAATGTGTTAGGACATACCCGACACTACGTATCGCCATGTCATGCTTTGAGTTACATTGTTTGCTTTGTATTTACTGTTTCTTCCCCCTCCTTCTCTCTCGATAGACGCTGAGACTACCAATGATACTGTTGTGTACGACTACTTCGTCGACGACCCTGCGCTCTTGATAGAGCAGCAAGGCAAGCAACCCCCTCTTGAGCATTCCGATATCGCCCATTCCTTTGCCTCTTATTCTTGCATTAGATTTTTGCTACCGTATTAGTTAGCTCCTATTCTAATGCATAGCCTGTTTTTGATGAACTGCTACCATACCTGCAATCATATCAACTGCATAGTATAGGTTGATCAATGAATCCCAGTGACCCCTTAGTACCAGTTGCCCCTGCTTCTTCATCGAAGAACCAACGACTCGAAGACTTGGTCAACCGACTGACAAGACAGGCCCCTCACATCACCACACTGCCACTAATTGTATGACTCTGCAGTGGTACTATCGAGTACCGAGGGTGACACCTCGTGAAGTACTCATGATGATATCCCTATAGCGCAGATAGTCGGTTGTGGTTATAGAGTGTGATTCCTCCTTCACCATTCCCGATGATGTCTCTGTCGTGCAGGCCCTCAAGTGTGGGACCCTTGAGGGTGATTCCTACAAAGTCCACCTTGACGGTTACATCAATCGGGGACCATTGAGGGTGATTCCCCAGTTCTCATCTTGATTTTATATCCACACAGCCTCTATGACTTGTTACTAAAGTACTACTAAAAGACGGGCCGGCCCCAAGGGTGCCCGCGGGAGAAAGATTTGGTGGGATGCGCTGCAAGGCAACCGAAGACTTGGTGGGGTGCGCCAGTAAGGCACCCGAGAGTTAATGGCGGGGCAACAGACTGCATTATGGTTCGTGGTTGCCCCACACTAATAAAATTCTAATGGGTTGGGTATTTGATCTGAGTGGGTCATTGACCTTTTTCGCACTAAACCTTCATGTGGGAGAAGTTATGGGTACTCAGCGTCGTTGTATCAGCCGAAGATCTTTGGACGTCACCAATGAAGTGGCGCGCGCCGGATTGGTCTGGAACGCATCATGCTTGGTACTAATGGGTGCTAGGACTGCTTCTGGCTACTTGCACATCGTGTAGGAGTGCAAGGGCAAGTGGTCCCATGAACCTGCGCGCTTAGGAGTAGACCGGCGGGCTGGCCTCTTCGTTGAGTCTAGGTGGGATGACGACATTTTGGATCCCAAGGACGGGTATTACCTCAGAAAGTGTGTCCGGACGGAGTGATCAAGCATGTTGGAAATGCGGTGCACCCCTGCTGGGAACAACAAACTATTTGAATAGCCGTGTCCATGGTAACAGGATGACTTGGAGTGGTACCTTGACCTTATACAACTATAATTGTGAATTACTTTAAATGAATGTTTCTCCCGGATTGCTTCCACGCAGGGAGTCGAGGAAGAATCTCTGGGCGTGGTTACTTAATAAAATTGCTACAATAATATGTCTATATATGAGATACCAGTCTACTCTCTTCTAATGCTACAAGATGCTGAAGATGCTAGTCTTCGATAGGACTAGGCCTTCCCTCCTATTCTTGCTTTCTACAGTCAGTCCAGATATAACCCCACCCCTTGATAATGATGCATAATTAGCATAGTTTTGATGTCAGTCTTGCGAATACTTTGGATGAGTACTCACCGCTGCTTTGCTTTCTCTTTCCTCGTCGATATGATTCTGCGTTTAGACGATGGAGCCCGGGAGATGGAGTACGCTCGAGACGACTACTACACCAGCGCAGGAGTCTACTACGACGTGGAGGTGGCCCCCGACTAGAAGTAGGATAGGAGGTTCCAAGGTAGGAGGCCTCGCCTCGTTCGATCCGTTGTTATGTTTGTGCTAGCCTTCTTAAGACAAAACTTGTTTAACTTATGTTTGTACCCAGATATTTTTGCTTTCGCTGACTCGTGCTTGTTGAGATTTGTATTCAAGCCCTCGAGGCCATTGCCTTGTAATATGAAGTTGTACGACTTTATTTTGTGTCTAGAGTTGTGTTGTGATATTGATCAGTGAGTCCCTAATCTTGGTCGTACGCAATGCATGTATGTTTAGCGTACGGAAAAAATTGGGGGCATCACAGAAGGTCACAACACTCCACTTAAATGGACAATAAAAGAAATAACCAGATCTTGACAACCGAGATGATGAGTCGAAGGGAGCAACATCATAATGCCTCCTGAACAAACGAATAGAAGCTAGATCGATGGAAGGAAAGAATGGAGAAGAAAAGACAACTTCTACCAGAATTGGATTTGACAAGAACCTTAACAAAGAAGGGTTGAACGGAGTTGTTGTAAATTCAACAACGGAAGGATAAGCTTGTTGTGGGCTTATGGAAAGCATCTTAAAATTATGATGTGATAACCGGCCACAAATGGAACACAAGATTGCTTGCGAGCAACAAGATATGCCAAACTTCTTTCACCAAGAGGATAATAACGATGCTAAGGAAACGCTTGAGGTGAAATCCAACCCAAGATAGCTCCAAGGAAGAAAATGATGGGTTTTGATTATCTCATTCTTGATAACTTCTCTTCGAGACTCCTCATGAATCAAGAACGCAATAACACCATCCCAAAAGATAATGGAGAAAGAATTGCACTTTGAAATGCAAGGCAAAGAATACTTGAGGTACAACTACAAGAATCTTGAAGAACACTTTGAGAAAGAATTACATCCTTAACGAACCACCATGAAGAGCCTCTGTATACAAAATAATGATCAAAGAAGTGAAGGCTGAAAAGAATAAGATTAGGACCTTCCAAGATTTAGGTGAAGCTTCGCGAAAAGATACTTCAACAAACTAGGAACTCCGGGAAGACAAGATGGTCAACTTGGGATGAGGAATTTGATATCATGAACAAATCTGGAAGAAGGATAGAGAACACCACTCAAGGAACAAGAATGAGAATTATGTTATGCTTATCCTTCGTCATGATAAATTGATGACAACCAACAGATTTGCCATACCACTTATTCTTCTTGAATAGATTAAGAGAGAGATAGGCTCAAACTTGAAGGAGCCTTCAACGATACACCGGTCAAAATTCAAAAACAAATGAGGATAGCATGAATGAATTGAGATACATGACACGAGAACAAAGAGATCATGATCCGCCTAACAGAAAACTTCAACGAAGCACTGGAATAAGTGAGATACGAACTAAGAGACAACAATTGAGGAGAATTTGAGAATCAAAGGTGAAAGATGAGAACGGAGAAATCTTCTGAAATGATGGCCTTCGGAGGATCAAGAAATGAACACAACACTAAAATTCTTTGAATAGATATGGAAAGAATTACTCATGGTCAAAAACAATTTAAGAGGAAAGCACAAAGCTGAAACCATGAATCTCCGAGAATGGATCAAGATTTAAGAGAAACTCTTCTTGGGTCTTGAACGCTTAGAATGATGACGAGAAATAACACCATGAATACGAAGACACCCCGGAATAATGCAGAAATAAAGGTTGGGGCAAGGATGAAAATGATCTAGAAGCAATCTTCGAGAAGGAATATGACTGATGAAATTCATCCTTACGTCGTGTTGAGAAGAACTTGAGAACATCCCTGAAAAGATTAAATGAGCCAGGTAAGATCCTAGGGAAAACCTTTGGGTTATGGGCCCATTGAAAGGAAACACCGTTGAAATGATTTCTTGAAAAGAGAGATAGCACCGGTACAAATGAAAAGTTGATTAGGTGAGACCCCTCGAAATAATTAAGAGGATATGAATGCAAATGAAAGTCTTCTAAGATATATTCCCACTCTGGATAGAACAATGAGATATGAGTAAACAATAGATACTTGAAGAAGAATTTCAAACACAGAAAAGCAATTAGCGTATGAAAAAGATATGATGAACATGGAGAGGTTGAATTGAATTCACCGAAGAAGAATGACAACGAGAACAAAAGATATGAGCATAGATCTTGAAATTGAAATTCCTGAGAATCTCCACAAGGAATCACCGGATACAATACAGAAGAAATTATAGTGGAAGCATTGATGAAGAGAAAGGCACTTGGACGAGAATTTAATCATTGAAGAAAAGGGTGGAAGGTCAGGAAAAAAAAGGACAACTTAGGATGAATGAAAAGAACTCCAGAAAGAAATATGAGGATATATCTTCCAAATATTGGAAAAGATTGAATTCACTTGAGGAGAAACACTGCGGATAGAAAAGACTTGACATGACAATTTGATTGAGCAGAAGGATTGCATTCCCATAGAAATATGAGAACACTTCATAGGAAAGATATGGAATCACCACTTGACATCGAAGCAACTCGAATTATCATACTCCAAAACAAAACAAAGGATAAACCTTGCAAATTAGCAGGAAACAAATACATAACCCATGTGTATTTGTCAGAAGGATAATCCTAGGTAACTACTTGTATTCCCACCTAAGAACTTCTGAACTTTCTTGGTTATGCGATTCGGTTTACGGACCCAGGAACATACCCAAGGTAATCAGGTACAACTGCACCCACAACCTTCCAAAACATAATCCAAGAAACTCCACAAAAACATCTACCTTAGAAACTCGAAAACACAACGATACTAAGTATGACAGTACATCCGAACTCTCTCCACCAGTACTGGGGATGCCAGACTCCTCTCGCCACTACTAGTATTGAAGCAATTTCGAACATCCTCCGTCCTGAGATACTAAGGAAACTGAATGATAACGATGTGGCAAGAATCCCTTGGAGCTCTACTCCTCGATAACATGAGGCACAAAGTACATAACTCCGTCACATAGGCATCATAGAGATTCCAAAATACCCGCGTGATCCTAATTTTTTTTGAGTGGGAATAGGGCAGAATCAAACTTCCTAAGTCGTAATTCCTCACCAGAGTATACAAGTGGAATAAAAGAATCCTACTCTTCGATATGACTAGACTCAAAATAGTTTTTTACTAGACTCGACTCGACCAAGTTCGATGGGGGCTCCTAGGTCGGTACAGGCTCTGATACCAACTTGTAACACCCAAGATGCAATCCTATCCTTAGTTTGGCACGAGGGCCTCAACAGGGATAGAAGCGCATCTCGTCGTTTCGCAAGAATGGATATCATTACAATTATTTTGGCACGAGGGCCTCGACAGGGATAGAAGCGCATCTCATTGTTTCACAAGAATGAATATCATTACAAGTATATGTACAAAAGAGATGAGTATATGGAATTGTCTTACACTCTCCACAAGCTACATCAAGATTACATCAATACAACAACATATTCAAACATCATACATAAGACCAGGGTCCGACTACAGAGAAAATTAGACATTAAAATGACATCCATCCTTGCTATCCCAGGCTGCCGTCTGGAACCCATCCTAGATTGACGAAGAAGACGAAGAAGGAGAACTCCAAATCAAACAATCATCGCTCTCACGCCAAAGCATCGCATTACCTGTACCTGCAACTGTTCTTGTAGTAATCCGTGAGCCATAGGGACTCGGCAATCTCATTTCCAAGGGTATCAAGACTAGCAAAACTTAATGGGTGAGATATGGTCGAGTGATGAGGCTGCAGCAAGCAACTAAGCATTTATTTGAGTGGCTAACTTACGAGTACAGAAAATAAGTATGGTGTTCTACGCATAACGGATGTGAACTAGAATGATCACTAAGTGATCCTGAACACCTACTTCAAACATAACCCCACCGTGTTCTCTCTCAGATAAGGACTCACGAGAAGAGACAGTCACGGTTACATACACAGTTGGTGTATTTTATTTGAGTTTACTTAAAGTTTGCTATGGCTGGGTGTTAAACAAAGTTTCCAAGTTGCCACGTATCCATGGGCACGCCTGCTCGAAAAGATTTAACCCTACAGGGGTGCTCCAACTCACCCATCACAAATTAACCACACACCACGGGAATAACCTCGACCACAAATCATGTGATTTCCTAGGAAATTCCGTTGGAAAACCGCAAGCTCGAGATAGCCTGAAGTATTCTTGGAATTACTCGCACAAGACGTTCAAGAAAGGTAAAACAAATCCAGCAAGCTCGCCCAACGTGTCGACATACCCGATAGGAGCCACGTATCTCGTTCTCAAGACACGACAGATGAGCTATGGTTACCACACCAAAAACTGAGTTGCCCCGGGTGGCGTTAATAAGCTTCTCTAGGTTGGACCAACACTCACGAGGAGCACTGGCTCGGGTTGTTGGTTACAGATCCTCGGGCTAAGTACTACCAATGCGGGTTTATTAGTTATTAGGCAAATGTAGTACCAATGTTGGGCCTTGCCAGAAGTGTTTTATCCCAAAACGAAAATCAAGGGGGTACCCATAACAACCCCGAGCATGTTAGGAGCGCTCAATATGGAACATAACACCAGTACACAAGTAACTGGGGCGACAAAGATGGAACAAAACACCGAGCCAAAGGCCAAGTCTTCCACGTTTTACCAAGTATATAGGTGCATTAAATTAAATAGCAATAATATTGTGATATAAAAAATATATCCATGTTGCCACATGGAAGCAATTGCACCTGCAGCTAGAAATGCTATTAGAAGGGCTGAGCAAGCAGTAACATAGCCAAACAATCAATTATGATGCATGTTATGCATGACATGGCAAAGCACAACAATCAACTTCTACACATTAAGTGAAGCTCAATATGCAACGAGTTGCATATTGACAAAACTCCACATTGTATTACTTAGTTCATTCCTGTTTAGGCACATGACAATATTAAATGTTGTTAAACATGGCAGGAGGTGAACCATACATAAACTACTCTGTCTAGGCATCTTAAATGAGGTCGAAAACAAAATATAGCATTTCCAAAATGACCCCATATGTTAATTTCGAAACTGGTTCTAACCATATTTTATATTTATTAAACCAAAAAATAATGTCCATCATGCAATTCTACACGTCATTCTAGTCGATTTACATGTATGGAACATCTCGAACGGAGCTACGGTCTAAAAGTTCTGACACGCAGAAGATGACCATGACATGAATGCAAAATGCATGAAAATGACAACCACAAGCACTTCAAACATGTATTAAACATGATAATATGATACTACATGAAATTCTGAGCAAGTTTCATGTATGGCATGTACAAAACGGTGCTACGGTTTAACCACAACAACCAACACAAGTTTTAGTGCAAATCTGTCCAAAACAGCAACATGGCATATTGCAACCCACAAATCAACAACCTAAAGTCACCTAAAATACACAACAAGGACATGGTGGTGAAGCCTAACATGATGCTCAACAATTTATCGATTAAAAGCAAGTTGACCAGAAGCATAGATCATTAGGAAATGAGCTCACAAGAAGACATATTGAACTAAGCGGTTTCCAGACTTAGTGAAAATCCCAGTTTTTTAAACAGAACAGTTTTTTTACCATGGAGGCATATTGACAGGGTAAAACTATATGTTACAGGGCATATATTGGCATGAAACTTAACAGCATGTTAGAGGACATCATGAACAACAAATAACTCCATTGCACCCACCCCAAAGGTGTTGTAGATCAGTAGCAAAACACATGGCAAGACAGCAACAAAACGTTACAGAATCCAGACTTAGAAATATTTTGACCCCTCAAAATAGCACATTGGTTAAGCATGTTGGCAACAAGAAAACAACACCTAAACATGGATTATCATGGCAAACAAAATGAGCAGGGGCTAGTGCACATGTCAAAGAGCGTATCTCATGTTCAAAACTAATTCCTATGATGCATGGATTTTCTCACGCAAAAATAACAAAAGGGCATCACAGCAAAATAACATGCACACAAACTTAACGCAAATGACCAAACAAATAGCACAGATGGATACAATTGATATTTCTACGCCAAAATCATATATAATATGTGGTTTTTTATCATAACACAAATGACACAACATTTATGCGAGATTAGGACATAAACCATTTTAGCAAGTTATATATGCAAATTAAATGCAAACATCACATCAATTTCTTTAGCATGAATGAAAATGCAATATAATTAATCTACACTTTTACATATATGGTTTGATTATTTCCAATGCACGGTTAAATCAATACGCGCAATGCAAAATCAAGACATTGATGCAAATTAATAGAAAAGGCATGTTAAACAGTTTAAACATTTGGGAAAAGGGATATTATGAATCTACACGAAATTCTAAGCACTTTTCCTATATAAGTATTTTGATACGATGGACGATTAATTACTTAACAACATTTTAAAACATGTGTTTTTCTGCAATTTAACTTGTCCAAGGTTTATTCTTTAAAATACAGAGAAGAAGAAAAAACGCAGGACGAAACTAGCTTTGGGGGGGGGGGGACTCGCCTAGGTCAGCGGAGCTGCTGGGCCGGGGCGCGGGATACGGCCGACGCGCGGGGTCAATGTGAGCTGGCAGGTCGGGCGTCCTCGTTCTGCTCCTCAGCCCTCGCGACAGAGGCCATGGCAGCGGCGGCCTTCCAGCGAATCTCCAGCGAAGGTGTGCTACTTCTCTACAACGTCACCAGAATTTGGCTAGTTGATAGACGAATTCTTGTCTTGCATTGGTTTTTCCCTTGAAGAGGAAAGGGTGATGCAGCAAGGTAGCGGTAAGTATTTCCCTTAGTTTGAGAAACAAGGTATCAATCCAGTAGGAGTAACAAGATGGAGCAACAAGAAACCTACACAAACACAAACAAACTTGCACCCAACGCGATAAAGAGGTTGTCAATCTCTTCTTGATTGCTTGCAAAGTGAGATCTGATAGTCGTAATAGATAAATGTAAATAAGTAAATAAAATTGCAGCAACTTATTTTTGGTGTCTTTATGTTTAGATCTGAATATATAATATGTAAAATAGACCCGGGGGCCATAGTGTTCACTAGAGGCTTCTCTCATAAAGGCAAGTATTACGGTGGGTGAACAAATTACTGTTGAGCAATTGATAGAAAAGCGCAAAGTCATGACGATATCTAAGGCAATGATCATACATATAGGCATCATGTCCAAGACAAGTAGACCGATACTTTCTGCATCTACTACTATTACTCCACACATTGACCGCTATCCAGCATGCATCTAGTGTAATAAGTTCATGATAAATGGAGTAACGCTTAAAGCAAGATGACATGATCTAGAGGGATAGATTCATGCAATATGATATACACCCCATCTTTTTACCCTTGATGGCAACAACACGATACGTGCCTCGCTACCCCTTCTTCCACTAGGTGAGGACACCGCACGGTATGAACCCAAAACCAAGCACTTCTCCTATTGCAAGAACTATGGATCAAGTTGGCCAAACTAAACCTATAACTCGAAGAGAATTACGAGGATATGAAATCATGCATATAAGAAATCAGAGGAGACTCAAATAATATTCATAGATAATCTGATCATAAATCCACAATTCATTGGATCTCAACAAACACACCGCACAAGAAGATTACATCGGATAGATCACCATGAAGATCATGGAGAACTTTGTATTGAAGATCAAAGAGAGAGAAGAAGCCATCTAGCTACTAGCTATGGACCCGTAGGTCTGAGGTGAACTACTCACGCATCATCGGAGAGGAAAGGGAGGCAATGGTTGTTGATGAAGATGGCCTCCGACGATGAATTCCCCTCCGGCAGGTTGCCGGAATGGTCTCCCGATTGGTTTTTGGTGGCTCTGGAGGTCTGCGGTGGCGGAACTTGCGATCTAGGTTTATTTCCGTGGGTTTCAGTATTTATAAGGCCGTCTGGAGTCGAGAACACGTAAAGACGTGCCAAGAGGAGGTCACGAGCCCCCTAGCCGCGGCTAGGGGGCCCCGCGCCTCCCAGGCTTGTGACTCCATCCGGCCACTTCTCCGGTATTTTTTTCTTCAGGTATTTTTGATATTTTCCATAAAAAATCACGGCGAAAGTTTTATTCTATTTGGACTCCGTTTGATATTCCTATCTGAAAAAGGTCAAAAACACGGAAAAACTGGAACTGGCACTAGGACTTGGATTAATAAGTTAGTCCGAAAAATAATATAAAATAGCATATTCATGCATGGAAAATATCCAAAGTTGATAATATAATAGCATGGAACGATCAAAAATTATAGATATGTTGGAGACGTATCAAGCATCCCTAAGCTTAACTCCTGCACGTCCTCGAGTAGGGAAGGGATAAAGAACGAATTTTTGATGTGGAATGCTACCTAACATATTTGTTTCATGTAATGTCTTTATTGTGGCATGAATGTTCAGATCCGTAAGATTCAAAACAATAGTTGAATATTGACATGAAAACGATAATACTTCAAGCATAATAGCAAAGTAATCATAAACTTTCGAAATAACAAGGCCAAAGAAAGCTATCCCTACAAAATCATATAGTCTGGCTACGCTCCATCATCCCCACACAATGAATTTAAATCATGAACAACCCTGGTATTGGCCAAGTAATTGTTTTCACACCCTTATTTTTTCAAACTTTTTCAACTCTCACGCAATACATGAGCGCGAGCCATGGTTATAGCACTATAGGTGGAATAGAATGTGGTGGAGGTTGTGAGGCAAAAAGGAGGAGATGGTCACATCGACTCGGCATATCAATGGGTTATGGAGATGCCCATCAATAGATATCAATGTGAATGAGTAGGGATTGCCAAGTAATAGATGCACTAGAGCTATAAGTGTATGAAATCTCACAAATGAAACTAGTGGGTGTGCACCCAACTTGCTCGCTCATGAAGACCTAGAGAAATTTGAGGAAGCCCATCATTGGGATATACAAGCCAAGTTATATAATGAAAATTTCCACTAGCATATGAAAGTGACAAAACAAGAGACTCTCTGTCATGAAGAACATGGTGCTATTTGAAGCACAAGTGTGGAAAAAGATAGTAGCATTGTCCCTTCTCTCTTTTTTTGTCATTTTTTTGTTGGGCTCTTTGGCCTCACTTTTTTTCATTCATTATTTTCTTGTTTGGGCTCTTCGACCTATTTTTATTTTGTGGGCATCTTTGGCCTCTTTTATTTCCTCACATGGGACAATGCTCTAATAATGATGATCATCACACTTTTATTTACTTACAACTCGATACTTAGAACAGTAATGACTTCTATATAAATGCCTCCGGCGGTGTACCAGGATGTGCAATCATCTAACGTAGCAATGACATCAAAAAATGGACAAGCCATAAAAACATCACGCTAGCTATCTTACGATCATGCAAAGCAATATGACAATGATGGTGCGTGTCATAATAAACGGAACGGTGGAAGTTGCACGGCAATATATCTCGGAATGGCTATGCAAATGCCACAATAGGTAGGTATGGTGGCTGTTTTGAGGAAGGCATATGGTGGGTTTGTGCACCGGCGAATGTTGCACGGCACTGGAGAGGGTAGCAATGCTGGAAGGTGAATGTCCATCTATACCATGGACTCACATTAGTCATGAAGAACTCATATACTTATTGCAAAAGTTTTATTAGTAATCAAAACACAGTGCTAAATGCACACTTCTAGGGGAAGGGTTGGTAGGAGTTAACCATCGCGTGATCCTGACCTCTACACAAAGGATGACAATCAGCAAATCCATTATGCTCCGACTTCCTAACATAGCGGTTCACCATACGTGCATGCTACGGGAATCACTAACTTCAACAGAAGTATATCTAGATTCACAACACCCTACTAACATAACTCTAATATTATCATAACCATATCTCAAAGCTAATTGTGAGGAATAAAACTTATCTTACTAAATCAATGCACTTGAATATGAAAGTTTTTATTATATCCTCTTTCGATGCCTATCATATTTAGGACTAATTTCATAACACACGCCAATTACCAAGTTACTTTAGATAGATCACTCTCAAAATGATATAAATGAAGATTCGAGAGTTTGTATTTCTACAAAATATGACACCGCCGTGCTCTACAAAGACTTAAGTGAAGCAGTAGAGAAAAATTATTTAGCTCAAAAGATATAAGTGAAGCACATGTGAGCAAAATTACCAATCTCAAAAGATATAAGTGAAGCACATGGGAGAAAAATTACTAAGCTCAAAAGATATAAGTGAAGCACATGTGAGCAAAATTACCAATCTCAAAAGATATAAGTGAAGCACATGGGAGAAAAATTACTAAGCTCAAAAGATATAAGTGAAGCACATGTGAGCAAAATTGCCAACTCAAAAGATATAAGTGAAGCTCGTTGAGTATTCTAAAAAATTCTCGATGAGTGCATGTCTCTCTAAAAAGGTGTGCAGCAAGGATGATTGTGAAAAAACAAAAAGAAAATACTCTTATAATACACGACGCTCCAAGCAAAACACATATCATGTGGTGAATAAAAATATAGCTCCAAGTAACGTTACCGATGGATTGAAGACGAAAGAGGGGATGCCTTCCTAGGGCATCCCCAAGCTTAGGCTTTTTGGTGTCCTTGAATTTGGCTTGGGATGCCTTGGGCATCCCCAAGCTTAGGCTCTTTCCACTCTTTATTCCATTGTCCATAAGAACATCACCCAAAACTTGAAAACTTCACAACACAAAACTTAAACAGAAACTCGTGATAGCATTAGCATAAGAAAAAAAACCACCAACTTTTTAGGTACTGTAGAAGACTTTAATTTCCATTTAGATTGATGTTATATTACTGTATTCTCACTTATCCATGGCTCATACCCCCCGATACTACCCATAGATTCATCAAAATAAGCAATCAACACAACAAAAACAGAATCTGTCAAAAACAGAACAGTCTATAGAAATCTGTATATTTTGTATAACTCTGTTAACTAAAAAATTCTGAAAAAATTATGAAAATTACGGGAATTTTTATATCAATCATCAGAAGAAAAAAATCAACTCAAAAACTCTTTCTGGATAGGAACAAAAAATAATTTCGTGAGCAGAAAGTTTCTGTCTTTTTGCAGCATGATTAAACAACTATCACCACAACTAATCATAAAGGTTCTACTTGACACAAACACTAATTAAAACATAAAAAACACAATCATAACAGAATCATGATGGCGTTGACTTAACAAAACAGAAAGTAAAAGAGCAAAAGTAAACTTGTTCATTGGGTTGGCTCCCAACAAGCGCTATTGTTTAACGCCCTTAGCTAGGCATAAGGCAATAGAATCAAGTATTATCATCTTTAGTGCTCAAACCATAAGTATCTCTCATAATAGATTCATAAGGCAATATTATTCTCTTTCTAGGAAAATGTTCCATGCCCTTCTTTAATGGAAAATGAAATTTAATATTCCCTTCCTTCATATCAATGACCGCACCAATAGTCCTAAGGAAAGGTCTACCAAGAATAATGGGACATGTAGGATTGCAATCAATATCAAGCACAATGAAATCTATGGGCACATAATTCTTATTTTCAATAATAAGAACATCATTAATCCTTCCCATAGGTTACTTAATAGTAGAATCCACAAGATGCAAATTAAGAGAACACTCATCAATCTCATTGAAACCTAGAACATCACATAAAGATTTTGGAATTGTGGAAACACTAGCACACAAATCACACAAAGCATGGCATTCATAATTTTTAATCTTGATTTTTATAGTAGGTTCCCACTCATCATGAAGTTTTCTAAGAATAGATATTTCCAATTCAAGTTTCTCTTCAAGAGATTTCATCATAGCATCAACGATATGTTTAGTAAAAGCCTTATTTTCGCTATAAGTATGTGGAGATTTTAGCATGGATTGCATCAAGGAAATACATTCAATCAAAGAGCAACTATCATAATTAAATTCCTTGAGATCCAAAGTAGTAATGTCATCACTATTCAAAGTTTTGACATCCTCTACTCCACTTTTAGTATTTTTAGCATCAAGATAAATAGACTCCAAATCATTGGGGTGTTTCACAACCAAAGTGGATTCACATCCAGCCCCATCATAATTAAGATTGACATTAGAAAACAAGGATTCAATAGGAGTCAAATCAAGCACTTTAAGATCTTCGTGATTCTCATCACATATTTCAGGTTTAGCAGCCATTTTATTAACCAAAGTAGCTTGTTTATCAGATATCTGGCCTATCAATTTTTCAAGATGAGAAAATTGAGAATTTAACACAAGGAATTCTTTGGCCATATCATCTATTTCTTTATTCATATATGTCATAAAAGAATTTTTCTCTCTTAGTTCTCTACGAAAGAAACTATTATGATCAAACTGTGTAGACATCAAGCTTTTGACACTAGTTTAAATTTCTTACAACCTTTTATAGTAAGCATCATAATCTTTTGGTTGGCTCATGAGGATGAATAAGACAGCAAGCAAGAGCAAATAAAGAAAGGAAAATATTTTTGTAAATTTTTTTAGAAGTGGGGGAGAGGAAAACGAGATGCAAATAATGTAAATGCAAGAGATGGGTTTGTGATAGGTACTTGTAGGTGTGCTTCACTTGAATACTCCCCGGCAATGGCGCCAGAAATTCTTTCTGCTACTTGTCTACAACGTCACCAGAAATTGGCTAGTTGATAGACGAATTCTTGTCTTGCGTTGGTTTTTCCCTTAAAGAGGAAAGGGTGATGCAGCAAGGTAGCGGTAAGTATTTCCCTCATTTGAGAACCAAGGTATCAATCCAGTAGGAGTAACAAGATGGAGCAACAAGAAACCTGCACAAACACAAACAAAGTTGCACCCAACACGATAAAGAGGTTGTCAATCTCTTCTCGATTGCTTGCAAAGTGAGATCTGATAGTAGTAATAGATAAACGTAAATAAGTAAATAAAATTGCAGCAACTTATTTTTGGTGATTTTATGTTTAGATCTGAATATATAATATGTAAAATAGACCCGGGGGCCATAGTGTTCACTAGAGGCTTCTCTCAGGAAGGCAAGTATTACGATGGGTAAACAAATTACTGTTGAGCAATTGATAGAAAAGTGCAAAGTCATGACGATATCTAAGGCAATGATCATACATATAGGCATCACGTCCGAGACAAGTAGACCGATACTTTCTGCATCTACTACTATTACTCCACACATTGACCGCTATCCAGCATGCATCCAATGTAATAAGTTCATGATAAATGGAGTAACGCTTGAAGCAAGATGACATGATCTAGAGGGATAGATTCATGCAATATGATATACACCCCATCTTTTTACCCAAGTTTCGACCCAATCTGAGAATATGTTATATGCACTTTCAAAAACAATATTTTATCGATGTCGCGGGCGCGTGCATGTGTGGTTGGTCTCGGAACGGCCGATGACACGAACGGAGTGAACCGGCAGTTACGCACGGATGCAAGTTTTCCAAAACGAATGAAGATGATATGCAAATGATGGAAATGATGCGATGGTGAATGCAAGAACCAAATGAATCACACGACAAGAATGGCAATAAAAGGGGAATCTGTTGGAGTGTCGGTCTCGGGCTGTTACAACTCTCCTCCACTAACAAGAGATCTCACCACGAGATCTTAGAATGGGAAGGGGGAGAGGAAGAAGAAATGAAGAGGTAAAACTTAATCACTTCTTTGACAAATGAGTGAAACCATTGAACCTTGGAGGTTGCAAGAGATGAAGAATGGCACTAGGAACAAGCAAGAATTCCAAAGAAATTTGGGCATCACCTCGGTAGAAAAGAGAAGCAAAACTTGAGAATGTGGAAATAACTTGAAACAAGGTCACAACACTCCGTTTAAATGGAGAAGCAAAGAAAGAACCAGATCTTGACAACCGAGATGATGAGTCGAAGGGAGCAACATCATAATGCCTCCACAACAAACGAATAGAATCTAGATCGATGGAAGGAAAGAATGGAGAAGAAAAGACAACTTCTACCATAATTGTATTTGACAAGCACCTTAGCAAAGAAGAGTTGAACGGAGTGGTTGTAAATTCAACAACGGAAGGATAGGCTTGTTGTGGGCTTATGGAAAACATCTTAAAATTATGACGTGACAACCGGCCACAAATGGAACACACGATTGCTTGGGAGCAACATGATATGTCCAACTTCTTTCACCAAGAGGATAACAATGATGCTAAGGAAATGCTTGAGGTGAAACCCAACCCAAGATAGCTCCAAGGAAGAAAATAATGGGTTTTCATTGTCTCATTCGTGATAACTTCTTTTCGAGACTCCGCATGAATCAAGAATGCCATAAAACCATCTCAAAAGATAATGGAGAAAGAATTGCACTTTGAAATGCAAGGCAAAGAATACTTGAGGTACTACTACAAGACTCTTGAAGAACACTTCGAGGAAGAATTACATCCTGAATGAACCACCATGAAGAGCCTCCGTATACAAAAGAATGATCAAGGAAATGAAGGCTGAAAAGAATAAGATTAGGACCTTCAAAGATATAGGTGAAGCTTCGCAAAAAGATACTTAAGAAAATTAGGAACGCCAGGAAGACAAGATGAACAACTTGGGATGAGGAATTTGATATCATGAACAACTCTAGAAGAAGGATACTCTCAAGGAACAAGATCAAGAATTATGTTATGCTTATCCTTCATCAAGATAAATTGATGACAACCAACGGATTTTCCATACCACTTATTCTTCTTGAACAGATTGAAGAGAGAGATAGGCTCAAACTTGAAGAAGCCTTCAACGATACACCGGTCAAAATTCACAAACAAATGAGGATAGAATGAATGAATTGAGATACATGACATGAGAACGAAGAGATCACGATCCGCCTAATGTAAAACTTCAATGAAGCACCGGAATAATTAAGATACAAACTAAGAGACAACAATTGAGAAGAATTTGAGAACGAAAGCTGAAAGATGAGAACGAAGAAATCTTCTGTAATGACGGCCTTCGGAGGATCAAGAAATGAACACAAGACTGAAATGTTTTGGAGAGATATGGAAAGAATTACTCACGGTCGAAAATAATTTGAGAGGAAAGCACAAAGCTGAAACCATGAATCTCCGAGAATGGATCAAGATTTAAGAGAAACTCTTCTTTGGGTCTTGAACGCTGAGAATGATGGCAAGAAACAACACGATGAATACGAAGACACTCCGGAATAATGAAGAAATAAAGGTTGAGGCAATAATGAAAATGATCTACAAGTGATCTTCGAGAAGGAATATGACCGATGAAATTCATTCTTACGTCATATTGAGATGAACTTGAGCACATCCCCGGAAATGTTAAGTGAGCCAGGTAAGATCTTAGGGAAAACCTATGGGTTATGGGCCCACTGAAAGGAAACACCGTTGAAATGATTGCTTGAAAAGAGATATTGCACCGGTACAAAAGAAAACTTGATGAGCGGAGATGTAGCGACCCGACCTGAAAGGTCGAATCTCCGGTGTTTCCGTACCATCCCAAGATCATGCTGGTACACACACGGTACATCAATGTATATATCAAAGGGAAATCACACAGCATTATATTAATCGAAATCTCATATCGAGTCCTTTATTACAATAAAGATTACAATAAAGTGGCTGAAGGCCAACTCATGAGAATAACTAAATCTTGCGGAAGCTTCAAAGGTAGTGAAGTCCATCTGACTCCAAGGGCATCTCAACGAGCGTAGAGTGTATCCTCACTCCTGGTCGGAAAAATACTCTGCAACATGATACGTTGCAGCCATGTAGGTCAGCATATGGAATATGCCGGCAAAGTCACAAGAGAGGGGTGAAAAGATAATCATCTAATCTACATGCATAAATGGCAGGTGGGGTAGTAAGTTTTTGCGTAAAGCCAATTTTCCTACATCAAGAGAGGGCTAAGAAAAATTATTACTAAGTTGGTTGATTAATGAGATGGTTCCACCAACCAATTCTCATACCCAAGTTATTAATACCCACATCATCATATTAATTGTGTTGAGAGTTCCGAAAGTTTCAGTTCCTTTGGCTCAAGTCGTCCATGACCGTGGACACCGCTAATCGATTAGGTTTGATTACTTTGCAGAGTTTTGCACACGTTCCCCACAAGATTTGATCGCCTCCGTTGGATTCCTCACACTTCAGGGTGTTTGAGGAACGGATGACCAAAACATGGTCTTCTAAGGGGTCCCACTGAGACTCTGTCGGTGCCCATCCTTTCCTACCGTTCTTCTACATCTCGTAGCACCGCCTGTCCAGTGTCGCCACAATTTCCAACCAAGCTAGAGCCCATAATGGCTGATGGCTGTGCATGTAAGCCTTGGGTCTTGAAGCATCCATCCATCTCTTTGTGCCTGGGTAGACCTTTCCGCATGAATAGTGGCACATCTCCAACATTACCTGGGTAGACCTTTCAACCATCATCCACCTAGAGGTATATTGAAAACTTGGAAATCTTGAAGTCTTGATCATCATAGTAGGGCTTGAAATTATTACCTCTCAACACTCATGAATCACACAACCAACCCCGTCTACTAAAAGCATAGCATGACTAATTTAACGTTTCCCGGGGCCAAGTGTCAAAGGGTCGAGGGGGTACCTACTTTTCATGCAATTGGGGAGATGGAAGAACTAATGCAACAAAACATGGATAAAACATGATCAAAGTGACTTGCCTGATTGACGATCTTCGTACTCGAGGGACTCTAGGTAACAAGCCTCGCACTCCGGGTGATCTAATGAATCAAACAAGAGCACTCAATAATTATCCAACAAAAATTGTAACTCAAAAAATCGGGAATGAACTAGAATCACTCGAGACAAAACAGGGCACAATCACAAGAAAAAGAAATCAACACATAGTCTTCTTTTCTAAAAGATGATGGGTAAACTACCACTAACAACAAAATAAAATTATTGGTATTTGTATCAACTAAAACATTAGTTGGCAGAAAATAAACAATAAAATATTTTATTAATAAACAGAATTAAAATGCATTTAAAATTTTGTTAAGAAAAATTGTAGTAGGGTTTTAAAAGTTTTGATAAACACTACTACATGAAGTGGGCTAGGGTTTACTAACAAAAGAGTAAAACTAAACTTATTATTTTATTAACATAACACTATCTTAACAGAAAGGAATTTACTAAAACTTTTCTTAGAAAACAGAATCTATTTATCTAAAACTTTGTTAAAAGAAACTATTACTAACTAGTTTATTTTTGTCAAACTAAACCTAATTCAAAAATAGTGGAGATTCCTATAATATTAAGTATAAAAACTAAGCAAATATATATATTTATTAACAGCAAGTAGAACACCTAATGTTTAAACAACAGAAACTACTAAAACAAAATATAACTAATCCTGATTTAAACTAACTAAAACTAAATTAATTAAACTATTCTAACCACTAGGCAGATTCTGTTTATAGTTAAAATAGTAAATCACGATCATCCTAAAAATTCTTAAACTAAGCATGGTGATATTCCTAACTAATACCAAGCAGTAGCAAAAAGATTCATACAAAAATCTATTTTTAAACTCTAGTTATTCAGATTTTAGTATTTTAAGCAAATTTGATTAAATTCAAATTTTAAAGTTCAAATTTAATTTCTAAAACTACAGACATAAGCTACAAGTAATATGTGACCTAATGCAAAAAGAATTAATTAAAAACACTAAATAGTTTAAAAGATATAATCAAAACAAAATCAGAAAACCTTCTGTTAACTAAAAACAAAACAGAAAATAAAAGAAATCCTAACGAACGGCCAAGGCTACATGGCAACTTCCTATTGGCTGTTAGCATGAGCGCTGGGTGTCTAACGAGCGGTGACCGATCCATAGAGAAAAACGGTTCGTGTTTAAATTAGATCTAATCTGGGTCGTTCTCTATAGATCCGACGGTCCAGAGAGGATCCGGCGACTTACAGGGGGGAGGAGATCTCCGGCGAGGATGGCGGTGGCCGGTGGTCGAAGCTAGTCGGGGAGGTTGCTCCGGTGGTCGAGGAGGTCGTCGAAGAGCTTCAAACGACAGCAGCGGGTCTCCGGCGTGCTCTGGTGGCGTCGGACGGGCGAGGGGACAAGGGAGGCATCGGACGGGTGCTTGGAGAGGTGCGGCCATTGAACGAAGTCCGGCGAGGTGGTGTGGGGAGTTCTGGCGCAGGGGAGAGAGGGGTTCGGGGGGGAATGGAGCGCGGAGGTGGCCGGCTACTTATAGGGCCGGGGTGGGGCGAGACAAGGAAAGAGGAGTGAGATCCGGCGAGCACGCGATCTCCGGCGACGGCGGCGCGTGCGAGGAAGATGGTGACCGCGTGATTGCAGCTAACGGTTGGGTGGGCTTCACTGTCAGCGAGGGTGAGGAGCGCGGCAGAGGCGTCGGTGGCCGATAAAAAGGAATGTCGGGAGGGGTTAAATGCAGATTGGGCGACCGGGTCGTTAAGGCTTTAAATGATTTCCTTTTTTCAAATATCACTGCAGTAAAAACCTTTTAATGCCTTCGATTTAATTCCAAATGTAGGTAAACTATATATCAAAATTAACAGAATCATAAATGCCATTTATTGAACATTTTTATTCGGTCATTTCAATACTTTGCGAAAAAATAATATTTTCAGAAATTGCCTATTTGGTTTCAAAACCTTTTGCAAATATTTTTAAAAATAACCCCTGGTTTTTATTGCTCAGATAAATCACCAACAAGTCCCTGGTGTGGAGTGTCATGCTCCTCCCTCTTATTTTGAACTTTTACCAAGGTTTTCAAATAGGTGAAAGTAAATTAGAGAAAATAGAAAGGGACTTTTAGAAAGACAGAAGAAGCATTTCAAGAAATTCATACATTCAAGCAATGATGATGGTGATGCATAGCTATATTTATAACATTCCAAAATGGAATTTTGGGATGTTACAGGAGAACCCTCGAAATAATTAAGAGGATATGAATGGAAATGAAAGTCTTCTGAGATATCTTCCCACTCTGGATAGAACAAAGAGATATGATTAAACAATAGATACTTGAAAAGCATTTAGCGTATGAAAAAGATATGATGAATATGGAGATGTTGTATTGAATTCACGGGAGAAGAATGATAATGAGAACAAAAGATACGAGGATAGATCTTGAAACTGAAATTCCTGAGAATCTCCACAAGGAATCACCGGATACAATATGAAAGAAATTATAGCGAAAGCATTGATGAAGAGAAAGGCACTTGGACGAGAATTTAATCATTCAAGAAAAGAGCGGGTGGGCGGGGAAAACAAGGACAACTTAGTGTTGGAAATATGACCTAGAGGCAATAATAAAATAGTTATTATTATATTTCCTTGTTCATGATAATCGTTTATTATCCATGCTATAATTGTATTGAATGGAAACACGTTGCATGTGTGGATACATAGACACAACTATGTCCCTAGTGTGCCTCTAGTAGACTAGCTCGTTGATCAAAGATGGTCAAGGTTTCCTAGCAATTGACATGAGATGTCATTTGATAACGGGATCATATCATTAGAAGAATGATGTGATGGACGAGACCCAAACTATAAACGTAGCATATGATCATGTCAGTTTATTGCTACAGTTTTCTGCATGTCAAGTATATGTTCCTATGACCATGAGATCATGCAACTCACGGACACCGGAGGAGTTCCTTGTGTGTATCAAATGTCGCAAAGTAATTGGGTAACCATAAAGCTACTCTACAGGTATCTCCGAGGGTGTCTACTAGGTTGGCATGGATCAACACTGGGATTTGTTACTCCGTGTGACGGAGAGGTATCTCATGGCCCACTCGGTAATACAATATCACAACAAAGGCTTGCAAGCAATGTGACAAAGTTTTAGCCACGGGATCTTGCATTACGGAACGAGTAAAGATACTTGACGGTAATGAGATTGAACTAGGTATAGAATACCGACGATCGAATCTCGGGCAAGTAACATACTGATATACAAAAGGAACATCATACGGGATTAACTGAATTCTTGACATAGAGATTCGACCGATAAAGATCTTCTTAGAATATGTAGGAACCAATATGGGCATCCATGTCCCGCTATTAGTTATTGACCGTAGAGGTGTCTCGGTCATGTCTACATAGTTCTCGAACCCGCAGGGTCTGCACACTTAAGGTTCGGTGACGTTTCGGTAGTATAGAGTTATTTATGGTGGTGACCGAAGGTTTTTTGGAGTACTAGATGAGATCCTAGACATCATGAGGAGCTCCGTAATGGTCCGGAGGTAAATATTGATATATAGGAAGTCCTATTTTGGTCACCGGAAAACTGTCGGGCTCATCGGTAGTGTATCGGGAGTGCCCGTAGTGTACCGAGGGACCATCGGAAGGAGTATTTCGACCCAAGAGGATACATGGGCTGTGGGAGGATGAATACCAGCCCTTAGTGGTCTGGTGGAAGTCACACAAAGGGCCCAGGCGGCTGGGAAGAAAAGCCCAAAGAGAAAAAGATGGAAAAGGGCAAAAAGGTCAAATAAGGAAGGAGTCCTAATCCTACTAGGAGTGGAGGAGGAGGACTCATCCCTCTTGGTTCAGACAAAACCAAGAGGGCTTGGCCCTTGGGCCAAGCCTCCTCCTTTCTTCCATTTATATATACTAGAGGTTTTTGGGTTTTTGCACAAGATTTTCAGCCACGTGCTACCCTCTCCTCTAGTGCATAGTTTCTCCTCTAGATCGGTTTTCTGCAGTGTTTAGGCGAAGCCCTACTGGAATAGCTCCACCACCATCGCCGCAACGCCGTCGCGCTGCCGGAGAACTCATCCACCTCTCCGCTCCATCTTGCTGGAGCAAGAAGGAGGAGATCGTCATCAAGCCGTACGTGTGCTGAACGTGGAGGTGCCGTCCATTCGGCGCTAGATCGGGGTGATCGTGATTGGATCGCGGGAAGCTCGGCGATTAGGATGACGAAGACGTTTGACTACATCAACCGCATTTCTTAACGCTTCTCGCTTAGCAATCTACAAGGGTATGTAGATTAACTCTCTCCTCTCGTAGATGCTCATCACCAGGGATAGATCTTGCGTATGCGTACGAATTTTTTTGTTTCCCATGCAACATTCCCCAACAGTGGCATCATGAGAAGATGTGTGTCATCCCCTATGCTTCAGCCATAGGCTCTATCATGTATGCAATGTTGTGCACAAGACCCGATGTTAGCCTTGCCATAAGTATGGCCGGAAGGTTTCAAAGATATCCTGGAATGGAGCATTGGACAGCGGTCAAGAATAACCTTAAGTACCTGAAAAGGACTAAGGAAATGTTTCTCGTTTATGGAGGAGATCAAGAGCTCGTCGTAAAGAGTTACGTCGATGCAAGCTTTCACACTGATCCGGATGACTCTAAGTCGCAAACCGGATATGTATTTATTCTCAATGGGGGTGCAATAAGGTGGTGCAGTTCCAAGCAGAGCATGGTAGAAGATTCTACATGCGAAGCGGAGTACATTGCGGCCTCGGAGGCAGCGAAGGAATCTGTTTCGATGAAGGAGTTCATGACAGATCTTGGAGTAGTGCCTAGTGCACTAAACCCAGTGGATCTGTTCTGTGATAACACTGGTGCCATTGTCCGGGCCAAGGAACCAAGGTTTCACAAGAGGACCAGACACATAGAGCAATGCTTCAATTCCATCCGCGAGTACATCAAGGAGGAGGAAATAAATATTTGCAAAGTGCACACGGATCTGAATGTTGTAGACCCGTTGAGTAAACCTCTTCCAAGGGCTAAACATGATCAACACCAGAACTATATGGGTGTTCGATTCATTACAATGTAAATCACATAGTGATGTGAGCTAGATTATTGACTCTAGGGCAAGTGGGAGACTGTTGGAAATATGCCCTAGTGGCAATAATAAAATAGTTATTGTTATATTTCCTTGTTCATGATAATCGTTTATTATCCATGCTATAATTGTATTGAATGGAAACACGTTGCATGTGTGGATACATAGACACAACTATGTCCCTAGTGTGCCTCTAGTAGACTAGCTCGTTGATCAAAGATGGTCAAGGTTTCCTAGCCATTGACATGAGATGTCATTTGATAATGGGATCACATCATTAGAAGAGTGATGTGATGGACGAGAACCAAACTATAAATGTACCATATGATCGTGTCAGTTTATTGCTACAGTTTTCTGCATGTCAAGTATATGTTCGTACGACCATGAGATCATGCAACTCACAGACATCGGAGGAGTGCCTTGTGTGTATCAAATGTCACAACGTAACTGGGTGACTATAAAGGTACTCTACAGGTATCTCCAAGGGTGTCTGTTGGGTTGGCATGGATCAACACTGGGATTTGTTACTCCGTGTGATGGAGAGGTATCTCAGAGCCCACTCGGTAATACAACATCACAATAATCCTTGCAAGCAAAGTGACTAAGTGTTAGCGATAGAATCTTGTATTGGAGAACGAGTAAAGAGACTTGCCGGAAACAAGATTGAACTAGGTATGGAGATACCGACGATTGAATCTCGGGAAAGTAACATACCGATAGGGAACATCATACGGGATTAACTGAATCCTTGACATAGAGGTCCGACAGATAAAGATCTTTGTAGAATATGTAGGAACCAATATGGGCATCTAGGTCCCGCTATTGGTTATTGATCGTAGAGGTGTCTCGGTCATGTCTACATAGTTCTCGAACCCGCAGGGTCTGCACACTTAAGGTTCCGTGACGTTTCGGTAGTATAGAGTTATGTATGGTGGTGACTGAAGGCTGTTCGGAGTCCCGGATGAGATCCCGGACGTCACGAGGAGCTATGGAATGTTCCAGAGTTAAAGAATTATATTAGCAAGTCCTATTTTGGTCACCGGAAAAGTTTCGGGATCATCGATAGTGTACCGGGGGACTATCGGGAGGGGTATTTCGACCCAAGAGGCTACATGGGCTGTGGGAGGATGAATACCAGCCCTTAGTGGGCTGTTGGAAGTCCCATAAAGGGCCCATGTGGCTGGGAAGAAAAGCCCAAAGAGAAAAAGGTGGAAAAAAGCAAAAAAGGTCAAATAAGGAAGGAGTCCTAATCCTACTAGGAGTGGAGGAGGACGAGTCCTCCCTGCTGGTTCGGCCGAAGCCTAGAGGGCTTGGCCCTTGGGCCAAGCCTCCTCCTTTCTTCCTCTTATATATACTAGAGGTTTTAGGGGTTTTGCACAAGATTTTGTGCCACGTGCTACCCTCTCCTCTAGTGCATAGTTTCTCCTCTAGATCGGTTTTCTGCAGTGCTTAGGCGAAGCCCTGTTGGAATAGCTCCACCACCATCGCCGCAACATCGTCGCTCTGCCGGAGAACTCGTCCACCTCTCCGCTCCATCTTGCTGGATCAAGAAGGCGGAGATCATCATCAAGCCGTACGTGTGCTTAATGCGGAGCTGCCGTCCGTTCGGCGCTAGATCGGGACGGATCGTTATTGGATCGCGGGACGCTTGGCGATTTGGATCGCTAAGACATTCGACTAAATCAACCGCGTTTCTTAACGCTTCCCGCTTAGCGATCTACAAGGGTATGTAGATCAACTCTCTCTTCTCGTAAATGCTCATCACCATGGATAGATCTTGCGTGTGCGTAGGAAAATTTTTGTTTCCCATGCAACGTTCCCCAACACTTAGGATGAATGAAAAGAACTCCAGGAAGAAATATGAGGATATATCTTGCAAATATTGGAAAATATTTAATTCACTTGAAGAGAAGCACTCAAGATTGAAAAGACTTGACATGACAATTTGATTGACCAAAAGGATTAGCATTCGCATAGAAATATGAGAACACTTATTAGGAAGGATATGGAATCACCACTTGACATCGAAGCAACTTGAATTATCATACTCCAAAGCAAAACAAAGTATGAAGCTTGCAAATTAGCAGGAAACAAATACATAACCCATTTGTATTTGTCGAAAGGATAATTCTAGGTAACTACTTGAATTCCCACCTAAGAACTTCTGAACTTTCTTGGTTATGCGATTCGGGTTGCGGACCCAGGAATGTACCCAAGGTAATCAGCTACAACTGCACCCACAACCTTCCACAACATAATCCAAGAAACTCCACAAACTCGTCTACCTCAAACACTCGAAAACACAACGACACTAAGTATGGCAGTACACCCGAACTCTCTCCACCAGTACTAGGGATGCCGGACTTCTCTCGCCACTACTAGTATTGAAGCAATTTCGAACATCCTCCATCCTGAGATACTATGGAAACTTAATGATAACGATGTGGCAAGAATCCCTTGGACCTCTACTCCTCAATAACAGGAGGCACCAAGTATAGAACTCTGTCACATAGGCATCATAGAGATTCCAAAATACCCGCATGATCCTAATTTTTTTTGGAGTGAGAAGAAGGTATAATCAAAATTCCTAAGTCGTAATTCCTCACCAGAGTATAGAAGAGGAATAACAGAATCCTACTCTTCGATATAACTAGACTCAAAATAGTTTTTTTACTAGACTCGACTTGACCAAGTTCGATAGGGGCTCCTAGGTCGATACAGGCTCTGATACCAACTTGTAAAGCCCAAGATGCGATCATATCCTTAATTTGGCACGAGGGCCTTGATAGGGATAGAAGCACATCTCGTCGTTTCATAAGAATGGATATCATTACAAGTACATGTACATAAGAGATGAGTATATTTAATTGGCTTACACACGCCATAAGCTACATCAAGATCACATCAATACAACAATATATTCAAAGATGATACATAAGAGCAGGGTCTGGCTACAGACGAAATCAAACGATAAAATGACATCCATCCTTGCTATCCCAGGCTGCCGTGTGGAACCCATCCTAGATTGATGAAGAAGAAGAAGAAGAAGGAGAACTCCAAATCAAACAAGCATCGCTCTCATGTCAAAGCATCGCATTACCTGTGCCTGCAACTGTTATTGTATCAGTGAGCCACAGGGACTGAATAATCTCATTTCCAAGGCTATCAAGACTAGCAAAACTAAATGGGTGAGATATGGTCGAGTGGTGAGGCTATAGAAAGCAACTAAGCATTTATTTGAGTGGCTAACTTACGAGTACAGAAAATAAGTATGGTGTGTTGAGTAAATAGGCAATTTTCGATTAAATTAATCCATGCAACAATCACTATCATGTAACATCCCAAACTTTGGAATGTTATAATAAATACTAGAAGCTTGAGTGATTGAAATTGAGTGAAAAATTGAAACTTATCAAAACTTTTGAATGAGAGAGAATAAAATGACTTTCCCAAAACTTTCACTCTGTAGGAATTCAAATCCATTTCATCACAAAATCCGAGAGTGAAGATGATATGACTTCTTCCATTTAAAGAAATGAAAAGGGATTTGAAAATGATTTGGATTTCATTTGAAAATATTTCAAATTCAGAAACTTTATGCAACTCAATGATTTTCATGAGAGAGGATAAAAGGACTTCTTCAAATTATATGAAATATGAGTTGGAAGTTTAAAAGAAGGATATGAAAACTATTTTAGAATTTCTCATATGGAGTTTTACTTCCATATTTGAATTCCCAAATTGAATTTGTAAGCATTCAAACGCCTTGACAAAAATTTATAGAGGAGTAATATGACACTCCAAACCAGGGGTATTTTTGTGAAGTATTTGAACCATAAAACCCAAGGGGTTATTTGAACAATATTTGCAAAAATAAATAAAGCCATTTAGGAAATTTCTGAAAATAATTTTTTAACAGTATTTAATTTGGCTGTGGAAAAATGTCCATTAAATGGTATTTATTCCCCTGATCATTTTGGTATATAATACCTTATTTTTTAAAATGCTTTGGTGGCCATAAAAGAGTTTTCAATGCTCTGGTATTTAATAAAAGGAAACTTTTAACGCGAGTTATTAGCCCACCGGCCCACTGCCCCTAACCGCTCCCGAAACTCCTCCGGACCGGTCACCGACGCCACTAACCCCGCCCTCTCTCTCTCTGATGCCCCGACCCCACCGACCGAACCGCTAACACCACGGTCGTCCCCTCCACCGAGCCCAAACCTCGCCGGAGATCCATCCCGCGCCGGCTCCGCCTTCCCTTCCTTTTCCCCAAGCACCCCCGACCCTATAAATACCCCGGCCTCCCTCCTCGCTTCATTTCTCCCAAAAACCCCGAGTCTCCCTCGCCAGAACGCCCCACCGTCACCTCACCGGAGTTCGACCACCTCCCGGCGCTCCCCGAGCTCCTGGCACTCGCCCCTGATGCTCCCTCGCCTCGCCGTCAGCACCAACGGACGCTGGAGGTCCGTCGCCATCGACTGGACCACTCGGACGCCGTCACCGACCACCGGAGAGCCACCTCATCGAACTCACCGTCTCGGCCTCGCCGGAGGAACTCCATCGCCGGTGACCCCTCGTCTATGAGCTCCGCTCCTCCTCTCCTAACTGTTGGATCTGGATCTAATAATCCAGATTAGAACAATTAAATCGCCGAAACGTTTACTTCTAACGTTCGGTCCTCCGCCCGCAAACACCGCACACGCACTCTTTCGACCAATAGGAAACTGCCACGTAGCACCCTGTCCGTTAGTTGAATTTTTTCTATTTTTGTTTTTGTTTTAGAAAAAATAATAGGTTATGTGTTTATTTTTGTTATATCTTTTATGTTTTTGATTATTTTTTATTGATTCTTTTTGAATTGTGTTCAAAATTTGTTCTAGTTTCTGTTGATATCAAGTTTGACCATATTTGAATATTTAAAAATTGAATTCTAACAGATTTGATTCAAATCTTATTTTCTGAATATCTTGAGTTTAAAAATATATTTTCAGTCGATTCTTTTTGGTACTTGTCACTAGTGATCTTAGTTATCAGTAGGTAGAGTTTAGAAATTTTTAGAATATAATAAAATAGTATTTTCAAGCAAAATAGATTCTGTTTAGTTCTTTTAGGTTTATTTATATTCCTGTTGTTTTTAAATTGTTTTAAATGATTTTCTTTTATATTAGTGCTGGATTTATAAAGTTTTCTGTTAGATAATAGTATCCCTTCAAAACAAATAACCTTTTATTAGTTGGTTGCACGAAAATCAATTCTAGTTCAATTATAACAATTGATTTTTCATTGCTATGTTGATCTTCCATTTGAAAATAGTTTCCACAAAATATTTTATAAGTTTGATTTGCTGTTAGACAAGGTCTAGACCAGAAATAATTTGTATTATAGTTGAGATTGTTTGTGGTTTAAGCCACGGATGACCTTGCTTTATATCAAAAGAGGAAATTTTATAAAAGCTTTTCCATTAGTTCTTTTTGCAAAATAAAGACTTATGAGAAAATACTTTCTGTTAACTATTTGTTTTTGAATTAGTCTTTCTTTTATAAACTTAGTGCTTTCTTGCTGATATATTCTAGTAGATAAAAACCTATGTTGTTAGAGTATTGTTTTCTAAATCATTACTTGTTCTTCAAAAGTAATTCTTTTTTCTAAGTAAAACACTTTCTAAACTATTTTTGGATTATATTTTTCTTTGTTTTGTGTTCTCACTTTGAAAATAGGATCATTTTTAGAGAAAACTAACCCTTGGTTGTGTTGATGAAGTTTTGTTGATTTGAGTTTTGTCTTAAGTATTTCCTTCATCACCACCTTAGTTGTGTTGATGTAGATTTGTGATCTTAACTTTTGTCTTAAGTATTTCCTTCATCACCACCTTAGTTGTGTTGATGTAGTTTTGTTGAATTTAACTTTTGTCTTAAGTATTTCCTTCATCACCCCATGTTGATTTTGGTTTTGTGTTGACTTTTTGATTGTTAGTATTGATTGCTAGTATGATTTCTTATAAGTATGCAATGTTTGATTCTATAGATTTTTATCGGAGAGTGACGAACAGTCTATTAAGTTACTTCCGAGAGCGATATTTTTCTTCATCAACAGTATAGATAAGTTCGCTTTGACATCCATTTCATACCTATGTTTTATTGCATGTAGTGACATCATTCAACAAATACCTCCACTAGTGTATTGAAATTCTTGTAGTTGAGTAGAATGCATGAGGTAGGAAACCACCACTTGTTACAAAAGCCCCGGGAACGTTAGTTATTCCAATGCTATGCTAAACTAGACAGGTTCTGGTATGAGTGATCGTGAGTGGTGTGAGAAGGAGGACTCTACGTCAAGACGACAACTTCATGAAGACATCTTCAAGTCCTGCACCTTCAAGACCTCAAGACTTCGGGACTCGAGAAGCAAGTTTTCAATACACATTACTGGGTGAAGGATGGTTGGAACGACGCCCTGGGGAATCCAGTGGTTAGCCTAGGTGTTGCTGGGGAAGTGCCAGTATTCACGCGGAAAGCCTCACCTAGACTCAAAGAGACGGATGAATACTTCATGCCCGGAAGCTTACCTGTGTAGCCACAAGTCATTATGGGCTCTCGCTTGGTTGATCTTTGTTGTGACTCCGTCTAGGCAGTGCTACGAGATATAGTCGACGTTAGGATTTCGATGGGCACTGTCGGTATTCAGGGAAATAACTCTGAAAGACCATGTTTCGTTGATCCTGTTCTCAAACACCATGTAGTGCGAGGACTTACCAGGAGGGAACGAATCTTGTGGGTAAAGTACACAACACTCTGTAGAGTTAAACCTAATCGATTAGCCATGTCCCCGGTCACAGACAATTCGAGCTTCTAGACTTGGATCTATCTCTGAACTCTCAACACTGGACTGAGAACTAATTGTGGGCAACTTATGATACTTTTGGGTATTTAGACATTGGTTGGCAGAACCATGTCATGATAGGTAACTCTATAATGAAATTCCTGATATTCCTTTGTTGTAGGAAAATAAAACCAGCTTTTATGCAGAAACTTAGCCATAGAGCCATAAAGCCTTTGCATATAGAATAGTCTTATCTTCTGTTTCTGCTATGGTGATCTTGCCAGTACATTCCATGTACTGACCTACACGGCTGCAACGTATCATGTTGCAGATACTCTTCCACGATGGGTAAGAGTACGATACAGGGTTACGGTCCGCACTCAACCTGCCATTGGTGTTATTGGGACTCCACTCCCATTGACTGCTTCCGCTGAAATTTTAAGGTATATATCAGTTTTACGTTAATTACATGTGATTGCACTTTGATATATACACTGATGTACTGTGTGTGCCAGCATACTGATCCAGGGATGGCACGGAACACACAGAGGCTTGACTCGTTTTGAGTCGGGTCGCTACATACCATGGCATTGACTAGATTATTACATACTAATGATGAACCGAACTAGCATCTACTACACATATAGTCGAAACATCTATGCATGCAAGTAGTATTGCTAAGATCGACATAAGTAAAAGCGGGATAAACGCATTATACCCTCTAATAGGTCGGTTGGCTGTAGCAGCAGCATTGGCGGCGGCAGCATCCTCGGCCGCCTGCTTGTCGGCTTTGAGCTTCTCAGCAGTGGCATGGTTGACGTCTGTTGGGGACGACATGGCAAAGACGACGGAGGGATGCGGATGTACATGAAGTAAACGAATGAAAGCGAGCAGTCGTGTAGTCGCTACCCAAAACCCTAATCGCCCCTCTCCCTGTACGGGACCCGGAGAGGCATGGTTTCAGAGGCCTACTCTCCCGTCGACCATGTACGTGGTGAATGGGACGGAGTCGCCGGCGGCAGCAGCAGCAAAAGGAACGACATGGGCGGAGCACGTGTGGAGGCAGATGTGATCTGTTTTCCGCGGCCGCTTGGGTTGGCCAACGCCCTGCTTATGTAGGTGGCGTCCGGGTGGAGAGACGTGGGCTGGAACCACATCCGAGTTGGTAGCCCACGATCCAATGTCTCAGGTCGTGGCATTACGTATTCTCCATTCCCGACCAGCAAATAATAAGCGCATAGGTATGAGCTCGGCTCGGCTCATTCCCGCAACCTGCGACGCGTCGTGACGAGCCGTGGCGTGGCGAGGTGGACGACAGAGAAGGAGTCCACGAGGGCCTCTTCTCTTCTCATGCTCCAATAGCATGTAGAAGTGAGCACCTTATAAAGAGGTCCAACTCCATCTCCACTAGCAAGGTGGTACTAAACTTCCCACCCCCTTTGTCATGCCACCTACATGGCCCCTTAGAGATTTTTCTGAAATTGTCTTATGGGTCTAAAGCCCATCTTAGATTTCAACAATCCCCCACTAGATCTCAAGGGTCCATTGTGTCTTCTGTTCTAGTTACTGTTTTGATATACCAACTTTTCAGTGTAGACCTGTTAAGTTTGAGCTTCACATAGAGCAAGTAGCTACACTCCTTCACAACTGAACAATGGACTATGCCTTGAATTGTCAGTTTGACGTAAAGAAGCTTCACTACATGTCTTACTAGTACTAGGCTGCCAAAGGCTGACCCCTCGGGTGGAACATATTAGTCACACTCCTGGCCTATTCATGAGTTTACTAGAGATCACCCAAATCTCATAGACTGTGACCAACAGCCAGGCTCATATAGGTGTATTCCTCCAAAGATCGCTCCGTAAGACAGCATCTTGCTTACATATAAGCTTTAGAACACATTAAGACAGTA
The DNA here is from genome assembly GCA_022496015.1 of Hordeum marinum. Classification (NCBI taxonomy): domain Eukaryota; kingdom Viridiplantae; phylum Streptophyta; class Magnoliopsida; order Poales; family Poaceae; genus Hordeum; species Hordeum marinum. The sequence continues at coordinate 586,363,073 of CM039673.1, forward strand.
GTAATCCTACCATACATTATTCAAGAGTATTACATCTCCAACGGAGTGGGTTAGTAAAGTTACTCTCCTCGGATCACCACTGGCTTGTTTTCCCAGGTCCTACATCATGGGATCTCCGATCACATAGGTTGGGTTACTACCATGGCAATGGATAATCCCCAAGAGCAAGGAATCATCGTAGCAAATTCCAAAGGTAGAAGTGATAAGAATGGAGTGACGAACCCACAAGGATCTAAAGGTAAGATCAATATTCTCTCAAGTCCTACCTGTCACCGATATGAATCTACGTATACTGAACATTTGCTTCCATCTAGAAACGAGAAATGAAACTACGTTGTGGGTACAAACAGGATAGCTTTGCATGATAACAAAGAACTACAATATAAAAATAGGTGTTGTTATCATAATATTACAATATATTAGAAATAGCGAGTGTGAAATAATGATGGGTCGGTGCGCGGAATTATCCTAGGGAATTGTTAACAAGATCGGAAATCATTATTGCAATTTTATATGAGGGAGAGGCATAAGATAACATACTTTCTCTACTTGGATCATATGCACTGATGATTGGAACTCTAGCAAGCATCAGCAGCTACTAAAGAACATTAAGGTAAAATCCAACCATAGCATTAAAGCATCAAGTCCCCTTTATCCCATATGCAACAGCGCCCTTACTCGGGTTTATGCTTCTATCACTCAAGCAACCCACTATAAGCGAATCATGAACGTATTACAACACTCAACAGCGGGGAATACTTCACGTGTGTGCAACATGGAAGGTACCATAGGACAGCACCAAAATAAACATACAACTCAAACAACTATAGATCATCAATCAACCCAAAGGACAAAAGAAATCTACTCAAAACATCATAGGATGGCAACACATCATTGGATCATAATATGTGGCATAAAGCACCATGTTCAAATAGGTGATTACAGTGGGGTGCGGGAGAGTGGACCGCTAAAAGGAGATGAGGATGGTGATGAAGAAGGTGGTGTTGATGAAGACGATCACCGCGGCGACGGTTCCCCCGATGGCACTCCGGCACCACCGGGAGAGAGGGGGAGGGTCTCCCCTTGTGCTTCCTCCTCCATGGCCTCCCCCCTCTGTGGGGAGAGGTTCTCCCTCTGGTCCTTGGCCACCATGGTGTTGATGGCCCCTCCGGGACGATGAAGATGGCCTCCGGTGATGGTGACCCTCTCTGGCAGGGTGCCGGAGAGGGCCAAGATTAGTTTTTTGTGGCTTTGGAGGTGTGCGGTGGCGGAACTCCCGATCTAGGTTTCTTTTCGGAGGTTTCTAGATTTATAGGTATTTTTGGCGTTGGAATCACGTCAAGCAGGTACTCAAGGGGCCCACAAGCTTGCTTGGCGCGACCAGGGGGTTGGACGCGCCTAGCAGGCTTGTGACCTCCTCGTCCACTTCCTGGCCCAGCTCTTCACTCCGGTATTTTTTATATTTTCCAAAAATATTCTCCATAAATTTTCAGCCCATTTTGAAAACTTTTATTTCTGCACAAAAACACCACCACGGTAGTTCTGCTGAAAACATCGTCAGTCTGGGTTAGTTCTAATAAAATCATACCAAAATCTTATAGAATTATTGTAAACATGGCAGGAATACTTCATAAATTATAGATACGTTGGAGACGTATCAGCATCCCCAAGCTTAATTGTTGCTCGTCCTCGAGTAGGTAAATGATAAAAGAAATAATTTATGAAGTGTGAATGCTAGCATAGTGCATAAATTTGATCAATGATAGTTCCAAATACTTTTTCTAGCATCATTATATATCATAAATAGTAGCTCGTCTCATAAAACTTCTCATGATGAAATAACAAGATATCCACATGTTAAAGTATAGACTAACAAACTATGCTTTCAGTCACCAAAACATTGCAATTCATCTTATTTTCAGGAAGGGTCTATGTAACAACTTTGATTCAGAAAATTCCACATACTCAACTATCATATGGTCTTCCATAAATTGCTAGCACTCAAAGCATATCTTTAGAACAAATAGCATCCATCGAACACAGAGAAAGATAAGGGCTTAATGTTTCGCCTCCCAACTTATTTATCATATAGATAATTGTCAACAATAATAATTCATGATCAAATATATTTGAATGGCCATATATGCTTGGATCTTTCCCCAACACATGACGCTTGCCAAGAGGAAAAAAATCAAAATATAGGCAGTGGTGAAGGTCACCTTGACTCTTGCATAGAGGTAAGTACTAGGAAGTAAAATATAGGCCCTTCACAGAGGGAATCATTGATTTGCAGAGGTTCCAGAGCTGGATCTTTTAAAGTAGAGATGAATAAAAATTTTGAGCGGTATGCTTTCATTTTCACCATAACAACCGAGGGATCTCGGTATCTTCCATGCTAAATATATTATAGGTGGTTCCCAAACAGAGGGGTAAAGTTTTTACTCCCCCTCCAATCAATCACACTCCATGGCGAGCCGAATCCACGGGTACCGTCCATACCAACAACATTCCTGGGGTAGTTTTGTTTAATTATTTGCATTTTTTTCCTTTGATTTCGGGACTAGGAATCCCTATTACCAGCCACTTTCTCGCGAATGATAGTGAATCAACACATATCGTGAGAATAACCCACCTAGCATGGAAGATATTGACATCCCCTAATCATTATATGAGCTATTCGGGAATACAAAGCAGAATATTATGTGAAGGTTTAGAGTTTGGCACATGCAAATTTACTTGGAACGACAGGTAAATACCACATAAGGTAGGTATGGTGGACTCAAATGGAACAGCTTTGGGTTTAAGGGTGTTTGGATGCACAAGTAGTATTTCTACTTGGTGTGGAAGTTTTGGCTAATATGAGGTGGAAGCAAGCACCACATGTTGGAGGCTCCATAACAATTTAACTTCTATACAAATATACCCAAGCATAACTCATTACGTTGTCCTCCCTGTGCAACTTCAACTAATTTTCTCAAGTTTGAAAATAATGAATGGGTATTCACAATCATAGAAGATGTCCAGGATAGTACATTTATGTGTTAAATCTCTCTTCCTTCAATATTCTTCCATAAATGGTTCAAGTGACCAATGCGTTGTTTGCTAACTTTCAATAAATTTTACCACCTATACTTCTTATATGTGAAGTCATTACTCCCCATGGGATAAGCATATAAAACATATACAACTGCAAATTTATAATATTCGATTCATTCAAACATTTACTCATAGAATATAAGTGAAGCACGAGAGTAAATGACAAAACTACTCCAAAACATATAAGTGAAGATCAACGAGTAGTCAAACAATTAAGTAGATATGTGAGGACTTTATCTCTCTCTCTCATTAAATATTTTCAGATCTGAGTATTTTATTTAAACAGCAAGCAAAACAAAAATAGCACTCGAAGAATAGCACACATCATGTGAATGAATAAAAATTTAGGCTAAACATAGGCTAACCGATAGTTGACGAAGAGAGGTGGGATGCATAGCATCCCCAAGCTTAGATTCTTGACACTTCTTGAAATATTTACTTGGGGTGCCTTGGGCATCCCCAAGCTTGAGCTTTTGTATCTTGTTCAATCCTCTCATATCCCGGTTTCACCTATTCTCAAAATCTTCATCCACACAAAACTCGAAAAGAACTCGTGAGATAGGTTAGTACAAATAATAATAAATCAACTCTTTACGTACTCCCAAGACAAGTTGCACAATAATTTTCAAACATTAGGTACTGTATACTATCATTTCCTCAATTTATATCTACCAATATAGGCTATGGAAACTATAGGACAAGTAGATAACAAAACTATGATATCAATCTGTCCAAATAGAACAGTCTGTAGCAATTTATTATACAGTGTAACTCTGTAACTCAAACAATTCTGAAAATGTAGGACATTCTAAGGAATTTATATGACAACACTGTGTAAAAATTTCAGAAACTTTACGTGTAACATCCCAAATTCGGAATGTTATAATAAATACTAGAATGATTGATGGTTTGCTTGAGTGATTGAAATTGAGTGAAAATTTCAAAAATTTCAAAACTTTTTGAATGAGAGGGAATAAAATGACTTTCCCAAAACTTTCCCTCTACAGGAATTCAAATTCATTTCATCACAAAATCCCAGAGTGAAGATGATATGACTTCTTCCATTTAAAGAAATGAAAAGGGATTTGAATATGGTTTGAATTTCATTTGAAAATATTTCAAATTCAGAAACTTTATGCAACTCAATGATTTTCATGAGAGAGGATAAAAGGACCTATTCAACTTATATGAAATATGGGTTGGGAGTATAAAAGAAGGATAGGAAAACTATTTGAGAAAATTCTCATATGGAGTTTCATTTCCATATTTGAAATTACCTATTTGAATTTGTAAGCATTCAAACCCCTTGACAAAGTTTTTCAGAGGAGTAATATGACAGTCCAAACCAGGGGTATCTTTGTGAAGTTTTTGAGTCATAAAACTCAAGTGGTTATTTGAAAAATATTTGCAAAAATAAATAAAGCCATTTAGGCATTTTCTGAAAATAATTTTTTTTAAAGTGTTCAATTTGGCCATCGAAAAATGTCCATTAAATGAAATTTATTCCCCTGATCATTTTGATATATATAGCTTTACTCTTTGGACTAGTTTTGAATGTCTTAATGTTATTTTATTGCTCTGGTAATTAATAAAGGAAATAGTTAAGTGATTTAATAGCCCACCGGCCCACTGCCCCTAATCCCTCCCCGAAACCCCTTCTGATCGACCGTCCACTGATCGCGCCTTCTCCCTCTCTCTCGCTGACACCCCGGCCCCATCGACCGCCCCCACTCACCGCACGGTCACCTCCCTCCTCTCACTCCCCAAACCTCACCGGCGAAATCACCGGAGGCATGATCTCCTCCTCCCATTCCCTTCGAGCGCCCCAAGGCCACCTATAAAACCCCGCCCCTCCCCTCAACTAGATCCGCCCATTTCCCCCTCTGCCCGTGCTCTCTCGCTGCCGTAGTAGCTCGCCGGAGTTTTGGTCACCGCCACGCCATTTCCGAGCCTCTGCTCGCTCCCGACCTCCCGAGCCACCGCAACCACCACCATCCACTCTGCCTCGCTCACCCGCACCTCCCTGTGCACTCGCCCTTGCCTCGTACCCACCAGAGCCCCATCCCCATTGACACTCGAATGCCACTGCTGCCCCGGAGCTCGTCGCCAACGCCTCCGATCACCCGCAACGACGCCAGGACCAGCGTTGTGCTCGCCGTCCTCGTCTGCATCGCCTGGTGCCCTCGCCGTGGCCAGAAGACCACTGGAGACGCCTCCCCATCGACCTCGCCTACTTTGCCTCACCGGACCTTCGCCGGAATCGACCTCCACACCGGTGAGCTTTCCCCTCCGTCCGATCTCATTTGAACGGCTCCAAGTAGATCCAACATACCCTTTTGGTTTATTTTAAATGAACCGGCCGGTTTTTCCCTTTAGTTATTTTAGCCGAAGTGTTTTGTTTAGTTGACGGTCGTCCTCTCGTTAGCAACCATGCGCACACCCCCTAGGCCAATCAGAACCTGCCACGTAGCCCATGTCCGTTAGATAAATTATTTTTTCTTTTTCTGTTTTTGTATTAGAAAACAGAATAGGTTCCGTTTTTGTTTTTGTTATATCTGTTATGTTTTTGAATATTTTTTATTGATTCTTTTTGCATTGTGTCACAAATTTGTTCTAGTTTATCTTGATATCAAGTTTGACCATATTTGAATATATAAAAATTTATTTCAAACAGATTTGATTCAAATCTTATTTCCTGAATATCTTGAGTTTAAAAATATATTTTGAGTTGATTCTTTTTTCTACCTGTCACTAGTGACCTTAGTTACCAGTAGGTAGAGTTTGGAATTTTTACAGTATTTTAAAATAGTATTTTCAACCAAAACAGATTCTGTTTAGTTCTTGTTAACATCATTTATGTTTCCCTTGTTTTCAAATTGTTTTAAAATTATTTTCTTTTAGATTAATGATGGATTTTATAAAGTTTTCTGTTAGATAATAGTAGCCCTTCAAAACAAATAACACTTTATTAGTTTGTTGCGTGAAAATCAATTCTAGTTTAACTATAACTTGAAATTGATTTTTCATTGCTATGTTGATCTTCTTTTTGAAAATAGTTTCCACAAAATGTTTTATAAGTTTGACTTGCTGTTAGTCAAGGTTTAGACAAGAGATAATTTGTATTATAGTTGAGATTGCTTGTGGTTTAAGCTAAGGATGACCATGCTTTATATAAAAAGAAGAATCTTTATCAAAGCTTTTCAAATTTGTTCTTTTTGCAAATATAGACTTATGAGAAAAATAATTCTGTTAATTATTTGTTTTAAAATTAGTTTTTCTTTTATAAACTTAGTGTTTTCTTGCTGATATATTCTAGTAGATAAAAACTTATGTTGCTAGAGTATTGTTTTCTAAATTATTAGTTGTTCTTCAAAAGTAATTCTTTTTGCTAAGTAAAACATTTACCAAACTATTTTGGATTTTTTTCCTTGTTTGTTTTCTCACTTTGAAAATAGAAAACCAACCTTTGATTGTGTTGATGTAGTTTTGTGATTCTAACTTTTGTCTTAAGTATTTTCTTCATCATCACCTTAGTTGTGTTGATGAAGATTTGAGATCTTAACTTTTGTCTCAAGTATTTCCTTCATCATCACCTTAGTTGTGATGATGTAGTTTTGATATTTGAGTTTTGTCTTAAGTATTCCTTCATCACCACCATGTTGCTTTTGGTTTTGCGTTGACTTTTTGATTGTTAGTATTGACTACTAGTATGATTTCTTATAAGTATGCAATGTTTGATTATATAGATTTTATCGGAGAGTGACGAATAGTCTATCAAGTTACTTTTGAGAGCGATAATATTTTCTTCATCAACAGTACAGGCAAGTTCACTTTGACCATCCATTTCATACCTATGTTTTATTGCATGTAGTGACATCCTTCAACAAATCCCTCCAATAGTGTTATTGAAATTCTTGTAGTTGAGTAGAATGCATGGGGTAGGAACCCACCACCTGTTACAGAAGCCCCGGGAACGTTAGTTATTTCAATGCTATGCTAAAGTAGACGGGGTCTGGTATGAGTGATCGTGAGTGGTATGAGAAGGAGGACTCTACGTCAAGACGACAATTCATGAAGACATCTTCAAGTCATGCACCTTCAAGACCTCAAGACTTCGAGACTCGAGAAGCAAGTTATCAATACACATTACTGGGTGAAGGATGGTTTTGAATGGCGCCATGGGGAATCCAGTGGTTAGCCTAGGTCTTGCTGGGGAAGTGCAGTATTCATGCGGAAAGCCTCACCCAGACCCAAAGAGGCGGATGAATACTTCATGCCTGGAAGCTTACCTGTGTAGCCACAAGTCATTATGGGCTCTGGCTTGGTTGATCTTTCTTGTGACTCTGTCTAGGCAGTGCTACGAGAAGTAGTCGACGTTAGGATTGGGATGGGCACTGTCGGTATTCAGAGAAAACAACTCTGAAAGACCATGTTTCGTTCATCCTATCCTCAAACACCATGTAGTGCGAGGACTTACTAGGAGGGAACGAATCTTGTGGGTAAAGTACACAACACTCTGCGGAGTTAAACCTAATCGATTAGCCTTGTCCCCGGTTACGGAAAATTTGAGCTTCCAGACTTGCATCTATCTCTGAACTCTCAACACTCGACTGAGAACTAATTGTGGGAAACTTATGATACTTATGGGTATTTTAGACATTGGTTGGTGGAACCATGTCATGATAGGTAACTCCATAGAGAAATTCCTGATATTCCTTTGTTGTAGGAAAACAATTGCAGCTTTACGCAAAAACTTAGCCATAGAGCCACAAAGCCTTTGCATATAGAATAGTTTTATCTTTTGTTCCTGCTATGGTGATCTTGCCAGTACATTCAATGTACTGACCTACAAGGCTTCAACATATCATGTTGCAGAAACTCTTCTACGACGGGTAAGAGTACGATTCAGGGTTACGGTTCGCACTCAACCTGCCGTTGGTGTTATTGGGACTCCACTCCCGTTGACCGCTTCCGCTGAGATTTTAAGGTATATATCATTTTTATGTTAATTACATGTGATTGCACTTTGATATATACATTGATGTACTGTGTGTGCTAGCATACTGATCCAGGGATGGCACAGAACACACAGAGGCTTGACTCGTTTTGAGTCGGGTCGCTACAGAAAATGGTATCAGAGCACATGTTGACTGTAGGACGTGACCCTAGAAACTGGAAAGCCCTTAGTAATCGATTTCTCGAAAAACTTTGCTTTCAAAAGACCCTTTCCTTCTCATCTTATTTGAGTTCTATCAAATGATCTCTCTTACCTCAAAATTTACATAATACCCTTGTCCCTTGACCATTATGGAAGGAGCTACAAAAAGAATGAAGACTACAGAGACCTGAAGAAATTGAAGACCATGAAGAATTTCCAAGATATTTTGCCCCTAGAAGACCAAACTCCTGTTGTATACTTATGTTGGATACGATGATTTGTGAGCTTTCCTTTGTGTGTAATATTTTCGACAGCCACAACAAAAATCTATTTTCAAAACCATTGTTTGTATTGTGTGTATCCCCTTCTTTCCCCCTCTTACCCATCTCATCCCCAAAAACCCTTTAGACCCAAATAGATGACGAAAGAAGTTGGACTCGTGTATTCTGGATCAATGACTCCCTTAGAGAACGAAGAATGGCTTCAGAACATGGAGGATCATCTAAGGAGTAACCATGTTACAAGGAACGAGATGGTCCAGTATGCTCTTCGGTACTTTGCAGAAGGTGCTGCACATTGGTGGAAGATGCATGAAGACATCCCTGATAGGCAAGCCCCTATTCCTTGGGAAGAATTCAAGAGGACTTTGCAAAAGTCTCATGTTGTTACCAACATCCAGAAACCCCGTCTCAAGCATGTGAAGAAGATTTGCGCATGCAAGATATGTGGAGTGATAGGACACACCCAGGAAGAACACAAGGATGGATGCCCTCATTACGGAGAAAATCACGAAACTGAGGAATGCCCAATAGGGCAGGTGACCTGTTTCTTGTGTGAAGAAACCAATCACTACCCGGCTCAATGCCAAATGTACCCCATGGTACAAGAAGTCATCAAGCAGCAGAAGGAAGCCATGACGGAAGCCTTCAGAGAAAACCTAGGAGAAATTATGATGGAGGAAGATGTTGAAGACCCTAATGGAGAAGGCCTAACCAGGGTTTACTCCAATGCTTGTTATTCATGTGGAGAAGAAGGACATTTCTCACAGGAATGTATGAAGAAAAGTAGAGAGTATTTGGGAAATTTCCCGATAGAAAAAGTGGAGTTTGATCCACAGGAGATTGAAGAGTTGATCGGAACAAAGAAGCTTAGGAAGAGACAAGCCCCTGAACAAAAGGACCTGAGTCATATGAGATGTTTCAAGTGTAAGGATATGGGCCACTACGCCAATAAGTGCCCAAGAAAAGAACAAAAACTCCAAGGAGCAAACAAAAAGCCCCGAGACTTATCAGAAATCATCTGTTTTTGTTGTAATGAAGCAGGACATTTTGCTAGTAAATGTCCAAAGGAGAAGAAAGATAGAAAGGATTTGTAAATTTTTGATGATGTATCGAGAAGCACTCATGCTTTCATGACAATATTTTGTAACGGAATTGTAATGATTTCTTAAATAAATGAAATTTGTTATGGCATGAATTGATACCCCATGAACAAAGACCTCCGACTATTTTTTGGGTGTCAGTACTCTGCAACATGTTGGGAAGTATAAGTTTGGTTTGGATGATAAGGATGCTTACCCAAGAAGAAACACATGTTAACTTTTGAGTACTTTTTCTGTTACCTACAGATGACTACCCTCAATGAGTCTTTTCTCAAGGGCCCGGAAACGATCATGACCCTGACTAGTGACCATGATTACCCAAAGATCCTAAAAGATATGATGAAGCACATCAATCTGGAAGGAGATGCCGTCTATAAAGGCTACCCATTCATGGAAACTGGAGTGGTACTCTGGTATGTGGAGGTACACCTCCACCATGTGAAAGGAGTTTGCCCAAAGACTATGGGACAATACTTTTTCATATCTCGTGTACCACGAGCAACGTTCTTTGACGCTGTTCGTGAAGCTGCCATGGAAGCCATATGTCAGATTGGAGAAATACTTGAAGCAAGACTCCATCATACTCAGGAATACCTGCATGAGGTGCATACGAAGAAGATGGAGATGAAACTCATGTCCACCCTGATCAAGGAGCACATCTCCAAGTTCCAGTGGTACTAAAATATCTCCAAGGGGGATAAAGGAATAAAGTTGGGAGTGATGTTGAACCATACAAAACTATGTGGATGGCAGCGCTTGTAATAGAGTATTTTGGAATTTTAAGAATAGATTGAGGTTAGGTAACAAAAGTCCCAATGTCTATAATAAAAGTCATGAGATCAATGGAATTTATGATGTCATGACTCTCCTGTGTTGAATTATATGAGTTGCCACTCTAAGAGCAAAAGTCTCTGACCAATTTTCGAGGATATGAGGAAATTTGGTCTATGCAGACATGAGTGCATTTCATTTTAAGTGTGGTAGTGACCACAGGTACCACCCAGATAAAGAGTTTGGATAAGTGAATACGGATGAAGAGAATGTGGAACCACCGCAAACTATCCGGAATATAACCTTTGAGACCAAGATCTTTCGCAGCTGGAATACTAAGAAAAGGAATCATTGTGATGAAACCATACTCAAGGTTAAACAGACCAATGGAAAGGAAAATGAATTCCATGGAGTGGAATCCAGACAATAATAGGTCTATAAATTGTTACCTCAAGGGTATAATGGAGTGAACTGAAGGTAATGTTGGAATGTGGATCGATAGTAACCCCAAGAGGGAGATGATGTTGTTCAAGTATTCAAGTGAACCCACAAGTCAGTGACCTCAGGATTGATAAGGATCAAGCCCCACCTTTCTGAAGGCAGAAACTTGGAAGAAGCTACGACTGATCAGCAAACGTTCTCTTAGGAATATACGAAAAACCTGAGAGTTGTGAAGAAACGATAGATGTTTTTGTTCAGCTTGCAGAATAAATGGATTTATCCGAACCTCGTTCGTTGACAAGAGAAATTTTTGCAACGCTTGTGAGGAAGCCCAAGTGTTAGAGTACGAGATTCACTAAACCTTATACAAGGTAGTGATTTCAGTGCGACATAGTTTGGCCACCATGACGACTTACTCTTGTCATTCTTTTGCTATTCGGATTGGTAAATCTGAGTGACTTACCCATAGTAAAGAGGCGATGTTCTTTGAAGCTTTTGTTTAAGCCTTAGAATGGTATGAAGAAAATCCCTGGTACATGGCAGTTGCTGCCGCACGTAGGAATTATACTGTGAGGAATGAAGCCAAGACCCAATTCACTGCAGGGTAACCACTAATGGTAGACCCCCATGAGATCATCGATAGGTTATTTAGAATCGAGAGACTTGTCAGCTAAGAAGACCCAGTATCGGAGAAAAGTGCATTTTTCTGGACGGACTCAAGTTTGATTTAATGGAAGAGCATCACTGAAGGAACCATCGTGAAGTACAGGAAGAGACAGATGCACCCAGATGGACTTCCATGATTTTTGAGGAACCAGTAACTCCCAGTTTAAGTGTGGTAGACCCCACACCTTCTTGGTCAATAGTATTGCTAGAAGACCCCAAACCCTAACCTTTTCTTTCTAGCCCTTTCGAATCTCGAGGACGAGATTCATTTTAAGTGTGGTAGGTTTGTAACGTCCCAAATTTGGAATGTTATAATAAATACTAGAATGATTGATGGTTTGCTTGAGTGATTGAAATTGAGTGAAAATTTGAAACTTTTCAAAACTTTTTGAATGACAGGGAATAAAATGACTTTCCCAAAACTTTCCATCTGCAGGAATTCAAATTCATTTCATCACAAAATCCCACAGTGAAGATGATATGACTTCTTCCATTTAAAGAAATGCAAAGGGATTTGAATATGGTTTGAATTTCATTTGAAAATATTTCAAATTCAGAAACTTTACGCAACTCAATGATTTTGATGAGAGAGGATAAAAGGACCTCTTCAAATTATATGAAATATGAGTTGGGAGTTTAAAAGAAGGATATGAAAACTATTTGTGAAAATTCTCATATGGAGTTTCATTTCCATATTTGAAAATACCTATTTGAATTTGTAAGCATTCAAACCTCTTGACAAAGTTTTTGAGAGGCGTAATATGACACTCCAAACCAGGGGCATCTTTGTGAAGTTTTTGAGTCATAAAACCCAAGTGGTTATTTGAAAAATATTTGCAAAAATAAATAAAGCCATTTAGGCATTTTTTGAAAATAATTTTTTTAAAGTATTCAATTTGGCCGTGGAAAAATGTCCATTAAATGGCATTTATTTCCCTGATCATTTTGATATATATAAATTTATCTTTTGGACTAGTTTTGAATGTCTTAATGTTGTTTTTATTGCTCTGGTAATTAATAAAGGAAATAGTTAAGCGAGTTAATAGCCCACCGGCCCACTGCCCCTAATCCCTCCCCGAAACCCCTCCCGATCGGCCGCCTTCTGACCGCGCCTTCTCCCTCTCTCTCGCAGACAACCCGGCCCCACCGACCGCTCCCACTCACCGCGCGGTCACCTCCCTCCTCTCACTCCCCAAACCTCGCCGGCGAAATCACCGGAGGCGTGATCTCCTCCTCCCTTTCCTTTCGAGCGCCCCAAGGCCACCTATAAAACCCTGCCCCTCCCCTCAACTAGCTCTGCCCATTTCCCCCTCTGCCCGTGCTCTCTCATTGCCCTAGTAGCTCGCCGGAGTTTCGGTCACCGCCGCGCCATTTCCGAGCCTCTGCTTGCTCCTGACCTCCCGAGCCACTGCAACCACCACCATCCGCTTTGCCTCGCTCACCCGCACCTCCCTGTGCACTCGCCCTTTCCCCGCACCCACCAGAGCCCCATGCCCGTTGACACCCGAATGCCACCGCCGCCCCGGAGCTCGTCGCCGACGCCTCCGACCACCCGCGACGACGCCAGGACCATCGTTATGCTCGTCGTCCTCGTCTGCATCGCCTGGTGCCCTCGCCATGGCCAGAAGACCACCGAAGACGCCTCCCCATCGACCTCGCCTACTCTGCCTCGCCGAAGCTTCGCCGGAATCGACCTCCACAGCGGTGAGCTTTCCCCTCCGTCCGATCTCATTTGAACGGCCCCGATTAGATCCAACATACCCATCGGTTTATTTTAAATGAACCGGCCGGGTTTTCCTTTTAGTTATTTTAGCCGAAGTGTTTTGTTTAGTTGACGGTCGTGCGCTCGTTAGCAACCACATGCACACGCCCTAGGCCAATCTGAATCTGCCACGTAGCCCATGTCCGTTAGATAAATTATTTTTTCTTTTTCTGTTTTTGTTTTAGAAAACACAATAGGTTCTGTTTTTCTTTTTGTTATATCTTTTATGTTTTTGAATATTCTTGATTGATTCTTTTTGCATTGTGTCAAAATTTTGTTCTAGTTTCTGTTGATATCAAGTTTGACTATATTTGAATACTTAAAAATTTACTTCAAATAGATTTGATTCAAATATTATTTCCTGAATATCTTGAGTTTAAAAATATATTTTGAGTTGATTCTTTTTGTTACTTGTCAGTAGTGACCTTAGTTATGAGTACGTAGAGTTTGGAAATTTTTAGAATATTTTAAATAGTATTTTCAACCAAAACAGATTCTCTTTAGTTCTTGTTCAGATGATTTATATTTCCCTTGTTTTCAAATTGTTTTAAAAATATTTTGTTTTAGATTAATGACGGATTTTGTAAAGTGTTCTGTTAGATAATAGTAGCCCTTCAAAACAAATAATACTCGATTAGTTCGTTGCATGAAAATCAATTCTAGTTCAACTATAACTTGAAATTGATTTTTCATTGCTATGTTGATCTTCTTTTTGAAAATAGTTTCCACAAAATGTTTTATAAGTTTGACTTGCTGTTAGTCAAGGTTTAGACCAGAAACAATTTGTATTATAGTTGAGATTGTTTGTGGTTTAAGCCAAGGATGACCATGCTTTATATCAAAAGAAGAATCTTTATAAAGCTTTTCAAATTTGTTCTTTTTGCAAATAAAGACTTATGAGAAAATACTTCTGTTAATTATTTGTTTTAAAATTAGTTTTTCTTTTATAAACTTAGTGTTTTCTTCATGATATATTCTAGTAGATAAAAACTTATGTTGCTAGAGTATTGTTTTCTAAATTATTAGTTGTTCTTCAAAAGTAATTCTTTTTGCTAAGTAAAACATTTACCAAACTATTTTGGTTTGTTTTTTTCCTTGTTTGTGTTCTCACTTTGAAAATAGGATCATTTGTAAAGAAAACCAACCTTTGGTTGTGTTGATGTAGTTTTCTGATTCTCAATTTTGTCTTAAGTATTTCCTTCATCATCACCTTAGTTGTGCTGATGAAGATTTGAGATCTTCACTTTTGTCTTAAGTATTTCCTTCATCATCACCTTAGTTGTGATGATGTAGTTTTGATATTTGAGTTTTGTCTTAAGTATTTCCTTCATCACCACCATGTTGCTTTTGGTTTTGTGTTGACTTTTTGATTGTTAGTATTGACTGGTAGTATGATTGCTTATAAGTATGCAATGTTTGATTATATAGATTTTATCGGAGAGTGACGAATAGTCTACCAAGTTACTTCTGAGAGCGATATTATTTTCTTCATCAATAGTACAGGCAAGTTTACTTTTACCATCCATTTCATACCTATGTTTTATTGCATGTAGTGACATCCTTCAACAAATCACTCTAGTAGTGTTATTGAAATTCTTGTAGTTGAGTAGAATGCATGGGGTAGGAACCCACCACCTGTTACAGAAGCCCCGGGAATGTTAGTTATTTCAATTCTATGCTAAAGTAGACGGGTCTGGTATGAACGATCGTGAGTGGTGTGAGAAGGAGGACTCTACGTCAAGACGACAATTCATGCAGACATCTTCAAGTCCTGCACCTTCAAGACCTCAAGACTTCGAGACTCGAGAAGCAAGTTATCAATACACATTACTCGGTGAAGGATGGTTTTGAGCGGCACCCTGGGGAATCCGGTGGTTAGCCTAGGTGTTGCTGGGGAAGTGCCAGTATTCACGCGGAAAGCCTCACCCAGACCCAAAGAGACGGATGAATAATTCATGCCCGGAAGCTTACCTGTGTAGCCACAAGTTATTATGGGCTCTGGCTTGGTTGATCCTTGTTGTGACTCTGTCTAGGCAGTGCTACGAGAAGTAGTCGACGTTAGTATTGGGATGGGCACTGTCAGTATTCAAAGAAACAACTCTGAAAGACCATGTTTCGTTCATCCTGTCCTCAAACACGATGTAGTGCGAGGACTTACCAGGAGGGAACGAATATTTTGGGTAAAGTACACAACACTATGCAAAGTTAAACCTAATCGATTAGCCGTGTCCCCGGTTATGGACAATTTGAGCTTCTAGACTTGGATCTATCTCTGAACTCTCAACACTGGACTGAGAACTAATTGTGGGCAACTTATGATACTTATGGGTATTTTATACATTGGTTGGCGGAACCATGTCATGATAGGTAACTCCATAGAGAAATTCCTGATATTCCTTTGTTGTAGGAAAACAATTGCAGGTTTTACGCAAAAACATAGCCACAGAGCCACAAAGCCTTTGCATATAGAATAGTTTTATCTTTTGTTCCTGCTATGGTGATCTTGCCAGTACATTCAATGTAGTGACCTACACGGCTGCAACGTATCATGTTGCAGAAACTCTTCTACGACGGGTAAAAGTATGATTCAGGGTTACGGCCCGCACTCAACCTGCCATTGGTGTTATTGGGACTCCACTCCCATTGACCGCTTCTGCTGAGATTTTAAGGTATATATCAATTTTACGTTAATTACATGTGATTGCACTTTGATATATACATTGATGTACTGTGTGCTAACATACTGATCCAAGGATGGCACAAAACACATAGAGGCTTGACTCGTTTTTAGTCGGGTCGCTACATTACGCGTTCCAGTAAAATATGAAAATTCAAATGCTACAACAGAAGTTTCTGTTTTTACACAGCACTCATCAAACATGCAATTCAAGCATCCTAAAGGCAATTCTTGGAACTTTTTATTGAAAAACAGTATTATAAATAAGACCTAAAATATAACAACAAAATAAAATAACACTCCAAGCAAAACTCATATTATGTGATGACTAAAAATATAGCTCCAAGTAAGATATACCGACACTGTTGAAGACGAAAGAGGGGATGCCTTCCGGGGCATCCCCAAGCTTAGACGCTTGAGTATTCCTTGAATATTACCTTCGGGGTGTCTTGGTCGTCCCCAAACCTAGGTTTGTGTGACCCCTTATTCTCCTCATATCGGTGTCTCACCCAAAACTTGAAAACTTCAATCACACAAAACTTAACGGAACTTTGTGAGAAGGGTTAGTGTAATAAAGGTAGATCATTCACTTAGGTACTATCAAGAAAAGATTAATAATTACTCCCACATGATACCTACTGTATTCCATCATTACCACTATTTATATTACTCAATATAAGCTATAGGAACACTTGAAACAAGCAAACTATGCATGCAAAACAGAATCTGTCAAAAGTAGAATAGTCCGTAAAGATATGAATGATCACCATACTTCCCTGACTCTAACAATTATGAACAATTATGACATACTACAGAATTTTCATAGTAATGTTTTGTAAAAATTCCATAATATTTTGACTCTCAAGTAAAATCATATAATTCAAATACTGGACGCAAAACTTTCTCTTTTTGCACAGAATCAAACAAGCAAGTATCCGCACTATCCCAAAGGCTTTACTTGGCACTTTATTGAAATAAAAGGCATGAAACTTGATTAATACAGTATATTAATCATTTGAACACATAAAAACATAAATTAAAAGTGTTGGGTTGTCTCCCAACAAGCACTTTTCTTTAATGCCTTTTTAGCTAGGCATGATATTTCAATGATACTCTTCCAAGGCAAATTCCGACGATCATTTTATTCATACTCTAAAAGATATAAATCAAGTTCATAGAGGATTCTACAATTAATATGGATTAACCAATATCTAAGATCAAAATATATAAGTGAAGCACACGAAGCATTCTATAAAGCCATACTTAAAAGATTTAAGTGAAGCACAAAGAGCATTCTACAAAGCCATACTCAAAAGATTTAAGTGAAGCACAAAGAGCATTCTAAAAATCCATACTCAAAATATTTAATTGAAGCACAAAGATAATTGTACAAATCCATAGAGGACTATCTCATACTAGAAGGGAGCATAAAGTAAAAGACAAACATTAAAGACACATATCATGTGAACAAAAAAAAACCCGAGGTATACCGATAATTGTTGAAGAATAAAGATGGGATGCCTTCCGGGGCATCCACAAGATTAGGTGCTTGAGTCTCCTTGAAATAATTACTTGGGGTGCCTTGGGCATCCCCAAGCTTGAACTCTTGTCTCTCCATATTCTTCTTATATCGATAACTCGTCAATCTTTGAACACTTCATTCACACAAAACTTAACAAAACCCTCGTGAGATCCATTAGTATAATAAAGCAAATTACTACTTTAAGTACTGTTGTGAACTCATTCCAAATTCATATGAGCATTATATATACTATAGTCCAACTTCACCATGGTTCATACCCCCTGATACAAGCCATAGATTCATCAAAATAAGAGAACAATGCATAGAAAACAGAATATGTCAAAAACAGGACAGTTTGTAGTAATTTGGAAACTTCGTATACTTCTTTAACTCAAAATATCTGAAAATTTAGGAAAAATTAAAAAAATATTCATGTCAGTATTGTTTAAAAATTTCATAAACTTTTGACGTTCCGGTAAAAAATGTAAATTCACGCACTACAGCCAAAGTTTTTGTTTTTGCACTGCACACACCAAACAAGCAATCTAATCATCCTAAAAGTAAATTTTGGCACATTATTTTTATAATTCAATGGATATATACAAGGTGATAATTACTTCTCTGAAGATTCCATGAAAAATTCTACATTGTTTCCATGAGCATGAACACAAATGTTCAAGGTCGACCCTCACTTCTCCAGTGCACAATCTTCCAATCACTTCTCTTTTTCAAAAACTTCCTAGGCAAAAGGGGCAAGTAACTCTTTTTGTATTTTTCCTTATTTAATTTTTTTGTTTGTTTCACCCACAACTATAGAAAGTAAAAAGGGGAAAAAATCTATTTAGTTAAGAAAGCAAACAAGCATACACAAGAATATCAACCCCACGCTATTGCTCCCCGGCAACGGCGCCAGAAAAGAGCTTGATAATCCCCAAGTGCAAGGAATCATCGTAGCAATTTCCAAAGGTGGAAGTGATAAGTACGGAGTGTCTAAACCACAAGGAGATAAAGGTAAGATCAATATTCTCTCAAGTCCTATGTTCCACTGATACAACTCTACGTATGCCGAACGTTTGCTTCCAACTAGAACGAGAAATAAAACTACGTCGTGGGTATGAAGAGAATAGCTTTGCATGATATCGGAGAACTAAATTACAAAAATAGGTGCTTTTATCATGAAGTTTGAATATATTACAATATATTACAAATAGCGAGTGTGGAATAATGATGGGTCGGTGTGCAGAATTATCCTAGGCAATTGTTAACAAGATCAAAAATCATTATTGCAATTTTATATGAGGGAGAGGCATAAGATAACATACTTTCTCTACTTGGATCATATGCAATTATTATTGGAACTCTAGCAAGCATCCGCAACTACTAAATATCATTAAGGTAAAACCCAACATCAAGTCCCCTTTATCCCATACGTAACAACCCCCTTACTCGGGTTTATGTTTCTGTCACTCAAGCAACCCACTATAAGCGAATCACAAACGTATTGCAACACCCCACAGCGGGAATCCTTCACGTGTGCACGGCACGGAAGGAACCATAGGACAGCACCAAAATAAAGATACAACTCAAACCAATCTAGATCATCAATCAACCCAAAGGACAAAAGAAATCTACTCAAAACATCATAGGATGGCAACACATCATTGGATCATATTATGTGGCATAAAGCACCATGTTCAATTAGGTGATTACAGCGGGGGGAGAGAGAGTGGACCGCTAAAAGGAGAAGAGGGCGGTGATGAAGAAGGTGGTGTTGATGAAGACGATCACCGCGGAGATGGTTCCCTCGATGGCACTCCGGCACCACCGAGAGAGAGGGAGAGAGGGTCTCCCTTTGGAAATATGCCATAGAGGAAATAATAAATTAGTTATTGTCATATTTCCTTGTTCATGATAACCGTTTATTATCCATGTTATAATTGTATTGATCGGAGACTCGGATGCATGTGTGGATACATAGGCAAAACCATGTCCCTAGTATGCCTCTAATAGACTAGCTCGTTGATCAAAGATGACTATGATTTCCTAGTCATGGACAAGATATGTCATTTGATAATGGGATCACATCAATAGGAGAATGATGTGATGGACAAGACCCAAACAACAAACGTAGCATATGATCGTGTCAGTTTATTGCTACTTTTTTCTACATGTCAAGTATCTGTTCCTATGACCATGAGATCATGCAACTCACTGGCACCGGAGGAGTGCCTTGTGTGAATCAAACGTCGCAACGTAACTCGGTGACTATATAGGCACTCTACAGGTATTTCCGAGGTTGTCTATTGGGTTGGCACGGATCAAGACTAGGATTTGTTACTCCGTGTGACGGACAGGTATCTCAGGGCCCACTCGGTAATACAACATCACAATAAGCCTTGCAGGCAATGTGGCATGGGATCTTGTATTACGGAACGAGTAAATAGACTTGCTGGTAACGAGATTGAACTAGGTATGGAGATACCGACGATCGAATCTCGGGTAAGTAACATATCGAAGAACAAAGGGAACATCATACGGGATTAACTGAATCCTTGACATAGAGGTTCAACCGATAAAGATCTTCGTACAATATGTAGGAACCAATATGGGCATGTCTACATAGTTCTCGAACCCGCAGGGTCTGCACACTTATGGTTCGGTGACGTTTCGGTAGTATAGAGTTATGTATGGTGGTGACCAAAGGTTGTTCGGAGTCCCGGATGATATCCTAGATGTCACGAGGAGCTTTGGAATGGTCCATAGGTAAAGATTGATATATAGGAAGTCCTGTTTTGGTCACCGGAAAAGTTTCGGGCTCATCGGTAGTGTATCGGGAGTGCCGGGAGGGTACCGGGGGACCATCAGGAGGGATGTGATGCCCCGAGGGTCCTCATGGGCTGTGGGAGGAGACAAACCAGCCCCTAGTGGTCTGGCCAAAGCCTTCGCTAAATCTCATGAGGTTTGACAAGGAAAAAATCCAAAGGTGGAGAGGTGGAAAGAGTTTCCAAGTGGAAAGGAGGAATCCTACTCCTAATAGGATTGGAGTAGGACTCCTCCACCTCCAATTTCGGCAACCTTGGAGGGTTTGAGGCTGCCTCCTCCCCTCCCTCCCTCCTATATATACTAGAGGATTTATTGGGAAGAGCTAACCCTAATTGCCACGTGCTTCCCTCTTCTTCCTCTAGATCGTTTTCTCCTCTAGATTGGTTTTCAGTGGTGCTTACATGAAGCCCTGCTGGAATTCCTCCACCACCATCGCTGCAACATCGTCGTGCTGCCAGAGAACTCGTCTACCTCTCCACTCCCTCTTGCTGGATCAAGAAGGAGGAGATCGTCATCGAGCTATACGTGTGCCGAACGCGGAGGTGCCGTCCATTCGGCGCTAGATCGGAAGGACCGTGATCAAGATCGCGAGACGATTCGTGATTGGATCGCAGGATGGATCGTGATGAGATTGCGGGACGGATCGTGATGAGATCGCGGGACGCTCGGCGATTTGGATTGCAAAGACGTTCGACTACATCAACTGTGTTTCATAACGCTTCCCGCTTAGCGATCTACAAGGGTATGTAGATCCACTCTCCCTCTCGTAGATGCTCATCACCATGGATAGATCTTGCGTGTGCGTAGGAAATTTTTTGTTTCCCATGCAACGTTCCCCAACAGTGGCATCATGAGCTAGGTCTATGCGTAAATGAGATATCGAGTAGAACTCAAAGATTTTGTGGGGGTTGATGCTTATATTGCTTCCTCCCTTGGTCGTGTTTTGGTTCAGCGGTATTGTGGGATGAAGCGGCCTAGACCAACCTTACTCATACGATTACGAGAGACCGGTTCCATCGACTGACGTGTAACTTCGTTGCACAAAGATGGCTAGCGGGTGTCTGTTTCTCCTACTTTTGTTGGATCCGATTCGACTAAGGCGGTCCTGAAGAAGGTTGAAAAGCAACTTATGTATCACCATTGCGGTTTATGCGTAGGTGAGAATCGTTCTTGCTAGATACCCGTAGCATCCACGTAAAATATGCAACAACAATTAGAGGACGTCTAACTTGTTTTTGCAGGGTATGTTGTGATGTGATATGGCCAATTACATGATGAGATATATGTTGGAAATATGCCCTAGAGGCAATAATAAATTAGTTATTATCATATTTCCTTGTTAATAATAATCGTTTATTATCCATGCTATAATTGTATTGATCGGAGACTTAAATGCATGTGTGGATACATAGACAAAACCATGTCCCTAGTATGCCTCTAACGGACTAGCTCGTTGATCAAGGGATGGTTAAGGTTTCCTAGCCATGGACATGAGATGTCATTTGATAACGGGATCACATCATTAGGAGAATGATGTGATGAATAAGACCCAAACTACAAACATAGCATATGATCGTGTCAGTTTATTGCTACTGTTTTCTGCATGTCAAGTATATGTTCCTATGACCATGAGATCATGCAACTCACGGATATCGGAGGAGTGCCTTGTGTGTATCAAACGTCGCAACGTAACTGGGTGACTATAAAGGTGCTCTACAGGTATCTCCGATGGTGTCTGTTGAGTTGGCATGGATCAAGACTGGGATTTGTTACTCCGTGTGACGGAGAGGTATCTCAGGGCCCACTTGGTAATACAACATCACAACAAGCCTTGCAAGCAATGTGGCTAAGTGTTAGTCACGGGATTTTGTATTACGGAACGAGTAAAGAGACTTGCCAGTAACGAGGTTGAACTAGGTATGGAGATACCGACGATCGAATCTCGGGCAAGTAACATACCGAAGAACAAAGGGAACGTTATACGGGATTAACTGAATCCTTGACATAGAGGTTCGACCGATAAAGATCTTCGTAGAATATGTAGGAACCAATGTGGACGTCCAGGTCCCGCCATTGGTTATTGACCGTAGAGGTGTCTCGGTCATGTCTACATAGTTCTCGAACCCGCAGGGTCTGCACACTTAAGGTTCGGTGACGTTTCGGTAGTGTAGAGTTATGTATGGTGGTGACCGAAGGTTGTTCGGAGTCCCGGATGAGATCCCGGACGTCACGAGGAGCTCCGGAATGGTCCGGAGGTAAAGATTCATATATAGGATGTCCCAGTTTGGTCGCCGGAAAAGTTTCGGGCTCATCGGTAGTGTACCGGGAGTATCGGTAGTGTACCGGGAGTGCCGGGAGTGTACCGGGGACTTCCGGGAGGGGTATTTCGACCCCAAGAGGTCTATGGGCTGTGGGATAATAATAACCAGCCCTTAGTGGGCTGGGAAAACAGCCACAAAGGCCCATGGCACAGGAGAGAGAGTCCTAAAGCAAAAAGTGGAAAATCAGCCAATAGGAGGCAATCCTACTCCAACTAGGATTGGAGGTGAAGTAGGATTCCTCCCACCTCCTATTTCGGCCGACCCAAAGGCCTTGTCTGCCTCTCCTCTCCTCTCCTCCTATATATACTAGTGGATTGGGTGGTTTTTGGACAGAATTTCCGGCCACGTGCTACCCGATCCACCGGTGCATAGTTTCTCCTCTAGATCGTAGTTCCGCAGTGCTTAGGTGAAGCCCTGCCAGAATTCCTCCACCACCATCACCGTAGCGCCGTCACGCTGCCGGTGAACTTTCTCTCCTCTCCACCTCCTCTTGCTGGATCGAGACGGTGGAGATCGTCATCAAGCTGCACGTGTGCTGAACGCGGAGGTGCCGACCGTTCGGCGCTAGATCGGAAGGACCGTGATCGAGATCGCGAGACGGTTCGTGATGAGATCGCGGAACGGATCGTGATGAGTTCGCGGGACAGATCGTGATCAAGATCGTGAGATGGATCGTGATGAGATCGCGGGACGGATCGTGATGAGTTCACGGGACGGATCGTGATTGGATCACGGGACGGATCGTGATGAGATCGCGGGACGCTCGGCGATTTGGATCGCGAAGATGTTCGACTACACCAACCGCGTTTCTTAACACTTCCCGCTTAGCGATCTACAAGGGTATGTTGACCCACTCTCCCTCTCGTAGATGCTCATCACCATGGATAGGTTTGCGTGTGCGTAGGAAATTTTTTGTTTCCCATGCGACGTTCCCCAACAATATATGTGATGTATGAGATGATCATGTGTTGTATAGAATATCATGACTTGCATGTCGATGAGTATGGCAACCAACAGGAGCCATAGGGTTGTCTTTAATTATTGTATGACATGTGTGTCAATCATTAAGCGCTATGTAATGCTTTATGATGACCCACTAGTATAGGGGATCTATCGTAGTCCTTTCGATAAGTAAGAGTGTCGAACCCAACGAGGAGCAGAAGGAAATGATAAGCGGTTTTCAGTAAGGTATTCTCTGCAAGCTCTGAAATAGTCGGTAACAGATAGTTGTATGATAAGATAATTTGTAACGAGTAGCGAGTAACAATAGTAACAAAGGTGCAGCAATATGTCCCAATCCCTTTTGTAGCAAGGGACAAGCCTGAACGAACTCTTATATAAAGTAAAGTGCTCCCGAGGACACATGGGAATTACTGTCAAGCTAGTTTTCATCATGTTCATATGATTCGCGTTCGCTACATTGATAGTTTGATATGTGGGTGGACCGGTGCTTGGGTTTGTCCTTACTTGGACAAACATCCCACTTATGATTAACCCCTCTCGCAAGCATCTGCAGCTACGAAAGAAGAATTAAGACAAAGTCTAACTATAGCATTAAACTAGTGGATCCAAATCAGCCCCTTACGACGCAACGCATAAACTAGGGTTTAAGCTTCTGTCACTCTAGCAACCCATCATCTACTTATTACTTCCCAATGCCTTCCTCTAGGCACAAATAATGGTGAAGTGTCATGTAGTCGACGTCCAGATAACACCACTAGAGGAGAGACAACATACAACGCATCAAAATATCGAACGAATACCAAATTCACATGACTACTATTAGCAAGACTTATCCCATGTCCTCAGGAAAAAACATAACTACTCACAAAGGATAATTTTGTTCATGATCGGAGAGGTATTGAATAGCATTAAGGATCTGAACCTATGATATTCCACCAAACAAACCAACTAGCATCAACTACAATGAGCAATTAACACTACTAGCAACCTTACAAGTACCAATCGGAGTTGCGAGACGGAGATTGAATACAAGAGATGAACTAGGGTTTGGAGATGAGATGGTGCTGATGAAGATGTTGATGGAGATGAGTCCCCTCCGATGAGAGGAGCGTTGGTGATGACGATGGCGACGATTTCCCTCTCCGAGAGAGAAATTACCCCTGCAGAACAGCCTTGCCGGAGCTCTAGATGGGTTCTGCTCAAGTTCCACCTCGTGGCGGCGGCGTCTCCTCCCGAAATCTCTATTATGATTATTTGTCTCGGACGAAACCCTTCATATAGGAGAAGATGGTGGGTAGAGGAGCTGCACGGGGCCCACGAGCCCCCCAGGCGCGGCCAGGGGGGTGGCCCGCGCCTGGCAGGCTCGTGGCCTCCTGGTGGCTCCTCTCTGGTATATTTTTGGCCCGGTATTTTTTATATATTCCAAAATAATTCCTCGTTGATTTTCATGGCTTTTGGAGTTGTGCAGAATAGATATCTCAAACTTGCTCCTTTTCCAGCCCAGAATTCCAACTGCCGGCATTCTCCCTCTTTGTGGAAACCTTGTAAAATAAGAGAGAAAAGCCACGAGTATTGTACCATAACGTGTTATAACAAATCATGATGCGATAAATATCAATATAAAAGCATGATGCAAAATGGACGTATCAACTCCCCCAAGCTTAGACCTCGCTTGTCCTCAAGCGGAAACCGAGATCGATAAATATGCCCACATGTTTAGAGAAAGAGGTGTCGATAAAATAAAATACGGACAACCAGGCACCATGATCATATTTAGAACAGCAATATCGTCATATAATCCCTTATGCTAAAGTGACAATTCATTCACAATGTAAAGCATGCATCCAGAATCTTATTGAGAATTAACAACCAATAGTCTTTAGTCATTGAAGCAATTGCAATTTATCATAACATCGGAAAGAGTCAAATAAGAGCTTGTAAAGCAAATCCATATACTCAGTCATCTTTTAGTCTTCTACAATTGCTAAAACTCACGTGGTACTCACGAGATCAAAGTTTCAGTTGGACACAGAGAAAGATAGGGGCTTATAGTTTCGCCTCCCAACTCTTTACCTCAAGGGTAATGTCAACAATAATAATTCATGATTACTTACTTCCAAGTTGATATATGAATATAGATCTTTCCCTAGCATATGACGCTTGCCAAGATGATGGCAAGATAAGGAATTGGTGAGAATCACCATGACTCTTTTAAAGATAAAAAGTAAAGGTACAAGATAAGCCCTTCGCAGAGGGAAGCAGAGGTTGTCATGCGCTTTTAAGGTTTGGATGTGTGATCTCTTAGTGTGAAGGAATGATAGTCTCCAATGTATCTACTTTTCCAAACTCTTTTGCCCTTGTTTTGTACTCTAATTTGCATGATTTGAATGGAACTAACCGAGACTGACGCTGCTTTCAGCAGAACTGCCATGGTGTTGTTTTTGTGCAGAAATAAAAGTTCTCGGAATGACCTAAAAATTTACGAGGAATTTCTGTGGAATATATAAAAATACTGGCAAAAGAATCAACCGGAGAGGGGCGGCCAGTGGGCCACGAGCCCACCAGGCGTGGGTAACCCCCTGGCCGCGCCTGGCAGGCTCGTGGGGCCCATGTGGCTCCTCCGGCCTCCTCTCCAGCTCCAAATAACCCTATTCGTCCCAGAAAAAATCAAGGATAAGAAATAATCACGTTTTACGATACGGAGCCGCCACCACCACCTGTTCTTCCTCGGGAGGGCAGATCTGGAGTCTGTTTTGGGCTCCGGAGAGTGGAAATCGAAGCCATCGTCGTCATCAACCATCCTCCATCGCCAATTTCATGATGCTCTTCATCGTTCATGAGTAATCTTATCGTAGGATTGCTGGACGGTGATGAGTTGGATGAGATCTATCATGTAATCGAGTTAGTTTGAAGGGGTTTTGATCCCTAGTATCCACTATGTTCTAAGATTGATGTTGCTACTACTTTGCTATGCTTAATGCTTGTCACTAGGGCCCGAGTGCCATGATTTCAGATCTGAACCTATTATGTTTTCACCAATATATGTGTGTTCTTGATCCTATTTTGCATGTTGTAGTCACCTACTATGTGTTATGACCCGGCAACCTCGGAGTGACAATAGCCGGAACCACTCTTGGAGATGACCATAGTATGAGGATTCCATGTAGTCACCATGTGTTAATGCTTTGTTCCGGTACTCTATTAAAAGGAGACCTTAATACCCCTTAGTTTCCATTAGGACCCCGCTGCCACGGGAGGGATGGACGAAAGATGTCATGCAAGTTCTTTTCCCTAAGCACGTATGACTATATACGGAATACATGCCTACATTACATTGATGAACTGGAGCTAGTTACATATTATCCCGTGTTATAACCGTTACATGATGAATATCATCTGGCATAATCATCCATCACCGGTCCAATGCCTACGAGCTTTTCCTATACTGGTCCTTGCTTAGTTACTTTTCTGATACTGCTGTCACACTTGCTATACAAATCACTACTGCTACTGTTACTGCTATTACTGTTACTACCATATTACTTTGCTACTAAAAACTTTGCTGCTGATACTAAATCTTTCAGGTGTGGTTGAATTGACAACTCAACTACTAATACTCGAGAATATTCTTTGGCTCCCCTTGTGTCGAATCAATAAATTTGGGTTGAATACTTTACCCTCGAAACTATTGCGATCCCCTATACTTGTGGGTTATCAAGGAACGTCACTTTATATTGCCTCCTGTGATAAAGAACTTTATTATGCAGTCCGTCGCTTTTATGTGTTCCTCGTCACAGGTTCGTACAAAGCTTATTTTCAACACACTAATAGATCATACATATTTAGGGAGAAATTTTTATTGCTTGCACCGATGACAACTTACTTGAAGGATCTTATTCAATCCATAGGTAGGTATGGTGGACTCTCATGGCAAAACTGGATTGAGGGTTTTAGGGATGCACAAGTAGTATCTCTACTTAGTGTGGAAGTTTTGGCTAATATGAGGTGGAAGCAAGCGTCACATGCTAAAGGATCCATAATCATATAACATTGTTCGAAACCAGGCAAACATGATTCATTATGTTGTCTTCCTTGTCCAACATCTACTTCTTAGCATGCAATAGTTTAATGAGTGTTCACAATCATAGATGGTGTCAAAGATGATATATTTATATGTGAACCTCTCTTTCTTTATTACTTCCTATTAATTGCATCAATGACCAAGGTCTACGTTTGTCTACCCACAACAAGTTTCAGTCAACATTCTTTTTATATGGGAAGTCATCACTTCCCATAAGATCATCACATGATCTTTCATGCTTTTGTTCTCTTATTATTATTTTCTTTAGATCATGGCAAGAAGCAAAGCCCTTAACTAAAACACTCTTTATTATATAACTCACGAACTCGATAACATTGGGGGTAACACAAAGCAAAACTCAAACCTAGATCATACTAAAAACTTTATTCTACTAGATTGTAACGCCCCGGACACACCCGCCGGTGGTCATTACTCCTGGCGAGATCTAGACTGGCCTCACAGATCAATACTAGTCTTTTCTGCGCACTTTGTCCTCAGTCATGCGCACCCGGGACCAACTTCCCGGTCGGTCACCCATCCTAGAACTACTCCAAGCCAAGCATGCTTAACCTGGGAGTTCTGTTCGAATGGGCTCCCAGAAAAGAAGAAATTCCTTATTGATATGAGTAGTCTATCATCCTTAATATGTCAGGCTATCACATACAACACCACTCAGAGGAACCAATGTCCTCGTCGGGTCATAGGAACGTTCCCTCTTGGCACAAACATCTGTGCTTCCAGTCCGATACATGTGTCATTCAGTGTGTCACGATGGATCACAAACTTCATGAACAACATGACCGCACACCTGTTCGTCAAACATCCGTGTAACTGCAAGGGTCGGCTCTGATACCAACTTGTAATGCCCCGGACATACCCGCCGGTGGTCGTTACTCCTTGCGAGATCTAGACTGGCCTCACAGATCAATACTAGTCTTTTCTGCGCACTTTGTCCTCACTCATGCGCACCCGGGACCAACTTCCCGGTCGGTCACCCATCTTAGAACTACTCCAAACCAAGCACGCTTAACCTGGGAGTTCTGTTCGAATGGGCTCCCGGAAAACAAGGAATTCCTTATTGATATGAGTAGTTTATCATCCTTAATATGTCAGGCTATCAATTTAACTTGATGAAGGATAGTCACATCATAATTTTTATTCTTGTTTCATCAAGTGATTTCAATCCTTCTTCCGGAGTTGCTCATGATATCAAATTCTCCATTTCAAGTGTTCTCATCTTTTCTTTTCCGGAGTTTCTAGTGTTGTTCTTTTGCATCCGTCAGTTCTTTTCTATCATCCTCTCATTTTCGGAGGTTCTTCATGGTGGTTCATCAAGAATTCTTTCATTTTCAAGTGCTCTTCAAGATTCTTGCTGGAGGTGCTCAACTGTTCTTTATCTTGGTTTTCTAAGTTTAATTCCTTCTCCTTGTCTTTTGAGATGGTGTTATTAATTCTTGATTATAAGGAGTCTCGAAGGAAATTGTCAAGAATGAGATAAGTAAACCCATCTTGTTTTCTCGGAGTTATCATGGGTTGGATTTCACCATGATAGCAACAATCATTTTCATGGTGTCAAAAATGATTCAAGTTGTCTCCTCCTCCTCTTGGTGAAAGAAGTTTTGCATATCTTATTGCTCCCAAGCAAACAATTGTTTTCGTTGTGGCAGGTTGTCACCTCATAATTTTGAGATGTTTTTCATAAGTCCACAATAAGTTGTTCCTTTCGTTGTTGGTGTTCCAACAACTCCATTCAACCTATGCTTCTCAAATCCATTAGTGCTGGAAGTTATCATTTTCTCAGTTCTCTTCTCTTCAAAGATCTAGCTTCTATTCTGTTGTTCTGGAGGCGTGGTGTTGTTGCTATCTTCAATCTATCATCTTGTTTTTCTAGATCATGTTCTTTCCTTGCTTATTCATTTAACCGGGGTGTTGTGTAGTCTTTCCATGATCCTTCTGTCTTAGGGAAGTTTGATTCTATCAACCAAGTTGGTGCCTCTCTTTCAATTTGTTTCCATGTTATCTAATTTGTCATCTCTTTCCTACCGAAGTGCTGCCGAAATTTCCTATGAATTCTGCTTGTTCCTCATTCTTCATATCTTGCGTCCTTGTGTCGTTGGTTTCACTCGTTGTCTGAGAAGCAACTAAGTTTTACCTTTTGCTCTTTATCTTCCCCGTTTTCATTCTAGATCTCAGGACGAGATCCTCGTGTATTGGAGGAGAGTTGTGACAGCCCGGGACCGATGCTCCAGAAGATTCCAGAAGATTCCCCTTTAGTTTCCGTTTTCGACATGTGTTCATCTGGTTGTCGCATTCATCATCGCATCATCTACATTGCATCATCTCCCGTTTTTGAAACTTGCATCCGTTCGTAGTTGTCGGTTCTCTCCGTTCTTGCCGTTGCCCGTCTCGAGACCAGCCACACACGCACGCGCCCGCGGCACCGTTTAAATAAAACCGTTTTTAAGTGCGCGCAAAAGTATTCTCGGATCGAATTGAAACTTGTCGTGTGGTCTTGTTATAGTCTAGGTAGAACACCCATCGAATTTCGTCGCGATCCGGGTTCGTTAGATACCCCATCAGTAGTTCGTAGCAGAGGTCATCGGTTGCCTTCGGACGTTTCTCGGTGTTTTAAATCTTCGTGCCACGGGTCACCACTTCCCTCTCATCTCTCCCTAGCCCCTCTGCACAGCCGTTGTAACCCCTCTCCGGTTCCAGTCCGCCGGGTCGACACCCGGCAGTCCGAAAACGGACAGTGCCATAAACCCTAGCCCCCTTTCCTATTTAAGCACCCCTAGCCCCTCGTTTCGCGTGCAAACCCTAGCCAGCCCCCCACCTTCTCCCTCCTCCAGCCAGCCCGCCCAAGCCCATCTGGGCCCATTCGAGCCCATCCGGACCCGAATCGGCGTCCCGGAGCTCTCCCGAGCTCCCATGGTGGATCTTCCTCCTGCAGCCCCGCGTCCTCGTGGCCGGCCAGCTCGCCGGAGCCCCGCCGGCCGGTCGCTGGACCAGCCCCGCCGCCGCTTCTCCTCTCCCTCTCCCTTCTCCTTCCTCCTCCTCTCCCTCTCCTCTCCCGCAGCTGCTCGCCGTAGCCATGGCCAGCCGCCGCCTCTGCGCGCCAGCCGCCGCCGGATCCAGCCGGGAACAGGTCCGCCGGCCCTGCCCCGACCCTGCCGCCGCCTCCCCTCGCCGTGCAGCCAAGCCCTGCCTCACTGGGATCGGGTCGGGAGGGGACGAGCTCCTCCCCTGCCCGTTGACCGAGCGCCTTGCTCGCCCACGTGGGCTCGACCCAGCGCCAGCCGGCCAGGGTGGCCCACCTCACCCCCGAGTCGGCCCAGATCAGGCCCAATGGTGAGCCAGAGCTACCCCCTTTTTCCCCTTTTTTTAATTATTTGTCTTGCATTTTTATAAAAATCATAATAAATTAACCGTAAGTCGGATCGAGATGTTTTGTATATGAAAAGTGGTTAGAAAAATGCGTAGATTATTATTATGCCATTTGCAACCCTGTATAAAGTAGTTAACATGCCTTTTTCCTACTCTTTGCATATAGGTCATATTTCGCATTTTTCGCATAAATAATTAATCGTGTATCGAAAGTAATAAAATCATATATTAAAAATGTTCATCTCATCTGCACCGCATTTTCATGCATGGTATAAATGGTTTTCATCATGTTGCATAATATTTGCATTAATGGATTGCTTTTCTGTGAATAGGCTTAGTACCTGCATACTTAATTGTGATTAATTCTCCACATTAACCTAAGCATATTACATATGTTCCAGGGTAGAAAAATCCATAGGATTCATCCGTGCATTTAGTTTTGCCATTTGAGCATGTTTGTGTGCATGTCATTTATGTCGTGATGCCCTTGTGTCATTTTTGTATGATTTAACCCATGCATCATATGAATTAATTTTCAACATGAAAGTTGCTCTTTGATATGTGTCCTAGCCCATGGTCATAGATAATGATATTACCAAAAGGATCGAACTAATATAAAGGTAAAGGTAAAAGATGTGATGGTGATACGATACTGGGGAAACTCCCCCAAGCTTGGCACAAGCCAAGGGGAGTGCCCATACCCGTGTGTTTAATTTTTCTTCCTTTGGAGGTGATGGTGGTGGAGTTGGAATACCGGTCGGCTTGTTCAAGCTAGCCTTCAGCAAAAATTTCTGCCTTTATAGATCGTTAACTTCCTCTTCAAGCCTCAACACCCTTTGACATAGTTCTTGCTTACTCTCCTGCAAAAGACGAGAAGGGGTAAACAAAATCTTAGGCTTCTTCCTCGAGTTAGGGAGACTCGACTTCTTGAACTCCACATGCATGTCCCCAGGTAAGGGTAGAGGAACTTCCTCTTCGTCGGAACCTGTTCCTTCCATCCCCTTAGGATCATAATCTTCTTCCTCATCTGTGGTCCAACCATAAGGATCTAAGTCTCCGTAAAACTTGGCGTTAGCAAGGTAATCAGCCACATAGCTCTCCCCCTCTTAATCTTGAGAGGACATCTTTGCTCTAATTCTGCTATAGAAACAGGCTCGAAACGAAAACAAAGGATATTTGAGTGATACGAGGGTCAGACCTTTCGGGAGATTATATAATGACTTTTTACCGACAATGAGGAGTGTTCCACAAGAAAACGGAGTCCGAGAGGCACACGAGGAGCTCACGAGCCCCCTAGGCGCGGCCAAGGGGTGGGCCCGCGCCTGGCAGGCTCGTGGCCTCCTGGTGCACTTTCCGGACTACCTTAAATTTTTGTAATTTTTTAAATATTCCAAAACTAAGGAAAATTGCTATTGAAAAAGTTTTGGAGTCGGTTTGCTTACCGTATCACATACCTCTTTGTTTTCGGAGTCTGAAACAGGCTGGTAAACATCCCTTATGTACTCCTCCGGGGTTATGGTATTAATTATATTGCTTTCTACATTTATCGGAGTACCTGAGATATAATGCTTGATTCTTTGTCCATTCACAACTCTCGGAAAAGTGCCTTCTGCGTTGTTGATTTTGATGGCACCGGAACGATATACTTCCTCGACAATGTAAGGACCTTCCCATTTAGAGAGAAGTTTGCCTGCAAAAAATCTTAAACGAGAATTGTATAGCAAGACATAATCACCTACATTGAACTCACGTTTTTGTATCCTTTTATCATGCCACCTTTTAACTTTCTCTTTAAACAACTTGGCATTTTCATATGCCTGAGTTCTCCATTCATCAAGTGAGCTAATATCAAATAATCTCTTCTCACCAGCAAGTTTGAAATCAAAGTTGAGCTCTTTGATTGCCCAATAAGCCTTATGCTCTAGCTCAAGAGGTAAATGACATGCTTTACCGTAAACCATTTTATAAGGACGCATGCCCATGGGATTCTTATAAGCAGTTCTATAAGCCCACAGTGCATCATCAAGTTTCTTAGACTAATTCTTCCTAGACCTATTAACAGTCTTTTGCAGAATTAATTTAATTTCTCTATTACTTAACTCTACTTGGACACTAGACTAAGGATGATAAGGAGATGCAATTATATGGTTGACATCATACTTAGCAAGCATTTTATGGAAAGCACCATGAATAAAATGTGAACCACCATCAGTCATTAAATATCTAGGGACTCCAAATCTAGCGAAAATAACTTCTTTAAGCATATAAATAGAGGTGTTATGATCAGCACTACTTCTTGGAATAGCTTCTACCCACTTAGTAACGTAATCAACAGCAACTAAAATATGAGTATACCCATTGGACTTTGGAAAAGGTCCCATATAATCAAAACCCCAAACATCAAATGGTTCAATAACAAGTGAATAATTCATAGGCATTTCCTGACGTTTACTAATATTACCTATTCTTTGACATTCATTACAAGACAAGACAAACTTACGAGCATCCTTAAAGAGAGTAGGCCAATACCTTGTGTGCAGTTCTATCTCCAGCATGGTGTCCCCCATAAGCCTTGGAGTGGCACTTCTGTAGGATCTGTCCCTGTTCATGCTTAGGTACACAACGTCTATAATACCATCTACTCCTTCTTTATACAGGTGAGGATCATCCCAAAAGTAATGTCTCAAATCATAAAAGAACTTTTTCTTTTGTTGGTACATGAAGCTAGGTGGTATATATTTAGCAACAATATAATTAGCAAAATCAGCATACAATGGTGTACTGCGTGAAGCATTGATAACATTCAATTGTTCATCGGGAAAGCTATCATCAATAGGTTGTGGGTCATCAAGAACATTCTCTAACCTAGATAAGTTATCTGCTACGGGGTTCTCAGCACCCTTCCTATCAACGATATGCAAATCAAATTCTTGTAGTAAGAGAACCCATCTAATAATTCTAGGTTTAGCGTCTCTCTTTTCCATGAGATCTTTAATAGCAGCACGATCAGTGTGAATAGTAACTTTAGAATCAACAATATAAGGTCTGAGCTTATCACATGCAAATACAACTCTTTGTCCTAGGACAGCACCAACAGAATAATCACTAGCATCACACATAATTTCAAAAGGTAGGTTCCAATTAGGTGGTTGAACAATAGGTACAGTTATCAAGGCCTTCTTGAGTATTTCAAATGCTTCTTCACAATCATCATCAAAAACAAATGGAATATATTTTTGCAAGATATTAGTGAGAGGCCTAGAAATCTTAGAGAAGTCTTTAATGAACCTTCTATAGAAACCAGCATGACCAAGGAAACTTCTTATACCCTTAATGTTTGTAGGGCATTGAATTTTCTCAATGGCATCAACTTTAGCCTTATCAACTTCAATACCTCTTTCAGAAATCTTATGCCCCAAGACAATGCCTTCATTAACCATAAAGTGGCACTTCTCCCAATTCAAGACAAGGTTAGTATCTTCACATCTCTGCAAAACTCGATCAAGGTTGCTCAAGCAATCATCAAAAGAAGATCTGTAAACGGAGAAATCATCCATGAAGACCTCAACAATCTTTTCACAAAAATCAGAGAATATATCCATCATACATCTTTGAAAGGTACCAAGTGCATTACATAAACCAAAAGGCATACGTCTATAAGCAAAGGTGCCGAAAGGGCAAGTAAAAGTGGTTTTCTCCTGATCATATTGCAAAACAGGTATTTGGGAGAAACCAACATAACTATCTAGAAAGCAAAAGTGTGTATGTTTAGATAATATTTCTAGCATTTGATCAATGAAAGGTAGAGGGTAATGGTCTTTCTTGGTAGCCTTATTTAATTTCCTAAAATCAATTACCATCCTATAGCTAGTAACAATTCTTTGTGGGATCAATTCATCTTTATCATTAGGAACAACGGTAATACCTCCCTTCTTAGGGACACAATGCACCAGACTTACCCAATCACTATAAGCCACATGGTAAATAATACCTGCTTCTAGGAGCTTTAGTATTTCTTTTCTTACCACCTCTATCATCTTAGGATTCAGTCTTCGTTGGGGATCGGCAACTGGTTTGGAATCAGGATCAGTTTTAATTTTATGCTGGCATAGAGTAGGACTAATGCCTTTAAGATCATCAAGAGTATATCCAATAGCAGCACGATGCTTCCTTAGAGTTTTCAATAATTTCTTTTCTTCATGCTCTGAAAGGTTAGCACTAATAATAACAGGATATATCTCTTTTTCATCAAGATAAGCATACTTAAGAGTATCAGGTAATTGTTTAAGCTCAAACACAGGAGCACCCTTTGGTGGAGGTGGATCTCCAAGTAATTCAACAGGAAAATTATTCTTAAGGATAGGACGTTGTTCAAAGATAACTCTATCTATCTCATTCCTCTCATCCATATGCATATCATTTTCATGTTCAAGAAAGTATTGCTCTAAAGGATCAGTAGGAGGCATAGCAATAGAAGTAAGAGCAATAATTTCATCCTTACTAGACAATTCTTTTTCATGAGGTTGTCTACTAAACTTAGAAAAATTAAATTCATGCAACACACCTCCAAATCCAATAGTAACAGTTTGTTTCTCATAATCAATTTGAGCATTAACAGTATTGAGAAAAGTTCTACCAAATATTATGGGACAAAAGCTATCTTGTGTGGTAGCAAGAACGAGAAAATCAGTAGGATACTTAGTTTTACCACACAAGACTTCAGTATCTCTAACAATTCCCACAGGGCAGATAGTATCTCTATTAGCAAGTTTAATAGTAACATCAATACATTCCATCTTGACAGGTGCAATTTCATCTTTAATTTCATTATATAAAGATTGAGGTATTGCACTAACACTAGCACCCATATCACATAAACCATGATAACAATGATCTCCTATCTTAACAGAAACAACAGGCATGCCAACTACAGGTTTATGTTTGTCTCTAGCATGAGGTTTAGCAATTCTATCAGAGACTTCACAAAATTGAATAACATGCCCATCAACATTATCGGCCAAAAGATCATTAATAATAGCAATACTAGGTTCAACTTTATTTTGCTCAGGGGGTGTAGGTGTTCTAATGTAACCCTTACGTATCATAGTTGAAGCTTTAGCATGATCCTTTATTCTAACAGGGAAAGGTTGTTTCTCAATATAAGCAGTAGACACTACAGGAATCTGAGATTTTGCCGTCCGCCAGGGCAAACGGCAAAGGGGGGAAACACGGACGGCAAAGGCTTTGTCGTCAGTCAGCTGACGGCAAACTAGACGGAAAAAAATATCCGGTAAAGAGGTAATTTGCCGTCTACTTTTTGTACGCGGATGGCAAAGAATCTTTGCCATGAGGGAGCAGACGGCAAATAAAACGGGACGGCAGATCAACAGGCTATCCCGTTAAGTGCTAACGGTAGGCTCCCCCCCTTTGTCGTGTGCCCTTAGTTTCTTTTGCCGTCTGCCCCCTCATGGCAAAGGGGGGAACCCAGCACCTCTCTTCCCCCCTTTGCCATCTGCTCTTAGCTCCCTTTGCCGTTTGCCCCCTCATGGCAAAGGGGCATCCCAGCCTCTCTCTGACCCCCACCTTTGCCGTCTTCCCTTAGCCCCTTTGCCATGAGGGGGCAGACGGCAAAGCAGGCTTCCCCCCTTTGCCATCTGCCCCCTCATGGCAAAGGCTCAAAACAGCCCCCTCACCTCTTTTATTTTCTATTATATCGAGCAATTTTCACAATAATCAGGATATATATATATATATTTGATAGGAATAAATTTGTTGACGTACTCATAACCATATTAAAATAACTTTCATCCATAGTACATACATATTATTCAAGTTGCATCCGTACCAAACCATATATTACACCAGTTTCATCCATATGCATACAAAGTTTGATATATATCCATATACTACAATAGTTTCAATACAAGCTTCCGTGAAGCCATGGTACAAGAAATCATATTCAAGCATTCCCTCAATATAATCCAAGCTTCCTGTGAAGTGAATGTAATCTGCAAAATGACAAATAAGAAAGTTAGAAGAAGAATACTAGATGAAGAAGAGAAGTACATATAGGTTATTTTGGAGAGAACTTAGCTAAGTATAGGCCATTTAATAGCTAGTTAGGTGGAATAGGTCATCTTGGAGCTACATAGCCTTATTATATCATTTAGGAGAGAACTTAGCTAGGTATAGGTCATTCTAGAGCTAACTTGGATAAAATATGTCATTTTGTAGCCAACTATGATTATTAAATCCATTTTGACCTTATTATGTCATTTTGGAGCTAAATTAGTCATTTTAATGAGCTAACCAAGGTTCTTATGATGTTTTTACCTAACTATGATAATTATGTCATTTTGGAGGATAATTAGCTACGTATGTCTTTGTTGGGGAAAATAACCTACGTAGCAGAAGAAAGAGAAGAAGCAAGAAGAGAAGAAGAAGAAGAATTAAAAGAAGGAGGAGGAGGGGGAGAAGGAGAAGGAAGAGGAGAAGAAGAAGAAAAGAAGAAGGACAAGAAGAAGGAGAAGAAGCTTCTCTCCTCCTTCTTCTCCTTCTTCTCCTTCTTCTTCCTCCTTCTCCTTCTCCTTCTTCTTCTCTTCTTCTTCTTCTTACTTTTTTTCATTTCTCCTCTCTCTTCTCCTCTTGTCCTCTTCTTCTGGCTAAATTAGCTAATTATGCCTTTTTGGAGCTAATTATTTCATTTTGGAAGATAAATAGCTAAGTATAGGTCATTTATTATTAAATAGGCCATTTCGGAGCTAACTAAGCTAATTCTGTCATTTAGGTGGAAGCCAAGCTAAGTATAGGACATTCTAGAGCTAACTTGGGTAAAATATGTCATTTTGGAGCCAACTATGATTCTTAAATCCATTTTGACCTTATTATGTCATTTTGGAGCTAAATTAGTCATTTTAATGAGCTAACCAAGGTTCTTATGATGTTTTTACCTAACTATGATAATTATGTCATTTTGGAGGATAATTAGCTAAGTATAGGTCATTTTTTATTAAATAGCCATTTCGGAGCTAACTAAGCTAATTATGTCATTTTGTTGGATAATTACCCAATTTAGTCTTTTTTGGATGACTCTAAGCTACGTAGAAGTAGAGAAAGAGAAGAAGCAAGAAGAGAAGAAGAAGGAGAAGTAAAATAAGAAGGAGGAGGAGGAGGAGAAGGAGAAGGAGAAGGAGAAGGAAGAGGAGAAGAAGAAGAAAAGAAGAAGGACAAGAAGAAGGAGAAGAAGCTTCTCTCCTCCTTCTCCTTCTTCTCCTTCTTCTTCCTCCTTCTCCTTCTCCTTCTTCTCTTCTTCTTCTTCTTCCTTTTTTTCATTTCTCCTCTCTCTTCTCCTCTTGTCCTCTTCTTTGGGCTAAATTAGCTAATTATGCCTTTTTGGAGCTAATTATTCCATTTTGGAGGATAAATAGCTAAGTATAGGTCATTTATTATTAAATAGGTCATTTCGAAGCTAACTAAGCTAATTCTGTCATTTAGGTGGAAGCCAAGCTAAGTATAGGACATTCTAGAGCTAACTTTGGTAAAATATGTCATTTTGGAGCCAACTATGATTATTAAATCCATTTTGACCTTATTATGTCATTTTGGATCTAAATTAGTCATTTTAATGAGCTAACCAAGGTTCTTATGATGTTTTTACCTAACTATGATAATTATGTCATTTTGGAGGATAATTAGCTAAGTATAGGTCATTTTTTATTAAATAGGCCATTTCGGAGCTAACTAAGCTAATTATGTCATTTTGTTGGATAATTAGCCAATTTAGTCTTTTTTGGATGACTCTAAGCTACGTAGAAGTAGAGAAAGAGAAGAAGCAAGAAGAGAAGAAGAAGGAGAAGTAAAAGAAGAAGGAGGAGGAGGAGGAGGAGAAGGAGAAGGAGAAGGAGAAGGAAGAGGAGAAGAAGAAGAAAAGAAGGACAAGAAGAAGGAGAAGAAGCTTCTCTCCTCCTTCTTCTCCTTCTTCTCCTTCTTCTTCCTCCTTCTCCTTCTCCTTCTTCTTCTCTTCTTCTTCCTCTTCCTTTTTTTCATTTTTCCTCTTGTCTTTAGGTCAGGCATAGATAGCTCTTTGCCAAAGGTACGAAAGTGATACCCGTTGATGTTGTATTTGTGAAATGAACGCACCTTATAGTCAAAACCATTAGCGACTTGTCTCAACTCGGCGTCCATAGACTTTGCATCAGCCTACAAGTTTAATACGAAAGAATGGATGCATTAGCCGCAAATTAGACCAAGAAATCAAATGGACCATTAGTGGTAATTTATTACCCTTTGTTTGAACCAAGAGATGAAACCGGGATAGTCGCCTCCATGCTTTGTGATAAGCTCATACTCTTCGACGGAATCCTTTTCGATGACCGCTCCATCCGAGAATTCGGGAACGTATCGACTATATCAAATATCCGGGAATAAGAGTAGTTGAAAGGAATTAGAAGTTGCGGAACAATAATTTATCGAGAACTTACTCGATGTACGGCCGCACTTCTGTTAGGTTGGTGAAGATATACAATGAAATGGTCCGCCATTCTTCGACATCCAACAATTTCCCTTTCGAAGCATCGGATGGTGCGAGCTTCCCTTTGAATAGGCTAAGGTTGGATCGACCTTTTTTTGGATTGTCATCATTGTACCGAGGCTTCGGGTTATGCAAATGATGATTTTTGGCTTCGTAGTGTGCTGTCATGAAGTTTTCCGCCTCCTCGATAATGAATGCCTCGGACATCGATGCTTCAATTCTACGTTTATTTTTACACTTAGCTCTAAGCGTCTTTTGCATCCTCTCAGTTGAGAAGCACCATCGATTTTGAACGGGCCCCCCAATCTTGCCTCGGTCGAGAGATGCAAAATCAAATGCTGCATTGGATTAAAGAAGCCCGGTGGAAAGATCTTTTCTAATTTGCAGATCAACTCCGGCGCCAACTCTTCCATTTCATCTAGCACGCCAGGCGATAGTTCTTTCGCACAAAGAGAACGGAAGAAATAGCATAGCTCTGCCAGTACTAGCCATTCATCCTCAGGGATAAAGCCACGCAACATCACCGGCATTACCCACTCATTCCATATGTGCCAATCATGACTCTTGAGACCAAATATTTTCAATTTCTCAAGACTCGATCCCCTCTTTAGATTCGCAGCATACCCATCGGGGAACATCAACCGCATTTTCACCCACAATAGCATTTCCCTCATAGTTGGCCTTTGAATATTGAACCATGTTGTTGGCTTCGCTATGCTTTGCTTTCCTTTTCGTGGTCGCAAGTTTTGTAATGGTCTATCACATAGAGACTCCAGGTCGATTCTAGCCTTAGGATTATCTTTTGACTTCCCCTCTAGGCCGAACAATGTACCAAAAATGGCCTCCGCAATATTCTTTTCAGTGTGCATCATGTCGATGTTGTGTGGGCAAAGGAGGTCTTTAAAGTAAGGCAGATCCCACAAACATGACTTGTGAGTCCAAGCGTGTTCCGTATTATACCCTTTGAAATACCCTGGACGTTTAGGATCCGGCTCGAGAGTCTTTGTCTGATCCAGGATCTGTTGGCCTGTCAACACAACTGGTGCAGTGTTTTTGACAACTCTACCTTGGATGAAATTCTTCTTGTCTTTTCTGAACTTATGGTCAGGATCCAGGAATTGTCTATGAATGTCGAAACAAGAATACTTGCGACCAGCCTGCAGCCAACGGAACTGAAGAGCTGCCTTGCATGTGATGCACGGGAACCTTCCATGCACACACCAGCCAGAGAATAGCGCATACGCCGGATAATCATGCGTCGAGTACATGTACCACACATGCATTTTGAAATTTGTTTTGGTAGTGGCGTCGTAGGTCTTGAACCCATTATCCCAGGCTTCTTGCAACTCATCCTTAAGTGGCTGCATGTACACATTCATATTCTTCCCCGGATAGTTGGGCCCTGGAATTATCAACGTTAGGAAAATGTTCTTTCTTTTCATAATCTCTCCGGGTGGGAAATTGAGTGGAATGAGAAATACAGGCCAACAACTGTATTGTGTTGCCGTCATACCATACACATTGAACCCATCCGTGCTGATGGCAACTCTTGGATGCCTTGGATCTTCCGATTTATCCTTATGTAATGCATCGAAGTGCCTCCACGCAAAACCATCTGAAGTGTGTACCAGCATCTTGTTCCCATCTGCATCTAGTTCGGTTCTTTTGCCCAATTTGTGCCATGTCATCTGTCTGGCCGTCTCTTCGACCATGAAAAGACGTTGAAGTCTTGGTACGATTGGCAGATACCGAAGAACACTAATGGGGATTTTGGTCTGATTCTTCTCACCCATACCATTGTCTACCACAATATACCTGGAAGAATTGCAAATGGGGCAATAGTTCAAGGCCGCATACTCAAGCCTAAATAAGGCACATCCATTCTCACAGGCATGTATCTTCTCATAGGGCCTCTTAAGTACACGGAGGATTTTCTCTGACTGGTGCAGGTTTGCAGGCAGTACATGGCCTTCGGGTAGAAAGTGTCGAAATATCGTCATCACCGCGTCGTAGCATTCTCTGCCTAGGTTGAATTGAGCCTTCAGAGCCATTACTTGCACGATGGCATCCAGCTGACAAAGCTCGGTCTGCTCGTGGAGAGGACGTTTTGAAGACTCCAACATTTCATAGAAGGCCTTTGCAGATTCCTCCATCTCATCGTCTGAATCTCGAGCATCATCAAAGTCTTGCACCATGTCTTCGATTCCCGTACCATGCTCGTCGGTGCGACGACGAATCACCTCAGCTCTGGCACGTTGGTCAGACTCACCATGAAAAGTCCAAACCGTATAATTAGGCATAAAACCCCACTTCTGCAGGTGTTTACCCATTTCAAACTCTGTCTGCTTTTTCCAGTTGTCGCGGTTGGGATAGGGGCACCATGTTTTTTGTTGGCCATTTGCAAATGCAGCTCTCACAAACCCCCTGGGTTTTTTTAACCATTCATTGGTCATGTCTTTCTGACTAGTGTGACCAGTGTACATCCAAGCACGGTCACTCATGTTGCCTAGATACCTATGGCGCACAAGAAATAAATTAATATATAATTCATCACCTATATTCATCCACTAATCAAGTTTGTCAGTTTTATTACGTCCATGCAACCTACACGCTAATAGGTAAAGATAGGTCCTAATCCCACCCGAGTATGTGTAGATTGGGTTCGTTTTCCCATGCTCTGCTCCAGATGCGATGCAAAATTTCGGCAGCACCTCCCCGCTGTTCTCCTGATACACGTCTCGGCAATAAGCAGAGAGGATGTGTACCCGGAGAACAATAGGTAGGCACTGACGAAATTCCGCATCGCATCCGGAGCACAGCATACGGGAAAACAAACCCAATCTACACATACTCGGGCTGTCCATGGATAACGTTGGACAATTCGAAAGAATCACGGTTATAAATATGCAAATGTATGCATATTTATAGATGTAACCCTTTCGAACGGGAGACGCATAGTGTTCACGCATACTGATGATTCAATCTACCTACAGCTAGCAAGTTTCGTCGGCACGAAGACCGGAACAGAGCAAATGAAGGGGCAGAAGGAGATGTCATCTGTGCTCACCCACGAACGCAAGGGCGGAGCTCGTCGAACGCACGGGGAGGTCGTCGAACATCAAACCCTTGCAGCGGCAAAACAACTGCACATTTAAATCCACCCAATGAACACAGATATATATATATGATGTTTTTCATAACAAAATCGGAAATTATATGACCTAACTCATAATTCACACATATATGACCCCGTCGGCCTCTGGAAGGCCGAAGAGCACCCTTTCGGTCAACAGGAGGCAGAATAATGCGTGTGTGACTTTCGGTTTGTCGAGGCTTTCCTTAAGTAACTCTCATATCTCATGGTGTGTTGGTGCACTCTCTCTCACACTGATATGGTGGTGTATATATGTTGGTGGACACTCTCTCACAGTAATGGTTCGATCGCTGGTGTCGGTGTCGGGGTGTCGGGGTCGGGGTGCTGTGTCGGGGTGTCGGGGTCGGTGTGCAAAACATAATTGGAAAATATGTGACCTATCTCATAATTTACAAAACTACGACCTCCTTGGCCTCGGTGTCAGGGGTTGCGGGTCAGTGGCGTCGGTAGTCAATGTCATTGACAGTCGGTGGCGTCGGTAGTCAATGTCATCGAGGGTCAGTGGCGTCGGGGGTCGGTGGCATCCGGGGTCAAGGGTCAGTGGCTTCAGGGGTTAGTGGCATCGGTGGTCGGGGGTTAGTGGCGTCGGTGGTCGAGGGTCAGTGGCGTCGGGGGTCGGGGATCTGTGACGTCGGGGGTGAGTGGCATCATGTCGGGGTGTCGAGGTGTCGTGTCTGGGCATCGTGTCGGGGTGTTGGGGTGTCATGTTTGGGCATTTTTTATTTACTAATAAATAAACCAACTAACCTAAACCTAAACAAACCTAATAAACCAACCTAAACCTAAACCTAAACTAACCTAAAACTATAACTAAACTAACCTAAACCTAAACTAACCTAGAACTAAAACTAAACTAACCTAAACTAACCTAAAACAAAAACTAAAATAACCTAAACTTAAACTAACCTAAAACTAAAACTTAACTAACCTAGAAAAACAAAACAAAAACTAAACTAACTTAAACTTAAACTAACCTAAATCTGAACTAACCTAAAAAAACAAAAAACAAAAAAACTCACCTTATACGAAGGTCCACGGGGGCGAGGGCTGCTGGGGGAGGGCCGGCCGGGGGTGGGACCAGCCGAGGGAGGGGGGCCGAGGGCGGGGCCGGCCGGGGGCTGGCGGCGGCACGGGGCTGGCGACGGCGCGCGGGAGGGCAGCCGGGGGAGGGGCGGCGCGGGGGCTGGCGGCGGCCAGGGGAGGGGCGGCGGCGAGAGGAAGGGGCAGCCGGAGGGGGCGGGGAGGAGGCGGCGCTGGGGAGGCCGGAGGGGGCGGGGAGGAGGGGTGGCGGCGCTAGGGTGGGCACGGGGGGGGGGGCGCAGAGAGAGGGGGTCGCGAGGGGTGAGATCGGGCTGGGGAGACGGCCGTTAGGGGGGCCTCTCTTTGCCGTCCGCCCCCGACGGCAAAGAGCGGAACGACAGACAGCAAAGAGAGCGCTGTTATGGGGTGGGGGAGGGGGTGTGCGGTGGGGGGGGCTCTCTTTGCTGTCTGCCCTCCT
This sequence comes from Hordeum marinum, assembly GCA_022496015.1. Classification (NCBI taxonomy): domain Eukaryota; kingdom Viridiplantae; phylum Streptophyta; class Magnoliopsida; order Poales; family Poaceae; genus Hordeum; species Hordeum marinum. The sequence continues at coordinate 586,407,301 of CM039673.1, forward strand.
GCTCTTTGCCGTGAGTCAGCAGACGGCAAAGAGCACACTGATGGCAAAGAGGATCTTTGCCATCAGTGTGCTCTTTGCCGTCCGTTTTTTGGTCACTCACGGCAAATATTGTCTTTTCCGTCTGCCAGCAGACGGCAAAGAATAGGCAGACGACAAATTTCTGAATTCCAGTAGTGAGAACAATAGAATCATTATAAGCAATTACTTTCTCTTCAACTGGAACAGGTTTTGCTACATTAACTTCTATAGTAGGATGATATTTAAACCACTTCTCCTTAGGGAGATTGACATGAGTGGCAAATGATTCGCATAAAGAAGCTACTATCTCATAGTCAAGTCCATGTTTAGCGCTAAAATCACGAAAGGTATTTGTTTCTACGAAAGATTTAACACAATCGAACATAAGATTCATACCTGACTCGTTACCTTCATCAAACTCCCAATCTTCAGAATTGCATTTAATTCTTTCCAATAAATCCCATCTGAAGTCAATATCTCTCTTTATGAAAGAACCGGTACAAGAAGTGTCAAGCATGGTGCGATTGTCATGAGAAAGCCGGGCATAAAAGTTCATAATAATAATCTCTCTGGGGAGCTCATGGTTGGGGCATGAATATAACATTGACTTAAGCCTCCCCCAAGCTTGAGCGATACTTTCTCTATCACGAGGCCAAAAATTGTAGATATAATTCTGATCATGATGTACCAAATGCATAGGATAAAACTTTTGATGAAATTCCAATTTCAATCATTTGTAGTTCCATGATCCAGTATCATCACATAGCCTATACCATTTCGATGATTCATCACTCAAAGATAAGGGAAAGACCTTCTTCTTGACCTCTTCCTCGGGCAAACCTGCAAGCTTAAATAAACCACAAACCTCATCTACATAGATTAGATGCAAGTCGGGATGTGATGTTCCATCTCCTATAAAAGGATTAGCCAACAGTTTGTCTAGCATACCCGAAGGAACACCATAGTAAATATTTTCAGTAGGTGCAGTAGGTTGAGGAGCTACTGGTTGTACCTCTGGTCGAGGTGAAGATACCCCGAACAAGCTCTTCAAAGGATTAGTTTCCATAGTGATAAGTGACAATAAATTTCAGCACACGATATAAATGTTTCCTTACCAAATTCCACTTACAAAAGGCGCTTCACTCCCCGGCAACGGCACCAGAAAAGAGTCTTGATGACCCACAAGTATAGGGAATCTATTGTAGTCCTTTCGATAAGTAAGAGTGTCAAATCCAATGAGGAGCAGAAGGAAATGATAAGCGGTTTTCAGTAAGGTATTCTCTGCAAGCACTGAAATAGTCGGTAACAGATAGTTGTATGATAAGATAATTTGTAACGGGTGGTGAGTAACAATAGTAAAAAAGGTGCAGCAATATGGCCCAATCCCTTTTGTAGCAAGGGACAAGCCTGAACTAACTCTTATATGAAGTAAAGTGCTCCCGAGGACACATGGGAATTACTGTCAAGCTAGTTTTCATCATGTTCATATGATTCGCGTTCGCTACTTTGATAGTTTGATATGTGGGTGGGCCGGTGCTTGGGTGCTGTCCTTACTTGGACAAACATCCCACTTATGATTAACCCCTCTCGCAAGCATCCGCAACTAAGAAAGAAGAATTAAGACAAAGTCTAACCATAGCATTAAACTAGTGGATCCAAATCAGCCCCTTACAACGCAACGCATAAACTAGGGTTTAAGCTTCTGTCACTCTAGCAACCAATCATCTAATTATTACTTCCCAATGCCTTCCTCTAGGACCAAATAATGGTGAAGTGTCATGTAGTCAACGTTCACATAACACCACTAGAGGAGAGACAACATACAACGCATCAAAATATCGAACGAATACCAAATTCACATGACTACTATTAGCAAGACTTATCCCATGTCCTCAGGAACAAACGTAACTACTCACAAAGCATAATTATGGTCATGATCAGAGAGGTATTGAATAGCATTAAGGATCTGAACATATGATCTTCCACCAAACAAAACAACTAGCCTCAACTACAATGAGCAATTAACACTACTAGCAACCTTACAAGTACCAATAGGAGTTGCGAGACGGAGATTGAATACAAGAGATGAACTAGGGTTTGGAGATGAGATGGTGCTGATGAAGATGTTGATGGAGATGAGTATCCTCCGATGAGAGGAGTGTTGGTGATGACGATGGTGACGATTTCCCTCTCCGGGAGAGAAATTTCCCCGACAGAACAGCCCTGCCAGAGCTCTAGATTGGTTTTGCTCAAGTTCCGCCTCGTGGCGGCGACGTCTCCTCCTGAAAGCTCTATTATGATTTTTTCTCGGACGAAACCCTTCATATAGGAGAAGATGGGGGCCAGAGGAGCTGCAGGGGGCTCACGAGCCCCCCAGGCTCGGCCAGGGGGTGGCCCGTGCCTAGCAAGCTCGTGGCCTCCTGGTGGCTCCTCTCTAGTATATTTTTGGCCCAGTATTTTTTATATATTCCAAAATAATTCCTCGTTGATTTTCACGGCTTTTGGAGTTGTGCAGAATAGACATCTCAAACTTGCTCCTTTTCCAGCCCAGAATTCTAGATGCCGGCATTCCCCCTCTTTGTGTAAACCTTGTAAAATAAGAGAGAAAAGGCATGAGTATTGTACCATAACGTGTTATAACAACTCATGATGCGATAAATATCAATATAAAAGCATTATGCAAAAAGGACGTATCACTTTACTTTATCGCTAAACGGTAGCAATAGTACTAGAAGCATGGTGGGCGCGACAACCCCGATGGCAACACGTTGATGGAGATCAAGAGGATGGAGATCATGGTGTCATGCCGGTGATGATGGAGATCATGCCGGTGCTTTCAAGATGGAGATAAAAAGCACAAGTTCATGGCCATATCATGTCACTTATGATTTGCATGTGATGTTAATCCTTTTATGCACCTTGTTTTGCTTAGGACGACAGTCGCATTATAAGGTGATCCCTCACTTAAATTTCAAGATAAATTGTGTTCTCCCCGAGTGTGCACCGTTGTGAAAGTTCGTCGTGTCAAGACACCACGTGATGATCGGGTGTGATAGACTCTACGTTCACATACAACGGGTGCAAGCCAATGCTGCACAAGCAGAACACTCGGGTTAAACTTGACGAGCCTAGCATGTACAGACATGGCGTCGGAACACAAGAGATCGAAAGGTCGAACATGAGTCATATAGTAGATATGATCAACATGATGATGTTCACCATTGAAACCACCTCAACTCACGTGATGATTGGACTTGAGTTGGTGAATTTGGATCATGTGTCTCTCGAATGACCGGAGGGATGTCAATTTGAGTGGGAGTTCTTTGGTAATATGATTAATTGAACTCATTATCATGAACATAGTCAAAGTGTATTTGCAAATTATGTTGTAGATTACTAGCTCACGCTGTAGCTCCCTTGAATTTTTACATGTTCCTAGAGAAATAGAGTTGAAAGATAATGGTAGCAATATTGTGGTTTGGGTCCGTGATTTGAGGATTGTCCTCATTGCTGCACAGAAGGCTTATGTCCGTAATGCATCGCTCAGTGCGCCACTCCCCTCTAGCCTTGTTTGTAGATGTTGTGAACATCTGACAGGCATGTTGCGATGACTACATGATAGTTCAGTGCGTCATGCATTATGGCTTAGAACTGAGGCTCCAAAACATTTTCGACATCACGGGACATATGAGATGTTCTAAGAGCTGAAATTGTGATCTCAGGGACGTGCCCGTGTTGTGAGATATGAGATCTCCAACAAGATTCTTTGCTTGCAAGATGAAGGAGAATAGCTCAATCGTTGAGCATGTGCTTAGATTGTCTGGGTACTACAATCGCTTGAATCGAGTGGAAGTTGATCTTCCAGATAAGATAGTGATTGATATATTTCTCCAAGTCACTATCACTAGGCTACTAGAGCTTCGTGATGAACTATGAAATGCCAGGGATAGAAATGATGATCCCTGAGCCATTCATGATGTTTGACACCGCAAAGGTAGAAATCAAGAAGGAGCATCAAGTGTTGATGGTTAGTAAAACCACTATTTTCGAGAAGGGCAAGGTCAGGAGGGAAACTTCATGGATGGCAAGATAGTTGCTGCTCCAGTGAAGCAACCCAACGTTGAACCCAAACCCGAGACTAAGTGCTTCTATTGTGAGGAGAATGGTCGCTGAAGTGGGACAACCCTAGATACTTGGTAGATAAGAAGGCTGGCAACGTCGACATAAGTATATTTGATGTATGTGTTATTAATGTGTACCTTGCTAGTACTCCTAGTAGCACCTGGGTATTGGATACTGGTTCGGTTGCTAAATGATAGTAAATCGAAATAAAAGCTACGGAATAAACGAAGAAGTAGCTAAGGGTGAGGTGATGATGTATGTTGGAAATGTTTCCAAGGTTGATGTGATCAACATCGCACGCTCTCTCTACCTTCGGGATTAGTGACGGACCTAAATAAATGTTATTTGGTGTTTTGCGTTGAGCATGATCGTGTTTATTTGGTGTTATTCATTTAAGTTAGAGAATAATGGTTATTCTGTTTACATGAATAATCCCTTCAATGGTCGTGCACCCAGTGAGAATGGTTTGTTGAATCTTGATCGTAGTAATACACATGTTCATAACAATGATGCCAAAATATACAAAGTTAGTAATGATAATACCACATACTTGTGGCACTGCCGCTAAATGTCATATTGGTATAAATCGCATGATGAAACTCCATGCTGATGGATCTCTGGACTCATCCGATTTCGAATCGGTTGAGACATGCGAACCATGCCTCATGGGCAAGATGACTAGGGACCCCGTTTTCCGGTGTAATGGGACAGGCAAGTAATTTATTGGAAATAATACATGTTGATGTATGCAATCCAATGAGTCTTGTAGCATGCGGTGGATATTGTTATTTTCTTACCTTCACTGATGATTTGAGTAGATATAGTGTATATTTACTTAATGAAACACAAGTCTGAATCGTTTGAAAAGTTCAAGGAAATTCAGAGTGAAGTTTAAAGATCATCGTGACAAGAAGATAAAAATGTCTGCGATGTGATCGTGGAGGTGAATATCTGAGTTATGAGTTTGGCATACAACTTTAGACAATGTGAAAGTTGTTTCAAAACTCACGCCACCTGGAACACCATAGTGTGATGGTGTGTCCGAACGTCATAGTCGCGCTCTATCGGATATGGTGCGAACTGTGATGTCTCTTATCGATTTGTCACCATAGTTTTGGGGTTATGCATTAGAGACAACTACATTCACTTTAAATAGGGCACCATATAAATCCGTTGAGATGACACCATGTGAATTATGGTTTGATAGAAACCTAAGCTGTCATTTCTTAATGTTTGGGGCTGCGACGCTTGTGTGGAAAATTCTTTTACCTAATGAGCTCGAACCCAAAGCGGACAAGTGCATCTTCATAGAATACGCTAAGAACAGTTGGGTAACCCTTCTATCTCAGATCCAAGCATAAAATGTTTGTTGCTAAAACCGGTTCCCTTCTCGAGAAAAAGTTTCTCTCGCAAGAATTGAGTGGGAGGAAGATAGAACTTGATGAGGGTGTTGAACCTTTGTTTCAACCAGAGAGTAGCGCAGCGCAGGAAGATGTTTTTGTGAAGCCTACGTTTGTTGAAGAGGAAGTTAATGATGATGATCATGAAGCTTTGGATCAAGTTACTACAGAACCTCGTAGGTCGACAAGGATGCGTACTACTCCTGAGTGGTACGACAACCCTGTCTTGGAGGTCATGTTGTTGGAGAAACGATGAACCTACGAGCTATGAAGAAGCAATGATGGGCCTGGATTCCAGTAAATGGTTAGTGGCCATGAAATCCGAGAAAGTATCCATGTGTGAAAATCAAGTATAGACTTTGGTAGACTCGCTTGTTGGACGGCAGGTCGTCGAGTACAAATGGACCTTTGAGATGAAGACAGACCCTGATGGTAAATGACACCATTTATAAAGCTCGACTTGTCGCAAAGATGTTTCCGACAAGTTCAAGGAGTTGACTTCGATGAGACTTTCTCACTCGTAGTGATGCTAAAGTGTGTTGGAATTATGTTAACAGGTGCTGCATTTTTCAATTATGAAAAATGGTAGATGGATGTCAAAACATTGTTTCCTTAATGGTTTACTTGAGGAAAGGTTGTATGTGATACAACCAGAAGGTTTTGTCAGGCCTAAGGATGCTAAGAGGTGTGCGAGCTCTAGCAATCCTTCGATGGGCTGGAGCGAGCATCTCGGAGTTGGAATATACACTTTGATGAGGTGATCAAAGTTTTTGAGTCTATACAAAGTTTATGAGAAACTTGTATTTACAATAAAGTGAGTGGGAGCACTACAGAGTTTCTGGTAAGCATATGTGGTTGACATATTGTTGATCGGAAATGATGTAGAAGTTCTGGAAAGCATAAAGGGTTGCTTGAAAAGAGTTTTTCAAAGGAAGACCCGGATAAAGCTACCTAATTGTTGAGCATCAAGATCTATAGAGATAGATCAAAATGCTTGATGAGACTTTCAATGAGTACATACCTTGACAAGATTTTGAAAGAGTTCAAAATGGATCAGTCAAAGAAAGAGTTCTTGCATGATTTTTCAGGTGTGAAGTTGAGTAAGACTCAAAGCTCGACCACGGCAGAAGAAAGAGAAAGGACGAAGATCATCCCCTATGCTTTAGCCATATGCTCTATATAGTATGCCATGCTGTGTACCGCACCTGGGTGTGCCTTGCCATGAGTCCATCAAGGGTTACAAGGGTGATCCAGGAATGGATCACTAGACAGCGGTGAAGATTATCCTTAATAACTAAAAGACTGAGGAAATGTTTCTCAATTATGGAGGTGATAAAGAGTTCGTCATAAAGAGTTACGTCGATGCAAGCTTTAACACCAATCCGGATGACTCTTAGTAGTAATCCGTATACGTATAGTGGAGAAGCCATTTGGAATAGCTCCAAGTGGAGTGCAGTAGCAGTGTTTACCGTTTGACATAGAGATTTGCAAAGTACACACGGATCTGAATATCACAGACCCGTTGACTAAATGACCTCTCTCACATGCAAAGCATGATCGAGCCCCAGAACTCATTGGGTGTTAGATTCATAACAATGCTAATCACATGGTGATGTGAACTAGATTACTGACTCTAGTGCAAGTGGGAGACTATTGGAAATATGCCCTAGAGGCAATAATAAATTAGTTATTATCATATTCCCTTGTTAATGATAATCATTTATTATCCATGCTATAATTGTATTGATCGGAGACTCAGATGCATGTGTGGATACATAGATATAATCGTGTCCCCAGTATGCCTCTAATAGACTAGCTCGTTAATCAAAGATGGCTATGATTTCCTAGTCGTGGACATGAGATGTCATATGATAATGGGATCACATCATTAGGAGAATGGTGTGATGGACAAGACCCAAACTACAAACGTAGCATATGATCGTGTTAGTTTATTGCTACTGTTTTCTGCACGTCAAGTATCTGTTCCTATGACCATGAGATTATGCAACTCACTGGTACCGGAGGAGTGCCTTGTGTGTATCAAACGTTGCAACGTAACTAGGTGACTATAAAGGTACTCTACAGGTATCTCCGAGGGTGTCTGTTGGGTTGGCATGGATCAAGACTGGGATTTGTTACTCCGTGTGACAGAGAGGTATCTCAGGGCCCACTCGGTAATACAGCATCACAATAAGCCTTGCAAGCAATGTGACTAAGTGTTAGCCATGGGATCTTGTATTACGGAACGAGTAAAGAGACTTGCCGGTAACGAGATTGAACTAGGTATGGAGATACCGACGATCGAATCTCGGGCAAGTAACATATCGAAGAACAAAGGGAACATCATACGGGATTAACTGAATCCTTGACATAGAGGTTCAACCGATAAAGATCTTCGTAGAATATGTAGGAACCAATATGGGCATCCAGGTCCCGCTATTGGTTATTGACTGTAGAGGTGTCTCGGTCAAGTCTACATAGTTCTCGAACCCGCAGGGTCTGCACACTTAAGGTTCGGTGACGTCTCGGTAGTATAGAGTTATGTATGGTGGTGACTGAAGGTTGTTCGGAGTCCCGGATGAGATCCCGGACGTCACGAGGAGCTCCGGAATGGTCCATGGGTAAATATTGATATATAGGAAGTCTTTTTTTGGTTACCGGAAAAGTTTCGGGCTCATCGGTAGTGTATCGGGAGTGCCGGGAGGGTACCGGGGGACCATCGGGAGGGGTGTGACGCCCTGAGGGGCCTCATGGGCTGTGGGAGGAGACAAACCAGCCCCTAGTGGGCTGGCCAAAGCCTCCACTAAAGCCCATGAGGTTTGAGAAGGAAAAATCCAAAGGTCGATAGGTGGAAAGAGTTTCCAAGTGGAAAGGAGGAATCGTACTCCTAATAGGATTGGAGTAGGACTCCTCCACCTCCAATTTTGGCCAACCTTTGGGGGTTTGAGGCTGCCTCCTCCCCTCCCTCCCTCCTATATATACTAGAGGATTTAGAGGGAAGAGCTAACCCTAATTGCCACGTGCTGCCCTCTTCTTCCTCTAGATCGTTTTCTCCTCTAGATTGGTTTTCAGCGGTGCTTAGGCAAAGCCTTGCTGGAATTCCTTCACCACCATCGCCGCAACACCGTCATGCTGCCGGAGACTCGTCTACCTCTCCGCTCCCTCTTGCTGGATCAAGAAGGCGGAGATCGTCATCGAGCTGTACGTGTGCTCAACGCGGAGGTGCCGTCTGTTCGGCGCTAGATCGGAAGGACCGTGATCAAGATCGCGAGACGTTTCGTGATTGGATCGCGGGACTGATCTTGATGATATCGCGAGACGCTCGGCGATTTGGATTGCGAATACGTTCGACTACATCAACTGCGTTTCTTTACACTTCCCGCTTAGCGATCTACGAGGGTATGTAGATCCACTCTCCCTCTCATAGATGCTCATCACCATGGATAGATCTTGCGTGTGCGTAGGAAATTTTATGTTTCCCATGCAAGGTTCCCCAACATATCCCCCTTGCGCTTCCTCCTCCATGGCCTCCCTGTCTATGGGGAGAGGTTCTCCCTCTGGTCCTTGGCCTCCATGGTGTTGTTGGCCCCTTCGGGACGATGAAGATGGCCTCCGATGATGGTGACCCTCTCCAGCAGGGTGCCGGAGAGGGCCAAGATTGGTTTTTCGTGGCTCTGGAGGTGTACGGCGGCGGAACTCCCGATCTAGGTTTCTTTTCTAAGGTTTCTGGATTTATAGGACTTTTTGGCATTGGAATCACGTCACGGAGGTGCTTAAGGGGCCCACAAGCTTGCTAGGTGCGGCCAGGGGGTGGCTGCGCCTAACAGGATTGTGACCTCCTCGTCCACTTCCCGGCCCATCTCTTGCTCCAGTATTTTTTATATTTTCCAAAAATATTCTCCATAAATTTTCAGCCCATTCCGAGAACTTTCATTTCTGCACAAAAACAACACCACGGTAGTTCTGCTGAAAACAACGTCAGTCCGGGTTAGTTCTTATAAAATCATACCAAAATCATATAGAATTATTGTAAACATGGCATGCATACTTCATAAATTATATATACGTTGGAGACGTATCAGCAACTCATGTGGGTCTCATACCCATCTCCCTCGATGCATTATCTATCACAACACGTGATAGCCCTTTAGTAAAGGGACCTGGCAGATTCTTAGCCGTTTGGATGTAATCCAATGCTATCAATCCGGAGATTCTTAAACATCTGATAGCTTTCAGTCTCATTCTTATATCTTTGTTGGACTTCATGTTGTCCTTTGAACTCTTCACTTTAACAATGACTGTCTGGTTATCGCGATTCATAAGGATAGCCGTAACCGGCTTCTCAACCACTGGCAAGTCCATCAAAATATCTCGAAGAAATTCTGCTTCGACACCAGAAATGTCTAATGATGTTAATTCTGCTTCCATTGTTGATCTTGTTAAGATCGTTTGCTTGCAAGACCTCCAGGAAACAACAACACCTCCAAGGGTAAACATATACCCTGTAGTGGCCTTCATGTCATCAGCATCACAGATCCAATTTGCATCACTATACCCTTCAATTACTGACGGGTATCCGGTATAGTGAAGTTCGTGATTCATAGCACCTTTCAGATGGCGCATAACTCTTTGAACAGCATGCCAATGAACATCACCCGAATTGGTGACTTATGTCTACTACACAACCTTCTCCTTGTAGACGTTGTTGGGCCTCCAAGTGCCGAGGTTTGTAGGACAGTAGCAATTTTCCCTTAAGTGGGTGACCTAAGGTTTATCAATCCGCGGGAGGTGTAGGATGAAGATGGTATCTCTCAAGCAACCCTGCAACCAAATAACAAAGAGTCTCTTGTGTCCCCAACACACCCAATACAATGGTAAGTTGTATAGGTGCACTAGTTCAGTGAAGAGATGGTGATACAAGTGCAATATGGATAGTAGATATAGGTTTTTGTAATCTGAAAATATAAAAACAGCAAGGTAACTAATAGTAAAAGTGAGCACGAACGGTATTGCAATGCTTGGAAACAAGGCCTAGGGCTCATACTTTCACTAGTGGAAGTTCTCTCAACAATGATAACATAATTGGATCATATAACTAGCCCTCAACATGCAACAAAGAGTCACTCCAAAGTAACTCATAGCGGAGAACAAACGAAGAGATTATTGTCGGGTACGAAACCACCACAAAGTTATTCTGTTTGATCGATCTATTCAAGAGTCCGTAGTAAAATAACACGAAGCTATTCTTTCCGTTCAATCTATCATAGAGTTCGTACTAGAATAACACCTTAAGACACACATCAATCAAAACCCTAATGTCACCTAGATACTCCATTGTCACCTCCAGTATCCGTGGGCATGATTATACAATATGCATCACACAATCCCAGAATCATCTATTCAACCAACACACAGAACTTCAAAGAGTGTCCGAAAGTTTGTACCGAAGAGTCAAAACATGTGCGAACCCTTATGCATAGGTTCCCGAGGTCCCGAAACTCGCAAGTTGATCACCAAAACATACATCAAGTACTCACATGAATATCCCATTGTCACCACAGATAGACACGTGCAAGACATACATCAAGTGTTCTTAAAGACTCAATCCGATAAGATAACTTCAAAGCGAAAACTCAATTCATTAAAAGAAGGGAGAGGGGGAAGAACATCATAAGATCCAACTATAGTAGCAAAGCCTGCGGTACATAGATATCAAGACATCTCAAGAACATGAGAGAGAGAGAGAGGGAGAGAGAGAGAGATCAAACACATAGCTACTTGTACATACCCTCAGCCCCGAGGATGAACTACTCCCTCCTCTTCATGGAGATCGCCGGGATGATGAAGATGGCCACCGGAGATGGATTCCCCCTCCGGCAGGGTGCCGGAACGGGCTCCCGATTGGTTTTTGGTGGCTCTGGAGGTCTGCGGTGGCGAAACTTGCGATCTAGGTTTAATTCTATGGGTTTCAGTATTTATAAGACCGTGTGGCGTCGAGAACAAGTCGAGAGGGGCCACGAGGAGGTCACGAGCCTCCCAGGCGTGGCCAGGGGGTGGTCGCGCCTCCCAGGCTCATGACTCCCTCGGGCCGCCTCTCCGGTATCTTTTCCTTCTGCTATTTTTGATATTTTCCATAAAAAATCATGGCAGAAGTTTTATTCCGTTTGGACTCCGTTTGATATTCCTATCTGAAAAAGGTCAAAAACATAGAAAAACAGGAACTGGCACTAGGCACTGGATTAATAAGTTAGTCCCAAAAATAATATAAAATAGCATATTCATGCATAGAAAACATCCAAAGTTGATAATATAATACCATGGAACGATCAAAAATTATAGATATGTTGGAGACGTATCAGTGACAAAACCGAGTCAGTTTGCTCACAGCAAATGCGATGCCAGGCCTCGTTGTGCTAGCTAGATATATAAGTGAACCAATGATTTGAGAGTATCTCAATTGATCTTTAGGTGTGCGTGTGAACTTTCGAACCAGCACACCAGGATCATATGGTGTTTGAGAAACTTTGCAGTCCAAATATCCAAAATGACTCAAAATCTTCTCAACATAATGGGATTGCAGAAGTGTAATCCCACCCTCATCATCTCTCAATAGCTTGATGTTTAAGATAACATCAGCCACTCCAAGGTCCTTCATCTCAAAGTTCTGAGACAGAAAAGACTTAACCTCCTCAATCACTTTGAGATTGGTTCCAAATGTTAGTATGTCATCAACATACAAGCACAGTATAACTCCTTCGCCCCCACCATGGCGATAGTATACCCATTTGTCAGCTTCATTAACAATGAAGCCAACAGATGTCAAAGTTGTATTAAACTTATCATGCCATTGCTTAGGTGCTTGTCTCAGGCCATATAAAGATTTCACCAACTTACCAACCTTTCCTTCCTGACCATCTATCACAAAGCCATCTGGCTGTTGCAAATAGATTTCCTCCTCTAGCTCTCCATTAAGGAAAGCCGTCTTGACGTCCATTTGATGGACGAGAAGACCATGTGAGGCCGCCAACGAGAGTAGTACTCGAATGGTGGTAAGTCCGGCCATAGGAGAATAAGTATCGAAGAAATTTGCTTCTTCTTTATGGGCATAGCCCTTGACTACAAGCCTAGCCTTATACTTTTCAATTGTACCATCGGGCCTAACCTTCTTTTTGAACACTGATACATCTCCAACATATCTATAATTTTTGATTGTTCCATCCTGTTATATTATCAACTTGGGATGTTTTATATGCACTTATATGATATCTTATATCATTTTTGGGACTAACTTATTAACTCAGTGCCCAGTGCCAGTTTCTGTTTTTTCCGTGTTTTTGACCTTTTTCAGATGGGAATATCAAACGGAGTCCAAACGGATAAAACTTTCGCCGTGATTTTTTATGGAAAATATCAAAAATACTAGAAGGAAAAGATACCGGAGAGGAGTCCCGAGGAAGCCACAAGCCTGGGAGGCGCGGCCTCCCCCCTGGGCGCGCCTAGGGGGCTCGTGACTCCCTTGTGGGTCCTTCCGACTTGTTCTCGACGCCACCTGGTCTTATAAATACGGAAACCTCCAGAACTAAACCAAGATCGAAAGTTCCGCCTCCGCAAGCCTCTGTAGCCACCAAAAACCAATCGGGAGACCGTTCCGGCACCCTGCCGAAGGGGAATCCATCTCCGGTGGCCATATTCATCAACACCATTGCCTCTCCGATGATGCGTGAGTAGTTCACCATAGACCTTCGGGTCCATAGCTAGTAGCTAGATGGCTTCTTCTCTCTCTTTGATCTTGAATACAAAGTTCTCCATGATCTTCATGGAGATCTACCCGATGTAACTTTGTTTTGTGGTGTGTTTGTCGAGATCCATTGAATTGTGGATTTATGATCATATTATCTATGAATATTATTTGAGTCTCCTCTAATTTCTTATATGCATGATTTCATATCCTTGTAAGTCTCTTCTAGTTATGGGTTTCGTTTGGCCAACTTGATCTGTAATTCTTGCAATGGGAGAAGTGCTTGGTTTTGGGTTCATACCGTGCGGTGTCCTCACCTAGTGACAGAAGAGGTAGCGAGGCATGCATCATGTTGTTTCCATCAAGGGTAAAAAGATGGGGGTTTTATCATATTGCATGAATTTATCCTTCTACAGCATGTCATCTTGCTTAAAGCATTACTCTGTTTGTTATGAACTCAATACACTAGATGCATGCATGCTGGATAGCGGTCGATGTGTGGAGTAATAGTAGTAGATGCAGAAAGTATTGGTCTACTTGTCTCGGACGTGATGCCTATATGTATTATCATTGCCTTAGATATCGTCATGACTTTGCGCGATTCTATCAATTGCTCAACATTAATTTCTTCACCCACCGTAATACTTGCTATCATGAGAGAAGCCTCTAGTGAACACTATGGCCCCCGGGTCTAGTTTACACATTATATTCAGATCTTCATACGAAAACACCAAAAATACCTTGCTGCACTTTTATTTATTTATTTACATCTACTTATTATCACTATCAGATCTCACCTTGCAAGTAATCGTAAAGGGATTAACAACCCCTTTATCGCGTTGGGTGCAAGTTTGTTTGCTTTTGTGCAGGTGCCTTGGTGCCTCATCTTGATACTCCTACTGGATTGATAACTTGGTTCTCAAACTGAGGGAAATACTTATCTCTACTTTGCTGCATCACCCTTTCCTCTTCAAGGGAAAAACCAATGCAAGCTCAAGAAGTAGCAGGAAGAATTTTTGGCGCCGTTGCCGGGGAGTATTCAAGTAAAGCATATGTACCTAGTACCTATCACAAACTCATCTCTTGCGTTTACATTATTTGCTATTTGCCTCTCGTTTTCCTCTCCCCCACTTCTAAAACAAAAATTACAAAAATATTTGCCTTTCTTTATTAGCCTTTTTTGTTCGCCCTTTTATTTCGCTTGCTTTCTGTTTGCTCGTGTGTGCTATCTTATTTATCCTCATGACTCAACCAAATGATTATGATGCTTACTATAAAAAGTTGGAAGAGATTGAAACTAGTGTCAAAAGCTTCTTGCCTACACAGTTCGATCATAATAGTTACTTTCGTAGAGAACTAAGGGAGCAGAGTTCTTTTATGGCATATATGAATAAAGGGGTTGATGATATGGCCAAAGAATTCCTTGCATTAAATTCTCAATTTGCTCGTCTTGAAAAATTGGTAGGCCAGATTTCTGATACACAAACTACCTTAGTCAATAAAATGGCTGCTAACCCTGAAATATGTGATGAGAATCACGAAGATCTTAAAGTGCTTGGTGTGAATCCTATTGAATCCTTGTTTTCTAATGTCAATCTTAATGATGATGGGGCTGGATGTGAATCCACTTTGGTTGAGAAACGCCCCAATGATTCGGAGTCTATTTATCTTGATGCTAAAAATACTAAAAGTGGAGTAGAGGATGTCAAAACTTTGAAGAGTGATGAAATTACTACTTTGGATTTCAAGGAATTTAATTATTATAGTTGCTCTTTGATTGAATGTATTTCCTTGATGCAATCCATGCTAAACTCTCCACATGCTTATAGCCGAAATAAGGCTTTTACCAAACATATCGTTGATGCTATGATGAAATCTCTTGAAGAGAAACTTGAGTTGGAAATATCTATTCCTAGAAAACTTCATGATGAGTGGGAACCTACTATAAAAATCAAGATTAAAAATTATGAATGCCTTGCTTTGTGTGATTTGGGTAATAGTGTTTCCACAATTCCAAAATCTTTATGTGATGTTCTAGGTTTCAATGAGATTGATGAGTGCTCTCTTAATTTGCATCTTGCGGATTCTACTATTAAGAAACCTATGGGAAGGATCAATTATGTTCTTATTATTGCAAATAGGAACTATGTGCCCATAGATTTCATTGTGCTTGATATTGATTGCAATCCTACATGCCCCTTTATTCTTGGTAGACCTTTCCTTAGGACTATTGGTGCTGTTATTGATATGAAGGAAGGGAATATTAAATTTCAATTTCCATTAAAGTTGGGCATGTAACACTTTCCTAGAAAGAGAATAAAATTGCCTTATGAATCCATTATGAGAGCTACTTATGGGTTGAGCACTAAAGATGACAATACTTGATTCTATTGCTTTATGCCTAGCTAAGGGCGTTAAACGATAGCGCTTGTTGGGAGGCAACCCAATGAATAGGGTTATTTTTGCTTTTTACTTTCTATTTTGTGGATTCCACACAATCATGATTCTGTTATGATTGTGTTTTTTATGTTTTAATTAGTGTTTGTGCCAAGTAGAACCTTTATGATTAGTTTTGGTGATAGTTGTTTAATCATGCTGGAAAAAGACAGAAACTTTGTGCTCACGAAATCATTTTTCATTACTATCCAGAAAGAGCTTTTGAGTTGATTACTTTTGATTCTGATTTATATGCAAATTGACCTAATTTTCGTAATTGTTTCAGAATTTTTGAGTTAGCAGAGGTATACGAAATATACAGATTGCTACAGGCTGTTCTGTTTTTGACAGATTCTGTTTTTGTTGTGTTCATTGCTTATTTTGATGGAACTATGGGTAGTATCGGGGGGTACGAGCCATGGAGAAGTGAGAATACAGTAATATAACATCAATCTGAATGGAAATTAAGTTTACTACAGTACCTAAAAAGTTGGTGGTTTGTTTTCTTATGCTAATGCTATCACGAGTTTCTGTTTAAGTTTTGTGTTGTGAAGTTTTCAAGTTTTGGGTGATGTTCTTATGGACAATGGAATAAAGAGTGGAAAGAGCCTAAGCTTGGGGATGACCAAGTCATCCCAAGACAAATTCAAGGACACCAAAAAGCCTAAACTTGGGGATGCCCCGGGAAGGCATCCCCTCTTTCGTGTTCAATCCATCGGTAACATTACTTGGAGCTATATTTTTATTCACCACATGATATGTGTTTTGCTTGGAGCATCGCGTATTATAGGAGTCTTTTCTTTTTGTTTTATCACAATCATCGTTGTTGCGCACCTTTTGAGAGGGACTTCCACTCATCCTGAATTTGTTAGAATACTCAATAAGCTTCACTTATATCTTTTGAGTTAGGCAATTTAGCTCACATGTGCTTCACTTATATCTTTTGAGCTTGGTAATTTTGCTCACATGTGCTTCACTTATATCTTTTGAGCTTGGTAATTTTGCTCACATGTGCTTCACTTATATATTTTGAGCTAGATAATTTTGCTCACATGTGCTTCACTTATATCTTTTGAGCTAGATAATTTTGCTCTAGTGCTTCACTTAAATCTTTGTAGAGCATGATGGTATCATATTTTGTAGAAATAAAAAACTCTCGACCTTCACTTATATCATTTTGAGAGTGCTCTCTTTAAGTAACTTGGTAATTGGCGTGTGCTATGAAATTAGTCCTAAATATTATAGGCATCCAAAGAGGATAAAATAAAAACTTTCATATTCAAGTGCATTGATTAGTAAGAGAAGTTTGATTCCTCATGATTAGTTTTGAGATATGGAGGTGATAATATTAGAGTTATGATAGTAGGGTGTTGTGAATCTATAAATACTTGTGTTGAGGTTAGTGATTCCCGTAGCATGCACGTATGGTGAACCGCTATGTTAGGAAGTCGGAGCATAAGTGATTTATTGATAGTCATCCTTTGTGTAACGGTCGGGATCGCGCGATGGTTAACTCCTACCAATCCTTCCACTAGGAGTATGCGTTTAGCACTTTGTTTCGATTACTAATAAAACTTTAGCAATAAGTATATGAGTTCTTCATGACTAATGTGAGTCCATGGTATAGATGCACTCTCACCTTCCACCATTGCTAGCCTCTCTAGTGCCGCGCAACTTTCGCCAGTGCACAAACCCACCATATACCTTCCTCAAAACAGCCACCATACCTACCTATTATGGCATTTTCATAGCCATTCCGAGATATATTGCCATGCAACTTCCACTATTCCGTCTCATGACACGTGCCATCACTTTCATTCATATAGAGTCATTATTGTTCTAAGTATCGAGTTGTAAGTAAATAAAAGTGTGATGATCATCATTATTAGAGCATTGTCCCATGTGAGGAAATAAAAAAAGAGGCCAAACATGCCCACCAAAAAAATAAAAAAATGAAATAAAAGAGGCCAAAGAGCCCAAATAAAAAAATGAGAGAAAAAGAGAGAAGGGACAATGCTACTATCTTTTTCCAGACTTGTGCTTCAAAATAGCACCATGTTCTTCATGATAGAGAGTCTCTTGTTTTGTCACTTTCATATTCTAGAGGGAATTTTCATTATATAACTTGGCTTGTATATTCCAATGATGGGCTTCCTCAAATTGCCCTAGGTCTTCATGAGCAAGCAAGTTGGGTGCACGCCCACTAGTTTTTTTTTGAGCTTTCATACACTTATAGCTCTAGTGCATCCGTTACATGGCAATCCCTACTCATTCACATTGATATCTATTGATGGGCATCTCCATAGCCCGTTGATACGCCAAGTCGATGTGACCATCTCCTCCTTTTTGCCTCACAACCTCCACCACACTCTATTCCACCTATAGTGCTATATCCATGGCTCACGCTCATGTATTGTGTGAGAGTTGAAAAAGTTTGAGAAAGTAAGAGTGCGAAAACAATTACCTGGCCAATACCAGGGTTGTTTATGATTTAAATTCATTGTGTGGGGATGATGGAGCACAGCCATGTTGGGGAACGTCGCATGGGAAACAAAAATTTTCCTA
The DNA here is from genome assembly GCA_022496015.1 of Hordeum marinum. Classification (NCBI taxonomy): domain Eukaryota; kingdom Viridiplantae; phylum Streptophyta; class Magnoliopsida; order Poales; family Poaceae; genus Hordeum; species Hordeum marinum. The sequence goes on from CM039673.1 coordinate 586,425,580, forward strand.
CGCACACACAGATCTATCCATGGTGATGAGCATCTACGAGAGGGAGAGTGGATCTACATATCCTTGTAGATCGCTAAGCGGGAAGCGTTAAGAAACGCGGTTGGTGTAGTCAAACATCTTCGCGATCCGAATCGCCGAGCATCCCGCGATCTCATCACGATTCGTCCCGCGATCCAATCACAATCCGTCCCGCGAACTCATCACGATCTGTCCCGCGATCTTCATCACGATCCGTCTCACGATCTTGATCACGATCTGTCCCGCGAACTCATCATGATCCGTTCCGCGATCTCATCACGAATCGTCTCGTGATTTAGATCACGGTCCTTCCGATCTAGCGCCGAACGGACGGCACCTCCGCGTTCAGCACACGTGCAGCTTGATGACGATCTCCGCCATTTTGAACCAGCAAGAGAGAGCAGAGAGGTAGAAGAGTTCACTGGCAGCGTGATGGTGCTCCAGTGATGGTGGTGGAGCAATTCCGGCAGGGCTTCGCCTAAGCACTGCAGAAATCCAATCTAGAGGAGCACCGGTGGAACGGGTAGCATGTGGCCGTAAAAACTAGTGCAAAACCCTAAAATCCAACGGTATATATAAGAGGAGAGGAGGAGAGGCTGGCAGAAGGGCCAAAAATCCTATAGGAGTCGGCCGAACTAGGAGGTGGAGGAGGACTATCCTCCTCCACTCCTAGTAGGACTAGGACTATTCCTTTTTGCCTTTTTTCCACCTTTTTCCTTTGGGTTTCTTTCTTCCATCCACATGGGCCTATTGTGGTTGTTCCACCAGCCCACTAAGGGCTGGTTATTACTTTCCCAAAGCCCATGAAGCCTCTTGGGTCGAAATACCCCTCCCGATGGTCTCCCGATACACTACCGGCACTCCCGGTACACTACCGGCACTCCCGGTACACTACCGATGAGCCCGAAACTTTTTCGGCGACCAAAATAGGACTTCCTATATCTGAATCTTTACCTCCGGACCATTCCGGAGCTCCTCGTGACATCCGGGATCTCATCCGGGACTCCGAACAACCTTCGGTCACCACCATACATAACTCTATACTACCGAAACGTCACCAAACCTTAAGTGTGCAGACCCTGCGGGTTCGAGAACTATGTAGACATGACCGAGACACCTCTATGGTCAATAACCAATAGAGGGACCTAGATGCCCATATTGGTTCCAACATATTGTACAAAGATCTTTATCGGTCGAACCTCTATGTGAAGGATTCAGTTAATCCCGTATGATGTTACCTTTGTTCTTTGGTATGTTACTTGCCCGAGATTCGATCGTCGGTATCTCCATACCTATTTCAACCTCGTTACCGGAAAGTCTCTTTAATCGTTTTGTAATACAAGATCCCGTGACTAACACTTAGTCACATTGCTTGCAAGGCTTATTGTGATGTTGTATTGCCGAGTGGGCCCTGAGATACCTCTCCATCACACGGAGTAACAAATCCCAGTCTTGATCCATGCCAACTCAACAGACACCCTTGGAGATACCTGTAGAGCACCTTTATAGCCACCCAGTTACATTGCGACGTTTGATACACACAAGGCACTCCTCCGGTACCAGTGAGTTGCATAATCTCATGGTCATAGGAACAGATACTTGACGTGCAGAAAACAGTAGCAATAAATTGACACGATCATATGCTACGTTTATAGTTTGGGTCTTGTCCATCACATCATTCTCCTAATGATGTGATCCTGTTATCAAATGACATCTCATGTCCATGGCTAGGAAACCTAAACCATCTTTTGATCAATGAGCTAGTCTACTAGAGGCATACTAGGGACATGGTGTTGTCTATGAATCCACACAGTATCCGAGTTTCCGATCAACACAATTATAGCATGGATAAGAAACGATTATCATGAACAAGGAAATATGATAATAACTAATTTATTATTGCCTCTAGGGTGTAGCGACCCGACTCAAAACGAGTCAAGCCACTATGTGTTCTGTGCCATCCCTGGATCAGTATGCTGGCACACACAGTACATCAATGTATATATCAAAGTGCAATCACATGTAATTAACGTTAAACTGATATATACCTTAAAATAGAAGCGGAAACAGTCAACGGGAGTGGAATCCCAATAACCCAACGGCAGGTTGAGTGCGGACCGTAACCCTGAATCGTACTCTTACTTGTCGTAGAAGAGTATCTGCAACATAAGACATTGCAGCCGTGTAGGTCAGTACATGGAATGTACTAGCAAGATCACCATAGTAGAACAGAAGAATAAAGGCTATTCTATATGCAAAGGCTTTGTGGCTCTGTGTCTGAGTTTTTGCGTAAAAGCTGATTTTATTTTCCTACAACAAAGGAATACCAAGAATTTCACTATAGAGTTACCTATCATGACATGGTTCCGCCAACCAATGTCTCAATGCCCGTAAGTATCATAAGTTGCCACAATTAATTATCGGTCCAGTGTTGAGAGTTCAGAGATAGATCCAAGTCCAGAGGCTCAAATTGTCCGTAACCGGGGACACGGCTAATCGATTAGGTTTAACTCTGCAGAGTGTTGTGTACATTACCCACAAGATTCGTTCCCACCTGGTAAGTCCTCGCACTGCATGGTGTTTGAGAACAGGATGAACGAAACATGGTCTTTCAGAGTGCTTCCCTGACTATCCGACAGTGCCCATCCAAATCCTAACGTCGACTACATCTCGTAGCACTGCCTAGACAGAGTCACAACAAATATCAACCAAGCCAGAGCCCATAATGACTTGTGGCTACATAGGTAAGCTTCCGGTCATGAAGTATTCATCCTTCTCTTTGAGTCTGGGTGAAGCTTTCCGCAAGATGTCATGGCACTTCCCCATGCATCCCGGCCATCCACTAGTTACTCCAGGGATGCCCATCAATTCTATCCTTCACCCAGTAGTGTGTATTGAAAAAAAACTTGTTTCATGAGCCTCGAAGTCTTGAGGTCTTGAAGATGCAGGACGTGAAGATGCCTTCATGAAGTTGTCGCCTTGACATGGAGTCCTCCTTCTCACACCACTCACGAACACTCATACCAAAACCCCGTCTACTTTAGCATAGCATTTAAATAACTAGCGTTCCCGGGGCTTTAGTAACAAGTGGTGGGTTCCTACCTCATGCATTTTACTCAACTACAAAAATTTCAATAACACTACGGTAGGGATTTGTTGAATGATGTCACTACATGCAATAAAACATAGGTATGAAATAGATGGTCAAAGTGAACTTGTCTGTACTGTTAATGAAGATAAGTATTGCTCTCAAAAAATACTTGATAGAAATATTCATCACTCTACGATGAAATCTATATAATCAAACATTGCATTCATAAGGAAACACTTATAGCAATCGATACTAACAATCACAATGGAACACAAGAACCAGAAGTAACAAGGTTGATGAAGGAAATAAGACAGAACTCCAAGTAACAAAACTATATCAACACAATTGTGATGAAGGAAATACTTAAGGCAAAAGTTAAAATCAACAAGGTTTTCATAAACACAACTAAGGTAGTTTTCCCCTACAAACAACTATTTTCAAATAGTAACAAAACAAAAACAAAGTAAAATATAACAAAATTATTTTTGTAAATATTTTACTAGCAAAAAGAATTACTTTTGAAGAACAAGTAAAACTATGAAAACAACATCCTAAACAACATAAGTGTTTGCCTAATAGACTTAACAACAAACAAAACAATAAAAATATTAAAATAAGAGAAAACAAAGTATACAATGACTAAGTTAACAGAAAGTAAAACTATAAAACAATTATTTTAAATATTTTTAAATAAGAAACCAACTAGCATTACAATAAAGAAAACTAAATAATGGGCATCTAAATTTTGGGTGACTAAACAAGACAAACTATTTTTAGTAACAAAACAATACTTAACAGAAAATCTTTTAAAACTTTTGTGAAAACAATTACTACTAAAACTAATTTTTTTTGTAAAACATTACCTAATGATGAAGAATATGGTTTCCTACAACAATAGAGTAAAGCTAAACTATTTTTATTAACAAAACATTTCTTAACAGAAAAGAATTACTAAAACTTTATTAGAAAACAGAATGGAATTACTTAAAACTTTTGTTATGGAAATATTACTAACTAATTTGTTTTTAATAAACTATACCTAATTGAAAAAGGGTAGAGGTTCCTATAACACAAAAGTAATAAACTAAACAAAATTATTATTATTTTGTTAACAGCAAGTAAATCCTTAAAGTTGAGAAAAACAGAAACTAATGAACTCTAAAACATAAGTTAAATCAAATTCAGATTTCAAAATAAACCAAAACAAAAAAATCAAACTAACTAAACTAATAGGAAAGTAAACAGATTCTGTTTTGGTTAAGAACCCTAATCAAATCCATCCTAAAAATTCTCAAATTTTACCTACTGATAACTAAAATCACTAGTCACAAGCAGCAAAAAGAATCAATCAAAAATATATTACTAAACTCAAGTTATTCATAAAACAAGATTTAAATCAAATCTGTTTAAATTCAAATTTGAATATTCAAATATAGTCAAATTTGGTGTCTACAGAAACTAGAACAAATTTTTGACACAATGCAAAAAAGAATCAAATTAAAACACCTAAAAACATAAAAGATATGATAAAAACAAAAACAGAACTATTCTGGGTTTTTTTTAACTGAAACAGAAGAAATGAAAATCCTTTCTAACGGATAGGGTACACGTGGCGGCTTCTGATTGGTCCAGGGGTGCGTGTGATCTGACAATTCGAGCGGACGACCGAGCTGTAGAGGATACCGGTTCGGGTATTAAAGTGATCTAATCCTAGACGTTGATCTACGATCGAACGGATAAGAGCGGGAGAGGGGGGGCTCACAGAGAAGTGGGTCGCCGGCGAGGCTTCTCCGACGAGGACGAGGCGACGTGGTCGTCGGGGCAGCGCTCCGGTGGTTGGGGACGGTGTCCGAGGGGTTCAAACGACGGCGACGGGTCTCCGGCTCACTTTGGTGGTGTCGGAGAGGAGTGGTGACGACAGAAGCGACGGGCACGAGCTCCGGGAGCTTTGGTGGGAATCCGAACTCCGGCGAGGGTGTGGTGCAGCGCTCTGGCGAGGTAGAGCGGGGGCTCGGGGTGGAACGGAGTGCGGAGGGTGTGTGTCTTTATATTGGAGCACGGTGGGGCGAGGGAAAAGGAAAGAGGAGGGAGATCCAGAGAGGATGAATCTCCGGCGAGGCCCTATCGACGCGAGGAGGAAGGCGACCGCGGCGTCTTAGGGATCGGGCGGTGGGGCCGGGACGTCAGAGAGAGGGAGGGCGGCGTCAGCGCATCGGTCGGTCGGCTCGGAGCGGTTTCGGGAATTAACTGCTGTGGGCCGGCCCTATTCAAATTAAAACGTTTCCTTTTTTTAATATCTAGAGCAGTAAAACTCATTCAAAAGCATTCAAAACATTTCCAAATATAGGAAATATATATATCAAAATGATCAGGACAATTAATGCTATTAAATGAACATTTTTCCATAGTCATATTGAATACTTTAAAAAAAATATTTTTTAGAAAATGCTTATTTGAATTTTAAATCATTTTGCAATAATCTTTCAAATAGCCCCCGAATTTTATTGCTCAATTATTTCACCAAGATGCCCCTGGTGTGGAGTGTTATGTTACTCCTCTCAAAATTTGTCATGGGGTTTGAATGTTTTGAAAATTTGAATAGGAACCAAATATGACATGGATTCCAAAAGAATAATTCAGAGGTTTTCAAAAGCACTTTCAAATCCTTCCTTTAAACTTCCAACTCATATTTCATATAATTTGAAGAAGTCCTTTTATCCTCTCTCAAGAAAATCATTGAGTTGCATAAAGTTTCTGAATTTGAAATATTTTCAAATGAAATTCAAATCACATGGGAAAGTCATTTTATTCCCTCTCGTTCAAAAGTTTTCAAAAGTTTCAAATTTTCACTCAATTCAATCACTCAAACAAACAAACATTCATTCTAATAATTATTATAACATTCCAAAATTTGGGATGTTACAAACCTACCAGACTTAAAATGAATCTCGTCCTCGAGATTCGAAAGGGCTAGAAAGAAAAGGTTAGGGCTTGGGGGTCTTCTAACAAATCCACCGACCAAGAATGTGTGGGGTCTTCCAACAAGACTCCATTGACCTGGAAGTGTGGGTCTACCACACTTAAAATGAGGGTTACTGGTCCATCAAAATCTTGACAGTCCTCTGGGTGCATTTGTGTGTTCACATTCTTCATGATAGCTCTTCGGTGATGTTCTTCCGTTATATCAAAATCTTGTGTTCTCACATAAAAATGTATTTCCTCCGATACTGGGTCTTCTTAATTGATAGGTCTCATGATCATTCTAAATAACTTATCGAGGATCTCGTGGTGGTCTAGCATTAGTGGTTATCCTGTAGTGAAATGGGTCGTGGCTTCATTCTTCACCGTAAAATGCCTACGTGTGACAGCAATTGTCATGTACAAGGGGTTTTCTTCATACAATTCTAAGGCTTAAACAAAAGCTTCAAAGAACGTCGTCTCTTTACTATGGGTAAGTCACTCAGATTTACCATTCCGAATAGCAAGAGAAATGATAAGAGTAAGTCGTCATGGTGGCCAAGCCATGTTGCACTGAAATCATTACCTTGTATAAGGTTTAGTGAATCTCGTATTCTAACACTTGGGCTTTCTCACAAGCATTGCAGAATTTTCTCTTGTCAATGAACGAAGTTCGGATAAATCCATTGGTTCTGCAAGCCAAACAAAAGATCTAGCGTTTTCTTCACAACTCTTAGGTTTTTCGTATACTCCTAAGAAAACGTTTGTTGATCCATCATAGCTTCTTCCAAGTTTCTTCCTTCACAAAGGTGGGGCTTGATCCTTATCAATCCTGAGGTCAGTGAATTGTGGGTTCACTTGAATACTTGAACAGCCTTAACTCACTCTTGGAGTTGCTATTGTTTCATATTCCAACATTAGCTTCAGTTCACTCCATTCTACCCTTCACAGACTTATTATTGTTTAGATTCCACTCTGCAGAATTCATTTTCCTTTCCATTGGTCTGTTTAACCTTGGGTATGGTTTCATCACAATCATTCTTTTTCTCAACATACCAGCTTCGAAAGCACTTTGTCTCAAAGGTTATCATCCGGATAATTTGTGGTGGTTCCATATTCTCTTCACCCGTACTCACTATTCCAAACACCTTAACCGGGTGGTACCTGTGGTCACTACCACACTTAAAATGCAATGCACTCATGTCTGCATAGACCAAATTTTCTCATACCCTCGAAATTGGTCCGTGATCTTCGTTCATAGAGTAGCAATTCATATAATTCAACATAGGAAAATCATGACACCATAAATTCCATTGATCTCATGAACTTATTACAACTCTAAGACTTCCATTACATAACTTCAAAATGATAAGGGTGCTACCTATTACATTTATTACTACCAAAATCCAAAACTAAGACTACTCATGTTTAGCCTTCTTCTCCTGGCAGGTATAGGAGTAATGTCCAGTCTTCTTGCATCGGAAACACATGATCTGACTCAGATCCTTCTTTGCAGAAATTGGGTTGTTCTGAGAACGTCTTTGGTTTCTCTTCTTGGGCTCCTTTGTTCCGATCAAACATTCAATTTCCTGTGGATCAAACTCCACTTCTTCTGTCGGGAAGTTTCCCAGATACTCTTTTCTTTCCTTCGTACAGTCCTGTGAGAAATGTCCTTGTTCTCCACATGAATAGCAGGCATTGGAGTAAAATCTGGTTAATCATTCTCCATTAGGGTCTTCATCATATTCCTTCTTCACAAGTTCTCCTAATTTTTCTCTGAAGGCTTCCTTCGTGGCTTCCTTCTGTTGCTTGATGACTTCTAGTACTTGGGGTACATTTGACATTGAGACGGGTAGTGATTGGTTCCTTCACACCAGAAATGCGTCACTTGCCCGGTTGGGCATTCCTCAGCAGGGTGATTTTCTTCACAATGAGGGCATCCATCCTTGTGTTCTTCTTGGGTGTGTCCTATCTCTCCACATATCTTGCAAGCACAACTACTATTCACAACTTTGCAGGGCTTCTGGATGTTGGTAACAACATGAGATCCGTGCAGAGTCATCTTGAATTCTTCCCAAGTTATTGATACTTGCCTATCATGGATATCTTCATGCATCTTCCACCAATTTGCAGCACCTTTTTCAAAGTACCGAAGAGTATATTGGACCATCTCGTTCCTAGTAACAAGGTTACTCCTTAGGTGATCCTCCATGTTTTGAATCCATTCTTCTGTCTCTAACCGAGTCATTGATCCAGAATACACAAGTCCAGCTTCATTCGTCATCTATTGGGTTCAAGGTTTTGTGATGAGATGTGAGAGAGAAGGAGGGGATACACACAATACAAACAAAGGTTTTGAAAATAGATTTTCAGTTGTGGCTGTCAAAAAAAAACTTACACACAAATGACAGCTCACAAATCATCATATCTAACGTAAGTATACAAAGGGGTTTGGTCTTCTAGGGGCATAATATCTTGGAAATTCTTCATGGTCTTCAATTTCTTCAGGTATGTAAAATCTTCAATCCTTGTATAGCTCTTTCCATAATGGTCAAGGGACAAGGGTATTATCTAACTAGTTGATAAAACTTAGAAGAGAGGAGAAGTAAAAGATTCTTTGAAAACAAAGTTTTTTTTCGAGAAATCATTTCCTAAGGGCTTTCCAGTTTCTAGGGTCACGTCCTACAGTCAACATGTGCTCTGATACCATCTCTATAGCGACCCGACTCAAAACGAGTCAAGCCACTGTGTGTTCTGTGCCATCCCTGGATCAGTATGCTGGCACACGCAATACGTCAATGTATATATCAAAGTGCAATCACATGTAATTAAGGCTAAACTGATATATATATATACCTTAAAATAGCAGCGGAAACAGTCAACGGGAGTGGAATCCCAATAACCCAACGGTAGGTTGAGTGCGGACCATAACCCTGAATCCTACTCTTACTTGTCGTAGAAGAGTATCTACAACATAAGACATTGCAGCCGTGTAGGTCAGTACATGGAATGTACTGGCAAGATCACCATAGTAGAACAGAAGAATAAAGGCTATTCTATATGCAAAGGCTTTGTGGCTCTGTGTCTGAGTTTTTGTGTAAAAGCTGATTTTATTTTCCTACAACAAAGGAATACCAGGAATTTCACTATAGAGTTACCTATCATGACATGGTTCCGCCAACCAATGTCTCAATGCCTGTAAGTATCATAAGTTGCCCACAACTAATTATCGGTCCAGTGTTGAGAGTTCAGAGATAGATCCAAGTCCAGAGGCTCAAATTGTCCGTAACCGGGGACACGGCTAATCGATTAGGTTTAACTCTGCAGAGTGTTGTGTACATTACCCACAAGATTCGTTCCCTCCTGGTAAGTCCTCGCACTACATGGTGTTTGAGAACAGGATGAGCGAAACATGGTCTTTCAGAGTGCTTCCCTGACTATCCGACAGTGCCCATCCAAATCCTAACGTCGACTACATCTCATAGCACTGCCTAGATAGAGTCACAACAAAGATCAACCAAGCCAGAGCCCATAATGACTTGTGGCTACAAAGGTAAGCTTCTGGTCATAAAGTATTCATCCTTCTCTTTTAGTCTGGGTGAAGCTTTCCGCAAGATATCATGGCACTTCCCCATGCATCCCGGCCATCCACTGGTTACACCAGGGATGCCCATCAATTCCATCCTTCACCCAGTAGTGTGTATTGAAAAAAACTTGTTTCATGAGCCTCGAAGTCTTGAGGTCTTGAAGATGCAGGACGTGAAGATGCCTTCATGAAGTTGTCACCTTGACGTGGAGTCCTCCTTCTCACACCACTCACGAACACTCATACCAAACCCCGTCTAGTTTAGCATAGCATTTAAATAACTAGCGTTCCCGGGGCTTTAGTAACAAGTGATGGGTTCCTACCTCATGCATTTTACTCAACTACAAGAATTCCAATAACACTACGGGAGGGATTTGTTGAATGATGTCACTACATGCAATAAAACATAGGTATGAAATAGATTGTCAAAGTGAACTTGCATGTACTGTTAATGAAGATAAGCATCGCTCTCAGAAAATACTTGATAGAACTATTCGTCACTCTCCGATGAAATCTATATAATCAAACACTGCATTCATAAGCAAACACTTCTAGCAATCAATACTAACAATCACAATGTAACACAAGAACCAAAAGTAACAAGGTTGATGAAGGAAATACTTAAGACAAAACTCCAAGTAACAAAACTATATCAACACATTTGTGATGAAGGAAATACTTAAGACAAAAGTTAAAATCAACGAGGTTTTCATAAACACAACTAAGGTAGTTTTCCCCTACAAACAACTATTTTCAAATAGTAACAAAACAAAAACAAAGTAAAATATAACAAAATTATTTTTGTAAATATTTTAGTAGCAAAAATAATTACTTTTGAAGAACAAGTAAAACTATTAAAACAACATCCTAAACAACATAAGTGTTTGCCTAATAGACTTAACAACAAACAAAACAATAAATATTAAAATAAGAGAAAACAAAGTATACAACAACTAAGTTAACAGAAAGTAAAACTATAAAACAATTATTTTAAATATTTTTAAATAAGAAACCAACTAGCATTACTTAGAGCAATACAATAAATTTTGGGTACCTAAATAAGACAAACTATTTTTAGTAACAAAACAATACTTAAGAGAAAATCTTTTAAAACTTTTGTGAAAAGAATTACTACTAAAACTAAATTGTTTTATAAAACATTACCTAATGTTGAAGAATATAGTTTCCTACAACAATAGAGTAAAGCTAAACTATTTTTATTAACAACACATTTCTTAACAGAAAAGAATTACTAAAACTTTCTTAGAAAACAGAATGGAATTACTTAAAACTTTTTTTAAGGAAATATTACTAACTAATTTGTTTTTAATAAACTATACCTAATTGAAAAAGGGTAGAGGTTCCTATAACACAAAAGTAATAAACTAAACAAAATTATTATTATTTTGTTAATAGCAAGTAAATCCTTAAAGTTGAGAAAAACAAAAACTAATGAACTCTAAAACATAAGTTAAATCAAATTCAGATTTCAAAATAAACCAAAAGAAAAAAAAATCAAACTAACTAAATTAATAGGAAAGTAAACAGATCCTGTTTTGGTTAAGAACCCTAAACAAATCTATCATAAAAATTCTCAAATTTTACCTACTGATAACAAAAATCACTAGTGACAAGTAGTAAAAAGAATCAATCAAAAATATATTATTAAACTCAAGTTATTCAGAAAAAAAGATTTAATTCAAATCTTTTTAAATTCAAATTTCATTATTCAAATATAGTCAAACTTGGTATCTACAGAAACTAGAACACATTTTTGACACAATGCAAAAAGAATCAAATTAAAACACGTAAAAACATAAAAGATATTATAAAAACAAAAACAGAACTATTCTGTTTTTTTAAACTGAAACAGAAGAAATAAAAATCCTATCTAACGGATAGGGTACACGTGGCGGCTTCTGATTGGTCCAGGGTGCGCGTGATCTAACGATTCGAGCGGACGACCGAGCTGTAGAGGATACCGGTTCGGGTATTAAAGTGATCTAATCCTAGACATTGATCTATGATCGAATGGATGAGAGCGAGAGAGGGGGAGCTCACAAAGAAGTGGGTCGCCGGCAAGGCTTCTCCGGCGAGGCCGAGGCGACGTGGTCGTCGGGGCAGCGCTCTGGTGGTTAGGGACGGCGTCTCAGGGGATCAAACGACGGCGGCGGGTCTCCGGTGCACTTTGGTGGTGTCGGAGAGGAGTGGGGACGACAGAGGCGACGGGCACGAGCTCCGGGAGCTTCGGTGGGAATCCGAACTCCGGCGAGGGTGTGTTGCAATGCTCTGGTGAGGTAGAGCGGGGGCTCGGGGTGGAACAGAGTGCAGAGGGTGTGTGGCTTTATATAGGAGCACGGTGGAGCGAGGGAAAAGGAAAGAGGAGGGAGATCCGGAGAGGATGAATCTTCGGCGAGGCCCTGTCGACGCGAGGAGGAAGGCGACCGCGGCGTCTTCGGGATCGGGCGGTGGGGCCGGGACGTCATAGAGAGGGAGGGAAGCGTCAACGCGTCGGTCGGTCGGCTCGGAGCGGTTTCGGGAATTAACTGCTGTGGGCCAGCCTGTTTCAAATTAAAACGTTTTCTTTTTTTAATATCCAGAGTAGTAAAACTCATTTAAAAGCATTCAAAACATTTCCAAATATAGGAAATATATATATCAGAATGATCACGAGAATTAATGCTATTAAATGAACATTTTTCCTCTATCATATTGAATACTTTAAAAAAAATATTTTTCAGAAAATGCTTATTTGATTTTAAAATCATTTTGCAATAATCTTTCAAATAGCCCCCAGATTTTATTGCTTAGTTATTTCACCAAGATGCCCCTGGTGTGGAGTGTTATGTTACTCCTCTCAAAATTTGTCAAGGGTTTGAATGCTTTGAAAATTTGAATAGGAACCAAATATGACATGGATTCCAAAAGAATAATTCAGAGGTTTTCAAAAGCACATTCAAATCCTTCCGTTAAACTTCCAACTCATATTTCATATAATTTGAAGAAGTCCTTTTATACTCTCTCAAGAAAATCATTGAGTTGCATAAAGTTTTTGAATTTGAAATATTTTCAAATGAAATTCAAATCACGTGGGAAAGTCATTTTATTCCCTCTCATTCAAAAGTTTTCAAAAGTTTCAAATTTTCACTCAATTCAATCACTCAAAGAAACAAACATTCATTCTAATAATTATTATAACATTCCAAAATTTGGGATGTTACATAGGGCATATTTCCAATAGTCTCCCACTTGCACTAGAGTCAATAATCTAGTTCACATCACTATGTGATTCGCATTCTGATGAATCTAACACCCAATGAGTTTTGGGGCTCGATCATGCTTTGCATGTGAGAGAGGTCTTATAGTCAACGGGTCTGCGACATTCAGATCCGTGTGTACTTTGCAAATCTCTATGTCAAACCGTAAACACTGCTACCACACTCCACTTGGTACTATTCCAAATGGCTGCTCCACTATACATATCCAGATTGCTACTACGAGTCATCTGGATTGGTGTTAAAGCTTGCATCGACGTAACTCTTTATGACGAACTCTTTATCACCTCCATAATCGAGAAATATCTCCTTAGTCTTTGAGTTACTAAGGATAATCTTGACCGTTGTCCAGTGATCCACTCCTGGGTCACTCTTGTACCCCTTGACGGACTCATGGTAAGACACACACAGGTGTGGTACATAGCATGGTATACTGTACAGAGCCTATGGCTAAGGCATAGGGGACGACGTTCGTCCTTTCTCTTTCTTCTGCCGTGGTCGAACTTTGAGTCTCACTCAACTTCACACCTTACAAATCAGGTGAGAACTCTTTCTCTGACTGATCCATTTTGAACTCTTTCAAAATCTTGTCAAGGTATGTACTCATTGAAAGTCTCATCAAGCATCTTGATCTATCTCTATAGATCTTGATGTTTAACAATTAGGTAGCTTTATCCAGGTCTTCTTTAAAAAACACTTTTCAAACAACCGTTTATGCTTTCCAGAAATTCTACCTTATTTCCGATCAACAATATGTCATCCACATATACTTATCAGAAATTATATAGTGCTCCCACTCACTTTATTGTAAATACAAGTTTCTTGTAAACTTCGTATAAATTTCAATAACTTTGATCACTTCATCAAAGTGTATATTCCAACTCCAAGATGCTTGCTTCAGTCCATAGAAAGATCACTAAAGCTTGCTCACCTTTTAGCATCCTTAGGACTGACAAAACTTTCTGGTTGTATCACATACAACCTTTCCTCAATTAAACCGTTAAGGAAACGATGTTTTGACATCCATCTGCCAGATTTCATAACTGAAAAATGCAGCAACTGCTAACATAATTCCAACAGACTTTAGCATCACTACGAGTGAGAAAGTCTCATCGCAGTCAACTCCTTGAACTTGTCACAAACTTCTTTGCAACAAGTCGATCTTTACAAATGTTGACATTTACCATCGTCGTATGTCTTCATTTTAAAGATCCATTTGTACTCAACGACCTGCCGTCCAACGAGCAAGTCTACCAAAGTCTATACGTGGGTTTCATACATGGATCGCTTTCTCGGATTTCATGGCCTCTAACCATTTGTCGGAATCCGGGCCCATCATCGCTTCTCCATAGCTCGTAGGTTCATCGTTGTCCAACAATATGACCTCCAAGACAGGGTTGTCGTACCGCTCAGGAGCAGTACACATCCTTGTCGACCTACGAAGTTCGATAGTAACTTGATCCTGAAGCTTCATGATCATCATCATTAACTTCCTCTTCAACTAACGTAGGCTTCACAGGAACATCTTCCTGTGCTGCGCTACTCTCTGGTTGAATAAAGGTTTAACAAACTCATCAAGTTCTATCTTTCTCCCAGTCAATTCTTCTGAGAGAAACTCTTTCTCGAGAACGGACCCATTTTTAGCAACAAACACTTTGCACTTGGATCTGAAATAGAAGGTATACTCAACTGTTCTTAGGGTATTCTATGAAGATGCATTTGTCCGCTTTGGGTTCGAGCTTATTAGGTGAAAACATTTTTTCCACACAAGCGTCGCAGCACCAAAGATCAAGAAATGATAGCTTAGGTTTCTATCAAACCATGTTTCACACGGTGTCATCTCAACGGATTTAGATGGTGCCCTATTTAAAGTGAATGTAGTTGTGTCTAATCCATAACCCCAAAACTATAGTAGCAAATCGCTAAGAGACATCATAGCAAGCACCATATCCAATAGAGCACGACTGTGACGTTCGGACACACCATCACACTATGGCGTTGCAGGTGGCGCGAGTTGTGAAACGACTTTCACATTGTCCAAAGTTGTATGCCAAACTCGTAACTCAGATATTCACCTCCACGGTCATATCGTAGACATCTTTATCTTCTTGTCACGATGATCTTTAAACTTCACTCTGAATCTGCTTGAACCTTTCAAACGATTTAGACTTGTGTTTCATTAAGTAAATATCCACTATATCTACTCAAATCATCAGTGAAGGTAAGAAAATAACGACATCCACCGCACGTTACAAGACTCATTGGATTGCATACATCAACATGTATCATTTCCAATAAACCACTTGCCTGCTCCAACCAACGTGGTCCTTTAGTCATCTTGCCCAAGAGGCATGGTTCGCATGTCTCAACCGATTCGAAATCGAATGAGTCAAAAGATCCATCTGCATTGAGTTTCTTCATGCGCTTTATACCAATATGACATTTAGCGGCAGTGCCACAAGTATGTGTGTACTATCATTATTAACTTTGTATCTTTTTACATCAATGTTATGAACATGTGTATGATCAAGATTTCAACAAACCATTCTCACTGGGTGCATGACCATTGAAGGTATTATTCATGTAAATAGAATAACCATTATTCTCTTACTTAAATGAATAACCGTATTGCAATAAACATGATCTAATCATGTTCATGCTCAACGCAAAACACCAAATAACATTCATTTAGGTTTGTCACTAATCCTGAAGGTAGAGAGAGCGTGCGATGTTGATCACATCAACCTTGAAAACATTTCCAACACACATTGTCACCTCACCCGTAGCTAGTTCTCCGTTTATTCCGTAGCTTTTATTTCGAGTTACTAACATTTAGCAACCGAACCGGTATCCAATACCCAGGTGCTACTAGGAGTACTAGCATGGTACACATCAATAACTCGTATATCAAATATACTTCTGTCGATGTTCCAGCCTTCTTATCTACCAAGTATCAGGAGATGCATAGGCTTCTGAAATAGAAGTGGCATTATCATCCACGAGGTACACAAGGAAGTCATCACCAAAGGTCTTTTTAGTCCTTTGTCTCGTGCCCCTACCAAGGATTTCCTCGTCATCCTCCTCAGGATTTTCATCATGTGTTTGTTCATAATATTCCATAGGAATGGCAGGCTCAGGAGTCTCCTCCGATTCCTGTCTAGAAGTGTTTTGCATCTCTCTCATGGGGAATATATCCTCAAAGAATGTAGCATCCTTAGACTCCATAAATGTACCGACCTTCACGTCAGGTACCTCAGATTTCACTACTAGAAATCCATAGCCAACGCTCTTCTTAGCGTAGCCCAAATTAACGCAGTCCACGGTCTTTGGTCCAAGCTTACACTTTTTGGGGATCGGCACATTGACTTTCGCCAAACAGTCCCAAGTACGTAGTAGGAGAGCGTCGTCCTTCTCTTCGACCACTGCTCATACGGAGTGACCTCATTATCTTTTATCGGAACTTTATTCACGAAGTCAATATAGCCTCCCCCCACCATGCCTTGGATAAACTCGATGTATCTAACATGGCGTTAACCAAATCAGTTAGAGTATGATTTTTCCGCTCGGCTAAACCGTTTGACTGGGACGAATAGGGAGGTGTCCTCTCATGAATAATGCCACGCTCCGCACAGAAAGAATCAAACTCTTTTGAAAAGTACTCTCCACCACGATCAGATCGGACTCGTTTAATTTTCTTTTCAAGTTGGTTCTCAACTTCTGCCTTATAGATTTTAAAGTAGTATAGAGCCTCATCTTTAGTATTTAATAGATACACATAGCAATATCTAGTGGAATCATCTATCAATGTCATGAAGTATTTCTTTCCACCTTTAGTCAACACACCATTCATCTCACAGAGATCTAAATGTATGAGTTCTAGTGGTGCCAAGTGTCTCTCCTCAGCAGCCTTGTTAGGCTTGCGAGGTTGCTTTGCTTGTACACACGAATGGCAAATTAATATGCAAATTAAATGCAAACATCACATTAAGTATTTTTATCATGCATGAAAATGCAATATAATTAATCTACATTTTTACATATATGGTTTGATTAATTCCAATGCACGATTAAATCAATATGCGCAATGCAAAATCAACACATTGATGCAAATTAACAGAAAAAGCATGTTAAACATTTTAAACATTTGTGAAAAAGGGATATTGTGAATCTACACTAGATTCTAAGCACTTTTCCTATATAAGTATTTTTATATGATGCATGATTAATTAGTTAACAACATTTTAAAAACATGTGTTTTTCTGCAATTTAACATGTCCAGGGTTTATTGTTAAAAATACAGACAAGGGAAAAACGCGAGCCGAAACTAGCGTTGGGGGGGCTCACCTAGTTGGGCTTGACCCAGGTCGTTGGAGCTGCTGGACCGTTGCACGGGATGCAGCCCACGCACGGGGTCAACGCGAGCAGGCAGGTCGGGCGTCCTCGTTCTGCTCCCGATCCCTCGTGACGGAGGCCATGGCAGCGACGACTTCTAGCAAAGCTCCGGCGAAGGAGGCAAGCAGAGGAGGCCGGGAACAAGCAGATCGGGGGCAGGGTCCTCTAGATCCGGTGGGGGCGGTTCCATTCCTGGTGAGGCGGTGGCTCGACGGTGCCATGGAGCTCCCTGTCCATGCGAAAAAAGAGAGAGAACTTAGGAGGAAGGAGAGAGTCGGGAGAAGGAGGAGAGGTCGCGGGGCTGGCACGACAGGGCACTGGCCTGGGGACGGTCGCCGACAATGGGGGCTCCGATGTGGGGCTCGAGACGAGGGGAGCTCGGGCTCCCCTGGAGCGGCGGCGGATCCGGGCCCAGGCGGGCCAGATTCGGGTCGCGCGGGCCCGCGACGACTGGGAGCTCTGGGGGAACTGAGGGGGGCGACGTGGCCGACTCTGGTTGGCCGAGGGTGCGGCTGGTGACGGTGCTAGCCAATATGATGGAGCCAAGTGGCGGTGGCGGGGTTGCTGGCGCTGAAAACGAGGTGGGCGGTGGCTGAGAGGTGGGAGGAAGCTGGCTGCACGGAATTTGAGGTGGGGGCTAGGGTTAGGCCCAAAATGGACTAGGGGTCCTTAAATAGGTAGGTTTCGGGTTACGGTTTCTTTTGACCCTCCAATCGCTATCGGACGGTCCGATCAGAGAGGTGGGTTTGCTGGGCTTAGTGGGCTGTGTAGAGGGTTAGCTTGGGATGAGAGGGAATGTTGCGGCCCGTGACAGGTGTTTTCTTAAACCAAAAACGTTCGATAAATAACCGATATGGTGCCTCTATGATTGACCGTTCAGGTATCAAACGACCTCCGATCGCGACGAAATTTGGCACACGGTCCACCTACAATAAAGCAAGACCGCACGCCAAGTTTTGACCCAATTCGAGAATATTTTATACGCACTTTTAAAAACAATATTTTATCGATGCCGCGGGCGCGTGCATGTGTGGTTGGTCTCGAAACGGTCGACGACACGAACGGAGAGAACCGGCAGCTACGTACGGATGCAAGTTTTCAAAAACGAGTGACGATGCTATGCAGATGATGCGAATGATGTGATGATGAATGTGACAACCAAACGAATCACACGACGGGAATGTCAATAAAAGGGGAATCTTCTGGAGTGTCGGTCTCGGGCTGTTACACTGGCTCCTCTTCTGCATAGGAAACATGATGTAGCACTCTATTGTTGTGACCATACCATTCTCGACCTACGTCTACTCCTGTGTGGCCCAGTAAGCTTTATTTATAAAATATAATCATTCAAAAATCACATTGATTGCATTTCCTTTACTTATTTTAGATGTGAGAGTGGGGAGCTCATGTGATATATGCCAGTATTTTCATTTAGGTAGCACACACTTTTCCTATTAACCGTATTGTGTTGTATGTCTACCGATTCTAAGATTTCTAAATACCTCCCTTTTCTCTTTGCTCGATGGAACCTTTTGCACCCAAAAAATGATTTTTCGGGTAACTTCGATGCACTGAATTTTTTTCAAGTTTGCAATATCATTATTGCAAACGTACAGTTTCCAACAAATGAAACTATCGTATTGTTTCACTTTCATCCTCTTAATGATTTATTATAGTTTCGAGGGAATCCATTGGTTCATTGTGTCTATAGGGTTTGTCAATGCAATTTTTCTTATTTTATTTATGCCGTGAAATACTAGCACCATACCGCAACTGGATGCTTGATCAACATTGTGTGTTTTTATCTTCTGCTCTTTTGCATACTACTCCATCCGTTCCAAAATATAAGGTGTATTGATTTTCGTGTAAGTCAACCATTTTAATGTTTGACCAAAATTATAGAATAAAATAACAACAACGACAATACCTAAGAAATAAAACACGAAACTACTGTTCATGCTGAATCAAATGATATAAATTTCGTAGTATAGATATTGATATAGTTATCTAAAATATTGGTCAAACATGCACCCGTTTGACTTTTGTAAAAACAAATACACCTTCTTATTTCTTACTCATTAGTCAGATTTATAGAACTGACTATTCCTTGTTTGTTTGAAACATCAAGGTATATTAATTTTTTTCAAGGAAATGTAACAAGCGTATATAAGGTCGAAACTATATACAGCCTGAGGAGAATTTTGATGAAAGTCAAATTATTTACTAGTGTCTTAAAAATATAATCTTTTAAGCAGAATATCTATAAACAACTTTAACGTAGATAGTCACAATCCACAATATTTTAGTTTGATGTTTGATATTGAAAACAAAACATGGCCGCAAATCACTTATAAAGTTATGATATTGCAAACTTGAAAATTTTACAATACACTCCACCATTTTGAATTTCTTCTTCTTCTATATATTACCAGTCAATGTTTTGGAAAAGTTTACCGGCATGTTTTATATGTGCCAACCGTTGATTACAAGATGTCACATACGAAGTCTACCATTGTACGGTTCAAGATATATAAGCATACATGACAAATATGAAGGGTAATGGAAACCAAATTGCTCCATAATGTTTTAAGTTGTTACATCTGTGAAAGGTCACACCCTTTTTTTTTGAGGGTAGTGAAAGGTCACACCCTGTGCATAGGAAAATGAGCGCTGTATAAAAGCGATCCAGTGGGCCGGTGCCGGGCTGAGCGTGAGGCCTGTGTGTGTGTTTGTGAGTGAGCGTGGGGCCGGGTCGGCTTATGTGTATATATATGAAACAACCACTACCCTGCCGTCTGCTTGAAGCCTTGAAACCCTAATTTATTTCCCAAGGCGAGCGGCGGCGGCGTGATACCAGGTTTAGCCATCTCTTCTCTTTTCAACCCCCCAAAACCTGAAGTCGAGGTTAAAGAGGCGGAGGTGAAGGAGGAAGGAAGATGGAAGGCGAGCATCTTCCGCCAGGTATGGAGACGGAGGGGGTACCCGGGCACCATTTGCTGTCCTATCTGGGGAGGGAACTCAAGGATATAGGAATCGTGTTAGGGAAGTGGATGGAGGGGGCTTCCGGCAAGGAGCTGGAGACGATCTGGGTTCTCAAGAATAAGCATAGGAAACTCAATAAGAAGCGTAGGAAACTCAGTAAGATGGGGATTGACTCAGGGAAGGTGACGGAAGTGGATTCCTATTCCGGCCATCGCAATATAATCGGGATGTTGTGGGAAACCAATGAACTGAGGGAGGAGATGATGATTTTTAAGGACAAGGAGAAGCAACTATTGAAGGAGATAGGGAGCGAGTCCAGGAAGGGGATGGAGATCCACTCCCTGGTAAAGGAGATCATCTCCGTTGAGAGGGAGCGCAGAGACCTGCTTGCCTCACTTACTCCCACGGTTTCTGTCTGGAAAGAAATAGATTCTGAAGCAACCTGGACAATCGCCAGAAAAGAGCCTCCTACTGCTTCTTCTCCTACTGCTTCTTCTTCTTCTTCTTCCAGAGACAACGACGATGAGAATCAACTCGCAGACTACTTCGACCTGATGCTCCAAGACATGGAGGACCTGGGCCATCGGATGCTTTCCATGCTATATTTTCTCAACAAATCCAATGACCCCATCTGCTCCTACAAGGCCACCGAGCTGTGCAGCGCCACAACCAACTTAAATATGCAGATATCCAAGGGATTCAGCATGAACCGGGAGCCGGGGCCGATCATCGTGCCCAGTCTTTTCAGGAACTATTATCGATTTCCCAATAAGTACACCAACACTTTGTACCAGTTAGACTCGGAGGAGGAGGGGACCAAGTATGAGGTGAAGAAGACCAAGGAAGAGGAGGACAAGGAGAATGACCCATTCATGATCGAGTATTTCAAGAAAACTATGGAGATTAACCAAGACTTTTTTGCCATCGACCGGAGATACTGGGAAAATGGGTGGGCCGGCAAGATCGGACGGTGTGGTGGATTCGCAAATACAAGTAAGTTATTTCGTTTCTCCTCGCATATATCTGCTAGTCCTTTATGTTTTCCCCCTAAGTAGTATTGGTTGGTGTCTGCTGCCTTGTCATGAATATTCCCACAAGAAAAGCCATGTTATGTTATATATATGACCTCCTGTTATCTCTTAGAAGCACTTTGCTACCTAGGTGTTTGGATCCTCTGTAAGTGGAGGAGAAGCAGTGTTAGAGCTCTCAGGTGGAACACTTTGGAATAAATGGTGTTACTGTACAGTTGCATGAGCTCTCAGGAGAAGCAGTGTTACTGTACGGTTGCACGAGTTGATTTAGAGGGTGGTCCGTGCCACCTTGGACACTTGGCTCAGTAGAGTCCACTTGGAATAAATGGTCGTCAGCATCTAGAGAATTATCCGTTGGGGAATCCATAGCAATAAACTGCGATACCTTGGGGCTGGTGTATTAACAGGACAGCATGGACACTACTTATAAGTATCTCCCTCTGCTTGAACCTTTTTTTCCAGCAATCCTCGCAACTTCTGTACCACCAGTCGTCCATGGAAATCACCTCAGTAATTCGAATCTTAAACTTACAGCGCTATCCCTTTATGGATAGAGCAGAATTTTATCACAGCGAAATGATTAGAAACACTGTATGCAATGCAGCATTAATAGATAGTAGTAAACTTGTGAATCGGTTGACAATCCGCTAAACTAGAAAGTTCTTCTAGTTGTAGAAGATGAAACTATCCTTTCAAGCACTGTGGCAATTTTCTGGAGTAGGAACATTAATGTATTTGGTAGCTCATGATGATTTAAATGCAAGCAAGCCTGTTTTAGAAAAATAATCACATTTTATGTACCTCTAGCTTTAGTTTGCTGTCAATGAAGTTCTGTTTACTTCAAAATGAAATATTTCTGTTCCAAAGCTTATTAATATTAGAATTCTGACATTTGACACTTGTCTTTGGTGCTGCAGCCATATTTAGCTCTATGCAGTTTACACACTTGTCTTTGATGATATCTTTACATTGCTTATTCATATTAGAATTCTGACATTTGACACGTGTCTTTGGTGCTGCAGCCATACTGAGCCCTATGCAGTTTACACACTACACACCCGGTAGCATCCCTCCCCCTGCTGCTATCACCGGTAGTACTTTGCAGATCTACTCAATCAAGATAAAGAATCTGAAAGGCTTGAACTGGCCACTCAAAGTGTACGGCAAGGTCGCTGCTCGAGACACTGTTGACCGCAACCGCAACATTCTGTTCTCTCGGCCAAAGTTTGATTACCAAGAACTGAATGGAGAAGTATGTACTGTATTCAGTTTTTTGCTCATTTTATTCATCTTCCTGACTTTGTAGTGCAATTGCGATTCGGTATTTATAATGATGATATGATGCTTGCAGGATGATTCCTTATGCTTGACTGGTCCGTCTCGTGCGATTGTTGCTTTTGGCCATGTTGACTTTGAAGTTGAACTCAAAGTAATCGAGCAAGGAGTGTTGCAAAGATTGATCATTTGTAGAGGCCGTTATGGTGGTACAGATGATTGTTCTTCTTCCTTGGCCAGCGTGATTTATGGTGGTGATAGTCCTACCTTCTTGTTCTCCAACCATCTCTGTACAACCGAGGTAACACTTGAGCAGCTTGATAGATCGCATCAGGCTACTATCGTGGGTATATGTGTAACCAAAGGCGATTGGTCTTTCAAACATGGATGCCGGGTTATTTGCTTTTGGGCTCCTGCTTCTGCGATAGATGTGATTGATACCACTTGCAGGCCAATTGTCTTGCTTGATGACCGTGGCAAAGAAATACATATAGGTGCAGGCAAGTATCTTCATTTGTCGAGGCGAGTGGTTTCGGTGGAATCACATGGGATACTGAGAGTGGCCATCGAAGCGTATGGAGAGCCTGGTCAGTGTATTGCACGAAAGGGGCATGTTGACTTTCCTGTTAAGCAGTGCCAAACAACCGCATTTGATTGTGTACTTGGGGACACCACTCTGGAGGTGGTTGTTGCCTGGTCATTGCTTATCAAGGACAAGGTGGATCTCCAGGTCTTGCTTAGTTGATTGCCCAGGTAGCTATGTAAGATGTAAACCTTGTATGCTAACTTGTTTACTAACATGTGCAATCTTTATGGTGCTTAACATGCATTTTTATTGTGCAGATCCAAGCGTGGTGATATAATGGGGAAAAGGTTTAAGAGCTTATGTTAATTTGGTAAGTCGATATATGGACAAAGCAACATAAGTCTGAACCAATAGCTATTTTGTTGAACTTGTGGTCTTTGATTTTGCAAGCAGCATAAGTTTGAAACAGTAGCATGATGATTAGCTAGTGTGAAACAGTAGCATGCTTAGTAGGATTACTCGAGTCCCATGCTGCTGGTATCTGTTTTAACCTGTGTTGCTTTTTGTTTCATCAATCTTCCACAAAGTGTACTTGACCACGTGAGCCCTTTTTATGTGACTGAAGTTGCATGTTCAGTGCCTCCCCTGTTCCAGTGTGGAAAAGTTAATGTTTCGGCCATATACTCCCTCAGTTCCTACTTTCTAAATATAAGACCTTTTAGAGATATTTTCAATATGGACTACATATGAAGCAAAATAAGTGAATTTATACTAGAAAATATGTCTATATACGTCCGTATGTAGTCCGTATTGAAATCTCCAAAAGTCCCTATATTTAGAAAAAGGGGGGAGTAGTAGTTATTTTGTGAACAAGCTTGTTTATATGTTATCTTTGTCTTGGTTACAGTTTGCGCAATGTTCCTTCCCTTTTTTTAGTTCTCCCTGTGCTTCATTCCTGTTGTGGCTGTGCTTGGTAGCAGGTTCAAAACCGCTTTGCAACATAGCTTCTTGCTGCTCCTGATAGTTTGTCAAATCTTCTGTAGCAGCTCTTGTTCTTGCGCAGTAGCTTCTTGCAGCTCTTGTTCAATCTTCTGTACCTGCTGATAGTGTGAGCATGCGCAAAAAGGAACCTCTTGTTAGGCATAGCTTTGGCAAAGCATAATTATTTTTGATGGCAGATCTGACTGGCTCCATTATCTTTTCTCTCATGCCTGGCATTTGGTCGTATAGGAACCGAGGGCTGCGCCAAGGAACAATGGAGCTGGTGGTGGTGATGTCAAATCGTGATGGCTAGTTAATTTAGAATGTCAATTCCTTAATTTAGAATGTTAAATCGTGATGATGTCTAGTGACAAAGACCAGAATTATCATATGGTAGTACTGCCGATGACCAAAAAACTATGCATGAATGAGAATTCTATGTATGTTGACGACTTTTGAGTCTGTGGGTTTAGAGCTATAGTTTGGTTGGCTTCCGCAACATTATGCATGGAATTTTTTGTGCTTTACCTGGCCAGGCCAGAATATGGAAGAGGCGTTTGGTTCAGGTCCTGGCCTGGTGGAGGGAGGCTCCACGAACCAAACTGGCACATAACAACATGAACAATAATCATGATGCATTACATACACCTCATCCAACATTTTCAACAAAACAAAATATAAATGCATGCACCTCATCAACGGATTTGTTCATTTTATTATCAGTTATTCCCTTCGTTTCTAAATATAATCCTTTTTACAGGTTTCGTTAGGGGACTACATATGGATGTATATAGACATACTTTAGAGTGTAGATTCATTCATTTTGCGCCGTATGTAGTCTCCTAGTGAAATCTTTAAAAAGAATTATATTAGGAACGAAGTATGTATGCATGTTAGGCTCAATCTTGCAGAGCCTACTCACCCATAACAACATGAACAATAATAATCATGCATTACATACATACATCACATACAATGTGTTGCTTGCTTTGCTAACAATATCATCTCAATATGCTATGCTATGCTACACAAACACAATGTCTATATCAATGGATGCATGATTCATCCAGGTCCCCTTTTTTAGCTTCGATCAACTCGAAGAAGTATTTGGTCGCCACATGGTCTTGTGTACAAACATAAGGCCTCCATTGTCCTGGGAGTACTACAGCTGGACCTCCCAGTGCAGCGACTTGACGATCGACTCCACCTCGCGTATGGTATCCATAATCGTCCCTGACGATCAGCCTCCCTTCCGGCCTCCACAATCACACCCAACAGTTCACACTTACAACAACGCCATTCAGCACTTCAGTCAGACTTTAACTTTTGTTCTATCCAGCAAACTTGCACCCAACGCGATAAAGAGGTTGTCAATCTCTTCACGATTGTTTGCAAAGTCAGATCTGATAGTGATAATAGATGAATATAAATTAGTAAATAAAATTGTACAAAGTATTTTTAGTATTTTTGTGTTTAGACCTGAGTATTTTTGCAAAGTATTTTTAGTATTTTTAGTATTTTTAGTATTCACGGTTGTCAATCTCTTCACGATTGTTTGCAAAGTATTTTTAGTATTTCTAATATGTAAAATAGACCCGGAGACCATAGTGTTTACTAGATGCTTCTCTCATGATACCAAGTATTACGGTGGGTGAACAAATTACTGTTGAGCAATTGATAGAATAACGCAAAGTCATGATGATATCTAAGGCAATGATCATACATATAGGCATCATGTTCGAGACAAGTAGACCGATACTTTCTGCATATACTACTATTACTCCACACATCGACTGCTATCCAGCATGCATCTAGTGTATTAAGTTCATAATAAACGGAGTAACGCTTTAAGCAAGATGACATGATGTAGAGGGATAGATTCATGCAATATGATATGAACCCCATCTTTTTACCCTTGATGACAACAACACAATACGTGCCTCGCTACCCCTTCTGTCACTAGGTGAGGACACCGCACGGTATGAACCCAAAACCAAGCACTTCTCCCATTGCAAGAATCATAGATCAAGTTGGCCAAACGAAACCCATAACTCGAAGAGAATTACAAGGATATGAAATCATGCATATAAGAATTTAGAATTGACTCAAATAATATTCATAGATAATCTGATCATAAATCCATAATTCACCGGATCTCAACAAACACACCGCAAAAGAATATTACATCGGATAGATCACCATGAAGATAATGGAGAACTTTGTATTGAATATCAAAGAGAGAGAAGAAGCCATCTAGCTACTAGCTATGGACCCGTAGGTCTGAAGTAAACTACTCACGTGTCATCGGAGAGGCAAGGATGTTGATGAAGATGGCCATCGGAGATGGATTCCCCTCCGGTAGGATGCCGGAACGGTCTCCCGATTGGTTTTTGGTGGTTTTGGAGGCTTGTGGCAGCGGAACTTGCGATCTAGGTCTATTTCTGCGAGTTTGGGTATTTATAAGACCGTATGGCGGTGGAAACGAGTGGAGGTGGGCCTCGAGGAGGCCATAAGCCCCCTAGCAGCGGCCTAGGGGGGCTCCCAGGCTCGTGTCTCCCTCGGCCCACTTCTCTGGTATTTCTTCCTTTAGATATTTTTGATATTTTCCATAAAAAATCACAACAAAAGTTTTATTCCGTTTGGACTCCATTTGATATTCCTATCTGAAAAAGGTCAAAAACACGGAAAAAACAGGAACTGGCACTGGGCTCTAGGTCAATAGGTTAGTCCCAAAAATAATATAAAATAGCATATAAATGGATATAAAACATCCAAAGTTGATAACATAATAGCATGGAACAATCAAAAATTATAGATACGTTGGAGACGTATCAAGCATCCCCAAGCTTAACTCCTGCTCGTCCTCGAGTAGGGAAGTGATAAAGAACGAATTTTTGATGTGGAATGCTACTTAACATATTTGTTCTATGTAACTTCTTTATTGTGGCATGAATGTTCAGATCCATAAGATTCAAAACAATAGTTCAATATTGACATGAAAACAATAATACTTCAAGTATAATAGCAAAGTAATCATGAACTTTTGAAATATCAAGGCCAAAGAAAGTTATTCCTACAAAATCATATAGTCTGGCTATGCTCCATCATCCCCACACAAAAAATTTAAATCATGCACAACCTTGGTATTGGCCAAGTAATTGTTTTCACACTCTTACTTTCTCAAACTTTTTTCAACTCTCACGCAATATGTGAGCGTGAGCCATGGATATAGCACTATAGGTGGAATAGAGTGTGGTGAAGGTTGTGAGGCAAAAAGAAGGAGATGGTCACATCGACTCGGCGTATCAATAGGCTATGAAGATGCCCATCAATAGATATCAATGTGAACGAGTAGGTATTGCCATGAAACGGATGCACTAGAGCTATAAGTGTATGAAAGCTCACAAATGAAAACTAGTGGGTGTGCACCCAACTTGCTTGCTCATGAAGACCTAGGGAAATTTGAGGAAGCCCATCATTGGAATATACAAGTCAAGTTACATAATGAAAATTTCCACTAGCATATGAAAGTGACAAAACAAGAGACTCTCCATCTTGAAGAACATGGTGCTATTTTGAAGCACAAGTGTGGAAAAAGATAGTAGCATTGTCCCTTCTCTCTTTTTCTCTCATTTTTTTGTTTGGGCTCTTTGACCTCTTTTTTATTTGGTGGGCATCTTTGGCCTCTTTTGTTTCCTCACATGGGACAATGCTCTAATAATGATGATCATCACACTTTTATTTACTTACAACTCGATACTTAGAACAAGAATGACTCTATATGAATGAAAGTGATGGCACATGTCATGAGACAGAACAGTGAAAGTTGCATGGCAATATATCTCGGAATGGCTATGAAAATGCCATAATAGCTAGGTATATGGATGTTTTGATGAATATATTTGGTGGGTTTGTGCACCGGCGAAAGTTGCGCGGCACTAGAGAGGCTAGCAATGGTGGAAGGTGAAAGTGCATCTATACCATGGACTCACATTAGTCATGAAGAACTCACATACTTATTGCGAAAATTTTATTAGTAATCGAAACAAAGTGCTAAACGCATACTCCTAGGGGAAGGGTTGGTAGGAGTTAACCATCGTGCGATCCCGACCTCTACACAAAGGATGACAATCAATAAATGCATTATGCTCC
This sequence comes from Hordeum marinum, assembly GCA_022496015.1. Lineage (NCBI taxonomy): Eukaryota > Viridiplantae > Streptophyta > Magnoliopsida > Poales > Poaceae > Hordeum > Hordeum marinum. The sequence continues at coordinate 586,453,847 of CM039673.1, forward strand.
GACTTCCTAACATAGCAGTTCACCATACGTGCATGCTACGGGAATCACTAACCTCAACACAAGTATTTCTAGGTTCACAACACCCTACTAACATAACTCTCATATTACCATATCCATATCTCAAAACTAGTCATGAGGAATCAAAATTCTCTTACTAATCAATGCACTTGAATATGAAAGTTTTTATTATATCCTCTTTGGATGCCTATCCTATTTAGGACTAATTTCATAACACACGCCAATTACCAAGTTTCTCAGAGAGAGAGAGAGAGAGAGAGCACTCTCAAAATGATATAAGTGAAGATTAGAGAGTTTTGATTTATACAAAATATGACACCGCCATGCTCTACAAAGATTTAAGTGAAGCACTAGAGCAAAGCTATCTATCTCAAAAGATATAAGTGAAGCACATGTGAGCTAAATCATCAAGCTCAAAAGATATAACTGAAGCACATGTGAGCTATTATTACCAATCTCAAAAGATATAAGTGAAGCACATGTGAACAAAATCATCAAGCTCGAAAGATATAAGTGAAGCAGAAGTGAGCTAATATTGCCTAACTCAAAAGATATAAGTGAAGCTCATTGAGTATTCTTGTTGGGAGACGTAGTAGTAAATCAAAAAATTTCCTACGTGTCACCAAGATCTATCTATGGAGAAACCAGCAACGAGAAGGGAGAGATTGCATCTCCATACCTTTGAAGATCGCTCAGAGGAAGCGTTACAAGAACGCGGTTGGTGGAGTCATACTCGCAGCGATTCAGATCGCGGTGAATTCCGATCTTAGCACCGAACAACGATGCCTCCGCGTTCAACACACGTGCAGCCCGGTGATGTCTTCTATGCCTTGATCCAGCAAGGAGGAAGGAGAGGTTGGGAAAGAGCTCTTGCAGCATGATGGCGTGGTGGCGGTGGAGCTGCGTGGTACTCCGGCAGAGCTTCGCTAAGCACTACGGAGAACGAGGAGAGGGAGAGGTAGGGCTGCGCTAGGAGGAAGAGAAAACCGTGTATTGCAGCCCTAAAACCCACCACTATATATAGGAGGAGGGGAGGAGAGGGAAAAACCCCTAGGGTTCCCACCCTAGGGGTGGCGGCAGCCCCAAGATGGGATCTGGCCGCTGGCCACAGAGGGGAGAGGGGAGGGGCGGCGCCCTAGATGGGCCTAGGGCCCATCTGCCCTAGGGTTTGCCCCCCTCCACCTCTTGCTGCGCCTTGGGCCCCTTGTGGGGGCGCACAAGCCCACCTAGGGGCTGGTTCCCTCCCACTCGTGGCCCATGCAGCCCTCCGGGGCTGGTGGCCCCACTTGGTGGACCCCCGAAACCCTTCCGGTGGTCCCGGTACACTACCAGTGACGCTTGAAACACTTCCGGTAACCAAAACCTCACTTCCTATATATCAATCTTTGTCTCCGGACCATTTCGGGACTCCTAGTGACGTCCGGGATCTCATACGGGACTCCGAACAACCTTCGGTAACCACGTACACTATTTCCCTATAACCCTAGCATCATCGAACCTTAAGTGTGTAGACCCTACGGGTTCGGGAGATACGTAGACATGATCGAGACATCTCTCTGGTCAATAACCCACAGCGGGATCTGGATACCCATGTTAGCTCCCACGTACTCCACGGTGATCTCTTCGGATGAACCACGATGTCGGGGATTCAATCAATCCCGTATTCAATTCCCTTTGTCTATCAGTATGATACTTGCCCGAGATTCGATCGTCGGTATCTCTATACCTTGTTCAATCTTGTTACCGGCAAGTCTCTTTACTCGTTCCATAATAAATCATCCCGTGGCTAACTCCTTAGTCACATTGAGCTCATTATGATGATGTCTTACCGAGTGGGCCCAGAGATACTCTCTGTCACACGGAGTGACAAATCCTAGTCTCGATTCGTGCCAACCCAACAGACACTTTTGGAGATACCCATAGTGTACCTTTATAGCCACCCATTTACCTTGTGATGTTTGGCACACCCAAAGCATTCCTACGGTATCCGGGAGTTGCACAATCTCATGGTCTAAGGAAACGATACTTGACATTGAAAAGCTTTAGCAAACAAACTACACGATCTTGTGCTATGCTTAGGATTGGGTCTTGTCCATCACATCATTCTCCTAATGATGTGATCCCGTTATCAACGACATCCAATGTCCATGGTCATGAAACCGTGACCATCTATTCATCAACGAGCTAGCCAACTAGAGGCTCACTAGGGACAAGTTGTGGTCTATGTATTCACACATGTATTACGGTCTCCGGTTAATACAATTGTAGCATGAATAATAGACAATTGTCATGAACTAGGAAATACAATAATAACCATTTTATTATTGCCTCTAGGGCATATTTCCAACAGTCTCCCACTTGCACTAGAGTCAATAATCTAGTTACATTGTGATAAATCGAACACCCATGGCATTCTGGTGTTGATCATGTTTTGCTCGAGAGAGAGGTTTAGTCAATGGATCTTTGACATTCAGATCCATATGCAGTTTATAAATATCTATATCTCCCTCCTGAATGTAATCATGGATGGAGTTGAAGCGGCGCTTGATGTGTCTTGTCTTCTTGTGAAACCTGGGCTCCTTCGCAAGGGCAATAGCTCCAGTGTTGTCACAGAGTAGAGTCATCGGGCCTGACGCATTGGGAATCACTCCTCGGTCGGTGATGAACTCCTTCATCCAGACTCCCTCCGTCGCTGCTTCCGAAGCAACTATGTACTCTGCTTCACATGTAGATGCCACCAAGACACTTCGCTTGCTGCTGCACCAGCTGACTGCCCCTCCGTTCAAAATATACACGTATCCGGTTTGCGACTTGGAGTCATCCGGTTCTGTGTTGAAGCTAGCGTGGATGTAACCCTTTACGACGAGCTCTTTGGCACCTCCATATACGAGAAACATGTCCTTTGTCCTTTTCAGGTACTTCAGGATATTCTTGATCGCTGTCCAGTGTTCCGCCCCGGGATCACTTTGGTACCTCCCTACCAAACTTATGGCAAGGTTCACATCAGGTCTGGTACACAGCATGGCATACATAATAGAGCCTACGGCTGAAGCATAGGGGATGACACTCATCTCTTCTCTATCCTTTGCCGTGGTCGGGCTTTGAGTCGTACTCAATCTCACACCCTCCAACACAGGCAAGAACCCATTCTTGGATTGATCCATATTGAACTTCTTCAATATATTTTCAAGGTATGTGCTTTGTGAAAGACCTATGAGGCGTCTCGATCTATCTCTATAGATCTTAATACCTAATATGTAAGCAGCTTCTCCAAGGTCCTTCATTGAAAAACACTTATTCAAGTAGGCCTTTATACTTTCCAAGAGTTCTATATCATTTCCCATTATCAGCATTTCATCCACATATAATATAAGAAATGCTACAGAGCTCCCACTCACTTTTTTGTAAATACAGGGTTCTCCATAAACCTGCACAAACCCAAATGCTTTATTCACCTCATTAAAGCGAATGTTCCAACTCCGAGATGCTTGCACCAGCCCATAGATGGAGCGCTGAAGCTTGCATACTTTGTTAGCATCTTTAGGATCGACAAAACCCTCCGGCTGCATCATATACAGTTCTTCCTTGAGGAAGCCATTAAGGAATGCCATTTTGACGTCCATTTGCCAGATCTCATAATCATAAAATGCAGCAACTGCTAACATGATTCGGACAGACTTCAGCATCGCTACGGGTGAGAAAGTCTCATCGTAGTCAACTCCTTTAACTTGTCGATAACCTTAGCGACAAGCCGAGCCTTATAGGCGGTCACATTACCGTTCGCGTCAGTCTTCTTCTTAAAGATCCATTTATTTTCAATGGCTCGCTTATCATCAGGCAAGTCCACCAAAGTCCATACTTTGTTTTCATACATGGATCCTATCTCAGATTTCATGGCCTCAAGCCATTTGTTGGAATCCGGGCCCGCCATCGCTTCTTCATAGTTCGAAGGTTCACCGTTGTCCAACAACATGATCTCTAGGACAGGGTTGCCGTACCACTCTGGTGTCTAACATGTCCTAGTGAACCTTCAACGTTCAATATTAACTTGATCTGAAGTTTCATGATCATCATCATTAACTTCCTCTCCAGCCGGTGTAGGCTCCACAGAAACAACTTCCTGTGCTACGCTACTCTCCAGTTCGAGTGGAGGTACAATTACGTCATCAAGTTCTATTTTCCTCCCACTTACTTCTTTCAAGAGAAACTCTTTCTCGAGAAAGGATCCATTCTTGGCAACAAAGACTTTGCCCTCGGATCGTAGGTAGAAGGTATACCCAATAGTCTCTTTGGGATATCCTATGAAGACGCACCTTTCCGCTTTGGGTTCGAGCTTCTCAGGTTGAAGTTTCTTCACATAAGCATCACATCCCGAAACTTTTAGAAATGACAGCTTAGGTTTCTTTCCAAACCATAATTCATACGGTGTCGTCTCAACGGATTTAGATGGTGCCCTATTTAAAGTGAATGCGACAGTCTCTAATGCATATCCCCAAAATGATAGCGGTAAGTCGGTAAGAGACATCATAGATCGCACCATATCTTATAGAGTGCGATTACGACGTTCAGACACACCATTTCGCTGAGGTGTGCCGGGCGGCGTGAGTTGTGAAACAATTCCACATTTCCTAAGGTGCGTGCCAAACTCGTGACTTAAATATTCTCCGCCACGATCAAATCGTAGGCATTTTATTTTCCTGTCACGTTGATTTTCTACCTCACTCTGAAATTCGTTGAACCTTTCAAAGGTTTCAGACTTGTGTTTCATTAAGTAGACATACCCATATCTGCTCAAGTCATCAGTGAGGGTGAGAACATAACGGTAGCCACCGCGAGCCTCGATGCTCATTGGACCGCATACATCGGTATGTATTATCTCCAACAAGTCAGTTGCTCACTCCATTGTTCTGGAGAACGGAGTCTTGGTCATCTTGCCCATGAGGCATGGTTCGCACGTGTCAAATGATTCGAAATCAAGTGACTCCAAAAGTCCATCAGCATGGAGCTTCTTCATGCGTTTCACACCAATATGACCGAGGCGGCAGTGCCACATGTAAGTGGGACTATCGTTATCAACCTTACACTTTTTGGTACTCACACTATGGACATGTGCAACATCACGTTCGAGATTCATCAAACATAAACCATTGACCAGCGGGGCATCACCATAAAACATTTCTCTCATATAAATAGAACAACCATTATTCTTAGATTTAAATGAGTAGCCATCTCGCATCAAGCGAGATCCAGATACAATGTTCATGGTCAAAGCTGGTACTAAATAAAAATTATTAAGGTTTAAAACTAATCCCGAAGGTAGATGTAGAGGTAGTGTGCCGACGGCGATCACATCGACTTTGGAACCATTCCCGACACGCATCGTCACCTCGTCCTTTGCCAGCCTCTGCTTATTCCACAACTCCTGCTTGGAGTTACAAATGTGAGCAACTGCACCGGTATCAAATACCCAGGAGGTACTACGAGCGCTGGTTAAGTACACATCAATAACAAGTATATCACATATACCTTTAACGTTGCCGTCCTTCTTATCCGCTAAGTACTTGGGGTAGTTCCGCTTCAAGTGACCGGTACCCTTGCAATAAAAGCACTCAGTCTCAGGCTTGGGTCCATTCTTGTTCTTCTTCTTCCCGGCAACTTGCTTACCGGGCATGGCAACAGCTTTGCCGTCCTTCTTGAAGTTCTTCTTACCCTTGCCTTTCTTGAAACTAGTGGTCTTATTCACCATCAACACTTGATGCTCCTTTTTGATCTCGACTTTTGCTGATTTCAGCATCGAGTACAACTCAGCAATGGACTTCTCCATACCCTGCATGTTGTAGTTCATCACAAAGCTCTTGTAGCTAGGTGGAAGCGACTGGAGGATTCTGTCAATGACCGAGTCATCCGGGAGATTAACTCCCAGCTGAGTCAAGCGGTTGTGTAGCCCAAACATCTTGAGGATGAGCTCACTGACAGAACTATTCTCCTCCATCTTACAGCTAAAGAACTTTTCGGAGATGTCATATCTCTCGACCTGAGCATGAGCTTGGAAAACCAGTTTCAGCTCTTGGAACATCTCATATGCTCCGTGTTGCTCAAAATGCTTTTGGAGCCCCGACTCTAAACTGTAAAGCATGCCGCACTGAACAAGGGAGTAATCATCGCAACGAGAATGTGAAGCGTTCGCAACATCTTGCTCTGCTGGGAGAAGGGGTGGGTCACCTAGCGGTGCATCAAGGACATACAATTTCTTGGAAGCTATGAGGATGATCCTCAAGCCACGGACCCAGTCCGCATAGTTGCTTCCATCATTTTTTAGCTTGGTTTTCTCTAGGAACGCGTTGAAATTGAGGGTGACATTCGCGTTGGCCATTGGATCTACAATATAGATAGTAAAGATAATTTTACACTAAGTTCATGATAATCGAGTTCACATAATCAAATTATTCAATGAACTTCCACTTTGATAGACATCTCTCTAGTCATCTAAGTGACACATGATCCATGTTAACTAGCCCGTGTCCGATCATCATGTGAGACAGACTAGTCATCCATGGTGAACATCTCCATGTTGATCGTATCTTCTATACGACTCATGTTCGACCTTTCGGTCTTCCGTGTTCCGAGGCCATGTCTGTACATGCTAGGCTCGTCAAGTCAACCTAAGTGTTTCGCGTGTGTAAATATGGCTTACACCCGTTGTATGCGAACATTAGAACCTATCACACCCGATCATCACGTGGTGCTTCGGAACAACGATCCTTAGCAACGGTGCACAGTTAGGGTGAACACATCTCTTGAAATTTTATTGAGAGATCATCTTATTTACTACCATCGTTCTAAGAAAATAAGATGTAAACATGATAAACATCACATGCAATCAATATAGTGACATGATATGGCCAATATCATCTTGCTCCTTTGATCTCCATCTTCGGGGCACCATGATCATCACTGTCACCGGCACGACACCATGATCTCCATCATTGTGTCTTCATGAAGTTGTCTCGCCAACTATTACTTCTACTACTATGGCTAATGTTTAGCAATAAAGTAAAGTAATTACATGGCGTTTATGATTAACATGCAGGTCATACAATAAAATAAGACAACTCCTATGGCTCCTGCCGGTTGTCATACTCATCGACATGCAAGTCGTGAATCCTATTACAAGAACATGATCAATCTCATACATCACAATGCATCACATCACATCCTTTTGGCCATATCACATCACAAGGCATATGCTGCAAAAACAAGTTAGACGTCCTCTAATTTGTAGTTGCAAGTTTTACGTGGCTGCTATAGGTTTCTAGCAAGAACGTTTCTTACCGACGCCAAAACCACAACGTGATATGCCAATTTATATTTACCCTTCATAAGGACCTTTTTCATCGAATCCAATCCGACTAAGGTGGGAGAGACAGAAACCCGCTAGCCACCTTATGCAACCGGTGCATGTTAGGCGGTGGAATCGGTCTCACGTAAATTTGGCCCGGGCCGCTTCATCCAACAATACCGCCGAATCAAGATAAGACTAGTAGTGGTAAGCAAATTAACAAGATCGATGCCAACAACTGCTTTGTGTTCTACTCATGCATAGATTCTACGCATAGACCTAGCTCTAATACCACTGTTGGGAGACGTAGTAGTAAATCAAAAAATTTCCTATGTGTCACCAAGATCTATCTATGGAAAAACCAGCAACGAGAAGGGAGAGATTGCATCTTCATACCTTTGAAGATAGCTAAGCAGAAGCGTTACAAGAACACGGTTGGTGGAGTCGTACTCGCAGCGATTCAGATCGCGGTGGATTCCGATCTTAGCACCGAACAACGGTGCCTCCGCGTTCAACACACGTGCAGCCCGGTGACATCTCCTACGCCTTGATCCAGCAAGGAGGAAGGATAGGTCGGGAAAGAGCTCCTACAGCATGACGACGTGGTGGTGGTGGAGCTACGTGGTACTCCGGCAGAGCTTCGCTAAGCACTATGGAGAACGAGGAGAGGGAGAGGTAGGGCTGCGCTAGGAGGAAGAGAAAACCGTGTATTGCAGCCATAAAACCCACCACTATATATAAGAGGAGGGGAGGAGAGGGCACAACCCCTAGGGTTCCCATCCTAGGGGTGGCGGCAGCCCCAAGATGGGATCTGGCCACCGGTCAGAGAGGGGAGAGGGGAGGGGAGGCGCCCTAGATGGGACTAGGGCCCATCTGCCCTAGGGTTTGCCCCCTCCACCTCTTGCTGCGCCTTGGGACCCTTGTCGGGGCGCATGAGCCCACCTAGGGGCCGGTTCCCTCCCACTTGTGGCCCATGCAGCCCTCCGGGGCTGGTGCCCCCACTTGGTGGACTCCCGGAACCCTTCGGGTGGTCCCGGTACACTACCGGTGATGCCCGAAACACTTCAGGTAACCAAAACCTCACTTCCTATACATCAATCTTCGTCTCTGGACCATTCCGGGACTCCTCGTGACATCCGGGATCTCATACGGGACTCCGAACAACCTTCGGTAACCACGTACACTATTTCCCTATAACCCTAGCGTCATCAAACCTTAAGTGTGTAGACCCTACGGATTCAGGAGATACGTAGACATGATCGAGACATCTCTCCGGTCAATAACCAACAGCGGGATCTGGATACCCATGTTGTCTCCACGTACTCCACGATGATCTCTTCGAATGAACCACGATGTCGGGGATTCAATCAATCCCGTATTCAATTCCCTTTGTCTATCGGTATGATACCTGCCCGAGATTCGATCGTTGATATCTCTATACCTTGTTCAATCTTGTTACCGGCAAGTCTCTTTACTCGTTCCGTAATACATCATCCCGTGGCTAACTCCTTAGTCACATTGAGTTCATTATGATGATGTCTTACCGAGTGGGCCCAGAGATACCTCTCCGTCACATGGAGTGACAAATCCCAGTCTCGATTCGTGCCAACCTAACAGAGACTTTCGGAGATACCCGTAGTGCCAACCCAACCCAACAGTTACGTTGTGATGTTTGGCACACCCAAAGAATTCCTACGGTATCCGGGAGTTGCACAATCTCATGGTCTAAGGAAACGATACTTGACATTGAAAAGCTTTAGCAAATGAACTACACGATCTTGTGCTATGCTTAGGATTGGGTCTTGTCCATCACATCATTCTCCTAATGATCACATCATTCTCCCAATGATGTGATCCCGTTATCAACGACATCCAATGTCCATGGTCATGAAAGTGTGACCATCTATTCATCAACGAGCTAGCCAACTAGAGGCTCACTAGGGACAAGTTGTGGTCTATGTATTCACACATGTATTACGGTCTCCGGTTAATACAATTGTAGCATGAATAATAGACAATTATCATGAACTAGGAAATACAACAATAACCATTTTATTATTGCCTCTAGGGCATATTTCCAACAATTCTAACAAATTCACGATGAGTGCATGTCACTCTCAAAAGGTGTGAAGCAAGGATGATTGTGATAAAACAAAAAGCAAAGACTACTATAACACACGACGCTCCAGGCAAGACACGTATTATGTGGTGAATAAAAATATTGCTCCAAGTAACGTTACCGATGGATTGAAGACGAAAGAGGGAGTGCCTTCCCGGGGCATCCCCAAGCTTAGGCTTTTTGGTGTCCTTGAATTTGGCTTGGGATGCCTTGGGCATCCCCAAGCTTAGGTCCTTTCCACTCTTGATTCCATTGTCCATAAGAATATCACCCAAAACTTGAAAACTTCACAACACAAAACTTAAAGAGAAACTCGTGATAGCATTAGCATAAGAAAACAAACCACCAACTTTTCATGTTCTGTAGTAAACTTTATTTCCATTTATATTGATGTTATATTACTTTTATCACTTTTCCATGGATCATACCCCCCGATACTAACTATAGTTTCATCAAAATAAGCAATCAACACAACAAAAACAGAATCTGTCAAAAACAGAACAGTCTGTAGCAATCTGTATATTTCGAAAACCTCTGCCAACTCAAAAATTCTGAAACAATTATGGAAATTATGGAAATTTGCATATCAATCATAATCAAAAAGAATCAACTCAACATCTCTTTCTGTCTGGGAATGAAAAATAATTTCGTGAGCAGAAAGTTTCTGTCTTTTTCAGCATGATTAAACAACTATCACCAAAACTAATCATAAAGGTTCTACTTTGCACAAACACTAATTAAAACATAAAAAACAAAATAATAAAAGAATCATGATGGTGTTGACTCAACAAGACATAAAGTAAAAATCAAGAATAAATCTATTCATTGGGTTGCCTCCCAACAAGCGCTATCGTTTAACGCCCTTAGCTAGGCATAAGGCAATGGAATCAAGTATTGTCATCTTTAGTGTTGAAACCATAAGTAGCTCTCATAATGGATTCATAATGCAATTTTATTCTATTTATAGGAAAATGTTCCATGCCCTTCTTTAATGGAATTGAAATTTAATATTCCCTTCCTTCATATCAATAATAGCAGCAATAGTCCTAAGAAAAGGTCTACCAAGAATAATGGGACATGTTGGATTGCAATCAATATCAAGCACAATGAAATATATGATCACATAGTTCCTATTTGCAATAACAAGAAAATCATTCATCCTTCCCATAGGTTTCTAGATAGTAACATACGCAAGATGAAAATTAAGAGAGCACTCATCAATCTCATTGAAACCTAGAACATCACACAAAGATTTTGGAATCGTGGAAACACTAGCACCCAAATCACACAAAGCATGGCATTCACAATTTTTAATCTTGATTTTTATAGTAGGTTCCCATTCATCATGAAGTTTTCTAGGAATAGATATTTCCAACCCAAGTTTCTCTTCAAGAGATTTCATCATAGCATCAACGATATGTTTAGTAAAAGCCTTATTTTGGCTATAAGCATGCGGAGAGTTTAATATGGATTGCATCAAGGAAATACATTCAATCAAAGAGCAGCTATCATAATTAAATTCCTTGAAATCAAAAGTAGTAGTTTCATCACTATTCAAAGTTTTGATATCCTCTACTCCACTTTTAGTATTTCTAGCATCAAGATAGATGGACTTCGAATCATTGGGGCGTTTCTCAACCAAAGTGGATTCACATCCAGCCCCATCATCATTAAGATTGACATTAGAAAACAAAGATTCAATAGGTGTCACATCAAGCACTTTAAGATCTTCGTGGTTTTCATCACATATTTCAGGTTTAGCAGCCATTTTATTGACCAAAGTAGCTTGTTTATCAGACATCTGGCCTACCAATTTTTCAAGATGAGCAAATTGATAATTTCACGCAAGGAATTCTTTGGCCATATCATCTACCTCTTTATTCATATATGCCATAAAAGAATTTTGCTCCCTTAGTTCTCTACGAAAGAAACTATTATGACCAAGCTGTGTAGACATGAAGCTTTTGACACTAGTTTCAATTTCTTCCAACCTTTTATAGTAAGCATCATAATATTTTGGTTGGCCCATGAGGATGAATAAGATAGCAAACATGAGCAAACAGAAAGCAAGCGAAAGAAAAGGGCAAATGAAAAAGGCAAATAGTTTTGTAAATTTTTGTTTTAGAAGTGGGGGAGAGGCAAACGAGAGGAAAATGGCAAATAATGTAAATGCAAGAGATGAGTTTGTGATGGGTACTTGAATATGCTTCACTTGAATACCCCCCAGCAATGGCGCCAGAAATTCTTCCTGATACTTCTCTACAATGTCACCAAAAGTAGGCTAGTTGATAGGAGAATTCTTGTCTTGCGTTGGTTTTTCCCTTGAAGAGGAAAGGGTGATGCAGCAAGGTAGCGGTAAGTATTTCCCTCAGTTTGAGAACCAAGGTATCAATCTAGTAGGAGTAACAAGATGATGCAACAAGGAACCTGCACAAACACAAGCAAACTTGCACCCAACGCGATAAAGAGGTTGTCAATCTCTTCACGATTGTTTGCAAAGTGAGATCTGATAGTGATAGTAGATGAATATAAATTAGTAAATAAAATCGCAGCAAAGTATTTTTAGTATTTTTGTGTTTAGATTTCAATATATAATATGTTAAATAGACCCGGGGGCCATAGTGTTCACTAGAGGCTTCTCTCACGATAGCAAGTATTACGGTGGGTGAACAAATTACTGTTAAGCAATTGATAGAATAGCGCAAAGTCATGACGATATCTAAGGCAATGATCATACATATATGCATCACGTCCGAGACAAGTAGACCGATACTTTCTGCATCTGCTACTATTACTCCACACATCGACTGCTATCCAGCATGCATCTAGTGTATTAAGTTCATAATAAATAGAGTAACGCTTTAAGCAAGATGACATGATGTAGAGGGATAGATTCATGCAATATGATATGATACCCATCTTTTTACCCTTGATGGCAACAACACGATACGTGCCTCGCTACCCCTTCTGTCACTAGGTGAGGACACCGTGCGGTATGAACCCAAAACCAAGCACTTCTCCCATTGCAAGAATCATAGATCAAGTTGGCCAAACAAAACCCATAACTCGAAGAGAATTACAAGGATATGAAATCATGCATATAAGAATTCAGAATTGACTCAAATAATATTCATAGATAATCTGATCATAAATCCACAATTCATCGGATCTCAACAAACACACCGCAAAAGAATATTACATCAGATAGATCACCATGAAGATCATGGAGAACTTTGTATTGAAGATCAAAGAGAGAGAATAAACCATCTATCTACTAGCTATGGACCCGTAGGTCTAAAGTAAACTACTCACCCATCATCGGAGAGGCAAGGATGTTGATGAAGATGGCCACCGGAGATGGATTCCCCTCCGGCAGGATGCCGGAACGGTCTCCCGATTGGTTTTTGGTAGTTCTGGAGGCTTGCGGCGGCGGAACTTGCGATCTAGGTCGTTTTCTGCGAGTTTGGGTATGTATAAGACCGTATGGCGGTGGAAACAAGTGGAGGTGGGCCTCGACGAGGCCACGAGCCCCCTAGCCGCGGCCTAGGGGGGCGCCTCCCAGGCTCGTGGCTCCCTCGGCCCACTTCTCTAGTATTTCCTCCTTCAGGTATTTTTGATATTTTCTGAAAAAAATCACGGCGAAAGTTTTATTCCATTTGGACTCACTTTGATATTCCTATCTAGAAAAGATCAAAAAGACGGAAAAACAGGAACTGGCACTGGGCACTGAGTTAATAAGTTAGTCCCAAAAATCATATAAAATAGCATATTCATGCATACAAACAGCCAAACTTGATAATATAATAGCATGGAACAATCAAAAATTATAGATATGTTGGAGACGTATCATAGACTAGCCATAACTTTTGCCTTTGCTGAACTTATGCCATTGCGCCCACATGAAAATCCGGCTTTAAATTTATATGTTTTGCCATTTTCCTTGTCCTTCTCATTGTATGCCTTTCCGACTCTTCGTAGCTTAGTTTCCTGTATGCATAAATGCACCTTTAGACCATTGGGAGGCCGGCTTAAAAGCGCAACCTGAAGAAGTCGTGTCTTCTCAACGTGTTGACAGAAACCCTTTGCTTGGATTGAGAGCCGGTCGAGAGGGTTTAACAAGCTTCACCCGTAGGGTAGGAAGCCCCCAGTATGGCAATGCTGACTTGTCAAAAAATTTGGTGTGAACGCCGGCTATTTAGGGTTAGATAAGCTACACCCGAAGGTGGGAAGCCCCCTTCGACAACCGCGGCTAACATGTTAACCGGAATGGCTTAAAGCCGGCTGTTAGGGTGAGATAAGCGATACCCAAAGGTAAGAAGCCCCCTTCGACAGCCAATGTTGACTTGTCAACATTTTTGGCGCGAACGCCGGTTGTTAGGGTGAGATAAGCGATATCCGAAGGCAAGAAGCCCCTTTCGACAACCGTGGCTAACATGTTAACCGGAAATGGCATTAAGCCGGCTGTTAGGGTGAGATAACTGATACCCGAAGGTAAGAAGCCCCCTTCAACAGCCGTAGCTGACATGTCAACTAGAATGTGGCGTAAACGCCGGTTGTTAGGGTGAGATAAGCGAATCTGTAGATAAGAAGCCCCCTTATACAACTGCGGCTAACATGTTAACTGGAAATGGCATAAAGCCGGCTGTTAGGGTGAGATAAGCGATACCCGTTGGTAAGAAGCCCCCTTAGACGGCCGCAGCTGACATGTCAACTGGAAATGGCATAAAGCCAGTTGTTAGGGTGATATAAGCTATACCCGAACGTAAGAAGCCTCCTTCGACAACCGCGGTTAACCGGAAGTGGCATAAAGTCGGCTGTTAGTGTGAGATAAGTGATACCCAGAGGTAAGAAGCCCCCTTATACAGCCAATGTGTTAAAATTTTCTCACATCAACGAAGTTGTGTGATGTAGTGGAGGCCCCGGCTTGCAGGGATGTTGTTTTACTCATATATAAATATGATATGTACAATGATAGTGTACAGTGGCGAGCCTCAATACTTTAAGTGTAATAAGGCCGCGAATGTACTATATTCCACGGCCGGCGAGTCTCCTGACCCGCCGTATCTGAGTCATCCCGGATGTCAATGAGGTAATATGACCCGTTGTTCAGGTTTCTGCTGACCACAAAAGGCCCTTCCCAAGGAGGGGATAACTTATGTATATCTATCTGGTCTTGAATTAGCCGTAGCACCAAGTCACCCTCTTGAAACGTCCGGGTCTTGACCCTGCGGCTATGATAGCGGCGCAGGTCTTGTTGATAAATTGCCGAAGGGTAATGATCTTATCGATACGAGGGAGAGCAAAAGGGTCAGCCGGACAAGCCTTTTTAAGGTCCGTGTAGTCTACACACATGCGCCATGTGCCATTCTTCTTGAGCACTAGCACCGGGTTAGCCAACCACTCTGGGTGAAAAACCTCCACAATGAAACCCGCTGCCAAGAGCCGGGCAACTTCTTCCCCAATGGCCTTGCATCTCTCCTCATTGAACCGCCATAGAAACTGCTTAATCGGTTTAAACTTAGGATCCACATTAAGGTTGTGCTCAGCGAACTCTCTCGGTACACCCGGCATGTCAGAAGGTTTCCATGCAAATATGTCCCAATTCTCATGGATGAATTCGATGAGCATGCTTTCCTATTTGGGATCCATGTGAACCCCAATAATGAACTATTTGGATGAGTCACCCGGAGTGAAATCCACTGCCTTAGTATCATCGGCCGAAAATTTGAGGGGCGTCTCAACCTCCGTCGTAGGATTTTTCAGCGGGGTCATATCCTCCGGGTCAACATTCTCCTTATAAAATTTAAGCTCCTCCCGAGCGCAATTGGATTCCGCATAAGCCGCGTCTCCTTCCTCGCACTCAATAGCCATATTTCGATCACCATGAACGGTAATGGTACCGTTTAACCCGGGCATCTTGAGTTGTAAGTAGACGTAACAGGGTCTAGCCATGAACTTAGCATAAGTCGTGTAGCGACCTGACTCAAAATGAGTCAAGCCTCTGTGTTTTCTGTGCCATCCCTGGATCAGTATGCTGGCACACACAGTACATCAATGTATATATCAAAGTGCAATCACATGTAAATAACGTAAAACTGATATATACCTTAAAATAGCAGCGGATACAGTCAACGGGAGTGGAGTCCCAATAACACCAACGGCAAGTTGAGTGCGGACCGTAACCCTGAATCGTACTCTTACCCGTCGTAGAAGAGTATCTGCAACATAAGACGTTGCAGCCGTGTAGGTCTGTACATTGAATGTACTGGCAAGATCACCATAGTAGAACAGAAAAAAAATAAAGACTATTCTATATGCAAAGGCTTTGTGGCTCTGTGTCTGAGTTTTTGCGTAAAAGCTGATTTTATTTTCCTACAACAAAGGAATATCAGGAATTTCACTATGGAGTTACCTATCATGACATGGTTCCGCCAACCAATGTCTCAATGCCCATAAGTATCATAAGTTGCCCACAATTAGTTATCAGTCCAGTGTTGAGAGTTCAGAGATAGATCCAAGTCTAGAAGCTCAAATTGTCCGTAACCGGGGACACGGCTAATCGATTAGGTTTAACTCTACAGAGTGTTGTGTACTTTACCCACAAGATTCTTTCCCTCCTGATAAGTCCTCGCACTGCCTCGTGTTTGAGAACAGGATGAAAGAAACATGGTCTTTCAGAGTGCTTCCCTGACTGTCCGACAGTGCCCATCCCAATCCTAACGTCGACTACATCTCGTAGCACTGCCCAACAGAGTCACAACAAAGATCAACCAAGCCAGAGCCCATAATGACTTGTGGCTACACAGGTAAGCTTCCGGTCATGAAGTATTCATCCTTCTCTTTGAGTCTGGGTGAAGCTTTCCGCAAGATGTCATGGCGCTTCTCCATGCATCCCGGCCACTCACTGGTTTCTCCAGGGTGCCCAATCAACCATCCTTCACCCAGTAGTGTATGTTGAAAACTTGTCTTCTCGAGTCTTGAAGTCTTGAGGTCTTGAAGATGCAGGACTTGAAGATGTCTTCATGAAGTCGTCGTTTTGACGTGGAGTCCTTCACACCACTCACGAACACTCATACCAGACCCCGTCTACTTTAGCATAGCATTGCACTAACTAGCGTTCCCGGGGCTTTAGTAACCAGTGGTGGGTTCCTACCTCATGCATTCTACTCAACTACAAGAATTTCAATAACACTACGGGAGGGATATGTTGAATGATGTCACTACATGCAATAAAAACATAGGTATGAAATAGATGGTCAAGGTGAACTTGCCTGTACTGTTGATGAAGATAAGATATCGCTCTCAGAAATAACTTGATAGACTATTCGTCACTCTCCGATGAAATCTATAATCAAGCATTGCATACTTATAAGCAATCATACTAACAATCAGTTCTAACAATCAAAAGTAACACAAAACAAAAGCAACAAGGTTGATGGAAGAAATACTTAAGACAAAGTTGAAACACAAAACTCCAACAATTTCAAAAGTAACACAAAATCCAAAACAAAGTAAAATATAATAAAAGATTTTTGTAACTATTTTTCTAGAAAAAATGAATCACTTTTGAAAGACAACTAGAACTATAAAAACAACCTTCTAAACAATATAAGTGTTTGCCTAATGAACTTAACTACAAGCACAACCATAAACTAAGAGAAGACAAATTATGAAACAACTTAGTTAACAGAAAGTAATTAAATAAAATCTTTATTACAAAACAGAATTAAATCATATGAAACTTTGTGAAAATAATTTCTATGAAAAACTAAATTTTTTTATAAGACATTACCTAATGATTAAAGATATAGTTTTCCTATCATAATAGAGCAAAACTAAATTATTTTATTAACAAAACATTACTTAACAGAAAGGTATTACTACAATTTTTATTTGAAAACAGAATCTAATTATATAAACTTTGTTGGAATAAGCTATTACTAACTAGTTTGTTTATCACAAATTAAACCTATTTGAAAATGTATAGTGTTCCTATAACAACATGGTAGTAAACTAAGCAAATTATTTTTATTTTAACAACAAGTAATTCACCTAAACTTTAACTAACAGAATATACTAAATCAAATATATAATTAACTCAGATTTAAACTAACAAAATAAAACTAATTAAACTATATTAACAAACTAAACAGATTCTGTTTCTAGTTAAAACCCTAATAAATTTTATTTTAAAAATTCTCAAACTCTGCCTAATGATAACTAAGATCACTAGTGACAAGTATGAAAAAGAATCAATCAAAAATTCATTTTAGAACTCAAGATATTCAGAAAACAAAATTTAAATCAAATCTGTCCAAATTCAAATTGAATTATTCAAACATAGTCAAATTTGGTATTCGCAGAAACTAGACGAAATTTTTGATGTAATGCAAAAGAAATCAATTGGAAACAATTAAAAACATAAAAGTTATAAGCAAAACAAATCTGAAACTATTCTGGAAACAGAAATTAAATCAGAAATGAAAATACGTTTCTAACGGACAGGTGGGCTACGTGTCGCTCTCTGGTTGGCTACGGATGTGAGCGTGCGGGCGAATACGAGCGGGTGACCGGTACTTAGCAGAAAATGTTTCGCGAATTTAAATGTTATGATCTGGATCGTTGGATCCAGATCCAACGCACACAGAGGGGGGTGAGCTCACAAGGGTGGTTTGCCGGCAATGAGCGTCTTCGGCGACGGCGACGGCGTGATGCAGGCGAGCTCTCTGGTGGGTCTCCGACGACGGCGTTGGCACTGGTCGACGCGGCGATGAGTGGCGCGTCCAGTGGTGGCGTCGGACGAGCTTGGGGACGACGGAGATGAGAGGTACGAGCTCGGGGGCGGTTCGGACTCCGGCGAGGTCGACGGTGTGGCGGCTCTGGGGTCTCCGAGGCTCAGGCAGGGGATGGGGAGATGCGGGCGAGCGAGGGAAGCTCGGTGATGGGCTCGGGAGAGCTCAGGGAGGGCAGGGTGGAGCGGTGGCGTGGTAATGGCGTGGCGGCCGTGGTGATGTCCGGCGAGGAATCCCGGCGAGAGAGAGGCACGGGCAGAGGGGCGAAGGGGGGGAATGGAGAGAGGAGTGGTGTCGGCTACTTATAGGGGTCTCAGGGGGTCGGGGGAGTAAGGAGGGAGGGGGTCCGCGTCGAGGGAAAACCGGCGACGGCGTCGGGCGCGGGAGGAGGGTGATGACCGGCGACGGTTTCGGTCGGGCGCGTGGGACCGGCCTGTCAGTGAGAGAGCGAGAGGGGGTGTTATTAGTGGTGACCGTTATGAAATAAAATCGGCTTTAAAGGCTGTGGGCCGGCCGGTTTTATTATAAACCGTTACCGTTTCCTATTTATGATTTTACCAGAGCCATAAAACTTGATCAATGCATTCGGATAAATTCCAAATATAGTCAAATTTTATATCAGAATTAATAGAATAATAAATTCCATTTAATGGACATTTTTATTCTGGCATTTGAATACTTTAAAAAAACCATTTTTCAGAAAATGCCTTAATTGGCTTTATTTACTTTTGCAAATATTTTTCAAATAACTTTTTGGGTTTGATGATTCAAAAACTTCAAAAATTACCCCCTGTCTTGGAGTGTCATGTTACTCCTCTCAAATTTTGTCAGGGTTTTGAATTCTTTGAAAATTTTGGATAGGGACCAATATGAAATGGATTTTCAAAATAATCCAGAGGTTTTCAAAAGCTCTTTCAATTCCTTCTTTTAAACTTCCAACTCATATTTTTTAAAATTTGAGGAAGTCATATTATCCTCTCTCATGAAAATCATTGAGTTGCATAAAGTTTTCTAAATTTGAAATATTTTCAAAATGGAAATTCAAATCATTTTCAAATCCCTTTTCATTTATTTAAATGGAAGAAGTCATGTCATCTTCACTCTAGGGTTTTGTGATGAAGTGAATTTGAATTCCTGGTGATCAAAATGTAGATTGAAAGTTTTGGGAAAGTCATTTCATTCCCTCTCAATAAACTTTCAAAAGTTTCAAAAAGTTTCAAATTTCACTCACTTTCAATCATTCAAGCAAACAAACAATCATTCTATATTTATTATAACATTCCAAAGTTTGGGATGTTACAAGTCGGCCGCCCAAACAACGCATGGTAAGGGCTCTTGATATTGACCACTTCAAACACAAGGACTCCACCATATAGTTATATTCATCACGAAAGGCAACTTCCAAAGAAATCCTGCCCACGGGATAAGCCGACTTGCCTGGCACCACACCATGAAAGACGGTGGATGAAGGCTTAAGATCCTTGTCAAGCAACTTCATCTGCCAAAAGGTGTCATAGTAGAGGATGTTAATACTGCTGCCTCCGTCCATAAGCACCTTATTCACCATATATCCTCCCACTTGGGGGGCAACGACCAAGGCCAACCGCCCAGGGTCATCGACACGCGGCGGGTGATCCTCCCGGCTCCACGTTATGTAATATTCGGACCATTTCAACTATTGCTGCAGAGCCGGTGCAACCGTATTAACCGCTCGCTTGCGCAACTTCTGATCCCGCTTGTTAAGGCTGGTCGTGAAAACATGATACTGGCCGGAACTGAGCTGCTTCAGGTTACGCTGATATCCAGATCGATTATGCTGTTGCTGATTGTTGTTGTGGGAGTGCTGCGGGTGCCCTTCATGATTACCTTGACCATGATGACCGGATCCTGAGCCGCCGGATCCAAATCCGGCCCCTGACCCGCCAGGTCCAGAACCGTCGGGCGGGCCACCGCCCTGATTGTTGGGCTGTGTATAGTAATTCTTGAGATTATGCATGATATGGCAATCCCCCCATGCGTGCAAGGATGGCTTATCGGGCAGACTGTGCTCCGGACAGGGCTTCTTAAGCGCTTCCTCCATATTAAAGGAAGTCCTGTTCTTGTTAAAGGGCAGCCTGAACCTCCCGTTACCCTTATTACGATTCTGGCCAGTGCTTGCATTGGCTACCAGTTCTGACCCGCCATCAGGATTCTTCCGCTTACTCTGGTTACTATTATTTTCTGCACTCTTGTTGTGATTGTTCTTCTTACTTTGGCTAGTCTTCTCCTCATCAGAGCCTGGGTCCTTCGTGTTGTCAGAGTCGGCGTATTTCGCGAGAGCCGTCATGAGTTCTCCCATATCCTGACATGTATGCTTGAGCCGGCCAAGCTTCTACTTTAGCGAGACAAAGTGACAGTTCTTTTCTAAGACTAGCACCACCTGAGCCGCCGTGATCTATTCAGAGGAGTGGATGATTGTTGAAACCCGCCAGACCCAATGGTGAGCCGACTCGTTTTCCTGCTGAACACAGTGATCGAGATCCACGATGGTCATAGGTTGTTTGCATGTACCTTGAAAGTTTTTCATGAATCTTGCTCTTAGCTCAGCCCATGAATTGATGGTATTGGGTGGCAAGCCCTTTAGCCACGTGCGAGCCAGGCCTTCAAGCATCATAATGAAGTACTTGGCACAAACCGCCTCACTGACATCCAACATCTCCCTGGCCAGCTCATAACTTTCAACCCAGGCCTCCGGAGGTAGACCAGCAGTGTAATTTGGGACCTTGCGGGGCCCTTTGAAATCTTTTGGCAACCGCTCACCCCGTAGAGCCACCGACAAACATGGCACTCCCATTGCCCTGGTGGTCACTCCCTCTCCTACTGAAACGGAGGGTGCTGGCTCTTGATGAGCCCCCGTGGCCAAGGTTGCCGCCTTTTGCTGGCTTCTAGCCCGGTTCATGAGCGCTTGCAAATCTGGAGCCGGCTGATCACCTGACGGAACCTCTCTACGGCGATCACTGCTGGAGACTGCTGGTAACTCGTAGCGCCGGCTAAAGCTCCGGCTGGGGAGAGGAGTTGAATGAACGCAGCTCCGGCTGTGAGTATACTTCTCCTGCTGGGCCATCGTCGTTTGCTGGTATCCAATGGCATTCCATACCTCTTCCGCCAAGGGCGCTTCATCCAGAATAGGAATTATTTCAAGCTGGGTAGCTGCAACCACCATGTTCTTGGCCGGGTTAGAATAATCTCCAGCCGACATTGTTGGGAGACGTAGTAGTAAACCAAAATTTTCCTACGTGTCACCAAGATCTATCTATGGAGAAACCAGCAACGAGAGGGGAGAGATTGCATCTTCATACCTTTGAAGACCGCTAAGCGGAAGTGTTACAAGAACGCGGTTCGTGGAGTCGTACTCGTAGCGATTCAGATCGCGGTGGACTCTGATCTTAGCACCGAACAACGGTGCCTCCGCGTTCAACACACGTGCAGCCCGGTGACGTCTCATACGCCTTGATCTAGCAAGCAGGAAGGAGAGCTTGAGGGAGAGCCCCGGCAGCACGACGGTGTGGTGATGGTAGAGCTGCGTGGTACTCCGGTAGAGCTTCGCTAAGTACTAAATAGGACGAGGAGAGGGAGAGGTAGGGATGCACCATAGAGGGAGAAAACCATGTATTGGCAGCCCAAAAACTCAGCACTATATATAGGAGGAGGGGAGGAGACAGCACAACCCCTAGGGTTCCCACCCTAGGGGTGGCAGCAGCCCAAGATGGGATCTGCCCGCCGGCCAGAGAGGGGAGAGGGGAGGGGTGGCACCCTAGATGGGCCTAGGGCCCATCTCCTCTAGGGTTTGCCCCCCTCCACCTCTTGTTGCGCCTTGGGCCCCTTGTGGGGGGCGCACCAGCCCACCTAGGGGCTGGTTCCCTCCCACTTGTGGCCCATGCAGCCCTTCGGGGCTGGTGGCCCGACTTGATGGACCCCTGGAACCCTTCCGATGGTCCCGGTACACTACCAGTGACGCCCGAAACACTTCCGGTA
This sequence comes from Hordeum marinum, assembly GCA_022496015.1. Lineage (NCBI taxonomy): Eukaryota > Viridiplantae > Streptophyta > Magnoliopsida > Poales > Poaceae > Hordeum > Hordeum marinum. The sequence continues at coordinate 586,476,129 of CM039673.1, forward strand.
ACCAAATCCTCACTTCCCATATATCAATATTCGTCTCCGGACCATTCCGGGACTCCTCGTGACGTCTGGGATCTCATCCGGGACTCTGAACAACCTTTGGTAACCACGTACACTATTTCCCTATAACCCTAGCGTCATCGAACCTTAAGTGTGTAGACCCTACGGGTTCGGGAGACACGTAGACATGACCGAGACACCTCTCTAGTCAATAACCAACCGTGGGATCTGGATATCCATGTTGGCTCCCACGTACTCCACGATGATCTCATCGGATGAACCACGATGTCGGGGATTCAATCAATCCCGTATACAATTTCCTTTGTCTATCGGTATGGTACTTGCCCTAGATTCGATCGTCGGTATCCCTATACCTTGTTCAATCTCGTTACCGGCAAGTCTCTTTACTCGTTCCATAATACATCATCCCGTGGCTAAGTCCTTAGTGACATTGAGCTCATTATGATGATGTCTTACCGAGTGGGCCTAGAGATACCTCTCCGTCACACGGAGTGACAAATCCTAGTCTTGATTCATGCCAACCCAACAGACACTTTCGGAGATACCCGTAGTGTACCTTTATAGCCACCCAGTTACGTTGTGACGTTTGGCACACCCAAAGAATTCCTATGGTATCCGGGAGTTGCGCAATCTCATGGTGTAGGGAAACGATACTTGACATTGAAAAGCTTTAGCAAATGAACTACACGATCTTGTGCTATGCTTAGGATTGGGTTTCGTCCATCACATCATTCTCCTAGTGATGTGATCCCGTTATGAACGACATCCAATGTCCATGGTCATGAAACCATGACCATCTATTGATCAACGAGCTAGCCAACTAGAGGCTCACTAGGGACATGTTGTGGTCTATGTATTCACACATGTATTACGGTTTCCGGTTTATACAATTATAGCATGAACAATATACAATTATCATGAACAAGGAAATACAATAATAACCATTTTATTATTGCCTCTAGGGCATATTTCCAACAGTCTCCCACTTGCACTAGAGTCAATAATCCAGTTCACATCGCCATGTGATTAACACTTACATCACCATGTGATCATATCATCATGTGATTAACGCCCAATCAGTTCTGGGGTTTGATCATGTTTTGCTTGTGAAAGAGGTTTTAGTCAACGAGTCTGCGACATTTAGATCCGTGTGTACCTTGCAAACTTCTATACCCTACTATAGATACTGCTCCCACGCTCCACTTGGAGTAATACCAAATGGCTACTCCACTATACGTATCCGAATTTCTACTCAGAGTCATCTGGATTGGTGTTAAATCTTGCATCATCGTAACCCTTTACGACGAACTCTTTATCACCTCCATAATCGAGAAATATTTCCTTAGTCCTCTAGTTACTAAGAATAACTTCAACCGCTGTCCAGTGATCCACTCCCGGATCACTCTTGTACCCCTTGACAGACTCATGGCAAGGCACACACATGTGCGATACACAACATGGCATACTATATAGATCCTATGGCTGAATCATAGGGGATGACACTCATATTTTCTCTATTTTCTGCCATGGTCGGGCATTGAGCTGTGCTCAATCTCACACCTTGTAATACAGACAAGAACCCTTTCTCGGACTGATCCATATTAAACTTCTTCAATATCTTGTCAAGGCATGTAGTTATTGAAAGTATTATCAAGCATCTTGATCTATCTCTATAAATCTTGACGCCCAACATTTAGGTAGCTTTATCCAGGCTTTCCTTTGAAAAACTCTCTTCAAACAACCGTTTCTGCTTTGCAGAAATTCTACATCATTTCCGATCATTAATATGTCAAATACATATTCTTATCAGAAATTCTATAGTGCTCCCACTCACTTTCTTGTAAGTACAAGTTTCTCATAAACTTCGTATAAACTCATAAACTTTGATCACTTCATCAAAGCTCATAGTCCAACTCCGAGATGCTTGCTCCAGTCCGTAGAAGGATCGCTGGAGTTTGCATTCCTTTTAGCATCCTTAGGATTGACAAAACCTTCTGGTTGTATCACATACAACTCTTCCTCACGGAAACCATTAAGGAAGCCTTTGACATCCATCTGCCAGATTTCATAATCAAAAAATGCAGCAACTGCTAACATAATTTTAGCAGACTTTTAGCATCACTACGGACGAGAAAATCTCATCGCAGTCAACTCCTTGAACTTGGCAGAAACTTATTTGCGACAAGTCGAGCTTTATAAATGGTGACATTTCACCATTATTGTCTGTGTTCATCTCAAAGGTCCATCTGTACTCAAGGACCTGCCGTTCAATGGGAAAGTCCACCAAAGTCCATACTTGGTTTCCATACATGAATCCTTTCTCGGATTTTATGGCTCCTAGGCATTTTTTGGAATCCGGGCCCACCATCGCTTCTCCATAGTTCGTAGGTTCATCGTTGTCCAACAACATGACCTCCAAGACAAGGTTGACGTACCACTCAGGATCAGTACGTGTCCTTGTCGACCTACGAGGTTCAATAGTAACTTGATCTGAAGCTTCATGATCACCATCATTAACTTCCTCTTGAACTGACATAGGCTCCACAGAAACATCTTTCTATGCTGCGCTACTCTCTGGTTGAAACAAAGGTTCAACAACCTCATCAAGTTCTATCTTCCTCCCACTCATTTCTTTCAAAATAAACTCTTTCTCGAGAAAGGACCTGTTCTTAGCCACAAACACTTTTGCGCTTGGATCTGAGATAGAAGGTATACCCAAAATCTCCTTAGGGTATTCTATGAAGATGCATTCGTCTGCTTTGGGTTCGAGCTCACTAGGTGAAAAACCCTTCTCACATGAGCGTCGCAACCCCAAACATTAAGAAATGATAGCTTAGGCTTCTGTCAAACCATAATTCACACGGTGTCATCTCAACAGACTTAGATGGTGCCCTATTAAAGTGAATGGATTTGTCTTTAATGCGTAACCCCACAATGAAAGTGGCAAAACGGTAAGAGACATCATAGTACTCACTGTATCCAATAGAGTACGACTATGACGTTCGGACACACCATCACACTATGGTGTTCCAGGAGGCGTGAGCTGTGAAACAATTTCCACATTGTCTAAAATTGCATACCAAACTCGTAACTCAGATATTCACCTCCACGATCATATCGTAGACATTTTGTCTTCTTGTCACGATGATCTTTAACTTCACTCTGAAACTCCTAGAACTTTTCAAACATTTTAGACTTGTGTTTCATTAAGTAAATATCCTCATATTCATTCAAATCATCAGTGAAGGTAAAGAAAATAACGATATCCACTGCGTGTTTCAACACTCATTGGACCACATACATCAACATATATCAATTCCAATAAGCCACCAGCCTGCTCCATCATAGCGGAAGACGGGGTTTTAGTCATCTTGCCCAAGAGGCATGGTCCGCATGTCTCAACTGATTCAAAATCAACTGACTCCAAAGATCCATCAGCATGGAGTTTCTTCATGCGCTTTACACCAATATGACGTTTGTGGCAGTGCCACAAGAATGTGGTACTATCATTATTAACTTTGTATCTTTGGTACCAACGTTATGAACATATGTGTTACTACGATCAATATTCAATAAACCATTCCCATTGGGTGCATGACCATTGAAGGTATTATTCATGTAAACATGATAACCATTATCCTCTAACTTAAATGAATAATCGTATCGCACTAAACACGATCCAATCATGTTCATGCTCAACGCAAACACCAAATAACATTTATTTAGGTTCATTACTAATCCCGAAGGTAGAGAAAGCGTGCGATGGTGATCACATCAACCTTGGAAACACTTCCAACACACATCGTCACCTTTCACTTAGCTAGCTTCCATTCATTCCATAGCTTTTATTTCGAGTTGCTAACATTTAGCAACTGAGCCGGTATCTTATACCCAAGTTCTACTAGGAGTAATAGCAAGGTACACATCAATAATACGTATATCAAATATACTTGTCTCGACATTGCCAGCCTTCTCATCTACCAAGTATCTAGGGTTGTTCCGCTTTAGTGACCGTTCTCCTCATAATAGAAGCACATAGTTTCGGGTTTGGGCTCAACCTTGGGTTTCTTCAGCAGAGCGGCAACTGGCTGGTCATTCCTGAAGTTTTCCATTCTTGCCCTTGCCCTTCTTGAAACTAGTGGTTTTCTTAACCATCAACACTTGATGCTCCTCTTGATTTCTACCTTCGCGGTGTCAAACAACGCTAATAGCTCACAGATCATTATCTCCATTCCTGCCTTTTTATAGTTCATCACAAAGCTCTAGTAGCTCGATGGCAGTGACTTGGAGAATTGTATTAATCACTATCTTATCTGGAAGATTAACTCCCACTTGATTCAAGTGATTGTAGCACCCAGACAATCTGAGCACATGCTCACTGATTGAGCTATTCTCTTTTATCCTGCCGGCAAAGAATCTTGTTGGAGGTCTCATACCTCTCAACATAGGCACGAGCCTGAAATCCCAATTTCAGCTCTTTAGAACATCTCTAATGTTCCGTGATGTTCAAAACATTTTGGAGCCTTAGTTCTAAGCCCTAATGCATGACGCACTGAACTATCACGTAGTCATCAAAAGGTGTCTGTCATATGTTCACAACATCTACAGACAACGCTTGAGGGAGTGGTGCACTTAGCGGTGCATCAAAGACATAATCTCTCAGTGCAGCAATGAGGACAATCCTCAGATCATGAACCCAGTCCGTATAATTGCTACCAAAAACTTTCAACTTACTTTTGTCTAGGACCGTATCAATAGAACAGGGGAGCTACAACGCGAGCTATCTATGACATAGTTTGCAAAAACACTTTTAGACTAAGTTCATGATAATTAGGTTCACATAATCAAATTATTTAATGAACTCCCACTTAGATAGACATCTCTCTAGTCATCCAAGTGATACATGATCCATGTCAACTAGCCCGGTCCGATCATCACGTGAGACGGACTAGTCATCCATGGTGAACATATCCATGTTGATCGTATCTTCTATACGACTCATGTTCGACCTTTCGGTCTTCCGTGTTCCGAGGCCATGTCTGTACATGCTAGGCTCGTCAAGTCAACCTAAGTGTTCCATGTGTGTAAATCTGGCTTACACCCGTTGTATGCGAACGTTAGAACCTATCACACCCGATCATGACGTGGTGCTTCCGAACAACGATCCTTAGCAACGGTGCACAGTTAGGGTGAACACATCTCTTGAAATTTTATTGAGAGATCATCTTATTTCTACCGTCGTTCTAAGCAAATAAGATGTAAACATGATAAACATCACGTGCAATCAACATAGTGACATGATATGGCCAATATCATCTTGCTCCTTTGATCTCCATCTTCGGGGCACCATGATCATCACTCTCACCAGCAGGACACCATGATCTCCATCATCATGATCTCCATCATTGTGTCTTCATGAAGTTGTCTCGCCAACTATTACTTCTACTACTATGGCTAATGTTTATAAATAAAGTAAAGTAATTACATGGCGTTTATGATTGACACGCAGGTCATACAATAAAATAAGACAACTCCTATGGCTCCTGCCGGTTGTCATACTCATCGACATGCAAGTCGTGAATCCTATTACAAGAACATGATCAATCTCATACATCACAATGCATCACATCACATCCTTTTGGCCATATCACATCACAAGGCATATGCTGCAAAAACAAGTTAGACGTCCTCTAATTTGTAGTTGCAAGTTTTACGTGGCTGCTATAGGTTTCTAGCAAGAACGTTTCTTACCTACGCCAAAACCACAACGTGATATGCCAATTGCTATTTACCCTTCATAAGGACCCTTTTCATTGAATCCAATCCGACTAAGGTGGGAGAGACAGACACCAGCTAGCCACCTTATGCAACAAGTGCATGTTAGGCGGTGGAACCGGTCTCACGTAAGCGAACGTGTAAAGTTGGTCCGGGCCGCTTCATCCCACAATACCGCCGAATCAAGATAATACTAGTAGTGGTAAGAAAATTAACAAGATTGACGCCCGCAACTGCTTTGTGTTCTACTCGTGCATAGATTCTACGCATAGACCTAGCTCATGATGCCACTGTTGGGAGACGTAGTAGTAAATCAAAAAATTTCCTACGTGTCACCAAGATCTATCTATGGAGAAACCAGCAATGAGAGGGGAGAGATTGCATCTTCATACCTTTGAAGATCGCTAAGCGGAAGCATTACAAGAACACGGTTGGTGGAGTCGTACTCGTAGCGATTCAGATCGCGGTGGACTCCGTTCTTAGCACCAAACAACGGTGCCTCCGCGTTCAACACACATGCAGCCCGGTGACGTCTCCTATGCCTTGATCCAGCAAGGAGGAAGGAGAGGTTGAGGGAGAGCTCCGGCAGCACGACGGCATGGTGACGGTGGAGCTGCGTGGTACTCCGGCGGAGCTTCACTAAGCACTACGGAGGACGAGGAGAGGGAGAGGTAGGGCTGCAGCAGAGAGGGAGAAAACCGTGTATAGGCAGCCCCAAAACTAACCACTATATATAGGAGGAGGGGAGGAGAGGGCACAGCCCCTAGGGTTCCCACCCTAGGGGTGGCGGCAGCCCAAGATGGGATCTGGTCGCCGGCCAGTGAGGGGAGAGGGGAGGGGTGGCGCCCTAGATGGGCCTAGGGCCCATCTACTCTAGGGTTTGCCCCCTCCACCTCTTGCTGCGCCTTGGGCCCCTTGTGGGGGGCGCACCAGCCCACCTAGGGGCTGGTTCCCTCCCACTTGTGGCCCATGCAGCCCTCCGAGGCTGGTGGCCCCACTTGGTGGACCCCCGGAACCCTTCCGGTGGTCCCGAAACACTACCGGTGACGCCCGAAACACTTCCGGTAACCAAATCCTCACTTCCTATATATCAATCTTCATCTCCGGACCATTCTGGGACTCCTCGTGATGTCTGGGATCTCATCTGGGACTCCGAACAACCTTCAGTAACCGCATACACAATTTCCCTATAACCCTAGCGTCATCGAACCTTAAGTGTGTAGACCCTACGGGTTCGGGAGACACGTAGACATGACCGAGACACTTCTCCGGTCAATAACCAACAACGGGTTCTGGATACCCATGTTGGCTCCCACGTACTCCATGATGATCTCATCGGATGGACCACGATGTCGAGTATTCAATCAATGCCGTATACAATTCCCTTTGTCTATCGGTATGGTACTTGCCCGAGATTCGATCGTCGGTATCCCTATACCTTGTTCAATCTCGTTACCGGCAAGTCTCTTTACTCGTTCCGTAATACATCATCCCGTGGCTAACTCCTTAGTCACATTGAGTTCATTATGATGATGTCTTACCAAGTGGGCCCAGAGATACCTCTCGGTCACACGGAGTGACAAATCCCAGTCTCGATTCATGCCAACCCAGCAGACACTTTCAGAGATACCCGTAGTGTACCTTTATGGCCACCCAGTTACGTTGTGACGTTTGGCACACCCAAAGCATTCCTACGGTATCCGGGAGTTGCACAATCTCATGGTCTAAGGAAACGATACTTGTCATTGAAAAGCTTTAGCAAACGAACTACACGATCTTGTGTTATGCTTAGGATTGGGTCTCATCCATCACATCATTCTCCTAATGATGTGATCCCGTTATCAACGACATCCAATGTCCATGGTCATGAAACTGTGACCATCTATTGATCAATGAACTAGCCAACTAGAGGCTCACTACGGACATGTTGTGGACTATGTATTCACACATGTATTACGGTTTCCGGTTAATACAATTATAGCATGAACAATAGACAATTATCATGAATAGGGAAATACAATAATAACCATTTTATTATTGCCTCTAGGGCATATTTCCAATCGACATTGGGAAGACCATTGGCGAAGCTTGGTTTCGTCGAGCTGGATGAGATGTCGGCCGAGCAGCTAGATGGCTTCCAGGCGCATCTGCTGCCGGTCCCGCTCCCGACGTGTTAAAGAAGTCCCTAGCTTCATAACGTTTCGGCAAGCGAGATTGATGCCTCCTTTGCTGTACCACAGCTGTCGACTACTGCTCCAGCCCATGGAGGAAGGCGTCCGTCTTGATACGTTCTGCCTCTTCCATCTGGACCTTTAGCTCATCCATCCTCCGTTGCTCTTCTGCCATCCGGTCCTTGATCCTAACAATCTCCAAGTTCCGAGCAGCTTGATTATCTGGCGTGACTTCAGTAGCCATTATGGCCACGTGCTCGTTCATTAAGTACAAGAGCACTTGAGCCGGCGGCGGCGGGTTAGCAGCCGAGGTTGCCGCTCCCGCGGCCGTGCTACCCGTGCCTGGGGCTGACCCGGCCATGAAAACGCCAGCATGAACCGATGGCCCAAGATCATCCGACTCAGAGCGATCCTACTCAAGGCAACACTCGCCGTAGCCCCCGAGCCCTCCATTGTGAAGCTCGGAAACCGACTCCATCTCTCCACTCGACGAATTGTCCTCTGAATAGACAAGAGTTTCCTGTGACCCGGAAGCTTGCAGATCCATACCTTGAGTGAAACCCACGAAGACATGCTTCCGGCCCGAGTTAACACGGGCGGGCTGCACATCACGAGCTGGTTGTACGCGCCAGGCCGACTAGACGATGGGGGTGCAGACGTCCGGCCCGGGTTTAGATCCGTCGACCCTTCCGATGAAGACGTGAATCCCGCCGAACCGTGATGTCTACTACACAACCTTCTCCTTGTAGACGTTGTTGGGACTCCAAGTGCAGAGGTTTGTAGGACAGTAGCAATTTTCCATTAAGTGGGTGACCTAAGGTTTATAAATCTGTGGGAGGCGTAGGATGAAGATGGTATCTCTCAAGCAACCCTGCAACCAAATAGCAAAGAGTCTCTTGTTTCCCCAACACACCCAATACAATGGTAAGTTGTATAGGTGCACTAGTTCAGCGAAGAGATGGTGATACAAGTGCAATATGGATACTAGATATAGGTTTTTCTAATCTGAAAATATAAAAAAAGCAAGGTAACTAATAGTAAAAGTGAGCACAAACGGTATTGCAATGCGTGGAAACAAGGCCTAGGGTTCATACTTTCACTAGTGAAGTTCTCTCAACAATGATAACATAATTGGATCATATAACTAGACCTCAACGTGCAACAAAGAGTCACTCCAAAGTCACTACTAGCGGAGAACAAACGAAGAGATTATTGTCGGGTACGAAACCACCACAAAGTTATTCTTTCTGATCGATCTATTCAAGAGTCGGTAGTAAAATAACACGAAGCTATTCTTTTCGTTCAATCTATCCTAGAGTTCGTACTAGAATAACACCTTAAGACACACATCAACCAAGACCCTAATGTCACCTAGATACTCCATTGTCACCTCAAGTATCCATGGGTATGATACGACATGCATCACACAATCTCAAAATCATCTATTCAACCAACACATAGAACTTCAAAGAGTGCCTCGAAGTTTCTACCGGAGAGTCAGAACGTGAGCCAACTCCTATGCATAGGTTCCCGAGGGCACGAAACCCGCAAGTTGATCACCAAAACATACATCAAGTACTCACATGAATATCCATTGTCACCACAGATAGACACGGGCAAGACATACATCAAGTGTTCTCAAAGACTCAATCCGATAAGATAACTTCAAAGGGAAAACTCAATTCATTACAAGAAGGGAGAGGGGGAAGAACAACATAAGATCCAACTATAGTAGCAAATCCCGCGGTACATCGAGATCAAGACATCTCAAGAACATGAGAGAGAGAGAGATCACACACATAGCTACTTGTACATACCCTCAGCCCCGAGGGTGAACTACTCCCTCCTCATCATGGAGATCGCTAGGATGATGAAGATGGCCACCAGAGATGGATTCCCCCTCCGGCAGGGTGCCGAAACGGGCTCCTGATTGGTTTTTGGTAACTACAGAGGCTTGCGGCGGCGGAACTCCCGATCTAGGTTTAGTTCTGATGGTTTCTCTATTTATAAGACCGTATGGCGTCAAGAACAAGTCGAGAGGGGCCACGAGGAGGTCATGAGCCTCCCAGGCGTGGCCAGGGGGGGTGGCCGCGCCTCCAGGCTCGTGTCTTCCTCGGGACTCCTCTCCGGTATCTTTTTCTTCTGGTATTTTTGATATTTTCCAGAAAAAATCACAGCGAAAGTTTTATTCCGTTTGGACTCCGTTTGATATTCCTATCTGAAAAAGGTCTAAAACACGGAAAAAACAGGAACTGGCACTGGGCTCTAGGTCAATAGGTTAGTCCCAAAAATAATATAAAATAGCATATAAATGCTTATAAAACATCCAAAGTTGATAACATAATAGCATGGAACAATCAAAAATTATAGATACGTTGGAGACGTATCAAGCATCCCCAAGTTTAACTCCTGCTCATCCTCGAGTAGGGAAGTGATAAAGAACGAATTTTTGATGTGGAATGCTACTTAACATATTTGTTCTATGTAACTTCTTTATTGTGGCATGAATGTTCAGATCCATAAGATTCAAAACAATACTTCAATATTGACATGAAAACAATAATACTTCAAGTATAATAGCAAAGTAATCATGAACTTTTGAAATATCAAGGCCAAAGAAAGTTATTCCTACAAAATCATATAGTCTGGCTATGCTCCATCATCCCCACACAACGAATTTAATTCATGCACAACCTCGGTATTGGCCAAGTAATTGTTTTTGCACTCTTACTTTCTCAAACTTTTTTCAACTCTCATGCAATACATGAGCGTGAGCCATGGATATAGCACTATAGGTGGAATAGAGTGTGGTGGAGGTTGTGAGGAAAAAAGGAGGAGATGGTCACATCAACTCGGCGTATCAATGGGCTATGGAGACGCCCATCAAATAGATATCAATGTGAATGAGTAGGGATTGCCATGAAACGGATGCACTAGAGCTATAAGTGTATGAAAGCTCACAAATGAAAACGAGTTGGTGTGCACCCAACTTGCTTGCTCACGAAGACCTAGGGCAATTTGACGAAGCCTATCATTGGAATATACAAGCCAAGTTACATAATGAAAATTCCCACTAGTATATGAAAGTGACAAAACAAGAGACTCTCTATCATGAAGAACATGGTGCTATTTTGAAGCACAAGTGTGGAAAAAGATAGTAGCATTGTCCCTTGTCTCTTTTTCTCTCATATTTTTTTTGGTTGGGCTCTTTGGCCTCTTTTTTCTCTTTGGTGGGCCTCTTTGGCCTCTTTTTTATATCCTCACATGGGACAATGCTCTAATAATGATGATCATTGATACGTCTCCAACGTATCTACTTTTCCAAACTCTTTTGCCCTTGTTTTGGACTCTAATTTGCATGATTTGAATGAAACTAACCCGGACTGACGCTGTTTTCAGCAGAACTCCCATGGTGTTGTTTTTATGCAGAAATAAAAGTTCTTGGAATGACCTGAAAATCGACGGAGAATTTTTGTGGAATATATAAAAAATACTGGCGAAAGAATCAACCGGAGGGGAGGAGCTAGTGGGCCACGAGCCCAGGAGCCGTGCCTGGCAGGCTCGTGGGGCCCACGTGGGCCCTCCGACCTCCTCTCCAGCTCCATATAATCCTATTCGTTCTAGTAAAAATCAGAGAGAAGAAATAATCGCGTTTTATGATACGGAGCCGCCGCCACCACCTGTTCTTCCTCGGGAGGACAGATCTGGAATCCGTTCTGGGCTCCGGAGAGTGGAAGTCAAAGCCATCGTCATCATCAACCATCCTTCATCACTAATTTCATGATGCTCTTCATCGTTCGTGAGTAATATCATCGTAGGCTTGCTGGACAGTGATGAGTTGGATGAGATCCATCATGTAATTGAGTTAGTTTTGATAGGGTTTGATTCCTAGTATCCACTATGTTCTAAGATTGATGTTGCTACTACTTTGCTATGCTTAATGCTTGTCACTAGGGCCCGAGTGCCATGATTTCAGATCTGAACCTATTATGTTTTCATCAATATATGTGCGTTCTTGATCCTATTTTGCAAGTTGTAGTCACCTACTATGTGTTATGACCCGGCAACCCCGGAGTGACAATAGCCGGACCATTCCCGGAGATGACCATAGTATGAGGATCCCATGTATTCACCATGTGTTAATGCTTTGTTCCGGTACTCTATTAAAAAGAGACCTTAATATCCCTTAGTTTCCATGAGGACCCCGCTGCCATGGGAGGGATGGACAAAAGATATCATGCAAGTTCTTTTCCATAAGCACGTATGACTATATATGGAATACATGCCTACATTACATTGACGAACTGGAGCTAGTTACATATCACCTTATGTTATAACTGTTACATGATAAATGCTATCCAACATAATTATCCATCACCGATCCAATGCCTACGAGCTTTTCATATACTGGTCTCTGCTACATTACTTTACCGCTACTGCTGTTACACTTGCTACAAAAATCACTACTGCTACTGCTGCTAGTGTTACTGTTCCTATCATATTGCTTTGCTACTAAAAACTTTGCTGCAGATATTAAATCTTTCAGGTGTGGTTGAATTGAAAACTCAACTGCTAATACTCGAGCATATCCTTTGGCTCCCCTTGTGTCGAATCAATAAATCTGGGTTGAATACTCTACCCTCGAAAACTATTGCGATTCCGTATACTTGTGGGTTATCAATCATCACACTTTTATTTACTTACAACTCGATACTTAGAACAATAATGATTCTATATGAATGAAAGTGATGGCACATGTGAGACGTAACGGTGAGAGTTGCATGGCAATATATCTCGGAATGGCTATGAAAATGACATAATAGGTAGGTATGGTGGCTGTTTTGAGGAAGGTATATGGTGGGTTTGTGCACCGGCGAAAGTTGCGCGACACTAGAGAGGGTAGCAATGGTGGAAGGTGAAAGTGCATCTATACCATGGACTCACATTAGTCATGAAGAACTCATATACTTATGGCAAAAGTTTTATTAGTAATCGAAACAAGGTGCTAAATGCATACTCCTAGGGGAAGGGTTGGTAGGAGTTAACCATCGCGCAATCCCGACCGCCACACAAAGGATGACAATCAATAAAAAACATCATGCTCCGACTTCCTAACGTAGCGGTTCACCATACGTGCATGCTACGGGAATCACAAACTTCAAAACAAGTATTTCTAGATTCATAACACTCTACTAACATGACTCTAATATCACCATCTCCATGTCTCAAAACTAGATGCAAGGAATCAAACTTCTCTTACTACTCAATGCTCTTGAATATGAAAGTTTTTATTATATCCCTTTTGGATGCCTATCATATTAGGACTAGTTTCATAACCTAAGAAAATTACCATGCTGTTTAAGACTCTCAAAATGGTATAAGTGAAGCATGAGAGTTCATCGATTTCTCTAAAATATAAACATTTCAATGCTCTATAAGGATATAAGTGAAGCGCTAGACCAAAAGACAAACTACTCCAAAAGATATAAGTGAAGCTCAATGAGTAGTTGAATAATTATTTAGCTATGTGAAGACTCTCCCATCTAAGAATTTCATATCTTAAGTACCTTATTCAAACAAAATAAAATGACACTCCAAGGATAGCACGAATCATGTGAAGGAGCAAAAACTTAGGTTGAACCGATACTAACCGATAATTGTTGAAGAAGAAAGGTGGGATGCCAACCGGGGCATCCCCAAGATTAGACGCTGGAGACTTATTGAAATATGGATTGGGGTGCCTTGGGAATACCCAATCTTGAGCTTTTTTGTCTCCTTAATTCCTCTCATATGACAGTTTCCGAAATCTTAAAAACTTCATCCACACAAAACTTAACAAGAACTCGTGAGATAGATTAGTATAAATCAATGCAAAACTTTATCATCCTCTACTGTAGAAAATTACTAAAATTATTATTTGAGATTGCATACTAAATTCCTCTGCATATTTAAAACTCCCATCATCAAATGGAATCACTAAACATGCAAACATATGCAAACAATGCAAACATAACAGCAATCTTCCTAAACAGAACAGTCTGTGAAGAATGCAGCAAGATCCATACTTAATTAATTCCAAAAAATCTTAACAAATTCCATGCTGTATGGCACTTATAAGAGAATACTGTGTCCAAATTTCAAGTTATTCTAACATACAAAAAATTCTAGGGAATTTTTGCACTACAAGCATACTTTCTGTTTTGGAACACCAACTCCTATACTTGCAAATTAAGCATGGTAAAGGCTATCCTTGACATTTTTATTGAACTAAATGATGAAAAACATTAACACTAATATAAATAACAGCAATTAAGTACTAATAAAATTAAATTACACTCCAAGCAAAACACATATCATGTGGTGAATAAAAATATAGCCCCAAGTAAAGTTACCGATGGATTGAAGATGAAAGAGGGGATGCCTTCCCGGGGAATCCCCAAGCTTAGGCTCTTTCGTGTCCTTGAATATGGATTGGGATGCCTTGGGCATCCCCAATCATATACTCTTTCCACTCCTTGTTCCGTTGTCCATCCGAACTTTACCCAAAACTTGAAAACTTCACAACACAAAACTTAACGGAACTTCGTGAGATGGGTTAGTATAATAAAGACACATCATTCATTTTGGTACTGTCAAGACAAGATTCATAAATTTTCCCACACAATTCCTACTGTATCTTATCATTTCCACAATTTATATCACTTAATATAATTTATGGAAACACTAAAAGAAGCAAACTATGCGTTGAAAACAGAATCTGTGAAGAACAGAACAGTCTGTAATGATCTGAATGATAACCATACTTATGAAACTCCAAAAATTCTGAAACAATTATTAAAATTAGGAAAATTTGTGTATAAATCATCAGCGAAAATAATAAACTCAAAATCTCTCTCTGGATATAAATGAAAAATAATTTCGTGAGCACAAGGTTTCTGTCTTTTTCAACATGATCAAACAACTATCACCCAAACTAATCATAAAGGCTTTACTTGGCACTTTATTTAAATAAGAGCTAGAAAACATGATTAATACCGTATAATAATCATGTTAACACACAAAAACAGTAAGGATACTTATTGGCTTGTCTCCCAACAAGCACTTTTCTTTTATGCCTTTCAAGCTAGGCATGATGATTTCAATGACGCTCACATAAAAGATAAGGATTGAAACATAATGGAAGCATCACGAAGCATATGACCAGCACATTTAAGTCTAAAACACTTCCTATGAATAGGTATTTTGTGAAAAAACAACTTATTGGAGCAAGAATCATCTAGCATAGGAGGGCAAAACAAGCATAGCTTCAAAAATTTCAACACATAGAGAGGAAACTTGACATTATTGCAATATGTAGAAGCATATGATCCTCTCTCATAATAATTTTCAGTAGCATCATGAATGAATTCCAAAATATAACCATCACATAAATCATTATTTTTATTATGCACAAACATAGAATTTTTTTCACACTCCTCATAAGCAGTTTTCTTCTCATTCAAAATAGTGGGAGCAAACTCAACAAAATAACTATCATGACATACTTGATTGACATAACCACTTTGAATATTAAAATCATGACGAAAATTTTCATGGTTACCATTACTACTTATAGCATATGTGTCATCACAATAATCATCATAGATAGGAGGCATGTCATAATCATAATAGTTTTGCTCATCAAAACATGGGGGGCTAAAAAGATCATCTTTATCAAACATAGCATCCCAAGCTTGTAGCTTTGCATATCATTAGCATCATGGATATTCAAAGTATTCATACTAACAACATTGAAATCATGCTCATCATTCACATATTTTATGCCAAGCATCCTATGTAATTCTTCTTCTAGTACTTGAGCATAATTTTCTTTTCCATCATTTTCGTGAAAGACATTAAAAAGATGAAGCATATGAGGTAACCTTAATTCCATATTTTTGTAGTTTTCTTTTAATAAACTAAACTAGTGATAAAACAAGAAACTAAAAGATTCGATTGCAAGATCTAAAGATATACCTTCAAGCGCTAACCTCCCCGGCAACGGCGCCAAAAAAGAGCTTGATGTCTACTACGCAACCTT
Organism: Hordeum marinum; assembly: GCA_022496015.1. Classification (NCBI taxonomy): domain Eukaryota; kingdom Viridiplantae; phylum Streptophyta; class Magnoliopsida; order Poales; family Poaceae; genus Hordeum; species Hordeum marinum. Next base: position 586,492,173 of record CM039673.1, read on the forward strand.
CTCCTTGTAGACGTTGTTGGGCCTCCAAGTGCAGAGGTTTGTAGGATACTAGCAATTTTACCTTAAGTGGGTGACCTAAGATTTATCAATCTGTAGGAGGTGTAGGATGAAGATGGTATCTCTCAAGCAACCCTGCAACCAAATAGCAAAGAGTCTCTTGTGTCCCCAACACACCCAATACAATGGTAAGTTGTATAGGTGCACTAATTCGGCGAAGAGATGGTGATACAAGTGCAATATGGATAGTAGATATAGGTTTTTGTAATCTGAAAATATAAAAACAGCAAGGTAACTAATAGTAAAAGTAAGCTAGAACGGTATTGCAATGTGTGGAAACAAGGCCTAGGGTTCATACTTTCACTAGTGAAGTTCTCTCAACAATGATAACATAATTGGATCATATAACTAGCCCTCAATGTGAAACAAAGAGTCACTCCAAAGTCACTAATAGCGGAGAAAAAACAAAGAGATTATTGTCGGGTACGAAACCACCACAAAGTTATTCTTTCTGATCGATCTATTCAAGAGTCTGTAGTAAAATAACATGAATCTATTCTTTCCATTCAATCTATCCTAGAGTTTGTACTAGAATAACACCTTAAGAGACACATCAACCAAGACCCTAATGTCACCTAGATACTCCATTGTCACCTCATGTATCCGTGGGTATGATTATACGACATGCATCACACAATCTCAAAATCATCTATTCAACCAACTCATAGAACTTCAAAGAGTGCCCCGAAGTTTCTACCAGAGAGTCAAAATGTGTGCCAACCCCTATGCATAGGTTCCCGAGGTCACGAAACCCGCAAGTTGATCACCAAAACATACATCAAGTACTCACATCAATATCCCATTGTCACCACAGATAGACACGGGCAAGACATACATCAAGTGTTTTTAAAGACTAAATCCGATAAGATAACTTTAAAGGGAAAACTCAATTCATTACAAGAGGGGAGAGGGGGAAGAACATCATAAGATCCAAATATAGTAGCAAAGCCCGTGGTACATCGGGATCAAGACATCTCAAGAACATGAGAGATAGAGAGAGAGATCAAACACATAGCTACTGGTACATACCCTTAGCCCCGAGGGTGAACTACTATCTCCTCGTCATGGAGATCGCCGGGATGCTGAAGATGGCCACTGAAGATGGATTCCCCTTCTGGCAGGGTGCCAGAACGGGCTACCGATTGGTGTTTGGTGGCTACAGAGGCTTGCGGCGGCGGAACTCCTAATCTAGGTTTAGTTCTGATGGTTTCTCTATTTATAAGACTGTATGGCGTTGAGAAAAAGTCGAGAGAGGACATGAGGAAGTCACGAGCCTCCCAGGCACAGCTAGGGGGGTGGCCATGCCTCCCAGGCTCGTGTCTTCCTTGGGACTCCTCTCCGATATCCTTTTCTTCTGGTATTTTTTTATTTTCCATAAAAAATCACAGCGAAAGTTTTATTCCGTTTGGACTCCGTTTGATATTCCTATCTGAAAAAGGTCAAAAACACGGAAAAAACAGGAACTTGCACCGGGCTCTAGGTCAATAGGTTAGTCCCGAAAATAATATAAAATAGCATATAAATGCATATAAAACATCCAAAGTTGATAACATAATAGCATGGAACAATCAAAAATTATAGATACGTTGGATACGTATCAAACGGCACCCAGAAACCATACTCCACAGAGTCGGCGCCAAGCCCCCAGCCGGCGTCGTCGATGTAGAGCCGGCCACGGCGACTCTTGCTTATCCTTCAAACCACGTATCCCTCGAGCCCCAGAATAGAGCCCTTTGAGAACTCAACACCACCGAGCGCAGGCCCCACGATGGGTGCCAACTGTCGTGGTTTTATCATGGCAGATGTCCAGGTGAACGGAGTTGGGTTCGAGGCCATTGCTAACGTGATGGACACAATGAGGTTGATTGGGACGAAGGACACGAGTTTACCCAGGTTCGGCCCCTCAAGTCGAGGTAATAGCCTACGTCCTTCTTGTGCTTGTATTGCTTGATGTATCGATTACAAGGGAGCTAAAGCTTAACCTAGTTCTCGATAACCTGATCTCTAAGTCGCCCTGGGTCTTGCCTTCATATTGAAGGTCAATACCACGGGTCATACAAGTTGTAACCGACTCCCATCACATACCCAAGTCTATCTCTATCCTCTCTTGCCTTTCCTGACCAAGCTATCCCCGGGAGACTTACACGCCCGAGTCTTCTCCTTCCGGGCCACCTGTCGGCCCACTCATCGAGCCGCCAAGCGTCTTGGGCCTTAAGTCATTACGGCTAGCCTTGGGCCGGTGCACGAGCCACCAGGTATAACCTGGAGCCATCAGGGCGGGTCACACCGTGGGGTTATATCCCCAACACAAGGTATGCTTTTCAACAACTTCTCCTCCGGCAAAAGTTATCACGGTCTTTGTACATAAATTATAAGGTTTGAGGTTCCATATGTTGGAAATATGCCCTAGAGGCAATAATAAAATGGTTATTATTGTATTTCCTAGTTCATGATAATTGTCTATTATTCAGGCTACAATTTATTAACTAGAAACCGTAATACATGTGTGAATACATAGACCATAACTTGCCCCTAGTGAGCCTCTAGTTGGCTAGTTCGTTGATCAATATATGGTCACGGTTTCATGACCATGGACACTGGATGTCGTTGATAACGGGATCACATCATTAGGAGAATGATGTGATGGACAAGACCCAGTCCTAAGCATAGCACAAGATCGTGTAGTTCGTTTGCTAAAGCTTTTCAATGTCAAATATCGTTTCCTTAGACCATGAGATTGTGCAACTCCCGGATACCGTAGGAATGCTTTGGGTGTGCCAAACATCACAACGTAACTGGGTGGCTATAAAGGTACACTACGGGTATCTCCGAAAGTGTCTGTTGGGTTGGCACGAATCGAGACTGGGATTTGTCACTCCGTGTGACGAAGAGGTATCTCTGGGCCCACTCGGTAAAACATCATCATAATGAGCTCAATGTGACTAAGGAGTTAGCTACGGGATGATGTATTATGGAACGAGTAAAGAAACTTGCCGGTAACGAGATTAACAAGGTATAGAGATACCGACGATCGAATCTCGGGCAAGTATCATACCGATAGACAAGGGGAATTGAATACGGGATTGATTGAATCCATGACATCGTGGTTCATCCGATCAGATCATCGTGGAGTACATGGGAGCCAACATGGGTATCCAGATCCCACTGTTGGTTATTGACCGGAGAGATGTCTCGATCATGTCTACGTATCTCCCGAACCCGTAGGGTCTACACACTTAAGGTTCGATGTTGCTAGGGTTATAGGGAAATAGTGTATGTGGTTACCGAAGGTTGTTCGGAGTCCCGGATGAGATCCTGGACGTCACGAGGAGTCCCGGAATGGCCCGGAGACGAAGATTGATATATATTAAGTGAGGTTTTGGTTACCGGAAGTGTTTCGGGCATCACCGGTAGTGTACCGGGACCACTAGAAGGGTTCTGGGGGTCCACCAAGTGGGGCCACCAGCTCCGGAGGGCTGCATGGGCCACTAGTGGGAGGGAACCAGCCCCTAGGTGAGCTGGTGCACCCCTACAAGGGGCCCAAGGCGCAGCAAGAGGTGGAGGGGGGCAAACCCTAGGGCAGATGGGCCCTAGGCTCATCTAGGGCGCCGCCCCTTCCCTCTCCCCTCTCTGGCCGGCGGCCAGATCCCATCTTGGGGCTGCCGCCACCCCTAGGGTGGGAAACCTAGGGGTTGTGCCCTCTCCTCCCCTCCTCCTATATATAGTGGTGGGTTTTAGGGCTGCAACACACGGTTCTCTCTATCTCTCGTGCACAGCCCTACCTCTCCCTCTCGTCGTTCTCCGTAGTGCTTAGCGAAGCTCTGCCGGAGTACCACACAACTCCACCGCCACCACGCCATCGTGCTGCAGGAGCTCTTCGCCTTGCTGGATCAAGGCGTAGGAGACGTCACCGGGCTGCACGTGTGTTGAACGCGGAGGCACCGTTGTTCGGTGCTAAGATCGGAGTCCACCGCGATCTGAATCGATGCGAGTACGACTCCACCAACCCCATTCTTGTAACGCTTCCGCTTAGCGATCTTCAAAGGTATGAAGATGCAATCTCTCCCCTCTCGTTGCTGGTTTCTCCATAGATAGATCTTGGTGACACGTAGGAATATTTCTTATTTACTACTACGTCTCCCAACAGTGGCATCATGAGCTAGGTCTATGCGTAGAATCTATGCACGAGTAGAACACAAAGCAGTTGTGGGAGTCGATCTTGTTAATTTGCTTACCACTAATAGTCGTATCTTGATTCGGCGGTATTGTGGGATGAAGCGGCCCGGACCAACTTTACACGTATGCTTACGTGAGACCGGTTCCACCGCCTAACATGCACTTGTTGCATAAGGTGGCTAGCGGGTGTTTGTCTCTCACACCTTAGTTGGATTGGATTCGATGAAAAGGGTGCTTATGAAGGTTAAATAGCAATTGGCATCTCACGTTGTGGTTTTGGCATAGGTAAGAAACATTTTTGCTAGAAACCTATAGCAGCCACGTAAAACTTGCAACTACAAATTAGAGGACATCTAACTTGTTTTTGGAGCATATGCCTTGTGATGTGATATGGCCAAAAGGATGTGATGTCATGCATTGTGATGTATGAGATTGATCATGTTCTTGTAATAGGATTCACGACTTGCTTGTCGATGAGTATGACAACCGGCAGGAGCCATAGGAGTTGTCTTATTTTATTGTATGACTTGCGTGTCAATCATAAATGCCATGTAATTACTTTACTTTATTGCTAAACGTTAGTCATAGTAGTAGAAGTAATAGTTGGCGAGACAACTTCATGAAGACACAATGATGGAGATCATGATGATGGAGATCATGGTGTCGTGCCGGTGACAGTGATGATCATGGTGCCCCAAAAATGTAGATCAAAGGAGCAAGATGATATTGGCCATATCATGTCACTATATTGATTGCATGTGATGTTTAGCATGTTTACATCTTATTTGCTTAGAATGACGGTAGTAAATAAGATGATCTCTCAATAAAATTTCAAGAGATGTGTTCACCCTAACTGTGGACCGTTGCTAAGGATCGTTGTACTGAAGCACCACGTGATGATCGGGTGTGATAGGTTCTAACGTTCGCATACAACGGGTGTAAGCTAAATTTACACACGCGAAACACTTAGGTTGACTTAATGAGCCTAGCATGTACATACATGGCCTCAGAACACGGAAGACCGAAAGGTCGAGCATGAGTCATATAGAAGATACGATCAACACGAAGATGTTCACCATGGATGACTAGTCCATCTCACGTGATGATAGGACACGGGCTAGTTGACATGGATCATGTGTCACTTAGATGACTAGAGAGATGTCTATCTAAGTGGGAGTTCATTGAATAATTTGATTATGTGAACTCAATTATCATGAACTTAGTCTAAAATTGTCTTTACTATCTATATTGTAGATCCAATGGCCAACACGAATGTCACCCTCAATTTCAACGCGTTCCTAGAGAAAACCAAGCTGAGAGATGATGGAAGCAACTATGCGGACTGGGCCGTGGCTTGAGGATCATCCTCATAGCTTCCAAGAAATTTTATGTCCTTGATGCACCGCTAGGTGACCCACCCCTTCTCCCAGCAGAGCAAGACGTTGCGAACACTTGGCATTCTTGCTACGATGATTACTCCCTTGTTCAGTGCGGCATGCTTTACAGTTTAGAACTGGGGCTCCAAAAGCGGTTTGAGCAACACGAAGCATATGAGATGTTCCAAGAGCTGAAACTAGTTTTCCAAGATCATGCCGGGTCGAGAGATATGACATCTCCGACAAGTTCTTTAGCTGTAAGATGGAGGAGAATAGTTCTGTCAGTGAGCACATCCTCAAGATGTCTGGGCTACACAACCGCTTGACTCAGTTGGGAGTTAATCTCCCAGATGACTCGATCATTGACAGAATCCTCCAGTCGCTTCCACCTAGCTACAAGAGCTTTGTGATGAACTACAACATGCAGGGTATGGAGAAGTCCATTCCTGAGTTGTACTCGATGCTGAAATCAGCAGAAGTCGAGATCAAAAAGGAGCATCAAGTGTTGATGGTGAATAAGACCACTAGTTTCAAGAAAGGCAAGGGTAAGAAGAACTTCAAGAAGGACGGTAAAGCTGTTGCCGTGCCCGGTAAGCAAGTTGCCGGGAAGAAGAAGAACAAGAATGGACCCAAGCCTGAGACTGAGTGCTTTTATTGCAAGGGTATCGATCACTGGAAGTGGAACTGCCCCAAGTACTTAGCGGATAAGAAGGACGGCAACATTAAAGGTATATGTGATATACTTGTTATTGATGTGTACTTAACCAGCGCTCGTAGTAGCTCCTGGGTATTTGATACCGGTGCAGTTGCTCACATTTGTAACTCCAAGCAGGAGTTGTGGAATAAGCGGAGGCTGGCAAAGGACGAGGTGACGATGCGCGTCGGGAATGGTTCCAAAGTCGATGTGATTGCCGTCGGCACGCTACCTTTACAGATACCTTCGGGATTAGTTTTAAACATTAATAATTTTTATTTAGTACCAGCTTTGAGCATGAACATTGTATCTGGATCTCGCTTGATGCGAGATGGCTACTCATTTAAATTTGAAAATAATGGTTGTTCTATTTATATGAGAGAAATGTTATATGGTCATGCCCCGCTGGTCAATGGTTTATTTTTGATGAATCTCGAACGTGATGTTACACATGTCCATAGTGTGAGTACCAAGAAGTGTAAGGGTGATAACGATAGTCCCACTTACATGTGGCACTGCCGCTTCGGTCATATTGGTGTCAAAGGCATGAAGAAGGTCCATGCTGATGGACTTTTGGAGTCACTTGATTTCGAATCATTTGACACGTGCGAACCATGCCTCATGGGCAAGATGACCAAGACTCCGTTCTCCGGAAAAATGGAGCGAGAAACTGACCTGTTGGAGATAATACATACCGATGTATGCGGTCCAATGAGCGTCGAGGCTCGCGGTGGCTATCGTTATGTTCTCACCCTCACTGATGACTTGAGCAGATATGGGTATGTCTACTTAATGAAACACAAGTCTAAAACCTTTGAAAGGTTCAAGGAATTTCAGAGTGAGGTAGAGAATCAACGTGACAGGAAAATAAAATGCCTACGATCTGATCGTGGCGGAGAATATTTAAGTCACGAGTTTGGCACGCACCTTAGGAATGTGGAATTGTTTCACAACTCACGCCGCCTGGCACACCTCAGCGAAATGGTGTGTGTGAACGTCGTAATCGCACTCTATTGGATATGGTGCGATCTATGATGTCTCTTACCGACTTACCGCTATCATTTTGGGGATATGCATTAGAGTCTGCCGCATTCACTTTAAATAGGGCACCGTCTAAATCCGTTGAGACGACACCGTATGAATTATGGTTTGGAAAGAAACCTAAGCTGTCGTTTCTAAAAGTTTGGGGATGCGATGCTTATGTGAAGAAACTTCAACCTGAGAAGCTCGAACCCAAAGCGGAAAGGTGCATCTTCGTAGGATATCCCAAAGAGACTATTGGGTATACCTTCTACCTACGATCCGAGGGCAAAGTCTTTGTTGCCAAGAATGGATCCTTTCTCGAGAAAGAGTTTCTGTTGAAAGAAGTAAGTGGGAGGAAAATAGAACTTGATGAGGTAATTGTACCTCCACTTGAACCGGAGAGTAGCGCAGCACAGGAAGTTGTTTTTGTGGAGCCTACACCGGCTAGAGAGGAATTTAATGATGATGATCATGAAGCTTCAGATCAAGTTTCTATTCGAAGGTCCACTAGGACACGTTCCGCACCAGAGTGGTACGGCAATCCTGTCCTAGAGATCATGTTGTTGGACAACGGTGAACCTTTGAACTATGAAGAAGCAATGGCGGGCCCGGATTCCAACAAATGGCCTGAGGCCATGAAATCCGAGATAGGGTCCATGTATGAGAACAAAGTATGGACTTTGGTAGACTTGCCTGATGATAAGCGAGCCATTGAAAATAAATGGATCTTTAAGAAGAAGACTGACGCGGACGGTAATGTGACCGCCTATAAGGCTCGGCTTGTCGCTAAGGGTTATCGACAAGTTCAAGGAGTTGACTACGATGAGACTTTCTCACCCGTAGCGATGCTGAAGTCTGTCCGAATCATGTTAGCAGTTGCCGCATTTTATGATTATGAGATCTGGCAAATGGACGTCAAAACGGCATTCCTTAATGGCTTCCTCAAGGAAGAACTGTATACGATGCAGCCAGAAGGTTTTGTCGATCCTAAAGATGCTAACAAAGTATGCAAGCTCTAGCGCTCCATCTATGGGCTGGTGCAAGCATCTCGGAGTTGGAACATTGGCTTTAATGAGGTGATTAAAGCGTTTGGGTTTGTACGGGTTTATGGAGAACCATGTATTTACAAGAAAGTGAGTGGGAGCTCTGTAGCATTTCTTATATTATATGTGGATGACATGCTGATAATGGGAAATGATATAGAACTCTTGGAAAGTATAAAGGCCTACTTGAATAAGTGTTTTTCAATGAAGGACCTTGGAGAAGCTGCTTACATATTAGGTATTAAGATCTATAGAGATAGATCGAGACGCCTCGTAGGTCTTTCACAAAGCACATACCTTGAAAAGATATTGAGGAAGTTCAATATGGATCAGTCCAAGAAGGGGTTCTTGTTGGGGAACGTCGCATGGGAAACAAAAAATTTCCTACGCACACGCAAACCTATCCATGGTGATGAGCATCTACAAGAGGGAGAGTGGATCTACATACCCTTGTAGATCGCTAAGCGGGAAGCGTTAAGAAACGCGGTTGGTGTAGTCGAACATCTTCGCGATCCAAATCGCCGAGCGTCCCGCGATCTGATCATGATCCGTCCCGCGATCCAATCACGATCCGTCCCGTGAACTCATCACGATCCGTCCCGCGATCTCATCACGATCCGTCTCACGATCTTGATCACGATCTGTCCCGCGAACTCATCACGATCCGTTCCGCGATCTCATAACGAACTGTCTCGCGATCTCGATCACGGTCCTTCCGATCTAGCGCCAAACGGACGGCACCTCCGCGTTCAGCACACGTGCAGCTTGATGACGATCTCCACCGTCTCGATCCAGCAAGAGGAGGTGGAGAGGAGAGAGAGTTCACCGGCAGCGTGACGGCGCTCCGGTGATGGTGGTGGAGTGATTCCGGCAGGGCTTTGCCTAAGCGCTGCGGAAAACCGATCTAGAGGAGAAACTGTGCACCGGTGAAACGGGTAGCACGTGGCCGGAAATTCTGTCCAAAAACCACCCAATCCACTAGTATATATAGGAGGAGAGGAGAGAAGAGGCAGCCAAGGCCTTTGGGTCGGCCGAAATAGGAGGTGGGAGCAATCCTACTTCACCTCCAATCCTAGTTGGAGTAGGATTGCCTCCTATTGGCTGATTTTCCACTTTTTGCTTTAGGACTTTCTCTCCTGTGCCATGGGCCTTTGTGGCTGTTTTCCCAGACCACTAAGGGCTGTTTATTATTCTCCCACAGCCCATGGACCTCTTGGGGTCGAAATACCCCTCCCGGAGGTCCTCCGGTACACTACCGGCACTCCCGGTACAATACCGATACTCCCGGTACACTACCGATGAGCCCGAAACTTTTCCGGAAACCAAACTGGGACTTCCTATATATGAATCTTTACCTCCGGACCATTCCGGAGCTCCTCGTGACGTCCAGGATCTCATCCGGGACTCCGAACAACCTTCGGTCACCACCATACATAACTCTACACTACCGAAACGTCACCGAACCTTAAGTGTGCAGACCCTGCGGGTTCGAGAACTATGTAGACATGACCGAGACACCTCTACGGTTCCTACATATTCTACGAAGATCTTTATCGGTCGAACCTCTATGTCAAGGATTCAGTTAATCCCGTATAACGTTCCCTTTGTTCTTCGGTATGTTACTTGCCCGAGATTCGATCGTCGGTATCTCCATACCTAGTTCAACCTCGTTACTGGCAAGTCTCTTTACTCGTTCCGTAACACAAGATCCCGCAACTAACAATTAGTCACATTGCTTGCAAGGTTTATTGTGATGTTGCATTACCGAGTGGGCCCCGAGATACCTCTCCGTCACACGGAGTAACAAATCCCAGTCTCGATCCATGCCAACTCAACAGACACCATCGGAGATACCTTTAGAGCACCTTTATAGTCACCCAGTTACGTTGCGACGTTTGATACACACAAGGCACTCCTCCGATATCTGTGAGTTGCATGATCTCATGGTCATAGAAACATATACTTGACATGCAGAAAACAGTAGAAATAAACTGACACGATCATATGCTATGTTTGCAGTTTGGGTCTTATCCATCACATCATTCTCCTAATGATGTGATCCCGTTATCAAATGACATCTCATGTCCATGGCTAGGAAACCTTAACCATCCTTTGATCAACGAGCTAGTCCATTAGAGGCATACTAGGGACATGGTTTTGTCTATGTATCCACACATGCATTTCAGTCTCCGATCAATACAATTATAGCATGGATAATAAACGATTATCATGAACAAGGAAATATGATAATAACTAATTTATTATTGCCTCTAGGGCATATTTCCAACAGTCTCCCACTTGCACTAGAGTCAATAATCTAGTTCACATCACCATGTGATTCGCATTGTTATGAATCTAACACCCAATGAGTTCTGGGGCTCGATCATGCTTTGCATGTGAGAGTGGTCTTATAGTCAACGGGTCTGCGATATTCAGATCCGTGTGTACTTTGCATATCTCTATGTGAAACCGTAAACACTGCTACCACACTCCACTTGGTACTATTTCCAAATGGCTGCTCCACTATACGTATCCAGATTGCTACTACTAGTCATCCGGATAGGTGTTAAAGCTTGCATCGACGTAACTCTTTACGACGAACTCTTTATCACCTCCATAATCAAGAAACATTTCCTTAGTCCTCTGGTTACTAAGGATAATTCCGACCGCTGTCCAGTGATCCACTCCTGGACCACTCTTGTACCCCTTGACAGACTCATGGCAAGGCACACATAGGTGCGGTACACAGCATGGCATAATATAGAGCCTATGGCTAAGGCATAGGGGACGACGTTCGTCCTTTCTCTTTCTTCTGCCGTTGTCGAGCTTTGAGTCTCACTCAACTTCACACCTTACAAATCAGACGAGAACTATTTCTCTGGCTGATCCATTTTGAACTCTTTCAAAATCTTGTGAAGGTATGCACTCATTGAAAGTCTCATCAAGCATCTTGATCTATCTCTATAGATTTTGATGCTCAACAATTAGGTAGCTTTATCCAGGTCTTCCTTTGAAAATCACTTTCCAAATAACCGTTTTATGCTTTCCAGAAACTCTACATTATTTCTGATCAACAATATGTCATCCACATATACTTATCAGAAATTCTATAGTGCTCCCACTCACTTTATTGCAAATACAAGTTTCTCGTAAACTTTGTATAAACATCAAAACTTTGATCACCTCATCAAAGCGTATATTCCAACTCCGAGATGCTTGCTTCAGTCCATGGAAGGATCACCGAAGCTTGCACACCTTTTAGCATCCTTAGGCCTGACAAAACCTTCTGGTTGTATCACATACAACCTTTCCTCAAGTAAACCGTTAAGGAAACGATGTTTTGACATCCATCTACGAGATTTCATAATTGAAAACACAGCAACTGCTAACATAATTCCAACAGACTTTAGCACCACTACGAGTGAGAAAGTCTCATCGTAGTCAACTCCTTGAACTTGTCACAAACATCTTTGCAACAAGTCGAGCTTTACAAATAGTGACATTCACCATCAGTGTCTGTCTTCATTTTAAAGATCCATTTGTACTTAACGACCTGCCGTCCAACGAGCAAGTCTACCAAAGTCTACACTTGGTTTTCATACATGGATCCTATCTCGGATTTCATGGCCTCCAACCATTTGTCGGAATCCGGGACCATCATCGCTTCTCCATAGCTCGTAGGTTCATCGTTGTCCAACAACATGACCTCCAAGACAGGGTTGTCATACCTCTTAGGAGCAGTACACATCCTTGTCGACCTACGAAGTTCGATAGTAACTTGATCCTGAAGTTTCATGATCATGATCATTAACTTCCTCTTCAACTAACGTAGGCTTCACAGAAACATCTTTCTGCGCTGCGCAACTCTCTGGTTGAACAAAGGTTTAACAACCTCATCAAGTTCTATCTTCCTCCCACTCAATTCTTTCGAGAGAAACATTTTCTCGAGAAAGGATCCATTTAAGCAACAAACACTTTGCACTAGGATCTGAGATTGAAGGTTCACCCAACTGATCTTAGGGTATTCTATGAAGATGCATTTGTCCGCCTTGGGTTCGACCTCATTAGGTGAAAACATTTTCCACACAAGTGTCGCAGCCCCAAGTATTAAGAAATGACAGCTTAGGTTTCTATCAAACCATAATTCACATGGTGTCATCTCAACGGATTTAGATGGTGCCCTATTTAAAGTGAATGTAGTTGTCTCTAACGCATAACCCCAAAATTATAGTAGTAAAACGATAAGAGACATCATAGCACGCACCATGTCCAATAGAGTATAACTATGATGTTCGGACACACCATCACACTATGGTGTTCCAGGTGGCGTTTAGTTGTGAAACAACTTTCACATTGTCTTAAGTTGTATGCCAAACTCGTGACTCAGATATTCACCTCCACGATCATATCGCAGTCATTTTTATCTTCTTGTCACGATGATCTTTAAACTTCACTCTGAATTTGCTTGAACCTTTCAAACGATTTAGACTTGTGTTTCATTAAGTAAATATACACTATATCTACTCAAATCATCAGTGAAGGTAAGAAAATAACGATATCCACTGCACGCTACAAGACTCACTAGATTGCATACATCAACATGTATCATTTCCAATGAATCACTTCCCCGCGCCATCCAACGGGGTCCTTTAGTCATCTTGCCCAAGAGGCATGGTTCGCATGTCTCGACCGATTCGAAATCGAATGAGTCCAAATATCCATCACCATGGAGTTTCTTCATGCGCTTTATACCAACATGACATTTTGCGGCAGTGCCACAAGTATGTGGTACTATCATTATTTAACTTTGTATCTTTTGACATCAATGTTATGAACATGTGTATTACTACGATCAAGATTTCAACAAACCATTCTCACTGGGTGCATGACCATTGAAGGTATTATTCATGTAAATAGAATAACCATTATTCTCTGACTTAAATGAATAATCGTATTGCAATAAACATGATCTAATCATGTTCATGCTCAACGCAAAACACCAAATAACATTTATTTAGGTTCGTCACTAATCCTCAAGGTAGAGAGAGCGTGCGATGTTGATCACATCAACCTTGGAAACATTTCTAACACACATCGTCACCTCACCCTTAGCTAGTTCTCCGTTTATTCCGTAGCTTTTATTTCGAGTTACTAACATTTGGCAACCGAACCGGTATCCAATACCCAGGTGCTACTAGGAGTACTAGCAAGGTACACATCAATAACTCGTATATCAAATATACTTCTATCAATGTTGCCAGCCTTCTTATCTACCAAGTATCTAGGGTTGTTCCGCTTCAGCGACCGCTCACCTCATAACAGAAGCACTTAGTCTTGGGTTTGAGTTCAACTTTGGGTTGCTTCACTAGAGCAGCAACTGACTTGCTATCCATGAAGTTTCCCTCCTTGCTCTTGCCCTTCTCGAAACTAGTGGTTTGATTAACCATCAACACTTGACGCTCCTTCTTGATTCCTACCTTCGCCGTGTCAAACATCGCGAACAGCTCAGGGATCAACATTTGTTTCCCTGGCATTTTATAGTTAATCACCAAGTTCTAGTAGCTCAGTGACAGTGACTTGGAGAACTATATCAATCACTATCTTATCTGGAAGATCAACTCCCACTTGATTCAAGCGATTGTAGTACCCAGACAATCTGAGTACATGCTCAACGGTTGAGCTATTCTCCTTCATCTTACAGGCAAAGAATCTTGTTGGAGATCTCATATCTCGCAACACGGGCACGAGCCTGAGATCACAATCTCAGCTCCTAGAACATCTCATATGTTCCGTGACGTTCAAAATGTTTCGGAGCCTCAATTCTAAGCCGTAATGCATGACGCACTAAACTATCAAGTAGTCATTGAAACGTGCCTGTCAGATGTTCACAACATCTACAGACGATGCTAGATGGGGTGGCACACCGAGCGGTGCATTAAGGACATAAGCCTTCTGTGCAGCAATGAGGACAATCCTCAGATCACGGACCCAGTCCGCAATTTTGCTACCAACATCTTTCAATTCTATTTCTCTAGGAACATATAAAAATACAAGGGAGCTACAGCGCGAGCTAGTAATCTACAACATAATTTGCAAAGACACTTTGACTATGTTCATGATAATGAGTTCAATTAATCATATTACTTAAGAACTCCCACTCAAATTGACATCCCTCCGATCATTCGAGTGATACATGATCCAAATTCACCAACTCAAGTCCGATCATCACGTGAGTTGAGGTGGCTGCAATGGTGAACATCATCATGTTGATCATATCTACTATATGACTCATGTTCGACCTTTCGGTCTTTTTGTTCCGAGGCCATGTCTGTACATGCTAGGCTCGTCAAGTTTAACCCGAGTGTTCTGCGCGTGCAAATCTGGCTTGCACCCGTTGTATGTGAACGTAGAGTCTATCACACCCGATCATCACGTGGTGTCTCAACACGACAAACTTTCGCAACGGTGCACACTCGGGGAGAACACAATTTATCTTGAAATTAAGTGAGGGATCACCTTATAATGCTACCGTCGTCCTAAGCAAAACAAGGTGCATAAAAGGATTAACATCACATGCAAATCATAAGTGACATGATATAGCCATGATCTTGTGCTTTTGATCTCCATCATGAAAGCACCGGCATGATCTCCATCGTCACCGGCATGACACCATGATCTCCATCATCTTGATCTCCATCAACGTGTCGCCATCGGGGTTGTCACGCCCTACATGCTTCTACTACTATTGCTACCGTAGTGATAAAGTAAAGCATTACATAGCACTTAATGATTGACACACAGGTCATACAATAATTAAAGACAACCCTATGGCTCCTGCCGGTTGCCGTATTCAACGAAATGCAAGTCGTGAAATTCTATACATCACATGATCATCTCATACATCACATATATCTCATCATGTAATTGGCCATATCACATCACAACATACCCTGCAAAAACAAGTTAGACGTCCTCTAATTGTTGTTGCATGTTTTACGTGGCTGCTACGGGTATCTAGCAAGAACGATTCTCACCTACGCATAAAACACAACGGTGATACATAGATTGCTTTTCAACCTTCTCAAGGACCGCCTTTGTCGGATCCGATCCAACTAAAGTGAGAGAAACTGTCACCCGCAAGCCATCTAAGCAACAAGTTGCATCGAGGGAACCGGTCTCTCGTAAGCGTACGAGTAATGTTGGTCCGGGCCGCTTCATCTCACAATCCCGGTAAAGTCGATGTGATTGCCGTCGGCACGCTACCTTTACAGATACCTTCGGGATTAGTTTTAAACCTTAATAATTGTTATTTAGTACCAGCTTTGAGCATGAACATTGTATCTGGATCTCGCTTGATGCGAGATGGCTACTCATTTAAATCTGAAAATAATGGTTGTTCTATTTATATGAGAGAAATGTTATATGGTCATGCCCCGCTGGTCAATGGTTTATTTTTGATGAATCTCGAACGTGATGTTACACATGTCCATAGTGTGAGTACCAAGAAGTGTAAGGGTGATAACGATAGTCCCACTTACATGTGGCACTGCCGCTTCGGTCATATTGGTGTCAAAGGCATGAAGAAGGTCCATGCTGATGGACTTTTGGAGTCACTTGATTTCGAATCATTTGACACGTGCGAACCATGCCTCATGGGCAAGATGACCAAGACTCCGTTCTCCGGAAAAATGGAGCGAGCAACTGACCTGTTGGAGATAATACATACCGATGTATGCGGTCCAATGAGCGTCGAGGCTCGCGGTGGCTATCGTTATGTTCTCACCCTCACTGATGACTTGAGCAGATATGGGTATGTCTACTTAATGAAACACAAGTCTAAAACCTTTGAAAGGTTCAAGAAATTTCAGAGTGAGGTAGAGAATCAACGTGACAGGAAAATAAAATGCCTATGATCTGATCGTGGCGGAGAATATTTAAGTCACGAGTTTGGCACGCACCTTAGGAATGTGGAATTGTTTAAAACTCACGCCGCCTGGCACACCTCAGCGAAATGGTGTGTGTGAACGTCGTAATCGCACTCTATTGGATATGGTGCGATCTATGATGTCTCTTACCGACTTACCGCTATCATTTTGGGGATATGCATTAGAGTCTGCCGCATTCACTTTAAATAGGGCACCGTCTAAATCCGTTGAGAGGACACCGTATGAATTATGGTTTGGAAAGAAACCTAAGCTGTCGTTTCTAAAAGTTTGGGGATGCGATGCTTATGTGAAGAAACTTCAACCTGAAAAGCTCGAACCCAAAGCGGAAAGGTGCATCTTCGTAGGATATCCCAAAGAGATTATTGGGTATACCTTCTACCTACGATCCGAGGGCAAAGTCTTTGTTGCCAAGAATGGATCCTTTCTCGAGAAAGAGTTTCTCTTGAAAGAAGTAAGTGGGAGGAAAATAGAACTTGATGAGGTAATTGTACCTCCACTTGAACCGGAGAGTAGCGCAGCACAGGAAGTTGTTTTTGTGGAGCCTACACCGGCTAGAGAGGAATTTAATGATGATGATCATGAAGCTTCAGATCAAGTTTCTATTCGAAGGTCCACTAGGACACGTTTCGCACCAGAGTGGTACGGCAATCCTGTCCTAGAGATCATGTTGTTGGACAATGGTGAACCTTTGAACTATGAAGAAGCAATGGCGGGCCCGGATTCCAACAAATGGCCTGAGGCCATGAAATCCGAGATAGGGTCCATGTATGAGAACAAAGTATGGACTTTGGTAGACTTGCCTGATGATAAGCGAGCCATTGAAAATAAATGGATCTTTAAGAAGAAGACTGACGCGGACGGTAATGTGACCGCCTATAAGGCTCGGCTTGTCGCTAAGGGTTATCGACAAGTTCAAGGAGTTGACTACGATGAGACTTTCTCACCCGTAGCGATGCTGAAGTCTGTCCGAATCATGTTAGCAGTTGCCGCATTTTATGATTATGAGATCTGGCAAATGGACGTCAAAACGGCATTCCTTAATGGCTTCCTCAAGGAAGAACTGTATACGATGCAGCCAGAAGGTTTTGTCAATCCTAAAGATGCTAACAAAGTATGCAAGCTCTAGCGCTCCATCTATGGGCTGGTGCAAGCATCTCGGAGTTGGAACATTGGCTTTAATGAGGTGATTAAAGCGTTTGGGTTTGTACGGGTTTATGGAGAACCATGTATTTACAAGAAAGTGAGTGGGAGCTCTGTAGCATTTCTTATATTATATGTGGATGACATGCTGATAATGGGAAATGATATAGAACTCTTGGAAAGTATAAAGGCCTACTTGAATAAGTGTTTTTCAATGAAGGGCCTTGGAGAAGCTGCTTACATATTAGGTATTAAGATCTATAGAGATAGATCGAGACGCCTCGTAGGTATTTCACAAAGCACATACCTTGAAAAGATATTGAGGAAGTTCAATATGGATCAGTCCAAGAAGGGGTTCTTGTTGGGGAACGTCGCATGGGAAACAAAAATTTTCCTTAGCGCACGCAAACCTATCCATGGTGATGAGCATCTACGAGAGGGAGAGTGGATCTACATACCCTTGTAGATTGCTAAGCGGGAAGCGTTAAGAAACGCGGTTGGTGTAGTCGAACATCTTCGCGATCCAAATCGCCGAGCGTCCTGCGATCTCATCATGATCTGTCCCGCGATCCAATCACGATCCGTCCCGTGAACTCATCACGATCCATCCCGCGATCTCATCACGATCCGTCTCACGATCTTGATCACGATCTGTCCCGCGAACTCATCACGATACGTTCCGCAATCTCATCACGAACTGTCTCGCGATCTCGATCACGGTCCTTCCGATCTAGCGCCAAACGGACGGCACCTCCGCGTTCAGCACACGTGCAGCTTGATGACGATCTCCATTGTCTCGATCCAGCAAGAGTAGGTGGAGAGGAGAGAGAGTTCACCGGCAGCGTGACGGCGCTCCGGTGATGGTGGTGGAGTGATTCCGGCATGGCTTTGCCTAAGCGCTGCGGAAAACCGATCTAGAGGAGAAACTGTGCACCGGTGAAACGGGTAGCACGTGGCCGGAAATTCTGTCCAAAAACCACCCAATCCACTAGTATATATAGGAGGAGAGGAGAGGAGAGGCAGCCAAGGCCTTTGGGTCGGCCGAAATAGGAGGTGGGAGCAATCCTACTTCACCTCCAATCCTAGTTGGAGTAGGATTGCCTCCTATTGGCTGATTTTCCACTTTTTGCTTTAGGACTTTCTCTCCTGCGCCATGGGCCTTTGTGGCTGTTTTCCCAGCCCACTAAGGGCTGGTTATTATTCTCCCACAGCCCATGGACCTCTTGGGGTCGAAATACCCCTCCCGGAGGTCCTCCGGTACACTACCGGCACTCCCGGTACAATACCGATACTCCCGGTACACTACCGATGAGCCCGAAACTTTTCCGGAAACCAAACTGGGACTTCCTATATATGAATCTTTACCTCCGGACCATTCCGGAGCTCCTCGTGACGTCCGGGATCTCATCCGGGACTCCGAACAACCTTCGGTCACCACCATACATAACTCTACACTACCGAAACGTCACCGAACCTTAAGTGTGCAGACCCTGCGGGTTCGAGAACTATGTAGACATGACCGAGACACCTCTACGGTCAATAACCAATGGCGGGACCTGGACGTCCACATTGGTTCCTACATATTCTACGAAGATCTTTATCGGTCGAACCTCTATGTCAAGGATTCAGTTAATCCCGTATAACGTTCCCTTTGTTCTTCGGTATGTTACTTGCCCGAGATTCGATCGTCGGTATCTCCATACCTAGTTCAACCTCGTTACTGGCAAGTCTCTTTACTCGTTCCGTAACAAAAGATCCCACAACTAACAATTAGTCACATTGCTTGTAAGGCTTATTGTGATGTTGCATTACCGAGTGGGCCCCGAGATACCTCTCCGTCACACGGAGTAACAAATCCCAGTCTCGATCCATGCCAACTCAACAGACACCATCGGAGATACCTTTAGGGCACCTTTATAGTCACCCAGTTACGTTGCGACGTTTGATACACACAAGGCACTCCTCCGATATCTGTGAGTTGCATGATCTCATGGTCATAGGAACATATACTTGACATGCAGAAAACAGTAGCAATAAACTGACACGATCATATGCTATGTTTGCAGTTTGGGTCTTATCCATCACATCATTCTCCTAATGATGTGATCCCGTTATCAAATGACATCTCATGTCCATGGCTAGGAAACCTTAACCATCCTTTGATCAACGAGTTAGTCCATTAGAGGCATACTAGGGACATGGTTTTGTCTATGTATCCACACATGCATTTCAGTCTCCGATCAATACAATTATAGCATGGATAATAAACGATTATCATGAACAAGGAAATATGATAATAACTAATTTATTATTGCCTCTAGGGAATATTTCCAACAGTTCTTGCCTGTGTTGCAGGGTGTGAGATTGAGTACGACTCAATGCCCGACCATGGCAAAGGATAGAGAAGAGATGAGTGTCATCCCCTATGCTTCAGCCATAGGCTCTATTATGTATGCCATGCTGTGTACCAGACCTGATGTGAACCTTGCCATAAGTTTGGTAGGGAGGTACCAAACTGATCCCGGGGCAAAACACTGGACAGCGGTCAAGAATATCCTCAAGTACCTGAAAAGGACAAAGGACATGTTTCTCGTATATGGAGGTGCCGAAGAGCTCGTCGTAAAGGTTACATCGATGCTAGCTTCGACACAGATCCGGACGACTCCAAGTCACAAACCAGATACATGTATATTTTGAATGGAGGGGCAGTCAGCTGGTGCAGCAGCAAGCAAAGCGTCGTGGCGGCATCTACATGTGAAGCGGAGTACATAGCTGCTTCGGAAGCAGCGAAGGAGGGAGTCTGGATGAAGGAGTTCATCACTGACCTAGGAGTGATTCCCAATGCGTCGGGCCCGATGATTCTACTCTGTGACAACACTTGAGCTATCGCCCTTGCGAAGGAGCCCATGTTTCACAAGAAGACAAGACACATCAAGCGCCGCTTCAACTCCATCCGTGATTACATTCAGGAGGGAGATATAGATATTTGTAAAGTGCATACGGATCTGAATATCGCAGATCCGTTGACTAAACCTCTCCCTTGAGCAAAACATGATCAACACCACAATGATATGGGTGTTCGATTCATCACAATGTAACTAGATTATTGACTCTAGTGCAAGTGGGAGACTGTTGGAAATATGCCCTAAAGGCAATAATAAAATGGTTGTTATTGTATTTCCTAGTTCATGATAATTGTCTATTATTCATGCTACAATTGTATTAACTGGAAACCGTAATACATGTGTGAATACATAGACCACAACTTGTCCCTAGTGAGCCTCTAGTTGGCTAGCTCGTTGATCAATAGATGGTCACGGTTTCATGACCATGGACATTGGATGTCGTTGATAACGGGATCACATCATTAGGAGAATGATGTGATGGACAAGACCCAATCCTAAGCATAGCACAAAATCGTGTAGTTCGTTTGCTAAAGCTTTTCAATGCCAAGTATCGTTTCCTTAGACCATGAGATTGTGCAACTCCCGGATAACGTAGGAATGCTTTGGGTGTGCCAAACATCACAACGTAACTGGGTGGCTATAAAGGTACACTACGGGTATCTCCAAAAGTGTCTGTTGGGTTGGCACGAATCGAGACTGGGATTTGTCACTCCGTGTGACGTAGAGGTATCTTTGGGCCCACTTGGTAAGACATCATCATAATGAGCTCAATGTGACTAAGGAGTTAGCCACGGGATGATGTATTACGGAACGAGTAAAGAGACTTTCCGGTAACGAGATTGAACAAGGTATAGAGATACCGACGATCGAATCTCGGGCAAGTACATTACCGATAGACAAAGGGAATTGAATACAGGATTGATTGAATCCCCGACATCGTGGTTCATCCGATGAGATCATCGTGGAGTACGTGGGAGACAACATGGGTATTCAGATCCCTCTATTGGTTATTGACTGGAGAGATGTCTTGATCATGTCTACGTATCTCCCAAACCCGTAGGGTCTACACACTTAAGGTTCGATGACGCTAGGGTTATAGGGAAATAGTGTACATGGTTACCGAAGGTTGTTCGGAGTCCCGGATGAGATCCCGGACATCACGAGGAGTGCCAGAATGGTGCGGAGACGAAGATTGATATATAGGAAGTGAGGTTTTGGTTACCGGAAGTGTTTCGGGCGTCACCGATAGGGTATCGGGACCACCGGAAGGGTTTCGGGGGTCCATCAAGTGGGGCCACCATCCCCGGAGGGCTGCATGGGCCACAAGTGGGAGGGAACTAGCCCCTAGGTGAGCTGGTGCGCCCCCACAAGGGGCCCAAGGCACAACAAGAGGTGGAGGGGGGCAAACCCTATGGCAGATGGGCCCTAGGCCGATCTAGGGCGCCACCCCTCCCCTCTCCCCTCTCTGGCCGGCGGCCAGATCCCATCTTGGGGCTGCCGCCACCCCTAGGGTGGGAACCCTAGGGGTTGTGCCCTCTCCTCCCCTCCTCCTATATATAGTGGTGGGTTTTAGGGCTGCAACACATGGTTCTCTCTCTCTCTGGCGCAACCCTACCTCTCCCTCTCCTCGTTCTTCGTAGTGCTTAGCGAAGCTCTGCCGGAGTACCACGAAGCTACACCGCCACCACGCCGTCGTGCTGCAGGAGCTCGTCCCCAACCTCTCCTTCCTCCTTGCTGGATCAAGGCGTAGCAGACGTCACCGGGCTGCACGTGTGTTGAACACGGAGGCACCGTTGTTCGGTGCTAAGATCGGAGTCCGCCGCGATCTGAATCGCTGCGAGTACGATGCCACCACGCGCGTTCTTGTAACGCTTCCGCTTAGCGATCTTCAAAGGTATGAAGATGCAATCTCTCCCCTCTCGTTGCTGGTTTCTCCATAGATAGATCTTGGTGACACGTAGGAATTTTTTTGATTTACTACTACGTCTCCCAACACCATATATTACTATGATATTTTCATAGATGTTACAAGGTGTATGTTATCGATAAAAAATATCCCCAGGTCAAAACGTTATCATGGTGTTTGTATGTGTGTTATCAACTCTCCGATGTGTAAATTATCATGATATTTACATAGAAATTACCGAAGGTATGTTTTTAGCGACTTTTCTCATGTGGTCAAACGTTACCGTGATGTTTGTATTGAGAGTTATCAGGTCCGCCTTGCGTATATTACGATGCTATTCAAGTTTATAGCTAGCAAAAACGGGTCATATTTCGTATGCTGGCCGACGAGCGCGCGTGGCATGTCGTCTATCGTTCTCGTCTAAAAGGCTAATGCTTGGGTCCGACATGCAACTAAAAGGCTAATGCTTGGCCCATGGCATGTCGTCTATCGTTCTCGTCTACCAAGGTGAGCCCTATGGGCCAGGACGACACACTATGGTACTTACATATATGTTGTGGGGGAGGGGAGTTGTTTCTAAAACGTTTTTCCTTGAGCGAAAAAGAAAGTTATCGGGGTGTTTGTATGTGAGTTATTAGCTCTGATATGTGTATCATACCATACGCTAATTACACGGAAGTTACCGAGGGACACCAAGCCTATCATCCCTATTAACTATATCATCCTCAGTGAAATGTAGCACTGAAAAACTTGTATTAACTGTCATACATGTAGTAGACTCGATGTCTCGAAGCTTGACTACCAACATGGACGCCCCAGCTGCAGTTCGTCAACGTCTGGTTGACCCTCAATATACACACTCGTCCGCCTATCGCCAGACATCGGGTCTGGGATCCCTCCAAAAGCCACCACCTCCTCCTCTGAATGCCGAATCATCGACCGTTCACCTTATGGCATCCCGATATGTGTCTCAGGTGCCCTAGTCCCCGAGATGGGGTCGTGGCGTCCAGACTTATCGGACCGAACAATAGGGTGCTCAACTGTCCCTTGTGGGAAGTTCGTCGTGGGCTCCATCGTGGTCGTTGGCACCGGTGACACCGGAGGCGCAGTCAAGGCCCCCTCACGTGGCGCCGGTGATGAAGCAGTTGAAATCAAAGGAGAGAGAGCTAAGGCCGCATGGCTCGGGCTTCGTCCCTTAGTCACTGGCGAAGAATAAATGTGCTCGCCATCCCTCGCAGTAACAACCGCGTGGACCGGGGAGAGTGGGGCTAGTTCCTGCTCCACCGGATGACCCGCCGGTGGTGAAGTAGTCGAAACTAAAGGAGAGAGAGCTATGGCCTCCTATCTTAGACTGTGTCTCTTAGTCACTAGCGATGGAGAAATATGTCCGCCATCCCTCGCAGTCATGAGCACGCGGACCGGGGAAAGCGAGGGTAGTTCTTGCTCCACCGGATCATCCGTCTCGCCCCAATCCTGCTAGAGGTCGCCTGGCGTCAGAGCTGCCCCGAAGGAACCAAATTGCAGCCCCGCCATGGGCATTGTCGTGGGAAAGATTCCACAATAGAAAAGGGTAGTGTAAAGGAGCATGATCTATCGAGATGCAAATGGGTGATACGGTGCTTTTAGTGAGTTTGGGCCTCTCGCGGTGGAGATAACAGCCTTACGTCTCGTGCTTTGGAGAGGCTTTCCTTATCTGTCATGAATACGGAGTTAAATGGTGTATTTGAGAGAGAGAGAGAGCAAGAGAAGGGAGAACGGATCTCCATGTCTGAGCTAAGTCCTGAGACTAATGACGAGAGAGCCAAGGAAGAAAGCGCTAGCCCTGAGCTATGTGGTGGTGGTGGGGTGGGGTGGGGTGGGGGATGTGGCTTATATAGAGTGCGCCACCCCCTCAACTCTTATGTTACAATATAGGGCATTAGTTCCATGATGTCATCTCACTACGAAAACCTCCACTATGGGGATGATGCTTCGACTGCCTTGCTGGTCTTCGCATACCCGAGTGAGACATGTGGCCGAGTGGTTGACTGTCACCAAGTGGATGGAACGTACTAGTCCGAGTGGATAGTATGTCTGTATTTGTCTGGACCCACCTCATGTGTGGACCCCATGCTTCTATGATATTTCGACCCTTCATGGACCTATCTGTTATGTGTATCCCCAACATGCATCGAAGAAGGTGCCACACCCTTACTCACCGGTGCCTCGGACGACTGATTTGTCCTGCTGGTGGAGGAGGGCCGATTCCCACGTTTATGCGGGGCCATGATATCATCCTTATGTCCATCACCACCACCGGCCTTGTCCTCATCACCTTTGGACTTATCACTACCATCTGCCACCGTCTATCCCTCAACCTCAATCCTAAGATTGTAGTTTATGCCCTCGTAAAACTTGGATACATATCCCGGTACCTCATAAATATCTATCACCCCGACGAGCATCCTCGCAATGCCATGGGTGTGAGTGAGTGGCATATTCACCTTCTCTGTTTTACCAAAGACTGGGCCTCCAAGAAGTCGTTAAACGGTTTGGACGGCCCCCAAAAATATCTGACTCAAATTTGAACCAAGGGACGCACATCTGGCTCCTTCTTCCACTCCTCAAACTCGAGGAAGCAAGGACCGTCAGGAACTCTGCACATACCGAACTAAAGAATCCTGTCGAGGTCAACCTTCGTTGGGTTGTCAACCTTTTAGAGTTGCTCCTCAATCCTCACTAAAGACCACTCACACGACGCTGAGACCAACCTCCTGAGCTGCTGAACTAGTTGTTCCTCTGTCAAAGTACCATGTATGACTCGAACCAGACCTGTCCTTGCATTCTCAAGACAGGGTGTACCAGAGTTCCTCGGAGAAGTCTCGAAGAACATAAGCTTAGGTTCACAAACCCTATAGATGGTCACCACCGACTTTGGGGTTGGCAAAAGTGGGAACTCCGCCCCATGTTTCGACAAAAGGAAAATATCACAAAGTTCCGTAGAGCACCCCACCGCGAAATGACCTGTCTCGCCACATCTAAAGCAATATATCAACCAACATTTCAGAAAGAGTCCTTACCACTGTGAGAGCTGTCGTCGGAAGAGCCGTCGTAGTCAGCATCGTCGCAGTCTTCACCGTCTCCGACGCGTTGACCACGGGAGGGTCTTTTCGCGGTGGGGATCACGTCTCGATTGTGACCCACAAACCTTCCTGTCGGGCCACCACTTCCCAGTGCTCCCGGAAGAGCTCTGAATATGCCACGTAGAGCTCTGAATATGCTCTGAATATGCCCGGATCGAGATATTCTCTGGCGCCTCCGCCACTCTTTTTTTTCTTCTATGGCACTATTTAAACTGCATGTACTGTTTCTGTTTCTGCTATTCTGCGTAATTTCCATCATACTTTACAGTCTGCAGGTTTGGATCGATGCGCCTGTCTGCAGCTATTCTGCGTCTTTCCAGAGTGAACTCGCATCATACACCACTCTTCATCTCTGTCTCTGTTCAAGCGTTCTCGTTTGATACTCCTGATTTTGTTGCAGACGAGCGCGCAGCCATACTTAGAGGCTGAGGAGGAGTCGAGCAGAGGAGTGTGCTGACGTAGCTGCATATGCCCAGCTTGTAGACGAGGTAGACGATCACCCGGAGTGCGGCAATGACATCTCCACCGCACAGGAGGTGCGACTGCCACAACAATGGTCCCCACAACAGTGCAACTTCCTCTAGCCAGATATGCAATATGGCAATAGGGAATTTCAGAAAAAATTAAAAGAAGAAAGATAGTAAGCACCGTCAATAGTCATCAATTTTTGTCTCAAAAACATCCGTGCGTGTAAAAATTCACAAAACATTACAAGCATGTAAATAGATTTGCACAGCCTTGCCAAGGTAAGCCGATTAATAGTAAATAGGAAGAAATACAACCATCAGGCGGACTAACAATCCGCATAGTGCTCAGAATTTTAACAAACCAAATTGCTTGATTCACCGCATACAGTTTGTAGTCAGTATACAAGGTTTACATCTTACCTAGCCACCTGGGAAATCAACTAAGCTAAACCTGGGGATCCACCTTTTCCTTGACAAGCAACGACCAGGCTACAACCACATTCACCGTGGCGTTGCCAACTGAACATACGCGCGTGCTTGTTTGGCACTGCTGAACAGGAAAGTCGATGTGGCCCTTTCGAGCAATCCAGCGACGGGACTTCCCATAGGCTTCTATCGCCACTCTCAGCGTTCCTTGTGATTCCACTGATACCACTTTCCTCGATAGTTGAAGGTAGTTTTCTGATCCTCTAGGCAATCCTTTACCACGGTGGTCAAGCAGCACAACTGGCCTGCAAGTGGTATCAATGACATCTGCAACAGAAGCAGGAGCCCAAAAGCAGATAACTTGGCATCCAAATTTTGAAGATCAATCCCCTTTGGTTACACGTATACCCACAATAGTAGCCTGGTGTGACCTATCAAACTGCTCAAGTGTTACCTCGGATGTACAGCAATGGTTGGAGAGCGAGAAGGTAGGTCCATCACCACCATAAATCACGCTTGCGGAGGATGAGGAACAGTCATCTGTACCTCCGTAACGGCCTCTACAAATGATCAATCTTTGCGACTCCGCTCCCTCGATTACTTTGAGTTCAACTTCAAAGTCGACATGGCCCCAAACAACAATCGCACGAGACAGACCAGTCAAGCATAAGGAATCATCCTGCAAGCATCATATCAACATTATAAATATCTAATCACAATTGTACTACAAAGTTAGGAGGATGAATAAAATGAGCAGAAAACTGAATACAGTACATACTTCTCCATTCAGTTCTTGTAGGAGCAGACGGGTTCATTGGATTTGTTGAGAAAATGTAGCATGGAAAGCATCCGATGACCCAGGTCCTCAATATCTTGGCGCATCAGGTTGAAGTAGTCTGCAATTTGATCCTCATCGTTGTCCCGAGAAGAATCCTTTGTGGCGATTGCCCAGGTTGTTTGAGAATCGATTTCTGTCCAGAGAGAAACCGTGGGAGTAAGCGAGGCAAGCAAGTCTCGGCGCTCCCTCTCCACGGAGATGATCTCCTTTAACAGAGATTTGGATTGGGATTGGTTCATCTGCTTCAACAGTTTCTTGTGCTTCTTCCTGAGTTTCCTCTCCATCTTCCTCCGGAGCTCCAAGTCCATCTCCGGCTCCATCTTCTTTTCTCTTGTTTCCTTGACACGTACGTTTCCCACATCGCCGGCTGCAAGGGGCTGTGTATATATAAGAGTCCAACTGCAGGCCGAATCACTGCCGGATCTGGTTACGTGTTGGCCCAAAACAAAGAAATTCCAAGACCAATACAGACACGTACCAAAACCAGTCGGTACAACATGCGGGCCCACCACGGGTAATACCTTATTACGGGCGATGGGAAGGCGATCGCTAGGGTTAGGGTTTACTGCAGGGGTGGTGATTCTCCCCGGTACGTACCAAAACCAGTCGGTACAACATGCGGGCCCACCAGTGCTTCGTTTTCATGAACCAGCCGAGCGGAGACTCAGGTTTGTAGGGCTGCCAAGTGGTATGCGGACGCTCAATAAACTCAATATTCATGCTGTTGAGAGGACAATGCAAATAGACATTGGAAGAAATATTTTCCTTGTCAGATTCGTAAGTATGATTTTCATGTGATGATATTAAAAAATGTCAGGCCCTCCGAGATGGTGTTCGTTACTGTGGAGATGTGAGTCAGAGTTTCTGATCTTCCCCTTGATAAACGCACAGATGACTGCTCATCACAACCAACAACAGCAAACAAAACCAACAATCGTGAGTACAGATCGACAACATATTGCCCTGGCTGTATCACCCAAGGCCGCGCCGCTCCCCCGAAACTCTAGCACCGAGCTGTGCCTCCCTTCCCCCATCCTGCCATGCAGCGGCACCGCACCGGACCGGGATATCCTGCCGGCCGACTGAAGTCACTAGTAGAAAACAAGGCATTGGTTCGATCTGGGCCAGCCCATTAGTCCCGCTTCAGTCACGAAGCGGGACCAATGGGGGCAACTGTCCCGGTTTGTGAGGTCAGGGGCCGGGCGGGCCACGTGGGGCATTGGTCCCGGTTTGTCTGGAACCTTTGGTCCCGGTTCCAGAGACAAACCGGGACCAATGTGCCTCTCTCCTGGCCCACAACCATTGGTCCCGGTTCGTGGCTGGAACCGGGACCAAAGGGGGCAACCGTTCGCCTGGTGCGAGCCCCTTTAGTCCCGGTTGGTGGCTCAAACCGGGACTAAAGGTTCGAACGGTTCGCATCCCATGACGTTTGGCGCTCCGAGAAAAAGGCAAGATAACTGTTCCTCGGCGAGGGCTACAGTAACTTCGTCCATTTCTCTTCTTCTCCTCCATTCTCCTCTCTTCTTCCCCATATCTTCTACCATGAATCCAATCACTCGCTATGGGGAGGTGCTCGCACATGACACGACCAATCTCGATGTCGTCTACACGAACGACAGCGCCATGGTGCCGCATTTTCTTTCCCTTTTGCAGAAATGGCTTCAAGTGGCGAATGAGAAAGAAAAGTTCATAGGGCTTGATCTCGAGTACACGGCCAAGCAAGAAGATGTTGCCGTCATCCAGCTATGTTTCAAGAAACATGTCATGATCTTTCAATGGGCAAGATGAGTTTTGAGTGTTTTCTTTGATCAATTAATAATTTATAGATTATTATGAAAATTGCATAGGATAGAAATATGTTCCATTTTGAATCCTATGAGAAAGATCAATATTTCTTTTAAGTTTGTTGCAAAACGTGGGAGAACATATATGTCATATAGTTAATTTAGGGTTTCTTCATCAATTCATAGGATATGAAAATTGCATATATATATAGGATATAGCAATATATATGTTCTATTTTGAATCCTATGGCAAAGATAAATTTCTCTTAAGTTGTAGTGAAATAATTTTCAATTTTTTATGATATTACTGTTCACCGGGCTCAAATGAGCCCGACAGCAAAAACTCTGCGTCTTCCTCTTTTGTCGCAGCGAAACAACTTTCCTTTATATAGTTGCATATTATAATTCTGTCGAAATATACTTGTTGTAGTAGTATTTAGTATTTGTTCCATTTTAATTTGTTGATGTTGCAGTAGTGACAAGCACTACCTAGTACTCATGGACTTCCTACGCAGCGGCATACATTTTGCTAGCGTTGATGTAAGTAATGACAAGCTGAAGATGAGACACAACTTCGGTATTGAGATACCAGCTGGCTGCCTTATTGATATCCAAGACATATTTAGGCTTCAGTATGAGAGGACTTCGATGGCTTCTATGACAGTCGCCTTGATCGATGACTATTACGGAGGTATGAAGACCACATTCCCCCTAATGCAGCACAAAGAGTGGGAGAGGACCCCACTTCAGCCTATCAACATTGAGTATGCAGCAAAACATGGATACGTTGCATATGAGTTGTACCGCAAGATTCGAACTGTGAACTATGGGCAGCGTCACCTCGCACCACCACCACCATGGGAATATTTTCTGATTCAGACTAGCTTGTAGTGTTTGCTTGGATGAGTAGTTTCTATAATGGATATCTGAACTATTATATATTACATATCTCTCTAGCTATTATATATTTGTAGTGCTTTCCAATTCAGGTTTTTCTTAAATTCCGATTGTGTGTGAGAACAAAATGTAACAAAAAAGTGAGTTGTCATCGTTGGCAAGCACGCACACCATGTCAACTTTCAACCTTTTCAGACTTCATTTGAAGTGCTTTTCAATTCCAACGTCATTTAGCTAAAAAAAACAATAAATGCATGAAAAATATCAAATGAAGTCAGAAAGTGTTGAAAATTTATGATGTGGCTTTGAATGGTGCAATTTGAACACACAAAATGCCTAGAGTTCAAATAAGTTCAAGAAAATGAAATGCCTTTTGTAACCGATGAGTTTCCGTCCAAACCCCGATACTTCGAAAGAGACTGTCTGTTTTGTACACAAAGTGCATCCTGCTTTTGTCGTAACCCTCTCAACTTTTTAGCACATGCTATGTGGGTGAAATAATGACACCATAACAACTTTCAACCTTTTCAAACTTCATTTGAAGTGCTTTTCATCTTCAGGGTCATTCGATAAAAAAATCAATAAAGGCATGAAAAATATCAAATGAAGTAAGAAAGGGTTGAAAATTGATGATGTGGCTTTGAATGGTGCATTTTGAACACACGAAAATCCTGAAGTTCAAATAAGTTCAAGAAAATGAAATGCCTTTTGTAAGCGATGAGTTTCCGTCCGAAACCCCGATACTTCGAAAGAGACTGTCCGTTTTATACACGAAGTGCATCCTGCTTTGGTCATAACCCTCTCAACTTTTTAGCACATGCCATGTGGGTGAAATGATGACACCATGCCAACTTTCAACCTTTTCAGACTTCATTTGAAGTGCTTTTCAATTTCAGGGTCCTTTAGCTCAAAAATATCTATAGATGCATGAAAAATATCAAATGAAGTTAGACAGGGTTGAAAATTGGCGATGTGGATTTGAATGGTACATTTTGAACACACGAAAAGCCTGTAGTTCAAATAAGTTCAAGAATATGAAATGCCTTTTGTAACCGATGAGTTTCCGTCCGAAACCCCGATACTTCGAAAGAAACCCTTCGTTTTGTACACGAAGTGCAGCCTGCTTTTGCCGTAACCCTCTCAACATTTTACCACATGCCATGTGGGTGAAATGATGACACCATAACAACTTTCAACATTTTCAAACTTCATTTGAATTGCTTTTCAATTTCAGGGTCATTTAGCTCAAAAAAATCAATAAATGCATAAAAAATATCAAATGAAGTCAGAAAGGGTTTAAATTGATGATGTGTCTTTGAATGGTGCATTTTGAACACACGAAAAGCCTGGAGTTCAAATAAGTTCAAGAAAATGAAATGCCTTTTGTAACCGATGAGTTTCCATCCGAAACCCCGATACTTAGAAAGAGACTGTCCATTTTGTACACGAAGTGTATCCTGCTTTTGCCGTAACCCTCTCAACTTTTTAGCACATGCTATGTGGGTGAAATGATGACACCATGCCAACTTTCAACTTTTTCAGACTTCATTTGAAGTCCTATTCAATTTCAGGGTCATTTACCTAAAAACAAAATCAATAAATGCATGAAAAATATCACATGAAGTCAGAAAAGGTTGAAAATTGATGATGTGGCTTTGAATGGTGCATTTTGACCACACGAAAAGCCTGGGGTTCAAATAAGTTCAAGATAATGAAATGCCTTTTGTAACCGATGAGTTTTCGTCCGAAACCCCGATACTTAGAAAGAGACTGTTCGTTTTGTACACGAAGTGCATTCTGCTTTTGACGTAACCCTCTCAAGTTTATAGCACATTCTATGTGGGTGAAATGATGACACCATGCCAACTTTCAACCTTTTGAGACTTCATTTGAAGTGCTTTTCAATTTTAGGGTCATTTGGTTTAAAAATATCAATAAATGCATGAAAAATATCAAATGAATTCAGAAAGGGTTGAAAATTGATGATGTGGCTTTGAGTGATACATTTTGAACACACGAAAAGCCTGCAGTTCAAATAAGTTCAAGAAAATGAAATGCCTTTTGTAACCGATGAGTTTCCGTCCGAAACCCCGATACTTCGAAAGAAACTGTCCGTTTTGTACCCGAGGTGCATCCTGCTTTTGCCGTAACCCTCTCAAATTTTTAGCACATGCTATGTGGGTGAAATGATGACACCATGCCAACTTTCATCCTTTTCAGACTTCATTTGAATTACTTTTCAATTTCAGGGTCATTTAGCTCAAAAAAATCAATAAATGCATGAAAAATATCAAATGAAGTCAAAAAGGGTTTAAAATTGATGATGTGTCTTTGAATGGTGCATTTTGAACACACAAAAAGCCTGGAGTTCAAATAAGTTCAAGAAAATGAAATGTCTTTTGTAACCGATGAGTTTCCATCCGAAACCCCGATAATTGGAAAGAGACTATCCGTTTTGTACACGAAGTGTATCCTGCTTTTGCCGTAACCCTCTCAAATTTTATTACATGCTATGTGGGTGAAATGATGACAGCATGCCAACTTTCAACTTTTTCATACTTCATTTGAAGTCCTTTTCAATTTCAGGGTCATTTAGCCAAAAAAATCAATAAATGCATGAAAATATCAAATCAAGTCAGAAAGAGTTGAAAATTGATGATGTGGCTTTGAATGGAGCATTTTGACCACACGAAAAGCCTGGAGTTCAAATAAGTTCAAGAAAATGAAATGCCTTTTGTAATCGATGAGTTTTCGTGCGAAACCCCAATACTTAGAAAGAGACTGTCCGTTTTGTACACGAAGAAGATCCTGCTTTTAACATAACCCTCTCATATTTTCAGCACATGCTATGTGGGTGAAATAATGACACCATACCAACTTTCAACCTTTTGAGACTTCATTTGAAGCGCTTTTCAATTTCAGGGTCATTTAGCTCAAAAATTTCAATAAATGCATGAAAAATATCAAATGAAGTCAGAAAGGGTTGAATATTGATGATGTGGCTTTGAATGGTCCATTTTGAACACATGAAAAGCCTGGAGTACAAATACGTTCAAGAAAATGAAATGCCTTTTGTAACCGATGAGTTTCCGTCCGAAACCCCGATACTTCAAAAGAAACTGTCCGTTTTGTACATGAAGTGCATCCTGCTTTTGCCGTAACCCTCTAAACATTTTAGCACATGCTATGTGGGTGAAATGATTACACCATGCCAACTTTCAACCTTTTCAGACTTCATTTGATGTGCTTTTCAATTTCAAGGTCATTTAGCTCAAAAAAATCAATAAATGCATGAAAAATATCAAATGAAGTCAGAAAGGGTTGAAAATTGATGATGTGTCTTTGAATGGTGCATTTTGAATACACGAAAAGCCTGGAGTTCAAATAAGTTCAAGAAAATGAAATGCCTTTTGTAACCGATGAGTTTTCGTGCGAAACCCCAAAACTTAGAAAGAGACTGTCCGTTTTGTACACGAAGTGCATCCTGCTTTTGACATAACCCTCTCGACTTTTTAGCACATGCTATGTGGGTGAAATGATGACACCATACCAACTTTCAACCTTTTGAGACTTCATTTGAAGCGCTTTTCAATTTCAGGGTGATTTAGCTCAAAAATATCAATAAATGCATGAAAAATATCAAATGAAGTCAGAAAGGGTTGAATATTGATGATGTGGCTTTGAATGGTCCATTTCGAACACATGAAAAGCCTGGAGTACAAATAAGTTCAAGAAAATGAAATGCCTTTTGTAACCGATGAGTTTCCGTCCGAAACCCCGATACTTCAAAAGAAACTGTCCGTTTTGTACATGAAGTGCATCCTGCTTTTGCCGTAACCCTCTAAACTTTTTAGCACATGCTATGTGGGTGAAATGATTACACCATGCCAACTTTCAACTTTTTCAGACTTCATTTGAAGTGCTTTTCAATTTCAGGGTCATTTAGCTCAAAAAAATCGATAAATGCATGAAAAATATCAAATGAAGTCATAAAGGGTTGAAAATTGATGATGTGTCTTCGAATGGTGCATTTTGAATACATGAAAAGCCTGGAGTTCAAATAGTTCAAGAAAATGAAATGCCTTTTGTAACCGACGAGTCTCCGTCCGAAACCCCGATACTTAGAAAGAGACCGTCCATTTTGTACACGAAGTGCATCCAGCTTTTTCTGTTACCCTCTCAACTTTTTAGCACATACTATGTGGGTGAAATGATGACACCATGCCAACTTTCAACCTTTTCAGACTTCATTTGAAGTCCTTTTCAATTTCAGGGTCATTTAGCTAAAAAAAATCAATAAATGCATGAAAAATATCAAATGAAGTCAGAAAGGGTTGAAAATTGATGATGTGTCCTTGAATGGTGCATTTTGACCACACTAAAAGCTTGGAGTTCAAATAAGTTCAAGAAAATGAAATGCCTTTTGTAACCGATGGGTTTTTGTCCGAAACCTCGATACTTAGAAAGAGACTGTCCGTTTTGTACACGAAGTGCATCTTGCTTTTGCCGTAATCCTCTCAACTTTTTAGCAAATGCTATATGGGTGAAATGATGACACCATGCCAACTTTCAACCTTTTCAGACTTCATTTGAAGTGCTTTTTAATTTTAGGGTCATTTAACTCAAAATAATTAATAAATGCATGAAAAATATCAAATGAAGTCAGGAAGGGTTGAAAATTGATAATGTGGCACTGAATGGTGCATTTTGAACACACAAAAAGCCTGGAGTTAACATATGTTCAAGAAAATGAAATGCCTTTTGTAACCAATGAGTTTTTGTTCGAAATCCCGATACTTCGAAAGAGACTGTCCGTTTTGTACACGAAGTGCATCCTGCTTTTGCCGTAACCCTCTCAACTTTTTAGCACATGCTATGTGGGTGAAATGATGATACCATGTCAACTTTCAACCTTTTCAAAGTTCATTTATAGTGCTTTTCAATTTTAGGGCCATTTAGCTCAAAAAATCAATTACTAAAAATATAAGCCTCTAGTTTTTTTGAAACTAAAATTATGTAAAACCTAAAAATTACCAAATTTAATATAATGTTAAAAACAAAGTAATATTAAAATGCAGGAAAAATAGCAAAGAAATAACATAAAAAATAGCAAAATTGAAAATAGATGCACTTACAGTGAAATTCAACCTAAATTCAAAGTGCTAGTTAGGCACCTAACTAGCATTTTGAATTTAGGTCAAATTTTGTGTATAAGGGCATCTATTTTCACTATGGGAGGAGCTTGACAGGTCAAGCACATCAGGGCTTATAAACAAGTGATGTCTCCCCTCAACTAGCAAGGTGGGACTAAACATCTGCTGCTTCCTCGCCGCCCGACGAAAAGGGACCAGTGGTCCCGGTTGGTGGGACCAACCGGGACCAATGCCCCCCTTTCGTCTTGGTTGGTGCCACCAACCGAGACCAAAGGGCCTGTTTGCCGCCCTTTGGGCTGCTAAAAACAGGGCATTCTGTTGGAAATATGCCCTAGAGGCAATAATAAATTAGTTATTTTCATATTTCCTTGTTCATGATAATCGTTTATTATCCATGCTATAATTGTACTGATCGGAGACTTAGATACATGTGTAGATACATAGACAAAACCATGTCCCTAGTATGACTCTAATAGACTAGCTCGTTGATCAAAACAAGGTTAAGGTTTCCTAGGCATGGACAGATGAGATGTCATTTGATAACGGGATCACATCATTAGGAGAATGATGTGATGGACAAGACCCAAACTACAAACGTAGCATATGATCGTGCCAGTTTATTGCTACTGTTTTCTGCATGTCAAGTATATGTTCCTATGACCATGAGATCATGCAACTCACGGACACCGGAGGAGTGCCTTGTGTGTATCAAACGTCGCAACGTAACTGGGTGACTATAAAGGTGCTCTACAGGTATCTCCGAGGGTGTCTGTTGGGTTGGCATGGATCAAGACTAGGATTTGTTACTCCGTATGACGGAGAGGTATCTCAGGGCCCACTCAGTACTGCAATTCCCCAATGAGCCTTGCAAGCAATGTGACTAAGTGTTAGTCACGGGATCTTGTATTATGGAACTAGTAAAGAGACTTGCCGGTAACGAGGTTCAACTAGGTATGGAGATACCGACGATCGAATCTCGGGCAAGTAACATACCGAAGAACAAAGGGAACATCATACGGGATTAACTAAATCCTTGACACAGAGGTTCGACCGATAAAGATCTTCGTTGAATATGGCGGAACCAATATGGGCATCCAGGTCCCGCTATTGGTTATTGACCGTAGAGGTGTCCCAGTCATGTCTACATAGTTCTCGAACCCGCAGGTTCTGCACACTTAAGGTTTGGTGACGTTTCGGTAGTATAGAGTTATGCATGGTGGTGTCCGTAGGTTGTTCGGAGTCCCGGATGAGATCCGGATGTCGTGAGGAGCTCCGGAATGGTCCGTAGGTAAAGATTGATACATAGGAAGTCTTATTTTGGTCGCCGGAAAAGTTTCGTGCTCATCGGTAGTGTACCGGGCGTGCCGGTAGTGTACCGGGAGACCATCGGGAGGGGTATTTCGACCCAAGACGCTACATGGGCTGTGAGAGAGTGAATACCAGCCCTTAGTGGGCTGGTGGAAGTCCCACAGAAGGCCCATGAGGCTGGGAGAGAAAACCCAAATAGAAAAGGTGGAAAAAAGGCAAAATAGGGAGGAATTCTAGTCCTACTAGGATTGGAGGAGGAGTCCTCTCCTCCTTGGTTCGGCCGACCCAAAGGCTGGCTCCTTGAGAGACAAGCCTCCTCCTCTCTTCCTCTTATATATACTAGAGGTTTTAGGGTTTTTTGCACCTGATATTCAGCCACGTGATACCCATTCCTCTAGTCCATAATTTCTCCTCTAGATCGGATTTCTGCAGTGCTTAGGCGAAGCCCTGCCGGAATAGCTCCACCAACACTGCCGGAGCACCGTCACGCTGCCGGAGAACTCTTCTACCTCTCCGCCCCCTCTTGCTGGATCAACAAGGTGGAGGTCGTCATCAAGCTGTACGTGTGCTGAACGCGGAGGTGCCATCCGTTCGGCGCTAGATCGGAAGGACCGTGATCGAGTTCGCGAGATGGATCATGATGAGATCGCGGAACGGAGCGTGATGAGATTGTGGGACGGATCGTGATGAGTTCGCAGGACGGATCGTGATTTGATCGCGGGACGGATCGTGATTGAGTTGTGGGATGCTCGGCGATTTGGATCGCGAAGACGTTCGACTACACCAACCGCGTTTCTTAACACTTCCCGCTTAGCGATCTACAAGGGTATGTAGATCCACTCTCCCTATCGTAGATGCTCATCACCATGGATAGATCGTGCGTGTCCGTAGGAATTTTTTTGTTTCCCATGCAATGTTCCCCAACAGTGGCATCATGAGCTAGGTCTATGTGTAGATGAGATCTCGAGTAGAACACAAAGAGTTTGTGGGCGTTGATGCTTAGATTGCTTCCTCCCTTGGTCGTGTTTTGGTTCAGCGGTATTGTGAGATGAAGCAACCCGGACCAACATTACTCGTACGCTTATGAGAGATCGGTTTCCTCAATCAAACTTGTTGCATAGATGGCTTGCGGGTGCCAGTTTCTCCCACTTTAGTTGGATCGGAGTCGACAAAGGCGGTCCTTGAGAAGGTTGAAAAGCAACTAGTGTATCACCATTGTGGTTTTTGCGTAGGTGAGAATTGTTCTTGCTAGATACCCATAGCAGCCACGTAAAACATGCAACAACAATTAGAGGACGTCTAACTTGTTTTTGCAGGGTATGTTGTGATGTGATATGGCCAATTACATGATTTGATATATGTGATGTATGAGATGATCATGTGATGTATAGAATATCACGACTTGCATGTCGATGAGTACGGCAACCGGTAGGAGCCATAGGGTTGTCTTTAATTATTGTATGACCTGCGTGTCAATCATTAAGCCCTATGTAATGCTTTACTTTATCGCTATGGTAGCAATAGTAGTAGAAGTATGTTGGGCGCGACAACCCCGATGGCGACATGTTGATAGAGATCAATATGATGGAGATCATGGTGTCATGCCGGTGATGATGGAGATCATGCCAGTGCTTTCTAGATGGAGATCAAAAGCACAAGTTTATGGCCATGTCATGTCACTTATGATTTCCATATGATGTTAATCCTTTTCTGCACCTTGTTTTGCTTAGGACGATGGCAGCATTACAAGGTGATCCCTCACTTAATTTCAAGATATATTGTGTTCTCCCCGAGTGTGCACCATTGCGAAAGTTCATCGTGTCGAGACACCACGTGATGACCGGGTCTGATAGACTCTACGTTCACATACAATGGTTGCAAGCCAGTGTTGCACATGAAGAACACTTGGGTTAAACTTGGCGAGCCTAGCATGTACAGACATGGCCTCGGAACACAAGAGGCCGAAAGGTCGAACATGATTCATATAGTAGATATGATCAACATGATGATGTTCTCCATTGAAACCACCTCAAGTCACGTGATGATCGGACTTGAGTTGGTGAATTTGGATCATGTATCACTCGAATGACTGGAGGGACGTCAATTTGAGTGGGAGTTCTTCAGTAATATGATTAATTGAACTCATTATCATGAACATATTCAGTAGTGCCTTTGCAAATTATGTTGAATATTACTAGCTCGTGCTATAGCTCTCTTGTATTTTTATAAGGTCCTAGAGAAATAGAGTTGAAAGATGATGGTAGCAATATCGCGGACTGGGTCCGTGATCTGAGGATTGTCCTCATTGCTGCACAGAAGGCTTATGTCCTTAATGCACCGCTCGGTGCGCCAACCCCTCTAGTGTCGTATGTAGATGTTGCGAACATCTGACATGCACGTTTTGATGTCTACTTGATAGTTTAGTGCGTCATGCATTACGGCTTAGAATTGAGGCTCCGAAACGTTTTGAGCGTCACAGAACATATGAGATATTTCTAAGAGATGAAATTAGGATCTCAGGCTCGTGCCCGTGTTGCGAGATATGATATCTCCAACAAGATTCTTTGCCTGCAAGATGAAAGAGAATAGCTCAATTGTTGAGCATGTGCTCAGATTGTCTGGGTGCTAAAATCGCTTGAATCGAGTGGGAGTTGATCTTCCAGATAAGATAATGATTGATATAGTTCTCCAAGTTACTGTCACTAAGCTACTAGAACTTGGTGATGAACTATAGAATTCCGGGGATAGAAATAATGATCCCTGAGCTGTTCGCGATGTTTAACACCGCGAAGGTAGAAATCAAGAAGGAGCATCAAGTGTTGATGGTTAGTAAAAACCACTAGTTTCGAGAAGGGCAAGGGCAAGGAGGGAAACTTCATGGATGGCAAGTCAGTTGCTGCTCTAGTGAAGCAACCCAAAGTTGAACCCAAACCTGAGACTAAGTGCTTCGATTATGAGGAGAGCAGTCGCTGAAGCATAACAACCCTAGATACTTGGTAGATAAGAAGGCTAGCAACGTGGACAGAAGTATATTTGACATACGTGTTATTGATGTGTACCTTGCTAGTACTCCTAGTAGCACCTGGGTATTGGATACCGGTTCGGTTTCTAAATGTTAGTAACTCGAAATAAAAGCTACGGAATAAACGGACAACTAGCTAAGGGTGAGGTGACGATGTGTGTTGGAAATGTTTCCCAGGTTGATGTGATCAACATCGCACGCTCTCTCTACCTTCGGGATTAGTGACGAACCTAAATAAATGTTATTTGGTGTTTTGCGTTGAGTATGAATGTGATTAGATCGTGTTTATTGCAACATGGTTATTCATTTAAGTTAGAGAATAATCGTTATTCTGTTTACATGAATAATACCTTCAATGGTCATGCACCTAGTGAGAATGGTTTGTTGAAATCTTGATTGTAGTAATACACATGTTCATAACATTGATGCCAAAAGATACAAAGTAAATAATGATAGTACCACATACTTGTGGCACTGCCGCTAAATGTCATATTGGTATAAAGCGCATGAAGAAACTCCATGTCGATGGATCTTTGGACTCATTCGATTTCGAATGAGTTGAGACATGCGAACCATGCCCTTGGGCAAGATGACTAAGGACCACATTTTCCGGATTGATGGGCCGGGCAAGTGACTTATTGGAAATGATACATGTTGATGTTTGCGGTCGAATGAGTGTTGTAGCGTGCAGTGGATATCGTTATTTTGTTGTCTTCACTGATGATTTGAGTATATATGAGTATATTTACTTAATGAAACACAAGTCTGAATTGTTTGAAAAGTTCAAGCAAATTCAGAGTGAAGTTTAAGATCATCGTGACAAGAGGATAAAAATGTCTGTGATATGATCGTGGAGGTGAATATCTGAGTTACGAGTTTGGCATACAACTTTAGACAATGTGAAAGTCGTTTCACAATTCACGCCACCTGGAACACCATAGTGTGATGGTGTGTCCGAACATCATAGTCGTGCTCTATTGGATATGAAGCATGCTATGATGTCTCTTATCGTTTTGCTATTGTAGTTTTGGGGTTATGCGTTAGAGACAACTACATTCACTTTAAATAGGGCACCATCTAAATCCGTTGAGATGACACCATATTGTTTGGCAGAAACCTGAGCATTCATTTCTTAATGTTTGGGGCTGCGACGCTTATGTGAGAAGGGTTTTCACCTAATAAGCTCGAACCCAAAGCGGACAAATGCATCTTCATAGAATACCCTAAGAACAGTTGGGTATACCTTCTATCTCAGATCCAAGTGCAAAGTGTTTGTTTCTAAAAACGGGTCGTTTCTCGAGAAAGAGTTTCTCTTGAAA
This sequence comes from Hordeum marinum, assembly GCA_022496015.1. Taxonomy (NCBI): domain Eukaryota; kingdom Viridiplantae; phylum Streptophyta; class Magnoliopsida; order Poales; family Poaceae; genus Hordeum; species Hordeum marinum. Next base: position 586,532,776 of record CM039673.1, read on the forward strand.
GAAATTGAGTGGGAGGAAGATAGAACTTGATGAGGTTGTTGAACCTTTGTTCAACCTGAGAGTAGTGCAGCGCAGGAAGATGTTTCTGTGAAGCCTACGTTAGTTGAAGAGGAAGTTAATGATGATGAGCATGAAGCTTCGGATCAAGTTACTATCGAACCTCTTAGGTCGACAAGGACGTATACTGCTCCTGAGTGGTGCGGCAACCCTGTCTTAGAGTTCATGTTCTTGGACAACGATGAGCCTACGAGCTATGGAGAAGCGACGATGAGGCCAGAATCCAAAAAATGGTTAGAGGCCATGAAATCCGAGAAAGGATCCATGTATGAAAACCAAGTATAGACTTTGGTGGACTTTCTCATTGGACGGCAGGTCGTTGAGTACAAATGGATCTTTAAAATGAAGACAAATGCTGATGGTAAATGTCACCATTTGTAAAGCTCGACTTGTTGCAAAGAAGTTTATGACAAGTTCAAGGAGTTGCCTGCGATGAGACTTTCTCACTCGTAGCGATGCTAAAGTCTGTTGGAATTATGTTAGCAATTGCTGCATTTTTCAAATTATGAAATCTGGCAGATGGATGTCAAAACATCATTTCCTTAATGGTTTACATGAGGAAAGGTTGTATGTGATACAACCAGAAGGTTTTGTTAGTCCAAAGGATGCTAAAAGGTGTGCAAGCTTCAATGATACTTCTATGGACTGAAGCAAGCATCTCGGAGTTGGAATATACACTTTGATGAGGTGATCAAAGTTTTTGAGCCTATACAAAGTTTATGAGAAACTTGTATTTAAAATAAAGTGAGTGGGAGCACTATAGAATTTCTGATAAGTATATGTGGATGACATATTGCTGATCAGAAATAATATAGAATTATAGAAAGCATAAACGGTTGTTTGAAAAATGTTTTTCAAAGGAGGACCTGTTTAGAGCTACCTAATAGTTGAGCATCAAGATCTATAGAGATAGATCAAGATGTTTGGTGTGACTTTGAATGAGTACATACCTTGACAAGATTTTGAAGAGTTCAAAATGTATCAGTCAGAGAAAGAATTCTCGCCTAATTTGTAAGGTGTGAAGTTGAGTGAGACTCAAAGCTCCACCATAGCAGAAGAAAGATAAAGGACGAACATCGTCCCCTATGCCTAAGCCATAGGCTCTGTATATTATGCCATGTTGTGTACCGCACCTGAGTGTGCCTTGCCATAAGTCCATCAAGGGGTATAAGAGTGATCTAGGAGTGGATCACTTGACAACGGTCAAGATTATCCTTAGTAACTAAAAGACTAAGGAGATGTTTCTCGATTATGGAGGTAATAAAGAGTTCGTCGTAAAGAGTTACGTCGATGCAAGCTTTAACACCAATCCAGATGACTCGCAGTAGCAATCTGGATACGTATAGTGGATAAACCATTTGGAATAGCTCCAAGTGGAGTGTGGTAGTAGTATTTACAGTTTGACATAGAGATTTGCAAAGTACACACGGATCTGAATGTCGCAGACCTTTTGACTATAAGACCTCTCTCACATGCAAAGCATGATCGAGCCCCAAAACTCATTGGGTGTTAGATTCATAACAATGCGAGCCACATGGTGATGTGAACTAGATTATTGACTCTAGTGCAAGTGGGAGACTGTTGAAAATATGCCCTAGAGGCAATAATAAATTAATTATTATCATATTTCCTTTTTCATGATAATCATTTATTATCCATGCTATAATTGTATTGATCGGAGACTTAGATACATGTGTGGATACATCGACAAAACCATGTCCCTAGTATGCCTCTAATAGACTAGCTCGTTGATCAAAAGACGGTTAAGGTTTCCTAGCCATGGACATGATATGTCATTTGATAACATGATCACATCATTAGGAGAATGATGTGATGGACAAGACCCAAACTACAAATGTAGTATATGATCGTGTCAGTTTATTGCTACTGTTTTCTGCATGTCAAGTATATGTTCCTATGACCATAGGATCATGCAACTTACGGACACAGGAGGAGTGCCTTGTGTGTATCAAACGTCGCAACGTAACTGGGTGACTATAAAGGTGATCTATAGGTATCTCCGAGGGTGTCTGTTGGGTTGGCATGGATCAAGATTGGGATTTGTTACTCCGTATGATGGAGAGGTATCTCAGGGCCGACTCGGTAATGCAACATCACAATGAGCCTTGCAAGCAATGTGACTAAGTGTTAGTCACGGGATATTGTATTACGAAACGAGTAAAGAGACTTGCCGGTAACAAGGCTGAAGTAGGTATGGAGATACCGACAATCGAATCCTACGCAAGTAACATACCGAAGAATAAAGGAAACATCATACGAGATTAACTGAATCCTTGACATAGAGGTTCGACCGATAAAGATCTGCGTAGAATATGTAGGAACCAATATGGGCATCCAGGTCCCGCTATTGGTTATTGACCATAGAGGTGTCTCGGTCATGTCTACATAGTTCTCGAACCCGTAGGGTCTGCACACTTTAGGTTTGGTGACGTTTCGGTAGTATAGAGTTATGCATGGTGGTGACCGAAGGTTTTTCGGAGTCCCGGATGAGATCCCGGACATCACGAGGAGCTCCGGAATGGTCCATAGGTAAAGATTGATATATCAGATGTCCTATTTTGGTCGCCGGAAAAGTTTTGGGCTCATCGGTAGTGTACTGGGAGATACGGTACTATACCGGGAGACCATCGCAAGGTTATTTCAACCCAAGAGGCTACAGGGGCTGTGTGAGAGTGAATACCAGCCCTTAGTGGTCTGGTGGAAGTCCTACACAAGGCCCATGAAGATGGGAGAGAAAACCCAAAGAGAAAAAGTGTAAAAAGGCAAAATAGGGAGGAATCCTAGTCCTACTAGGATTGGAGGAGGAGTACTCCTCTCCTCCTTGGATCGGCCGACCCAAAGGCTGGCTCCTTGAGAGCCAATCCTTCTCCTCTCTTCCTCTTATATATACACTACTGGAATTCAGTTATTTGCCATGTGCCAGGCCTTTGCCGTCTGCTGACTCATGGCAAAGATGCTCTTTGCCGTCCGCTGTCCCAAAGCAGACGGCAAAGAACTGGCACATGGCAAACAGTGTCCTTGCCATGAGCCAGTTCTTTGCCGTCTGCCCAGTCACGGCAAAGAAGGCCAGGGCAGATGGCAAAGGGCTAAGGTGGGCCCCACCGGGGCTTGGCCTTTGCCAGGTACAAGTGGGGAGGTCTTTGCCGTGAGGGGCGCCTTTGTCGTCTGCCCTCTCCCTCTTTGCCGTCGGGGGGCAGACGGCAAAGGGGATGCCCTACAAACGGCGTCCCCCACCCCCACTCCTCTCTTTCTCACTCTCTCCCGCCTCCTCTATGACCGCCGCCGCCAGCCCCGCGTCGCCCCTCCCCCGATCGCCCCTTCCTCTCGCCGCCGCCAGTCCCCTGGCCGCCGCCAGCCCCCACGCCGCCCCTCCCCCGGCTGCCCTCCCCCGCGCCGCCCCTCCCCGGCTACCCTTCCCCGCGCCGCCGCCAGCCCCGCACCACCGCCAACCCCGCGCCGTCTCCAGCCCCCGGCCCCCCCCCCCCCCGGCCGGCCCTGCCCTCGGCCGCCCCTCCCTCGGCCGGTCCCACCCCCGGTCGGCCCTCCCCCAGCAGCCCGCGCCCCCATGGACCTTCGTAAGGTGAGTTTTTTGTTTTTTGTTTTGTTTTTTAGGTTAGTTCTGATTTAGGTTAGTTTATGTTTAAGTTAGTTTAGTTTTTGTTTTCTTTTTTTAGGTTAGTTAAGTTTTAGTTTTAGGTTAGTTTAAGTTTAGGTTATTTTAGTTTTTGTTTTAGGTTAGTTTAGTTTTAGTTTTAGGTTAGTTTATGTTTAGGTTAGTTTAGTTATAGTTTTAGGTTAGTTTAGGTTAGTTTAGGTTTAGGTTTAGGTTGGTTTATTAGGTTTTTTTAGGTTTAGGTTAGTTGGTTTATTTATTAGTAAAGAAAAAATGCCGAGACATGACACCCCAACACCCCGACACGATGCCCCGGCACGACACCGCGACACCCCGACATGATGCCACTAACCCCCGACGTCACTGATCCCCGACCCTCGACGCCACTGACCCTCGACCACCGACACCACTAAGCCCCGACCACCGATGCCACTAACCCCCGAAGCCACTGACCCTTGACCCCGGACGCCACCTACCCCTGACGCCACCGACCCTCGATGACATTGACTATCGACGCCACCGACCCTCGATGACATTGACTACCGACGCCACTGACCTGCAACCCCTGACACCGAGGCCAAGGAGGTCGTAGTTTTGTAAATTATGAGTTAGGTCACATATTTTCCGATTATGTTTTGCACACCGACCCCGACACCCTGACACAGCACCCCGACCCCGACACCCCGACTCCGACACGACACCCCAGACACCCCGACACCCTGACACAGCACCCCGACCCCGACACCCCGACTCCGACACGACACCCCAGACACCCCGACCCCAACACAACATGGGTTATATATTTGTGAATTATGAGTTAGGTCATATATTTTTTGATTTTGTTATACAAAACATCATTTACTCTGTTTCGGTCTTTGTGCCGATGAAACTTGCCAGCTATAGGTGTCTTCCATCATCAGTCTTTTGTGTGTGTCCAGTAGCTAGGCAAGATGAGTGATCGTGGGTCAATGTACATCGGTATAATGCCTGTGTGACTTTCAGTCCGTCGAGGCTTTCCTTAAATAACTTTCATGTGTGTTCTTGATGGAGGAATCCCGACTGTTGTCGTGGGGGGCACCTCTTCTTTTTTCTCTTCTGTGCGATATACTCGTCGATATATTGCGCAAGAAGAGGAGAGAAGAGGCGTCCATCACCAGCGGTCGAACCATTTCTGTGAGAGAGTGTCCGCCAACATATATACACCACCATATCACTGTCAGAGAGAGCGCACCAACACACCATGAGATATGAGAGTTACTTAAGGAAAGCCTCGACGAACCGAAAGTCACACACGCATTATTCTGCCTCCTGTTGACCGAAAGGGTGCTCTTCGGCCTTCCAGAGGCCGACGGGGTCATATATGTGTGAATTATGAGTTAGGTCATATAATTTCCGATTTTGTTATGAGAAACATCATATATATATATATCTGTGTTCATTGGGTGGATTTAAATGTGCACTTGTTTCATCGCTGCGAGGGTTTGGTGTTCGACGACCTCCCCGTGCGTTCGACGAGCTCCGCCCTTGCGTTCGTGGGTGTGCACAGATGACATCTCCTCCTGCCCCTTCATTTGCTCTGTTCCGGTCTTCGTGCCGACGAAACTTGCTAGCTGTAGGTAGATTGAATCATCAGTATGCGTCAACACTATGCGTCTCCCGCTCAAAAGGGTTACATCTATAAATATGCATAAATTTGCATATTTATAACCGTGATTCTTTCGAATTGTCCAACGTTATCCATGGACAGCTCGAGTATGTGTAGATTGGGTTCGTTTTCCCGTATGCTGTGCTCCGGATGCGATGCAGAATTTCGTCAGTGCCTCCCTGTTGTTCTCCGGGTACACATCCTCTCTGCTTATTGCCGAGACGTGTATCAGGAGAACAGCGGGGAGGTGCTGCCGAAATTCTGCATCGCATCTGGAGCAGAGCATGGGAAAACGAACCCAATCTACACATACTCGGGTGGGCTTAGGACCTATCTTTACCTATTAGCGTGTAGGTTGCATGGACGTAATAAAACTGACAAACTTGATTAGCGTATGAATATAGGTGATCAATTATATATTAATTTATTTCTTCTGCGCCCATAGGTAGCTAGGCAACAAGAGTGACCATGCTTGGATGTACACTGGTCACCCTAGTTAGAAAGACATGACCAATGAATGGTTAACAAAAACCAGGGGGTTTGTGAGAGCTACATTTGCAAATGGCCAACAAAACACATGGTGCCCCTGTCCCAACTGCGACAACTGGAAAAAGCAGACAGAGTTTGAAATGGGTAAACACCTGCAGAAGTGGGGTTTTACGCCTAATTATACGGTTTGGACTTTTCATGGTGAGTCTGACCAACATGCCAGAGCTGAGGTGATTCATCGTCGCACCGACGAGCATGGTACGGGGATCGAAGACATGGTGCAAGACTTGGATGATGCTAGAGATTTAGACGATGAGATGGAGGAATCTGCAAAGGCCTTCTATGAAATGTTGGAGTCTTCAAAACGTCCTCTCCACGAGCAGACTGAGCTTTGTCAGCTGGATGCCATCGTGCAAGTAATGGCTCTGAAGGCTCAATTCAACCTAGGCAGAGAATGCTACGACGCGATGATGACGATATTGGACGCTTTCTACCCGAAGGCCATGTACTGCCTGCAAACCTGTACCAGTCAGAAAAAATCCTCCGTGTACTTAAGATGCCCTATGAGAAGATACATGCCTGTGAGAATGGATGTGCCTTATTTAGGCTTGAGTATGCGGCCTTGAACTATTGCCCCATTTACAATTCTTCCAGGTATATTGCGGGAGACAACGGTATGGGTGAGATGAATCAGACCAAAATCCCCATTAGTGTTCTTCGGTATCTGCCAATCGTACCAAGACTTCAACGTCTTTTGATGGTCGAAGAGACGGCCAGACAGATGACATGGCACAAATTGGGCAAAAGAACCGAACTAGATGCGGATGGGAACAAGATGCTGGTACACACTTTAGATGGTTTTGCGTGGAAGCACTTCGATGCATTACATAAGGATAAATCGGAAGATCCAAGGCATCCAAGAGTTGCCATCAGCACGGATGGGTTCAATGTGTATGGTATGACGGCAACACAATACAGTTGTTGGCCTGTATTTGTCATTCCACTCAATTTCCCACCCGGAGAGATTATGAAAAGAAAGAACATTTTCCTGACGTTGATAATTCCAGGGCCCAACTACCCGGGGAAGAATATGAATGTGTACATGCAGCCGCTTAAGGATGAGTTGCAAGAAGCCTCGGATAATGGGTTCAAGACCTACGACGCCGCTACCAAAACAAATTTCAAAATGCATGTGTGGTACATATACTCGACGCATGATTATCCGGCGTATGCGCTATTCTCTGGCTGGTGTGTGCATGGAAGGTTCCCGTGCATCACATGCAAGGCAGCTCTTCAGTTCCGTTGGCTGCAGGCTGGTCGCAAGTATTATTGCTTTGACATGCATAGACAATTCCTGGATCCTGACCATAAGTTCAGAAAAGAAAAGAAGAATTTCATCAAAGGTAGAGTTGTCAAAAACACTGCACCAGCTGCGTTGACAGGCCAACAGATCCTGGATCAGATAAACGCTCTCGAGCCGAATCCTAAACGTCCAGGGTATTTCAAAGGGTATAATACGGAACACGCCTGGACTCACAAGTCATGTTTGTGGGATCTGCCTTACTTTAAAGACCTCCTTTGCCCACACAACATCGACATGATGCACACTGAAAAGAATATTGCAGAGGCCATTTTTGGTACATTGTTCGGCATAGAGGGAAAGTCAAAAGATAATCCTAAGGCTAGAATCGACCTGGAGGCTCTATGTGATAGACCGTTACAAAACTTGCGACAATGGAAAGGAAAGCAAAGCATAGCGAAGCCAAAGGCATGGTTCAATCTTCAAAGGCCAGCTATGAGGGAAATGCTATTGTGGGTGAAAATGCGGTTGATGTTCCCCGATGGGTATGCTGCAAATCTAAAGAGGGGAGAGAGTCTTGAGAAATTGAAAATATTTGGTCTCAAGAGTCATGATTAGTTCATATGGATTGAGCGGGTAATGCCGGTGATGTTGCGTGGCTTTATCCCTGAGGATTAATGGGTAGTACTGGCAGACCTGAGCTATTTCTTCCGTTCTCTTTGTGCGAAAGAACTATCGCCTGGCGTGCTAGATGAAATGGAAGAGTTGGCGCCGGAGTTGATCTGCAAATTAGAAAAGATCTTTCCATCAGGCTTCTTTAATCCAATGCAACATTTGATTTTGCATCTCCCGACCGAGGCAAGATTGGGGGGCCCGTTCAAAATCGACGGAGGCGGAGAGGGCACAGAATGCTGCGTCTAACAGGGCCATGTACGAGCTCTTCATGATGAGTTTCTTCTTCATATTATTTCAAATCTAGCATTTTAATGTCCGTTTCATTAATAACTAAAAAGTTTGACTTGTCGAAACCAAATGTACAGTCTATGTGCCAGAAGACCGGCCAAGTCCCTCCGACGATGCCAGTCATTAACATGGTGGGGACAGTGAGTTTCATTTCAATGCAGTGATCTTAAGAGTGTCATCATGATAACGACACATTACAAACGATGTTTGGTGCAGAATATCTCCCGAAACGCATCGCACGACCCTTCTACAGTGGAGCGTTCTCCAGGGCAGCCTTCTCCAGGTGAAACAAGCCAGAGCCACCGTGCTTCACCGTCGTGATGACGATAATGGTATGTTTGGCTTCCACATAGCTTAGAGTTATCCAAAAAAGACTAAATTGGCTAATTATCCAACAAAATAACATAATTAGCTTAGTTAATTCCTAAGAGGAGAAGAACGAGGAGAAATGAAAAAAAGGAAGAAGAAGAAGAAGAAAAGAAGAAGGAGATGGAGAAGGAGGAAGAAGAAGTACAAGAAGGAGAAGAAGGAGGAGAGAAGCTTCTTGTCCCTCTTCTTGT